>OY743144.1:21498260-22748260 GCA_963555695.1 Dasypolia templi | reverse complement strand
TATCATCAGATCTACGGTGTAATATTGAAAAGTCTTGATATAGGCGTTATAATGGATTTGAATTTGAGTGGATTTCTTTTGTTCGTTATTTTAATACGTCATCAGTTGTTAGTTCCGGGTAGTCTAAAATACAATAATGGATAATTAATGAAAACTCCAACAAAAAGCCGTAACATTTACCTTACCATGTTTAACCCGCATCAATTACCTGCCTTGTTATAAATAGTTTCTTATAACTCTAGCTGTACATAATACCTACGAAGTGCCGAATATAAATCATTGAACAGCATATTTCCCTTATCGCTGGCGTGCGTGTAGCTAACCAGCCGATTAGCTATGCAAATCCGAGGAATTTACTACGAGTGCTAAACGGTACTGTACCGACGGAGCTTTGCATAACGCTACTAAACGTTACCTTAACGAACTATGTTTTACAAGTTTATTTTTGTCATGTTTTAAGTAGGTTTACTGGGCAGGACGTAATTATTATGACTTTCATAAGTACGAGTAGGCGCAAGATATAGGCACTATCTTGTACCTTTGGATGGATACTTATCTCGGGACACCGAATGTACCTACCTAAGGCTAGTCTAGATCTGAAGTTACAAGTATAGTACGGTACCTACCTACCTAGCTTATTAGTCGATTCGCACGAATCGAGACTTTTAAATAATAATAAAAAATCCGTAGGCAACTTGCACGAAGTTAATTTATTTGTGGGATTCGCCGACAACTCCAGAAATATGGATTAGGCTTAGGCAATGGCACACTTTGAATTTTATGAAAAAATTAAGAAAAAAGAAAAAAGTACACAAAATTATATAAGTTAAGAAAAAAGTACATAAGTTATGAAATATACAAGTTAAGAAAAAAGTACACAAAATTAGGTAACTGGTAGTTTCTGGAGTTGTCGATTCGCTCACAAATAAAAAACTTCGCGCGAGTCGCCTATAGAAAAAATTATATTATTTAACTGTCGATTCGCCAGTTTCGGGCGAGTAAATTCGTACGTATCGACCAATAAGCCACATACCTTACATAAAAAACTTACTTCGTGACAATGCCATGGGGATCTTAATTTGCCTTTTCATTGCGTTTTCCACATTAAGTTCTTAATCGACACTTACGGTCTAGTTTCCGAACTAACATTTTAGAGACCTTGTAGTTGGGTTTTCTGGTTTCTAGCTGCCCGTAACTAAAACCAATTAGTACCTTGCTACTCATTTTCCGAATATTCTTTCCAAAACAACCCCTCCTAGAGCTTTCAATGTATGACCGACTTGTTCTGGCAGATTGATTGCTGGACGCCCTAAAAACGTTGGTAAACTAACATGACAAATTAAACCATAATATGACCACTTTTTAAAAAAGGACGAAGAAAAATGAAGCACACAAAATATTTAAAATCTTACGTAATGCCACGTTTAATGGTCTCCAATAAGGAACTGATTTGGTTCATTTTTGTAACATTACCAACTTATTAAATTACACCCCACATCGTAAAAACGTCTAATAATTCGTAGATAACTATCCTTAATTAGTTGGTTACTAGTGCGAGTGACAGTTACATGGACCTCAAATTAGCGGTAGTATTAAGAATCGGTAGAGATATAATTAAACAGTGGTCTAATTTAATTGGCAATAGGCGAGTTCCCACAAGTCGGAAAGTCACCCTCGCTCATTACGTTCGTTCCGAATTTTCCCAACAATTAACATGCGAGGTAGTATATGTAGTAATTACAGGTGTGTAGCGCGGTAAACGGCGGCACAATCACGCCACAGGCCCCGCCGCGCCGCGCTGGTCGTGTGTTGCACACATTGATTTATAGCTCGGATGACGGACAATTGGAACGTTTAAACTATCTATGCGCAATCCATTCCAACATACACATAAGTACTAACATTCCATTTTTACGAATATGCTAATGGCACGAATTCGATTGCTACACTCCTACCAGAAAGTAAGTAGGTACTACACACGCTTTTCAATAAATTGCCTAAATTTTATACTTGTTTCGGATAAAATTCAAATTATTTCCTTATTTGGCTGTATACTTCCTCAAACAGTAGGCTGACATGTAATTACAATTATTATTTCGCTGTTACGATAATTATGCCTCGCCACAGTAATTGAAAAAGTTTGCCATCGATAGAGTCCCCGAACAGCCTGAAATTACATTCTTTATTGTTATTTCTTCTCTCTTGATTCCTATCAGCTTTATTTAGCGGTTATTACTATTTGAACTTTTTAATAATACAACCGCGACATGACCAAGGATTGATGTCAAATTCGACATAATAACTCGAGGAGAGTGTAGGTAATTTAAAAACTTAAAAAGTGATTATGTACATTGTATTTGATGGTTTTGCTTCGTACGAATTAACTCCCACACAGTAACGTTAGAAGTTATTGTATAAAATAATAGTTATGATACCAATGGATACCTTATAATATTACTTTAGAGCAATGTGTGGGTGCCTAATAGAGTCTAACGTAGGTAAGTACCTACCTACATGGCTTTGTACACAACGTAATTTAATAGTGAAGTGGAGTCAAGTACTCGTCATTAAACAAAAGTTCGACGGTTACCGAAACAGGCAGCGCCACTCGTACACGTTCGAGGAGCGATTTAACTTTTTGTAAAGTGCAACACTTTCCCAGCCCCCGCGTAGGGCCCTTCAAAACGCTACTGCGTTTAGACAAATGAACAGCGTTGCACCCTTCGCGGCACACGACATGCGACATCGTGCACGTTCGCATGGAAATGACTGGCGCACTTTTGTGCCTTTCGTAAGCGTACTTCGAACCGGAAGTACCTAACATTATTGATGAAAAAGAAGTTCTCCTACACTTCGTTTTCAGGACTAGTTATTGATCTAAGATAGTGCTTAATTACTTTTTGTAAACTACTACACATTTACAACACTATGATAATGATGATCTATTTATTGTCCTCCATATTTGGTCTTCAATTATCCAATATTAGACATACTATGTATTTCTTTCCATCATCAAAATTAAACGTGAATTTACCACTAAACCTGAGCCTTTTAATAAGCCTTCAATGCATGCACGGTTCTGAAATACTGCAAAAAAAGTAGATATACTACCTATCAATCACCACGATTGGCAAACGTATTGCTGATTGTAGGAGCCTTGTATTCGTCGAAACTATGTAGATTTCTCTCACCAAATGTTCTATATCGAATTTTAAAACTCTCACTTTCTTTCCCATGTCTGTACCTACACCTAGGCATCCGAATTATTACCAAAAATATTACACACAAGATGTTTAGGCCCACAAAATACCGCTTCCAGTGAATAACAATTAGTTACAACACACATCCGCCACAAAATGGCGGAACTCGTAGGACACAATAAATCAATTGGAGTGGGTGGTTGACTTTTCACTCAAATGTGTGGTTAATTGTAACCGAAAATGACTGTTGATCGAGCCACACTTAATTTGAGTGGTGCTTTAGAACGCAGGGGTTGTGCAGTGGGGTGACTTCCAAAGTAATGGGTCCGTTGGTTTTGTGATTATTTCGATACTAATTTCCTAAACCTGCCGGAAATAGTACAGCAATTATACTTATTATTGTTTGTATATCGTGTGTCATGCAGTTGTATTGAACACAGATTTGTAATATCACGCAAAGTTGGTTTGATAGTAGGTAGGTTTGTAGAATGTTGGTAGTTTTTTAGGAACAGTTTTGAGTTAAATCATCAATAAGCTTATTAGGTGCCTAGGCGTGGGTGGTCTCGTGGTCGTGTTTACTTTTGTATTAAAAAAAATACAAAAGTAAAATTCCTGAAAGGCATGTAAGTAAGGTAACTACATAGGCCTTGTGGCGCGAAATAAGTACTACCCCTTTTTGCTGTTATTTTTATTATATAGTCAGATTTCTCCAAATCCTACGCCAATTTTTGCATTACATTGATCAACCTCTGAGTTTGTTTCGGCTTTTCTTCTCAGAGTAGTCGGATAGGAAACGCCGACCTCATCTAGTTTAAAAAAAAATGTTTGACGTGTAAAAGTGTTTGTACAAACCCACTTACAGAAATAAAAATCATTTATCATTTATCATTATCATTAACCAAATTTATTAGCTAGTCGAGAATAGAAGTATGAATTTTATTTACTATTAGGATACAGTTATAGGTAGTATAACAAAAATAAATAATTATATTCCTTCTTAAATAAAATATAAACTAGTTAGGCTACAGTTCCTCTGGCCAATAGACGTCAATCATTTTCTTGAGTTTCTCGTCGAGTTCCTTGCCTTCCGGGGCCTGCTTGCCCAGGATGAAGACGAACTTCTCGTGACAATCCATCATGCCGAGGTACTGCCGTTCGATGACCTTCAGCCGCATCGGGTAGCGGTGGAACTCTGCCAGGTCTAGTTTAGCTGCGACATAATTTATGTTTTATTGATTAGTTACTATATTTTTAAATGATTGCGTTCTCCATGCGCTTCATAATACAACAAAGACAGGTGTAGATGACTACACCTGTCTTTATCTCTCATCTTTTTCATAATGAGGAAATGATGAAATGATGAAAAATAAAGTTCAAAGGAATGACAACGATTTTGTGTTTTTTTTTGTCTTTTTGTAGTTTTGTTTGTAGTTTTAGTAACTATTCAGTTTTAATGTTCATAATTTTATTTAATGATTGTATTGATTTTATGTATTTGTGATTTGTATATTGGGACTTGGTGCCTTAGTAAATAAATGAATAATGATTACCCAATCACCTGCTCGAAATCATCGAAGTTGAATTGTTGTAAAGGGATTCAACCCTGCAACTAATTATAATATACTACTCTTACCTATAGGTAGTTCGACTAACTGTTAGTAAAACTACCACGAGAATTTCAAATCAAAATGATCAGAAAGAAAACATATTTTTGTCTGAATGTGACAAATTTTTCAACTTTGTCATAACATAATGTACTCGAATTAATTGAGTCAATTTGTACCTGTAGATGGAGGCATCTGCAGAGTCCTGTAGGATCCATCACCCTCAAGTTTCTCCAGGTAGTAGTCACGTGTTTTGCTGGTCTTCAGACTTGCACACGGGATTTGCATTTTCAGAACAAGATTCTCCCATTTTAAGTTTTCTACAAATTTTCCAATTAACTCTTTCAGGTCCTTTCGTTCCTGTTTATTCAAATAATAAAAAAATGAAGCAATCCCAATACTAGACCGTCTTCCAAGATTTTTTATGACAATATCATTTGATTCTCAATGACCTAATAGAAGGGGAAGTCAGGTAAACCTAGGTAATTTTCGACATAAGTATTAATTTTTTTGCGGGATTCGTCGGTATCGAGAATCCAAACAAAGTTATACAAATAAACCGTCGGGACTGAGTGGGTGCACTGCGCAGTTATTAGATAAACGATACTACGCAAGGTTCTCGTGAAGACCTATAATTGGTTGATTTTTGTCGTAACCGGCAGTCAACAAAGTAAAACAAAGATCTTGCCGTAGAATCACCTAAGGTTAAAGGTCATTAAATCCGATTCTAATACTTCAGGTTCATATCTCTAGGTTTCGAGTTCAAACCTGGAAGGATACAATGTGTTTCCATTAAGTTAATCCATTAGAAACAAGAAAAACTTTGGAAAGAAAACGGGAATATTGGAAAAATTTAAGAAATATCCAACACGAAATGAGTAAGCCTGGTTATCAGAGCTTGTCCCTTATTGTCAATGGTTGGCTGATAATAAAGTTAAATAAACTATTCATACCTCATCGTTGACGGAGCTGAACTGAACGCAGTGTGAATCCCCTGCCCCGTTGGTCTTCTCAGTCCTGTAGTGCAGTAGGTGCCAGGAGCCGATAGCTTGGCTGTCGTTAAACGAGAGGCCCTGAGTGAACTCCTGGCATGATGGATGCTTCTCAGTCTTGTCTTGTCTTTCGCTTTTGTCGTGCGAGTGATGTGCTACGGCATCTACTGCCGCGTTCAGCACTAGCACTGGAATACATAATATTATAGTGACTATGTTGAAATAAGTAGGTTCGTGATACAGCTGGAGAATCACTAAACCAAAATGACATTGACTTGATTGCGATTTGTGCAGTGGTTTCTTCATCCATATACCTACAGTGAGAATGGGTCATAAATAGTCCCACGATCAAACACAAATATAACAAATATATTGTAACGTTAAGTCTTTAAATTTGTGTCCAGTGTGGATCCAGTAATAACCACAGGGAAACCTAGAATGTGCGGTTACATTCAGGCTTACAGACTCAAAGATCACAAAGATTCATTGTTAGACGTCATTGAGTAAATGTTTCATTATTTCTGAAAAAACAAAACCAAATATATATAATGACCAAGGAACACTTAAAATAAATAAAATTGAGTTTATAAACTAAATACCTGTGACAATGAACGTGATCGTCGGCGACATGTCGGGAGCTGGGCGGCGCGCGGACAACTGCGGTAATGAACTGAATGACTTGATTGCGACTAACGATGCCAGGATTAACTCACGTTGTGCAGCTCCAAACATCGGACATGGTAAATGTTTTTTGTTATCCGAGAATATTTATAAAAGGGACAAAGGCCTCTTCTTCTACCTACATAGAGAAACTTGTTTTGTGGTAGTTGATGATTTCGTACAAGGGTTAACCCTTGATCCGCGAAAGTCATCATAGGCGTCATTATTCAGACAACAGTCGTCGCTGCTATCTGCGCTGGGTTTAGGCCTCCCCAAGCAGCGCCACAGAGGCCGGCGACGAATGAGAAGGTATAGTTTCCCAGTCGTCGACATATTTAAATAGAACAGTCGCAGTACCTAATTGGATGGTTCGAATTTAGCCAAATTGCTGCATTGATTCTTACATGATGGAGGGAACGCTTTGTACGGAACCATGCCTTTTAAGGATTGGCGATTTTGATATTTTCTCTTTCCAAGTAGGGATTAATAAAACCAGAATAAAAAAGACTCATCCACCAATCCTTGCGGCGCGAGCGTCGATGTCCCGATGACCGCACGGTAAACAGAATAAACAGCTACTTCCCGTCTGCGTCCTCAGCGAGACGAGACAATTCCTCGTAATGCGATAATACTAATCAATCCTCGCCACTTTTAGCAGGAATATGATTTGGCGACGCAGGAGATTGGCCCATCTATCCTGTTGTTTTGAGAGGATTAACAGTTGATAATCCTCTCAAAATAACAGGACGCATCACAAGTCACACTATTTTAGACGCACAGCAATGTAGCCACTGTAGGTATATTTTTGCTTACGAATCATAATGCATTAGTAATATGGTTTGCACAAATTACCACATAATTATAATGGGTACATAGGGTTTTCAGCACCTATTGCTACCAGTTCCTAAATATCTGAAGATTTTGCAACATTCAAGTAATTTCAAGTGATGAAGACAATCTTAGCTTTTATTTGGTAACATCTTTTGTCGATTAATTTAATATGAGGCAGGCATGGAATATTTAATGTTGTTTAAATAATAAGTATTGCATTGCGAAATGCTTAAAACATCATAAGTGTTGTGTTACCGTTGGACCACAAGCTTTTCGAATCCTCCCGTGTGGTTAACGACAAAGACAAGCGCGTGTCCTTTGTTTTGCGTTTATCCATCAACTGCTTGCGAATTGTTACCATTGTCAACGCAATAGAAATTGAACGTTATATTAATGAGTAAAAGTACTTTTTCCAATGAATATAGAATATATATAGTGGTTGCGGTTAGGTGCGCACGCGCTTTTTGTATCGAACGTTTGATTACCATCCTTTGTTGCCCTGCACGAAGTGTGACATCTGTCGTTTCTTTTGATTTCAAGAAAATCGTGTGAATTAAGCATTGTCTTATGTTTACTTTTACCAGCGAGGGGTAATTGCGTAACACACTAGCAATTCCAATGCCTTTAATTGTGACGATTCAAAACATTCATTGCGTTATTTACGTTGTCGAGGAGACGAATTTTTCAAACATATGAAGCAATGGATTAGGAATTTGTTTCAAAACACTTCAGATTGTGTTACGTAATTGAGGTGCGGAATTCATGTAGAAGATGTTCGAATAGAATATACGAAGATATAGCCGTAGCTGTTACGCTACATGCGTAGGTCTCGTAGCATGCGTAGGCATCGTGTAGGCCCGCGTAACCGCTACGCTACCGCAGCGCAGACGCAAAACCGCATTGGTGCGTGTTTTGTTTCTCTATTGAATTAAGTACAAAGGTCATACGAATTGAGTACCTAAGCCAGCGAAATTAAGTATTGAATGAATTTTTCTTCTTTCCAGCTTCTTATATACTTCTACACAAAATTAAATAATTTTGTGTTAGCTTTTATAACTTACATATTTTATACATATTTCACTGAAAAGAAACCATTGAACTACGCAATGAGCATAAATCGAGTGTTCTACGCGGTCTTAGAAATTAATAATTGATATAAGATCATATTTAATATTAATATGGTTCGGTTTTGTTAGCACAGTTGAAGGAGGAAAGAGGACTTCATGTAATAGATGTAATGATTGTTTTATTCATAGAAGCAAGTTGCGTTCTCCAAGTCAAGTATACACCTTTTGGGCTTGGGAAATAGAGCCTGGCAGACATTAGTAACACTCAACAAGGCACGCACAACCAATTACATGAGCGTTTCGTTACTCCATTGCCAATTTATATTGAACAATAAATCATTGCTGGACGTCGAGTGCGCTCATTAAATCTATTATTAGGTGCTACACTCATTTACCTACAAACATACGAGTGTCTAAATTATAAAATGTGGCTGATAACTGTGTCATCAATCAATTTTATTGAAACACATTGACTGGAACTTTCTAAAAATGACTGAATTTAAATTAGATGGTAACATGACGGCGATGCTTTGTGTTAACGTTATGAGCTTTGGATGATTGTTTTATTTATGTGTGAATATTGAATATAAGTAGGTAAGTATTAAAGAAATTGGTAACATTACCAGTTTTTTTTTAATAACGGTAAACAATTTGTTACGATAACAATCCTTAGGTACTTCTAAGTTAATGTGTCTACCGAAAAGGTAATAAATCAATACTTATCTTCAATTTTTATTAGCCTCATAATAAAATTGATCTAAACTACAGTTTGTTTAGTAAAGGTCTTATAGGACAAAATTAAGTCGATATAAAATAGATTAAAATACTAAAAATAGTTATTTACTATTATAGGTACTACTTACTGCATTAGGTTTCTAATGCAGTAAGTAGTACTTAGTAAATACCTTAGTAATTTTCTCTATGTCAACTGCATCAGCACAGTGACAATTAAATAGAAGGTGGAGGCACATTAACTTATATTTGAGTATGAGTCAAAGTCAAATCATTAATTTCAAATCGGCACATAAATGACACTTTTGAACGTAAACATTTACAACAAAAAAAAAAGACTCTAGAGAAGTAACCTTCTTCATCTTCTTTTAGAAGGTTGCCCCTTCTAAAAGAAGATGAAGAAGGTTACTCTTTTAAAATGTTTTTTAATATTTTGTACATATACATTTCAAATCGGCACATAAATGACACTTTTGAACGTAAACATTTACAACAAAAAAAAAGACTCTAGTTGCCCCTTCTAAAAGAAAATGAAGAAGGTTACTCTTTTAAAATGTTTTTCAATTTTTTGTACATATACATTCATTATTTTATTATATGTGAAGACGATGCACCTAGAATAAATATACTATACCACAATAGGTAAAAAGAATTAAATAAAAATCAATAGCTGGTAAATTGATTATGTGATAGATACATGGTGCTCTCATGTGTGTGTTCGCGAATGCATTACTTCGTCCTCATAGTTACTATAAAAAAGCTACTTTCTGAAATAACGCATAACTCAACTTACGCGTAATCAAAACACACAATACTCCATCCAGAATTTAAAAAAGCAGTATTAAATGTTCCAGTACCCACTCGTACGTACATTCAGTTAGGTGCGTCAGCGCAGCGTAGCCGCTAGTTTATGTGGCTCGGTTATCTTCGGAGATTAGATCGTGCCTCGCCGAGACATCACGCCCACCGCTTGGCCACCAGGGGATCAGCACAACACGACGTATGAATATACATGTAGAACTGAAGAAAGCTCGCGTGATAATGTTGTTTATATAAAACAGTAATGGGTAATGCTTGAATATTCAGAATGGGGAGTTGTCGCGATTCGTGTTTTTGTGTATGTACGGACGGCTGAATTAATTGGTTACTCCATTTATTAGTTAGGTAGTTCTCACTTGTATCACTATCACAACGTGACCTATCTCGATCTTTGTATTTCAGCAGGTTTCAGTACCTCTATGAGGATTACGAAAACGGTCAACAATTGAAAAACAAAGGCAATGATTGATGAATGATTATCTTGAACATTTAATAAACTATACAAGGTGTCCCGTAAATCGACGTCAAGCCGGAATGGGATGATAGGTAGTCACAATAGTTAACAGAAAAATAATAATAAAACTTTTCTATGTTTAAAAAAAATTACGGGCCGTTATAAAATAAAAACGAGAAAATCTACTGCGGCGGTGTTTTAACTCATATAAAAAATGTATATATAAGGTAAAAAATAAAATAAAAAAAATACGTTTCTTTCTATTTAATTCACCAATATTTTCACATTTTTTTAACTTTTAAAAGGACACCCTGTGTATACACGCATTATAGACATAATTAACTATTATTTCTACAAATTACTCTAGCTTAATCTAATTAAATACCAATTAGCTGGCAGGTTTTTAAAATAAAAGTAATGATAAAGCCATAAAATGAATGAAAAGTGAAATACTTACATAGGAAGCTTTTAACTTCTATGTCGTATTCTATTTGCTTTTTAAATGTCTCTCACGGCTTGTGGGCAACAATAAATTTAGCGCAGATACAATCAAATAATTACTTGTTAATACTTCTAAATCGCAAAAGAAGCCATAAGAGCAATTACGTACAAATGGGAAAAGGTTTTCTTTCACGATTTATATCTTTATGAAGTTAACGAGCAGTAGAATTATGTCTCACATTAAATGTTTTTTATTATTATTTATAGATTAAGATAGATTCGCATGAGATAGGCTACGTATAAAACATGTGCATTTATTACAGAAGTTTATTGGTAGTTGTTATTTAATTTCACAGTCTTTTAATTATTATCTGTGTTTAGCAATGTTTATGGTTTGTTTGAAGATGACAACGTAATGATAGGCAGTTCTCAATACGATGGCAGTAACGAGGATAAAACTTATGTTCTGAACCGTAACCTTAATGCAATGTTTTTGGTTCATCTGCTCAGGGAATATTCATAGCTAGGTCTCAGTCAAGTTGAGAGAATTTCCCTGAATAACTTACAAATTGAGTAATTTGCTAATCTTGATTTAATACTTAGTATCAAAGTCACAGTCAGCATGCTTATCTATGCCTTGACGTACAGGTTGTTCCAATAGAAGAAAAATAAAATACTAAAGCAGTTGATAATATAGGTAATCGTAGGAGGAGGCACCTGCATTAGCAAAATCATTTTTCTTCTGCTTCGATTAAAACTTTCATAATTGACGTTTCTTAAACAACAGCTCTTTTGTTCGTGCATCCGCGGACATCCCGGCGTGGTTTTAATTACTGCCGGCCAAATGCGTTAATGTAATCAAAGCTCAATACATCATACTCGCGCTATCGCCCCGCCTCGGTTTGATTAATAATTCTAATGAGCGGCGGTGCCAAACGAGTTAATTAAGCGTCGTTTTTTACCGGTCGGTGCCACCGCGGCTGGTAAACGGCGCATCAATCACCGCTTTGTGTCTGCCGCCGAACTTCTTAATGATTGAAATGATGCCAGACGAGGCTGCTCTGCCCTCTGACCGCCCCGGCTGCCCGCGCCCTCGCAGCTCGACTGTGAGGCTGGAGGAACGGGTGCAAACTGTTGCAATTATTGTGCAACACAGAAATCCGAATCAGCAATCAAATATTCAATTAGCAAACAGGTTTTACGAAATCGGTTATACGCAAAGTTATGCTTTTAGATACGAACTAAAAAGTATAGTGTGTCCGTAAGTTCCTAATACAACCTTATATAAACCTCGTTGATTTATTTTATAATGGATTGTCCATAAATATAAGTACCTAGCTACTTAGTTATCAAATTTATTGTCTATCTGTTTGTCTCTAGCAAAAACGTTGCCTGAACACCTCCCATCCCATGTAACCATAAAACTAGTATCAACAAAAACTGTAGCAATTAGGACAATCAGTTTCTAAATATTAAAATCTAAGAGGTATAATAAAAAGAAGAGCTGAGATAAAAAATACGATACCCTAATGTAATATCTAGACCGGTAGCTACAAAATGTTGGTATACATACATTATATGTTATAGCCTCAGGCTTTATTTAGCTACCGGTCAAGTTCTCCAACAACATTTGAAGATTTGCATAAAATAACATTTAACAGTCTTTCCACCAATCGGTGCACTGCCCCTCATATACCATGTAAGTAGGTGCCTATTACTTTAAGAAAATATAACTTTTGACAAATCGAGTTTTCAACGCTAGTAAAACTCTATCGTACAGCCAAGTAGATCTGTGTTTGTAGGCGTAAAACACGTATTTATGTTTTGCTGCGGGCTTTAGGCGTTCTGAATACCAATATTTAATTTTGATCATTTATAAAACGACAAATCTTTGCCCGGGGATGATCTACGAGACAAATGGCAGACATTAATATGAATCAAAACAGTTTATTCTGTAAAACTAGTGGGACCGGTGTTCGTCAAACATTATCAATCATTTTTGTTTCGGCCGCGGGTGGAATAGCTTTAATTTGATAAAACGCAATTAGCTACCAAAAAGAAATCTAATCTCAAGAGGCGGATCCAACTTTTTTGGCCGCCATCTTTTTGGGTTCCACATTGACGCCTCGAATAAATAGGATGAGTTACAAAAGTAAAACTGTAACGAATGGTTAATAGAAACAATAGCTTTAATTCATTAAGAAGATGGTTTTAATAGATTGATACCTAATCGAATAACACATAAATTGTTACTTCTTATTGCGGCTGCACAGAACATGATTGCAAAAGAGTTCTATGGTATGAACTTAACAAAGAGCAGTCTAAATGTTTTTTTCTTTCTTATATTATAAACGCGTGTTTTCTACGATTGAATGGTCCTCCAATTTAGTGGCGAGTCATTCCAGTGGCAGTATCAAGTGGAACGCGCGCCGCGGGGTTTAATGTCTAATTCACCGCGCTACCAACAGGTGGCGGCTGCGCGGCTTTTCAAATCTGACAGACGCCATTGCCTTTACGTCAGAAAGCCGCGAATAAAATTAATGATGTTCGCGCCTTAATGACGTTTCACGACGCCGCTCCATTGTGTCCGTAATACAACTATTATTGAGATCATTTATTAAGTTTATTGATCTTTTAACTTAATCTTTTATTTCGTAATTTAGCTCCGTGCGAGAGCGCGAACTCTGAAAAAAATATCTCATATGCGGAGGTGTTTTTGGACTATTTTTGTCATTATACGGCGTGATGTGAGCGGGGTCTTTGAATATAGAGGCAATTACTGCCCCGCATGTGGTTTGATTATGTACGACGGTTCCATTCCATCTAGCGATGAGGCTATAAAACGTCGGTAAAAACATTACTAAAACCTTTGCAAGCCGCAGTTTTTGAGCTTCCGTTGCTAAATTGATGCTGGTGTTAAGAGTTATTGTTCTGATTTTCTGAACGTTTTAGAGTAACTGTCTGTTTTTGTCTGTTCTAAAGTAGATTAACTTTTTGGATGGCTTCGGAATTTGATAGTTTGCGGTGTGCAGATGTGTGTGTGTGCACGTAGTGCAGTCTGTGGGAACTCGATGCCTCCAGTGTAGACGTAGCTAATTAGCAATTAGTTGACAGTTAGGTTCCTTTGACGCCGGGTAATATCGAAGCTTTGCCGTCTTAGTGCTATTAAGTCTGAGCTCGACCGGCATGCTAATTTCTCTCCGTTTGTTGCAAATTAACCAACGTTTTCTGGGAATAGTTAACGCATTTCTAATTAGATTTTTTTGGAAAAAAGTCACAGGTTTCAGATGCAGCTTAGTTGTGTTTGGCAATGTATTTATAGTAGGATAAAAGCGGGCAACATTCAACAATCTACTACACAGATGAAGAGAGATGTCCTGACTGATTAATCAATGCTGAGCCCGACTGACCACTAAAGCTGGAAACATGGGACAGTAGTTTTATTTTGTGATGTAAGAAATGATTATTATCCTGAAAGGAAGTTCGAATTCTGTGCTGCTGAAGTCGCTGGCAAAGTGTGGTTTTTCCTGATTGTTAAGCAACAAGGAAGAAAAAATAATAGGTACTACCAAATTGTGAAGGAATGATATAATCGATTAGGTAATAGAAGTATATGTTAGGTCAGTTAGGTAGTAGTAGTAGTGTAGTATGTAGTAATCTCTTCTAGTTTTTTGATGCCATTCAACCCTGCGGGGCAATTGCGTAACACACTAACAGTAGCAATAGTTTTCATTTTAACAGTTCAACAACATTCACTGCTTTATTTACGTGTTTGAGCAGACAAATTTTTCAAACTTAAGAAGCAATGGATTAGCAATATCTTTCAAAATGATTCAAATTGGGGTTGATTGTGTGTTACGCAATTTCTGACTTTTTTATTACTCAAACCTCAGTTGGTTCCATAGAGTTTTTTGATCCTTACAAGAAACAGGATCGAAACGCATCAAAAAAGTTTTTGTGAAAATTGTCAATTTTCATGCTGACTGATAAAAATAAACTTCATTAATTGTAGCTACAACAATGAATGAATGATGACAGATAGGGTACCAAAGGGCAGTTTGACTTCATTTAATTATCGAAGTAGTATCCATGCCCATTTCTTTTCCTACAACTTCGTGACAATGTATACACGACCTCGTAATTTGTTAAACCACTTTTTACAAAAACATCTAACTGTCACATTAATCTTCTTGAAAGAAATATCATGTAATCAGTAGGGAGAAAACAGGGAGACTTGCTCAGGTAAGAGAAAGCTCCAGATCGTCTAAATATTTAAAAAATTGTGACATCGGGTTCTCTGGCAGGTGACAGCATGCTCACTCATTGTGCTGGTCCCACTATTTGTGACATGCGTGAAGGTAAGAGAATATATAAATCTCGTTTATAATAGTGTCAAATTAATTATAATAGTGTCAAAATAATGGAGACCAAATAAAAGTGGCTTTACAACATTCAATCAATGATTTTCGCTCGTTTTGGAAACATACGAACAGACTGAGCAGTAAGCCTGGCCTCCCTGTGTCGGTGAGTGGCGAGAGCGATCCCGTAGGCATAAGAGGCAAGATGGTCTGAGCATCGAGCACCTCAAGTTCGCGAGTCCTCATTTACCAAGAGTGTTAACAGTGTTTTTCAAAATTGTGTTAGTCACGCGTATATGCCTTGTCATATGACTAAAACGATTGTAGTGCCCATTATTAAAAGTAATACGGGTGAAATCGCTGACTTAAACCACGACAAGCCCATTTCTTTGGCTACGGTGATCGCAAAAGTACTTGACAGCCTGCTTAACAGACAACTTAGTAGCTTTGTTCAGGTGCACGACAATCACTTCGGGTTTCGCTCTGGACTGTCTACCATAATGTGTGAGTGCCATAATGTGTCCAAAGTGGGATGTGAGGTACTACTCGGATAGGAAAAGCTCTACGTATGCTTGCTTCCTCGACCTCTCCAAAGCTTTTGATCTGGTTGCATACAGTATCCTCTGGAAGAAGTTAGAGGAAGCTGGAGTTCCTCCAGAGTTGATAAATACTTTTAAATGCTGGTAGGGGGGCCAGATCAATCAGGTACGCTGGGCCGGGGCCTTTTCAGAGCCGTATAGGTTGGAGTGCGGGGTGAGGCAGGGGCATTGACCTCGCCCACGCTCTTCAATCTATAATGTCAATGAGCTGATCGAGGCGCTCAGCAGAGAGCGTGCCAGCTGTTAAATTGACGGAGTATGTGTTAACAACATTAGACGCCGATGATATGGCGCTGCTGAGCGCCTCGGTTAGTGGTCTTAGGAGGTTGGTGACCATCTGTGAAGCGTATGCGTTAGTTCACGGATTGGTCTAAAAGTGAAGTCATGGTCTTCGGTGTCAGCGGTCAATGTTCTGATACTATACACCTCCGGTCAAGTAACTGAACGGAATATCGCTGGTAAGGGTATATAAGGTGAAATACTTGAGAAAGAGCGAGCGCTCGCAGGTTTGCACGTTGTTCAGAAGAAGTGAATATTTTTTATCGTGCATATTGTACCCTCATTTTACACGTGCAGCCTATGGGTAGATTACACTCAAAAATACTTGACTTGTACAGCGCCCTTCGCATTCAATAAAATAATGCGTTCCTGATGTTGATGGGGTTGTTCCGCTTCTGTAGCGCATCAGGGATGTTTGCTGAAGCTCGTGTGGATTGCTTCTAAGCTACGATGCGAAAAAAATGCGCTTCCCCAGTGCGCCGGATGCGGGCCAGCCCCAACTTCGGTGTATTGCGAGCCGACTGGACTGTTTGTGTGTGACTGCTTGTGTGCGCTGCTGCAAGCTTTCCACATCGGTGTTGAGCTTGTAGCAGGGGTTCTCATTAATATATATGACAGTGTTAGCTTAAGTGTGTAGGTTAAGATAACTGACATATGCTCGGTTGCTATAAACAAAAACGAATCGTTTTGCTTGCATATTTTTTTGCCAAACTCAGCATTTACTGAGATTCGTAAGCTTAAATTACCTGTGATAGCTACTTCCTGATGAAGTGTACGCTCCGCCCAGAACCGATCCAAGTCCAAAACCCCGAAAGCTTTCGAACTTCAAAATCGTTTCGAGTGCCTAGGGAGCTCCGTGGACGATTTTAACGATGGATTCGTCGAAACTGTCCATACGGTCGGGTCTCAGATCTTCAAGACTCGTCGTACAAATAGAAACAAGAGGCTCTCTGTTTCTACTTTACAGCTCATGGAGGAGAGGCGCGAGATGATGCTGCAGTCTTCACACGATGCACTGAAGTACCGGCAGCTCAATAGGATCTCCAAGTCCTTGAAAAGCGACCTTCGCCGCTTTATTACAAAGATTAGGATGGCTCTGAAGCAGCTCAAAAACAATAAAGCGCCGGGTGATGACGCAATTACGGCCGAACTCCTGAAGGCCGGCGGAAAAACTGATCTTAAGGCCCTCCAGAAGCTGTTTGATTCCGACATACTCGAGGGCAACACGCCGCAGGCATGGAACAGAGGTGTGGTGATACTTTTCTTTAAGAAGGGCGACAATGCCCTTCTTAAGAATTATCGGCCCATCTCACTTCTGAGCCATGTTTACAAGCTGTTTTCAAGAGTCATCACGAACCGTCTTGCGCGCAGGTTTGACGATTTCCAGCCTCCCGAACAAGCTGGATTCCGTAAAGGCTTTAGCACCGTACACCACATACATACGCTGCGGCAGGTCATACAGAAGACCGAGGTGTATGACCTGCCTCTCTGCTTAGCGTTTGTGGACTACGAAAAAGCCTTCGATTCGATCGAGACATGGGTTGTACTGCAGTCTCTTCAACAGTGCCGAAGTGTCTGTACGTAAACGCCACTATGTCAGTCCGACTTCAGGACCAGACCTCGAAACATAGGTTTCCTTCTGCAGCGCGGTGTGAGACAGACGTTATCTCTCCGAAACTGTTCACCGCTGCACAGGAGGATGTCTTCAAGGTTCTGGTCTGGAAAGGGGTTGGCATATCAACATCAATGGCGAGTACATGACTCACCTTCGGTTTGCTGACGACATATTAGTCATCGCTGAGACCATGGAGGACCTCAGTGCAATGCTCGATGACCTCAGTAGAGCTTCCGAAAGAGTGGGTCTTCAAATGAACATGGTCAAAACAAAGGTCATGTCAAATGCCCATGTAACACCCACTCTCATGAAGATCGGACACGCTACACTCTGAGTCGTGGACGAATATGTTTACCTAGAACAAATTGTCCAGTTAGGTAGGTCAGACTTCGAGAAAGAGGTCAATCGTCGAATCCCACATACCACAGTGTCTCAAGACGAAGGTCTTTGACCAGTGCGTGTTGCCAGTGATGACCTATGGCACTGAAACGTGGTCGCTCACAACGGGCCTTATCAGAAAGCTGAAAGTCACCCAAAGGGCAATGGAGAGGGCTATGCTTGGAGATTCCCTACGTGATCGAATCAGAAAAGAAGAGATCCGGAGGAGAACCAAGGTAACCGACATAGCCCGAAGAATTGCCAAACTTAAGTGGCAGTGGGCAGGGCACATTGCTCGCAGAACAGATGGCCGATGGGGCCGAAAGGTTCTGGAGTGGCGACCGCGTACAGGAAGACGTACCGTTAGAAGGCCTCCCACAAGGTGGACCGATGACCTTGTGAATGCCGCAGGAATCCGCTGAATGCGGGAAGTACAGAACTGTTTAAAGTGGCGATGCTTGGGGGATTCCTATGTCCAGCAGTGGACGTCTTTCGGCTGAAATGATGATGATGATGATGACAGCTACTTCCATATGGGAGGGTCTACTATTGCGAAGCTATGAGTTCTTCGCTTCATTATTGGTAAAGATACAAGAAGTGTTAATTTTAACCAATAACGGTTCGTAAATTATAGGAATCGGCCCATGGTTGTTAAGAAATATTGTTACTAACATATTTGAGTCCATGTTACTTGCTAAATAAATATAAATAAAATGAAATTGAGCTATATAATATTCCGTGCCATTACGCCGGTTTGCGAGTGAGCGGAAAAAACAAGTTTTTGGGTGGTTGAAAGAGTTTTTTTTTGGTAATTTTGACAACTATTAAGAAACTTCTACTTTTTTAAATTTCAATTTTATGTTTTTTGCTCAATTTATAGAATGAATAGTGACTTATAGCCGATTCCTATAATTTACGGACAGTTTTTTGTGAAAGTTAACTCTTATTGTATCTTTACCAATAATGAAGCGAAGAACTCATAGCTTCGCCTTCGCATAGTAGACCCTCCCATTTGGAAGTAGCTATCACAGGTAAAATTATCTTACGAATGTCTTTAAATGAATAGTATCGCAAAAAAAAAAAATGCTACCATTGGAAAGCAAAAAAAAACGTTTTTATTTATAGGATGAACCGAGCAATAGACATTTGAAAATTCTCCCGGACTGCCCGTGTTTATATTGGGAAAAAATCAATTCCATAGAAAAAATGGAACCTGTCGTTTTCAGGCAGGCAATCAAATCCAGATTCCGTTACCCTTAATTAAGCGAGCATCGAATTAGCGCGAAGGAAATCGGCTGAACCAATTTCAGCGCTGATATTAGGTACTAAGTAACATGCTGTAAGAGCACTTCGCGCCATCGGGGTACAGGCTTTTGTTGGCTGCAAACGACGGCAAGGGAAACACGTACCGCAAAATGATATCTAATAAGGCAGCGTTAAGATTATCGACTCGATACGCTTCCTTCAACAAGCTCCGATTTCCCAATAACATTCCATACCTTACCTACTATAATTTCAAAGAGCCTTCATGTACGTACCTACGTAGATAATCCGTAATTCCTTGTCTTCGGTCCACGATCGTCGGAAACCAGCGCAATTATATGCAATCGTGTCGGAATTATTGTAATAACCAAAAAGAATCGATGGTCTAACGATGGGCGATCGCTGCGCGGCTATTGGCGCGGCACTCACCAATGCGCGCGCGCACGACCGCGCGTTGTTAGCCGATCTACACGAGATAAGCTAATTATACAACAACGGACGTTGATTGTTATTCTACTTTCCTCCTTTATTTTTCAGATGTTAAGCTTTCGAAGTATATCTTAATCGTTGTACGCATACATAAAGCTCAAAGTGGTTATTAAAACATCGATCGGAAAGCGAAACAGGTTATTATTGTACGAATCGTCTGTCTAATCATTAACGATTCAATGGACCACCGACGATAGCCATTACGGAAATTAAAACGGGGCCTACGTGTACAAATGTCTTTACCTACATTACAAACATAATGTTGGTACTTGAACCAACATTGAATTAATTTAACATTTAGGAATGTGTTTTTTTACATTTACCTTTATAAACTTTAGGGATATTTTGATGTAAATATTTTAATATTTTAATTGGCCACCATTGTTTTCGGTATCTACACTGCCTATACTGTAATGTACGTAAATATTCATACATATTTTGTTAAAATAATCGCAAGAATATAGGTATTTCATTTATCGAATATTTCCTCGTCACGAGTAACGGAATTATTATTGGCTACACTAAATGTGGCGTTACTACCTATTTGATCCTTAAAATCGTGTTTTCATAAGGAAAATTGTGGGGAATGCCACTGAAGTACTGAAGTAGGTAGAAACAAGAAAGTGATTATCACCGGTAAGATTAACTAAGTTCAGTAGTATTCTTTAATTGGCAAAAAAAAATTGAAGCTAGCGTCGTGGTAGAGTCCTTTTGAAATCTGAAAAAGTTCAAAGCATGTTGCTGTTTGATTAAGGACTTGATATTTCCCCCTCCTGGGGAACACTAGTTATACCTATATCGGAATTTTGTTCTCTCTTCCACTCTTTTATTTTACATATATTATGTAGAATGTAAAATCAAAATATTTTATTTCACATAAACCTACATGGGCACTTATGAAACGTCAGATTCTAGGTGCACGGTTCCAATTGGTCGTTTCCTATGGAGAAGAGCCGGCAAGAAACTCCATGGTTACTCTTTTAAAAATATTTGTCTTTTACAATATTTTTTAGTTACAGTGTTAATAGGTATGGGAGGACAGTGTAGGCCTGTCCTCCCATATAATGGGAGAATGTATGTTAAACAAATAGACAATGGTATCTACATTTACAATCCACAAGGCCTACGACATTCTCACATTTACAAAATATATAAATAATCTAGAGTAATCTGTAAATAGTCTAGAGGCGACGATGCGCCAATAATTTAAACTATGACGATCCCAGTCTACATACAAAAATTGAAAGAAATATATCCAATAGTTTTGTCACTAAAGCTAGTCAAAGATCGGCAAAACCCTTATTCAGCCCATCACTACTATTTAGTTAGTTTAAAAAAACTATTTATTTGAAAGTATAAAAATATTCTTTGTTTGCGCTATTGCCAGAATTTTTATTTTCGTATTTTTTCTCTATAATGTGTAAGGAAGTAAACGAGGCGAAACCCAGACATACCGATAAAGTGCCTACATCGAAAAGCACAATATTATGCCGACGCGACCGGTTTTGCATCCAAATAAGCTGGTGGTTAAAATCCTGAAATTATGAAACGAGCCTAACTTGAGGTTATATAATGGGGATGCCCAAAGTTCCGTTCGTGTGTCACTGCGGGGATCCAGCAGAATCTCAGCGTCAGGTATATTTGCCGGACACATGCTGAGCTGGACATCTTTTTGGTGCAACCTTGAATTGCCACACCGTACTTTGTGTGTTAGTTATTTCATTTAAAATGTGTGTGTGTGTGTGTGTGTAATAGTGTCTTCAAAATCTATTAGGCCTGTAGGTATTTTGTTAATATTTACGTAATTTGTTATAATGTCTTTTGGTGTGTAGTGCTATTTAATTTGTGTGCACCACCACATAAACGATTTATCTATCTATCTAACTATCAAAGTTGAATTGAAGAGTGTCGACGGTAATCAGTTCGAGTTGAAACTACACAATAACCAGGTAGGGACTTTTCAAAAATCTAGGACGATTGTTAATAATAGTAGTGACCTAGGTATTAATGGCATTGCCCACTGATGAATATGTAGCCTGTTTTTTTAACCCTGAACCTGCCAGTCATCCTTGCTACCCACCTTGCCGAAAAAAATCACTACGGGATTTGCTGTTTCCTGTAGCTCAGAATGTCATAGCATAGCCTATGTAGTAGCATAATCAGCCTATGATGTTCCCACTGCCGTGACACAATTTTCCCCTTTGAGAGAATGGCAAAGAGAGGAATCCCGATGATCACCTATAAACTTCATGTGGGTATAATTTAAGCAATCATTTGGATTTTCAGTTACACGTGATGAAATCGTTCATTACTGAGAGGCTTTGAGTTTACAGCCCTTGCGACTCAGTCTTTCTATTCCGTGTTGCCAACTAGCTAGATATGAGGCTTACATGAGCTAAAGCGCGGTCACTGTCAGACTGTATAGAAAAGAAAGAGAAGCATGATGACACAACGCTGGTAATTTATTGCAAAAATGGAGCAATTATCTATTTACAACAAAAAATTAAATGGACTAAAAAATTAAACACTATTTCGTTATTAATATGTTGCTTGTAGAATAATCTGAAAAACAAAATCAGAATGATTGCATGTATGGTTTTTAATCCTTAAAACAAATGTTTAGAGGTATCTTCATGTTTTTTTTCTATCGTATCAAATGATTTGTATAATGTTTTCAACACACTATCTAACTAGAATATATCCTGAAGAATATCATAATTTTTTCTTATACTTTTAAGCATTGTAAAACTTGCTTTTAGGTCTTGTAGTTCCCTTAATTCGATTACTTTATATCACCGCATATGCGCATATTCCTTGAGCTAGTCTGATTCCCAGTAAATTAACATTTCATGTGGTTAAATATTATTTATGTAAATACTTCGATTTTCAGTCTCAAAAGTAAATCTTTCTGGACATTACCTAAATGAACACAGCTGTAACATGTCTTAACATTACTGAGCGGCATTGAGTTAACAATTTTGTGATACGAGTATTAAGGCGACATTTACACGTATTAATTCATCGTACTAGTATATTTTATTCTATCTCTGTCTTGAGTCTAGGGTTGCGGTGCTATGATTGTTGCTGAAAATCATTCCAGGTACATTGGGAAGAGGTAAGTTTATAAGTGGTTCAGTTTTTTTTTATTAAGGTGAAAATTGGACAACGTGTTGAGAAGAAAAACTTAACATTATATTCTTAACAGGGTGTGGCTTCGGCCAGAAAGTGCCTGAGCCTTAGCTTATTTAATTAAGATTTTAAATGTTTAGGTTTTTGTTCTTCTATAATATGAAATATGAATTTAGTTAAGGTATGCTTGAATGATTTTTTTTTGAATATTTAATATACTGATTTTTTCTTCTATATTTTGGTAGCTGTGTTGTGTTGTTCACACATCTTGTTCTTTCCATTCCGTTTTTAAAAGGGATGACTTGTAATTGGCTGTCAGTCTCGTATACAAATTTTTATTCTGTAAATTTTAGCTGTAAAGTCATCCATAGTTTATAAATAAATAAAAATACGTTGTTTGGTGGATGAAAAAATCTGCAGAAAAAAAATCTGGATACTCTGTCCTGTAGTGTCGTGTCTTGCTATTTCATAAAGTCTATTTTAATGGGGAAGGTCGGTCAAAGCTAATTGTAGATGGCGTGACCATAGCTAGGTCCCTACAGCCTACAATAAATTTGAAATTTCGTTCATTCATTCCGTTTCGTGTTCATTCATGAGTTTGTTTTCATTCTACCATTTCGTTATTTTCATTGATTTCAATATTTTTCATCAATGATTATTCGATAAGGAATATGTCAGAATTGAAAAACTTAATTAAATATTGCTGCATTCCTAGTCATCACTTTCTTTAAAATGTTTCCGACATAACCTCGAACTCTGTTGTAATTGAAATAATTATCTTCCAATAGCTTTAAGCCACAATCTGCTAAGTTTATGGTATTTCGGAAAATGGTAGACTCTAATTTTCGGGCATTTAGGAACGTAACAATGAATAATTTTGGCAAAAATTAATAAAAACCGACTTACGCCTTGCATTATTGGCTTGTTTTGGGAACTAGCTACGACAGCGCCATTTCGACAGTTGGCTTCCCCATTCTGAGTAAGTATATAATGAGTTTATTGTGTAACTGTGAATACTTATAGAAAGATTTTGGATTAAGTAATCCTAAAAACTACTAAATTAGTGAAAAGAACGACATATTCATTCATTCATATTTGGAGACAATTTACACAGTTCCTTTTCTGAGTCGATGCGAAGGTAAAAATAAGTACCACCAAAACATTTATATCCCGTTTATTAAATTTGTTATTTGCCCTCTATATTTGCCTTTTTAGATGTAGGCACTTGATTGATATGTGTGTGACGGTATGTTTCGGTTTTTTCTCGATGACAATTACACAACAGTTGGTAAGTGGGTGATCATTCTGTAATAATTGAAACCAATCCAAAAGCGAAAGGAGAAAAAAAAACGAGATTTTTTATTTAGGATTATTTAGATGCATGAAACACTGACGAAAATAGTTGAAACTGCCTGTACAAAACGTTGATAGGTCAGGTCCAATGTGCCTGACAACCATAGTGGGGCCTAGCATTATCCTTGATCGTAGACACAGAGGTCACGTATCGGCGATTGGGCCGGCTCTCTTCATTGCGAAGACGTGCGCGCGTCGTCCGCGCATGCTTCGTGGGTAGGGTTCCCATTTAAAATTTGAAAAGTTCAGGCAAACAACCGGACATTTTCATTTATGTATTTTATTTTACTTTTTATATTTCTTTTTTCAGTACATCATCATTAAATTATTCTCTTATTAAAAAAATTCAAAGCGAAGGACGAATGACTATATTAGGCCGAAAAGAGTCCGGGCGGGGAGGGGGGGGGGACGCAAACAGCCGGGTCAGTCCGGATAAATCCGGCTGGATGGAAACCCCAGTCGTGGGTGCGCATTAAATGCGCCATGTGTGCGCGCAGCCATTATGTGAATATCGTACATAATCGCTATGTGCTCGTGTCAATTGTTTTGCTTAAAGCAAAGAAACTGAGAAACTGAGCTTTGGATTTACTCTTTTTGGTATAAGGCAGCTCAAATTCAGACCACCAAGAGTAACCATGACCTCCATAGAAACGAGTTTTGACAAAATGACAGATAGAGTAGACAAAATGACAGATTTATTTTATTCATCTGGCATTTTGCCCCGATAAGTCGGGGTTCAAAATGGGTTGTTTAAGAGATATCGCGAACTATTTAAGGTTTTTGGGTTTTCCATCTCTTCACCATATATTTGTCAGAAATCAACTCCACTTTGGACGTTAATACTTGAAAAACAGTAAACTCGCTGTGGCTTATTCTTAGCGGAATGACTACTCGGCTACGAACAACGAATAAAACTAACTGAAACAGGTTTTTCAAAATATAGATGGTAAGTTTTAATTCTAAAGAGTAAAAAATATTCATACAAAGCATCAACTTTCAGGGTACTCAGGAAACGCCTTCAAAACTTTGGAGAGAGAGAATGGCTTGGAAGAATACTGGAGAGATCTGCACAGTAACAAAACATAACATCACGCCTTGTTTCCCCGAAGGGTTGGGCAGAGGTGTACCTATAGTACACCCACATTTCGCCAGTTATGTTTAAGTCCCATGTAATAGGGGGCGAGCCCATTGCCATCTACCGGGCACAAATCCAGACTTCGGGCTGCTACTGAGAAATTCCAGATAGAAAAACCGTTATCGGGTTTTTGCCCGACCTAGGAATCGAACCCAGGACCTCATGCTCAGTAGTAGTGATTGCTCAGGTAGCTCAGGTATCATAATAATAACAGGTATGAATGTCATCTTATCAATCTCTAAGGAAAATATTGCTATTGAACGTCAATACTACTAAAACCACCTAGTCTAATTTAACGATATCAGGTCCCAATTAAAGCTAACTGCCACCAAATGGCGGAACATTGCCAGTGTTATAACAAGAGCGACTTCACTCAACCGCATGTCATTTTATTGCCCCCCCCCCCCATAACACATAATTGTTTGCGGTTAAACCCACCCTTAAATACTTAAGCGAAACGTGAGCACTTCGGCACTACGCATCGCAAATAATTCCACAAACAAGCCGTAATAATACCTATACATAATTTGTATAATTATTTGTCATTTGTAAAGTAAATTGCTTTGAATTTTTTTAATGTCATCTTCCGTAGCTTCGGGCCCTTAATGTTACGAGTCACGCCCGTTTTCATTGTATACAACATGTGTTATAATGATAAAAACAAAAATATTTTCTTAACTGTCATGTTCGAAATTTTGTATTTTTTGAGGTTGTTGAATTCGTTCTTAAAACGACTCAAACTCATACCTCTTGTGCTGTTCATCAAACAGAAAGAATCACATAAAACATTTCAGTACTTAGGTAATAAGTAAAAAAATGGAGCAGAGGTGTTAACTTCTAAATAATAATTTAATCGTTTAAAAGTGTGGATATAAAAAGTGTCGACATATTGTGAGCGTGGGCGGCAACATGTACCTACAACACATTTGTTCCGATGACGGCGGCCGCCGCGATTTTATTATAATTCATTTACCGTGTTTTAAACAGATACAGTTTTAGGCGATCGCATTCCCCTCTCAATTGTTAAGATATCAGGCCACATGAGCAGATCGACATTTCAATTCATAAAGATAGTAAAGATCGACGCTTGGGTTTCTAAATATAAAATATTTCTTATCTTAACTATCAAACATCTAGAGATTTTATTACCTTGCGATGGTTACAGTTATAATAAATAGGATGTAGAAATAGTACTGTCTTTAGTACCTATAAAAAAGATCTATTCTAAAACACTTTTATTTGAATTACGATAGAAAATTGCTGAAGATTCCCCATTATTCATTGCAACAACTATTAACATCTATTCTAATCATTGAGTTATACCTACGGCCCCAAACTACAAATCGAAATGGACTTGAGACACAAAAATTGGTAAAAAAACATTGTTGTCTTGGGCTTGCTCACCCACGGGAAATAATTGGCGTATGAAAAAATACAGGAAGTCATTAGTGGCAAAGCGAGCGAGCGGCATCTATTTCACGAGAATGGTCGTTCCAATAGCGTGACTGCGTGTCACACCGGATTTCAAGGTGTGAATAGGCTTTGGAGAAAACTGGTGATTTTTTTACGTATACAATGACCTAAAGTCTTTTTTTGACTAAGAAATCTTAAATACAATATGCAATCTGACACTAACATTTATCATTTATGTAAAAAAACGCTCAATGGGCTTCAAAAGATTCGTCGGCATCGCTGTCAGTGGGAAAAAGGCCCAAAAGGCTGGCAGCGTTGCCACGTTGGATGGCAATTCTGAATCATTCACCTAAAAATAGGCAAGCCCTCTGGTCACTGAAGAGTCAACCAACCGCTTGTTGATGTCCAGAAATACTCGATGAGGCCTCGCACCCCACGATCACGCTCAACCATATAGCTGCCAATTTGCGCCGTTTGAGGTTATTTACACCTTTTTTCTAAATCGCGTCACGCGGTGCCTTTGTGTGCACGAGTCTAAAGAGTTTAATTCCGATTTTCAAAAGTTGTAATGTCATAGACAAGACGTGATAACATGCGTGAATGTTGTTCGCCTCGTTCGTTCGTTCGATATAATTGATATTGAATTATTCAATATCTATTTCAAATTACGCTACGTTCTGATAGGAGGCGAACAACATTCGTCACTAATAAGCCTTGTGTCCTCGCAATTTGACATTTCAGACATTTTAATTCGCTTTTAATTCGACTTATGAATAGCTCTTTTACGCGGTTTGTACTTTATATTCATTAATATGATACTGTGTCTCGTTATATGTGGCCAGTGTAGTGGCACGGTGGCCGTTAGCGATCTGTGTCACCTATTGTCGACTGTTCCTACGATCATTTCGGCATCAAATCTTTTTGTTAGACAGTTGTTATAGTGGCTGTACGGAAAATGGTTACAAGAGCAATTTGTGGCAATAAACGGTATTTAGAGCGTATCTAATTTCGTATTTTAAACATTATCTTTATCAATTTCTCCAATCGTAGCTGCAGTAATTCATGTCTTCTGTAAGTTTTTTGAGTCTTTGATGTTAATGTATCTTATTTTGGGCAATTATTTATGCAAAGATAACTCACAGCAATAATTTTTAATTACACATTTTTATGTAACACATTCAGAATTAAATGCTTTTGTAAGCTGAGTTTGAATATGAATATATCAAATGGTTGTTGCTTTAGTCGGAATTACGTACACTGACTTTTGAAATGTTTACTTCTACAAATCAAAGCAATATACGTTTTTCCCTAATTACTAGATAGACTGTACTAAATAATAAAATATCCTAAACTGTACTTAGCTAACTATACTTTTACCAATTTAGATTGAGAAATGTTTTAGTTATAGTTTTATAGTCTGTTTATTCAAAAAATATGCTATTGCTTTGTAGTGGAGAGCGTTGAGCCAGCACTGCGTCATAAAGCGAGTATTCAGAAACGACATCCATAAAACCTTTATGATTAGTCAAACCGCTGGCAAGGACGATTCATTATGGGCCATTATGCGTCGTGTTTATCGACTTACTCTATACAAGCCAATAAAATAACGAACGACCGAGATAAGAGGTGGACAGTCCTCTAATCTCCGGAACAAGGGACACTAATTCGATTGTGGTTTTGGTCGAGCCTTTTTTGGGGTTTACGGCACAAATTGAAGTGTTAAAAAAACTACAAATTGGTTTTTTCGAGGGCCATTCATTAGTTCCACGCTGAATGGCGTTCGTAGTGTCGTTTTCGCTCAATTAGTTAAACGGAAATTCGAGCTTCAGCGGACGCACACGGCGCGCGCTACGGCTCCGCGCCTTCCGTGAAATATTACGACGTTTTAAGTGTTGCCATCAGCATTACGATTATACTGAAATGGAATAAACTATGTTCAAATAATTTGTCGCCTCATAAATATAAAATTTATATCAGCTGGTTTAGATATCCATAAGTTGAGTGCAGATACTTAATTGAATTAAGCATTCTGTTAAAGGTATCATAATTTACATTTGCATTAGTGTTATTTGTTATTCTATTCCATTAATTTTAAATCTAGTTACCTATTACCTATCACAAAGATTTCTTACAAATCTTTTTACAAACAGCCGTGGACTGTGTTTATAAAATATAAATTCTGTCATGCTCAATGGTTAATCTTATTCAAACATTAATTAGATACAAGAGTTGAGTTAAGAGTTCTGGTTTGGCACGGGCATGTCTGCCAATGGCGTTAATTAAGTAATTCATTGAATAAATTAGTAACTTGTTCCTCACAAGCAATCAGGCTCTATTAACGTATCGGTGATAGATTGCTGACAAAGTTATTCGAAATATTCAACTTTCTATCTACCTACACGCATCTATGAAATGGTTACGATACTTATTCGCAACAATATTATGCTGCTTTCACAGTCGAGTTGTATATTTCTAAAAGGTTTGACAGGCATACATTAGAATATTATAATAGTGACAAACTGACTTCCAATTAGCGTCGAAGGGTGAAAGTTATCGCGTATACATGTGATCGAGTATGTGAGCAAAATATGTGGATAATTATTTAGAATAATAAACCGAAAGTCCCATCATAATGTAAGAATAAAAAACCATAAAATTAAAACACATTTGAGATAAACACTTAATGGAAAATAAGATTAAAAATGATGGCACATTGCACAGGAGTACGGCGTGCACAATACAATTAATAAAAAAAATGCAATTAAGAAAAGCTCAACTCAATATTTCTAAATCCGCTTACTCGTATTTTAGGCATAAACAGTCGAGAATCACTACAACTGTTTTTTGTTATGGTATTGATACACCGGTTTGTGTTAAAGTATTCACCTAACTACCGATTTGATTTTCGTAAAGTTGAAGATTTTCATTGAGGAAAACGAATTATAAAGATCGATAGATATTTTCACTATTTCCTTCATACGTGATAATAGCTTTTTATCGGGATCTTCATATTGAAGAAACCAAACAATATTTTTATGAAAGTTTAAATTTTTTGTCTATTGTTTCGAATCTCTCTACCTTAGTGGAGAGGTATAGCTACATAGTATAGTTGTACTTGTACCATGTTTTAATTCGTATCGTGTTGCAAAAATAAATGGACCATCTCTTAACGTTTCAAGATGCGAAGAACCATTTAAGACACACAAATAATAATGAATAAGAATCTATAATAAATAGATTCTTATTCATTTTTATTTGTGCTTGATTCATTTAGCCCACGACCACATCCGAGCAGGTGACAATCCACTTACACATTATTTTACCTTAAAAACACACAATAAGTTGATTTTAACACATTTAGCGTATCGTTCGTATAGTTAAAAGCTGTATAATAGCGTTATCTTAGGGCCGGCACTAAATTGGGATGTCTCGGGCGAGCGTGGCGAGGCCTTATCAGTTTTGTCGTGTTCATCTTGAGTTGTGTTAGGCTTTACTTGGGATATTTATGTCGCCCCACGTCGAGGTGGCGAGTTCTGGCGAGCCTACACGCGACAATGTCGAAAAGTTATTGTTGACGTCGCGCAAGGAATGCAGAATTCTATTCTGTTTTCATATAGAAATTGCATTGATGTTTACAAGAGAATGGCGTAGGCTGGAGATTTACCTATATCATACTCTGATTTTGATAAGTGCGCCTAACTTTACTATTGTATAAAGTCCTAAGGCATCATTCTGACTAATGATTAAACTCATGACAACAATACGTCGTAATTTAAACAAAGATGTCGTTTATGATCGTGGGCGCATTATAAAGTGACAGTAACGGACGGATAACCGGCGATAGCAAGCGACAACCCTGGCCGGACGCATCGGTTTGATGAAGCGCTTTTTTGATACTCTTTCACATTTTTTTTCACCTTATTGTCCGTGGTCCATTGATAAACGGACAGGTATACGTTCTCAGACAGGCGCCAACATTCCTCGCTCCGACCTCACACTTACTCGTTGCCTTATAAAAACAGGCTCACTTTTTTATATTAGCACTTTTTGGACTTATTTGCCTCCCTTTGTGTTCGTCGCTGTTGTTTGTTTTGGTTATTAGAGCGGCTGTAGGAAGTGGACGCGATAAACCTATTGGGCCTAAGCGTTTTATTGTACCAATTTTGGATATCCGTTTTCATTTCACTTAGAGATATTAAGCGTCCCGATGCCCGTTCGTAGTCACTTACTTATTCGTGTGAGCCAAATGATATCCATTAACACCTCGCCACGAACTTAGTTAAGTAATAAATGTATGAGAATGTCATAAAAACTATAGTGTAATATTGTTAGGTTTCGCGTTTCAAGACGTATATTCATTAGCATAATGTGTTCATATAAATGTTTTTGCCAGGTGTTAATTATAAAATTAATGGCACAAGCTGAACAGGTTGGTTGGTTTGCCGCTCCGGGCAATACATTTAGCAAAAACAATGCGGAACTAATCGCATTAGCATTTTAGGAATGGGTTTGTAGCGTGTGACAAATATTTGAAAGTTGTGATCTCGCCGTCCATGGCAGTCCACTGACCGGATTGCTGCGACCAACGATGTGACCATCTGACGGACAGCTAGGTTCACTGACATCCTCGGAATTATTCAGGCCATCACTAATTAGGAAATTACCTACATTGAAACATAAATTTTAAAGATTCCGGATAGTAAAATATCTTGTTTCCCTCGCCAACAGATTTTACGTGTCTTGTATCTTTTTGTGTAGGTTCCTTTCGACAGAAAGCCTTTCATTTATTTTATAAAGTGTGAATGATTCGTGTGAAAAGTCTGTCTTTTGTTGATTTGATTGCTAAGTCTAATAAAATAAAAAATTACTGCGTAGGTACTACTTATTAATAGAATAAGTTGTTTCAGTGAGAATCGCCTCAGGCGACGTGAGCTTACAGCAGCCTACAGCCTCTCTATCTCGAGCGATGTCTCAAATTAGGCACAATTAGAGCGGTGGAACCCGCCTCTGGGTTCTCGAGAAATTAATAAATAGGCCGCCGCATGCGCACCGTCACCGGATCCTTTGCAAGCGCCGCCTAATCGCTGCGTTTACGTTCCTAGTGCAATTTTGATTTATTTGCCAAACGGGTCATTTCCGGCACTAAATGACCATTTGGGATTGTTTAGAGTTCATTCATGGGTTTTTATGTTTCGACTAATTTGTGGAATGAAATGTGGGGGAAGTTAAATTACGACGGTTTTTTTGTCTTTTCGATAATTTGTTTATGTTTCCAGTTTTCTGTGAACGGCAGCAGGTACGTTAATTCGGTGCGAAACCTGATTCGATGTCAGTTTTTTTAGATTACCTACGACGGTCGTTGTGGGAACTGATGCTGCGGCCTTGCATCTGCCTCTACTCTGATGATTTTCTAACATATAGGTAATTTGTAATGTACTTACATAGACATAGATAAATAGATACTCTGACATGGAAATTACCTATGTTACCACATTTTATAAATTGTAAGCAATCTAATGTTGTTTTTAATGATTATTCGTGATTGCATTGGCCTTAGAATCTATTATTCGTTATTAGGAACGAAGTCAACCACAACTAGTAGAATAACTAAGAAATAATTTTCCATATCGAAATCATTTTGATTCGTGATTACTTGTAAGGTAGGTAGTAGAACTAGTTAGTCGTTTGGTACTTATTGTCTTCTGCTTAAAGTTGTTATTATAACCATTTGTATCTAATCTAAAGCCAGGAATGTGCATTGCGGGATTTGCCATTAATTCTGTTGAACTTGACTAATTGCTGTTACTCATGAGCATGCGTAAGTGCCAGTACCTATTTATTATTCATTCTTGTGTCATGTAACATTTTGCATCCATCCAACATTAGCTCCTGATTTCATGATTCTGACTGGACTAGATGGGGCATCCAACAGCATGATTAAGATCAGCTCTTTTCCCGCATTCCATTGGTTTGTAAAACCTTTCAAAACGGTTGACCACTGGAATGTATGAAACCTTGCTTATGTTTAACGGTTTGTTGTTTACAAACGTATTTTTGCGGTTGAATAACATAACATCACGCATTCACGCCTTGTTTCCCCGAAGGGTTGGGCAGAGGTGTACCTATAGTACACCCACATTTCGCCAGTTATGTTTTAAATCCCATGTAATAGGGGGCGAGCCTATTGCGATCAACCGGGCACAAATCCAGACTCCGGGCTGCTACTGAGAAATTCCAGATAGAAAAACCCAATAACACGTTGCCAGTCCTGGGAATCGAACCCTCATTCTCAGCAGTAGCGATTGCGACCACTAGACCAACGAGGCAGTCGGTTAAATGTTAAATGTCGCGGTTAAATGTAAGTATATAACCTTTAATGGTAACATCTGACACCTTATAAGCAACTGGAAAATACAGTGGCTTTGCAAATTGTACCTCTACATAGGTCTACAGATCGCTACCTAATCTATTTCCTGATTATTCTGCAGACGAAGTCCCTACGCTAACAAATTCCAGCAAATGTTAATCTAAATTCGATCCTCGATTGCTCCACAGCAGTATACCACCGCATCCCTGAGGGCGCCTGTTTCGATTATATTAACGTTAACTATTGACATAGGACAATGCTCCTGTTTGATTAGCCTTGCCGAACACACACGACATTAGCTTTGTTTTGCTGACGATCGATCGGTAGGGTCGGTGTTATTTGCACGGGATCGCTTTGACGTACCTTTGACACTTGGCTGCAGAATTTAGAGGTAAAGTTGAAGTTTTTTATGGGTTTAATGGAAAGACAAATATTTTTGGAGATAGAGGTAAGAGCTCTCTTGTGGTGTTGAGAACGGACAAAGTTTTCTCTTCTAAGAAATGTAAAGAGAAAACTTTATCGGTAATTAACTTTTTATTTAAGTAGTTTTAAACAGGACTTCTTAAAAGAAACATATTTTAATCAAAGACCCGTAGCTGCCGGAACGTGTGTAGTGTTAGTGTGTTAACTGCTGTTTCATATACCTGGGGTCCATCGTGCACCTATTGGTACACGAGTTACCTTCCTATGTAGTACCTACAAGAGCAGGAAGATTCCTGGAATATTGTTTTTGTTAAAGTCAGCTTTCTTTAATTTAGCATCTTTATTCAGTATCCACTCACAACAACAACAGCCACATTGAGAAACACCTTTTAAAAGGACACGTAAACTTTGTACACATCGATTAAATCAATGAAAACCACCACTCAAACGTTGTGTCATCGAAATCCTTGGTTCCTATTGAATTATTCTTATCTCTCCACTTACAATACTGCGTGTGATGTCATCGGGGCCCGAGCAGGTATCATTAAGTACCTTTAACTTGACAAACTTACTTTTACACTCATTGAAAAACCTTTCAGTCTTATGACAGAAAAGATAAAGTTCAAAATTGAAATGGAAAGAGTGTATTTATGCTGAATATGGTTGTTTTTGTTATCTGTATCCCGACTTGTGACACCTCGGCGGACCGGACGGATGGAGTTGTGTCCAACTAGGAGACTCCAATAACGTTTAATAAAATTGCATAACTATTGACAACTTTAATGGTATTTTTAAGTTTAAAAGACGTAGATCTCTAGTCGATTTATTTCACTCTCCCTGTCATAAGTTATATCTTGTATCGTTGGGCAAGTACCCACACCAGTGCCTACTCGTAGTAGTTTCATTAAAAGCTACTCCGGAATAAATGAAACCGCTCACACATCAAATATGAATTTGGTATGTATGATCTACTATAACTAAATGTACGTAGGTACTGTAGAGGTGGTGTAGCCATGGCTACAATACCGTCAAGCGAGCCCCGCGCCGTCATTTTACCTACAAAACTCATCTCTCAGCTGCTCATCTTTCATCTTCACCACCTCTAAAGTACCCATTCAATTCTAATGTTGCTTGTTGAAAAAAATGTTAGCCACCAAAGCGGTGCTACAGATATTTAAACTTGTAATAGTATTATGTGAAAAAGGAATTGCCACTGGCAACTTGCTTGACCTAGGAAGTTGCTAATCTTAATTGCTCTGTTCCTGAAACCAGATAAAGTAATAAAAACCAGATAAGTCCCGCAATAAGAATAAGAAAAAGAATTTGGACATTATCAGCAAAATATTTTACTTTTCAAGTTCTGTCACAATAATTTTGTATAATGAACCCGCTAACCATATCGAAATCATAACGTTACACCTAATGAAAAAGCTATTCAGTCTATTCATCTTATAGAGGCTTTTTCTGACAATATTTAAAAACCTGTAGCCAAGTTTGAACAGGGACGTGCGTAAAAGGCGCCAAGCAGATTAGATGACCACGATCGCTTCAAATTAATTTGTCTTAAGACTTATAAACAGACTAATTAACCAATTAACACTAGGCCCGAGTGTAAGTACGATAATACTTCTCGATGTTCCATCGATAGAGTAAACAAATCGGATTTAAATCGGTTCCAAGAGATATCGATATCGATGTCTCTTGGGACCGATTTAAATCCGATATCACTTTTATTCACACTAAAGATAATCTGTGACAATTAATTATGTTCAAAAATTTAATGTTTATTAAATTGGAAAATGGTGCTTCCTTATTTATGTGAAAGCATTTATTCTTTAATCAATCCATCAATTACCTTCGACGATACATTAATCAATGACTACTTCATTGTTATGGCACTACTAACATTTAATATTTTCCTGACATTGAAAATCGATATCAATCAAACATTCGTTGAGAATGATAATCACAATGTCTAGTGAAATGTTAACGATTACCAGGATTAATTTTTCGTTAACATTTCGAACTAGAATAACAATAACAAGCGAACCATAGAACGGAATAGATGAATACGATCATAAACCTTCAGTTATTAAAGTCTTAATTGTGAAATCCATCATAACTGAACATCAAAACCCGCAGCAATTTATTCGTTCAATGGTTTCGCTACTCACTTTTTATTAATCTACGGTACATTCCGAAGCGTAGGCGAACTCAAAAATTCTCACAGAAACGAACATTTAATAATACGAATGAATATAATGCGATTCAAACGATTTATTTTCCGTGTAAGCACATCACGTACGATCTAAATCATCGGTCGGAGAGCCGAAAAATATATCAGAATCGCTCCTATTAGCTTACGATTGGATCATTCGATACAAATCGTATGAAATCGATTCGTATCGAGACTAAACACTACAATCAGCGGCAACTCGTTGCAGCTGTTAGTTATGCGATCGGCGTCATCCACTAAAATAATATGACACAGCCATTTCTGTATCTCCTTCGTGCACCCAAAAAGGAAAACTATTGATATGGCCATAATTAAGTGTAGTGGTGTAGCGATCGCAGAAAAAGTACGTGAGCGCCAATTAAATAAATTGTTAAAGCATGATTTTGCATATTATTGTTACTGAATGAACTGTTGGTCCTAAGATTAGGATAGACAACAGAGTTTTATTTATGAACATCTAACTTGAAAATAAAAGGCTTCTGCCCGCGACTTAGTTATCGTGAAAGTCGTAAAACACTACTATATACCTACTAAAATAACAGCCACATTTTTATAAAATTTTCTTGCATACTTCGTTTGTAGTTTTGGTCTTAGCAGCCCGAATATGAAGAGAATCAGGACTGGTGAAGCGAGAGCAAGCGACGTACAGTTGTCTATGTGAGAAGCAGCTCGTCATAAGGTCGTCACCCGCAGCCTTCAGTACAAATTTCCAATTGCTTGCGAAGCTTTTCGCTTTTAGTGAATTAATGAACTACTGCGTTCCTGTTCATACTACCTAATGGCACATCACTGATACACTGACGAACACGTATCACTAAAACAGTAAGGGTAATAATAACAGTAGATTGTAAATACACAGCATTTCTCATTAACATGTCACCAAACGATATATATTTATTTTTGTTATAACAAAGATAACAGAAGAGGACTAAACTTTTCGTTTTTCTGTGTACTTACTGTGTGGGTTTACGAACTATCACAATATAATAGGATATCAAAATGTAAAAAAGGAAGCATGTATCAATTGTTGGTAATCGAACATAGGTTTGTAAAGCAGTAATCGAACTGCTAAGCTATACAATTTGTTAAAAGTGGACTATAATAGCCTTTCTTATAAAATGTCATGATTGACTGTTAAATCTGTAATTATCTGCTTTATTCGATAATTCAACTGTTGTCATACACAGGTAAATTATGTCATCTCAGTCTCCTCCATTTCCTACAAAATGGATGCGAAGTTTTTTTTGCTAAATCTGACTTTTTTAGGACTCAAACCTCTGTTGGTCCGATAGAAATTTTTGATCCGTATAAGAAACATAATAGATTGGCATCAAAACATTTTGTTATGAAAATTGCCCATTTTCTTGCTGACTATTTTTTTTTTCGAAATCTGTGAATTCTGATCAGAATGTTTCAAACAGTTAAGAACAGTTTCCTAAAACCGTTTTCTTGTAGCGACAACGGTTAAGCTCTTACTGCCCCAACTTAAAAATCCACCCTGCATATGTCATGATTGACTGCTGAGGTCCATAAAGGTATAGCGTGATGATAATAACCTTTTGGATAGTCTTTTTACAATTTCTGGTAAAATATAGAAGAATACGAACACATTGCAATATTGCTTATCCCCCATAGCAAATAGCGTTATAATTTATAGCCTAAAGACTTACCAGAATTATAGGAATATCTGTATAAGCAACATTTGAACAAAATCTATTCTGGAACATACATTCAAACAAACAGACGAAGAACCAAAAAAAAAAAAAAAAAATGTGGTCATTAAAATCGTTCCTAGACTCTGTAAAAATAACTTAATAAATATTTACTGTACAGTTTTTCTTTAATTTTAGTATATTTAGAGATGTCGGAAATTGAAACATCCAGTGGACAAATTAAACAAGATTCGACTGTTAAGTATATTTTAATAGGTTGTTATAAGTAGGTAGTTAACGAAACGGAAATACTTGATGTTATAAACAACAACTAAAAACGCTTAGGAAAAACTATATTTTCAGCATTTCATTATTTTCGATACTGAATCCCATGGATTCTTGATAAATCATTCGTTGAACAAAACCTTTGTTATCCTTCAAATCATATCCATGCAAGGACGTGCCTATAATATGTTGACGCTACACAGGGATCAACAGCAGACATTGTAAGTGGTTACCCATGCTTTCAGAGCCTATAATTTGACAATATTTTGTGTCATTTGGGCTTTATTATTACTTACGCCATTACACGACTGTGGATATAACGTTAATACACGAACATCGCCGTCCATAGGCCCGATTAAGGGCGCTGTAACCACAGGTTCCCCTAATTCAATATTAAAAGCATCCTACGACGTGATCGCCAACTAATAATAGTTTAATTTGAAGAAATGTCCCTGAGAAAATGACGGAATGTCAACCTTTTTCTAATGTTTTTTTGAACGTCAGAATGAAATGGCTCGTTTCGATTTTTTTTTGATCGGAATTACTGTGTTTACAGACACAATTTTTAGTCATAATGTCAGTTCTATTGCAGTTGAATTGGATATTACTGTCAGTTATGATGTATCATTAGGCCATTCATGTGTTTCGACCATATGTAATGGATTCTCTTTTCGTAAAACAACGAAAAACTAGGCCTCTCAGGCCTCTCAGTCAAGACATTATTTACTTTCATTGCTTTTCTAGGTGTTCGTGTGAGGTCCGACTTAGACCATTAAGTGGATGCCTGCATTAGAAAAATGCAAATTAATGAGATGATACAATTAACTGCATAGTTTTAACAACATATTAGCGAACGAAGATAATATGTTTTCATGAGAGAATAAAGCGCTGTGCAGATTATGAAAAACTGCGAAAACCGCTCTGAAAACTACTAGCTTTGTAACATCTTTTTATAATATGGAATGCAATAAATAAATGAATGAATATTAATATGAAAAAGTTAGGCTTATCTAAAAATATCTATAAACATTTATTTTAAAACCGCCTGCTTGCTAATGTTATTACACGCGCACAAACTGCTGCAATTACTTATATATCTTTATAAAATCCATAATAAAAACCAAAGTAACCTAAAACGAAACAGAAACATGACGTCACGTAATAAAATCTAAATTGAGTCGGTCTGCATTCAAGGGTGGCTGAATCTAGTTAGGTGTAAATGGAGGCATCGTTTATGTACGGAGCGGCGTAATGCAGTAGGGCGCGGGGCTCCCAACCCATGCATACTAACGCGCTGAGTAATAAGTAGCCTGATTTCATGTTTACCCCTCATCTCTATCTAGCCTTCGCCCGACGACAACCGCTCAGTATACGGCGAATTAGAATGAAAACGGAAAATTTCGCTTGTGACTGGTTTTGATTGTGTGATGCGTCATTGGAATTGTTTTTGAGTGTATTTGTCGGATTTGGTCTTGCAGAAAAAATATTGTGGTTTTTAACAGGTAGTAAAGTGAAGGAAAATTCTAAAAAGAATAGAAAAGTTAAGTAGACGGAAAGTAAATTGTTTAGTCTTCGACTGAATATCACTGCAATGTGGGGTGAATTAGCATAATGATAAGGTAATTTTTAGAACACTGAGCTTGGTGCTAAAAAAATAACGACCTTTTTCTATTTCTTACAGTTTTCAACTTCAGCAAATTTTCATTATCGTAAAGTGTGAGTTTTGTAGTTAAATATTCTTTAAACCAGTCGAGCAATCAATCTGCATACTCTATGAAATGGTGGAAAATAAAACTACTTATATTAAGAATAAGTACGAGTAACACGCCTATAACGACCAGCCTTCTATTGTATGTGATGCGGGCAAAGTCATTAATGCAAAAAGTTCGACCTCAAAGCTAGGCCATGGACAGTCATGGTTTATTACGGACTTGAATGTCACCTAAATAATACCTGCGCGAGTTAGTATCATTATACAATATAATAACTATGATAATAATTATGACGATACTAGAAAAATGGTTGCATAGTTGCTTAGTCACACATCTCGTCCTACATAGCATTTTGTTTAAAGCACCATGTTAATGTAAGCTTGTAAAAAAATAACTTGACTAATAATTTCAGGTACTATGGTCGAATTGTTTTGATGATCGCTAAAACTGTTTCACGAAAACCTACTCTGAGGTATAGTAAAACATTAATAATGGACAAAAAACGTCTCAATTTTTTTTCTGTAGTCCATTACGCACTCTTTACGTGTCTCGTTACACTAACACATAAACTACCCAAATAAATCAATCACTCTATGTCTGTCTGGACACTTGAGCGGCTCTACGGCAAAACCTAGTTACCAGCAAGCGGTTATTTAAGAGAGGAAGTAACAATAAATACAATTATGCAATGAACAATTTTTAACAATTGAACATAAATCGAGGCCAGGAACGCGATGCGGATGTACGACATGACACTCTAATGCAGAAATAAATATTGTCATTAAAAAAATAACAAAACGGTTATTACAAAAGTGGTTTTTACCGATATCTAAAATGACATTTAATGTTTGTTTGATGCTGAATTAAATTCTTATTGTAGTTGCCAGTCATTATTTTATTAATAGCATTATAAATGGAGGCGAATTGTCATAGAGCGGATAATGAGGAGAGTTTTTGTCATGTGTCCTTTGCCGTCACCGGCTATTAAGTGCGACCCTGCGGCCTGCGCCCGCGCCGCTGCTCTTCCAAGCACGTATCACTTACGAGACGAGACGTTATTTTGGATCTAATTGTCGAAAACAGTCGCATGTAGACGAAGCTTTTTGCTTTAACAATACTTAGATATGTTTAAAAAGTTTTTATAAAACGGTCACATTTTTCCGTGCTGTGTCATATAATGGGAAAACTGTTTTTAAATTGTACGACAAACTGTAATAGTCCAAATGACTTTTGAACATGGCAACCCGCGGCGTGTTCGGCGACGAGCTCGGGCGCCCGGCGCACGAGCAGCGTAGCGTAAAAAGCACTGCGAACGGCGAGCGGTGCTTGATGCAGATAATGAGACCATCATCGTTTACAGAAGTAAGTTTAATTAACGTAAAAAAGCGCGTTTACTCTAACCGCCGCGTTATCGCGACCATCTCGCCACTTATAATGACTTTTGTTAATTATTTAGTTGCGCGCTCTACGCGTCTGTGCCGCATCCGGCCGCGCTGTGCTTCTAAACACCGATTTTATGCCCATGTGACTGTTTGATTTCATATGCGCTGCTGAATTCAGTTTCAATTTGAGAATCTGTTTAATTAATTTTCAGACATAAAACATAGTCTGTTAGATAACATCGCTGTTTGAAGTAGGATTTAGGCACTTATAGGTATAATTAGTGTAATTGCTAACTGTTCTCTTATATATAGAGCAGCGTGACTTGCCTTTGTTAAGAAATGAGATTTACATTAAAAGAATGTTTTAGATGTTATTTTTAGTCCAAGTAGAGCCATATTTAGTACTTTTAAGTCTAATTTCAGAAAAGGGAAATACTGATGCGGTGTTTTGACTTTTGAGCTGGTTTCCTATTAGTATAAGGAAAATTGTTGTTTTTACCTAATAGTTTTAGCCTACTCGTGTCGAATGCATGTTGTTTTACATTTAATTTTTAAAATGAGGATTTTAGGTTTAAGGCTTTTAATACAGCATAGTATTGTTTATTTGAAATATCTGCTGTAAGTAATAAATTCCCTATCATAATACACGGAAATGTGGTAAACTGTTGTGTATTAGGTACATCAGTTATACCTATAACTACATAGTTTAAATATTTGTCAAATTCATGCTGCACAGACAAAATATATTAAAAAAAAGAAGTTAAAGGAATTAACCTGTAAAATAATGAAGAGACCTAGGTTTTCTTCATAATATATGTGAGTACACAAAAGTAGGTACAAAATTAATAGTCATGCACACATGCCATTACATTTTCACGCTCCAAGAAGTACATTGCTCAACACAAGCTTCGGAATTAACGTTCATGGTGATCTCTTACATAACTAGATACACATTATGTGACCGACTGTACATAACGGTACCGCTGTTCGTTTTAGCATGCGATGAATTGTTTTTAATGACTATATTTAGGTTTTATGTCTGTTTGTGTGTTACGGGCTTCTCTGAAGTATTGCCTAAAGCTACGTAACAATACGGTGGGCTGTGCAATGGTGGTTATGAGAATGGACGACTGAATTCCAATTTCACCAATAAAACTGAACGCGATCAGTTTTTTTTTGTAATGTACCGTACTTCGGAGATAGATATAGAGGTTGCAGCTTCAAATAAAATAAAACAAAAATAATCAAGTGGCCGAATAGGTGGGTTCCTAGACTATCTATGAAAAACAATAAATTATTGCCAACAGCAACACGACGGAGAACATATCATAATGGAAATACCGACGTTTACAATTAAAGGTATAAATAGACCATGTAAGCATAAACTGCACGTCTTTTGAAAGAATTGAAATTATGTCGAATTACGATTGTCTCGTTATTGTAAGTGGGTACCTACACGAGCAGTTGCACCACATGTCCTTTTGCAGGATATTATTTTTTTACCAATTCAACTTAACTGACTCAAAAAAACAGACATAAATTCACGAACGCACAGCAAAAAATAATATGAGCAAGTATCAAACAGTTTTACATTTGCAAGTGAACAGTAATCATTAATGTGGGTTACACACAGCCTATTAAACTGTCAGGGAAATAGTCAATAGGCGCGTAAAAAGAAATTAGTACCGTGGTTACCTAACACTGCCTTTATAACTAAGTTAGTGTATTTACAAGACGGCGATATTGTCAACGAATCACTTCTAGACACCACAAAGAATATCTGATTAAGGGTACGCGAGCACGCGAACTGTCTCGCATGCGCAATGTAGCGTCAACTTTTTACTCGTCTCAAGATTGCTTGTGTCGATCAAAATTGTGTGATGTTAGTATACTGTACAACCGTGTTGCGTCACCAACCTAATAATGTTGGTGGAACAAAGACGAGCAATTAAATAAGTATTTGTTAAGCTTGCTCAAGTAAAAACTCTAAATTAATGTGCCAAGCTTCCTGATAATGAGTAATTATTGCAATTAGAGTACGGTCAGCGAGTTAGCTGTCGGCTATTTTATTTGTGCTCGCCTTTTAATTACAATATTTAATTAACGTATGTCGTGCTGGTGATCTTCATGCAGGAATAATTTTAAATGGACAAATTAGTTTTATACTAATTTGATATTTTTGTATACTAACCTAAAACAGATTGTTGCTCTGTTAAACACATGCAGCCTTATTTATAAAATTTTTGTTAAAAGTTTATTTATTTTTCTATTTAGCGGGTAATTAGTAGCGAAACAAAATAGAGGTGAAATTATGCGTTTGGCACAGATAAAAAAAAATAGTCGACTACAAAACAGAATTTTAAGAATAAAGTTGTCAAAACCACAGCGTGTCACAACCTTATGTCGGAGAACTCGTGACATTGACAGTCATAAGTCCAAAATTTCATCAAAACATTGAATTTGAATAAAATAATAAGCTCCAATATTACGAGTAAACAGGAAGAGGTCTCATGAATCATCTCTGAATGTATATCAATTATCAACTTACTAATATAAACTGGCCAAATTAATGTTGCAGTAGGTGATAATAGCTATGTATTTTCATGTCCTCTATCTTGTAAACATAAATATACTCTGTTAGAAATGTATGTAGAAATTGTGTCTATTTTATTTGTACAGGTACAAGTATGACTGCTGCTGTGAAAGGCACTATTACCCATACAATGCAACCTCGGAAAGACGGCGAGGGAGGACACCATGCTACGTGAAAAATATGAGGACTGCGAGTGACTTGAGAAAAAAATGGCACGGTCCCTGTCTTTGGACGAAAAATAATGGAAATCAAGAATATTGAATTTGTAACAAACATGTAGATTTATTATGTATCAAAATAAATTGTTTATACAAAATGTCTCTTGTTATTTGTGTGTGGCTGTCACAACATGGATTTTCTTTAGTTCTGGACTTTCGAACTAGCGTCATAAGATGAGGGGCACATGGGATAACACATTGGATAAGAGAGAGTCCTCCGATGAGTTTCCTCACGAGCTCATTCTCTTCAAACCTCCTGAGTACCTATTGACCCTCCTCCTGATTGAGCTTTCCCTATAAATCCTTTTATCATGTGTAGGTACTTCGAATGAAGACTACGTAATAGTACTCAAATGGTTTGACGAAGATTATTTCCGGATTTTTATATACACTTTGACATTGATGGACTTTAGATATACAATGACATGAATATTTACTTTGTAAAGTATTATATTATCTATGATGTGAATGTGAAGACAATGTGGGTTTTTAAAATGTCCATTGTCTATTTTTACAGTTAGTTTTTTATCATGGTCTGGCAGTTTGAGTAATTTGTGCGGCTTACCCAAATGTCCTTTTTTGGGTATTGTACGCCGAATCGTTGAGCTCCTTAAGTTCTGAGTTGAGCTGCATGATTACTGAAAAATGCGTGCAGCTAGGTGCAGTGACTGAACAGGTCCCCTAAATCTGTGTGGTTCTTTCCTCAAAAGACTATTTCAGATACCAATCTACTTTGGTGTCCTTGTAGTCTTCACATGATCTGACCAATATTATGGCTGGACTTTAAAAGAAACTGCGACCTCTGGGTTTCTTTCTTCTCTGAGTAGTCAGATAGGAAACGTCGATCTCACCTAGTTTTTAAAATATGATTGTGGTGTAACAGTGTTTGTTCAAAGCTACTTACTGAAAAAATATCATTTATCATTCTTGTAGTGGATTTAAAACAAGACTTGCAGGTCTTCCTCCATCTACTTCTAGCCGGCGTTTAAAAATTATTTAATTCTTCTGTGTTGTTCTGAAATTGTACAAAGATTGTGATTGTGATTCGTATAAAATCCGCCATCTTGCCTCTTGGCATAACCTGCTCCGAGCATTATCCGGGCTGGATAATTGGTTCGAGCTCATAACAGTGCCCCGGTGGTGTTTAATTTTGACAGCTACTAATCACTTGCATAACTACCTCTTCGCGATAGAATTTTGGTTATAAGCTGCTTAACAATTGATTTAAATTTAAGAGACTTTTATAAATAAGACCGTAAATAAACAAAACAATACATAGATATGTATGCTGATGCTGACGGTACTCAGCGGGGGGAGAACGGGGTGCGCGGCGCCGGCGCAAGTCGCGACACAATTATGTCATTCGATCACATCCATTACGTGGGAATACATTCGATCTCTGTACAATTATTGATTTTGTTAGCTGCGCCCACGATGATTATAATTCGCATATAAAACGATAATAATCTCCAAGATTCTCCAGATTCTCAAGATTATAATGAAAGATTTATTACACTTTTCTTTTCCTTTGACGCTGATCTAGGTGACATAAGCAAAATGTTGGGCAGGCCGAGTACCTAGTTGTAATTTAACCGATTACCATCCAAGAGCTCTCAAGCCCATGAGTAATTTTTGGACTAGGTTATAACTGGGTTCTATAGAATTATTTTGTGTCGACGTTTACCTACCTATACCTAAATTGGTACCTAGGTAGGCACCTAGGCTACTAAGTTTTGTTTAAGATATCTTCACCTATTTTGACCCCAGACAAAAACACAATTTACTAAGCAATCAAATATTTGGATATATTTTTGTTGTTGTGTCGTTATTATATTTTATATCATCTGTACAACAAAAAAAAGTCGCCACACGGTCTACAAAATAAAACATGAATAAACTACTAGGCTAATAATTTCTTTTGTAACTTATGAATGAAGTAGAAATTGCCATAATATCAAGAAACCGTTACTGATTGGTTACACATTTGATAACACTTCCGGAGCCACATCCGATGACGTAGCTAACCTTGCTATATTTTTGGAAGACTTCATTAACAAAGGGCACATGAAAGACCAACCGCACCGGAAAAGTGCAGAAACGTTACAATTGTAATTAAAAGCAACAATTCCTTGGAAATCGATAGCAAAAAAAAACAACTGGAACGCGACTCGATACCGAGAACGGAAACGCTCGATAAACGCTCTAGTTTGCCGAGTACTAGCGGCTAATAAATTTAGTATCATTTAAAATTATCATATTTGTAATATAAATTGCGAGTAGGAGCCATAAAAGTATTGTGATTAGAGTTTTTCAGGTGGTGGCTGGCGGCGGGAAGCGTGAAATTACTGCTAACGCACACTGGCCCAGCAGCGCTCACTGCGGAGTAGTAGGAGTAGCTGCGAGGTCTAGCGACGCTAGGCTATTCCACGCGCTAATCAAGATGTGTCGATGATATAATTTGATGAAGAGACATTGAGACAGCTCTAGATTCTGTTTCGTTAAGTAAACACCCAAAGTGAAAAGTTGCGACCGTGAGTAACCTAAATTATCAATATTCGGTTTCTCGTTAAAGATCAAACAGTATTTGTTGGAATCAGTAGACCCTAGAGTAGGTACTACATATCGCGCCTGACATTTTTACACTTAACTTCAACAAAACATTTTGTGGTAACACGATGTTGACCATTCATCCCGTGTTGACAACAACACAACAACAACCTTAAACTTGAACAAGCCACACTCGTTTTCATCGCAAACATCTTATGCGGCACATACCCAACTACTCCACGTTGACGCCGCCGCGTCGTTCCTGTGTGAGTGCGCGCACACACCCGTGTTACTTTCAATAAACGCTTAGAGCATTTGTACTATTAAATAGCCTTACATGCGATTAATGGTTCACGCGAGCGTGAAATGAAAATTCTAAATGCAGTATACAGATGGAATTCGCTGGAAGTTTTTTTTTCACTTCATATAACTCATTTAATGGTTCTCTTGACCCAAGTATTGTAGCTAGCAATAGAAGCGTCAAGTATGAGGCATATTATCGATTGTTTCATTAACAGCGTGTCGTGAATATTCGTGTTATAAATCTTCATCGACGTAAGCTATGATGTGATAAAAATGTATATAGATACTTTCCTCAGGCGATGTGGATGGACTAGTAGCCATTTATGTAAAAATATCTAGGTTCCAATATGTTGAATAGCGCATTTGTATGATAATGTTTAGCTTTTTTGTGCACTCGTTTTACAGTACACGGAGGGCGCTAAGTTTGGTCCTATGAATGTTAACCTATCGAGGCGTAGCAAAAATTTCTTAGATAAACATTACCATAGATCGGTTAAACATGTAGCATAATGTTAAATGTACTACACCATCACAGCTGTTTCCAAAGAGTGCTTAATAAGTGTATGATTTGGCTTTTATAAATAGGAATACTCGTATGTAAATAGGCAAATTGGTTGCTTGAAATAATGGACGAATGATGTGTTTTTATTGTTGTTTGTCTAATACTTTTGCGGATTGGGAGAAGGCTAGACAGATAAAGACTTATGCGGATTAAAATATTTCTTTCTCCTGTCTGATATTCTGAAAAACTCATTTATCGTAGGAATACAGCCACAGTCGTTGATCGGCTCAACCAATAAATGCTGTACGTTGTACCTTATTAACGTCAACGTCTTCTCTCCCCTGTTTCTTCTTACCCCAGAAAAAAACTGAGTCACCTCTCCTTCGTATAGATGACACAACTATACGTATTGTTAAAGATATTGTATTCGTGTGTGTAGTTTTAATTGTGTTTATAATCGCTGGCTGCGCCTGAGTCGCTCTACTGTGACCTAACAACAGTAATTGCAGCACTTTGCCGTTTTTTCCTTCAGCCATTAGTGCTCTTTGCGAGTTGCACTGAGCATGCACGAATTGCACGGTATAAGCATTAAATTTTATATTAGCGTATTCGTTATTTCGTCTGCAAATGTGGAAATAACATATTAGTTTCCGTGTTGTTATCTAAGAGTAAACTATTTGTTAGTTGTGTAAGTGTTTCATGGGTGGAGTTATTTTATTGTAGAAACCCCTTGTCATATATTTTTTATGTATTTATGCATCGATTTGGTTTGGTGACTCGGAAAACCGGTAGAAAGCATTAATCCTATGTGAAGCAACGATCTTCTCAGGACTGGTGGTATCGGGATGACTGTTGCTGAGAATTTAGATAAATGGAGTGCGATAGCTCCTATCCCACTTCTAATCAAATAAAATAAAAATCGAATTATGAATTATTATTATTATTATTCATCACAGGTTTACATCCAGCACCGGACAGCTATATATAGGGCTAATGATGGTGTGGTTTGGTGATTGATTGACTGTTCTCATAGTAGTAGGGGTTCAGGCCCCAAGTTAAACTAATGAGAAAAACAAAAGGATGAAAATGAAAATAAGAAAGAAAGTGTTTAGTATTAGGTTTTTATATCGGGCTTTTTTCAGCTGCTCGGAGTATGGATTTAGTCCAGTTAATGGTAATAGCCTCACAGCTTTACATGGGAACTTATACATACCTGGCGAAAGGTGGGTTTGTGGTTTGTACCCACCACTCCGGAGAATACAGGTGACATGTTTTGCGTTTTCACAAAGCTCTACTGGAAAACCGGTCGAAATGACAACGCCAGATCCTGCCCCAGGTATTAACAGGAAATGTAAATTAATGAAAATAATTGTAATGATTATCTATACCTTTTCATAATACATTATTTTTCAGTAGAACTTGCCGATTACAAATCAATGATAAAAGGAATTCAACCCATGAATTTGCTTTTGCGTGACTTATTGCGCATGATACACAACAACAAAAAAGGTTTAAATACCTGTAAAACAAAAACTATAATAATTTATGATAATGCGTACCGTTTTTTTATGTTTAAATCGCTTTTAATCAATTATAAACAGCACCTAATAACCTATCATCAATGTCGTTTAAAGATTTTAACAGAAACCGCAAGTTCTACAGGCATTAGGACAAATGTTTAGTTAACAGTAATAAATAAGCTTTAAGATGCTGCATATTGCAGGCTTTGTAAATGACTTTTTGATTTTAGTCGGGCAAAGTTCTATAGAGTTTCTGGCATTGTCCTTTGAAAGTGTTTTTCTGAAGTAAATGATTATTAGCTCTGTGAAGCAGCCGATGCTAAAGGAGACGGCGTGACAGGCCTGCTTTGAAGCTTTCTTCAAGAATTACAGTAACATATCTACTGGTGTGTGAAACGCACTATCGCAAAGAGTAAACGGCTTGAAAACCTTTGCCCTCTGATAAAAATAAAGTTTTGAGTGCAACGTTTACATTTGTTTTTTTATTTATTTTTATTGTGATATTAGACTATTCATTCCATAAACATTAGGTTTAACTAAACTTGAATTTTGCATTAAACCTATTTTATGTATCAACCTATATAAGCTAGTTAAATTAATAGACAATAAGCCATTTAATGGGTCTGTAACGAAAAAAAAAAACAAAAAAAATCGTTTCAGGGATGTCACTGAACCTATATTAAATAACGGTTTGTCTCAGGTCCTCAGATATGGAGATCACGGTGGCCAAACGTCCTGATATTCCGAGAACTAAAACTAATTTTACTTTTAGCCGATAGCATTACGAGTAAAAGTAAAGTAGTGGTAGTGTGTCACCAAAGCGTCACAAAATCTTTATTCAGTAACAGTTTTTCTAAGGCCCTCATATATGGAGACTTAGGTTGGTAGAACGTTCTGATATCAGGACGTTCGGCCATTCATAAATGCTTGTAACTTTCAAATGGTACTGTTACAAATTAATCGACTGGCATCTTTGTGCGTCACATACTCGTCACAAAAAACTGGAGTAGCAGTCAGCTCCCTAGCTCGATTGGCCGAACGTTCTGATGTACATCAGAACGTCCGTTCATAAACAGTACATGTAAAATTTGGCTAAAAGGCGTTTTTATAAGCAAAGCAGAAGTCTATTATTTAGGTATGTTTACTAAGTCCCGATCTTAGATTAAAAAGTAGATTAATTGCTACTTATAGAGTATTTTGCGTACTAGTTTATTTCATAAAAGTTCATTGAAGAATTGTTTCATATTCCGATCAACCAGTTAGTTCAAATAAAAATCCCTGCATTAATCCATTTTCACACTCTATTCATAATCTGTATGTAGGTACGAGGACGAATGTGGCAAATGTAGGTAAGAAAATATGATGTCAGGAAGGAAGTATTTAAATGTTCAAATGCCAATGTTGCAATTTTATAAAACATATTGATTTTAGGCTAAAAGAAATAAACTAATAATGTTTTAACTTTTTCAAGTAGACGTTTGTTAGGCAAAAGAAATTATTTCCAACATAAGTGCCATACATATTGGTGCCTTATTTCCAAAAACAGCGTGGCCTTTAAGAAATGACAAATGTTAATAAAATGATTGACCTTTCTCGCTGTGTAACATTATTATGGCGGTGTAAATCAAGCACTAGTCGTTGGCTATCGTTGTTTTAAACACCATAAAAAGCGAACAAAAATAGCTTCTATTGTAATATAGACAATTGTTATTGTTTATACACAATAAGTCAATGTTGTACTCCGATAGCTTCCAGGGACACGTGAACTTTAAACTTTAACAGTAAATTGGTAAGCGAACACGACTATGTTTCATTGGATTTAACGAGACCAGTTTCTTCTATGAAATATGATTGTTCGTTTTTGTGTTTTAAGAACGGCGGAATGGAATTTAACGAAAGTAATGTTTTGAGTAAAAATGGAAGCGTGAGCAGACGTAGGCTGTGATGAGTAATGCAGAAGAAAATTAAAAGGCATTGCAAGCTTCATGTTGATATCAGAAGCAATTGTCATAACCCACCGACCTATTATTTTGTTGCTTATGCACATCTGGTGTGCTAATAAGCATAAGATAAGTAGGTAAGCATACAGATGTTCTATGATTCCAGCAGTTCTTTTTTGTGTGTTAGCATGAGTCTTTGAAAAAGTCAACAAGTACCATGTAGCACCACATCCCTAAACATTACGTAAGGTTAGTTTTCAGGGTTTTGGGGTTTAAATAGGTGTCCATTGCAGGAGTTCAGCGAGACCAAAGTCATAGCAACTATTGGAGAAAAATATATTCTTCTTCTTTTTGTTTCTTTTGCAAAACTTTTAAATCTTTTGTTTATTGATCAATTATGGGATAACCGGGAGACTTGCTCAGGTACAGTCCGGCCATCGAGACAGTGGTTCTTGACACCCGTCGGTTATATATAAACGAATACGTGCTTTGCGAATTTGATCTTTAATAGGGGATCACTACTTCGATTTCACCTCCCTGTGATTCAAATGCATGCTAATAGACACACATGAAATCGAGGTAGCGAGCTAAACCGCGATCTTGAGATAAAGCAGTGAGCAGCATCTTTGGCGTGTAATTTCCCTTAGTTACTAAAACTGTCGCACTTGCAGATATCAGGAACGCATTCACTTGACGGCAGTGCTTAAAGATCCATAAAACCGAAATCATTTTAAAATTTGCGTCATCGGGTTCTCTGGCAAATGACGGCTCGCTCGCTATAGGTGTGTATCAACAAGTTTCTGGTGATTGCAAGTGAAAAAACATGTGGATTTACATAATTAAGGCAACTAAAAAGAAACGTTATGTTATTTTTTAAATATTTAACGTAGTTTCAAGAATGTAGTATTTTGATTTACCCTATTTCTGCAAACAAACGATAAAGGTTAGGTTAGGGGGGAGATTTGATCCTTAATGCGTGAGGCAGGTAGTGTCCAGTGCATGGTCAACATCTCTAATATGATAATCAATTCTAAATTTAAAGTAAACGTTAAACAGTTCTCTATACATTTGCTCGAAAATAACTTCATGTTTGTCTGTTGTTTTGTTGCAAACATTGTTTAGAGAGTACAATTAACGAATTAATGTTAAGTAAATTATGATACCTACTGTTACACTTTTCAATAATAATTTGTTTTTGACTTATTAAGCTTAACAACAAATTAATATCCTCTCTTAAAATATTCTATATTTACTACATAAGTTTTCCCTTTACAAATAGGTATGGCTATGTCTCCCTACAATTATGGGCAACTCTCCCATTAGTCGGTGATACTTGGACCACATATAGTTTTTTTTTTACCGATTTCTGCTTAATTTAAGTATTGGTAACTTGGTACAATGGTACCTATCTTCCAGAGATTTGTACACGTTCTTGAGCTGTCACTTTTCATGACGTAGTTACAATAATACGACAACACAAGAACATTGCACACTTAAACATTGTATTTGGCACAGATTACCTACCCGCAACATTATATCAATCGATTTTGAGTTCGAGAAATCGACGAGTTTTTTTGTTTTTTGTAATGTTCAAACTTCATTCACCATAGTGGTAGATAGGCCGACTTAATACCACAAGGCATTCTATGCAAGTCTCAGTGATTGCTGGGTAAACTTATCTACGTGATTCATTTTTCATTCGGTAGCAGACGCACGACGCGACACTTCTAGTGTTCAATCTACTAAATAAAAATCATAAACTCACTGATAGACAAAGCACAGGCCTAAACCGCTGGGGTTAAACTCTAGAAGCATTAAATTTTGGCTGAAGAGTTCCTTATATAGTCAAGCTAGTGCAAAGTGAAGTGCTACTAACATTGTCTTAAGTGTTATTTACTAACACAAGTTTTGTTTTGTTTTTGGTGAAGACATGTATCTATGGGCCTGTGTCGCCTGAAAATAAATGGATTATATTCTCTTGTTTCTTCCTATTTTGTTTTTTCGGCCTATCCGGGTAGAATTGATGTCAAGGGCCTTTGTTAAAGCCAATTGTCCATCAGTGAGGTTAAGTGTGGGAGTAATATTGGATACTGCTTGGTTTTCCGCAGTAGACTGTATGGTAACTGAAACTATATTTAAATGGGAGTAATGTTGCATGTTTGTCCGACTCACACTGAAGATATTTTCTTACTAGCCCTGCCCTCAGCAGCAGGTAGTAGGTGGTAGGCGGTAGATAGCAGCTTGAGAGAACAAAGGAACTGATGAAGTGGTTTGGGTATTACTATGGAGACTATCGTGACTTTTTGAATATGCCAGCCAAAGTCCGGTTATTTGGTCATTTAGTTCGGTGTATTTGGAAAGCTTTTAGGCAATTGTAGTCTGTAACTTATGTGTATTTGGCACGGTGATGTCTATTGAGAACCCAGTTTTATTTACTTATGCGTAGTCGATTGTGCGATCGGTGAGTATGGCTCGGTTGAAGTACAACTTTGTTGTGGGGTTCTCTAAGACCGTTTCAGGGTTTAATTTATAGTGTGGTACTATATTGTCTATGAGTTAGTATTTGTGAGCTATTTTCTGGTGTATGACGTTGGCTACTTGATCGTGTCGATGTTTGTAGTCTGTCTGGGCTATTGATTTTCAGGCGCCGGTGATATATTGGATTGTCTCTGGAGAACTATTGCATTTTCTAAATGTGCCGGTAGTTTTTGGTCTGCAATTGTAAGTATGAACCTTTCAGTCTCCGGGAAGAATTTGCCTAGATTTAAACACGTGTCTTTGTCGGCATTTAATTGGCATAAATCTTGGCGGTGTCTCTCGTGCAGAGACTTCTGGGTCCACTCTTGACATTTGGTTGTCATCTATAACTTTCTCGTTTTTTTTCTGTGATGTCTTTTAAATTAAGAGTGGGTCTTCCCCACTTCACAAATTATTAGCACACAACGACCAACACGTTACACTTCTTAATTTTCTGGCTCACATTAAGTTCTGGCGATGAACTATTTTCTAAGATCTGCGATTTGCCTGTTGTGTAAATTCGAGATATGTATAAGTTCTCTGCTTCCTTTTTTCTCGGCAATGTTAAACTTTGTAAACAAGATACATGCTTTCGAAATTTTGTAATTGTAGTGTTGATTTTCCGTTGTAAGTTTATCAGGTCGGTCTTGGTCCAGTTTATTTTCCCGAATGAATAAGTGAGCACAGGAATAGCAAAGCTGTGTTTTAGTATTGTATTTAGTCTGTGTTGACATTTTTGTTTAAGTTTTGGTATCTTTGTAGTTTATTTGATGGGATTGATTGTAACCTAAGTATTTATAAGTAGTTCATCCTGTGGCTCTCTTCGTTCTCCTGTACTTACCTAAGGTACATATTGGTGTTGGGAATTCTGTCCTGCTTTAACTGAATTTATTTTGCATTTATCTATGCCGAATTCAACTTTAATGTAATTTGTGAATGATTCTGTTAGGTTGGCTAGCTCGTAACCGTACATACACAGTAGATGACGTAAAACGTTTTTCTGTGGCTCAGTTTGTTTGTCTGTCGTTGCAGAATTTAAAGGGATTCCTAATGAGGTAACGTTTAATATCTTCGACAGACACGATGGGCTGAGTGTATCGCTCTGGAAGATTCCTCTCTGTATTTTGATTAGGCTGGTATCTATAGGTTTGGTTGGTGTTGCGAGTCCTTACCGTTGTTTAGAAATAAATGGTGAATTCGAATAAACGTGGTTTGTTTAAACATCTGTTAAATGCTATCAGAAGGGTTAAGTAATCAATGGTGATGTTTTAGTTGGGGAACTCGGGCCTTAGAACTGTACACCAAGTTTTCATCATGGTCTTTAAAAATGTAACTATTGTTGGGTGCATTTTGTGTATGGGGAACAGTATCACAGTCGAGGACAGCCAATCGGAGCACAGTAATAACTGCATATTATGGTATAGTGGCCTCAACATTGAGTTAGGGAATTATATTTTGGGGCAATGCAACGGGTAAAGATACAGTATTTATGTGCCAAAAAAGATGCATACGATTTATTTACGACGTACAGACTAGTGACAGTTGCAAACCATTAAAAAAATATTAACAATGCCTTCGTTGTACATATTTGAAACGTCCATGTTTTTCAAAAATAATCTGCACAAATTTGATCGAGTAAATAGCCAGCGCCGTTGTGACCGGTTACAAACTGTAGGGTTTAGACCCTACACTTCTGCACTATACAGGGTGTCCTGTAAGTCGACGTCAAGCCGGAGTCGGGTGATAGGTCGGTTAACTATTATGACTTGACCTATCACCCGATTCCGGCTTGACGTCACCTTACGGGACACCCTGTATAAGAACCGTATTTTCGTACTGGCTAATGGTCTATATAATAAATAACCGAAAAGTATAAGGAATGAAGAAAATGTCCACAAATTTAAATTAATTTGTTTTTGATATTGAAGATTTTTTAAATTATGAAACATTTCCTATAATATTAACTTCCCTTGACATGCATGTGAAATTTAATTAAACTGACATTTCTTCATTTAATTTATATTTGTTATAACTATTGTATTGTTTTTTTTAAATAGAACTCATTTGGACTTTTGCTTTTTAATTACTGTTTAAACTTGATTTCAATTTATGTACCCAATACAATACTAAAACTGCTATTAATAAACCAATTTCACTGGTAGAACATAGAGCTCGACTACAATGATATGTATATTTAAGACCTTTTATGGATAGCTTTGCTCACAAATAAATATTGATCGACTACAATGATTGAATCATACGCTTTTTTGTAATCAAAATGCATGGAAAATAAATCAGTTTTGAATTACTGTCCTTTTCTAAAAATAACGGAATCTATAATTAATTGTTCTTTGCAGCACTGACTATATTTTCGCCATTCTTTTTGCTGTTCGGCTAAGATGTTATTAATGGTTGACATTAATAACATTTTAGCCGTGTTCATATGTGCCGTGTTCGTGTGTGTATGTATGTGTGTGTGTGTTCGTGTGATATGATTTCAGATATACAGAATGTGATGAACTTATCATTGCGATTTTTCGGTATCATATAATTTGTGCCTGTAGTTATGTAAGAAGGCATAATTTCGGGATCTTGGATAAGCGCTTTCTAAAATTGTATAGGTAACAATGAACTGATGTGTTTTTTTTTTGTAAACTATGGATGTGACCCGGGTTTTTTCCAATTATGGCTACAAGATAGAACTTTATGAAATAATTGTGGGGAGATGTGCTCAAATGCCATTGTCTGAATGTTTGTGTTATTTGATAGTTCTAAATGATATCCAATCGGCTTGGGATTTACGATGTAGGTATATGTTTCTTTTATGATGAGAAATCGTTCCCATATTTTTATAAGAGTAACCATGGAGTTTCATGCCGGCTCTTCTCCATAGGAAACGACCAATTGGAACCGTGCACTTAGCTTTTGACGTTTCATAAGTGCCCATGTAGGTGTATGTGAAATAAAATATTTTGATTTTGAAATTCCTGTCCAGAAGTTTTGTAATGCATCTGAGTCAGGAGTGTTATGCTCATCATCATTCGGACCTCTATCCTGAACATTTTATCGCCTGTCTGATATTGCGATGAACAAGAATTTCGTTTTGGGTGCCTTATATGTTTTGAATCGGCCTGTTGCAATGGAGAGTTTTTGTTAAAGTGTGTCTAGTGTATGTCCTGCTTATTAATTTGGTTCTTCGTGTACGGTTTGTATTCAATTTAGTTTTATGATTTTTTTAGATATTTTTTAATTTTCTAATTAAACTGCCGTTAATATTATACATTGTGGAGTGGGGGGTGCCTATGTCCAGCAGTGGGCGTCTTTCGGCTGAAATGATGATGATTATGAATACATTGTGTCATTCTACCTATTTTTTCGTATTGTCGTCTTCGCCATTTTGGTTTGCATTTTGTTTTTGTACATCCAGTTCTTTCTCTTGGTTCGAGTGCTATCCTTGCTCCGTTGACCTAGGTTATAACGAAATAGCAGTCCTATTTATTTAAACCCCTAAAGGAGTTAAAAAGGATCTGAGTAAAAATCTTAAATACATTTACTGACAGACAACGCACAACCTAAAAACCAAAGAGTCTAGCACCCATTTTATAATTATAAACAAGCAATTCCTTGCTGCTAAGAAATTTCTCAATCAAGTCATTACTTGAAGATATAATTCTTCGTTATAAAATCTTACTCTATAGTTGAGTAATGTACGTTACCCTAGATAGTTGGTTATTTCTGGTAACACTCAATTACTGCGTTTTGTTTAAAAAAAATATTATAATTAAAAATTATTTTAATATACTTTAAAAAAAATCTTTTAATATACTTTTAAATGTTTAAATAAAATGAGTGATTGTTGTTGTGGGGAGAAACAAAACGTTTGACACGAGATAATCCTACAAAAATGGTATTTATCTTTTGTATCTAAATTAGTTTATTAATTGATTTTTAATTTCTTAACCTGTAAGGCACTGGTGTAGTTTATTTTGATTTTCGTTTACTTGTTTTTTTTTTTGAAAACAAACAAAAAGAATAATCATATCTAAAGTAGACCGGAAAAAACCATTCTCGGGATTGGAAAAGGATTTATTCCTAAATTGCAAAATGCATGCAGCAAGTCCAATGCACGAGTAATTCTCTTCACTATAAGACACACTGTCGATTGTGAATTTTTAACATGCATGATGTCTCCACATACAATCTTGAAGCTACGAGTGGTATAAAAACGTAACGCCATTAGTACGTGACATATTGGACTTACAGGTCCCTTCTTGTGTCTCTGATTATAGAGAGTCCGGAATTCTCTTTATAATCAAAGTCATCACACAAATTTTAGAAAAGCGAAATCTCTTTTTAAAACAATCTTCTGAATAATCATGAAATGCATTAACATCACAAAAGTAAACTTTGCGATTTCTAGACTCCGCAACTTCAATCATGGGTAGTATAAAGAAAATGCTGACTCTTACTTGGCTAAGAGTTCTAAGTTTTGACAGTTCTAACTTCAAGCAATTACTAAACTGTGGAATATAAAACATATTTTTTTGATTAATATGGCTGTTAAAGCTTGAAATTTTGCACAAGGCTACACGTACTCTGGGATATTCGTCACCTAAAGGGGATGAGAATTTGAAGGCACACGACTTGTAAATAACATAACATAACATCACGCCTTGTTTCCCCGAAGGGTTGAGCAGAGGTGTACCTATAGTAAACCCACATTTCGCCAGTTATGTTTAAGTCCCATGTATGAGGGGTCAGTCAGCTTATCTTCGCAAAGTAACTATGTGTAACAGTGGTACAGGGGAACTGGAAATGAAAAACTTACTTATTACAAAAAATAAAAACAGTGGCAATTTAGCCGCTTTTTTAATAGATTTTTTGCCAACTGCTAAATGATAAATGATTTATTTTCTGTAAATAGGTTTGTAAAAACACTTTAACACGTCAATCATATTTTAAAAACTAGATGAGATAGGTGTTTCCTATCTGACTACTCTGAGAAGAAAGGCCGAAACAAACTCAGAGGTCACAGTCTCTTTTAAAGTCCAGAAATAATCTTGGTCAGGTCATGTGAAGACCATGTGGATTGATGTCTGAAGTGGTCTTTTGAGGAAAGAACCACACAGAATGAGTGGACCTGTCCAGTCAGTGCACGCATTTGTCAGTTGTCATGCAGCTCAACACAGAACTAAAGGAGCTAAACGATTCGACGAACATTACCAAAGAAAGGACATTTGGGTAGGCCGCATAAATTGCTCAAACTGCCAGACCATGATTAAAACTAATAAAAAAATGCATTAAAAAAAACGACACATCCACAATGTCTTCACATTCACAATAATTAAATAAAATAATACTTTACAAAGTAAATTAACATGTCATTGTATACATAAATGCTGATTGTTTGCACTCGAAATCGGCAATTGGTATTCAGAATCTTCAGGAATTCTAATTAGAAAAAGAATTCTGATAGACTTTGTGTGACTCCATTCGACTCTACTCGCAATTGGTTTGATATCTTGTTTCTGAACACTCAGACAAGGAAGAAATACTTATATTGATAGTAGTAAATGTTATAACTATTGAGAAATTATCGAGGACCTCAAAGTAAGAAAACTTATTTATTATGATTTACCAACGTTTGTATATAAATACACATGATACAAAACGGAAATAATAGGAAGCAACAGAAAATTAAGAACTAAATGTAACAAACAATTTTGGGTATTCAGATAAATACATCATTATCTTGTTATTACCTACTCTACTAGGTGTACAATCTTAACGTTAAAGAGCAGTTAAATTATTTGTACAAAACAAAAAGAGATACAGCCGTCTCATAACTTAATGTTCTTCTATTACAACATTAATTTATTGTTCTAAAAACAGTGTTACAGTTATTTTTCCATGTTAGTTATGGATATTCAAAAACTGTGCAATACAAAACAGTCTTATTTAACTTTAGTGGAAGATATAACATGATGTTATTCTGACCAGACAGAAATATTCCCAATTAGAACAACAATACTAAACCAAATATAAACAGGGGTTACGGTATCCCGATCGATATAAGATCAAATTAATTAATTTACTTAATTTACAAATGAATGGGCTTGAAACGTAAAAGCTAAATTTTGTGTAGTATTGCCATATTTTGGACTCTAATCCCGTTGCACCACAATTGTTTTAATTTAATGTAGAATTATTTTGAAATAGGCAACTTAGGTGATAGATACCTACACTATGTGTTTTTAAAATGTTTTATAAAGTTATAAATGACTAAATAAATGTACCTATACGTAAAATGTGACCGCAACACAGGAAAACGAGAGCAGTCGATCGTTACATATATTTAAATGTACGTATCGTTTATTAATAAAAATTAAAAACCTAGATGTTAATAAATATATTTTTGAATCGTCTTTTAAAACGGAACGTTTATTCTATTAGTTTAGTGTAGCAGGTAAATACCTAAATGTGTGTGGTTCAATAGTCATAATATCTGTCATTACTGACATGGTTTAAATTGTTAACCATGTAGGTAAAGTCAAAATTTTTAATTAAAATACATGTTTATTTTACTTTATTATTATGTGTCCCACTTCTGGGCAAAAACCTCCTATTTTTCCATTCAAATCATTCTGTTCTATATCTGTTTATTTATTTATTAGGGATAAGAAACAATTGTACAATGACATATTATACACTATATTATAAACCCATGATCTCTGGCCATGTTGACCTTAAAAACCTGATGATATGTAGGTAATAATATAATAATTCTAGGTAGATACTTATTTTAGGAAGGTTTTTGAAGTGTGACAAAAAATGTGACAAAAATCCTTTTCTTTCTTTCATGTTGTAATATGGAAGAAAGAAAAGGATTTTTGTCACAATTTTTGTCTATGTTTATAGATAGGTAGGTAGGTAGGTATGCTACGTTTTGCCGACCTCCTTGCCAAAGCTCTTAAGATCTCAATCTATGCGACGTTTTTCGGTAGGTTATTATGGAAGTAGGTAGGTACTACATTTAGGTACATAAATATCAAATTGCTATTAGCACTAAGCGTACTCGAAAACGTCTAGATAAGCTAGATCCATCCCTAGAAGACTACCCACCTTTAGTAGTCTAATAATGACAAACAACTTTGCTCTTCAAGTACTTACATAGTACCTAAAACTAACCTAATAGCAAAAAAAATAGGAATATGTCTGTTAAGAACTTTGACTTGATATTTATGCCCAAAAAAATGTTGAATACGGGTAGACACCAACACCCATACATACGGTAGCTATAGTATAGACGTTTTATACATAGCAAATGCTAAAATTGACATTTCTTTGGTGCAAAAATATTTCATATCTAAAAGAGTTTTTAAAACAAGAGTATCATAAATATAAGTTATTCATGTTCGGTCACAAAGCTGCGGTGGCTGACACGCTAGCCTGAATTTGGCGGGCGTGAACCAATTACTAGAGTATAGTGTCGCCAACTTTCAGTAAAACGCCGTCATAAAGTGCGATATCCCGCTGCGAGAACGCTTTATTTTCCTATAAAAGCGTTTTATCCACGTATAAAAGCTTAAATCCGCGCGGAGCTTTCTCCCGGCGGCGAGTTGGTAAAAAGAGCATTAAGTTGGTTCGGCAACATGGCCGGGGCACGCCCCGCGGCGTCTCACGGCGGTTGGCTGGCGGCGCGCCCTCCCGCCGCGCCATTGGCGGCCCGCCTCCTGCCCACCGCGCCAGTCGAGCCGAGCCCGTCGCGCGACATACACACCGCCGTGCCTCGCCCGCGCATCACACGCGGTCCGTAACGCGCGATACACGGAACATTTTTGGCACAGTTCTGCGCTCCGCGATTCGCAGTAAACTTTATTTCGTGAGAACTATCAGTGTGTAAACTTTGTTGCTGTGTCTGATAACAATTATCTGAAGTTTCACTTTCAATAAATTAAAATTGATGTTGCGAACATTCGGAAGGAAAAGTGAAAAACAAACTTATCTCATTCGGAATTTTGGGAGCACGTGACTTTCAGTTGGAAAAAGGACTAAAAGTTGTTGTGCCGGCGATGCGAGTTCGGAAACACTGTTGATAAAGTGTTGCTAGATTTAGATATCATTGTTTTGGAATTACTTTGGACTGTGATGGTACGGTGACTGGCGAGCTGGGGGCGATCGAGCTGTGCGTGGGGCGGGGGTGGCCCGCGCTGGATGCGCTAGGGGCGGCGAGCGGCGGCGGCACGGGCCCCGCCGGCGGAGCGCTGGCGATGACGGTGCAGCGGGATGAGCGCGAGCGCGCGCCGCGCACACGGTTCATGATCACAGACATCCTGGACGCGCCGCCCCGCGACCTCAGCGCGCATCGGGACTCTGACTCCGATAGATCAGCTACTGATTCACCAGGTACTTACGTTACTCTTGCTTATTTTTCCCATATTCATAAATATTCCTTAAAGTTAAGTATTGATTAGCGTCTGCTTAACCATAAATTGTTGAAGTTTGAACGTCTCTTATCTATAAACAACGTTAATGAGTAAGAAAGTGATTGTGCAGTTAATGTCATTGATTAGCCAGGTGTGTAACCACTATTTAAGATTTTGAACAGTAAAGATACAGCGGTTCACCTGTGTCAGCTGTCATGTTAAAGCTCAGACTCTGGCAGGCTTAACCTTTTTAAATTTGAATGAAAAATACTGTAAAAGTACCTATTGATACAAGGTATCTTTACAAAAACGTAGAACGTTTTTTTTTTAAATATGTTCAAATAATATTACAGTCACAGTCGCAGTTAGATTAGCATAGTGTTTAATTGCAGATCATAACAGTACAATCAAAATATTAGAGTAGAGAGGTGATCGTCCGTTGTTGTTCAAATTAAGTCTGCTAAGGTGGATAAATTAAATCGAATGTAACTAATTATTATCAGTTACAGAGATACTTCAAAAAAGACAAACTAGGATTAAATATTTTGGTGTAAAACCAAACCTTAGAAGAATTCATAAATCTAACTTTAATAAACTGCTCGAAAATGAATTAACGGATACAAAAAAACAACTACACAAACTACACAAATCTATGATCAATAAAGTTAAAGAAACTCAAAAAACAAGAAAAGTAAAAAAACAGTGGAAAAACATTTAAAAAAAAAACAGGGCTCGCTACGAAAAAACCCAAGTCACAAACAGGAGCGCTACGTCGTAGCACTTACTTAAGATTTAAGAAAAGACATCAACGCGACAATGCACTCATTACACCTTATCTTTTCCGGAGACGGATTTTAAACGTTTTCCTGCAGGGTATAACACTTACACAGTGTATAGTGCTCATTATGAAACCAGCAACACGGTAAGCACGGTATTATAATTTGATCTACTTCGATTGCTGGGAACCGCGATAAAGTGGCGCGTACAGTCACGCGACGACTCAGGGTGTCTATTAGGAGACTTTACTTCGAAACGATTGTTATGTAACCTGTTTACGTGTTAAATGTGGTGCCAGTGACGGAATGGCGGTTGTATGTTTATTAGTTTTTTTAAATAATTCCTTAGCATTCCTAAGAATAGATACAATTTGGGTTATAAATCCTAAAAGGTGTTAAGTTCTGTAACAAAAAAATCATGGACTTATTTGGCTAATTACACAAAAAAAACTAACGATAAAACTATGATAATTTTGTGTTTCTGGCACAGAGAGACTAAATAGATAACTTGTATAGTTTATTTTTATCATTAGTTTGAAGATGGTGCGCTCGTTTTAAAGTAAATTATTCACTTGTGACTTAGGTAACAGCTAAGTAATGCATGGGAATCAGGGAAAGAATTTAAATTAATTCTTAGTACAGAACCACCAGTACACGAGTAGGGCTTTCACTTAAGTGGTTTTTAGCTTTAGGCTTCTTAAGTGTTAGTCAGTAAGAAGTTCAATACCCCTTAATATGAATGGGTGGCTATAGTTTGAGTTAGCTTGGAAAAAAATTTATTAACTTTCTATGTAGCTTTAAGTCTCATTCAGCTTTATGTTTAATTTAGCTATTACCTGAGTATTTTTGTTCTTTACTAGCATTTCGAAGAAAAAAGTTGTCGGCTTCTAATGGTAAAACAATTTTTCAAATCGGTCCAGTAGTTTCGGAGCCTATTCAATACAAACAAACAATCAAATCTTTCCTATTTATATTATTACTGTAGACTAGCGACCCGCCCTTGCTTCGTTCGTATGCAACGATGACATATCTAAACATTGACATTTCTAAACTATACCTAGAAATTAAGTCATATGAATTTATGACAGTAGTTAGTCTGACCGGATGCGACTGAACACCAGTATTTTATATGTAGCGACTGATTATCTGACCTACACAACCCAGTTACTGGGTACTACGATACTCCTTGGTATTGGTTGTCAAACTTTCGGCCTTCTGACGAACCGTAACGACTGTCAAAGATCCACAAATGACAGCCGGGACCAACAACTTAGCGCGCTTTCCGAGGCAAACAAATCCATCAAATCAAAGATCATGCAAATTGGTCCAGACGGGCAGCCGTTCTTGAGTTGTTAATCCTGGTTGTCAGATTTTCGGGCTTGTGACTTACCGTAAAAACTGTTAAATATCTACAAATGATAGCCGGGACCATACGATAACACAAGTTGTATTTGAATTTAATCATCTCAATATGGTTACTTTTGAAATGATTTAGTTCAAAATACAACCTGTGTTATCATTTGGTCCCGGCCAATCTTTCTCTTCTTTCGTTTCGGCTAAAGCTATCCGATTATATGTATTAGTTGGTACAAATAGCAAGTGCACATGGAGCATAGTTCTTGCATGCCTCTCATTAAATGGTTGTTCATTATTTAATAAACATACATAACATAACATCACGCCTTGTTTCCCCGAAGGGTACCTGTAGTACACCCAAATTTCGCCAGTTATGTTTAAGTCCCATGAAATAGGGGGCGAGCCTATTGCCATCTACCGGGCACAAATCCAGACTTCGGGCTGCTACTGAGAAATTCCAGATAGAAAAACCCAATAACACGTTGCACGGCCTGGGAATCAAACCCAGGACCTCATGCTCAGCAGTAGCGATTGCGACCACTAGACCAACGAGGCAGTTTAAATAATACCAGCCTATTATTGTCCCACTGCAGGGCAAAAGACTCTTCTCATACAGAGAAGACATGAGCATAGATCACCACGCTTGCTCAAGACGGGTTGGCGATTTCAAACTTATAAAGTCCATTATTTGATTAATACAATTGTTTATATATGATATGGAAACGATGGATGGACTGTATGAAAGATGAATCGCTAGAAAGGGGGTAACTACCGAGATGACGACTGAAATTGGTAATAGGGCAAGATAATAAAGACGATTATCTTTGTTTTGTTGCAAGTGAAGTTGTCCTAAATCTGGGTAAGTTTTAGGAGACCGTCTTTTGCAATCACGACATAAATAATGCCCAAATTTCAAAAATTGTAATCCTTTAACACTTAAAAGTTTTGTAGAACTCCTAATTTGAATAAACAAGATTGAGCTTCTTATTTAGTCCAACCCACAGATCTATAATGTATCTTCTACTAAGTAGGTTCAACCGAAAACGTTTACATTTCCATAGACTTGTAGCTGACTGCTGACATCTCAATTTGCAATAATGTTACGAGAGGTATTGCTTTATTTTAGTTCGTTTAATTATACTTAAATAGTGTAGCTATTGCTTCCTGCCATTATTCGTAATAAAAAAATACACAGAGCAATTTTACCTTTTGATACACCGACACTGTCTTCCCATATAAAACAAGCAACATGTAGGAGTTGTTATCTTAAGTTCTTAATTAAAGCCAATTTTACAAATCGTTATTTTATTAAAACAAACTTAATCCGATCGACATAATGTCTTTACGATGTTATTTTTCGACCTTGTTATGGTCAAACGTCACGCAGGTGCATATGACAGGGGGGCCGGTGCGGGGCAGGGAGAGGCGGGAGGGATGAAACTCGATCCCGAGCCTTTTGTCACAACCGACCTCTTCCGATGCCAGCCGGGCCGACCGCAACAAACGCTGTGTGACTCAGATTTTTATTGTTTTGATTGAACTTTGAATATCGACAATTTAGGGGTACCTATCTGTTTAATATGAAGATCATTTAATTCTTTTAAATAATTGTATTATAGTTAGTACCTAGTTTTATACACATGTTCTGATATCATAATCAACTAACTTTTGAGGTTCTACACTTAAAAATTTAACAGGCTAAAATAGGTAAAAAGTCAGTCGGGCTGATAACATCTAGCTCAGAATGCGGAAGTTGGTAAAGTCAGGAATTAACTTTACTAAACATAAGACATCCTCATAATGTGAAATAAAAAGATTAGAAATAGAGTTTCGGAAATAAGATGAAAAGGAAACATTAAATAAATAACAATAAACAGAGCGAGGCTCTAAATAGACCAATTCACACTCTTCAAACTAAAGTCACGATTGATTTAAAAAAAAAAAACAAGTATTATTTTCAGAATAATATAGAAAAAAAACAATGACCGAGCGCTAAGTGTAACTAAATAAATAAAAAAAACGGAAACTTTTTAAATGTGTATTTCTAATTAGAACTTAAACTATTCAAAGTTTTTACGACTAAACGAAGGCTTATTGGCAAACATTATTTAATTAAGTGTTCTCAAGAGTTATTACCGTATTAACTAAATTGTTTAAAAAAAATAACGAGCTTGTATCAAATTGCGTTGTGTAACGAGGAACTAAACCTAAGCTGGGAAACAATTCTCATAATTTGGTCCAAGATAATTATAATTAGAGCTTAAGTTAGCAACTAATTGATAATACGCATCATGTCGTAGGTACAAACCCAGTCAGGCGCTTTACTTTGTGTAAATTATTTCATCACCACTGCTCTTAAAACGGTGAATGATATCATCGTGAGGAAACCAGCATTTAAAAAAAAATCAAAATCAAAAGTCATTTATTCAAATTAGGTCAGCCTAATTTCCAGTCCCCCAAAACGCCCGCCCGTTACCACTTCCCAGTGCTTTAGCTGGGGAGAAGAAGTGGCGCAACAAACTCCCCAGCAGCACAGCTGACTGTTCTGTTAGAAGAACTGGATTCTAAACAATTGTAAGTAAATTACCAAAACATTAACTTAATTGCCATATGTCAGCTAGCCACGCCAATTCAAAAAAAAATATACAAAAAATTAATGTAAATAAAACTTAAAACATAAATAAAAGCCTCAAGGCCTAAAGGAATTTTTGGTTCTAGGACATGCATATGTAAGCTACATATGCATGTCCTAGAACCAAAAATTCGAAGACATGTGACATCTACCAACCCGCACTGAGCCCGCGTGGTGGATTACGGATATATACCTATCCGGATTATTGACATTATATACTATATTGGTTAGGGCGAATTCTTGAAATTTCATGGTCGATGGGAAAAGATTCACTTTGCAAAATTAAATCGTGAACGTTTTTCGGGTTTTTCATAACTTACATATTTTAAATCGACCAAAAAATTACAGTTTTGTGCACCGACAGTCCTACTCTTGCATTCATTAATTCACTGGTACACAAAACACAGCCTTAATCGCTGGGTATAGCACTAGAGTTCCTTATACTTATTGCGAAAGTGCGCACTTACGGAGGATTTTTGAAAATAGCTTACAGGTTGTACGGAAGTTTGTAATTTTTTCCGATGGAAAATCCCATGGGCTCACATCTTTTTCAGTTTCAAAAAACTATCAACACAAAAGTTTGAAAAGAGATCTATTAAAAAAAATGTGTTGCCGTTCAATATACACAATGAAAGGACGCTGTAATAAGTATTATTATAAAAGCACAGCTTTATTAAAAAGTTTCCATCACAAAGCTGTTAAGTATAACATTGGAAAGTTACATTCAATAAACTAGTGGGCACTTAAGATGGCGTATTAAGGGCACTGCATATGATTATTATAATTTATTAATTTAAAGCTCCGACCGTGTAATCCCAGCTTCATTATGATTCCTCATTAATGTTTAATACGACTCGGCTTCAAACTAATTAATGTACACTAATACAAATGCTTGTTATCAAGATTTTATATTTACAACACTCGTGATTTGCATAAAGTCTTTTAAATTGCTATAAATTAGAATTCATACGAACCCCGTTTTTCAATACAGCTAATAATAAAATCAACTCTTCTTTATTTATTTTGTCACCAACAACATTCCCATTAGATACCACTGACATCCCAATCTTCGAAACAATTTTTAGTCACAAACTTGCTGTTAGAAAGTTCAATATAAATAAATTAACAAAACAACAAATTTAAGACAAGTAATGTTTGAGTTTAGGTCGCATTAACTCATCGACGATTTAATAGCCAAGCGGCTAAACCTGAAGCGTTAAATAAATTAAATAATAAAATGTATAATGGGTTGCGATAAATACAACCCGTTCCTAACACTCGGCTTCGAGATAAGTAAGCCCTTATAAAACGGACCAAATTAATCCTGGCTCAAAGGACTCTCGGTGTCACACGGGGGAAAAAGAAAAAAACTGACGTCATAATCAGCTTTTGTCAAATGTCAAGCTACGTTCGCTTTTTAAATTTTAAAATAGCTCACCGAAATCCAACAGATCTGTATGAGCTCGGTACAGTCAAGTACAACTATATTTCGTGTACATTTATTTTAGTTTGTCCATCTAGTTATTTTGTACCTACGTACGCCACGTAAAGACACCCCATGCTTATTATATTTCTGAACTTATACGTTATCTTACGAATTTACCTCACAATTACTGTATTTAACATCCGTCAGAGGCAATTAAACGTTTCATGCAACTGTAAATACAAAACCTCTGGCATCGTAATTTGAAAAAACCCACTTACTGAGAACGTGAAAAAAAAACACAACGTTTACAGCAATTAGCGACCATACAAGCCAAGACGATTTAACTAAGTAATTAATCTATGAGTAATGACAGGGTACTCAGTCGCACGATCGAATTGAATGTTCGGTTTCTACGAATCGATAAAACAATACTGCAATGAAATAAACAAACGATGCATATTAGAATTTTGCTGCACAAATATCGTGTTTTCCTTGACATTACTAAATGAGTATTTTATCTGAATCGAGCAAACAAACCGATTACTTTTCATTGCAAAACTTATTTATTATCACTGATCACGTGAACTGAACACTGCAAAATATCTTGCAAAGGTTTGTTTTGTGCCATTAGTCGTTGTGAAATACATTTTCGCGCATATCAAATAGCAAGGTGTTTTATGTTTAACAGGTGTTTATTTCCCACACAGTTTCCTTAGTCACGATTGTAGTACTACAATTTAATTAATTGTGAATATCTTTTTGTCGTTGGTTGTACTTGTAGTGCACAACCGATGCCACTGGATCGACTCGTCACTCACTCGAAACGTCAAGCAAGCCTCACCTCGAGTCCGCACCATCGCATCACTAAGCTGCTTAGCATACCTTCCATGAAATTTTCATCATGCTAATACAATTCTTATCACCTGAACAATAAAGTCTCAAGTAACTTAAAAAATTAAGTATAACGTGACTTTTGGCATCGCGATAAGAACGAGAGGAAGGTGACGATTCTTTCATCACTACGAGCTGATAACATCAAAAGTTTTTATTGTGACAATAAATAGATTATCATTGATATAAATAGGGTCAGTTTGAGTTCTCTCATAATACGGCTGCGATTGGCTTTGTGTCACATTTGACAGGCGATGCGAGCTGTGAAATTGGGTTCGATTTAAAATATAAAGGAAGGTCTCAAGACTTTGTGATTTGCTTTTTTTCCAGAGGGGATTATTTAAAGTTTGTTTAGTTGTAGTAATGTTACAACTGTCAACCGTATGCTTTGATATGTTTAATAAGAAATTGAATCTGTTTTTAAAACGTGTGTATTTAATTTTTTTAAATATTTGTTTATATTAAACAAAGTAGTCATGAAAGTAAATAAGAACTTCTATTTAGTACATCTACTTAGACGCAAAAGTGTAGACTGCTGGAGATAAAAAAGCTCACCGAAGTGTTAAGTAGTAGAAATTATGCCGAGGTAATCTTAAACTGAAGAGATGGTGTTCATCACGTCGGAAGTCACCAGTTATAGAGATTTGAGGAACAGGGTGTAAAGTTCACTCATACTCTTTAGAAAAGGGAGGATCCTCCGACAAGACGGATGTCGTATCTGGTGGGTAACTGCCCAACGTTTGATGTCGGGAAGTTGTATCTATGCTATCTGAGCGGTAAACTCTGCTTGCGCGATGCAGGATTTGTCAGACGTCAGTGTGATGCGTTTGTTCGCATGTGACGGTAGATGCCGCCACAAAACTAACATTGACTAACATATATTTTTCTAGCTCTTAAGATTCCGCTATAATTTACAACAGTGGGTACCCACTCAGTCTTTATAAATGCGAATTTTGTAATATGACACATTTTACAACGTCAGGTTTTTAATGGATTAGTTTGCTTAGTTAGCATCCGTAAGTGCAAAATTAATACCAGTCAGATGTTCTGTAAACTAATATTGTTATATCCTAAATTCCTTACTAACTCAATTTTTTATCAAAATTCGTCACTTATCGCGTGCCTATGAATTAAATATAGGTACCGTTTACCAATAGAGCATTAGTTAATCAATATTTACAATTCTAGCTATCGTATTACACAGAAGTCTTATAAAATAATAACTGTTTTAGCTTTTTCCTTCTAATACCCTTGGCTTCCCTTGAATTTACGAGATCAAAAAGCTACAAACCCCATGTTTAAATCCTATATTATATCAACTCTCGTAATTCAAGTCAAATATTCGTATTCAGCCGCTACACACAACAAAAGATGTAGAGCAAGAACGACGTAAGTTTACAAGGAGGTATTTACGATTGCTTACCGGACCTTATCTCATTGGTACTTACGTAGATATTAACGTGGCCCATGCACACGTAACTTGTGTGAACACACCGTGTAATAGCCTCTCAGAGTCCACTTGAACGGTAGCTAGAAAAGCTATCGGAAAATGCATAATTTTTCATTCGATTTCACATCGACAGGCCCGAATATGTCGCGAAACGATTTCGCTTGGATACGTCGTTATTTTGTATTCGATACATTTGATATCGATATGATTTTATGATGAAGCATAACGTCCCTTTTTTGAGGTTGGATGTTTAATCATTCAGAGTGAATATTAAGAATGTTTTAGCGTATTGTTTTGTTTTATAAAAACTAATCTTATTTGGCACTTGATAATAACGAAATTGCTGGGTATTTTATTTCTTCCAGTCATAAAGCAAAATAAACAAATTTTTTTTTAAATATTTTATATCCGGATTCAATTAGATACTCGTCTAACAAGTCTTAATACCATTCTGTACAAGGGAAATTATATTAAAATGCATGTTGTAAGCGAACAATTACATTAATCACAATTGCACATAATTGACGCTAGCGCAAAATCACCGCATTGTTAAGCAGCATGTATTGACTTACGTGAACGATTAAATTAACGTAAGTAACTGTTAAGTTGGTTCGTAGTTAACGTTCCTACCGCATTTTTCTACCAATATCATCCATGTTGGTATAATATCGTCTTTATTTAAGGGGCTTTCTACTTATTTTTTCTCCACCAGCCATTAATTTCATACCCATTTAAAAACTTTATAGTTTTTTGGTACATACGTGGTAAAAGTTACCATTGATTGTACCTTTCTTGTTGATACCAACCCGGAATCACACAATCTATAAGTTTGTTTTTCTCTAATGCAATCTGTTTTTTCATCTATTTCCACGTTTTTCCGTCAATTATCTTTAGCATATAAAAAGGCCGTAGTTACTCTGAACACCCGCAAGCGATTCATACTGGTTCCACTAAATGGTTTACACAGAAACAATACTTAGAAGTGGTTAAAAGTTTTACGAGGCACATATCTAGTAGACAATTGTTTCACTGTATTGACAGAGAAAAACACTGCATGTTATTGGGGAAGTTAAGTGTGGCGTCTTATGGTAGAGGCAGAATCTTCAAAATACATTTAGATAGATACCCAAAGGTAATCTTCCAAAGGTATCCGAAAAGATATGCATGGCTATAACTGACACTATGACTGTCTGAAATCACTCATTCTTCACTGCTGCTGATTAAACGTTTTCTTGACCAGGCTGAGTTCGAAATAAGTAAGACCCATAAAAAATAAAATCCTGCTGAATGTTGAGCATGGGTTGCTTGGCTATGATTGCACGTGGTTTGCCAGAGTCGTGACATAACGCGCTTGCGCGGTGCATTGTGCTGCGTCCGCGCCGCTCACACGCCGCCTGCGCCCGCGCGCCCATTGTGCATCAATTCATTAAGAGCAAACGCTGCATGAGAGGTAGCGAGAAAAATCTTAAATGCACCTTAAGTTTTTTTACAGCATAATCTGTTAGGGAAAACATACTGTGGGTTGGGTTTTATTTAAGGTTATTTTCATGAACAAAAAGTCTTCTGAAAATAGTAATGAGAAATATGGATATAAAACTGATAAAGCTGTGGTTAAAATTACCAATTGATACTTAAAACACGTGACAGAAAAATACCGCATAAAAAATCCGATATATTTAAAGTAAGGCATGGTCGCTATCGCTCGTCACATGTGTGGGCCCTACATTATTCTTGCATCGCCGCTCTGGAAAGCAAGCGTTACAGTAATTAGGCAAATTGTATAAACGGCATATAGACTATTATTTAGTTGCTCGCTACCGGTTTAGATTTTAATTGCTATTAGATTAGATATCTACTACACTGCAATGCAACTGACGTTCTAACTTTATGTAATACTACCCAAAATATATTTTTGCAATCGGTCTCTTTTGTAATTTGAGTAATTATTTCCTTTGTTTCAAGACTGTCGTCGTTAAGAAGCAGGAGGTAATCTAAGCAGTTATGATACTTATTATAAAAATATTTAACTTTACTTCAGCTATTATAACCATTATTCTTGTTTAATTAAAGTCACCACAGAGCAATTAATAGAGAATAATTCCCAATTTATAGCTCCTTAACTAGTTCCCAATTTTCCAAATGGACACGGTAAGGTAAGATTGAGTAATGCTTAAGCCCTAGGGGACAACTACTGTAGTTTTAAGGGTAATAAAAATTTATCCAAATCTTTAGCGTCCAATGAATCTTTATTTACTACTAGCTGTTGGGCCTTCAATTTTAAAATCAAAACCACTGATTTTACTTTAATGGATGTACGGTTTTGTTATACTTAAATTTATGTTGGAATTCTATGAAAACAGCTATAATAAAAGAATTTTCTTTCTCGTCATATAGTTTTCAAAAATAGCTTACAAACGTGCATGAAATTTCAATGAATGTCTTCATTGACAGTAGAGAAATCGTATTTTTCTCCTCCGAAATCTAGGGGTTAACCACTTGTTTAATTGAATCACGGGAATAGGTGCCAATTTCACCACTGAAACTGAACGCAATCAACACAACTAAACTGCCGCCCAAGAGCTCTCAGTGTCAATGTTCCACAGAAAATAATACCACTGACAGCTCTTAAACGTGGTTTATGTGCTAAAATAGCACATTTCTTCATCAGCACATGTCACTTTTTATATTCAGGAGATGTTGCTGTAGTACGACTTAGGCGCTGGTACGTCTAACGAAACCTAGCCCAATATTAATTATGTAGTTAAGAGTGGGAGTACCTATATAGTGATTAAAACCATCTATTGTTAAATGAATTTCCTACAGGGGATTACAGTTAATTAAATGGCTAACAATCCTATAAATCTGCGTTTCTTTCTAGGTTAAGTCATCTAGGTATTGTGATCGATGTGCCTATTCAGTTACTGGCAATTTTCTCCTTTTTGTTACGTCTGATGACGACGTTACGATAAGAAGACAATACTCCATGTTGATCAGTCATTTAATTTGAATAATGTCCGTAATTTATTGCTTTATCGTTAACTTGTCATTGTTTGTTTAAGTGTTACACTTATTATCTGAGAAGGAATAGGTAGAACCGCAGAATGCTCTCTGTAGTTTACGCCCACTCTGAACAATAACGACATTTTAGGCGCCAGCACCAGTTTAATACTTCCATTTAGGCTATCATTTTATCATACCTTATCGAACTTGCTCTATTCGTATTCTATCCAAAATGTATACTCTTCTCTATCTTCATATCTCGCCAATCTTATAGTATTATGTTGTTAGTATCTAGAAATAATTCAGTCACTTCGAGGTAATCAGCCTTGCATGAATTCAGACGATCATATCACCAGCTGTCATTGTCATTAATCTAGGTTGTAATTGAAATTCAATATCTCTGGACACACCTGCCTTAATAGTTTTAATTACTTAATTACAATCACTTGATATAAGTAATAACCATTTCGTAGCATTGTGAAAACTCAATTAAAATAGTACAGTTTTTGCTGTCAGTCGACTCTAAAAGTTTAATTAGGATATTCGTTATTAGATTTAGAGATAGCATTTTAGCTTGTGTTATCATAGTCAGTTAAAATTAATGAAAAACTGTGTTTTACAATAACAGGTCAAATCAATCAAGTATTTTTTGGAACGAAAACACAGTTTCAGAAATTTATGTGTTCGTTAACAGCTACATTCGTTTTTTTTTTTAACTGAGACGCAGCCATTAGCGACCCGCGAGAGAGGAGACGTCGGCGTTCCAACCAACAATTTATCTAAACCAATCAATTAAAAATAGTTATATTTTAATAGAACCTAAAGTAAAGGTAAACTATTTAACTAAAATATTATTTATTACTACTAGGTATTTTGATTTACATATTCGTGTGCATATTTAAAAGCAAGAATTGGTCATTAAGTACTCCATAATTGTAAGTGTTAAAGGCCACTAAACAAAACTTATAGCAAGTCGTTCCGTTTGACAAGTTCTAATACAACGGCCTTCACTGTCAGATTTGTTAATCGAGCTATCGCTATAATTATCGAATAATTAAAACTAGTTTGAAATCAACCGCGCGCACTTAAGTAACCTAATATTCAATTAGTGCCTCAACTTGTGTAGATAGATACTCGTACGTACTGAATTGTCCTCTAACTTCTAAGAGTTACAATTATTGCGGGGACAGACAGACGGACGAGGCGAGGACGTATTTAGTGACGGCTGTACACATTGGCCCAACGTGAGATACGTTGGCATTAATTTAGCATCTATTGCTGTGTTACCGTCTGTTACAACCAACTTCTTGTATAAATCCTGCAGTGGACGTCACCCAAGCTGGTGAGTGCCGACCTGTAGCTTATGTCATAATTCCAATTATAAAGCCATTAGTGAGCCGCTCCTACGCATATTGTTTCATATTCACATTTAACAGAGGTCGAAACCAGTGATTATTTTGTCGACGACAAAAAACACAATTATAGTCAGTTATTGAACGGGTTTGTTTTAGCGGATTCAAAGGTGTTATTAAATAAAGTAGAGTTAATAATACCTATGATTTTTAAGGCACACGGAATGACTTGGACTGTTTGTCGGCCGAGGGGACACCATGTGAAAATTGCTTCTGTAGAAGTTAAATGGTGGGGTGTCGTGTGGTAGGGTACTCGAATAACGTGCCTACGTGAGAAACAAGTCGTAGGTATCTATCGATCTGACGTCAAAATAGGAACATTTACGTAATCATGGCATTGTTAAAATTATCAACCTATATCATTTACATTGTTATGCCAAACGGCATATATTGAATTCCCAGTTGATACTTAGATTAATTCAATAAAGTAGGTAACAACGTGGGTCGCCACTCGCATCAAATAACATTCGATACAGTTTTCAATGATCTCGGTATAATCGTCAACAGCGAGCGTTGCGCCACGGCCGGCCTCTCGGATCGTGTGTCCGTGTTTCGATGCCAACTGAACCATTTAGCATTTGCGTCACATCATCATACCGATTTCTCAATTAGTCGATTGAAAGCCGTGTTCATGTAGAATGTGGATCGAACAATATTCTAAGCGCTTTCAGATGCTTTAAAATCGATTGAAAGTCTCACTCGAGAGTCGTAGTTAATGAGGTTCTCATTCAGCTCTGAATGAATATCATTTTTATATCTCCGGAAACGACCTGCGAATTAATGCACAACAATATGAAGGAAAATGATACATAATACTTATATCGGCAGCTATTTAAAGTGACCTGTATTTATATAAGCTTTAGGATCATTCTTGATAAGGGCAGTAGCTTAATGTGTGCATTGTGTCGTACATTACTGTGCTCTAATGATAATAATTTTCACGGTCGAGTGAGTGCAGTCGGCAGTTGGACCTTATTATAATAAATTAACGGCGGTGTACCCTAATGGCCTGCCTGTACATAATTATACTCAATATTACAAACGGCTAAAGGGTCGCTGGTAAAAAATCAGCTCGAACCTCCAACGAGCAATTTATATCCAAGGTTGTGTATTACGGAAAACGTTTGTGTAAACATTTAAACCGCTTGTAATTGAAAACAAAGTTGTTTTTGATCTGCAAATTGATTGTGGTACATTTTGCTATATGAAAAGATTTTTATTCAAGCACATTGCCAATGATTTGCTTGTTTGTTCGTTTAATGGAAATATAATTAGACTGGTTTTCATAGTTTAATAAAATGTGTGGCGGCATCTACACCGCCACATGCGAACAAACGCATCAATCCTGCATCGCGCAAGCAGAGTTTACCGCGCAGATAGCATATATACAACCAGATGGATGTCGTATCACATGGGCAGTTGCCCACCAGATACGACATCCATCTGGTCGGAGGATCCTCCCTTTTCCTAGAGTATGAGTGAACTTTACACCCTGTTCCTCATATCTCTTCAAATGTAATAGCCTTTTAGCCAAAAAAACTGTTTCTTAATTAATATATATTTATGTATTGAAGATGAAAAATCCAAATTAATATTATTTATATAATCGCATAAATTTTGTAGGGGCAAAAGATGTTACATACCTTAGGTGTAAGAAATTCAGTGCAAAGACAAAGTCCGCCATTTAGTGATGGCACACATAATATTTAGTACTTATGTAGATAAAGTGTGCTAGCTAGAAGGAGTATGTAAAATACAATGAAAATAAAAAACTAATAAATTAAACATCAAAAATGATCTAATCATTTTGATGTTACGCAATAATGAAATCTACTAATGCTAGATTTCAAAAACTAAGAAAAAATCCACAAGACGCTTAACCACCTTCCTCCTCACAAACAATTATCAGATCATCGATCAGTTAACTTAAACTTGACGGTTTGCGTTACAGCCGGCAAACCTCGGGTTGCGGGTGAACACGTAAGTAAGTACATGGGTGGCAAGCCGCAACGGCCGCAACTCGCGACCGCAACCACCGCTCCACTGCGCTAATTCCTTGCGCATTATACACTTAATCTTTTGTCTCCCCACTGTGTTTAACACGTATTATATTTTATGTTGACTTTAAGGATATTACCTGCTTTAAGGAGCTTTTCTTTTGTTTTTAGGTCAAGAAAATGTAGTGCCCGGGCGGAAATAAATATGGCACATTGAGTTTAATTTGAAGTACGGGTTTGTAGAGCATCGTCTCGCTGTCACGTTTTCTTTTCTTTCTTTCTGAAACCTCGGTGTGTCTATTTGAGACTAGCTGACCCGACAGGCGTTGACTTGCCCGAATTTCAATATTTCATACAGAACGCCCATAAAAAAAAGACGTTCAGTTTTTCCTGAATTTTAACATTTCTTTTGGAAACTGGGATACTTTGGCAGTTTTTTTAACATAAATATCTAATTCGGACTATTAAGAGCATATTACAAACAATAGCCAAATCGGTCCAGCCATTCTAAAGTGATGCGCTTACAAAAAACTGCATTGCGTATAATATAATTTAATACTAGCTGCGCCCCGTGGTGTCACCCGTTTAAGTCTCGAGCCCATGGGAATATCGAGATAAAATGTATCCTGTGTCCTAATTCAGGTCATGGTCTACCCATCCGCCAGTTTTCATCCAAATCTTTTACGCAGTTTAATGTTAAAGCATAACAAACAAAAATACAAAAAATCTAATCTTTTCTCTTTATATGTAATACATATTTTATCTTATTAGTATACCTATAGATAGATATATTATTATGGTTTAGACTACATCATCTCTTTTGGTGTCTCTCGTATTTCGATTACCATTCAGTTAAGGAACTTTACCTTATTTCAAGGGCACAGTTGTAAACCTTTATATCAAACGTGCAAGCCGCTCAATAAATTCACAAATACACTAATTTGTTTATGGGTCGTATAAACATGAAAAAAAAATAAACAACTAAATATTTACCGTAAGCTGCGAATTTATAAGTCATAAAAAGTTCAAATACAGAAGCATTTAACATCGCATTATCAGAACTTTTCGGTACGCAATATGTTTTATTGGGAGGCGATTAAGAGCAAAAATGCAAACAAACCAAAAGTTTATTTTTAAAAGTTTTGTGCATGTAGCGAAGCGTCGCGTCTTTGGGCTACGTCGTTGACCATAGGCACAAAAGTCAAGTGTAGTGCCAGATAAATGTGTTTCAGCACACACGATTTGTGGGATGTGTGTCGTACATGCTATATATTATAGCACACTCTTGGTTACAAAGACGACTGGAAGAAAGAAAATGCACTTTCTGGCCACCTTCTCAATTATAAATTAAATGTTCTCAATTTATTATATTAGCATACGATTCATTGCTTTGGCATCAGAACAACAGGGTGTGCAAAGTTTCCGAGCAAGCCCTTATTTCAAAATTTCTGCGGGAATGCTGCACAGGCTTCTATAGAATGACTACTGCAAAAATTCAAAAATCTTTTAATTCGTTCGAAATCACAGCTCAGTGTGACAAAGCCCGAACTTGTCAGTAGTTAAATACACTCGCGGAAAAAGAATACGGGTCAGTAATACTCGTTTACTATTTGAGCTGTGTGTGGCCTGGCGTTGTCATGCATGGATATTGAATTTTCACCCATATTATATTTTATATGGTCCGACTTGCTCATTAAGAATTTCTTCCACATATTTTGCACTAATTTGCGTACCATTTTCTATCATCACTAACTTCGTGCGACTGTCTGAAGAAATTCCAGCTTTGGGCTGGAATTTCTTCAGACAGATCCAACGCTAAACGGAACATTACTCTTGCCCATTGTGCGTGTTCGCGGGTGTAACGTAATCTTGCTATCCGATGTTCCCTTTCAAGTTTCGGACTATTTGCGGCAACTTTCTATGTGGGGTCAAATTAGCTTCAAGGAGCCGCCGCTTAACGGTCCGCTATGCGGCGGCTCCTTGAACTTGTAACGTCGTCTCTACGGGTCTCCCGTAGTTGATTTGTTACTTCAACTACAGTGAGTTGCGATTTCGAAGCATGGTATATGTGATAAATCGATCCTCTTGAGCCGTAGCACATCTCGGTCTGCCGGTTCCTGTTCTTCTTATGTTCTGCCCAGTTTAGTTTGTCGGAATCGTTGGACGACTCGCTGCACTGTAGAAAGTGACACGCCTCTTATTCTTGCTGTACTTCGCTGACTTCTGCCTTCTTCTAACATAGTGACGGTACGTGTACATTCTTCTGGTGATAGTAATTCAAAAACCACATGATAATAATTCAAAAATGATGATGAAAGACGACAATAACCGCCTTTTAATGACAGATTTAAAATAAAAGTGAGCAAACAAGCAAAAGTAAAACAACCGCGAATTGGATTTTTATTTCCAAATTCGAGTTTGAAAATTTTACGTTTTCTTATTGCGTTGTAAATGTTACGGTTTTGCTTCATACGATATTAAAAAAAACCGTAATATAAAGCTATTTACTAGTGTGTATATTTGACCGCGAGTGTAGGTATGTATATCGAAGACAAGTGTCGTGAAGGAAGCGACCGAGGGCATCGAGGCCCAGTGACCGCAAGAAGCCCTACCGCGAGGGAAGGCTTCTGTGGTGACTGGTGCCGAGGACAAGCACTCTCTAATAAGAAACACGTTTCAGTGAGGTCGATGACTTTGGGTAGCAGTGGGCTAGAGGACTAAATATGATTATCGAAGAAAATAGAATTAAGAACAGTGTTTGTTACGTTATTTTAATGGCATATCAGCGACATGCCATAGTCAGCTTAGATACATTTCCAAAAAGCGCTGACACCCGCGAAGGTTTGTGATGATTAACAGCATTAAAAGTAGCTTTAGTATTAAGCTTTCCTTTGGTAACTTCTTCAATAAAAGTTTAAAATACCCAACCTAGTAAATTATTTATTGACTTTTATTCAATGTGCTGCTAGAGACCGAAGATCTGCAGACACTTTGAATTCAACAACTCGAAGTTGTTTTATTTTATTCTTCAGGTGCATTTTAAACGGGACGTTCGTTATAAAATATTGAACTAATTGTAAGTACTTTCTTCTCCAACAGGTGTAAAAGATGACTCAGACGACGTATCAAGCAAGAGTTGTGGGGGAGACTCGTCAGGACTGGTGAAGAAACAAAGGAAGGCGCGGACAGCCTTCACGGACCACCAGCTACAGACCCTGGAGAAGTCCTTCGAGAGACAGAAGTACCTCAGCGTGCAGGACCGAATGGAACTGGCTGCGAAACTAGGACTTACGGATACGCAGGTCAAGACCTGGTATCAGAATAGAAGGTTAGTTTTACTTTAGTTATGTTTAGTGTATTTTTTTATGTTTTATCCTTTTTTTCTTGGACTAATGCTCCTTTGAACTTGGTCATTCCAATAGTACCAGGTACAATGTCAAAATTCAATGATGTTGCGGCATTTTGATTAAGATTTATTAGTAACCTTACAAACAAATGACTCATTAAAAAAATATCAATTATGTACAGTCATTATGTATAGTTCTGTGTCGTTATTCTCAAAACGAAAAAATATTGTTGAAATCACCAATGTTGATAAACAATTGTTGATACTTACGGTCAACAATTCGTTCGTACACTGCCGAGGTGCTCAACATCTGTATCTTAACCTAAAAAGATTACTTGCCTTGCTATGACATAAAATTATTACCTACGCTGCTACACGTTTACCAAAAGTAAAATATTTGGGATTGCCAAACAATTTAATATTTTTGTCGGAACGAATGTCTAACTAATGGAGGAAAAAATGTATGAAGAGTTCAAGAGTTTTTACGGTCTGTACTGTTTTCAATGGGTATTTATACGAGTAAATAGTTTGTGAACAACATAGCTTAGTGTTATTTGTCGTTGAAATATTCATGAAACACACACATACACGTCTTTTTCAGACGATTTTAATAAACTGTGTATGTGCGTTGGCAATGGAAACAATGCGATAAATTATACAAGGAAATTAACCAAATACATGTTGTTATTTCGTTCAATATACCTAAACAGGTTTCTAGTGAACTCGATTAGGTTACTAACAATATCTAGGTATACTTCATAGTAAACTACTGTGTGGACTTTTAATGGCCTGTTCCAAACCCCACCTGATGAAAATGTAAACAAAATTGATCAGAAAACGTTACTGTGGATGACAGTTTTGTAGAGTCACTTATAAATTGAGTGCTTTATTTTGATGTTTTGAATACCAAAGTTCTAATTTTAGGTCACTTTAAAGTCGTTTTTCATTTGTAAATTCAGGTAAATTTTATAATCTAAAGATTACGTCGATGAGTTTTCAATTAAATTTTGAAACAATATTTTTTTAATGAAGTGGTGACATATACAGTTGAAACTTTCTAAATACAGATGTACTAACGTTGTTCAGGTTAAGTTCTGACGCAATCACTTAGTGAGTGATTGCGTCAGAACTTAACCTGAACAACGTTTGTCTACACTTCCATCAGATATGTACTTTTGTAATAGACTATTAACGCTAAAAATTCAAACTAAGTAGGTTTAAAATTGGCCAGTAGGTAATGCTACTTTCAGTAACGTACCTCCTGGGATCTTGTACTAAACTGTCTTACTGTATGATGAACCGAGTGAAATTGAAATACTTCTCGTACGTAACACAGCGGTAGAGAGAAGAAAACAATTAACCAGCAATTTATTTTTACCCGACTACCGCGCAGCCCAAAAGGAGTATAATGTTTTGACGCTTGTGTTCCAAGTCAGAGACGGTGTATACTTGTAGACTCGTGCACATTTCTTTAACAGTTGCCAGCTCGAAAAAATGGAATGTGATAACAAGTCGTCCAAGACTGTGACCAAGACACGTATATATATTTTGAACCTTTTATATGTAGAGTTACTGGTCACCTTCATTCAATGCATTACCCCTGTGAACCCAATTAATTGTTCTTCTAGGTCTTGTTTGTCTAATGTTACAATATTTTTATAACATTACCTACCTAAAACACCACCAATATATTTTACATTCTGTTTTAAATAAATAATGCTAATAAGACCTTAAAGTTTTTTTTTCATCATTGTTCCCTTCAATTAAAGAAATCTCTTCACCACCTTTGGTTGACTGGTAGAGAATGCCTAAAGCATTATGTCCGCCTTTGTACCTCTTAGGGGTTCGAAAAGTTTAAATAAATAAGACCTTTCAATTTTATAAGTTGAACGCTGAGAGTTAATATTGGTATCACTAAACGCTATTCACTTGGGACAAACGCCAGCAGTGGTCGTGAGATAGTCGGCGTTCTTCACAAAGCAATGCTGAGTCAGCGGGACCGTCGACATGTTACTGCTACTGGCCGAAACTGGGCTCAATCTCCATTTATATAATTATACAAGAATAGGGATGATGACATTTCATTTTTTTGTTTTTAACTCAATAAAAATTGTTTACAAATTGTGCAAACAATATTTTTAAAAAGTATAAAAGCTTAAAAAATTGCCAAGTTAGAAACGTTTTAAAACAGCTGTTAGACAGTGAAAGCACTATCGTAGAAGTGACGTAAAAACTTTTAAAGCGTGTAGCTTCTTCATATTTCCATCGATTTTACAGATCATTTCGATAATCTCATTTGACAAATGCATTCTTTGAAATTACAGTATTTGTTCGAATCTTTCTATTATTAGACATCATCCTTAATAAACATTTACTTCTTAAAATTACATGCGATTTTTTGTAATACAAATTAATAAAATATTTTTTTTTTTTTTTATTCAACATTATTAGATACATACATTATTTTTAATCACAGCAAAAGGTTAAAAATAAATAATGACGAATTAAAAACGACAACCATTAACCTGAAAACTCGTTTCACCGTTCACAATAAAGCCATAAAATAATTTAACCTTATAAACAGAAATATAGCTACAATTACTTGCCTAATCTTTACATAATTAAAATTCTGAAGTGCTATTATATTTTATTAGAAAAAATATCGTAGTACAAAGGAGTTTTGTCGACGCCAGTACGGCGGCTATTTCAAAAACAAACGCTTGTAATTAGGGTCTGATCGCCGGCTCCGACGCGTCCTTTACAAAAAACTACGGTAGCTAATAACAAACTGTTCTAATTTTCTATTGATTGAATACCATCTTTCTAATCAAGATTGTGTTGTATTAAAAAGTGACTAGTTACCTCTTAGCCCTTAGCTTGACTAGTTAGCCCTGCGTAGAATGCAGTTTGTTGCGTAATTAGTCCAGCAAGGCTCTACATTTGATTAAACTTTTTTATTGAAAAAATAGATTTATAACTAAATAACTGTCATATTTTTCAGAGGGTAGTTTTTATAGTAATTCTCGAGTGAGCGTTGTGATTGCAAGTATGACAATTTAATGTCAAGCGTTGCGCAGGCGCCGCACGGTGTGTTCACGCCCCCGCCGCCGCGTCTGCACCTTTTTGTGGCACTTTTTGTTGATTTTCTATAATTTCGGTTAAACTAATGTTTGGGCTTCGATTTTTCGGTTCGTGAAAGGGTGTGAAATCGTAGTTAATTGAAGGATGTAATGGCCTTTTGTGTGCGGTCACTTTCCTTTAGTTTTTGTAGTTGTTGCCCAAAAAGAATAGTGGCACTACCTACTAATAATAGGCACCGATTTTCTGGTTCCCGGATACAGAATAAATTATTCTAATCAAGGGATTATTTTTGAACAATGGTTATTACTAATTTGGAAAAACACAAAGCTTTTTAATAACGATCCAAAGTGAAACAATTAATTTTAATTACCTATTTACAAGACACGCCGTTTGCTTTTTGCTTAATTATAAATAATTACACAGCTACATAACTTCTTGCCTACTTGCATAGTGATTTTCTACAAACTATTTAAATGAAAAACATTATCATTTTGATTATTTTCTGCGATCAGTTTTAATTGGTATTAGATAATTTGTTTCACACATTCGCCACTTTTGTAATTAGAGAGTGAGTGGTTGTTTCGTTTTGAATTGCATTGCATTTTTCGCAATTAGATCAGTAAATTGTAGTGTTGTGACGTCGATATGAGCTTGATGGCAACATTAGCAACATAAGTGTCCCAGCTGCTAGCATTCCGACGCGACAGGTGTAAGAGCCGAGGAGAATTACTTGCAACAATGTAATGCTTTTCCAGTTAAAGGTTGTTCGTTGTATCACTGCACTTTACAAGGTAAAAAGTTCAGTTTCCAAGAAAAAAAATTTGGTATGTAGGTTGAGGTTTGGTTACTTCTGTCACAGATAATATAATACTCTCCTGTTTAATGGAATGCCTGAAGTAATTTAGTTATTTCAATTAAACCATTTACAAGCACTTTTGAATTATCAAGGAGTCGGTCAGTCAGAAATATGAAGATAGTTGCCCATTCCAAAGCGTAGTAGGGGTACCTATGGAGAAGAAACGGCAAGAAAGTCCATGGACACTCTTTTAAATAATAGGTATTGTTCTTACAAATATATCAATAACATCATTATAATTACTTAAGAAAATTTCTGAAAGCAAAACTTCTGATACAATGTAACTGTCCATCCTTGGCAGCACCGTGTGACCGTCGGGTCTTGCCCATCATCACAAAGGCTGCAAGTCACCGGCGGCAGCGGCTCGGCGCCGGCGCCGTTCCAGACCTCTTATTAATCACCACACCGCCGACTATTTGCCTCTACCGGCCACTGGTGTGTGTTTACTTAATTGTTTTCAAATAGCTTCCTTATTTGGTGCAGTAACCCTGTGATGCCGAATTTAACTGCAATACTATGTTAGGTAAATTTTTGTTACCTACAATGAAATATCCTATATACAATATAACAAAACCTATTAATAAACTAAACTATGGCGTCCAAAATTTCCTCTGCATCGCTATCGACTGGTAATGTACCCATAATAGTAATTTTAAAAAGCATTTGTTTGGTAGTTTATTTAGTATAAGTATATTCAATGTTTTTTTTGTTTCTTTGAGTAATACTTTGAAATACAACCTTTTTGTTACTGAAAAACACTGTCAACAACAAAAGTACAAACATCCATATTCTAAGTTAAAACCTCATGATTTTCTCGACTTGACTCAACCTCAGTTAGGTGAATATAAATAAATGTGGAGTTATGTGGTTTGAAATTCATAATTGCAACTTTACTCTTCATCTCAAACAGTTTCCTCAGGCGAGGTGAGTTTGTGTTGCAGAACCAACTGTCAAACATACGGTACGTCGGCATCTACCTTGAGGCTTCCTTGAGGTAGTCAACAAGGAAGTTTTAACCAAAACAAGCGTATTTAATCCGATGTTCATAATGTATTTTGAAGAGTTTATTGATTATTTACGTATTCGTGAAGTATCACCTCGACTCGCACTGATTCGAGGTACTCATCATAATTAACTTAATCTGACGACTGTGAGTACCGAATTTGAGGGTCTTCCGAGGCACGCTAAGAATTCCTCAATTGAGAAAAACCCCCTAATATTTTCCTCCTTATCTACAAAGACAAGCAATTTGAGATCATTCCAAAATAAAGTTTGATTATCGAACCAAACAAACCTAGATATCAAACCTCCATAGACTGATTCACAGCATGATTCATCAATAGTTATAATATTTTGTCGGAACGATCGTGAATTCACAATAAGCCGGGGGCCGCGAACAAAATGTCGTTTATCGGCGTTTAGTCGTCGAAACGTGTAATCCATCGCGATTACCTAATGACGTATTCTGTAATGACGCTCGTAACAACACCTACCTGTGTTGCGACTAGTTCGGTCGCACAACTATGTCTGTTATTAAGTCGTGATGTAATGTTCGAGCGAACTGTTGTAGCTGTCGACTTTATTGTTTTAAAAGTGCGAAATGGAATGTCGTGTTTGAAGGAAAGTATATTTAGGAGTGTACTTCCTAATGAGACATCGAAATTGCAATGCTTAGATAGATTATGGAATGAATACCAATGTAATAGGTTGGGGAAAAAGTTTCTTCGATTTTTTTTTGAAAATTCAAAACATTTTTTAACATAGTTTATTTACATTTAACTAAAGTATGTAGGTACCATTTTGTTCGATAACTTTTTGCCATCTTGTAGGTAGGGACATGATCCCATTGCTATATAATTTTTGGGACTTCTGATCAAAATACCGCGACAAGTGGTTTTGGCAGTCCTCTAGTGATGTTAACCTGACACTGCCTAAAGAATTCTGAAGAGACCGAAACAGGCGGAAATCTGAAGGTGCAAGGTAAGGACTATACGGCGACTATACGGATGCATTAACACCTCCCAGCCAAACTCTCTTAATTTTTGCTGAGTGTCTAAAGATGTGTGGTGTGAGGTCTAGCGTTATCATGATGATAAACCACACCCCTTCTGTTGATTAATTCCGGCCGCTTTCTCTCAACTTCTTGCTTTAATCTCATCAGTTGTTCGCAGTAGAGTTCAGAATCGATGGTCCTGCCTGGTGGTAACAGCTCATAATGAATAATGCCCTTCCAATCCCACCACACACACAGCATCACCTTGTTGCGAGTTAACCCGGGTTTCGCCACAGTCTGTGAAGCCTGACCGGCCTTTGACCACGACCTTTTTCGCACGTTCTTGTCGTACGTGATCCACTTTTCGTCGTGATCTGCTTCTTCAAAAATGGTTCGGTTTCATTACGTCGTAATAAAGAATCACAAATGAGTACACGGTTCATTAGGTTTCTTTCAGGGAGCTCGTGAGGTACCCAAATATCGAGCTTTTTTGTGTACCCAGTTTTTTTTCAAATGCGCCAAAACTGTTTTGTGGTCAATTCCCAGTTCTTCAGCTACGTCGTAACCACTGATAGGTATGCCGATCTTGCTCCACTTTTTCAAAAATGGCATCCATTTTATCCGTAATAGGGAGACGTGCATATTTGACATCAAATTTTCCGGATTGAAAACGCTTAAACCAAATTTGTGCTACTCTCACAGACACTGCACTAAGTCCATAAACATCGCAAATTCGCGGCTTGCGTTGCATTTTTACCTTTTTTGTAGTAAAATTTTAAAATGTATTGAATTTCTTCATTAGATTCACTCAATTTGACAGTAAGAAAAACAAATAAAAATCATACATTTTCCTAATTTGAATTCGGAATTATGTTCTTTAAATTTAAACTTTCAATGATACCAAAACCAGCCAGAGACAAATAGTATAGCCAAAGAGATTTTATTACAATTTAATACATACTATAATGCGAAAAGACTTTTCCCCCAACCTAATATTTAAATATATATTTTTGCTTTTATGGCTAATTACCCTGATTTCTGTGCTAGATTCAAAAATTATAGAGACGCTAACAAAAAGTTACTTTTCCCGAGTTACTCGTGAGAAAAACTAACAAGATAAGTACATATTTATACAACTATGTGAATTTTCTGTTTAAAACACACAGACGGTAATACTGGTCATTTTTCCCTTATGGAAACTGAAACGTACGCGTAAGTGTAAATATTCTTTAGAGACTAAACGGTTAACGTCTCTCGTAAATTCGTATCATTTGTATAAACGCTGCCGATCACCCAGGCTACGTGGGAGCCTCGAGTCACACCACATGAAACACTGGATACGCATGACTACTGATTATTGTTCGAATTTCTGGTTTCGTTTAGCGATGATATTCCCCATACGGTTAGAAAAGACAAGGTATTGTTGCAATAAAAAGGACACAAAAGCTGTAAAACTGGAGTTACTGCAGCATTGCGATCAATTTAATTAGGCAGTTTAAACCGATAATGTGGACATAATGTGTGACATGTAAACATACATGAAAATTGCACCGTATAAATTGAATATATGAACACTGCTGTAAATATACCCACGGCGGGCAGCATTGAACTTTAATATGCAGCAATTCCCTATTATTGCACCATTTAAGTCTCCCTCATCGATTACAAATCGAAGCATACCTAAAGAATCGTTAACAAGTCGATAAGTCGTAAATTACATCGAACAATCGGAACGGGACGTGCTTTTTAAACAATAGATTATTCAATTGATTGATTCTAGCATCCTTAATAGCTGCAGCTTTATTAAAATTCCGTACGTGTGCTTACACATCTCTAATGACATAATGCGCGGGTTCCGCGACTCAACGTAGCTACCGAGAACCAGACTAATCGGTTATAGCGAACCCTTCCAAATTACACGGCAGAGACACGGGATTCGAAGCAAGGACGCTCCGGTCGCCCGGCTTATCATTTAACCACTAATCATTAATACTGCAAAGTGCCATTTCAGTTTTGGCCGGGTTTTAATAAGCGGATTGCGAGACGGATTATTCGTTCTGTAGCAATTTTGCAGTTCTAAGTCTGGCGCATGATGCAATCTGATATTAGTGAACGTTCCAGTTGCAGGAAATGTTTTATTGTATACCTACCTACTTGTTCACTCAAATAACATTACGTAGTTTAGATTTAGCAGACAAATTGCTACATTTGTTATTTCTTCAATTAAATGTGGTTCATATTTTTTGTCAGTCGCGCTACGGTAGTGAGTAATAGCATCAAATAGATGATGGTCATCGTTTAGAGTACCTTTGCAATGTATTATTTCAGTGGGTCTTTCTAAGTAACCGTATATCGTTAATGTCGATAAATAATATTATAATCTCTAACCTACCTGTAATAAACGCCTAGTTATTTTGTTCATTGGTGCTTAACGTTGACGGTTATTTTATTGGAATCCGGTGTAAAGGTGTCATTATTTATAAAATCTGTCAAATATGTGGGTCCTTACTGCTATTTGATGACTAGACTTGTAATGAATGTGATCTATTACTTTATATTTAGATAAAGCGGTCGTAGCGGCGCGGCGTAGCGAGGGGTGGGAGAATTTAATTATGTAGTTAAATATAGTGCGTGAGAGCCTTTGGGTTCTCTGTACCGGGACGGGTAAGAGAAACACAGATTTGGCGTGTCAAAGCTCTGTAATTATTCCTACTTAGACAGCGTACGACAATACATTCTTATATTTTATCCTTGTTCGAAGGCTTGTCAGCCAAGAACTGACAACCACGATTGTATTCTTCTAATCTCTATCTAAATTAATGATTTTCTCGTTATTCGGCCATCTACTTATCAACGTATTCATAACGGTTGCATTCAAGCACCAAATAGGCCATAATCTGTACAATACGTATACGGACACATTCTCATAGGCAGAGAGGCATTATGCAACGTTTAATGGTATGTGAACTTAAAAGATCGTGGCGTTGATCTTGTTGTGATGAATAATGACCTGATAGAAGCGATGTCAAGGTGTAAAACTCTTTTATAAACTTTATGATAGCATATTTATTTGTGAGGTGTAAGTTATTTTTATTTTTTTAATTCGTGCCCAACTGATTTTTGTAGCTATGTGATTGAGGATAATCAATAGGTTGGTATTCTAAGAGTTTCAAGTTTTATTTTTATCTGTCAACTATTACCACTTACAGGTATCTACAGGTTTGATCCAATACAATAATGTAGTCACAATTTCTACACTCAGAGACGTCACCCAAAAACCAATCACACACCACTACCAACAAAAATGTTTTTTTTTTAAACTGTCATACTTTTTCTGACGGAGTTCAAATTTATACCTGTCGATTAACGTGAATGATTCATTTACAAGTAGGTACAGTCCGCGAGGCCTAAACTGAGCTTTGCATTTGTGTGAGTGCCTATAGCGCGATTGGTTTAAACCGGGTCATACAATCAGCCTGGGGCGCAGTGCGTCCCTCCATTGGTGCGATTGATAATCACTCACAAAAATGCAAAGCTCAGCTTATGCCTCGCGGACTGTAACAAGTCTGAGTACCGGCACAAGTCATACAGAGGACGTGTCACCATCTGAAATTCCGCCAAAGAGCAAGTCCAATCGCAAAGAGACGCTGTTGAATATCTTAGCCACCGCACCGGTGCAAACCGTAACGTGTTTGTACGGGCCACCGGGACTTTGAACAGCCTCTCTCTCGGCCCGTGCCGCAGCCTACTGTTTTAAACGAGTAATCTCACGAAAAAACCATAAAAACATATTTAGCCAGTGCGAAATTGCGCCTCACCTCCAACGTATAATATCAACCATCCCTTTTACAAAGAGGGTTGGATACATATGTGGATAGAATCAAGAATGGATAGACGCCAAACTGTTTCATGCATGGGACCGTATATTTTTATTTTGCATTTTTTTTATACATGTGATAGGAGAAAGTGACTGACTGACTGTCTGTTATTGTTCCTCATTCAACTCACAAAGTTCGCCCCACATTTTTGATATTCATTGTTCACCTCACACATAATAGGAAAACCCTTGTTAGGTACCTACTTGAGTGAGTAGGTATGCACATTGTAAACCCTAATGGCAGTAGGCCATTAAATCTAAGTTATTTTGACTACAAAACGTCACAATATGAGATTTATTTTCATGGCAATATGTACTACGTATTCCTATTTTCCTATTCAGTTTTTAAAATACCTAACATCATCAGGTATCACATCAAAACAGTTGAAATAACCTAACTAATTCAATACATTACATTATAAAGCTGCAAAAACACGATTGCAAGTAAAATTAATTATTTTCGTCATAAAAATACTATATTTCAAATTAAAATGCAATTTAGTCCTAAAATAGCCATCAGTATTAACTACTTCTTCTTTTAAGTAAGCTTTTGAATAAAAAGAAAAATGCAGTAGGTAATTAAATAAATATTCAAATAGTAACATGTTATAAACAGGTCGTCACTTCTCTCTCCTCAGATGAATCCAAGCATAAAAAGCTGTATATTTAAAATAAGTGTTCAAAAGTGGCACTACTCCAACAAAATAACTGAAGTAGTTTTCTTTAAACCCTACCAAAACCGTCTTAAATGACATAGAATAGCCAGAGGCTCAAAAATTGTTTCGGATAGGCATGTTTCATGTTCACAACAATAAAGGTGCTTATACTTCAAACAATTCCCATAAGAGCGCTCACACAAACATGTTTCTGAAACTTTCCAAGCAGCGTATAAATAACGTTCGATAAAGCTCAAATTGGGCCCGACGACGTGTTAAGCCTTAAGAGCGTAAGCGGGCGGCGCGCCGAGACTCGTTCCGATCGATGAAAGTGCTCTTTGTTTGCCGGATATACAAGCCGAATTCGCATCACGTCGCCGAAAAACGCAAACTGAGATAAACAACCTCCCCTCCGGAGAGGTCGTAAGCGGGATCGTTTTACCGGACAATTTTCGTCTTTAACGAGAGCTGTTAAGGCCCGTTTTTGGACTGGTCTCTTCGAACAACAATTGAATCAGTTCACGCAGCATCAAATCACTAAACCACTGGGCGGGGCATATACAGACTCCACCGGGGTACGGCGGAACAGGGACGGAGGAGAGCGGCTCTCGCCTCACGCCCTTGAGTAAGACAGAGAGGAGCATATTGTCCGTCGAGAGGTCTCGACTTGAGATGGCAGTCCAAATTTAAGTGCGCTCCGAGAGCTTTTTGTTCGTAGCCCGCGGTGACAATAAAAATAATAGTGTCACTGAGCATATTGCTCCTCATTCGGCACTTGACAATTAAATAAGTGCTCTCGAGTGACGTACACTAAGAGCGAGCCGTCATAATATCATGATTAATGAGAGCACAGCTTTCTATCGATCATTTGTCAGCTACTGATAATTAAAGTGTAGTATATAAATTAGGATCGAGTTTAATACGGCTTAAAGTGTTAACGTTATATTTGAAGCTAAAGACTTCTATTGTGAGGCTAGTTTATGTATTAGAACTATGAATTAACCAGACAGATGAAAATAAATGGGGTTCCAAAAAAATTAATATTATTAAAGGAATGACGAGCATTATAACATGAACTCCCCCTCATTTGCATTTAATAAAATTAAATGATCCATTTATAGAAATTAATTAACGAGGTGGCCAGTGAAGCGTCTGGTTTTGCGAGAACGCGGCTAACAATGTGCGCACACTACGGGACTAATAATAGCAATGATAATGCGACGAGCGACTCCCCACGAATTAATAAAAAGCTCACTCAACGACAATAACGAACCACTTCGGAACTAATCGAGTACCCACAACGAAATTATATTAAATTTTCAAATGGGGATGCGTTTGTTTGTTTGATGCATGCGGAAAATAAATGTGAATAACAGAAACAGAGATATTTAATTTTATTATTTATTTGAATTTTTTATGCTTGGTGGGCTTATGAATTAAATGGGCAATTGTTTTTAAAAACCTAGAAGAAACTTTTATTCATACCATATTTTTCCTAAACAAAAACAAGCTTTTTATAAAACTCTCCGTTTTCAGGGCTTATGTGAGTCATAGCCAATTCAGTGCACACGATGCAAAACTAAAATGTTATTGATGTTCATAAAAAAAGACTTTCTCTGAAAGTCCTATACAATTTAGATCATCATTCTTTACAAGTATGCAACCATTAAACTTTTTGCTAAATAGCATTGTGGGACAGAACAGTTGTAAACTAAAGTAATAACCGTGAGTATTGTAGCGTTATTTATACGCGCTTACCCTTTTCCAACCGAATCAAATAAATCAAATTAAAGTACTCGACCACGCTCCGGCGACTCCACTAGTGCCCAAGACGTTTTGTCAAATTTATTATTTTATTTACATTTTTTTTATTAGTTTTACCACTGTGGTATCTCCATTGTACTCTCGAGTGCACTGTGACAAATTTGATGACGATTGGGGTCACAGCGCGTGATCTATCGCCGTAGGGTCCGTAAACGGCAGTTCACAGAATTTTAGAGTCGATTTAAGTTTGTAATGTGACATAAATCGTTTCTCTGTACTTGTGGGATTCTCGTAACGATTTACTTCGATTTCAAATGGACTGTGAACTTTTCATCAATAGATTTTTTTTGCCATTGAGATAATTTTTTATTATAGTTCTTAAAGTTGTTATTAAATTCTAAGATTTCATTTCGGTAATTTTTATTACATGAAATAAAAATATGTTTCTGAAAATGTTGTAGAGACAGATTTACATCAAATCATCATCCGGAGATGATGCAATATGACACCGGTTCTCGAGTGTCCGTTGACAAAGTAAAAAATAATCCTGAAAGAATTGTTTGCTCTACATATACTTATGTAACTAAACTAAAATTCAAAATGATCGTTAATCCTGATCAAATTTTTTAACGTCTAAATATTGATTTTTCTATCCATTTTTGGGTAAAGCTTGACAATAACTAAATGATGCATATGAAAATGATTTTGCCATATCTATAATAAGATTACAGATTAAAGATTGCAAAGGACAATCTTCTGACTGTTTTCAGCTGAGTTCTAGCTCTCTTCGAAAATGATTGTTTGCACGTATCCATTACGTATCTGTTCCAGTCCCTTTGTTGAAACCCCTACCCTTATTCACCAGCTCTTTCTCTCACCAGGACAAAATGGAAGCGACAAACGGCTGTAGGACTTGAACTGCTTGCTGAGGCAGGCAACTACGCTGCGTTCCAGCGGCTGTACGGAGGCTACTGGCCGGGGGTCCCAGCGTACCCCGCGCAGCCTGCGCCTGCGGCGGCAGACCTGTATTACCGGCAAGCTGCTGCCAGCGCTGCAGCGGCTGCATCAGCCAGCGCAAACACGCTGCAGAAGCCCTTGCCTTATCGGTGAGTTTTGCACGTATACAAATAATTTCACCAGCCTTCACGCTTAAAGCGTCAGTAGGAATTGATTAAGATCACTTCCTGTACAATTTTTTCTCTAATATTTACAGAACTTGGTAGCAAAAGTATTGTGATTACTGTTTTACAAATCAAAACATGCATTGCCCATTCCAACTTCTGCTGCTTATTTGATTCGTCCTACAGCTATGTTGGTTTTTGTCACCAGGTTATATCCCGGTGCGCCACTAGGAGGCGTTCCACCTCTAGGGCTGGGCCTGCCAGGGCCGTCGGCACACCTGGGCTCGCTAGGTGCGCCGGCGCTCGGTGCGCTGGGCTATTACGCGCATGCGCGCCGAACACCCTCGCCTGACCTCGACCCTGGCAGCCCCGCGCCCCCGCACCGCTCACCGCCCGACACCCCTGCAGACAGGCGCTCTGATGACGAGGACGACGACGAACCCATACACGTATAATGTGGACAAATCCTTACTTACACAAGACAAGTGAAAAAATCCATCCAAAGTGATTATGAGATTACAAAAACAAAAAGTGAAATGTTAAACAAAGTGATAAACTCCACATAGACGAGTGCTTTGGATATTAGGAAAGAAGCCATTTTCCGGTCAACTTACATGTTTGGTTTCTCCTTGACTCGGTTGTCGTTCGCTGCACTGTTGTTTTGCACGAGAGTTTCTTGTTCGAATATTGTTTCCTTGAGACGGACATTTCCTGTCCGAGATATGTGATATTATAAGCCCTGATTTGATACTAAGAACGTGTAAAATATAATTGATGTCGTGTTAACTACTTATTGATAAACTAGTTATTAGACAAAGCTTTGTAAGTTACAATAGAGAATAAATAGGCTGGAATTAAAACATTCCGTTTTCGATTAATTTATATTTAAGAAATGTTCCACAAGGTTTGCTTCGGTGTTGCATCTTCGTGATAAAGAAATATTATCCATTGATTTATAAATAATATCAGTGATTGATCGTGATCTACGATTGCTAATTCACGATCTCAATTCAAGGATTCAACTGCTTCTGTTCTTAGTCGTCAGTTTTCCGAAAAACAAGTCCTGCGTTTTCACAGTTCATCTGCACATTAGATTAGCCACGTTTATTACCTACGTATAAAATTATTCCTTCAAGCAACAGTGCTAAGTGAATAATTTTGTAAGATATTGCTAATCCATTGCTTCGTATGATCCAAAAATTTGTCTGCTCAATAACGTAAAAAACAAACTGAAAAGTGTTACGCAAATACCCCGCTGAACACGTAACAAACGAAAAAAAAATTGGCAATCGTCAGACACGTAGACACGATGAATCTCATAATAAGTGATATTCCGAAGAGTGTATTATGATGTAGCACTGAAGTGCACTGTACTGTATTTAGTGTTTCGGAACGCCAGTCGAAGACATTGTGCAAACATACTGTATATTATAATATAAAAATATAACTATTCATATACCTACGATGTATGTATTGTTAGTATTAAATACACAACTTAAAGTATTAAATGTATGTAATAAAGTACCTAATGCTATAATATTAATAACACAGCGATGTACTTAAGCAATCCGAGATGTGGCATTTTATGTCCCATAGATTTTGTGGTGTTTTATAATTAAAATGTTGTCAATTAAAAAATTGCAATTGTTTTTCTGTGGTCACACCTTTTAAATAGATGTTCGCTTACGATTTTGTGTTACGATAAAGTTTAAATTTGCCGGATATTCATATTATTTACGAAATTAAAGAAACATGCACTCTATCAATTGGTTTCAATACATCATGCAGTCGAAATTCAGTAATTAATGACTATGACACTTTAACATAAACAATGGCTCAACAATTTTATGAATACATATTTAAGTGACAAGTTCCACTAAATAAAAATAGAGTTGCCAATCGACCTTATTACATGTAAATGTATTGCTCAAGCAAACAGAGGGAAACGAGGTTAAGCAAAGATTAATTAGAAGTGCTATATAATACAAATTTAATACATTCTCCGTGGCACTTTACCAGTTGTAACGAACACCTAGCGGGCAGCCACGCGGCGTGGAGCTAACTCCGCTTTGTCACGCCATCGGCTCAGACTCGGTTAATAGGCCCGTGTTAAATTGTGTGTGCTATCTCCATTTGCAACTGCTCCATTAGGGCTGTTACGAATATGAGCCTATATACGAGCCCAGTTATGTTCAACGTTCTGATTGCACGCTATGTAACTTTATGTCTGCGAATAAAAGTGTTTATGTGTAGGTACGCCAATTTATTAACTTGCCTCGTTTTTTGCGGCTAGTGCCAACTTTTCACCGACTTTGGACATCCTTATTACGGTGCACTTCGTATGTTGTTCGACTTCTTTCTTCCACGGTACTTATAACAATTTGACATTTAACATAACGGACTCGTCAGGAATTGAAATAATTATAAAGTCGTAGAGTGCGTGGCACGTCACGGTCGTCACGCCAGATTCGCGTTTAATAAAACAACTTGTCCTTGGTCGCGTTTACACAATCGGCCCTCACGAAAACTTCTCTTTGATTTCCTTCGAAACATTTTTAGCGGGCATAAACCTATTTAAAAAGCAATCAGTCAGAGGCCGCTGATTGCCCACGGGGCACGCCACCGACCGTGTTCACAAAACGGAGCAATTAACAGCACCCCTCCCCCCACCACTGCCCACCCCAGTGTTTCCTCCTGCACAGATCTAATCGCAAAACGACCGTTTTCTAGAATCGCCTCTACAAAGCATTGCGTGCTCCAGCGCGCTGGGGTAACGCAGTGACCACGATCAACAACCATGTAACTTTGAAAATACAAACATATTTTACTTGATGCCTTGATGGTCATCATAACTTATTGGGAACGATAGGATCGCAGTAGCCACAACTGTGGGGTCGGTAAAGAAATATCCAATTAGCTATTCACAACGCTTGTGCAACTTATCAGCATTATTTTAATTCAGTCGACTGCTTTTAACAATCTTTACCATATCACCAAAATAAGGCGCTAATAAAACTATCATTTCTAAGTTCAACTGTTTGCTCAAACCTTTTTTTTTCATAATCGTTTACAGCAAACAAGTTGAAGCTGATATAATAACAGGGTATGAATGCAAAATATATTTATTACACATATTTACGAAGGAACAACGCGTTACATAAAAACTAGTCTGGTATCACGCCACGCCACGCCAATACCCACTCGTGCCGTATTAATATTTATGTTGGTTAAACGATGTTTAATCACAACAGACACGAAGAGTTTTTGCTGTCAGTTATAGTGAAATGAATATTTTCTGATTGAAATCAATACCTGATACAGAAGACACGAAATCACAGTGTAAAATTGATGATTACTGATCAGTTCAGTTCTACCTACAAGCAGGGATGACACTTTGGAAAAACACCTTTTTTGTATTTATTTTTAAGTTTTTCGTTTATTTTACTACTAAACCCGTAAATTATATGAGACTGGCTGCAATGAAACATTCAATTATAATTAAAAATATTATGTGAATGCAATAAGCTGACAACAACGTCCCCTAAGAAAACAAAAATAATTACAGCAATAAATGTTTATTGCCACAATTGAATTAGGAAACATTGACCACACCAGAATGTCGTGTAATAAAACATATAATTTAATTGGCATTTAACTTATCCCTTTAACTGTTGTCTGTATCTATAATAGGTAGGCACATATCTATACGAATCTGTTACGAGTAAGAAAAAAAAACATGACCCTATGGTCAGTTTACTTAAACGACTTCCTTGCGTTGCATTGTTGCCGTTAAAAGATTGTTAATTGAGTGAATTATAGCCGATGCTTCCTCAATTCGCGTAATATTTAACATTTTATTGCTGTTCACCTTCTAATGTTTCCTGCGCTTTCGGTAAGTACCCGTTTTAACAAAGCAAAATAAGTTTCACTTAAGATGCATTGCGATCGTTAACTATAATGCGCGATAATGAACGAGTACCTCTCATTCTGAGAGGTATATTTGTAGATTAATTGTCCAAATGGCTGTTTTGGCCCGGATACATCGGAATTGGTCTGTAAAGTGCCAATTTTGAGTAATACTCGGTAACCACTAAGCATTACATGTGTTAATGAATGTATGAAGTTATCTTGTCGGTTTGAGGAACTGCTAACTATGCTACGTTTATTTTGTAACTCGTACGTATTTTCACAACAGAACAGATTTTAAAATTTTGCACACAAACTGAAAGAGCATTTATGTAGCCTGAAACTATCAAATCTACGACTAGTATCTAAAACTAAACCAAAATTAGTTAAACTAAAAGTATTTTCGCAAACACCGTTCCATATATCTACTGAAGGTATAGCATTAAAGCATTTAACGATTGTTTAGCACTAAATCAACGGGCAACAAGCGCGCCGGCGGCGACGGCGCCCTTGCCATTGCGTTGTAGATCTGTATCTGCTTCCGTCGTTGCCACCACTCGTAATTACTGATTACAAGCGATTTTAGGCTTTTTGTCCAGCGAGCCAACTACGCACATTAAAATACTATATGACTCACTTATTCAAATATGTTTTTATTTTTTAAAACCTTAACATTGACACTTATGGGCTGGAAGCGATCGATTTTAAACTGATTATTTAGCGCGCAACTATCATTTGTAGGCAAAAAATTGCTTAATTAAGTCGATCAAGCTTTAAGCAAAAGCCAGTCATTCACAAATAAACTTCAAAATGAAACGATTAAAAAAAAATGGGTAGACATTGCTAATGCCAGAAAAATTACATTTCTATGAATTCAAATGTTTTCGAATGTCTATATGGTGTTTAAAAATGCCGTGTCAGCTCTTATCGGTACATGGCGAAGTCAAACAGACAACGATTACAGTAGTGGACGAATGCCAGCCTTAGTTCGTTGTAACTGTATTTGTGATCGATGTAGGATAAAGGGCTGCAACGTTTTTATTGGGACTGGAAAGCGATAGAGTGTACGAGTACACACACAAGTTATGTTTGAGCAGTGAAGTGTTCTATATCAATTGTTTTTATGGAAAACACAGGGGCACTCACACGGGCAACTAAATTGGTCATTTTTACCAATATTGGTCACACACAGCGTCTAAATTAAAATTATCTGCTGTCCCTTACATTTGGGTGGAGTCCACTTTTGTATGGGATAACTGATAACTTTGTTGGTCCAATAGAGAAAGTTGTTCAGTTCGATGGTCTGTACCACCCTCTTAAATATGACCACACATTTCCGATACATGCTGGACATCGTCACGACCATATCCAGCTGTGATGACCACGTCGCAAGTTGTTGGAGATACCGACGCCACCCCACACCATCTTGAGAGATAAGTACCTTTGCTAGATTCCTCCAGTACGGACAATTGTTGCTGGCAACTTGCTGAAAAAAATTGCTCGTGTAAGATATATCTAGATGAGCACTCGTTTATTGACAGTGGGAAAATATATTCTTTAAATACTTACTTCCTGCGGAATGCGGATGTTTGTTTGCGATACAACACTTATGTAATCATGTCTATTTATTAGAGCCTGAAGAATTGCAGTTGTCTGGCTGCCTGACGTTTTGTTTTTACTTGATGAAGAAAGTATTTATTGCATTCAAAGTATAGATTGGAGTCTGGACAAGATAAGTCTTATACAGCTCCAAGACATCGGAATATAAGTAAATAAAGTTATAATTCATTTTAGTATGCATTGCTTACCATTTTCCATGTGTAACGTAATCAAAATCAGAGTAGGTCATTGTCAGAACGTTTTTTTCTCATATCTGCTACAACTCTTGTCTTCTATGGTCGTTTGTTTTATTGGCAATCCTAAGATCTACACTCAGCAATGAAATCTTAGTATCTGATCTACTCTTTCAACTACTCTTACGAAGAGTAGTTGAGATGACTACCAAAACCATAAAGACTAAAACTAGACTAAACCGTACGCACGTTTTAAAAACTAAGTTGTGAAATAAAGAGTAACGATATGTCAAAGTGGCACCACCACATTTCAGGCACCGCATAGGGATATCAAAATATTAATGTATAATACATTAGCATATTAATCAGGCCGGCAACGTAAACGCAGCTAATGGGCGCCATTAAAACAGTGGAGCGGTTCATATTGTATGCACTTAATGCATTGTTACAATACAGTGTGTGAATTAACACAGGATCTGCATAACAGGGATGTAGCTAAATGTGTAGCTAAATATCACTTGTTCGCTAAATTTTAGGAACAGGACAACACTAAACGAAGACTATACCCATTATGTCCTGCATGCATGCAGTCTGCAATTTTGACTGGTGGTGTATACGGTTATGTTGCAGATATTTTTGTCAACTTTGGTGTTTAACTCCTAAATTTGAATTACAAGATAGACAAATAATCTCATGAATATTATTTGTGCACTCCAGCTTTTTCAATACTGCTGTTCTACAGGTATTTTCGGACACCTTAATTTACACTTATTCTTTCTTCTAAGAGTAGGCTTCGTGGCAAAATCTTAATTGCATTAAAATGAACTGAAACCAGAATGTGCCACCGTATTGCAATCAACTTAGGCATATAATATTTTTTCTTACCACATTCACACCATAACTTATTATATCTTATAGCTTATCCATAATTCAAAACGTCTAGCATCGATAAGTAGGTAACTCAGCAAAAAGACAGGCATAAGTAAGACGTAACAGGCATAAGTAGGTATTATTTTAGATTGGTGTTTTCATCAAACACACGTCGTTCTAGTTGTAATTACAAGCACTCTACAATAATCATAGGAATTAATGGAATCGAATGCAACACCTGTCTCTTTCGAACAGAAAAAAATGCGTGGATGCACGATTTGTTGTGTTATATGTACGCGAATGGTAATAACTACGAGTGGTACTGAATAAATAACAGCGAAAGACTTCATTATTATCAAGACAAAGAATAGATTTATTATAAGAGGTCGCAAATAATGCATTTTTGATATTGCTGGACACAATTTATAACTACCCAAAACAGGGCAGCCGTGAAAACTCAACAGCAAAAATTCCATTCTTCAGAGTTTCGGCAAGTCGGCGGCGGCGGCGGCGCAGCCCTACGCGGGTAAGTGCTGCATAAACGCTATTATATTACCTACAGCATTAATTGATTATAAAGACATTTTATTTGCACGCAATAGTGGTAGTAAGTGGAACAGGACCGCTCCAGTTAGTGATATCTTGCCATTAAGATACGTAATTGCACAGACACTGCGATTTGAATGGCAAAGTGGTGCGATTTTTATTGTACTTACACCCGGTGATTCTATCGCGCCGTAATGATCCGAAGCATTTAGTCGCACCGTTAACGATAAGGCGTTGCATTTGTAGCACGAAATAAACCACTATGAATAATAAAATATTTGGTGTTTTCAAGCACTGCTGTACTAATTCATTATTAATAATAACAATTACACAACTAGTAAGGTCGTAAGAAAGTTTCCTTGCAACATCGCTCAGGAAATTTCATGAAATCTTACATTTTATTTCTTTCAACTTTAAACTTTCTAATTTACACATTATTATATTTCTAATTTACACAAAACTACCACACCTACATAGCTTAATCAACCCATAGATGTTCCAACTGCTGGGACACAGGCCTCCTCTCAATGAGAGGGAGGGGGGCCGTAATCCACCATGCGGGCCCAGTGCAGGTTGGTAGATGTCACATGTCTTCGAATTTTTGGTTCTAGGACATGCCAGTTTCAACACGATGTTTTCCTTCTTCGTTTTGAGAGCAGTGGTGATGAAATGATAATGTTTATAATGTACACAAAGTAAAGCGCCTGACTGGGTTCGAACCTTTGTGCGACCTGCAACGCGTAAGTCGCGGCCGTTACCACTGCTCCTACGTTGCACGATGTTTCCCGACATCGTTCCTAAATTATGTGTAGTTCATTTAATGGATATCGTAAATAAAACATTTTACAGCAAGTATTTTTAACTTACACATAACTACCACACCTACTTTCCTTCAATATTATGCCAAAAACTACTAATACTTAAGTAAAAGTTCTAAGTTCATTCACAGGATACATGCACATTGCATAGTTTTTAATTTAAAGTTCTATACCTTTATGGGCTTACATTGTTTATTTAATTGTCGGTCTGTGTTTCCTTTCATTTCAATCAAAATGATTAACAAAGTGTTGTGTTTAAAAACCGCCGTGTGGCCGGTGAGGTCGCGGGCGGCGGGCGGCGCGGGCGCGGCGCGGTGGTGCGCGATACGAGATGCTATCGCGCGGCCACTGGGTAATTAGTCGTTTCATTTTAGTCGCGTCGCGTTCTGTCGCGATAACGCGCTGCACGCTTTGTATGCACTTTTTTGTAACTAATTTATTTGTATCGATCGATTCACCTATAATTATTTATGCCATCACGCACGTTTTGATTGATATATAACTGTTTATGCAGCCTTGTGCAACCAGAACATACAGTTAACATCAGTAACTCGCGTTATAAAAGACCAATTAGTTTCGTTACATTTATATACAGAATGCATACCATTTATGGCCTTTTATTATTGTGATTGGCTAGGTATCGCGTCACGTCATGCGCTCGCGCAACGTTTTTGACAAGCAAAATTGGATAATGCGCGGGAAACGCGACGTGGCGCATTGTTCTGTCGGCGTCGCGATTGTCAGTGCTGTTTTCGAATTTTAATCTGCCATTTTGTAAAATTATTTAAATGAAATGGACGTTTCGCGGTTAGCTGCGTTCGAACCAGGCCGGTGTGCGGCAGGCGGCCGCGTGTCATTTTATTGTTAATATATATTAAATTGTTTTTAATACCTAAAGGTTGTAATTGATTCGGTAGTTAAACATTGGGTGTAGGTAGGTAGTCAGAATTTTCAAACAACTACTCTTCATACCAAGCTTCATTCGCATAAGTACGGTTAATACTTCTTTTGACGGCGTAGGTACCTACTAAAACGTTTTGGGTCTAATTAGCACAAAAAATCGTCACTACATAATTGAGGATGATTTCTCTTCAAAAGTACAAACATTTTGCTTAAGCTCACCTATAGAGATTCCAAAAGTCGTAATCAATGCGCGTATTACGATATCGGCGATACAAAAGTGAGATGGTCAGTAAATATCCATTATGCGGGTAACCTGTGTTGGTAATGAGCGCGCGATATCGTCCGTTTTGTAGCGCGTAATCGCGATGTTATCACGGCCCTCTTTCCCCCCTACGGCCTCCCCCTCCCCACCCTCGCCGGACCGTAGCCCCCTGCGGATTTTATCACCGCTTTTAAACCGCTCATTTGCCACTCACGTCTGATAAATGTGGAATACAAGAATATATTTAGGAAAATGCTTTTTTTTTTGCAATTGTTTGTTATTTTAATTAAAATAATAATTGTTGTTTAAATCTAGTTGTTAATAAACATGTTCTTTCATTTTCATTTAGTTGAACAGTGTAAAATACTGTGTTTTATTTTAGTATAAATTCGTTGAAAAGAAACGAATGAATGAATGAAGAGTCGGTTATTTCATTGCTAAGCCGCAGCTACGAATTTCGAACATAGTTAAAATGACGCCTCTATCCAAAGATCATTTCATTAGTTCAAATGAGTGCATCCAAAAATGTTTGCAGCTTTTAAAGTAAGTATTTAAAGTTTGTGAAGTAAAATAACCTGTCAAGTTAACGAAAAAGTTCACATTAAAGAAGAACTCATTTTAACGTTTGAAATGGATTTAAAAATACCAAGAACAATGACTCTCCCATAAAAGTAGATTTAATTATCGATCAGACAGGTTTAATTTTAACTTTACTTTAACGCAACGAAATTATGAACAACTTTGATTTTAAGCTTCGTTACTGCTTGTCCGAACGATTTCAAAGGAAATGTTGTAAATATCAGATGATACCTATATGATATTTATCATTTCATTACTTTTGTACATTATTTTATAGCGGCTTTGGGTTACCAAATGTGATACAACCCTAAGAACACTTTAGTTAAAGAGGGAAGTGTTTTCAGTATCAATTTTATTTCCTTAAACTTTTACACAATTATATAAAGTCTCTTATTTTAAGAGTTCTTTTGGCTTAATAAGTATAGTCAATCAAAGCGATTTTATCAAATTAAATTCAGCCAGTTCTACCTTAAAATAAAGTCATTGGTAGGTAACCTAATTAAGAAATTATTTTAAGGGAAAATCCTAATTACAATCCACCCTATCGGTTCAATCGACCACTTCACCCCAAAACAGTAACTTACAGTAGCACAGCGAAATAAGCCTTTTACGAAAAGGTTTTAATTCAAATCAAATTAGGTACTTATGTATTCTATAAAATGCAAGTTATTAGATATTCATGTTACTGTTTTTACCGTTGCTGTATAAGTATTCATTGGCATTCATGACGAATTAAAAAAAACGATTGGATCGCAATTAGAATAACGCTTTAATTATGCTGTTTATTTTCTATGTGATTACGAGTTTAGTAGGAATGTTATTTGGGTTGATATTTTTGTTATTTCAATGAATTGTATCAATTTCATAAGTAACAACGTCATAAAACAATTCGTTTGAAATAGATAATTCAAATTGACAGTTTAAAAAAAAAAATTGTATTGCTAATGATTGATACAGAAGTTAGCCGTCCTTTGGCGACATTCCAACAATTTGGCGAATTTGTTTCAACATGTGTTACATTACATGTAACGTTTCTCAGTCTGTGCCCGGCTAAGGAAGTCTCATACCTACATAGTCATAAAGGAGTTGCTCGTTATGATATACTGGCTGCCTCCCCTCGGTTTCACCCGCATAAGTCTCGATTCCATGAGAATATTGGGATAAAAAGTATCCTTTTCCCTAATTCAGATCATGCCCTACCCACGTGCCCAATTTCATCCAAATCCGTTCAGGTGTTATTGAGTAAAAGCGTAACAAACCAATATACAAACATTCAACAATCAATACTTTTCTCTTTATAATATTACTACGAGTAGCTGTTGGCTGTTGCTCGAGACTTCGGATGAAAAGTAGCCTATGCCCTTACTCAGGTCATGATCTAACTAAGTTCAAATCCGTTCAGCCGTTTTGGTGTGAACGCATAACAAACAAACTTGCTTTCGCATTTATTATGTTAGTTAGGATTATAGTTTAGATTACTAAAAGGACGTAACCGAAATTGAGCGGTAGTTCCTAGCAGTGCTACGAAATTCTCTAATTATCTTGATTTACCCAATCAATGAAACCCATTCAGCACGTGCTACGAGTACGATGCTTACACACTCCTTTTACTTCGTCCACGTTCACACACCTGCCGACTGTTGACGTTCAACAGTGTGCCTATTTGAAATAAATTATTTGACTTTGCCTTTGACTTTGACTGTAAGCGTAGCATGACCGTCATAGAAACGAGTTTTGTCGTCGGAAGAATCGACAAAATGAAATCTGACATTTTGTCTATTGTATCTGTAATTTTGTCTATTCTTGCTTCGACAAAACCCATTTCTAAGGTGGTCATGCAATAAGGTCGGCGTAATTAATTAATACTACTTATTAGTTTGTTTGCCTTTAGAAGCAAACAAAGAGAAAAAATTTACATCTTTACAGTAAAAGAGGTGAAAGACATAATTATAGTACTAGAAATCGGGACCTATTAGTTCAACCAGGTTTCAGACTGGTTAAAGTAGACTCATCTTTCATGGGGTACTGTCTAAAATGTTATAATAAAATACCTCCCCACATACTTCAACTGAATGAGACAAAATTCAAATCCTTTGTCAAACGCACACTATTCAGGCAGGCATATTATAGGTTGGAGGATTACATAACTGATAAAAATGCCTGGCTTAATGCCGGTCCTGCTCCACACCACAACTAATTAATTGACATTCGAATCACTGTTGAAGCTGCTGAAGATAGTAAGAATTTATTTGCATTATATAAACTCAATCTCCTTTTTATTATATAGATGCATTGCACAGATGTGAGTACTTTGTACTATAGAGCTACCATTTACCGGGTAATGTCATATATTGACTTGAATGTGCCTTGGCGGCTGATAGTATGTCATGCTCACTCAAATGTCTCGCTGACGGTGGCGCGTGTGTCGGATCATTTAGCTCCCTTCAAAATGGTTGAGCTGAATGGTGCTGATCCATGCGTCATGTTCGTGAACGGGCGCCGTCAGTTGGGACTGGTCATCTCTTAGCTGCCACGGCTTATTTTAATAATTAATTAACTGGATTGTTTTTAATTATGTTTTGATGCACTCTGGACGCTTTTAACGTGTACGGTTTTTTGTACATCGTTCTCACTTATAGTGTCAACATTAATCGATGTAACTAAGATATATGTAAAAACATTATTATTTAAAAGAGTGTCCATGGAGTTTCTTGCCCGTTCTTCTCCATAGGTACCTACTACGCTTTGGAATGGGCAACTAGCTTCATATTTCTGACTGACCGACTCCTTGACAATTCAAAAGTGCCTGTAAATGGTTTAATTGAAATAAATGATTTGAGTTTGAGATTGAGTTTGAGTTTGACAAACAAAACATTATCAAGTACGATTAACTGCACGTCGCGTCGGTGGTAAAACTTGAAAGAACTACGAAAACCTACTTACTGCTATGAAATAAAGGCGCTGTTGATTGTTACCATAGACTTGAGGTGGAGTGTAACATCTTGTATTAGTCACTAAACAATTAGCAGGCCAGCTTCTTAACACACGTGTAAGTGGGCATATCGGGTGCGTGTATGTGTGGTGTGTGTTGGTAATTGCCGCGTCCGGCGGAAGTGGCCGGTTCCGACGGAGTCAGGTGACGGTCGCACCTGTGTGTATCAAACAGACACACACACACACATAGACCCAGAGCTAGGGAGAATGACGTAGTGTTTGCCAGCTTGATCATAGACACCGTGTTTTGATTTAGAGATAAGTCTTTGGGTAGGGAGAGGTTAATTTGCACAAATTTGGAAACTTTCATAGCATAAAGCATTAGTACAACTGACCCAAGAGCCAGTGTTAATTGATAAACACGTGTCAAGGTAATCAACTATACAAGACTAACAGAACCTAAACCCAAGAATTGAATCCTTCCGAAACCTTAATAAGGATTCAGTTAGAAAGAGGTTTTAATTAATACTATTACTGCAGTCAACATAAACAATTACGCAAACGCTAAATTAAAAATCTAGCTAGATTACCAACCCTAATAAAATAAAAACCTCATGAAATAGAACACCTTCCCACACATGACAAGACGCGAAACTTAATTTATTCTGATATATGATATAATAAATTACGGACAAGCATAATATTACGACACAACAGTGCATTTGTGTCCACTGACCAATGAAATTGCTTATGTGTGCTGTAAACATATGGTTAGTTTGCCTCTGTGTGTGTTCGACTAATTAGCTATTCGTCGATCGAACGATAACGACAACAATTAACTTTTGTTGCTAACATAATAATGTAAAAAGTAATAACAACATTTATGATAAAATTCAAAATTGCTCGAAAATGCTTTCTGAGTTTGTTAATGTTTGAGTTTACGTGAAAGAGTCTGTCAATTGTGAACTTAATTAGCTTTACCTACAAGCAAGAATACAACTTTGTACCCTCGCTTTTGCGGACCTCAAGTTGTGAAAAAAATGTTTACTTAACAGTAATTTAATTAGTCCTTCCTAAAAACAGTAATCCTTAAACTAACTAAAACAGGAAAAACAACACTTTTGCAGCAAAAAGAACACTCAATAATCTCCCAGCTTTTATATAAACCGCTCAGTGGCCTAGACAAACGTACGATCTAACAAACAGCTAGCTAATGGAGTCGCCGCTAACATCAATCTAACAAGAGAACCAAGTATTGCATTGACGTAATTAAGCATTTTAGTCATCAAACTCGTATTTTAAACACTCATGCATGACTTTCAATTTGCAGAAATATTTTTTATTACGGTGAAGAAATGTCGTGAGCTAATGTGTCGAGCGCGGGCGCAGGGAATGCTCGCCATTCTGTTTTTTTTTCTCTCCTCCCCCATAATTACGTAATTAGTGGCGATGCGAATTGGAAGTGCATTTGTTGTGGGTCCTTTTGTCCGCGATCGGTGCGCCTGTGCCTGCGCCGAACGGAACAGCTGTTCCACGGCCCGTTGAGCTGCGACTTTCTCGTTTGACAATTACGAGCTTTTTATAATTGATACGTAGGAATAGAATAAGTTCAGTTGTGTTTTAAATACCATTAACGAAGCATGTCTGTTTATTTTTTTAAATAGTTAAGAAACGATGATGTCACCTAGGTTTGAAGAAACATAAACACACTCTCATTTTATTCATAAGTTATGTTTAGTTTTAGCTCTTGAACAACCCACTATTGCCCTATGTGGTTGTCTAACTTCAATGAAGATTCTCGTTCCACGAGAACTATCTTCATTGACCAGTCGGTAAGAACCGACTTTATAAAAGGAGGAGGTTCTATGTTCGTCTGTATGTATTTTTTGTATGTTCATTGAATGAATACACTACAACGTGCAAAGCAACTGTAGTCTTAGAAGTCGGTGGTAACTGTGTCGGTGGAAACAAAACAAAACCAACCTCCTTCCTAAAGTTATTTTACACTTTGTAGTATTTTCATTTGGACATATTTATGAAGTCTTCCTTTAATTTGAATGGGCGGACAGACAGGATAACGTTATGATAAAAAAAAAGAATGTAGAGTAGGTACCTACGTTCGCTTTCATTCGATATTTTTATAAGTATGGGTATCCATTACAAATGTAGATCCATTAATGACCTATCATCACACAATGCATTACCAAAACATGAGTACAGTGTTCACAAGTCGATTGGACACGGTCGCGGAGGGTAGCCGACTTGCCGCGACATTTGGCGCGCGGGCGTCGTGCGGCGCTGCACGCCACGCCACGCAATCGATCGCTAATCGATTACTCAGATATCCACCTTTGTTTATGATAATAATATCCAATTGCGAAACACTACATCGAATGCCAGAAGCATTAGCTCAAACCAATATTAAAGCATCCATAAATACAATGAACAGAATTTAGATTTACTCATTCAAGATTTCAGATAAATCTTCCAAAACTGCAAAAGATTTAGTAGACTACCCAAGAATAGAACATTGATTTATATCTGTAAATGCGGCATAAATGTATAGAAACTCAAGTACGCCCCAATTTATATTAGATTTATAGCAGGATGTGGTGTGATGATATTCCTTTTCAATTAGCACTCAATGAATGTAGTAGCCGAGTGGCGTTCGAGCGGTTGCACGATTCGATACGCAATATCGACGCGAACAACAACCGATGCTTCCATTCATCATTATTATAAATGTGCCACACTCGCTTATTTACGGAAATCGATATTTTTTTCGGTATCGACTTTGAATGCTTGATTTCGACACGTCGATAAACGTAAAGCTATTGTGTGGGATGACCCCGGCATTGTGCCGCTGCCGCTGGTGCGGTAGTGCGGTGGCCCGCTGAGCACCGCTCTCGACACATGAAAGTAGGAACATCATCATTCGTTCCGCGTCTACATAATGTTATATTGTAATTATTGATTATAACAGGTCACGGTTATTGGTGAGTACCGTTTGTAAAACAGACCGGCTTAATTAATGATAGGCAGTTCTTTGTAGTTATGATTAGTTTAATTATCAATAACAAAAGCGACAAGAGATATGTTAGGTGCGCCTAATTTTTCATCTGTCGTGTGTTTCCCATACAATTACTCAATCTATGACATGATAGCGCGGACGGCGGCGGCGCTGTGGAAATGGTAGCTGCAATATTGATAAACGTCGACGGGCAATCAGTGGCCGGGCAATTTGCGAGCGATTGTCCGTGGTGAGATGCGAACACACGCAAATTGGAAGCGGCTGCACGTTCAAACGGAGCTGTTTAGAGCTCACATCATAGTTAGTGCCGGCCAGTTACCGCGGAATGTTACAATTATTTAGTTATGTTGATGTACGGCCTAATTGACTTCACATACGATTCCGATTAAGAGATAAACATTTTGTGCCATTGGACAAATCTACACAGGGAGACTTTATAAGTACTGAATTGCACAAATTACGCATAACGCAAAGCGTTTGTTTTAAATCCTAAGCAACATTCTACCATCGATAAGTAGAATGTGCACATTACTGTATCCATTATTGTATAACCGAAGGCGATCGTGAAGGAAGAGAAGGGCTCTCACGGGGTCACACATAAATATCTAATGAGAAATACGATTGCGCAAGAAAATGTTATCGATATCAATTTGATATTCGTTCCAAAGCTAGCAATCAAGAAAACAAATTTGCGTTCATTTCCTTTCCCTCGGAACAAACGTACAGCGAATCCGGCGTAGCAATATCTTTTATAAGGCGGTAGATCGTAATGGAAACCATTTCTCATCAATTTTCTAAATAAAGGCGCACAGAAGCTAGCGGATAAAACAAAGCGCGAGCGCTCACGACATAGATTGAGCTGAATTATCGCTTTACCGCAGAACACAATCTACCCTCGAGTGTGCTCGTACCGGACTACCTATATAACCTACGGCGAGTACATGCCTATAGCGTGGTATCGGAGCGCCGAGCCCGACCGCCTTGTGCACTCAGCCCGGGACCAGATAACAAGTGTGAATTATGTTAAATCTAGACAGTTTTTCTCTCTTTTATCAATTTACTACTTCACTAAGTACAACGTTTGGCTCTGATCAAATTTAAACAATAATTTCACCTTTGCAATCGCGCTCGCTAACTTTGAAATTGTAGCAGTAAAAGGCTTACAGCTTGCAAAGCAAAATGCAGAGGTAGGTTTACGTTGCAGGTAGGTACTAAAGGTACATTACAAGGCATGTTAATTATTACAAATTAATTGTTTAATTCCTTCTACAGATACCCATTACGTATATTATAGACAAAGAAGGGTTAGGGAGTCAAAGTGTCAAGATTACGGAAACCCAGCTGCTCACATCGCATATAATAACAAAACAACATTTTTCATACATTAACCGTGTGCCTGTCGTAATCAAATTACGTTTAATAGCGAATTTTCTGTCATTACAACAACAATATTAGTAATTGTAAATAAAAGAATTACTGTAATTTCAGCGACAGGGCAATCAAACTGTCGAGTTACAAAACCACCAGCAAATTGGGTGAAAGTGTGACGTTAATATTCGTACGTATGACAAATGGCCGAATCTTGCGCAGGAGTGGTAGTAATGAGACCAAATCAAATGGTGAACGAAGCAAATCGTATGTAGGTTCGTGCTGGGAGGCATTACCGTCAGCTGTCGAGTCGTCGCCAAGAATTATGATATTAAACATACTTAAGCTTTATCATAAGCCCTTCGCTTTTGTACAAACTTTTACTACTAGGAACAAATCACATTTGGAGAAAGTCTGCAGTTAAGTCACATAAACGTGTAGCGCTGTAGTATGTAGCCTTTACTTTCATGCATGACGTAGGTTATAAATACTTAAATTAGCTCTTGAATGAACGTCTGGAATTTAAGTTAGCTATATAGATTTTAAATGCTACTTGTTTAGGTGGTAATTTTTTGTATTTTAACATAAACCTTATAAACGACGGCCTAGGCTTGTACTCGTATAATGTAAGGAGAAAATTCTTATGACTCTCTGATCTCTGAGTGAAATCTTGAAAAGTTTAGGTGCCTTTTCATGTTATAAACGACTCATTTGACACTTGCATGTGAGTAATTAAAAACTACTATTCTGCTAAACTATTCACTTTTAATGATCAAATTAATATGATGAATGACGCATTATTACAGCCTATTATGTAGCTCGTAGGAATAACTTACCTAGTATAGATTACCCCAAAAGGATTGCATACAACCTTTTTATACGAAAACCAATAAATATTCCTGGGCCACTATCATTATTGACGAATAAGGTTGAACTTACAGACAATTAAATGTGTAAACGTGTGATAAATTGTGCCGTGTCCAGGTTTTATGGAGACCGATAACGGAGCGTTGTTCGTTTTATCGACACAACTTATTGAACTATTTACTATTAATTTAAACAGACTTCGACTGATTAAACTGACATTTAGTGGAAACGTGCTTTATTGTTTGTACTGTTTTTTTAACGTGTAGCTGTCGATGTGTTCTCTTGCTTTTGACTTTTAGAGGATTGAATGAAAATGCTCGAAGGTTGGATCTTCACGCACCGGTACATTACCAGATTTGATTACACATTCAATGTTAAAGGGTACATATTAACTAAAGTCAAATCGAAGCTTTGATTTGATTTTAGTTAATATGTATCAGGAATTCTTAAATACATTTAAATGCTGTGATGCCACTCATCACGGCAGATGCCAACACCAAGTTAAGTACTCGTACCATTAAATTACAGCTATTTCTAATAGCTAATAAATAAAAGTAATTAAATCAACACAAGATAATATAGCTTCATTAAAAAACAAACGCTTATTTTTCCATGGCTTACCATATTTTTTATGGGAAATCATTTAATAAATTATACTGTAAAGAACTGCATCTTTCATACATGTATAGGGTTGCCAAGACCTCAGAACTGTGGAAAAGTTTTAAAAATAAGAAACAGTATCTTTTCCAGGTAGAGAACAATCGTTTTATCAACTATTTAGAAAAAAAAATCCTACAGAAAAAAAAACTAAATTCTTCTATAACTCGAAAATTTACGGAAGTTCTTTATTCTACAATCAGTTTTTTATCCAACAAGTGCAACTTTTACTGTAGTGTTTATTGAAATACCTAACCTACAATAAAAGTAGCACCTGAGTAAAACCTTTTTTCTTCATGTTGCTTATGTTTAGTAGTATTTCACCTTAATCATTTTTAAAGTAGAGCTTTAAAGGTATTATTGACCAACCCTACAGGTGCCAAGTAGGTGGATGGGTCATTTTACGTAGTGGGCGCGTAACCGATGGGCGACTCGTAACGCATCGGTTATCTACGCGTCATTTACGTAAGAACTGTTTGATGCGACTGTCCTACGATCTACGTCTGCTTCTACCGGTAGCCTCCGGTAGCAGCTACGACACGTTTATTAAGCGTTACTAGTCAAATTATGACCATTTTAACTGATTTTGGGAGTGTTACGATGGTGCTTCAACGCGTTTATTCTCCTTTGCTTGTCAAATTATGTCAATTTAAGCTGATTGGGAGTGGAATATTCAATGAATTGGTTTTTTCATTTAAGGAAATGAAGAGTTAATGAAAATGGTTATCTAAACTTTTGTTTTTTTTGGTATCCGTAATAATTGCAATTCTAATGACGTGTTTAATAGATAAATTGAATGTTAGAATAACCTGATAGAGCTTTAAGTTACATAACCTGATTCACAACACATGTTAGTTCACTTTTAACTTCAGCCTATTAAGCCGTAGGTACTTACCTACGTAGTCTACCACTCTCTGCCTTCAGGGTGCAACAAATAAGACGGGGATAATTTCCTACAATGTACAGACGAAGCTTTAACACAGAACAAGCTCGATAAACGAATAAATCCTGGATAATAAATAGGTGAATCCTTCCCTGCACCTTACAATTTAAAATTACACGTACAGAGATATCTTTGTATGCAAATCAGTAATTTACTTGTTTTATTTTTCAGAAATCACACATCAAAACCAGTCAACAACTCCAATGCATTAATTGGAACGAATTCGATATTCTGTAGTTTGCTTGCTCTGTGAATAGATTTTTAGAGCCTTGGTTTAATTGGTCTGTAGCTCTTCGCTACATGAGTAAGTAATCTTTTTTCGCAGCCAGAAATGGCAGAAAGTTAAGTGTTGTCACTTACACCCGCGGTACCCCGCGTAACACACATAAAATGACAATTGACCGCAATGGGTTTCATTCTGACAGCTCACCCCCGTTCTTGCGTTATTTACATTGTTGAGCAGACAATTTTTTCAAACCCGTAAAGCAATGGAATTTTTCAAATCCATGAGTTATATACTTTAAAACTCCAGGATTGTGATTGAAAGTGTGTTCCAAAATTAGGTTGCCAAAATTCCTAAAGACAGTTTTCCGATTTTTTGGGTCTATTTCAAAGCATCTTAATGCGAAATGCATGGTATGATAAATTTTCTTTTTTACCATCTCAAGGTTGCGTTCATCTTACTGTAAGTGGCCCTACTGTGACAGAAGCGTATCTAACTAGCGGACACCTGCATCTGCTCTAATGCGCCGTAATGCGCAGGCTCTGTCTTACACTCCACCATGTCGAAGCGAGTCATTCGGTCATTCCGCGTCACCCTCGCATTTACCGCACTTACGCGACCTTACAGACAAATTACAAGCTGACGATTGACGTTTGTCTGTATATTACTGTAAGTACCTAGTGTGTGTAAAAGCTCAAGGAAGATGCATTTATCTAAGCAGCGCAAAAACGCGTGTGCATTAGTTTTACTTCTTGCAAGGTGACAGTAAAGCAGAGAGAAGAGGTGTAGTCGACAATAATCGGTTTCGGTCACCAAAGTGTTGCCTGCTTAAAAGTGACTGTAGTAAAAATCATTTGACCAACAAACTTTCAAATAGCGATATTGTAAGATATAATTTCACTTGCATCTAGGTAATAAATGGCAAATCATAAAACAATGCAATGGCAATGGTAAAACATTGCAAAGGTCGGTACCTTATTTAGGGAGAATGAAGTAACAGCACACATAACTATCAAAGAAAACAAAACAAGAATATCACTTTAATTAACCTGCCAGAAAAACGTGTGATCAATAAAAAGCCAACCCATGGCCGCAGCCGTGTATAAAACTATTTATTACAGTAACCAAATTAAAAGAGCATTACACGACAACAACTCCACCAAGGAGTCAACAAACAAAAAGTCTACATCGACTTCCTTTTAAAAATGTAATCTGCGTCAAGCGCGCGGCGTGCGGGGTAATCATCGAATATTCCGTATCTAACTACAACTTTATACCGCGCGTTATCATGGCCGTATAATGAGTTATGTGCTCTTGCTCGTTTTGTGTCCATCACGGGGTATCGGCGAAGGGCGTCATCCATCATCCGTTGCGACTAATTGCCTGCTACCTTGCTTCGGCTCTCTTATCCTTTTAATTCGTCCTCCCAACACCCATACGACGTCGGAGCGAGCTGTTACGAATAATTGCTTGCGAGATACCGACCTCCTCTTGATTGCAAATTTAAAATGTAAGAGCAAAAAGTGCAAGGTGCATAAGTTGTTGTTAAGTGAGCATGTTATTTTTCCTTTATATATTAACAACAAAACCCTTTTACATAAGCGTTTTCGTTGGAAACTTAACGGAAATTATTGTTTCAAACAATATCAAAACCAAATATCGATATTAGGCGCCATTACCGATCCACGATCTCTCATACATCAACGAAGCGCTTAATGCAATACAAAAATCGTGCTCGACCAATTCGTAAGCAATCCAGCGACTGAACTAGTGGCGGGGCTAGTCACGAACGATGGGCGAGTCCATTGGCAAATAAAAATAAGGCCGAGGACAGCGATCCCGAATCCCGCCGAAAGGGGTAGCTCGGTTAAGTGTCGGTTTGAGTTTTATTCGCGCGGGGCGAGGGGGCCGTGTGAGCCCGGCGCCGCATTAATCATTAACACAGCCTGCCTAATGACACCGCCGAAATGGGCCTGATAGTGATGCACCCGTATAGTTGTCGACAGTTATGAGACAAGGTTTGCAGGAGTAATGATGAACTACGTGTTGTAGTTGTGATCGTAGAACCTTGAGTATGGTAAACAATTAACGTGTTTACAGAGCAGAGGCTAGAATCCACATTGGCTGGAGTTGAGAGCCAATACCCAAAAGAGTACACGTGTAAACACACAGGCTTGATCTCTTGCTTATATTTTTAAATAACGTATGCATTACTTCTATGAGAAAACCAGAAATCTAATATAGAATTATTAGAAATCTTAATTAAAAAAAAAGATTTTGGCTACCTATATACATTTAGAGAAGAATCGAGTATCACAATTTCCAACCTTTAGCTACAACGGTAAAATTATCGACATAATCACGCTCACATCACTACGCCCGATATTAGATGTCGCTATTAACTCCGCAAAACGTAATTAATCGAATAAGTTTATGATTGATATAACCAGTTTGTGGGGCGCTTAATTCACTTTCCCAATTCCTGGGTCCCGGTCGCTTTTATAAAGTTATCCTTTAAGAAAATTGATTGGCTCTATCGCTACGTAAGTGATTTAGTAATGAATCTATTCAATTACAAATAATACCTAGTTGGAGTAGCGATCGAAGAAGCGTTAATAGCAAGTGAACTTAATCAAAAGCAACTTTATAATTGCGTTATGCTGTTATTTCGTTATAATTATGGTTAGATTTTCTATTTGTATCTATATCTGGTATGATAACTAATAACCTGTTGAGCTACGCTTCACTTGTTTTGTTGCTGCGATAATCTGCCTTTATATAAACTATAATATTATAAAGAGGAAAGATTTGATTGTTTGTTTGTATTGAATAGGCTCCGAAACTACTGGACCGATTTGAAAAAATGTTTTACCTTTAGAAGCCGAAATAACGAAATTATGTCTGATGAACGTCGGCAATTTTTTTTTTTTTTCAAAATCCACGCGGCGGATTTCGAAAAAAGGCGCGGGCGAAGTGCTAGTTATATATTGTATTTATGTTTTATTTAGCACAAATATGAACGTTTGACAAATCTAGTTCGCAGACCAAACCTACAATGAACTCGATAGAAAAAGAAGAAAGTACGCCCTACGATAGTAGGGCCGAGACAAAAAAAAAATTGTTTTTTTTTGTCATACAATAACCAAAATTAAGCGCCACAGCGCGCACAAAGCGGCAAAATTGTACGAGTCGAATAAAGAGTTTCCTGTGGTCAAAAAAGACATAGGTGCACGTACTTCACCATCTAAACAACGTTACGAAAGTCAGTTAAGCACTGAGAGTGCAAATAAAACTTATTTTAACAAAACAGCGACGAAAGCAAAGAGTGTCTTTAGAATCACAGCAGCCCCCACCCAGGCAGGTGTCTCAAACATAATTTAAAAAAAAAACATTTATGGTCGAGAACCTTGGGAAGTTGTGCACCATGCGACAACGCTGGTTGTCGCATGGTGTCTAGTTTGACAGATTCTTTCTTAGTTTAATACGATAATACGAGTAGATATCTCTGAATCCCCCTAGAACGTACACTACGGATGATGACTAATATTTAAAAAAAAAAAAAAAAAAATTTCAAAGATCGCATAGTAAAAATAATATAAACAAACAAATCTGTTAATTCGATGTAAATATGATGAAACTACACGCTTTTAAAGTTTTGGAGGGGATTATTCCCGTCCTTGTCGCTTGGTACGGACAATGTACGGCGTTAGTATGAAATTACAGAATCGTAACGTCACTTCTACGATAGTGCTGTCTTTGTCTAACACTTATTTTAAACCTTTATAACCTGCAATTGCTTTTATACTTTTTATGATATTGTTTGCACTATTTGGAAACTAATATTTTTTCAGATTAGATAAATTGTCATCATCCATATTATGCATATTTAAAAGGCAATCATTGTTACATCTGAAAGTTTTATCATTAGCCCTACCCTAAGTGCGAATTTCAACAATGAAACTGAACGCGATCAGGACATCTAAACCGCGTTCAAAAGATGTCAGTGTCACTATTCCACAGAAAACAATGACACTGCCAACTATTGAACGTGGTTTATGATATATATATATCACCGGAAAAAACACTTTTCCATACATCTGTTAATTGGAAACCCAGTACCTATATATACACATAATCTTCCCGCGTAAATGTAAAATGAGATAAAGGAAATGGATTAATATTGTAATGCAGGAAATGGCCATGCAACTCTCACTATTAAGTTACACTAGTAATATAATTACGCCAAGATTTCTCGAAGAATATTTTTAAAGTTAGTCATAAATATTTTTAAGCGAGAAGAAAAGTAACTAAGGAAATATAAATACTATATGTTTTCGGAAAAGAAAAAATTACGAAATATTAACTATTTAAATTATTACTTAAAATAGTCATCATTGGGGTTCGACCATCGACTTTAGCATAGGAATTATAACCATGATGTGCTTATTTTGAACTCAATCATTTCTCTAACCTGTCTGAAGTTTTGTATAGAGCTTTACGAACTGTCTGTCGGAAACTGTACCTGCGTTGATACTGTAACGTAGGGAACGTAGATTCATAAATGCAAGGTGAGGGTTATTCTAGCATATAATAAAATAATTAATGTACAAATGTACTTACAACATATCATAGAACATTTTATAAGAGTAACGGTGGAGTTTCTTGCCCATTATTCTCCACACGAAACCGTTTGGAAGGGGCAACTAGAATCAATTCATTTTTTTTTTCAAAATCAAAATATTCTATTTCACATAAACATGGGCACTTATGAAACGTCAGATTCTAGGTGCACGGTTCCAATTGGTCGTTTACTATGGAGAAGAGCCGGCAAGAAACTCCATGGTTACTCTGTTAAAAATATTTGTCTTTTACAATATTTTTTTGTTAGAGTGTTAATAGGTATGGGAGGACAGTGTAGGCCTGTCAAAAAGTACCATATGTTAAACAAATAGACAATGGTATATAAATTTACAATCCACAAGGCCTACGACGTTCTCACATTTACAAAATATAGAAATAATCTAATAGAATAAAATCAAAACTAATTAAAAATTGTAGGTATATAATGTGAAATATTGAAAATATTATGTCAAAGTTATTTATAAGTCAATATCTAATAATAAAAAATAAAAATTAAACACCATTATTTGGGAGCAGTTATAAGAAAAAATGTTTACGTTCAAAATTGCCATTTATGTGCCTATTTGAAATAAATGATTTAACTTTGACTTCTCTACTCGACTCTACCTTTATTTCGCAGCAGCATATATTTGACACTTCCAGAAATAATTTTTGTGGAACTTAATGAGCTTACATACACAAAATACTTCATTTAGCACTTGATGATCGAGTACCCCTGACGTAGCAGCGTGAAAAAGCCTGTGTGAAAGTAGAGGGGGTGCACAGACGCAGGGGAATGGTGGGGACGCAATTTGTAATATTTCACGAGCCAGTAGACGCTTATTAACTAGGCGTGCAAAAAATTGACGCCACAGTAGCGCTCAACCTTTGATCATAAATGGAAAACATCTAAATCGCAATTTTAATTTCTGTCTGTGATTTTTCCTCTTCCCGTATAATAATATGTATGCTGTATTAGGTTTATGTAACTTTACATAGTTGAACGAAAGACAGCGGTTGGTTTGAAAGAAAATAGGCATTAACCACTTTAAGTTTCATAGAATTAAAAACGTAAGTTAGTTATTTAATAAGTTTTAGTGTTTTTTGTAACATGAACATGTTAAATTAAATTATCCATAACAGAAAAGATTTCCAAGCTTTTTTACTTGGAATCGTAAATAGCATCGTATTTCTTACACGATTGGTGTTTGCAACGATGCAAGTTTAACAAGCCAACGTATAAAACTATGCAGCACCTCTGGCTAATGCAAAAAGTCGTATCTAGTCAGGGCCAGAGTATTACGGGGCGGAAAATAACAGGCACGTAGTTGGAAACCCACTCGATGCCTTTATTATTTAATGACTACACTATGTAATCATACTTTTCTAACTTCAACACTTTTCTGGTCAATTTTTTATCCGCCACTTGCGTAGCCACCATACATAGTTAACTCGGTTTAAAAGGTTTTAAAGTTTTGTATGACTTTCTGTAAAAATTTACTTATTGATTATTATTCTTAAAGGAATTGACTTAATATTCTTAATATTTTCTTATACTTACACAGAAATTCTTATTCTTATTCGTATAGGAATAGTCATTTCTTATACGATTAGGGATGAGTGACCCTAAAGGGAATTATTTCTGTTCAGAAATTAAAAACGCCTAGTAGGTATCTATTCTACAAACATAATTATATTATGACATTCATTCACTGAGACAATGCACAGCCTAAACCGCTGCTGAGTCTATTATTTTTGTCGTTTTCGTTATATTCTTTTCAGGGCGTTTTGGTATGACCTTTGTTCAACAATTGAGCACCCAATGAGCCTTAGAGAAAATTCATGGGATACGAAAAAACCTATTTTTTATGTATTTTTGAAAATCACCCAGAATTCGTCGCTAAATATCACTTTTCTCTACACTCTCAAATTAAATGGCCTTCATTGCTATTCCATTGGAGTACCTACTCAGTTAACAAACCATTCGATGTTACCATTTTTTTAAAACATCATACAGTTAAAAGTTAAAGGAAGAAGTTTTAGAAAAATCATCTACGTAAATGATCTTCAGTTCTGTCAGTGTTAATTTTCATTGGTGAAATCCACCCTTAAACACGAAAAAAAATTACCACTTATTTTATTTGACCTAGCATTCGTCCGGACAGGCAGAGACTTTTTGTTGAAACCTCTTTCAACAAACAAATGTTTTTCAAGAACATTATGTCTAGTCTCAGTAAATATTTATTTGAATTAGTATGACATCCATATTTTTGCAAAAAAATGTTAACTATGATACGAATACTATCAATGTTTTAAAATAAATGTTTAGAGGGAAGAGTGTAGCGGTAAGACTAAAATAAAAGTTTCTCAATGTTAGTTATTCATTGATAGTTTCACGTGTAAATAGATAATTATTTTCTATAATAAGTTTCCGCAACTAGTTTCGGATGTAACTGACAGTACCGAATTAACTGTAATAACACCATGAAAATTTTTCAGTTTCTCACGATGTACAGTTGTCCAGTTTATTGGCGGAGTTGTGCAAGTCCGTACTGAATCTTTCAACGCCTAAAACACAGCCTAAAATGACATTGACGGGGGCCGCTTTGCTCTGTGGGTAAACATTCCCATTTTGGCCACGCGCCAAAAGAAACTTGTAGCGTTGTACTTTACTTCCGTCAGTCAGTATTTTCACAGTAAAGTTGCAGCTTCCCAAGCCGTCCCTGTGTCGTGCACGTACTTTTTCCGAGAGGCTATTAATCGCGGGAGAAGAGGGGGAGGACATTTAGCCGCCGCTCGACCGCTGGCCACTCAATAAGCGCTTTGCAGATACACTGTATCTATACTGTCTAAGACTGTGCGATCGATAATAAGGAAGTATGTATGGCATCCTTCCGTGATTATACGTAGATTATATAATACTAGCATTACCCGCGACTCCGTCTGCGTTCGAGGAAGAAATGTAGCCTATGTCCAATGAAAAACGAAATGTTACCATATGACTATCTGTGTGGTATATTATCTGTGTGACAAATTTCATCGAAATCCATTCAGACGTTTTGGTGTGAAAACGTAACAAATAAATAAACAAAGTTACTTTTGCAGTTTTAATATTAGTTTGGATTTTATTTTAAACGTTGGTGGATTGCTGACTCTTTTTCAACACTAAAGATCTCGTATTTTTCGTATTTACAGTGTTTTATATTTACTTTCCAAAATACAGTAAAGGATTATGTAGTTGTGGAACCTTCTTCTTTATTGATTTTATTGTGTGCAATCTCATCAGGCACTTAGATTCAGGAAATTCAAAATAAGATCATGTGAACTGTGTTGCTGTTCTTGTAACCAATACCGTCTAGTTAGTAGAAACACAAAGAGCATTCTCTGTTCTTCAAATAACACACCTACGCATACTTATTAGTTGTAAGATTCACTCCTAATGAGAAGAACACATCCCGAAATTACTTTGTTTCCCGCACCATTTACAACTCAAGTACACACAACTTCAATCGCTGCCGAGTATATAAATGGGAAAACCGGAACGCCCTTTCTAATAATAGGTAGGACAACCGTTTAAACTATACGTAGAGACATTAATGCATTTTTACTTTGAGAAAGTTCCAAAAGTTTACATATAAAACGAAAAATAAACCTTAAGTGTTTCAGTATAGGGTTGAGATTGGGGATTAAGGGTGTTGTAAGTGATTTTGTCGTATCGAAGTGCGTAGGGCGGGCCGCCCAAACGTTTAGCAGCGTTTAACGAAAGCCTCGAGGTGGGCGCGGGACACACCCACAGGGTCGAATTCTCGGCTCATCCATATTTCATAGGTAAGCTTATGTTCTGTTGTACTAACTTACCTAAACTTGGAACCGGCCATTTACATAATAAACTTAATTTGTAAAACATGTGTGAACAATACATAAGTGTGTACTAACATAGTCGTTATAAATGGACTATGAATCTAGGGAATAAAACTCCATAATTTTATCAGCTAATGGCTTCCTTTGAAAATTTAAAAATAGGTAATAAGTAGGTAACTAGATATTATTTATTTATATTTATTGACACAGACTTTTAGTTCTTAGATCAGTGGCCCGATTGGCAAGATACCAATAATAAGTCGTGGATTCAAATACTGAATAATTTTCGTATTTACAAAATTGTTTAGTTGGCGATCTCAATCAGCGAAAGACTGTTTCCTTACACAGCCCAGTCTCATATACAAAAGCTTATGCCTTAATACCACCCCTTCTTCACACCTATAGCACGTAGATGTAAATAATTCAGGCACTAGTTGGCACTGAGCGTCGAGGGTTGCACTTACACTCGTTCCAATTTAAAATGTCATTTATTTCTGCGAATGCAACCCCGTTACTACTTGCAAGCTTCAAATTTCTTGATACTATCGAAAAACTGTGAATTTGAGAACTTGTTAAAAAGTCTTGTTAATTTGTTAATAATGTCGCTGAATTGTGCATGTTTGTGGCCCATGAACTCACTAACCGACTCCTAAGATAATTTCAGAAGTTCGTTGTGCTTCTTCTTCTGCCTTTCGTATCGATGACTCGTATTTTGTCTCACCTTCGGGGTAATTGTGTAACACACTAACAGTAGCAATGGGTTTCGTTTTGACAGTTCAACAACATTCGTTGTGTTCAATACAATGTGAACATATATTTCTGGAATATTATAGGTAAATGTAATTAATTGCAGTTATCTGTAATAATTCAGAATCAAATTTAATTTATTTCTTGTCTTATTTCGTGTGCAACATTAATGTTCCTTGACAATATTGATGACGTGTGGCAACACATCTCTATGTTTTTTCTCTATTTTAATACAAGTAAAAACCATATTTTATTTTCTCTCTTTGTTTTATTTCAAACAGTTGCGTTATTTACGTTGGAGAGTTGACATTTTTTTCGAACATATGAAGCAGTTCCCTTCAAAATGATTCAGATTATGATTGAAAGTGTTCTATACAATTAGGGTGCAGTACGTAGTGGCCGGACAGCTGATTGTGCTAACATCGTTTTTTTTATAGACGCATTGTCGTTTTTCAGGTTTCGTCCTTCTAGCATTTTCCCAAACATTTTGGTATACGCATGTTTTCAGTTCAGAGAAATATTCATTAAAAAAATACCTGTTTTGTTTTAATTACCCATTTACCTTCACACAAGGACACTGTGTCTTAAGTGGCTTTGCTTCAATGAGATAAAGTTTGTTTTCTAAATGTTAGATCTAGGTTAGCAATCTCAATTATACTTTTATCGTGAGATTTCACAATTGCATTGTAATTTTATACAATGGTTTATTGCTATTCGCATAGTAAAATTTAAATTATTTGTAAAACGAAGTATTTGACGTCTAGCAACAAAGTTAATTAATGAGAACCATTTCGTTAAATCAACACATTTTAATAAAATGCGATCTAAACATCGAAATAAACCAAACACTTGCCCAACCGTATTTTAGAGAAAGATGCATGCATGTTCACCAAATTCACTGTTTGATAATATGAGTCATAATAAATATGGGTCACGGAGCAAATATGAAGCTTTACTTATTCTAATAATTTGTGTATGCTAGCACCCTTACACAACAATGTCCTTTCAAGTACCAAAATTGCTTGGTCACGGTACAGTAGGGTGGTGTAGCGAATAACGAAGGCGCGTTTGATATGTTAATTTATATAATTCGTAGCTTTTCACTGCTTTTACAAGCTGTTGCGATACGTTCTTTGTGTGAATATCTATCTATGTAACACAATTTGCTACTGCTATTAATAGAAATGGAATGAATAAATGCAGATGTACGTCGATCTTGCGTGTTTGTTTATGTAAGTATACGAACTTAATCCGAGGCTGTTGCACTACGTCGGTACCATTAGGTGATCAGTCAAAGTTAACAGTAATTTTCCCTACTAATATGAACTTGTTTTCGAAAAAATGTAAGTACTTACATGGGTATGCACCTTACATTTGTTATTTTTGTTTACAGACTCATAGGTGTCTTTAAACTTCCTTTATCTGTCTTATTTTTGTTGTTCTTTAAAATAATGTTTTGTTAGGTAAGATCTAACCGACTTTTTTGTTGCTGCTATTTTTTTCATGCCTCTTAACGCCAACGCCATGCATATTTGAAACCTTCTTTCAACCACACATGCAAGTTGTCATTAGTACAAGTTGTCAAAAGTATCTAATAAATGGCAATTTATTAGATGTCATGATTTAAGCAGGTATCAGTTTAGCCAGACATCGCCGCATCGATTTAATGATAAAAACGTTAAAATCAATTTGCGACACTTCAGTCACGATACAATAATGTAAAATTAATATTTAAAAGTGACAACATTAAACCCACGCTCGCTCTTCTCTGATTCCACGTTCTGAATACGAAATGTGAACGGGAAGCGCGAGAAAAGGCGGCCATATTGCTTTTAACACCCTTTTTAATGGAAAATATTCGAGAATATAACGAAGCGTCCTGATTAAAGTTTAAATGGAAGTGAATTGATATTTTAGCAACTGTTTTTAGATGCTTTACACGATGACGATTGTGTTTAATATTAAAGAGGCACAATGTTTTTATTTTTGACAAGTGCTACTTGGAATGTTTCCAACTGGTTTTCTTTCTTTTTTAAAGGTTTCCATCTTACCTTTTCAACTTGCTATTAAACTTTGATATATATAAACCGAACTGTTACAATAAAAATCTTGTGGTCTTATTTTTCCATAATTATTAAGATTGTAGGTACTATTTTTAACTTTAGCCTGCTTATGAATACGTTAAACAGAAGGAGAAAATAAATTTGACTAAATTCGTTTTCGTTTTTTTTGTTTAGCACTTAATACAATAACTTATTGAAGATTGGATGCTAACTCCTTCCTGAGATCATCTCAATTCACGCTTCAATTACCTACCAATCATTTCAACAGAAAGTCTTTCAAGAAGTCTTAAGTAGTAAATTTTGTCAAAGCAAAACAGGCGAGTTCGTGTTACAAATCTTCAATTAGCGCGCATACAGCTCAGTTTAAGCCGGCGTTTAAATTCGTTAGGAGCGGGCTACGTTGTTTTCATCGCGGGTTTCTCATAGACTAAAACTTATAGATGTCCTACGCCACACAAGAAAGAAAAGAGAGGTTTAGAAAAAGTTAATTTCATTCTTTTTAACAACTTGTTAAATTATCTTTACGTAAATGCAAGGACGGATCCAGGATTTATTTCTGAGGGGGGGGGGAGACAGATTGGATAGATTTTCTTTTGACATTAAATACTGGTATAGGAGTTACGTTGTCACGGTATGTGGAAAAGTTTGAGAATAAAAAAAATACAAGAGTGAGCGAATCGAGCTTAAAAAATTTAAGCATCCCGCCTTGTAGGTACGAGTATAGTATATATATAGTTTGGTTTTCTTTCGACTTTAAGTTAAGAGACTACTAAAACATCGAAGTCGATTTCGTGTAACTAAAAGAAGTTCTATTGATTTTCAGTTTGGCGTTCTTAGTTTTACTTGAACCGTCTGGGGACGGCCATGGCCCCTTGGCCACCCCCCTGGATCCGCCCTTGCCTACTTGGTTCATTAAAGGAAAATAATTTTCTGTTAGAAAAACTACAATTCTTACGTGTCATACTTTGGCTACCACAAAACTTCTATACATTATAATTATGCATGCAGGTAATGTTATAAAATTCTAAACAATGCTCAACAGTTTCTGGAGCTGTCTCACTGACTTTATACTATCTTGTCCTATCTGCAATTAAAATCTTTGGCGACGCCATCAATTGCGTATGTGAGCTGCGTAGCCCGCTAAGTGGATCTCCATTTTAACTCCTGAAACAAGCCGGTTGAGGCTTTCAGTCGGATCTCGGCATTTGCATGATTGGCATTACGCTGATTACCGCTCCCCCCGCAGGCCCGCCGGTTCTTCCGTCACGCTTCACCCCGCACTCCTCATTCGTACCTCGTGCCGATTTCAGAAAGCTAAACACATGCAATTTAACCTTTTAGTAAACAGTGCTAAAAGTAGTGCAGTATTTCTCTATAGTTTTGTAACGAATACTGGGTTCGATTAATATTTAGTCACCTTAATAATTTACGTGGGTTACACGAATGCCTGTAGATAAGTGATGTTCGTTTCTTAAATGCGGATGACTTGCAAATCTCTTACAGGACAAAAGTTCACCTGAAAACGGGCAGGTTAACCCTACCTTAACCGAAAGTGGTAATAGGTATAATTGGAAATTAGAATTAACCAACAGGAAACTACTGAGTTGGTAGGTAGGTACCTACACAGAAAGTTTTCATATTAGCAGTCAGTTTGTATGGATTAAAACGTTAATCTGCCCCCCGCCCCTGCCTTGCGTTACCTCCCCGTACCGACAGTTGAAAGTGCTCCAGAAAGTGTCGTTTATGTACTCAAAGCATATGCAAATGGATGTTTTAAAATTTTAGGGAGAGAACGCCACTTTAGTCCCTGAAGCACTTGCGAATATCAAAATGTAAATTTACCCTTTTATGTTTACAAATCTTGTAAATGTAAGCGTTCATTTTATTGACTTTAGCCCGACAAACATTAAGTACACGGCCATTTTGATGTAAAACACGTTGAAGTATGAATAAACAATTTTCAAATACCTACACGTTCATATTCCATTTCATAATAAACGGTTTAAAATTATTTTTAAGTGCCTATACACAGTGAGACTGCCACTTTTATACCCTAATATAGGTAGGTACGTACTTCGTGGAAGTGTGGCCCAAGAAAGACTAAATAAATGTCGACAAAATCTATCGTAACATTTCAACTCCACAAATTAGAACATGTCTAAATGGCCACCATTTCTTTTTAACGGTCGTCTAAGTTACGAGTACGACGAAGTATCAGTCTCACGCAACAAACGGGTAAATAACGCAGATAATGTTTTGGTCAAACTCCGTTTACCGGGTGTAAAGTGAGAAGTAGGAATAGGAAGACAGTGTCGCTCGCTCCGGTGCGCGCGCGCCGATCTCAGCTGATCGAGTTACTAGGTAGATATGCACACCAATGCCAATCCTTCGAGAATCGACGTGTTGTGAGAAAATCATCGCCGATTATAACCAGGTATTTGTTATCTCGCATACTATTGTAGCAATTAGTTATTCATTAGAAATGTGTTGAATGCATTGATTTATAACTTAATTTACGCGGATATAGTAAGACATCATTGACCGTTCCACGAGGAAATCATGTATTTACAATTCATCATATCATTTCATCATCTTTCTGTCTATCGTTATTTCAAGTTAAGATTCTTCTGGTATTCCTAACGATCGTTTGTCCGTCAATAAGAAGAACCCCTAATGTAAATAATACCTATGTTTTCTGTTTCTTGGTGAATAAAATGCAAAAAATTCCTAGGTACCTATCGACATATCTTCACAACATAAATACATAACATAAGGATGCCTGGTTCCACATGAAAAATGTATGCCAAATATCATTTAATTTTTGACACGACTTTTATTCGTTTTACTAATAATTATACCCTTACTATTTCTGGTATCAAGTGTCCTTTGTGGGTGTTCATTACAGAATGTCAGATTTTTCGTTCGTTTAAACTCGTTGTGACGCAGTGGTGCGAGAAACATACGTCACGCCCCATGGCTATATGTGACGATATCAATGCGCTCTTTGTATCCGATTACTGTAATAATTTGAATAAATCTTCCATTACACTCATTAATACAGTGTTAATGGACTGCTTCAACGAGTCACGCTGATGTTTCATGAAGAACATAAACGATAAAAAGTGATAGATGATGATGTCGATTCTGTAAAACCTCACCATGAAGTGAGCGTTTAGTGAACTGTCGGTGTTATCCCGTCTTGGTGAATCCCTAGTGAATCCCACGCTCACTTCACCTGATTGTTCACGGTGAGATGGCTACAGAATAGCACTACTGGATAACAAATGAAAATCGCTCGCACCTCCAAGCGTTTGAGTGGATCTCACTCTTTAGGGAATGTTAATTAAAACTTCAATGTCGATAAAGTTCGTTGTGACGGAAATTCAATCAGAAGAGACTTAACATAACTAGCAAGTAGGCAGGTGTAGCCATCGGGCAGTTCGTTGTTTTCGTCTGTATACCTACTTTTTATTGCAAAAAATCGACCCTCCCCAGGTTCGCACAGTTTTACGACTTGACAGAACATCGAGATTTATTTATTATACGTAGGTAAGTTTAATATTAATGTATCATATACATAAACCTTTCGAAATGAATTCTCAAACATAACATAACATCACGCCTGTAATCTCAGAAGGGTTAGGCAGAGGTGTACCTATGGTACACCCACATTACGCCAGTTATGTTTAAGTCCCATTTAACAGGGGGCGAGCCTATTGCCATTAACCGTGAACAAATCCAGACTCCGGGCTGCTACTGAGAAATTCCAGATAGAAAAACCCAATAACATTTTCCCCGACCTGGGAATCGAACCCAGGATTTCATGCTCAGCAGTAGCTCTTGCGACCACTAGACCAACGAGGCTGTCTTTTTGAATTCTCAAAATGATGGTGAAACCCGCATCAAAATCCGAACAGTTTAGAAGAACAACACGGTCACACAGACAAATACAAAAAGAGACTTACATTTTTAATATGATAATTAAGGCAACTGTGGACAACCAGCACTAATTTGGATTTCTGTCGACATGTCAATCTCAATCAATGCTAACCAAAAGCATCTTTTCACAGTTAATAGTCACCAAGCACCAAAAAGCGCAGTGTTTTTACCGCCATCTAATTTGTTATTACAATCAAGAAGATTTTGTCTGTAAAAATAAATCAACGGTCAATTAAAAACAAAATCATTTGAACGCAAGTGGCCGCAACCGCAACGTCCCTTCCTGTCAAGTCGATAGCGAGTAGCGTTCACGTCAAGCCAATGAGTTGAGAGCCCAGTGGCTAATACCAGCTGGATATCATGTTCACATACTCTATTAAACATGATAACCACCTTACCGTGTGTTGACCACACTTTGTTTATATTAGAATTCAGTCTTCTATTCGTTGTTGTATGAGCAATGATTTCGGTCGTAGACGGCCGCTTTTTGTTGATGAGCGATTTTTTACTGGCAATACTGATGTTTAGCTGTGTTTGTTGTAACTCGCACATGGTGAGTGTCATGGGGCATCTAAGCCTACACAAATCAATTTCTAAAAAAGGTTATTATAGCAAAAAAAAAACTTAGACATCGAATAATATTATGACATTCCTCCTGAGTTTCATAATATTAGCTAGAACGAAAAACTAAAAATGAGTCTCTGAATGCTTTGCTACACTTTATGATTTTGTGATTAGGTCGTTATTTCTGATCTAATCCTACAATTTCAAATTCAATTCAACAGAAATCCAAACAGAACCCAAGAATTAGCTGTTCACAGCAGCTATTAGCTTCGAAATCAATCAAGCGTACAGAAATTCTACTAGAATTTCCTTACATGTTTAATTTCACAATTTGCCTGCAGCACGCACACTGGTACGCCATGTGTACACATATGACAACTGACAATAGGCTATGTGTGCGTGCGTGTGCTCGGTAACTTGTGGTCGCCGCGGCTCGGTTGGTAAACGGACGTAATCTCGACTAAATACTGATCAACTGCAACTACACCTTTGTGTACGGTGATTGAATAGATGCAGCGGTGGTGCGAAGTTTGATTACTGGTGAAATTATTCAGTTGCTCAGGTTAACATTGTTTGCTCACCTCCAACCTTAATCCAACACGACTTCTTACAGTTGAACCAACTTTTCAGTTAGAAACATGTTCGTAGCAGGCTCGTAGACCCGCTACTCTGCCACGCAGCGTTGATGTCTTTTTTGGGGGAGAGTTATATGCCTAATCTTCTCACTTAACAATACACACAGTAACTACGTTATTATTATGTTGATGGATATGTTTTAACTTCAAGTTCCTATTCCAGTTTTTTAATGGCAGTTTATACATAACTCTGTAGGTAAATGAGGCGAACCAATAGTTCGTTTGGTCGAAAGCCGTACTACGATCTCAAGATTATAATACGCGAAAGATAGAAATAATACGCGAACCGATTTCAGTTTCACCTCCTTCTTTCTTAGCCTACTTGTACCCAATTTTACATCTGCAGTCCTCGGGAAAATCAAATGTGAGTACTTACCTAATTAATTTGGTAATTCGTTGCGATACATAGACACAAAGTCAATCAGAAAAATGTTAGTAAAGGACACGGCCATTTCCTGGCAAATAAAAAACTCATAGTCACTAGACGCCTGCTCACCCGAAAAAGAAAAATAAACATGTACTTAGACATACAACTTCACTTTTAGTTTATGCTTCAATTAATATAATCTTAATATTACTGCAAAGTTTAGTAGCCACTACAACTTATCGCAGATCCTCTCAAGTCATAATTACATACATTAGAAGTACATATTCCTTTTAAACGGACAGTGAAGCTACATCACCGGGCAATAGTAAATCGATATGATCAAGTTAAACTATTGGTTAATGTATCAGTGACGGGTAAAGTGATACACGGTGTGGCTACCAAGTTGCACACATCAACATTACTCAGTGCTTCGTGAACATGAGGTATGTGGCCTGACAGATATAAAGACAACATTTAAAAATGTTAGGCTTCTTGTGCTACTAATTACAATCTCATTGTCTACAAAGCTTTTTAAAAGTATGTAGGTACCTAATTGATACAGCCTAAAGTGCTTAGTTTATAAAATACTCCGAAATCGATTTCAACTTGATCGAACCACACAAATCGAACCGTTAAACTTGATGCATAAGTAGGTGCTTTAATTTGGCAGCGTACCCCACCTTCCAGTAAAAAAAAGGTTTGTTTGAAGAATATCCAACCTGGGATAATACCAAAAAGAAAGTGCAACTCACTGGCCGTGACTTTTGTATGACTATCATTAAATAAACAATTGCATCTCAAAAAGTTACGGTTTATTATAAAAGTTTTAGTACCTACATTTAGACAAAAGCAAGCTTTTCCTTAACTGTCTACTTCGGCCTAATGTTTAAGTACTTACCTACTTAATTATTTTGCAGCAAAAAGCTACACGTACGTCCATATTAAGTACCCACACAGTAAAATATAGGTATGACAGCTTACGTTTCGTGCAACTATGTGTGTGTTACGGGTTATGCGCACGCGCAATTTCGCAGTGTTTTGTATCGTCGTGCGACCGCAGGCTCCGTTCAACTGATACAGCGCTCTCAAGTTACACCCAAGTGAAATCGTTTCATAAAAGGCCCTTTTGGCTTCTGCAACACTTTATAGGATTCTAGTACGTCGAAGAATTTGAATATGTTTAAGTTACAGTTGACAACGATAAATGAAATCTGTAGTCCAGTTTTTGCATAGAAAACATGTAGGCTCGTGCACACTGGCGCGACGCGACAAGGTGACGCAAAGGCACCGCGTGTAGCGCGACGAGCGGTGCCTTTGTGTCGCGCTGCAGCGTAGCGCCTGTTTGTAGAAGCCTTGAGGCGAAAATAAATGTAGGTGTAGTTTATGAACTGCTTATACGTTTTTTGCGATGGTAATTTAAAAGTTGGGTTTATAAATACTTAGTAGGTATTATTATATAGTTATAGTATATTATTATAGAGCATTCAAGAAAGATTTGCGGAAAATCAGTCTAAGTACTTAATTACTTCTGGGAACTTTAATGCCCAGAAATTCAGGACTTACACAGATCAAGCAGCTCAATCTGTCTAGCGTCGCTTGCTATTATGCGGTCTGCTTCCAGTTGGTAATTTAGTTACCCATGCAAATTTTTCGTAATCTAAAAACGAATATTCCTCCACCCACACACAGCAAAGTAATGTGATTTAACATTAACAGCAATCACAATATTATCACTTTTTACGACACGTTTTGCCTCTGGTAATGTGTTTGGCGTACGGCTACGTTTGTGTGAGAGCTCTGCTGTTAATTTGCTCATGAATAGTAACAAGTGGGGTCCGACTCGAACCATCAATAGCCCGTTTTTGCCACCTACACTGTGATTATTTCTAGTAAAATGGTTGTTTCTTGCTGTTATTCAGTGTTATAGAAAGTAACTACTCCTATTCTTTTTTCAGTTCGTGTCAGTCCGACTGTTTCCACATCATTAGCTACTACGCATGTATACCGATATTGCTTCGCGATGCAATTGCTATTTTATTATTCATTGTTTAAACATACATTAAAAACAATTTTGCACGATCTGTTTGCTTTCATCCGCGGTTTTTACTTGAGACTATTAACTTACGTAGATAATACCTACTGTTAACATGTAAAATTATTCAGGTTTCGAATAATTCAGTGCACAAGCTCGTAAATCCTAAAAAAGTGTTTTCAGCCTAATTAACGATATTCGGCACTTCCTTAATAAGCCTGAGATTGTTCTGAAATGTTTAACATTATTAAAGAATTTCTTAATAAGAAGATTTTCCAACGACAGCGCTGGCGCGGCGCGACTCTATGAGGCTTTCTATGGAAACGCTTATAATGGAGTTTTTACTAAAAGTACTTAGGTATGCGTCGAAACAATTATAATTGATAACGTTTCTCATTCGCTCAATTATATTAAATGGAGCGAATGTTAGCTGTTTCCCGGTTTGAAACAATAACGATAATCAGATGGCAACATCTCGCGAACAATGACACTGTGCGCCTGATGTGGTGACCATGATCTTTGAAAAACAATAATTGGATAAGAAATCAGGGTTTTTATGATGATGTCCAGATGGATACAGGTTTTCCAAACAATTCTCCGTATAACCTAAAAAAAAACCTAGCAGGTTTGCTCTAGATGAGGTTCTCAAGTTTGAGGAACGTAAGGAAGTGATTCAAGATGGTAGGATGAGATGCCACAAGGATACATAAAATGACCTCTCGTATTTAAATAATACAGCCAACATCGTTTTCTTCAAAAGAAAACAATAGTTATGAGTGGAAATGGTAACGAAGTAGGTATACTTATCAAGTCCAAAGATAAATAAGTATCGAGGCGATGCAGTAAATCAAAGGAAGTGAGACGATGCAACACCACCACGGGATATCATAAAACGCTTATAGTTTTCCTCCATAAGCGCATTACGCATCCATTTGAATTTCCAATGCGTTTTATTATTAGCAATTCAATAAACACTGACTTTATAAGTGGGTGCGCAGACGAGTAGTTAGTTGTATTTATTGGGCCAACAATGGACCTACAATTAGTTTTACCTACGACATTCTTATAGGTGTCTAATATGTTGCTACAATACAACGCAACACTTAAACGAAATTACTTTAAATTGTGTTGCATTTGAGAATTAGGCAGTAACTAGTCGTACCTATAGACAACCAAATATTTGAAAACTTTATTTATTATTTATTTCGGGCCGAATGTCACAGATTTCAAAGGGTACCTACCACCATCGCATAGATGGAATATACATAAGAACAGAACGAATGTGATGGAAACTAGAAAACCACTCATGGTGCTAGGTACCCATAAATCTTGTTAAATCTTCTTGCTAATGCAATAGGTAAGGACCATTAATTTTAGGACCTTTTATGTAATAAGTATCTTTTATCGGGCCCACAAAGAATACAATCAGCAGTCGACGACAACAAATCGGTAAGGAATCGATTAATCGGCTGTCGTCTGCGACAGGCCTTCGTTCTACCCTATTTGTCTATGCTACGCTATCTGACCGATTCATTGTAACATGCAAATTGTGCACTGTTACGTACGACGAATGAGAAAAACTGGAGAATCTGCTGGTTACGGTAGGTTACTGTTCTGTTAAGTTGTCGGGGGACAAAAACTGGTAGGTCGGCTGTTTCCGTACCCAGAAGTGATTTGTCTGGCAGACGAAAAAAGAAAAAGTTTAGAGCTAATATATTTACGAGTAATTACGAATGAACTTCATCAGCATACATCTACAACAATGGGAAGGTATCCATTAGAACAATCGTTTAATTAGAAGTTTCTAACCAATCCTAGATAACCCTGAAAGCGTGGCGACTGCCAGCTTTTAGCCGAGTTCCCACGCCGCTGTTACTGTTAACCTAACTGCCGGTAAGCGGTGCACTCATATTACTTAAAAATTAAAAGTTATTGTATTTTTGAAACGTGTGAGAATGTTTAATTAAATAAGTAAGTGGAATAAACGGAACTAAGCACTTATTAGAGCCAATGAAAGTGACGACACACTGGTAAACAACGCGAAATGAGATTTACTTAATCCTCTAAGTTCTCAAGCCGATTAGGCAATATGAAACTATACACGAATTAGTTAAAAACGCATTAAGGTTTTAATTTATGGCAGAACAAAGAGCCAATTAAAAATAATACTTCCTAGCTTTGTTCCTTTAATTTGAGGCAGATATTAATCATGGTTAGCATTATTCAGAAAAAGGTTTTTTTTAAACAGTGTCTCTTTATTGACTTCAACCTGTGACTTCTTCACCTTTGACAGGTACGAACTAATACCCATGTATGATAGCGAGTTAGCTCTAAGACCTGCAATGATTAGTATAATATCATCTTATGGGAAAAAAACCGGCGATCGGTAGCACAAACAAAGATTAGTTCCACATTATTTGACGTGTATCCTGGACTCATCGGAAATTAGTTGCGCGATCTGACGCGAGTACGCCCTCGGCGTCATGTGTTAGAGCCGATCATTAATGAGTTACAGCAAAAAATATGTTCGTCTACACAATACAGGCGCATGACTCGCCGCTCCGCGATCAATTATTAATAAAAAGCGGGCCGCTTCATTGAAAGGGCGATTAGCTCAATATTTATATGGAATATTCGGTATCAACGGCGCTTTGTGGCCATAATTCGGTGGGTCGTGACGCGGCGCGTTTGACTCTCCCACCCGCGTCATAGACCAACTGCTTCGGCTGAAGCGTAGACTTGATACTGCGTTAATTACCTATTAAGTTTAGCAACTCATTTACCTAACTAAATATAATTATATATCTTCCTAACAGATTGTAATTTAAAGTGGAAACCAAAGCCGAAACTAGCAAGAAAACCAACGCTACCTCACTACCTCACCTCATTTAAACAACTGAAAATCGTAGACTACCCTATTTAAAAGCAGGTAAAAAATACACTGTTAAACTGCTACAAATACCTAATCCTTAGCATCACACAACACCAGATGACTACTGGATAGGTACTACTCACCGTAGCTATACCTATTTAATTAAAAAATGACTATTTTTTTGTGTAGCATTAACACAACAGCAACCTCTATGAGTTCTCCAAAATGCAGGCATCATACTAAGGTAAGTAAACGTTTCTTCAGGCTAGAGGCACCGCCCGGGCCACCACGCTCAGCTCATTGTCCTACCGAATTGACTCGCCGACTCTTTCAATAGAATTCTTCGCCGTGAAAGCAGCCACTCTGTCGGCATAAATTTATTGAATCTGATACATTTCCCGAACATCAATCAAATACACGCACTCGACACTAGCGAATTATTGGATCAAGCCGCTACCGCAATTCAAAATAAAATAACACATCCAAGTGTTATTTTATTTTGAATTGCGGTAGCGGCGTCAAATACCTATATGTATGAAATCATGAAATCTATGAATCTATACTAATAAACGAAAACAAAAGGCTACCTACCTATCATGCTCCATCGAGTCTATACGCGAATAATTCGCCAACATATTCTTCGGACTATAAATGAACTGTTTATAGAATGCTAAAACAACGGTCTAATGCCAATTAATTATATTTGTATAATTCATTTGGCATTACCGATTCGCATCGCAACCAATGGCTGCCAGAACAATTTTTCAGTAGAGCTGATGCTAATGAAAAGGCATTTTCACGAGCTTTGGCGCCGGCCGACATGCAAATGTGCTGTTTAATGACGCGCGAAGCCACGCCACACAACTATACTAGCTTTGCGAGCACAAAACGTTACACACAGTTTATTGCGAAAACTTGGTTCAGAACTGTAAACGTTCCTATCTACAACTTTACCGATACCCACATACGATCCGAGTCGAATCACAAGCAATGTGACTTTTGAATACGTCTTGACCCCTTACTGGCCTGTATTGACAATCGTAATTTATGGTGAGAAACACGGAAAAACATAATATTGCAAACAGAAAATAAAGTTTAGGTACAAAACACTAGGCATGAGAACTCAAAGCAGAGACCTTCTCCGTCTAGCGAAGCCTATTGACAGATTTTAACTGTGTTGTTTTATGACTCAAGCATCAGTAAAACAACTACATCCCAAGATAAAAGTGTCACGATTGAGTCATTCGATCCGCCTTCAAAATGAAAGGGCTTTTTCAACCTTGAAAAGGCCAGAGAATGCGGCATGAAAGAGCCTCACAATACTCTTTTAATTTGTCATTATGCAGCAATAAAAACATGGTAAATGAGAGCGACAAAAAACTCGTTCAGAGACAAACAAAAACCGCGAGCTGGGGCTAAATTCGCAAATCATTCTACGATAATGACGGCCGCTTGAAAAAAATTTAAATATCAAAAGGCCGGACGGGGCACGGTAATGGTTTAAAATCATTTTTCATTCGAGTCACTCGTGAGTCAGAAATATGAAAACGGTAGCCATCACATTGGGCGCGCTTCCATTAACTCAAGCCGACTCGCGATTAGAATTTTGGACGAGCTCCATCTTTCATTTGTTACCTTCTTCGGAATAAATAAAACAAACATTTTGATCAATTACGGTGTTCGAATGAAACTACATAAGTACCTGCGTCGTTAATGGTTTTTATTTACAAAGGTCCTTTTTAATATTAAATCGCATGACTTATGTTATTAAATGTCATTTGTTCTTCTTTTTCTTGTTCTTGGGTTGCGATTGGTCGACAGAGGGCAACCCGCTATCGAATTCGCTCGCCGTATGCATGGAACTCTGTTTTGATTGTCGAGCACCGAACGAACCGAACTTTGCTTTTGGGAATCTGTGAAGTAAACACATTTTGATATAGAGTAGTAATTGCAGTACCTACAGCAAAATCATATTATCTACCAACAAAAAATCTTTTTTTTTTTGCTAAAGACAAACAACGACAAACAACGAAAAGCCTTTTTATTTTCTATTTTAGTGTTTATCAGCAGAAACTTGTAAATGCACTTTAATTTCATATTTTTTAGGAACACTCATAGTAAGCTGTAAGTTTCCGGACAAATCGGTGAAGGAAAACATCGTGAGGAAACAGGCATGTCCTAGAACAAAAATTCGAAGACATGTGACATCCACCAACCAGCACTTGGCCCGCGTGGTGGATTACGGCCCACTCCCTCTCACAGAGAGAAGGCCTGTGTCCCAGCAGTGGGAACATTAACGGCTGATTAGGATGATGATGAAGTTTCCCGAAAAAAATGAAAAAAAAAATGCGTGTGTCTTATCAATGAAATTGACACCAAGTTTTAAAGCACTAAGCATATTAGGTATTATACAGCAACATAAAAATAACACTTGCAAATTACCGTCTCTACAAATGACTTGTATGTCTGAAAATAGATAGAAAGTATTCAATTCAAAAACCTCACCCTGGCCTCCTCTTGTCTTCATCTTCATGAATAGTAAGCCTATTACTAGGCTTGTCTTTATTGGTCGGATTAGACTTAACACGTCGGGCGAGCGTAGCGGGGGCGTCTCGAAGGGCGAAAGCCTTCGCCGCATGCCCCAGGTGCAACTGTCTGGAGTCCAGATACTCCTTCACGTCGCGAGGGTAGCCCGCGTAGAAACGGACCCAGGATGTGTATGCTAGATGGGAAAAGAGTTGTTTGAAAATTTGAGTCTTTATGTTGAGGCGTTTACATAATTGGCCAAAGAACACCAAGTAGATCACTGATTAGATGCAGATCGCAGCCGCGGCCGCCACAGTGCGCAGCGCTTCAAGCGCTCGCGACTCATCGCCCTGACACTTAGGTACGTACCTCTACTAGCCCTCAGCAGCCAGTCTCTATTGGTGTGAGCGGTATGCTCGAGCCGCGCTTGCACGGCGACCGCGGCCCGCTGCGGTGTCGCAGCCGCGGGCACCACAGTGCGCAGCGCTTCAAGCGCTCGCGACTCATCGCCCTGACACTTAGGTACGTACCTCTACTAGCCCTCAGCAGCCAGTCTCTATTGGTGTGAGCGGTATGCTCGAGCCGCGCTTGCACGGCGACCGCGGCCCGCTGCGGTGTCGCAGCCGCGGGCACCACAGTGCGCAGCGCTTCAAGCGCTCGCGACTCATCGCCCTGACACTTAGGTACGTACCTCTACTAGCCCTCAGCAGCCAGTCTCTATTTGTGTGAGCGGTATGCTCGAGCCGCGCTTGCACGGCGACCGCGGCCCGCTGCGGTGTCGCAGCCGCGGGCACCACAGTGCGCAGCGCTTCAAGCGCTCGCGACTCATCGCCCTGACACTTAGGTACGTACCTCTACTAGCCCTCAGCAGCCAGTCTCTATTGGTGTGAGCGGTATGCTCGAGCCGCGCTTGCACGGCGACCGCGGCCCGCTGCGGTGTCGCAGCCGCGGGCACCACAGTGCGCAGCGCTTCAAGCGCTCTCGACTCATCTCCTTGACGTAACCTAAGATGACAATGAGTACTTAGTTACGGAATGTATCAGATAACAAGTTTTTTTAAGCACTTGAGCCGAACCAGAATATAAGCAAAAGAAAAAAGCATGGACGGTTGAAACTCAACAGAAGATAATATGCGTTTTTGGATCTCCATCACGAGATATATGTGCCTAGAGACATCACAAGAAAATGTCATAGCCAAAAAGATAATCTAATCAGCAATATTGAATGTAAGGCTGATAAGATAACACAGGATGCACAAGACGAAAAGAATAGATTCGTATGGGGATGATATAGCTAGAACTAAACAACGGCTCACCTGATCCTCCTCTCCTCCAAATGCCTGATGAACCGTGATTCACTAGGCAGTAGGAACAGCACGGCGGCACCCACTTGAGCCGCACGCCCCGTACGACCCACCCTGGACGAAGGGATAACACAGTCAGTAAAGCATATGGCAAATATGAGTCTCCGACACGAGAAGAAGAAGAAGTTATATGATCCTTCAGTAATAGAACGACTGGGATATAACGTTGCAATTGCTTGGAATATCAAGATAATTTACGTTATACTTTATATTTTTGGGTCTTAAGACAGGTACTCAGAGGGAGGGTCAATTATAACATGAGCCTAAGATCACATGGCGACTACATTATAATAATACTACTTTTACAAAGTTACACGACAAATGTCAGTTAAAATAAATAAAAATACCTGCCAACTGCGAGTCGGACTCGCACACGAAGGGTTCCGTACAAGCCAAACGCCAAACGCCGAAAAAATCTCGTTTTTATAATTATGGACACCGCCTTTAATTTTTTATTAATTTATTTTATTATTTGTTGTTATATCGGCAATAGAAATACAGACTGTGAATTTAAATTGTCCACCTATTACGGTTCATGAGATACAGCCAGCTGATACACAGACGGACAGCGGGGGCTTAGTAGTAGGGTTCCGTTGACACCCTATGGATACGGAGCCCTAGAAATCGTGACTTTATGAAAAGTTTAGGTATTTAAATACTTGAGAAGTACTCGTTTACTTCATACCTGTGCACATAGTCGGTAGCTGATGCCGGAACGCAGAACTGCAGTACGAGGTCAACTCGAGGCACATCTATTCCTCTGGCGGCGACATCCTGACATATTAATTACATTTAAGAACGAGAAGGGTAGGTAGGCTGAACAGACTCCGAAGAAATAGGTACGTTTAACATCTTCGTTCGGACTTCGGCAGTGCTCAAGCGAGCTTCAAGCCAAGATTTTCGGGTATTCTCGCCGTATGATCGGATCGGCCGCAGTGTAAAAGTCCCCAGAAATTGCTCTATATGTCTATAGTAGTATTCGATATATAAAGTAATAAAAAGAGATTTAATTTCAAGTCCCCACGCAAAACTCCGTGCATCTTACAGCAAACAGAAGCGTCGCACCGCGTAAGCGAGTGAGCGCCGGCTCGGTAGCTACCGCCCGCTGCGACCGAGATTAAACCTGATACCATCTCGCCTTCGCGCGGTCATTATCTACACTATGGAGGACATTACACCGCCGCCATTGCTGTATTAATGCAATTAAAAACACACTACCAAGTACAACGTATTGGTCGTGGCTATTACACGATTAGAAAATTATTTTACGCTTCACCTACAGCGCTGACCAACCGTGGAAAATATTCAAATGATAATAAAGCGATTTCTATGGCATCAGCGATTAAACCCTTTGAAACACGTAGTCGATTACTAATTTATAAAGTCTGGAATAGTTGCATTATCTAGACGTTTAGTTTTTGTTGCATCAGAGTTGCAAGAGAGTATTATATTAGTTCTAGTGGTTAATATTCATCTCAGGGCAAAAAATCTTGAAAAGCATAAAGATTTATAAAAACGAAATCCTAAGCTAGAACCAATTGATCCAATTAATTACCTCTGACTTTACAACAAGGACTGAATTCCTATTTCAGGTGTAAAAATAACTGAAGCTATCAACCTTGTCCTAGAGTCTGCTACCACATTAAATAAACAAATTACACAATAAACTTGTAATTAAGAATCCCTACCGTAACAGTAAGGTACCGATGTCGGCGTTGATAGATGTAGTAAACACATATAATAGTACATAATCGACGCGTATTGTTGCGGCGGTGTGGGAGCGCACAGAGAGCTAGATGAATGACCAGCTAATAGGCAGCCAGCCACAATAGCTAGCGACAAAGGTGAAGGAATACGGCCGCCATTATTGAACTTAGAATTTGATGATTAATCTGGTAGCACGTTTTTGAAGATAATAAATTGAAATTCTATTGTACGCGTAAATACGATTAAAAAATATTTTGGAGATCGGAATTACGTGTGTTGAGCGCGGTAATAACAGGAGACAATTATGGAAACGGTGAGATTGGAGGTGAGTAAGCATTGAAACAATCTAAAAGTTTTCTACGAATGTTACGACACAGTATCATGAGAAAAAAGCACTTTAATGCATCCTATTTGATAAAATAGTGGCTGAGAAAACGCTGTAAAGTCTTATTAAGTAATTCCGAATCGGAGCCTAAAGAAAAAGTTATAAAATTACCGTGCAAATAAGAACTCCATTCCTAGCCGCACGGAACTGCTTAAAAACCTCCATCCTCTGTTCATGGGGCATGGATCCGTGCAGACTGAACATATCCAAGTCAACCGGCACCAGACCTCCTTCAGTAGGCTCTTCGTATTCCACTTTAAAGTCATCCGAATCGTCTGATGATGATGAATCTTTGTCCTGAGAAATACATTTTGTTTTAACATAAGTAAGATTTCAAGGTATATTGTAACGTTACTAAAATTTGTAGTCACTATTTGTGATGTAGGTACTTACATCGTCATCATTATCGTCGCCAGATTTTCTTTTCTTTGCTTTAGAATTTTTAGCTTTATCTTGGTTTTTCTTTTTGACTTTAACGTCTTTACCAGTTAGCGCGGTTTCTATTAATTCTGAAAGGTAATCTACCATTTCCAATGTCGCCACGAAAACTATCATCTTACCACCTTTCTTGTTCATTATGCAGTGTTCCACGATAAGGCCGACAAGTGTGACCAGTCTAAGTTTCATGGGGACGACGAGGAACGTCTGATTGACTGATGCTGGCAAAACTAATTCGTCTTCTCCTACAGCTGATTTTACTGCTGCCGCGAAAGTATTGACAGCTGGAGATGTTTCATCTTCATCTTCGTCGTCATCACTCGCTTCCTCATCACTGTTATCCTCTTTCTCCACTTTAGGGTTTTTAATTTCATGGTCTCTTTGAGCTTTGAAGTATTCGTAATCGGAATCACTGTCACTGTCTTCGTCAATTTTGGCGGCCTCAACATTAGGTGGTGGTACAGTTTTACTTTGTGTTGAGCCCACACTTTTGAACAAGTTTTTGTGGTTAAGGCCAGTGAATGCTTTCAATCCTAAAGTTTTAGGGATCAGATTAAAATGTATTTGAGACCAAAACATTTGAATCCATTAAAAGGAACTCACTTACCTCTTTTAGCTTCTGTATTATTTTCTTCATCGGGTGCATAAGCAGTTTCTTCTTGTTGTTCACCTTCTTCATCTTCTTCTTCTTCTTCCGAATCCTCCTTGATTTCTTTTACTGGCTTAGATTTTTCTGCTTTTGGCTTTTCAGATGCAATTTTTACTTCAGGTTTACTCCTTACTTCACTGGCATTTTTACTTTGAATGGTTTGAGTAGTTTTTAGTGAATCCGCTATAACAGCCTTACCTTCAGATGTGTCTACAAAGACTGGATTCACTAGAGTAATTCCTGCCAGATTTTCAACAGCCTAGAAAATATTCTGAGTATTTATTTGTTGTGTTGTATATATTAAATGTCAGAAGTTCTATATTTCATTCATTAAACACATTACCATTATTATTTAATGTATGTTTGTATATATGAGTGTAAAACTAGGGACTAGAGATATGTCTGAAATAAATAAATAAATTACCTTTGTAAGAGTGGCCGATAGTAAAATAGTTTGCTTTTCTTTAGACAAAAACACATCAGTCAAATGATGTTTTATCTCTGCTTTTTCTTCACTACTTTCATTAAGACTAGTTTCGGCTGTATCATCATCTGGATCTGGAATCTTCTTTTGTACATTTTGTTTCATAAGAGCCATGGGATCGTAAGTGGCTGCTTTTTTATGATCCTCTATAGCTTTGACTATAGCCGCAACATCTTTTTCGTAACCCATGTCTAGTAAACGATCTGCTTCATCCAAAACTAAACATCTGCAAATATCATGACGCTAAATGTTTTGCCGTTTTTTTTTTAATAGCAATCTTTTGGGCATCCATCTTACTTACATGCTCACTTCTTAATGTAAAACATTAAATTTAAGAAGAATTTTTCGTCGCATTATTTTATTAAATAAGAAACATCAGATTGTAAAATATTGCCATAAGATAACTTACCCAGTCTTGGCAAAGTTAAAGGAAGCAGTATGTCTCAAGTGGTCATTGATGCGTCCAGGAGTTCCAACCAGTATGTTGATACCTTTCCTGAGTCGTGCTTTCTCAGCTTTCCTCTTTTGTCCACCACTTAGTAGACCAGGCACAATCCAATGAAATGGCTAATGTTAAATAATAAACATACAAATTGTTAGTTTTTTGGCAATACTATAAAATGTGTCCCGAGAAGACATTTTGTACAAACGTGTAGTCAAAACCAATAATAATTAATTTTGAATCAACACTTTTCCATGGTTTGAGTGAATTATTAAAACTAAATAATTAATAAAAGTCTTACACACGTTGTCTACATCTATCTTATACTCTCCTATTGCAGGTATGCTGGAAGAGATTTCTTTAGAAATCAGTATTACCATTGTGCATACTTTTCTGTTCTCTTTATTCTTCTTGTCTGTTTATATGTGTGTACATAAATGGTTAAATAAATAAATAAAAATAAACAGTGTATCAAGTACCTTGACTAGCTTAATAAATAGCTCATAAGTCTGAACTGCAAGCTCCCTGGTTGGTATCACCACTATGACCCTGATTCCGTCATTCCTGCTTATCTTGGGTCTAATTGCCTGTAGCCCCTCTATGATTGGCAAAGCGTATGCTAGTGTCTTGCCTGACCCAGTCTGTGACCTAATTACAAAATATTATTAACAAGGTGCATTATCATTTTAGTAACAGAAGCCAAAAACACTTGAACATTATAAGAAATAGAGGCTATTTTTTATGATTTTGATGAGTAGAATACAGTTACAGGCAGTGAAGGAATCACCTTTAGTTGCACAATCAATTGCATCACAATTTACACATATAATATTATGCAATTTGATAACACAATATTATTTTTAGTAGTAATTTCATATACTTAGCAAAATTATAATTTTAAGATTAAGCCCACCTAATGAGTACATCTCGGCCCTGTAAGATGACTGGTATTGCGTTCTGTTGCACCGTCATCAGTTCTTTCAAACCTAAGTTTTGCTGCAAGTTTGCAACACTATGAGGGTGTATATCTAAGTCTGTGAAGGTCTTGCCTGCAAACACCTGCTCCACAATCGGTTTGACTGCCCGCTGCCCAATACGGGGCACTTGTGGGTTGTTCTTAAATAGTGAAGATATCCACCCACCACTCCTAGGCTTGTTTTGCTTCAACTGTATAGTGTCACTGAGATCTTGGTAGTTCTTCCCTTGGTATTTGCCTTTATTTTCACTGAGATCTCGTAGTTTAGCCCCCAAATCGTCAGATTTGTCTACTGTAGGAGGTGACACCCTCGCCACCTTTTTAGGCGGGCCTTCGGCATTTTTTAAGACTGCACGATTGGTTGCGGCCAAATTCTGGGGTCTTTTCCTAGCTATGGTCTTACCAGTAAACTTTGGATTTGATATAAATTTGTATTCCCCCGCATTCTTCTGAAGAGCACTTGGTTTTTTCTTATCCTATCAAAACAAACTAGTTAACACGGTGTCTAAAGCAAATATAAAAGTTCACAACAAGTTCCCGCACTTACCTTCTTGGGCACTGATATATTTAATTGTAAGTCATCCATATTTCACTTATTCACAAGTTATTTACGTTTCATGGGCAATAATGTGAGGTTATACGCACGTTTTGACGTTTGTTGTGTTGTGGTTGTTTTGACGTTTACAATGTTCGTTCTGAAACGTACTTACATTGCTGTAATGATAACATTTGGAAAAGTAGAGTTATGTTCTTGGCTTTCAAATTCCTTTTTATACCCATTTTTGAGATTGGCTCACACAATTGTAATTACATTTTGTTTTGTTTAAAAATTACAGCTTTTTATCTCGTGGAATTAAGATTCCATCATTGCCGGTCTCCAAGATTCAGACGCCGCCTAGTTCAGAGACCACCATAGATATCAAAATTAGGATCACTAACAGTTGCAGGACCGACAGTACGATAGGCCAATTTTAAGGTCATCATTGTAACATGGATTTATTAGAAAAATATTATTATACCTACCGACGTGCATAAGACCGTACTGCGCAAATCATACCTACATGCGAAGGCTTAGGTATAGCAAATAAAACTTGAAAATACTCAAAAGAAAGCAACGGATAGGTAAGGGAAGGGATCGAACTCGTGCAACCGCTCAAGTGTAACGCGTTGGGAATCGGGGTTGTACCCACGACCACTCGCTCTACAACCTTCGCCGTTCGTCCGACAACCGTTCGAATAACGTAGATGTAGAAGTCCAGGGCGGATTTAAGGGTAAAATACCCGTGCCCGGAGGGGCACGGGGGTACGTGCCCCCCCCAAACGGTATTTTTGTGTACTGTGAAGATCCATCAAGACGTTGCGGCAAAAATGGGCGCTAATTAAGTGCTGGACATCTTTAGCAGAAAACTGTCTTTACTAACTAAACATTTAATTTTTCTATTGTTTTGACACTTTCATTAAACTTCATATACATACTTGAACTTGTAGAAATATAATTGAAGTATCATACTTCAACTTTTTCTTTGCCCGTCCGCCCCTTGTGCCCCCAGAAAAATATGCTGGATCCGCCCTTGTAGAAGTCATTCAGTTAAAACCATCAGACTAAACCGATTTATTTTCCCAAAAACTACTCATACACACCCCCACACCCTGCTATTATAACCTATTATAACATAAACTGTAAAAGTATTTTGTAAGCAGTGTACTTATGAACACGTGTCCAAAACAGTGATGATGCGAATTACGCATAGATCACGTGGCGACACGTGCCGCCAAAATATCCCTTTGTGATGCATAAGGGGCGGAACAAATATTTGAATTTAAAACCCCATGTTAAATAGATGCCTTTTTAATGGTTTTCATGTGGATTATGATTACCGATTTTTCAGTAAGCGAAGTACATAGATACCTACGACTGTAGCACTAAGGTTTGTAGTAAACTGGTGAGTGTAGGTACCTACATATGAAGGATATCAAGTAACATGTTCTTCTCAATTATGACAACATTCCAAAACAAATATCTAGATTTTTTTAAAGAAAAATAACAACAAAACTGTAATCACTGTTAATTAAAAAAAAATACTTTCACAAAGTTAACACTAAGTAACTATAAGTAGCCAGATCAGATTATACCTACCATAAACTTACAGGTAGGTACCTTTTCATGTGGCCTCAATAAATCAACATCTACCTACTTTAAGTACACTTCTCATGTTTGCATAAACTCCGTTGAAAGGAAGAACCGCCAAATCCGTGCACTTGAAATTCAGCAAGCGCACGGTTTGGGCATACAGGAAAAATGGCGCGGCGGCAAAAGGATGGCGAAGGCGTGAGGGCGCGTCGTGATTACCGGCGCCCAACCGGGACGACCCCGCGTGCCCAGCGGTCCTAACACCCTCTTCTTATTTAAAACAAACAAGCTATGATTTTTATGTGCTTTCAAAGTCAATAGCATTATAATATTTGATTTTAAACTAGCTGCTTGCATGGTGAAAAACTAAAAGATAGAGAATCTATCTATATGTTTAGTAAAGAATCTATAGTTATAAAAGCGTAAACGTATAAAAAAATCGGTAAGTTTTAAGAAACTGAAACAATGCGTAGAATAAGTAAAGTATATGGTCGAGTGTATAGATTGACCTAATTAATTTATTAAACACTTTACTGTACAACACATAAAACAGAAAGGATAAACGTATTAGGATAGACCTCGTTGGTCTAGTGGTCACAAGAGCTACTGCTCAGCATGAGGTCCTGGGTTCGATTCGCTGGTCGGGCAAAGTGTTATTGGGTTTTTCTATCTAGAATTTCTCAGTAGCAGCCCGGAATTTGGATTTGTGCCCGGTGATGGCAATAGACTCGCCCCCTATTACAGCATAACTTGCGAAAAGTGGGTGTACTATAGGTTATCCTCTGCCTAACCCTTCTGGGATTACAGGCGTGATGTTATGTTATGTTATTTACGAGGGCTGCACTAAAAGTATCGGGAATGGAATATTTCCACTGTTCCTGTCATATTAAAATCTTTTTAATTAAAAACTCCTTGGTTTAAAAAATCGAATATCATTTATTTATTTTAAAAAAGATTCTCGGTCTTGTCACAAGGTTTTGTCAAACTTGTTTAGTCGTTGAGAAAATGGAATTGACTCGAGAAAATTCAAGAGCTATTTATATAATATGACTTTCGAAGTGGTTTAACACAAAAGCAGTGTGTTGACCGGATGATTTCTGCATTTGGTGATGAAGCCCCATCCAAAACCACAATTTATCGCTGGTTTGCTGAATTTCAACGTGGACGTGTCAAGCTCAGTGATGATCCCCGTCAAGGTCGTCCAAAAACTGCAGTCACCCAAGAAAACGTTGATGCTGTGCGTAAGCTAATTGAGGAAGATCGACATGTGACATACCGCGAAACTCAGGCAACTTTAGACATTGGCATGAGTCAAATACAAATAATCTTGCATGAACAATTAGGTGTAAAAAAGTTGTTTTCCCGATGGATACCGCATTCGCTCTGTGAAGAGCAAAAAGCGGCTCGCGTTACTTGGTGCATTAGAACTCTCGAAAGATTCCACGCAGGATCCTCAAATGCTGTATACAACATCGTATCAGGTGACGCATCCTGGATATATGCGTGCGAACCCGAAACAAGAAACCAGTCACGAGTTTGGGTGTTCGAAAATGAGTTAAAGCCAACAAAAATTGTTCGTTCACGGAGTGTTGCAAAAAAATGGTGGCCACGTTTGTCTCATAAACCGGCTATGTTACGACTATTCCTCTTGAGGGACAAAGAACGGTTAATGCAGAATTGTATGCTAGCATTTGTTTGCCACAGGTCGCTTCTGAACTCCGTAAAGAGAACTGCAACCACCGCATCATCCTCCATCACGACAATGCGAGTTCTCACACCGCACACAGAACAAAAGAGTTTTTAGAGCAAGAAAACATAGAATTATTAGACCATCCGCCGTACAGCCCCGACCTAAGCCCTAATGATTTCTATACTTTCCCTAAAATAAAGAATAAATTGCGTGGACAGAGATTTTCATCACCTGAAGAAGCTGTGGACGCCTACAAAACGGCCATTTTGGAGACCCCAACTTCCGAATGGAATGGTTGCTTCAATGATTGGTTCCATCGTTTGGAAAAATGTGTCAAATTTCGCGGAGAATACTTCGAAAAGCAATAAATACATTTTTAAATAGTAATGTTGTGTCACTTCCTTGATTCCCGAAATTTTCAGTGCCGCCTCGTAAAACATTACGTTTTGCATTATTCATTCTACGTTTGTTTGATTTATTCTAATACCAACCCTCCCAAATTCAAACCTTTTTTCATGAAATAAAAGTAAATCGTCAATTATTTATGAAAAATGTTATCAAGTTGGAACGAATATGATTCCAGAATTTCGCAAAACGTCAGTGTCATCTAACAGCTCACGTATAGCCAAAATAAGTTAATAAGTTAGAAAAATAATGAAAGGCGTCCTCAGGTAGGTACATTACGATTTTTTTGTTTTCGATATATTCGTGCGAGTTGGCGTTCTAATCTGAGGCTCTTCTTTTTCCCCGCAAGGAAGCATCACAGCAGCACTCTCCTTTGTGAACATATAGCTGCAATTATATCGTCTATAGTTGTTTAAGTACGTACACTACCATATCGTAAAACGATCACCAAGCGCAGTGAGCAACTACAACATCCAGAAATACTCAACCGTTATCTTTTATTTATAGTATTTTTGGTGCCCTTTGAAAATTATGTTACATGTCTATCAATCAATCAACTCAGCCTATCGCAGTCCACTGCTGGACAAATGCTTCTCTCAGGCTGAGCCACACCACCCTAAACTCCGGCCTACGCATCCAGTCTGTGTCTGTAACACCTTTTTATGGTCGTCAGTCAATCAGCGAGAGGGTGTTCCCATGCTACGCTTGTAACATGTCACATGTAGGTAAGAAATTGATATGTCCCTTAATTTTTACAGTAAATAGTAATGGCAGCTTTAAAACCAACCACGTGCAAGGAAGCAATAGCTCGCTGGGAGAAGTCGAAAGGAGAAAACGCCGCCGAAGCCAAAGTGATTGAGCTGCAGTTTCAGTGGCCTCCCATAGAAAAGATGGATGGAGCTCTGTCCACTCTAGTGTGCTGCGAGTAAGTTTTTTATCTTGGGTTAAAAAAAATAAAAATGCAGGTCCCTATTTGTAAACCTATTGATGGAATGGATTAAGGCTCCTGTCCTGTCCTGTGCGGGCAATTAACGCAAAGCGAGTAGAGCTAGCAACTAAAAACGAGTTGGCGATCTACTACGAGCAGCGAGTGCGCGACGACGACGAGCGATTACTCGCTGCTATGCGTTTGTACTATATAGGTACCAAGCATGAGTCTCTCGGCGAGTAGTCTGCCCGCCCAGCGAGCGTTGCTGAGCGAATACTCTCTTTCATAGCTCTCGTTGCTGCGACAAACGAGTAGGGCGTGGCGGTGTGAACAGCATTCAACTAGTACTTAAATCTTTTACACGTTAGTGTTATATTACCTGTGCTTTTACTTAAATCGTTCGATAGCTAGTTGCTTCCTCGTCGGTGGTGGGTCATGTGCCTTACCAATAATATGGAAATAAAGTTCTTGAACGTAAATATGACACATCGAGCTTTAGGAAGAGGCTGTCACACACTTAGGTAAGTAGTAGGTATATCTTCCTCTTCTTAGTGTCGATAGCAATATAAATGCGATTCGGCGACTCGTGTTTGGCGCCATAATATTGGTTTGGTATATCTAAATAAGTGACAGAGAGACGAATTCTCTAATTGCTCTTTACTCTATCGAACTTTTTCTCAAAGTCGACGTGTCTTACGTATTAATTTACGACCGTGTTCTCAGTCTACACAATAAATATCGAATAATTTTTTTCTTCTATTTTCAGGAAATTAAGCCTATCATCGAACATGATTGACAAAATAGCTGGTATTGCTGGAATGAAATCTCTCAAGGTTTTATCCGTTGGACGGAATTATATCAAATCTTTATCAGGAGTGGTAAGCCTTGTGCACAACATTCTACGTGGCAAGCTAATAAAATCTTATAATTATGATCGCCTATTTAAAATGTCATGGCTTAGTTCTATTAAAAAAAAAACCGGCACTCCGCCGTATAAGGCGACCCTCTTCCATAACCATAAAGTTGGCGCTTAATACTAGACTGATCCACATAAAACCTTACAACTAATATTCAAATATCAGAGGAACTAGCCTATTGCACAACTTTTCATACTTTTTTATTTCTTACGTTTTAGGAAACTGTGGCAGATACATTGGAAGAGTTATGGATAAGCTACAATCCGATCGATAAGCTGAAAGGCATCGGACAACTCAAACAGTTAAGAGTTCTGTACATGTCTAACAACAACATCAAGGAATGGGTGGAGTTCAATAGACTACAGGTATCTTGTCCATGTCAAATACCTACGTTATATTTGTTCACAGCTCACTTTAATCAAATTGTTATGCCCATTGCGTCGGCAGAAATCATAATCAACTGTTGGAGCCTTTCGAAAAGGAATTAAATAATGTTGCAGTCAGGCCATACTATATTCCATCACCACTACGCTCACTGTTCTCACGGTGAACAAAAAAACATCGTGAAGAAACCTATATGTTTTAGAACAAAAAAAATTAAAACATGTAACATCCATCAACAAGCACTGGGCCCGTATGTTGAATCCACACTCCCTCTCACAAAGAGGAGGCCTGTGTCTCAGCAGTGGGAATGTTATTACATACTTCCATGAGGAATATCTCCCGTAAGGAGAGGAACGGTTGGCTGAATAAACCCAGAAACGGTCGACACACCTGGTATAGGAGGAATAGATGTGTGACGCACAGATGCTTTGCTATCATCACCGATCGTGTCAATCGTATGTCTCCTTTTTGGCAAGTTTTATAAAGACTCGTCATCTTCCTCGTCAGAACTCTCATAAAACATTGGCTCAGCTGTTAGTTGAGTCCCTTAAACAAAAGAACATCATAATGTTAATACATATAATTAAATAGGCGGGATAAGTCTTTGACATCTGAAATAAATTATAAACAGTTTCTTTGCCTGGGAGATGTCACGAACTCAGCCAACGAACGACACTATGGAGATGAACTCCAGAGTTTTCATCGTTGGCGTCATACTCTATTAAGATAGGAAAATGGTAACTTGGTTCGGCAATAAAGTATATCCATCACCTCGTTCCAAGTCAACTACAATTTCGTTGAAATTGAGCTTTTACTGGTCGCGCTAAATAGGAAACAATTATTATGGTGTACCCCTATGTTACGGCCAGACTTTTAAATGGCCTTTCAGACGTAAAAAAAGAAACAAATTAGTAGGGCTTATTTTTGGAGAACATATCTAAAATTAAATAATATAAAATTCCGCTTTAAAATATAACAAAAAGCTTACCTTTGTGCAGCCCTTGGGAAAAAAAATCTCGAAGATTTTCAAAAACACAAAATTTACATGAAAATGTGTGTCCAATCATGCAACTGCATTAAATACAAGGAGGATAGGTACTTACATAGCATGACAGTATAAATATCTATGTCAATTTACAGAATGAATATGAAAAATGCAGGTAGATTTAAATATTTTTTGGGTCTTTTAAAAGCCCCGTCGCAGTATCTGGGTTAACTGATGAACTAAGTACAGGTGAAATGTGGTTATATCAGCTGTGATTATTGTGATAAAGTAAGACCACAATTGAACAACTGTTGTCAAGCTGAATGGTTTTGGTGGTTCGGAAAAATACTGCTTCAATGTCTCTTTTGACCGAGGTGACTGAAGACCAACCAAGCACTCAGTCACTACACTCAATCATTCCTTCAGTTCTTGTTACTTTACTTACAGCCAGACTAAATGTTGTTCCAAATAAGATAATGCCACAACATAAGTTTTAATGTAGGTACTATACCTACTCGTTTATTACTGAATTTCCCGAATGTTTTTTTTTTTACAGGAGTGTCCAAATCTCAGAGACTTGGTTTTCATCGGGAACCCGATAGTTGACGCCCAACCAGACGTTGATACATGGCGTAATCAGGCTTCCACTCGACTCCAACAAATAACAAAGCTGGATGGCATTACTATCATAAGGGAGTGATTTACTATTGAGATAGCGAATGATTAACTTTAATTTTAATTTAGTATGCAACTGAAGCATGTATTTGTGTTATTGTGTTGTTTTACGCTATTAGCCCAAACACACCAACAAAATATTAAATTTTATTACATAATATACACATTTTGAAACAGGTAAATTGCAAAACTTCGGTCATTATTTTGGGGTAGGAATAATACTACAAAGTACCTCAAAACTTAATTATCTGAATAAGAATTTTGATTGCGTGACACTTTCCGTAACAATGGGTGATAGAGGACCACTTGTTTAGCCTACGAATTGAAATGACGATAATATTCGAAATAATAGCCTCGTCGCATCGCCTCGCTAGCTTGACATTTATGACAGATTATGACTCTGGCAACACTAATAACTGCTGCACACGCCATCTATCTATTAGGTGACGCAACTATAACATGACAGCGTTAAGATTGAATTCCATTAATCGAATAATGATTGCGATGGACAGATTGAAGATTACAGAATAATTCAACTAACTCCATGAAGCGATTAATTCACTCATTCGTTGATAAACTCTATCACCGTAGCTATCATAATTTAATCTTTAAACACTTTTTAAACACAGTGTGACATGTAAGAGCTCTAAATTATGCAGTAACTAAGTACATAGATAGTAAAACATTGCTTCTACGAGGAATTGGCTATTCACATTAACTCCGGAATTCGGATGCTGTAGAGAAAAACGCGTGGAAATAGCTAAATAACATGAATGACTCCCCTGACTTGGTACCTACAAAAAAAAAAGTTGCTTATTTTATAGCAAATCGTCCAAATGTTCATGTGAATGCGACGCTATTGTCCGTACAGCTTTGTGATTCTTCATACGTCTCAAAGCCGACTTAATAGCCTGCTTAATTCGCGCCAAAAGGAAATACGAATTGGCCGGGGACGCCATTGCCGGCGGAAAAGTCCCTCTCTTCGTAGTAGCGCGAATGGCCCCGCCATTGTGTTGCCACTAATAAAATTTAATGATGTAAACGGATAGCACGAATTTATCTAACTCAGAACTCGTAGGGAGCGGGGCACTGAGGGGAAATCAATTAACGACAATCTATCAGCTGTAAAGCAAATTGAATAAGGTATTGTTATACGATACTGTTAGAGTTTTATTATAGGCTCTCTTATTTATATTGCTAATTTGTATTTTGAAGCGCACCAATTAGGTAGCTTTTGGAGTGAAACCACCGGAACCCAAGAATAGTCGCTAGAAAAACCGATGAATTAATACGTACAATTCTGTCGTGTTCTGTCTGAATAAAATCCTAAGTACTGTTGGGGTTAAAACAACGCGAGAATGACTTGCTCTTCCAAATTTTGTTGTTACTTTTTGTTACACTACTAATAAATGAATTTATACCGATCAATGAACGTACTAATGTTAACCCTCGTTGTTACATATCAACTAAAATACGTATTAATGTACGAGTAGGTGCCATGTGTAAACAATCCATCGGAGCCATGTGTATCAGTAGATACGTCAGCGACATTTGAATAGAGTTCAATAATTTAATGGAAAACACCGGTCATTGTGTACTCAGCGTAATGGACCGATAATTGTCCATCCAAACAGAAGTAACTCTGTTAATCAAAATGAAGCTCGCACCTTCCCTACGCATTATAAATGAAGTGTGCTCCCTCGTTAATGCGTACAAATGCCGCCGACCGCCACCTAGCCCGTCATTATTTAATTATTAACACTACAATCGACCTAATTTTGATTTCTATTTGACATTTCGATTACGAGGCACGTAGCCGCCGGCGCGCAGCCATTTTGTGACATCTGTCCTCGAATGTGTTACGAACTATAAAATTCAATTTCCCCAATCGGCCAGCTCGACACATTTATTATTCATAGGTCGGTACCTAGATGCCCGGCCACTAACAGATGTGATCTTTTACGTGAAGGAATATCAAAAAACATGACTTCGATATAAAGAGCAGTGATTCTAAGGGACATGAATTTAATATAAGATCATGTGAATCCAATTTATGGGAATATTCGGATAGTATAACAGAAAGTCCGAATACATTCACAAATAAGCTATTCAGTCGCGTGACATCAGAGTTTTCCTGTCGCGGGAAATGAGTTTTTATTTCAGTTATTGAAAATTTGACTCAGTATTGTTTCTGAAAAGCTATTAATATTGTAGGAATGTAGCTCGTGCTTTATTGGCAAGCAATCGACTTCAGGTCACGCTACTGATCGCGTTTAATACTTGATTTGGTTGACTGATAGTCATGCTGTAATGACTGTATCGTCACAGCTGGTTGTAAGTTTCCACTCTAATTTGATGTTCGAATCGTGCTTATAAAAATGTACCTATATACCTAGTAGGTAGCTAGTGAATATCGTGTTTGTGTTCGTCTATTATCCAATAAATCAATCCATGTCTTCGGTAATGCACAATCCATTTGCTCGCATGTAGCCTAATTGCCGTTAGCGCCGCCCAATAGCCGCATTAGGTTAAAACGCTGGTCGACCAGCCCGCCCCCGGCTCGTACGGTAAACTTATGAAACTCCTATATACTCGACTATAATGGCTGATTTTCTAGCTCACGAGATGTATCCCCAGCAAACGGTCGCGCTTACGCCACTCAAAGGCGGAGAAAATGGCTTAAGTGCTTTCTCTATTATGCTTAAGGTCGTTCGTGAAAAGGATAATTTTCAACTCTCCAGCGCCCCCGTTCCGTCCGGATGTAGAATTAGTAGTGATGTGACTACACTTCAACGTTTCTAATACTTTCTTCCTAGAGTTTTTTTTTTACTTATCTCTAAGTGAGTACTTAAAACAAAAACGGTAAAAAAAAGAATCAGTACAGGCACCTTCTGTGAACACATGTGTAGGTACAGAAGAAACAAACTACACATAAAGAGAAATTCACGAGGTACCTATTATTATTTTTAAAATTTTTTTTTTCCTATGCGTGTTCATACTTTTCCAACGTTTACTAAGATAATAAATATTTTAAGTTGGGTAACCTATTGTCGCGGCAAGCGTCGAGGGTAGCGAAATAAAGCTTTCCCAACAAACAATAGTTCCGGCCCTTTGTCGCACTCGGAGTTGAGTAAACATTAGTAGTTGAGGGCATTGTGAGAGGTTTCCTCCGCCTCCGACCTCCTTCGAGCCTCCGCCGCGCTCTGCCGACTCCAGGCCTAACAGTTTACGGCCAGATAACTCCCGCTTACCCCTCATTACCTTTTGTTTGATAAGAACTGTTTGTTTTGTTTAAGAATACATAGGTCTGCAGTATTGAAGGTAGGTACCCACCGATATTTCTTTCATTCTTACAAATTCAAATTATAGTATGGGAGTAGTGTTATTCTGCTGAATCTGAAAGTATGAGGTGATGTATTATTCATTAAAAAAAACCGGACAAGTGCGTGTTGACCTCGCGTGGAGATGATTCCGTACGAAAAAGATATATTACCCACTAAAAGCATTTCATGAAAAGTAGATTGCCAAGACTTACATAACACTTTCGCTGTTCAAAAGTTATCAGATCTAATGTAAAGCCAAGCCCCTAACTCTACAAGGCTTAACTCTACAAACCTTACATCTTTGTCAAAATGTACGGCTTGGACGTTACGCGGCCGTCGCACAGATCAGGGACTTAACCTTTTAACTGTGTTAATAAATGTTAATATAAGTAACAGCAATAAGCAGTTTTAGGTATAATGCACGGTACCGCAACAACGCGCGGCGGACAGACAGTCGCGGCGTTGTCAAAATAGCCTCAATCCAGTCAGGATTACGGATATTTTTGCAAAGCCGCGTTTATCTGTTACACTTATTAACACTGTTAACACTTTTATATCTGTTACAGATATATTACTGATACACTTTGGAGAGCAGTGGTGGCCCAGTGGTGACGGCCGCGACTTACGAGTTGTAGGTCGTGGGTTCGAACCCAGACAGGCGCTTTACCTGTGTAATTTATTTCATCGCCACGTCTCTCAAAACGGTGAAGGAACACATCGTGAGGAAACCGGCACGTCTTAGAACCAAAAATTCGAAGACAAGTGACATCACCAACCCGCACTGGGCCCGCGTGGTGGATTACGGCCCACTCCCTCTCACAGAGAGGAGGCCTGTGTCTCAGCAGTGGGAACATAATAGGCTGATTATGCTTATGCTTCGCTTATAATATACACTTTCGTAAGTGTTTGGGTTATCACATTGAAAAACACATTTATAACAAAAGATATCCTTTTTTCAAATCTTATTACCAAGTTACGTTAATGAGTACTTATTATGATTTATAAAGTGACGGTAAAAAAGGGACTAAGGCCCTTAAGTCTTAGTGACGTGTAGAAAATAGTTTATTTTAAAATTATACAAAAAGTTTATTTGAGACCCTCACAACAAGCCTTTTTTATTTGATATGTCACACAGTACAGTTTGCAAACTTTTGTTTTGTCTTTTCTAGTTTGCATCTCAAAAGTGGGTCTCATTTCAGTTATTTACATTACACGTCTTTGTTTGGGTCACAAAAATTCATGTGTACGAAATTTCAACTTTATCAGTCCAGTAGATTCGAAGCAAATTTACTGTGACAGACGGACAGAAAGACAGACACACGTGTGATAAGAGTTCCATTTTTTCATTAGGGCGTACGGACCCCTAAAAACACTGTTTCTATTATCTTATACTTAACCACGAAGTACAGTGCAAACAGTAGAAGTCACGATCGTATCATAAATTTATTTCAACATTAACACCTACTTTCCATAATAGCCGATAAACCAAATTTAGTTTTCATGTTACGCACCCTCCACAACTACTTATAATAAGCAATGATCAATGGAGAATAATCCTATTGTGTCGCGCGCACACAAAAAACCATGTCGGAATTATTCCGCTACGGTTTCGCGCTAATATCTCCATTACATTAGAGTAGAACCTCATTGTTGGCCAAACTACATCTACATGAAAAGATTAAGCGCCAAAATAAATGTTGACAGTTGTCGCATAGACAATAGAAAAGTGAGTGCATTTCGATATACGCATAATGGTTTGTGTTTATTTAATTTAAGTCACTGGCAACATAGAATAATGGCGTGTTTTCGCCAGCGGCGCTCGGCGTTCCGACTTGAGCCGGGAGCGCCTCGGGGCAATAAAATTAATGAAGCGTGGAGATGGGACCATTTTACTTGTATTATTCGTCTCCTGCGGCCTGAGACTGGAGCGAATGTCCATTAGTTCTGTTTTAACATGTTAGCGAGGTTGAAACGTTGTAAATGCGATTTACTTTGCAGAGAGGGTGAAAAAGTAGCTGGAGAGATTTGATCGCGATCAGTAGCCAAAGCGATCGGAAGTGATCTCAAATACCTATTTGCTCGAAGTAAGAGTTCATAATTTATTAACGGCCAACTTTTAGATGCCTCCTTCTCTTTATATTTACTTATTGGTACCTACATCGTTCAGTAGACTCTATATACTGTATTCCACTATGAACACATGTTATGTCAGAGTACCTACTTAGCAATATCTGTAAGTATTAATCATGTGGTAAATACTGCAAATAATAGCGTAACGTGAACAAAGAGCGTTACACCGCATTAGATGGTTACTGATGATCAGTCCATGGAAGAGCGAGCGGTTACACGCGTCAAATTCCCGCGATATCATCTTAATCCGCCAATATTAGTCCTGCACTAACGGCTCATTGTACGCATATATGAAGAGCGCTTATAATAATTATTATTCTATGGAAGAGCGTTTATTTTTAAGCTTTCGATGGATTAAATATAATAATTACATAAATTATTTATCATGACGATCCGTCTTTTACCACTCTACAAACACTAACTTTTTTCTTAGTTTTTTAAACTGGAACAAGCAATTGGAGATCGGTATATATTTTTGTTGCTGATTTTCTTTATGTAGGAACTTTTTTTTTTTAAATAATGTTATCCCAACGAGTTATCCCAAATCTAGATAGAAAAAAACAAAACAATTCTTCACAAAACCAGTTCTTTAGAACCCACTCGTGATTACGCCACACACAAACATTCCGCTAACTGCAGAAAATTACATAGAAGTCATTCCTTAACAAAAGGCTCTTCGACCACAAAGTGTGTATCGCAGGCGCTAAACCGTCGCACGCTCATTACGCGAACATTTGCTACCGCTATTAGCATATCAAATGGTCTTATCTGATGTAACGGCTGGCGCTTTGCACTCGACCACTCACATAACTAATGCTCCTACGAGACAATAACGCGATTAGCGATATAAATACAGTAACAAGAGCATAACAAGGGATTTTAGCAGGATACGCTGATTCTTATCAGGCGTCGCGTTAACAAGGGTAAAGTAAGTATGTGTTTTTGAGACTCAAACGTATTGTGTTACTTAAAAGAGTATTGTTGGTGTACGACGTGTTCTACGTATGTTTGGTCCTACAAAATATTAAAAACAATTGTAAAAATAAGGTATTTCATTGCCTTGACAATAGAAAGATTGTTTCCTCATCTGCACTATCGCTTTAAGATATAGCCCTACTTTTGACATATTCTTCTTATTCTGGGATTCAGCGCTCCTCACAGATTCGGTACATGCGTTTCCATTCATCACAAATCGGATTTAGCTGTACAGCTTGAGACGTACTTACGTACACGTTTTATTTATCCTAAGAAAAATCAACATCCCGCATCCGAAACAGGGCTTGCAAAAAAAATAACAGCGGAATTTGTTTTACACGAGAATGATAAACTTTTATGAGGTTGTTACGTAGCAACAATAGGCGGAGCGCTCCCGAGCCCCGGAGGTTTAGTGCGTCCGATTTCCATACAAAAACTTATATTTCCTCGACTAAATGGCACGTGAGAGGACATAAAAATACGGGAAAACTACACCCAGCTACCGACTAGTTAACTATTCGGTTTTATTCATTTTTACCCTTTGCAGGAAACATAGGTAAATAACTGTATCTGCAACGAGATGTATGTATATATATAGTGGAAATATACTCAGTAATGCTACGTTTACTTCTCTGGAATGTAAATTCAAACTATTAAAACATGAGCAGCTCAACCAAGCTGTGGCGGAAAAATATTTCCGACTCACATCACATTCAGTGCCAAGAAAACTTGGTTTGCACAAGACTTTGTAAAGTTTTAAAACATACAATGTACGAATACTAAATGATTTTCTTCTCGTGACAACTTACAGAGATACCTATAGATACATATACTGGAGCTTTCTTGACGAAAATACATCGAATGTTACGAAAACATCAAGAAAAACATTTGATGTACCAAGGACATAGAAGTCGATAAATCGAATAGATCTAATACCAACTTAATCCAAGAATGTTAAGTAGGCATCATAAAAACTTATAGGGACGCTGGGTACGAGACGTATCCTACACGCGTCAAGCTGATCGCGAGCCCACCGACTTGTGCCATCTCTTAGGAAGTGATTTGTCAGCGCCGCCCCCTCTCGATTGAATAATTCAAATAATCGAGGTATTTATATGTAAATAGCGAGCCACATCTCCATACGAAAGGGCCGATCGGTACATAAATTTGGCAAGACGACGAGAAAAGTGCGACGCCCAACCGATCTGATTTATTCGCTAAGTTTTATAAAAAGTGGCGCGCGTCAGGAAATGTTTGTCTAATCGCGTTTATTGCCCCGACCCGGGATTTTGCGCCCCACAGCACACAGGGGTGACGTCGACTACGTAATACTCTGATATTATACAAAAACAACAAGATACTTACTCCATAAAAGGACCCCAAGAAAACCCCAAGCACAATGGATCAGACAACAAATAATAAGGAACAAGGAACACACTTCAAAAATTAAACTTACCCGTAAAATATCATGATGAACAAAGTTGTCAACGTCAAATTGTAACATAAACCCTGGTTAAGTGCATAAAACACATTTGATAAGTTTCTTATACATTCACCTAACACGTCGACAGAATGAGAAATATTCTGAATATGCTATAAGCGAGAAAATATATAGGGTACATTTAGCTACCTACTCAAGATGCTGCAGGATTTTCTTAATTGAACTCATCACGGGATACTTACTCTTCAAATACACTCCTTCAAAGAAAGCAATCCCTAAATGAAAACATAACAGCCTACTAACAGCAATTAATATCACTCTCTCAATTAGAGCAACCTATGACACTTATCCATGGAAATAATAACGTTGTTATGAGCGGTGCTAGTTCGCAGCAGCGCCATCATATGGCACTCCACTATTAGTCATAGGAGCTGGCATCACCGGCTCATCAATCATTTTAGTACGAGCGGGGAGGAACGGGTAAAGTGTTAATAATCGCTACTGCCACTATTGTTCATTTCTAACAAAATTCACGTACGGAATGATATCACTAACCTGACGTAGAGCCGTGGAACTTCGTCAGTGGTTAGACAGAGTTTAAAATAAGTTTTTATAGGTATTGGTACTTTGCCCGGAAGAAGATATGTCTCATCTTTAAGTAATGTTGTAGGTTGTTCAAGAGTTTCAATCTCGCCACTCGTCACTCAAACTCGCTTTCTCTACAGTGGGTGTGGTGAGCTATTAACCTATATAGGGTTTTCCACTATGAGGTGTTATTTTGATATTCAAAGAAAAATGCAATTTTTTAATATAAATGATCGGATGTTTATTTCATTATAAAGAGGAAGGTATGCCGGTAATAGTGGAAAATAACATAAGGCAAATGACCACCACGACCACGCTTACAGGACCATATCCTTTTCATGACATTTTCCATAATCAAATCGTAAAGTGGCTGCCCTATGTCCTCGATAGCCTCACGAATTCCATCTTTGAGGTCTTGAATCGACGCTGGGCTGTTGGCGTAGACCTTCTCTTTCACGTGGCCCCAAAGGAAGAAGTCGCAAGGTGTTAAATCACAAGATCTCAGTGGCCAATTGTGATCACCTCTTCGAGAGATAACACGGTCCGGAAACTTTTCTCGTAAAAGATCAATGGTTTCGTTGCTTGTGTGGCAAGTAGCGCCGTCAAGAAAGTACCGGGAAAAGATCACGTCCAGTACAGAAAATGTTATTTATTAATCTAAATTTATTTTATCGCCTGCAAAATGTGCTCCTTCAGAAACGATACACTTACGCGAACGAATAATCGGATTATTCATTGGCGTAAGTCACGATCAAATTTTTTTGGGTGACATGGCACACAAAACGGGTGCCACCTCTCGGTAGAGAGTAGTTATATTCTTTGGGTGCCACGAAGTGGTAATTTGAGTTTAGGAAAAAGTAAGAAGTCGGCTGGAGATATATCTGGTGAATAAGGTCTTTGCTCGATGGGATTTGTTGAGTTTTTGGTCAAAAATTCGTTCACAATGATGGCCTTGTGCGAAGGCCCATTTTCGGGCTGCGAAGGGCCATTTTCGTGGTGCGGCCTTCGCAGCACGAAGGCCATTTTCGTAATGCAAAATCCAAGAATTTTCTTTCCACAAATCTGACCTTTTTCATCGAATTTGCTCTCTTAAACGCCGCATAACGCTCAAATAATATTCTTTATTTAAGTTTGACCTTCTGGCAAGAATTTCCCAAACAACGCGATAGACAAAGAAACCAATCAACATAACTTTGACTTTTGATCGACTTTGGGTGTTTTTTTCGGTTTCGGTTCAGTTGGAAGGCGCCACTCCGAAGCTTGTTTGTTGACTGTTTGCATTGGTTGCATGTCTAACTCGTAAACCCACGTCTCGTCACCAGTGACACTGCGTTTCATGAATGTTGGGTCGTAATAGACTCGTTCTAGCATGTCCTCACCGACTGGAGAAAATTCAGGTCTTTTGGGATAAGCCGAGCGGCAACATGTTTCGAACCCAAGTGATTATTTAAAATGGTACGGATCGACTCGTGAGACACAAAAACTTCAGCGGCTATCTCTCTCAAACTTGATTGAGGATTTTCAGAAAATATTTCCTTCACTTTTGCGATGTTAACTTCAGTTGAACACATTGATGGCGTACCAGAGCGAGGCAAATCTTCCATCACATCTCGACCGATTTGTACCACTCATAAGTAAGTGTTTTTGATAAAAATCGATTCACTGTAAGCCTTCTGTAACATTTTCAGTGAATCCGAACACGAAAAACGTAGCGGCGTAAACGTAACGTAAGTAACAGTAGCAGTCCAGAGTCTGGATTTGTGCCCGGTTGATGGCAATAGGCTCACCCCCTATTACATGGGACTTAAGCAAAACTGGCGAAATGTGGGTGTTCTATAGGTACACCTCTGCCTAACCCTTCTGGAATAACAGGCGTGATGTTATGATGGTGTTAAATAAATATTTATAGTGAGTTCATCTTCATATTAAATCTTAGATATCACTCAAACTAATAAATACCCTTTTCAACACACTTGCTCATAAAGTGGCTCTATGGTCACCGCAATTAGGCACAGAATGACACCCATAATCAAACTGTGACTTTTTCAATGCTATAACTCACTAGTGAGTTTTAGATTTTTTTTTTTAATTTATTGGTGGAGTGGCGTTGTTATTAAATAATTTTCTTCGTAACTAGTACTTGTAGATATTTTAATGAATAAATAACTATAAATTCAATAGTGAACACGAGTTGTGAAAAATGTTTCACTATGGCGGGAAAAATTAATAAGTTTTCCTATGCGCGCGCATTGCGATCGGCCACAGACTAAAGGGATGAAGTTTTTTTTTTATTTTCCGCGCATAAGGTTTGCGCCTATTCTGCCACGTACAAAATGGGGAATTAAAAGTTTTCTTCTATTCCAGAGAAAATAAAAGTTATATTTGAGTGATAGTTTTATTTATTAAACACGTACGAGTTAAAATTATCTATTTAAATAAGAAGTTGCATGAAATGAGCAAGCAATAGGAACATTAATTTATTTGTTCTATTGAATACGATCTTTTTTTGAATAAAATAAGTTTTATTGATATTTTATACACAAGAGTGTTGAAAAACGTCGTATGATACACGTGTGTATTGATATCACCAATGTTACACACTAGTACCATAATGTACTATTCACATTCTACTTCTCGTGATAACATTTTATACCATTACTAGCAGACCCCGCAAACGTTGTTTTGCTTCCTTTTTTTTATATAGATGTAAACCGATTCTCAGACCTACCCGATATGCACACAAAATTTCATACAAGTCGGTCCAGCCGTTTCGGAGGAGTTTGTAACAAACATTACGACACGAACATGAGAATTTTATTTATTAGATAATTAATATAGGTAATGCAAATATCCACTTATTTTGAATTTTGTTTTCCAATATTGGATTTAGCTTTCATATTTTTTAACGTAATTACGATTTTGTTTGGTGGTGAATGCTGTGTATCCCTGTAAGAGGCATAAATACCTGTAGTTTTATTATGTTATTGTTTTGTTTAATTTTTTTTTGTTTATTGGTACTGCTTATTGGTGTACCAAATAAATAAATGATTGTAGGTACTCCATACTCATTAAAATAACGATCTAATAAAACTATAAATTCATTTGATTCATTCGTTACCAGCTCCATCAATCTTAAAGTAGAAACCACGTTCATTTTGCTCAAAAGTCTATACAAAGTCTGCTGTAGACCGCTCTCGATAAATAACGTTCCGACCTAACTCAAGGGTAAAAAGTTCAACCCTAAAAAATACGTTCAGCTTTAAAGAACAGAGAAATAAGCAAGTGAGCAACAAAACGCACTTTATCAGGTGGCGGCCGCTTTATCCCACTAATGACCAACCCCTCCGCAGTAATAAAAGTCGATATCAGCCTCCCCAGAACCACCGCTGGCGAAGTGATCTTGATACTTGTGGTTTGGCTCTTTAGATGCAAATTCGCATTGTAAAATGCAATTATGGGATTATTTAAAGCGTTCTGTCAATCATTTTACACCGGCGGCCTGTGGGTGTCATACACGCGCCGAGCTTACAACGTCCTGCGTGTTCAATTTAATAATGCTTTTAGGATGCTGTTGGGACTGCCATGGCGTTGTAGCGCTTCCGGAATGTTCGCAGAGGCTCGCACAGATGGTTTTCATGCTATCATGCGAAAGAATGCGGCCTCTTTACTACAGCGCCTGCATGGTAGTGACAACAGAATTCAGAAAATGATCGCGTCCACAGCGGACTGTCCCTTTCAGGGGTACTGGGGTGGCCATCTTTCTTGCTTTTGAGAAGCACCTCACCGTCGACTGCTTGTAGTCACTTTGTTTTATCTTTGCATTGCTGCCGCCTTGCTACTTTCCTACTTTCCTTTTTAACTTCATCATTCTCATCGAACCAATCTTCGTTTTTGCGAGGTTTTAGACCCAAGGCTATTGTGGCGGTATCAAAAATTCGACAGGATAGAGATTCCCAGCAAGCATCAACATCACCGGTCTCCTTATCTGAGGGCGCACGATAGCGAAGTCAATGAGATGCCATTGCTCGGATCTTGGGTGTATCCATGTAGTCTTGTGCTTGGCGGAAAGTCTGAACATAGTGTTCGTGATCGCAAGCTCGAGTTGCCGACACCGTGTCTGCCCAAGATCTTAGGCCAGGGCTCAGGCCTCCTCGATGCAGCAACATATCGAGCAGCGTCGGTTGCAGCTCCGCGAGGTCCTGTTGGCGGAATGGCGGGTGAGGCTGTCACGCCTACTGCCGGCCTCAGCAACATCGAGGCGATCCGGCCAGTGCTCGACCGCTGGCTCGGGAGAAGGCTCTCGAGGCATGGTTGCTTCGGGAAGTACCTGTTTCGCATAAACAGGGACCCGGACGCCCGGTGTCACCACTGCGTCGACTGCCGGCAGGACACGGCGTGGCATACGCTGGCAGAGTGTGCCGCTTGGGAGGAGCCACGCCGTGCCCTCATCACCGATGTAGGCAACAACCCGTCGCTGCCGGCCGTAGTTAGTGCGATGGTTTCCTTCTGCAAAACAGTGATCTCGCAGAAGCAGGCTGCGGAAAGGGAGAGAGAGATCTCGTCCACTCTCCCGATCCGCAGCAGGCGCACCGGGCGCAGGCGGAGGGCAGACAACGCCCTCTTCCAGCCCCCCTAAATGGGTCCAGGGATGGCGGACTCGGGGACGTCCGCCGCCCCCATACATCAGAACCCGAGGTGGCGGCGCGTAGTGTTCCACGCGCGCCCCTCTTAGCCGTTGCGGGGGGAGTCGGGGTTGCGGAAGAATCATATGTTTCCGCGACCCCGACGTAGGTGTGAGATGGAACACCGGATTGGTTTTTAGTCAGCAAGACTAAAAACCAATCCGGTGGGGGACTAAAAACCAATCCTCCGCCCTGGGGCGGGCGAAGGGGTCTGTCAGACACAGACCCCTTCGCCCGCCCCAGGGCGGAGGACAACCATGAGGATTTTCCACCCCGGAACAAAAAAAAAGGCCTCATAATCCCGCCCAACTCTGGCATTAAAATCGCCAAGTAGCAAGATCTGCTCCCTGGGACTTATGCTCTCGAGGCATTGTGTTAATTATTCACAGAACTTACTTTTAATGTCATCAGATTTCTCCAGCGTTGGTGCATAGATACTGATGACATTTAAATAGTTCTCGTCGTCTAAATGAAGGCGCAGTGTGGTAACGCGGTCCGAGATGTGCACTGGGCATTCCTGCATTCGCTTAACCAGGTCATTCTTGACCGCAAATCCTACGCCTGACCGTCTAGGTTCAGAGGCGGCGGTACCTTTGCAAAAGAAAGTGTACCCACAGCCATGTTCCACTAGCTCTCCATCGTCGGCAAGGTGTGTTTCGCTGAGGGCAACCACATCCACATTATAGCGATGAAGTTCCCTAGCTATGATGGCGGTCTTACGCTCAGGGCAGGCATTCTCATTGCGGTCAAGGAGCGTTAGCACGTCCCACGCACCAAATGTCAAAATTGGTGTTTTAGTTTTTTTTTTTTCTGATTCGTCGACCAAGAATTAATAGATGCGGAGGCAGCCGCGGTTACTAGCGTCCACTTAGGTTGGGGTGAGCATTTTTTAGGGCACCTTTTCTAGCCCCCTCCCCGGCTGAGCGAGGAAAGCAGTGCCTCCCTAAATAGGTCTGCTTTGCCACTCCAATGCTGCTGCCGGATCCACTCTGCCCCCCAGGTGCAGATCGAAAACGACCACGGTGATCTTACCTCACCCACGAAGCCACCCGTGTGCAGGCATCAGACAAAGCCCGGGTTGCATCGACCCGGACCTCTCTACTTCAACCCATCGCCACGGGACTTTCGTCGAATCGGAGTCCATGCACGACATGCAGTGCAGTGGCTGATAGCTTAAGTCAATACCTACCAAAACAACACAATACATGTTCAGCAAAATCTTACGGATTTACAGTTTTACAAAAAAATCCGTTCGTGTTTTGTTCTGTGAATATTTAAACAAAAAATACTATTTCTTGAAAACATTCTTGCTTTTCATAGAAAAAAGACTTATCAATGAATATAGTCTACTAGTCAATGAATATAGTAAACTATTCACGAATAATTTCATGTAAAAAAAAATAGAAAAGGAATTTTTCATTACGAGATGCTTAAAAATCTGTTTCAAGGTAGAGATTTTTCGATATTTCGGAATTTTTTGTTAAACTGTAAATCCGTAAGATTTTGCTGAACATGTATTGTGTTGTTTTGGTAGGTATTGACTTAAGCTATCAGCCACTGCACTGCATGTCGTGCAATTTACTGACACCCTGTAAATAAGGAGAAACTGACTGACTGACATATCAACGCACAGCCGAAACTACTGTGACTTGGAACGTGAAATTTTGCACACGGCTTGTGCGAATGTAGGGCAGCACTAAAACAGAGTTTTTGGAAATTCACTTTTAAGGTGGTGAAAAGGGGGATTTTGTTTGTATGAAAAATCTTATTTCTTGAGTTCATAAACTTGAATCTTGGCACGTATACATATGTTACTTACATATGTATACGTGCCAAGATTCAAGTTTAATTATAAAGTTTGTAATTATGAGTATTAATCAAGTTATTAATTAACGGTTTGGGGGTCGCAAAGTTTTAGGGAAGCATTTTAACGCGCGGTCCGATTACCTCGAAACTCATTATTATTATACACTAGCTGACCCCGCAAACGTTGTTTTGCAAATTTTTTTTTTTTATGTTTTTTTTTTTTTTTGAAAAATTGATGTTGGCCGATTCTCAGACCTACCCGATATGCACACAAAATTTCATCAAAATCGGTGAAGCCGTTTCGGAGGAGTATGGCAACGAAAACTGTGACACGAGACGGTAAGACACGGTAAGACCAGAAATAAAGAATAACGTGTATCAGGGTTTTTCAAAAATCTACCTCTAACGGGGTGAAAATGATAAACAATCTCTAAGGACCATGGCAAGGAAAGAACATGGCAAACGATTTTCCAAAATACTCGTTAGACTATAACTATGACTAGAGGAAACAAAACGGCAAAAGGATCAAAACCATAGGTTGGCGTACATGCCCAGCGAGCCGCGGCTGAGAATTAGCGGCGGAGGGAAAGAAAAATGATTGTGACAGTCCGGCGAACACCACTAATGGAGTCTGCGTCTGCAAAATAACCCCACTTAGACAAGTAGTGGGTAGCTGTACCTACCCACTCCATAAATACGTGAGTCGCTGTCTCAGCACTTTACACGCGTTTATAATTAAAACAACGGTCGTATTATAAGAACGTATGCCTTTTTTATATCATCAACGTGTAATATAATTGTAGATTACAAATAAAACACAAATCACTCTGCTAATACTGACTTTAATAATCAGCTTCACTTAATATTTTACACTTGTAACACAACATTAATCATTGACCTCACAAGTCGACAGTGCGCTCATTCGGTAAATTCTTCCTAAGGTGTCATTCTGACAACCGGAAGTCAACAGTTCAATATTTATTACAGATAATATTTAAAGCGTTATGCTAACAGGAAGTCAAAGCAGTGTTTGTTAGAACATTTGATATTATTAAATGATCACTTGTACACAGGAAGTCAATGCACGCTAACAGTATGAACCATCCAACATTCATATTTTATTAATCTTCCATTACCCATGATATTTGAAACTTCGATGCCAGTTGTTAACGCACTAATCTTTAGTTTAAAAGTGATCAATAGTTAGATAACACTGTAATAGGGTGACTATCTGATTCATGTATCTACTTAAATTCAAATCGCCGTCGAAATACACAGAGGGCAATTCAAATGTAGCAATAACGGGGCCCCACCCCTACGATACAATACAACACTCCCCTCACAAATTAAGTGTAAAACAAACCTAATGAAATTTAAATATCTTTTCGGCGACGCAATAACTGCACAAATAAAATCATGTCGCGGGGGAGAGTATAATCGCTTCTATTGTGTACACAGTGTATGAAATTATTCTGTTGAGAAGTTTTACAACCCTGTCGCAGTGCGATGGCAGTGTCATCCCTTCGTATTGTCAGCTTTATGCGTGGGATGTTTAGTGTGACAAGGTAACAGGGGCTCGTGACGTCGTAAGAAGGGGCGGGAATGCTCTCCAGACAGTAATAGGCTCTTGCGGTGATGATAAGCCTCTCATTGTTAGCTTGTTAGTGGATAATTCACAGTAATGTATTTAGCGTGCGTGGAGAGGAAATCTGCGTGCGGTATTTGTTTTTAGCTATTGTTTTGGTTAGCTAAGATATTATGTAGTTGGTAAGATATGCGTTTTGGGTCTTACGTGTTATCGTTAACGTTTACGTTTTAACTTTGATAACAACAGTTACAGTCATACCGCCCGACTGCATGTATAGCGAAATACGAAAACACTTGGCTAAATGACGCTAACACCCGAACACCGATTTACGTCACAGATTTTGATCGAAAAATATTCATTCTGAAAAGAGATAAATGAACGTGCACAATATTTTCACGTAATTGGACAAGTATTCAGCAGCGGAAACATTATTATTCTAGCAGATTAAGTCGAGTATCCAAATGAATCTCTTAAAAGACGCGCTCGCCCCTCAAAGGGGAGGATACTAATTTTCTTTCAACTTTAAAAGAAGGTTCCTTTCAAGAAGTGGAAAAAGTTACAATCGAAAAGGAAATTTGCGTTTTAAATCCTCTAATGAAGCTGAGAACTTTGTAATGGAGGGGCGAATGGCTGCCGGCAAATTGAGAAAAAAACTTACGCTCGGATCTGAACCGAGATTGTTAGATGGAAAGAAGTATTAATTAATAGGTATATATCTCGTTTGTGTAAACCGTTACGTTACAAGATATAAGTAGTAAGGAAGGTAAGTAGGCGCTGTTGACTATAGGTTCGCCCACTAAGTCACATCATTTTGCTGAACAACGACCTGGTCTAGCACAGATGCGACGCACACATATTATTGTTGTTTGTTTAATAAAAAAGTTGTCATTTTTCCACTCCGCAATGCTATATGTTGGTTTTGTTTAGATTTTTGTTTATTATCATTTGCAACAAAACAGGAAACGACCGCGGCAAGCGTAGCACGAGCCCCTCACATTTTTAATGAAATCTACAAACATAATAGACAAAAGCGTCATCTTGTTTTTAAAAACAATAATATAATTGCATAATAATGCTGCGACATAATCAGCCTATAACGTTCCCACTGCTCACTGGACACAGGCCTCCTCTCTATGAGAGGTAGTGAGCCGCAATCCACCACGCGGGCTCAGTGCGGGTTGGTAGATGTCACATGTCTTCGAATTTTTGGTTCTAGGACATGCCGGTTTCCTCACGCTGTTTTCCTTCACCGTTTTGAGAGCAGTGGTGATTAAATTATTTACACAAAGTAAAGCGCCTGCTTGGGTTCGAACTCACGACCTACAACTCGTAAGTCGGGACCGTTACCACTGGGCCACCACTGCTCATAATGCTGCGATACCGCGCAAATCCTTTTAACGAAGTAAACACACCGATCGCGCTTCAACGGTGCTCCTACCAATTAGACTAGGAATTCAATACCACTAACCTATTGTTTTAAGATGCTTGGTTACAAGACACCTCAATCTAAGGCAATTGTTCAACCAATATTCCATTACAAACTCGTTTAATGGATGTTTGGAGTATTCATGACGATCGATGGTATGGCTCAAAATGAACACATCATGTGGTGGTGAATTAATTAATAAGAACTATAATTTTCAAGATCAGGTTAATTATAATAATTAAGGTTCTAATCAGGCATAAAACTTTTAACATCGGCTCCCTTTACTCAGTGTAATAAATATAATGGCCACCGACAAAACGGTAGGCTTAAATGGTGCCAAAATCACCAGGATCAGATTAAGATTGACATAATAGCGTCTCACCGAGCGACTAAGAATTTTCCTGAGTTCTGGAAGTCGACCAATAAGCTGAAGTTTGGACCGGGCCGCCCTGTGAGTGTGGGGGAATGTGGGTCGCCGGAGGACATAGCCCGCATGTTCAAGGATCGATTTATGGTATCATCTCCTCTTGGGCCGGCACGGGGGGTGATCGATGATGAGACTCGTTGTGATTATGAACCGATCCGTTTCTCTGCCAAGCAAGTAGCCGAGTTGATTAAAAGAATTGCGAAGGGAAAGTCTCCGGGTCACGACGGTCTCAGCATTGAGCACCTTAGGTGTGCTGGGGTACATCTGTCTAGGGTGCTGGCGCTGTTTTTCACGATGTGCATCAGCCACTCATACCTTCCACCCGAGATGCTGAAAACAATAGTGGTACCAATCGTGAAAAACAAGACTGGGGATGTATCTGACAGGGCGAATTACAGACCGATATCCTTGGCAACTGTTATTGCTAAGGTGTTGGACGGTCTGCTGGACAAGGAACTTGACAAATGGATAACTTTACATGACGCACAGTTTGGGTTTCGGCCTGGACTTTCCACTGAGAGTGCTATCCTTTGCCTAAAGCAGACCGTCCAATACTATAAGGATAGAAGGACTCCAGTGTATGCCTGCTTCCTTGATCTCTCAAAGGCATTTGACCTGGTGTCATATGATGTCCTTTGGGATAGGCTCGAGGGGGCAGGTGTACCACCTGAGGTGACGGGTTTGTTCCAGTACTGGTACTCTAACCAGTTAAACCAAGTTCGTTGGGGAGACGTGCTATCGGAAGCGTACAGGTTGGAATGTGGGGTGAGACAGGGGGGGATAACCTCACCTAAGCTCTTCAACCTGTATTTAAATGAGTTGATCGTTGAACTCAGCAGCAGACCAGTTGGGTGCAAAATAGGTGGAGCGAGCGTCAACAATTTAAGTTACGCTGATGACATGGTGCTGCTGGGTCCAACGGCTGGCTCAATCAGAGAGATGCTGAACGTCTGTGAAAGGTTTGCGGCAACCCACGGACTGATTTATAATGAAAATAAAAGTGAATACCTGATTTTTGCTGCTCCCGGTAAACATCTAAATTACGAGCCCTCAATATCCCTCAATGGACGTAAACTGGAAAGGGTCGCCCAATTTAAATACCTGGGTCATTATGTCACCGAGGATCTCAAGGATCAGGTAGATATGGATCGTGAGCGCAGGGCACTAGCAGCCAGATGCAACATGTTGGCTCACAGATTCGCTCGTTGTAGTAACGAGGTCAAAATAACTTTATTTAAATCTTATTGTCAAGGGTTCTACACGGGCAGTTTGTGGGTCAACGGTACGCGGAGGGCTCTAGATGCTCTGCGGGTGCAATATAATAATGGCTTCAGAGTGCTGTTGAGGTTGCCCCGGTTCTGTAGTGCGTCTAGTATGTTTGCTGTAGCACGAACAGACGACTTTTATGCCATCATGAGGAAGAAAGCCGCATCCTTGATAAGCAGAATGAGGGCTAGCAGCAACAGTATTTTGAAAACCCTGGCTGAACAGCACGATGCACCAATATTAAGACACTCTGTCCGGTTGTTCGTGCGGCAGGGATAAATAATAATGTGCACTTAATGAATACTAACCCTTAGTTGATAAGTTGTTTTTGTACTAACCATTGGACCTATGTTGTCAAGATAGAAATAAAAATAAAACTAGATTCCTTAAAATCTAGTTTTGTCGGTGGCCATTATATTTGTTCCACGATCCCAAGTAAATGGTTTTATTCTACTCGTATCAAACGAATTGGTTTTATTATTTAAAAAAATTGTGATACATGTTTCTCTATTTGCACTTTTGCTACGAGTGCTACGACGTAGCGGATGTTCTTAACTCTGCGTCGTTGTCTACGCTGTCGTAGCAGATAGCTTATTTGTTACAGCTCGTAGCGTAGATGACTACGACAATGTTGCGAAATACCTGCCGAAATTACGTCGCTGAACCTCGGCGACTTAATGTACGCTTCGACGTATTTATTTATTTAGACTTTATGTTCCAAGTGGAACATACGTACTCTGTTGCTTTTGCTGTGATACACAATGATGAAAATTACGCGTCGAAATTCTAAACAGAATGCACTCTATGGTGTCGTCCAACCGGTGCGCGCAGATCGCTATTTTAGGACACAACCTTAGTATGGGCCTGTAGGGGTAAAAAGGTGTTAAGTTCACTCACCTTCCATAGAAGAGGGAGGATCTTCCGACCGGACGGGTGTCGTGTCTGGTGGGCAACTGCCCGGCGATTGAATTCGTTTTTTTTATGTATGGCATCTCGTAGTTGACCTTGAGAGGTCGTGACTACTTAACCGGACTATCCTGTGGCTGCCTTAAGCGGACTCAAAGCCTCCAGCCAGGGGCGTAAAACTACTTACATTACTAAGCGAACGCCCGCTAAGGGCACCCCCTGTGGGGTACGGACCTCGGCTTAGGGCGTCGCTGACGGGAGGACAGCAAGATGGGACAGGCTGGATCAGATTTGGTTGATTATTATTATCATGGGAATTTAAAGCTACGGGCTCAGCTACGGCGCGGGCTGGCACTTCGTCGAGCAAGGGTCGGGGGGGACAGTAACGTCGGGATCTTCGCGAGGAACCTCGGCGGCGAGGTCGGAATGTCGGTCTGTGTTTGTGCACTGTACTGGTGGCCCTACTGCTCTCCTGAATGAGAGTTATGTGGTCATCGGGATCGGTGAGGACATGCTTGGGACGGCGGACATGACTGATGGAGGAGGGAATATAGCTAGCGGCCTTGACAACCAGAGGGTTGCGGTGATTCGCGGTTTTGAATTCGGGACGTCCGCGTTGTTTAAATGCTAGTTGCGCGGCTAATTTTGCTTGCGCGATGCAGGCGTGACTTTTGCGTGACGTCAGTTTAATATTTAGTTCGCATGTAGCGGTGTAGATTCCGTCTCAGGCCTGATAATTATATTCCTGGTCATTTAAAAACTTGCAGGCTAAGTATGCGGAATTTTCCATAGATATGTCGCTAGATTTACAGGCAAAACAGTCCTTATATAAAACCGCATAGTGAAGAGTTGAATATTTACGCATGCCCAGTATTAATTTTAACGACCGCGAAAATAAGTTTGTATTTTACAGTATTTCTCGAATAAACTACGAAAAACAAAGTTATTTCTGCGGTTGTAATCGATAATTTTACGTGCATAGATTTTTATTTATTTCATCTCAATAACATGAGTGCCTGCACTAATTGATTTTCACGTAATTTCAATATCTACACAATTATTTAGCACTGCATAAAATACACCTTTTTTCCATCTTTCATCGATTTAGTGCAATTAGTCTCCGAGTAAAATATCTGTGGGACATCCGCACGACCGGACAGACGGACATGTCTAAATTATAAGGGGTCCGGTTTCGTTATATGACTGCGGAACCCTAAAAATAAAGTGTAGCCATGACCAATTATTAAGAAACAATACTCTCAAGTCCCATTATTCTGATTTCTTATTACTTCTTTGGGCATTCAATAATCATAAATAATAAACAAGGTAAACGTTTCGATGTTTACGATGTAAGGCTTATTTGCACGAAGAGTTTTTCGTTCGTCAAGACTTTGAGAGCCGTAGACGACAATCATCGATGATTATAGCACTCGTATGTTTACACTCAATTAAGGAGTGGCCTACGTACTATATTTTCGAATAGGTATGAGACTTATCAATCTATAGTTTCTCGAACTGTGATATGGCAAATTGGCAACTCGTAATAATCATTTGGTTTGGCGATTCGAAATAATTCGCTAGTAAAACGTCGTATGTGAAACGAAGTCAAGCTGGATTTGTCCATTCTGCCAAAGCAAAGCAGACTGACGTCACGACGCCTAACTCAGAAGTTTGTTACCCCTTTGCTCGTTACTGGACTCATCCACCACTGCACACACTGCCTTGGAGGTTTTAAGCACTCTTAGCTCCGAAATAAATTACTTCGAGGCGATTTGGTAGATATAAATTCTCATATTACATCCCTGACCGAACACCTCACGCAATGCTACACGCTTCTCAACGACTACGACTCAAGGATAAAATTGCTAGAGAAACGCGAGGAAGAAATAAAATAAAGAACCCTCAACAACACCATAGCTAATTTACGCGAACAGCTGACACTTGAGAATGAACTAGAGATATCTGGTATCAACGAGTTCAAAAATGAAAACCCGCTTTATATAGTGCGAGTCTTTCAGTCAGTTTCCATTTAGGAATAAGATTTAGACTACGTAAACAGAGCGGAACCACGCCGACTACAATCCAAAGATTCAGCTGATACTCCACTGCGCACTCTTGCTGTCCATTTTGTACGGCGCTACAAGCGTGACAAATGATTGAAACTAAACTTGCTGCAAAGGAACATAGTTACTAGTTTTATTAGATTAAATAACATGGTAACGTGCTCGTTCGGAAGCAAAATTGCAACCCTTCCATTCACATACGGAACTTTGAAGACCTGGACCTCCACCACGGTTCTGCAACCCCAGTGTGAAGTAACGTACAAACTTTTTTGTACGTAGGTACTTTAACATTACACATTATTTTTTGATTGTATATCCCTTTTAAGTATTTTTTACGCTTAAATTTTATCTTGATTCCTTTTCTCTGCAATTTATAAACATACTGTGTACCTACCTTAATAATATTATCGCAATATTATAACACCTACCCAAACTTTTCCGTAGTTTACGGTAATCTCATTATGACAAACACACGACTCCTACCTACGTCACGAAAAAAACACATACATCTTCACATTAATGTTTTCCTACATCTTCATGTTTACGAAACTTCTTTAATAACAATGACAACACTTAAGAACACAAACAACATCTTCATCAGCTACATCAATGGCTTTACTTGACATCGTCCAGGACATTGGACAATTGGACAAATGGTAGCTACAATATAGCTTTGTTTAAGAAAAGTGTTTTAGGAATGGGTCCTACCAGATATAATGAAGTACCAAATTGTATAAAAAATCCAATACAAAAATTTAAAAAGAAACTGACAGCCCTATTACTTGTTATGTGTTATTACACAGTTAAAGTTATGACACTACACTATAAGTGTCGAATTTGACATTGTGTTTGTTGACTAATGCCTGGTTTTAATTTGACCAACGTGTTCATTTTGTAAATTTATTTTCAATATTTGCATGCCTAATTTAAGGTAGATTGTACAGGGATCACAAAGTTTGTAAACACCTTATTTTATGTACCTACTTTCTAAGCAAATAAAATAGTATGATTATGATTATTGACGAAAATGATATTATACATCACTAATGTGATCAGTGAGAGAGCGGTGGCGGCACAGTGGTAAAGGCCGCGACTTACGAGTTATAGGGCGTAGGTTCGAACTCAGACAGACACTTTACTTAGAATCAAAAATTCGAAGACATGTGACATCTACCAACCCGCACTGGGTCCGCGTCGTGGATTACGGCCCACTCCCTCTCACAGAGAGGAGGCCTGTGTCCCAGCAGTGGGAACATAATAGGCTGATTATTATACACTGTGATCAATTAGAAGAATGTAGGAAACTGCAACCTGACTCTGACAATTTAAAAGTCGCCTTGACAAAGAATACGACGCTATACGAGTATATACGCTATACTCGTAGTTTGTTTTGACTGAGTGTCGGTTAAATGACACGACAGTACCTGATCCACTACTAGGGTACTCTGCATCCTGCACTTAAACTCAGCAAAAATATGTAGTATAAAAACGAAAAAAACGTGTTTTTTTGTTTTATAAACTAGATATTTAAGTGTTTTACTTTTTTGTCAAATTTATTCTTCAATTAGTTAATAAGTCTAAAGTTAACGAAGTTATGACTTGAGTGGTTTACTAGGAGACACTGAAGAGTTCCACTATCACCTCTTGGCTCCATCATCAGACCTTAAACACCAAGTGCATTCTATTGGACTCATCAAAACTAATCGTATGAGCCAAAAGGCGAAGTAATTATTAGTAGCCACTGAAGAGTATCCACCTCCTGGCACCATCATCATACCCTCGATACCAAGTACAATATACTGGACTAATCAAAACCAACCATATGACTTCAAACTCGACGGGCTTACTATAGTAGCCACTTAAGAGTTCCACAATCCACCTCCTGGCTCCATCATCAGATCAGCTCCAAGATACCAAATTAAAGTTCTGTCATCTGAACTACATTTTTTTTTTTCTTTTTTTTCATTTCATTTTTTTTTTTTTGTTAGTCTACACAAGTTCTTAAATATACAAGTAGCATGGTAAGACATTCCCACTAACAGAAGACTTAGACAGATTAAGCAGCGGGCCCCAAACTAGGCACAGCCTGTATCTTGGTGACCCAAACACTACACCAAGTTAATAATCCAACGTTTCTGCTAGCGCAAGATTGTTTTTCACATGTTCATTACAAATATAACAAAAATATAGAATAAACATAACAAATATAATAATTGCTTGATTACCTACAAAATATAATAAAATTAATAACATGGAAAACAGTTAAGGTGAGTAAGTGTGTGGTGTAAGTGTGATTAAGGGCATGTATTCTATCAGAGTGTGTATTAGCATGTGCTGCAAAGTAAACTTTCTGTTTCCTCATATGTCCGACCCAGCAACCATTCTTTTAGTTTAGTTTCAGCCTCAAAGTAGTTGTTGGGAACAGGGAAGGTTTTGCTTATAGCATTAAACACCCGTATGGGTAAATACGACGAAAACCGGGTCGCAAAGAGGGTTTTAGATCTTGGAAGTGGGATTCTTTTAGCTATTTTCCTACCCCTGTTACTGCAGCTGGAGCGTTTTTTGTTACATTTTATGAGGCTCAAAAGTGACCGTAGGATGAACAGCTGACGTACGCGTAAAACCCTGGATTCCGTATAAAGTTCGTCCGTAGGGAAACGCCGCGGCCTTCCCAGAAGTACCTTGAGGACAGCCCGCTGGGCCCGTTCCAGCTCCAGCATGCATGTCTTGGCGGCGCTGCCCCAGACACTTACACAGTATTGTAGGACAGATTGGCATAGAGATGTGTAAACCTGCAAACATACGTTCTTAGGAGCACTGATTCGTAAGAGTTTTGCAATATAAATGAACTTGCGAGTCTTTTTTGCTAGTGTTCGAATTTTTGCTTTGAAGGAAAGGTTCTGATCGATTAAAACACCTAAATATTTCGTGGTTTCTACTCTAACAATGGCGTTGCAGTTGCAAATAGTAGCGGAGTCGGCAGCAGCTGTTAAAAAATTGCATTTTCTATTGTGTATTTTAAGTGTGTCAATGTTTGGTCTACTAGATCGAGTGACGTGAAAGGTTAAGAAATTAGTTTTTTTCAAGTTTATTGTTAAGAGATTTTGCTCTAGCCATGTTGCTATTATGCTCATCCCTTTTTCAGCTGCATCCAGGGTCTCTTCCCAAGTAGTACCATGAAAAAGAATAGCAGTATCATCTGTATAGCAGATCACATCCGACTGTGCAATATTAAGCCTTAGAATGTCATTCATGTATATGATGAAGAGGGTAGGTCCCAAAATACTACCCTGAGGCACCCCGAAAACGACAGGAAGACTACGGCTGACGCTATCCTCAATTCTGACGAGCTGATTTCGATCAGTCAAGTAACTGCTGAACCAATCCAAGGACACGCCTCTGACACCAAAGGATTCTAGTTTTTTTAGCAGTGTAGGTATTGCAACGGTGTCAAAGGCCTTGGCGAGGTCCAGGAAGACACCAGCCGAACGGTAGCCTTTGTCGATGTTTGTTGCGATTATGCCAGTCAGCAGACTCACGGCTTGCTCAGTAGACCTCCCTCGCCGAAAGCCAAACTGACGCTCTGAGAGTAAAGAGTTTTTCTCTAGAAAGCTTACTAGGCGATTGTTTATCAGTTTTTCGAGGATTTTAGATGTCACGGAAAGCAATGAAATTGGCCTGTAGTTATCAGGAGCATCCTTAGCACCACTCTTGTGAATCGGCGTGATGACAGCAGTCTTCCAGCAAGTAGGAACGGCTCCAGTTTCCATGCTCAGATTGCAAATGTATTTTAAGGGTTCCAGGATGTGTTTCTTTGTTTGTTTAAGGAGCCGCGGCCGAAATTCATCGATACCTGGAGCGCTGTGTCCCTGTGATTGTCTATGATGTTACCAATTTCTGTATTGTCAGTAGGGTGTAAAAACAGTGAGTCTTTAGGTGGGTATTTACCTTTAGAACTGAGGCATTTATCGTTCCCAGTAGTATACACAAGTTTCATTTCGATACGTAGATTAGAAGTAGGTTAAAATTGAAATTTTATATTTTTTTACATTGTTTCTTAGTTTCAAGTCAAGCAAATAAATGCGTGTTCATAAAAACGGAGGTGTAGCCACTTACTCGGAAACCGCTACACCGCTTGAAATATTTCTGAATTGGAAACAGCAGTCGCAGAAGCAGATAGTCTTCTTACAATACTAGACGACAAAATAGCTGTACTGGGGATTTACCGCTCTCCGTCTTTCCCGAACATAGATAATTTTATGATTTCCTTAGACACAGTCCTCACGCAATTAAAAAAGTACCCAACTATGATTGTAACCAGAGACCTTAGCATTGGTATTTACAACACAAACGACACCAAGTACACAGATCACCTCATTTTTTTCAAGTCAAGATTCAAATCTGTGGGTTTCACAGGGAAATCATTTGTTACATTTATCATGATATAATCATCGCTGCCATAGCTCAAAAACAAACTGTCACCAAAGCTAGACCCTGGTAGAAAATCAAACTTGACGAATAGGGAGTCACCGCAGAGATGAAAAAAAGCAACAACTTTTTTAGAAGATTACAATCTAATATCTGAAATAAAGTTTAACAATAGAAGAGGCAAGTCGACCGAGGACGCTGCTATATTATTATACATCTCCACAGCTTCTTGTAGTGAAAACAAACTTGAAAACTGCCATGACGTGGTCGCCACACGTCGTGGCAGTTTTCCTTGACCTAGCCAAGCCGTGTCACACAATATCGATAGGTCTACCACTGTCCAAACTATAGGGTATAGAAATACGTGGAAACGCGCTAGACATGGTTTCGAAGCTATTTAACAAATCGCGAGCGTTTAGTCAAAGTAGGTGAATACTCTAGTGGATTACTGCCAATCAACTTTGCAATTCCTCAAGGTAAAGGTAAAGGTTCCTCGAAAAGAGTCGGACTGAGAGTACTTCTCAGTCCGAATCTTTTCGCATTCTATATGAACGACGCCCTTAATTAATGCACTGCTTCAAAACGCTGAAATAAATTGCATATACAGACGATTCGGTAATCATATTCCATGCCAAAACTTGGGAACAGCGGGGTAATTGCGCATCCTGCTTTCATTTTGACGGTTCCACAACATTCATTGCGTTATTAACGTGGTTGAGCAGACAATTTTTTTCGAACATATGAAGCAGTTGGATTAGCAATATCCTTCAAAATGATTCAGATTTTGATTTTTAAAGTGTGTTAAGCAATTAGGGTGCTGGTTATTATCTTGCAGAAAATGGTTTGCTTACAAATCTAACAATCTTCAAGACTCTTAGTACAAAGGTCAATGCCCACCTATTAGAACAACCATGGCCTACAGTGAACACTGTTAAATAGTTTATGGAATTATAGTTTAAGGTGTTATCAACACCTTCTAGTACTTATCAGTTACGAAAATAAGTCGCCAATTCGAAATAAAACAGTTTTTTTTTTAATAACATTTAATTTTTATTAAGCCCAGACGTATCAATTTTTAACACACTAACTTATTTTTCAACAACAATCGGAGTCCATTGTCGTAAAAAAGGTCACAAAAGAGCATTAACCACGGCAAAAGAAAACTACGATAGCGATAAACACAAAAACCACGGTAACGAGCGCGCTAACGAGTAGTTTGTTTATTGTCAAATCGATCATCTGTCAAAGGATAATGTTGCCATATTTTTAAATATAATCGATTAGTTGCATCGATTGTTGGTCTTGATCATTTTATTTTTTTCTAAATACGGAAAAGCCATAGAGAATGCAGGTATTTTACCTTTCAATGTTTATGAATATGGGCTACAGGATTTCTGGTCTGGAAGTTTATGAATATAATTATTTTGTCCTATGTCGAGTTTTTTCGCTAACCATAGAAATAAATAAAATCTGTTTGAAAAACTGAATCCCGACAATCGTATATAACAATATTACAAGCGCTTCATGAAGTCATGTGCATAAATGCTCAAGTTTTAATTTAATTAGTAGCCGACAACTTGCTTTGTTTTTGATTCACTCATGGGTTTTAGTTTATCAAGTATATTTTTTTAATTTTGTACCAATGTTATATTATTATATTTTATTACAATTTGTCAGCGAAGTCAAAGCGTAAATTGTAAAAGGACTTTTAATCAATCAAGACTTCAATCGATTAGATTTTTTAATATATGAATCGCAAAATTAAATGAACCATATAATGGCAACCCTAAACTTCGACTTAAAGTGAAACTGTCATTGATATTATGATATCTTACTTATTTATTTGTTATGATCACGGCGTCATCGTTACAGATGGAACTTAAACGGATAATTCCTATAAAAAAAACTTATATTTTCTGATTATCTTTTCAAGTGTGTTTGAGGTGGGCCATAACTGGGCATTGATCTTTACTTACATTTAACGTAAAAAAATAAGTTCGTCACTTTGTTCAAAACTATAGTTTCTATTCCTTCTCGCCAATTGACACTCAAATTCCACACCACTCGCAAACTGTATCTGTACTCCTATAAACCGCATTTCCTCCCTCAGATATCTAAACATAACATAAAATAAACTTATCATTTAAACCTCACATACACTTGCTAGAAGGCCGCGTCGGAAAAGTCACCTACATTTTTTTTTACTATGAGACTGGTCACCTATTAAAACAATGTACCAGTCTCTGATAATCACTACTCTAGTATGGAATCTCCGTCTGGGGCGAAGCCTGGAATATCCCATTTATTGAAATAGAAAGAGCTCAAAAAGCCGTAATCCAACTGATGCTTAGAAATCACTTTAGCTTTTTGACTGATGTACGTTACAACGAATTTCCGGCTCTTTGGGTACGTCATCACATTTACTTGCCGCCCTGCATTCACACAAATCTATTAAAAACACACACTACCAAAGGCAGTGAGGTCTGTTTTGTGAAGTTTGTACGTGGAGCATTGGTGGCCCAGTGGTAACGGCCCCGACTTACGAGTTATAGGTCGTGAGTTCGAACAGGCAGGCGCTTTACTTTGTGTAAATAATTTTATCACAACTGCTCTCAAAAGAGAGCAGGTGAAGGAAAACATCGTGAGGAAACCGGCATATCTTAGAACCGAAAATTCGAAGACATGTGACATCTACCAATACGCACTGAGCCCGCGTGGCAGATTACGGCTCACTCCCTCTCATAAAGAGGAGGCCTGTGTCCCAGCAGTGGGAAAGTTATTGGCTGATTATGTATGTATGTATGTATACTACCAAAGGCTGCTCTCAAAACGTATCTTACATGTCCTTTTCCTGATGCAGTCTTCTGGCCAGACGATGCCTCTTAATCACACACTCATGTCAACAATAAAATAAGCAAGGGCTGTGATATTAAAGGTTTTAATACCCACTCATTTAAAAGAATGACAAATAGTTGGCGTCTCTTCCTCTCATATAAAGACACTGAGAAAATAGTGAGTTAACACCAAAACGTAAAGCAAGTCATCCACTTCCACACAGTCATACAGTTCCTTCACACAAAAACCCACACCCGTAACTCAACACCACACTCACACACCTTCACCCACACGTAACGTTGTTTAGAATAATTTTATTTTGCTCCATTTATTTTTATTTTGTGGCGTGTGGTGCTGGACATAAAGCATGTTTAAAAAAAAATGCAAACAATCGCAGATCCAAAATTAATAAAACACAAGTTAATTTGGCCCTATGTCAATCTATAATTCAATACTGTATCACTTTTTGAGGTGGCGCACCAAAAACTAATTTGCTTCCTCTTGAAAGAGCATAGAGAGCTATTTTAAAGGTAGCAAACTTCCATCCCTTTTTCTTGCCTACAGATCTGTCATATAAATCCTGCAAGGTACTGACGGTTCGCCAGCTTTATATTATGCACTTAGTATTAAAACAGCACACTATGCTGACCTACAATGCTATAAATACTAACAAGAGACGGAATGACATAGTATGCTTATCTAATTAGCAACTGTTGTTAGGGTATTTACTGTAAATATGTCCCCTTTTCATATAATTAAACGATTTTATTATTTTATTCGAGAATTATAGGCCCATGTCACTTCTGAGTCATGTTTACAAGCTGTTTTCAAGAGTCATCCCGAACCGTCTCGCGCGCAGGTTTTACGACCTTCAGCTTCCTAAATACGCCGGATTCCGTAAATGCCTTAGCACCGTAGACCACATTCAGACGCTGCGGTAGGTTATACAGAAGATCGAAGAGTATAACCTGCCCCTCTGCTTATCGTTTTTGGACTACGAGAAAGCCTTTGTTTTGATCGAGACATGGGCTGTACTGCAATCTCTTCAACGGAGCCAGATAGACCTTCGGTATCCTATCCTGTCCTTCTGCTGCGAGGTGTGAGGCAGGGAGACGTTATCTCTCCGAAACTGTCTACCGCTGCACTGGAGGATGTCTTCAAGGTTCTAGACTGTTAAGGTTGCCAACATCAATGGCGAATACATCACTCACCTTCGGTTTTCCGACGATACAGTAGTCATGGCTGACACTAGGACGACCTCAATACAGTGCTCGACGACCTCAGTAAAGCTTCCGAAAGCGTGGGTCTTAAAATGAACATGGACAAGACAAAGGTCATGCCAAATGCCCATATTACACCATGTTCATCTTCGTCTTGCTGGCCAGCTCCTCGGGCCAGCCTCAGCCGCAGCGACGTGTGTTACAACCACCTGCTTCTCAACACGCGGGCCGCCTCGCCCCTCTGCGCCTACGAGATTCTAAATTACACTCTATTGGTAGGGCAGACTTGAGGCGCCGACCAGCCCGCCGATTGAACGCGTCCCAAAGGGTCATGGCCGTCCGGCTGGTCCGGGGATACCGCACGGTCTCATGCGAGGCGGCGAGCCTCCTTGCCGGATTGCCGCCATGGGATCTGGAGGCAAAAGCCCTCGCGCACGTATGGGAGTGGCGCGAGGAGGCAAAACGCCAGGGTGTAACTCCATCACATCTTTATGATGTCACCGATTGTTTACAATTTATTGTAAGGCAAAGCTGTTAAGAGTTTTATGAAACTTACCAATGCTTATATATTTTTGATTCATGAACATGCTCAGATATTAAAGAGCTTCCGACCGACCGGCCTTGACAATTAAAAAGTGCCTGTAATTGGTTTATTTGAAATAAATGTATGGCGGCATCTACACCGCCACATGCGAACAAACGCATCAATCCTGCATCGCGCAAGCAGAGTTTACCGCGCAGATAGCACATATACAACTTCCCGACAACAATCATCGGGCAGTTGCCCACCAGATACGACATCCATCTGGTCGGAGGATCCTCCCTTTTCCACGAGTATGAGTGAACTTTACACCCTGTTCCTCATATCTCTAAACTGGTGACCCCGAGTATGAACGTCAGCGCAGCCTTCGTGCAACTACTTCAGCGTGACGTCATCATCATCACTCCCGCAAGTCACACAGCCAGCCATCAACCACGGTTTGAACAGTTGTCCTGACCATCAGCACGCAGCGCAAGCGCATACCTGGTCATCACCTTCAGCCTCATCAGCAACATTGGCACAGCACACTGCACATTCGGCCGGTCCACAAGCAGAGTGCTTAATCCCTCTCCTGGTCGACATCAGCAGTCAGCCACCCCGACTCACTGGGGCATCTTCGCAGACAGTTCCGACTCACCGCGAACTATGCGACACCCGGTTCCAACCCACTGGAACCCAACTGGCATTGGCAAGCATCGCAAGATACAAGACTTAGTCCACTATCGACCTCCGGTCTTCGGAGGGGAGTGATGTGGCGACATCTACACCGCCACATGCGAACAAATGCATCAATCCTGCATCGCGCAAGCAGAGTTTACCGCGCAGATAGCATATATACAACTTCCCGACAACAACCATCGGGCAGTTGCCCACCAGATACGACATCCATCTGGTCGGAGGATCCTCCCTTTTCCACGAGTATGAGTGAACTTTACACCCTGTTCCTCATATCTCTAAAAATGGTTTGAGTTTGAGTTCGAGAGTTTGTCTGATTAAACATTATCCTTAGCACGTTCGTTATAAACTTCAGTACCTTAGGTAAAATTTCGTTTTTTGTTAAATTATTGTTAATATGGGTAATTTAAAAAAAAACTAAATTTGGTTTTTCTTTACCTTTCTATACTTCTAAAACTATACTGTCAGAATATCGAGTTTTGTTTAGAAATTGAATCTCCTAATTTTACTTGTAATGTGTTTTTATTCCGAATGTTCATTTATAGTTAAAATTGTAGGTTCTAAAATATTTGCAAAAAAATTGGTTTTGGTGACAGAAACGAATCGCTGTAAACCCGACTCCTTGCAGTCTTGTCTGCCCTACCACTTCTTTTTTTTTTTGGCTAGGTAATCATCAAATGACTTCTCCCGCTCTGGTGACGGCTTTCCATTCTCTCTCGCTCCGTACCATGGCCTGGACCAGGGCCGGGCGCGAGAGATCGCCGCCGCCGATCGCCTCCGTGAGGACACTGCGGTGCTCCGCCCAAGCTGAGCAGACCTCCGCCGTATGCTCCACCGTGTCCCCTGGGCGATCCACGCAATGGTGACACCCGGGCGTTTCCTCCCGCCTTATGCGAAACAGGAACCTCCCGAAACAACCGTGCCCGGTGAGGACCTGTGTCAGGCGGAAGGTGAGGACGCCGTGGCGCCTCTCCAACGTGGCGTGCCCAGCACTGGGTTGCGACAATCGCACCCTCCATGTCGCCACGAGATTCAGCCGGAGCTCTGTCCGCTGTACCGTGATTCCTCGCGGCAGCGGAGTTACACCCTGGCGTTTTGCCTCCTCGCGCCACTCCCATACGTGCGCGAGGGCTTTTGCCTCCAGATCCCATGGCGGCAATCCGGCAAGGAGGCTCGCCGCCTCGCATGAGACCGTGCGGTATCCCCAGACCAGCCGGACGGCCATGACCCTTTGGGACGCGTTCAACCGGCGGGCTGGTCGGCGCCTCAAGTCTGCCCTACCAATAGAGTGTAATTTAGAATCTCGTAGGCGCAGAGGGGCGAGGCGGCCCGCGTCTTGAGAAGCAGGTGGTTGTAACACTCGTCGCCGCGGCTGTACGCGAAACAGGGTGGGTGGGTAACTGGGTAATAATTTTGTCTGACTATTTGATAAGCTCGATTTTCTTTATGAGTTCTTGACATTGAACCAAAATGACTATCTATTCCGATCACTGGATAAAAAAAGATGTTATTAATTTTGTAACAAAATTTATTCATGTATATAAATATTTTAAATTAAAATATGTTACATTTAAATTCAATTGAGAGTAGGAGACATTCCCCACACAGTATGGCTAATTAGCTAATCGACAGAGACAAACAAGAAGTTCCTAAATACATAGAACTTTATAGTAAACATACTGCAATAATTTTTAAGTTAATTTGTTCCAAATAAATGGTATAATTGAATTAAAGATCCATGACGATTCCAACATTCTCTATGTTTTAATTGGGATGATGACTAATACTAAAAATGTTCATAAAAATAGTGTAATTTCAAAGAAGGCTTATTAAAAATAAGATAATCGAAAAAATCTGTTAAATCGGTGTTCATTTGAAGAAGATACACGCTTTAAAAGTTTTTGGAGGGGATTATTGCCGTCCTTGTCGCGCGGTATTGACAATGTACGGCGCCAGTATGAAGTTGCATTGTCATGACGTCACTTCTACGTTTTTGCTGTCCTTGTCTAACAATTATCTTAAAACATTTATAACTTGGAAATTTTTTAAGCTTTTACACTTTTGGAAATACTTTTTGCGCTATTTGGAAACAATCATCCCAATTGTATTTGACAAACGACAAATATAACTTCTATGTATATTTTGATTAGGGTAACGTCAATCAGTGTGATTACACACTTGAGTAAATAAAAATGGAATCATAAGAAAGACATGTTTGTGTCAACATGCAAAAAGTTAAAAACATTGGAACACATTCATCATGAAACTAGTTTTGCTATTTCTTCTACATTGTATATAATATCGATCAATATTAGTTTTCATAAACTACTAGCTGACCCGGCGAACTTCTTACCGCCTCAGAACTTTTTCTTTATTGTTATTATTTCGTAATTTTTTCAACAGTTATTCTGCTATTCCGGGAGGAGACAAATCCAACAAATCCTAGATCATAAAATCGGTCCAGCCGTTCTTGAGTTATAAATGGTGTTACTATCCCGAACTTGTTTTGTTTATATAGAAAACACGAGGATGTGATATAAATAATTATAATACTTTACGTTCCGGTACAGACATTGATTTTGAATTAGTGCTTGCTATATGGGATTGATAAGTGCTAAGAACTAGGCACTTGTGTGACAAGAAAATAATCTCATACTCTGTGAAAGCTTGTGATAAAATGTTAAACAGTAATGAATTCGATTATTAACAAAATTTTAAAATTTTCAGCAATAATAGAGCTGTACTATTTGTCAAAATTACTAATGGCACTTGTGGATTTGAGATTTACATGAATTATTATCTAAAATGACGCATGAATAACAGTCAATCACAGTAGTAACTTTGCGTAATTCGCTGACACGATCGCCAAACACTTAATATTTTTATTGGAGATCGGAGGCTGCGTATACGCCTACACAACAGCGCGAGCAATCATTATTATCTATTCAGAACTCTAAGTTTTGTAAAACAGCGCAACGCTTAAGGCGAAACCGAAAGGGTAGCCCGCGAAATTCAAATTCGACCGTAACAAAGTATTAACAGAATTATAATAATTAACATAAACATAACATCACGCCTTGTTTCCCCGAAGGGTTGGGCAGAGGTGTACCTGTACACCCACATTTCGCCAGTTATGTTTCCACCAAGTGTCCCATGTAAAGGGGGCGAGCCTATTGCCATCAACCGGGCACAAATCTAGAGTCCGGGCTGCTATTGAGAAATTCCAGATAGAAAAACCCAATAACACTTTGCCCGACCTGGGAATCGAACCCAGGACCTCATGCTCAGAAGTAGCGATTGCGACCACTAGACCAACGAGGCAGGCATAATTACACTCTCAATATTACTCTTTGAGACCAAGTAATCCTATTGCATGACTATTTTTGAAATCTTAACATTTGAGGATTAAACTACTTAATAAGGAGTTATATTACTGATTCTGATGAATCATATTTCTGCTAATTCATATTTGTTACGGTAGCGAATCATGCTTTAATCAAAATACAATCTAATACAGACTTGCAAATTGCAAAATACGTAAAAAAAAAAATGCGGTCTACCCTGGCGCTTCCCCCTTAAGAAAGATCAAAGATTAAAATTCAAGGCCGGTGATCCGTAACCCTCTTCACCTAACATCCACTTGCACTGCCTTCTTAACGTTGACCAGTAAAACAACGAAGTTACATAGACAATCCTATTTACAAAACAATGTTTGGTCACAATCCTATAACACTTTACAAAGAATTTATCTACTGCGTCTTTACAACAATTACAACCCTAATAAATACAAACCTTATGAAAAGATTGATCAACTTTGGAATATAATGGAAGTAACGATAATAAGTACATTAAAAATAATTTCAACAAATCGTACAACAGGTTGTGTTCAGCTGTTTACTGTTGGACCGCTGCGTTCGCGATGATCGACGGAGAGTTGATGACCTCTCCGAGACTGTCCAGCAACTCCCTACGATAGTCGTCGAAGTCGCCGTCAACCTGCACAGAAACGAAGATATGGAATATACAGACATTTTAGCATAAGCATTATCCATCTACAATGTTCCCACTGATGGGACATAGGCCTCCGCCCTTCGAGAGGGAGTGGGCTGTAATCGTTAGATGTCACATGTCTTCGAATTTTTGGTTCTAAGGCACGCCGGTTTCCTCGCGATGTTTTCCTTTACTGTTTTGAGATAAACAGACAGATATTTTATTATTGTTTTATTGTAAAGTGTAATAATGCTTGGTTATGCATTTTAGGCTTCTGCGCAATGTACTTTTCAAAGCCTCATAATTCATGGTAAACAAAAGTTGCACAAAATAATTTCAACAACATGTTTTTGGTTGCGAATAACATATTGCTGGCAACATTGTAAATAGCTGATCTATTCTGTAAAGTTTTCTCCGGGAAAACATAGGTGAAGTGACCTGTAACTAGTGTAAATCCCTAACATCAGGTGGAATGACAACTCACTTCGCCTAAGTTTTCACGATGAGATTTTTATAGAATATACGCCGAAGATTCTAAGAAAAGCTTCGGGGATCATCGTCTATCTTCGGAAATATGAACGTGCGATGATGAGATCTAATATGGAGCTGTTACAACCACGGAAGTTCGACAAGTACTTCCATGGTTGCAGCTCTATTACTATAAAGTAACAGCTACTGACCAACTCTATGCAATTCCAAAACACAGAACTTTTGAGTGACAAATGCGATCAACGACCGGAGTTGGTAAACCGACAGAGAGAAAACTAACATACAAACGCGGAATGATAAGTGCACGTGCAAAGAAGCTTTGCCTCTGTGGAGGCACAGATATTATAATACTACGTACAGATACCCAATCCCATACAAAGAAATGACACCTCCCTAAGTCTGGCAATTGAGCTGGCAATTTTTCGTCATCAAAATGTTCAACAGATGGCAGCATCAGCGATTCAATAATTGTCAGAGACAGTAGTTTTACAACGCCATCTAGGAGTCGACCTACTTTTAAATCTTTTCGTGCCATCCTTTTAAAATAAAGTTTTATACTTCCGGTTTCAGAAAAACATGTTAATAGATTTATTTTATGTTTCTATGTAAAGAAATAGATTTTAAATAAGTTGTTTGATTTAAATTTGTGACTATAAAGGTTATTTTGAAGACAGGACAAATTGAGTTAAAACACCATCTATTGCAAAGAGCTCTAAACAAAATGATTAACAGATGGCTACTTTTATCATTGTATGGGTTCCAATTGAAGGTAAAAGCTTATTTTATGTTTGTTTCTTGAAAAACGAGTGTGAACAGATAAATCAGCATTTAACAAGGAAGTCTTGATTTTTACTAATATTACTTTAGCCAAAATTCTGCTGTTTATCGCTTTCTAATGATTGTTAATTATATAATGGTTACCTATGCTGCCATCTTTGACTTTTTTTGAAGACTAATTATAAAATGTTCTAGTTGAGACCCCATGGTGGAGGGTTACTCTGTGGCGCGACATTCAGACTAATTCGGAAACACGAATATAGCCGAAGCGCACAACTCTGGTTTTCATGTACGTGTTAAGTTTGTGTTTCCAGTAGCAGTATAAGGGATAAAAGGGACATTGCGCTGATTCGCTGAAGCAACTTGCTAGTTGTTGACGTCTATGTATGTTGGACAGAAAAAGTAGGTATGATAAAAGTGTACCTCATTGATGGTTTGGTCCTCAATCACGTAGAGCGCGCAGTCAGTCTCCCTGATGAGTCGCTCGTCGTGAGACACGATGACCACGCCTCCCTTGTAGTCGTTGATCGCGTCCGCCAACGCGTCTATACTCTCGATGTCCAAGTTGTTTGTAGGCTCGTCCTGTAGTCACAATAGTAATAAGTAGTATAATAGTAGTAGTAATAGTAAATGTTTGACATACGATATTAAATACACTGTATATATTAAATTTAGCTAATAAGAAACACGTATAACATTGTACTAAGTGTTCCTTAACTTACCGTTGGCACTCAGTTGCGCTGCCTTGCGCTGCCAACCTGCTGACTGGCATATTCTAATATTCGCTCGTTCCAAGTTCCGATACGAGAATAATTGAGAGTTTTGTACAGGATATCGAGTAAATATTATGTACGAGACTTTAAAAGTTATCCCATCTAGCTGTATCCTCAAAAAATCTAAGGGACGGATTACATTCAAGGGATGATAAACTAAGGGAAAACACTTAACATGTCAAGAATTCTAAATTTAAATAGAAAAAATATCTTACCAAAACGAAGAAAAAGGAGTATGTAAGGATCGTAGCAGGTGGCGTTCTGTAGTTTCTACCTACCCCCATGGGAAGAAGGCGTGAGTTTATGTATGTATGTATGTATGTATCTTACCAAAATAACGACATCAGGCGCCATAAGGGTGAGTTCCGCTAACGCGACCCTGGCCTTCTGCCCTCCACTGAGGTCCATCATCTTGATGGTATGCGCGTGACTGGCGAGCCCGAACGTTCCCAGAGCCTTGCGCGCTTTCTCGTATTGAAGCCCGAACAACCTCTGTAGGTACTCAGCCGGGGTTTCTTCTGCTGTTAAGTGCTCGCCGGAATGCTGGTCGAAGCGACCTATCCGCTACGGGAGTAATTTTTGGGGTTAGATTTTGTGATACATAGATAAATGAATGGTACTTCTATATAAGTGAAGCTCTGAAATTTTTCAACATCGTGCTTTTACCCTACAGGTTAGGGGCGCATGATACGCCCAATTTCGGTTATATTCGTCGTGCTGAAGGTAAAAAAGGTAACAGTATGATACAAGTAGTTGATACATTAAAAATGTTCTTCTGTTCGACCCAAGAGTTACTATCATGAGGACGGCCCGACCGTCGTCTTTGTGGTGTCTTGGTCAACATGTGCGAGTTTAACGGTGTTTCATTTGTACGTTGTGTGTCTGTGCCTCAGTGTCGCAAATTAAAAAATTGTTTGCAACGGTGCAAAAATGGAATACAAGCGTTCCCGATCTCCGGCCTGCGGTCGAGGGGCGCGGAGACCCCGAGCTGGCTAACCTGGTGAGACTGTTCCTCGTATTTCGGGCATTTGCCTTTGAAGCTGTATCCGGTATGTTAGCTTATACGCGCTGCCCCTCAACCGTTGTTTAACCGAAATCGCGCGATTTCTCTGATTTCGCCGTAAATTCGATACCTCAGAAATTTCACATCATAGCTCTGCAAACCCTAGCTACGTCATTGAAATTGTTATGAAGTCCGCTATCTGATTGTATAGAGTTCAACACGGGTTTGATGGTGCGGTGAGCGACTGTTTACCGGGGTTTTGCTCAAGAGCTTTTTCGTCATTTTATTTTATTTATTAGGGAAAACAAACATTGACACATTACATTTTGTAGGAAGAAATACAAAAAGATACGGTTTATGTGTAACCAACAACATTTTCCACGGAATACTAAATAAAAATGTTTACAAACTATGCTATTTTAGTTAAAACCTACGAACTACAATAATTTAATGTAAGAAATCATTTTTTGTGATAAATAGACAGCAAAAATAAATTTTGCATACAATAAGATAACTCATCAAGGCTACAAATCTTAATTAAAATTACTGGTTTGTTACCAGTAATTTGTTGTGAGCAGAATATTTTTGAATCTACTAGCAGCAAGAGCAAACATATTGATATGAACAAATTGCTTGTTGTAATTATTAGTAAGTCGACGCAGAGGTGCCCGCATACCTGCGTTACTGCGACAAGAGGTAACTGCAAACAACGGCCGTGCGCGCACCCCGCCGCATACTGTAGTTCTAGGAACTATGTAACTTATTTTATTACGGATATCAATACAGTCATATACATAGCTACACAAATCAAGCAAAAATACCGTCTCTAGGAGAGTGTGTCTTGATTTTAAACCAAGTAATTTATAATTCTTTGGCAAATCATCATAAGATAAAACTGTATGGAAGCAACGGTAATGCATGGCTTTTAAGAATTTTCTTTGAACCGTTTCAATACGTTCTGAATACTTATTGTAAAAGGGATTCCATACTGGCACTGCATGCTGTGATCTGATCAGAAACTTATACAAATATCAATAGATAGAGGGGCGCACAAACTCCTTCGCAGATCTCATCACAAAACCGTACATCCGATAGGCATTATTAACAACTTTGTTAATATGCGCATCAAGGTGAAGCTTTTCTTCAAGCACCAAGATCAAGTATAAGCGATACCCTTGAAAGTGTAGTATTATCCAAAGAATAGGGGTGCCTAAGAACATTCTTATTCTTCGTGAAACTGATACAACAGCATTTAGATAGACTCAGTTGCAATTTATTGTAACTGCAATATTCACTGAAGCGATCCCAATCTGTAATAACCTGCTGTCGTGTAAATTTTTTTTGGTCATATCAAGAAAATAAATTCTTTCGTGTGTATTTTAATTAAAGCAAAAGCTTTACAATGATGGGGGGCGCCCGGTCTACTCCTTGATATGCAATGGTCTTTGTAGCACCATGAAGCATGAGGCTTCAGGTGCTAGTGCAAATCTTGGGGTTTGTTTAATCGAATCTGGTCAAACCAAGCTGAGGTCTGTGCATTTCATTCATTCACAAGACACAAGTGGCTTTCATAACAAAGTAAAAAACTTTTTGGCGTTTTTCTCGAATAAACAAGAAAACCAAGTTTTGATGTGACCAAAATAAAATGAATTGTTATTTTGGTCACAGCAGCCAAGCTTTTTAAAAACCTTTGAAATACATGAAACCGTAAGTCTACTTACCAGTCTATGATTCCTGATGAGCTCTCCCTCTATAGGCGATAGGTCACCCACAAGCAGTTTGAGGAAGGTGGACTTGCCCACTCCGTTGGGACCCACGATGGCGATACGCGAGTTCAAGTCTATGCCGAAGTCTACGCCACGGAACAGAGGTTTCTGGCCGGGGAAGTTGAAGTTCACATCTGTTAGTAAAATTTAAAAGTAAACTGTTAATTACAGAATGTAGATAATTTTGTGAGAATAACTCATCCACTTATGGTCTGTTTTACCACCGCCACATTATTTCCGGACACAGCGAAACCGGCTTGAGTTTTTTACCTTCGTTCGTTCAAACCAGCAAAATGTTTACGTTCGTTGTCGCTTTCGCATATTTCTGTGTCGTGGTGGTGCACAACACATCAGTAAACGGCCGTAAGTACAGCACATCAGAGTTTCAGAAAAAGTTCCGATTTGTAAATTGTCTTGTATGGCACGCATACTTCTATTAAAAACCCTTTCTAAAGCTCGATGTGTGATGATATAATCGAAAAAATCTGTTAAAACGATGAAAATTTCAAGAAGATACACGCTTTAAAAGTATATGGAGGAGATTATTCCCGTCCGTGTCGCGCGGTACGGACAATGTACGGCGCTAGTATGACGTTACATAGTTCTGACGTCACTTCTACGATAGTGCTGTCCTTGTCTAACACTTATTTTAAAACATTTATAACTTGGCAACTTTTTAAAGCTTTTCCACTTATTGTAATATTGTTTGCACTAAAAACGTTTTATTGAAATTTAAAAAAAAAAACACATCATCCCTATTATCTGGCTAGTACATACTGAGTAAGCCGAGTATAGGCGGCTGCAGCGGCGGCGGGTCGGGGAAGGAGAACTTCACGATGTACTCCTTCGGCCGCTGCAGCAGCGCGGTGGGCGCCGCGCTGTCCTCGTCCTCGCGCTGTGCCTTGCTGCGGTTCTTCTCCTGCTTGCGGGTCAAATTATCCTTTTGCTTCTTTTCCTGTAATGATAAATGGTGGTCGTAAGAAAGTTAAAAAAGAAAACTGTGCAACAACATCTGCAATATGGAAGATTTAGAAACTTGGATGTATAATGTATTTATCATCATTTCAGCCGAAAGTTGCCTACTGTTGGAAGCACCGTCACTAATGTATATTTCACTGTTAATAGTACGCGTGTGTTGGATCATTTAGCTCCCTTCAAAATGGTTGAGCTGAATGGTGCTAATCCATGCGTCATATTCGTGAACGGGCGCCGTCAGTACGAACTGGTCATCTCTTAGCTGCCACGACTTATTTAAATATAATTTAACATTTGAACTGTTTTTAACTTTTTATTATGGACTATTTTAACGTTTTGCATCGTGCGACATGCATAATTTCAACATGTATGATGTAACCAATATTTTGATTTAAAACTAAAACAGTGTCCGTGGAGTTTCTTGCCCGTTCTTCTCCTGTACGCTTTGGAATGAGCAATTTGCTTTAGCTTTCTGAACGAGCAACCTTGATCATTCAAAAGTGACTGTAATCGGTTTTATTAAAAATAAATGCTTTGAGTTTGACTTTTTTACAGTGAATTATACATTAGTACATGTATAAAGAAAAGTTTTTGAAACATGTAATTCTTTTACCACATAAAAAAATACTAGCAGATCAAGTTAAGACAACTGTTGGTTGTGGTATCACCTGCAAATAATTGACGGATTCGAAAGTAATTAAGACTAACGCGGGCCCGGATGTGCTTAGTAAGTGGGTAAGTAGCATTCGACCCATTTTTCTTAAAAATTGTTTTAGTTACCTAGTACTCCCCAGTACCCTAATAACTCAATAGAACTCACAGCTTGTTTCTTTGACTGTCCATGTGCCTTCAAATCCTTTATCCTCTTCTCTTGCTTTTCATATTCCTTGATCATTTCCTTCCTCTTCTGTGCGTACATCTTCTTGAACATGGAATAGTTGCCCTTGTAGTAGTACAACTTCTGCGTGTCCAAGTGAATGATCTCATTACAAACATTGTCTAAAAATGACTGGTCGTGGGACACTACTAGCAGAGTCTTCTTCCAACCTTGAAGGTAGCTGGAAAAGGTATGTTGTTACATTTCTACTGCATACAGCATATTTTATAGAGGGTCAGATTAAATTAGTTACATCAACTATGAGTTGAGAAGATCTGATTCTTTTTGTTTTATTGTGTTTACATATCTATACCCATCACGGCTGCGGAGTTTCGCTATTCAATTTAAATTGACTAGAGAAACTCCGCTTGTTCACAAGTACTCTGGCGAATTAACATAGCACCTGGCTCAAACGAGGTACTTACTTAATTTTGTTTAATAGTATAATATTACACCCTACTTTGACATAACAAGTTCCTAAACATTGGCTATTAGAATTATTATTATTTAAAACTATTTCAAAATATCTCCCGAGTCAAATGCCATGTTTATTCGCTCGAGTTGTACAGTATCCGGAAGGAAACCTAATATTTTATATGCGAAAGTAAATTTGTTTGTTTGTTACGCTTTCATGCTAAAACGGCTGAACGGATTTAGATGAAATTGCAGGTGAAACCGCGGGGTGCAGCTAGTGACGAATACAAGACAACAAACAATAATGGCTACACTTACTTGTCTAACCAAATGACAGCATTCAGATCTAAATGATTTGTAGGCTCGTCAAGCATCAGCAGTGTTGGTTCTATGTATAGAGCTCTGCAAATAACAAACATAAAATGAATAGGGTTCATGAACAAGTATGAAAGCTATGTGCCAATGCTAGATAAGTTTACCGGGACTTATGGCAAAGTGGTAAACAATTTTCAACTACTTATTAGGTGGCTATCCATTTACCATATCATCGAAATAAAAGGTGTATGATCTTCGTACCTAGCGAGTGACACCCTCATACGCCAACCTCCAGAGAAATTCTTGGTGGCTCGGTCCTGCATCTCGCGACTGAAGCCCAGACCCGCCAAGATACGACGCGCGCGCGGCTCGGCTGAGTCCGCGCCTATCGCTTTCAACTCCGAGTATACCTGTGGAAGAGATCCATGTTAAATACAGGAACAATTTGTTTGAGTTTCTTCTATTTGGACGACAGGTTGCGGCAACGAAACTTATACGCTTTACATCTTTCACACAATCACATGTGCTGGTACTCACGTCGTTTAACTTATCTTGTTTACTGAGATCTCCTTTTTCTATTAAAGCTTCTAATTCTTTGCATTCCTTGAGCAATTCTAAAATAGAAAAGAAAACATTGTTATTTAAACAAAGAAAACAAAATTTAAAAACAAATACTCCTAAGTATTTACGGTTTCGGATTAATTTAGTTCTGGTAATAGAAGTTAAAGAAGAAAACAGAAGTATTAATATGATGGTACATAATGGTACAGTATAGAAGTCAAAAGTATCAAAATTAGCAAAATATTTATAGTAGGTATGGTAACATAAACATAAAATCTTACCAGTCCTCTTAACATCAGCCTCAAGCAGAGTATCAACAGCGCTCATATCACTGGCAGTGACCTCTTGTTCACACAGCAGTATGTCTATATGGGGTGGGAGAGGGAAGGCCCGCTGCGCCAAATGCCTCAGTAGCGTGGTCTTCCCGTGGCCGTTCGGGCCCACCAGACCGTACCGACGACCATTCGCGATCAACAGGTTAGCGTTCACGAACAAATCTTTGCCTTTAGCAGCTATTGAGAAGTTTTCCACTTTTATGTCCACTGCGTTTTCTAGAGCTGCCATTTGACCTAAAGTAATATTAAATAATAAGCAATAGGAAATTTGGAATCATACATAGTTTCATAATATAACGCAAACTTAACAATTAATTTAAGTAAAACAGATACTCAACATACCAGCAGTTTTCTGTGCCTGACTGACAGTGAAGTTGGCATCGAGATCACTATGGCCCTGACCTCCCTTCTTGGTCAGCAGTTCCATCTGCTTCTCATACTCTTGCATTTTCTTCAACTTTTTCTTCTCTTTGTGACTCATTTTCTTCTCAGAGGGCTCTTCCTTCTCTTTCTCGGGAAGTTCCGCCAGTTTATCATCAGTGTCCATGGATGCTTCATCACCTGAACCTTCAGGTTCTACAATTTCTTTTTTAGTTTTCTTGTGTTTGTCCTATTAGCAACAAAGACCACTTAATAAATAACATAGAATAATAAACATAAAATTCTAATTTTAAATCACCTTTGAGTTTTCATCTGAAAGTTGAGGTTAATTTTATATCCTCAATTTTCGTTGATTTAATTAAATAATTTTAGAATGTTATTCAAACAATCCCTATTGGAGATAAGATATAAAGTTGAAACCTTCTAAATACAGATGAATGTGTTACTTATTCCCTTTATTAAATGATTGTGTGAGAATTTAACCTGAACAGGGTTCTTTCGATTGACAGCTCGACCGTCGAGCGAGACGGTCGTGTCCGCCTTTGTGGTGTCTTGGTCAATATGTGGTCAAGTGTGAGTTTAAAGGTGTTTCATTTATTTGTTTTGTGTCTGTGCCTCTGTGTCGCAAATTTAAATAATTTAAAACGGAGCTAAAGTTGCATAAGTGCGTTCCTGAGGTCGAAGAGCACGGATACCCCGAGCTAGATAATCTAGTGGGATAAGCTGAGTCGTTCCTTATATTTCGGGAATTTGCCTTCGAAGCTGTATCTAGTAAAACTAATACGCGCTGCCCCTAATGCGCTGTCTCATCGAAATCGCGCGTTTTCGCAGCCTTCACCATTACTCCGATATCTCAGACATTACGCATCAAAGTTTTACAGACCCTATGTCATTGAAATTGTTATGAAGTCGGCTATCCGATTGCATCGGGTTCAATACACGTTTGATGTGAACGACTGTTCCCAGCTTTTTGTTCAAGAGCTTTTTCGTCATTTTTATTAAATGAAAACATGTTTTCAAAAGTTTGTATTTTGTTTAAAACAACTGCGCATGGTACAGTTGAGTGCATAATCATTGTACCAACAATTTATGTGCCTGACTTTTTTTTTGTTGCGGTCGTCTTCTACCTGATGCACATCGTAATAGCTTGCTATTGCTTGTTGGTACAATGATTGTGCACTCAACTGTACCATGCGCGGTTGCGTACTCGGGTCTTCGTTCAGAGAAATTGAAAACAAGTACATTTATCACAGCAGAGCAATGACATAGAAAAGAGCCGACAAAGCAGTTGAACCCCGCCAAAAGATTCACCGGTGAAACTCGACCTGAATCAACCATGCTGCAACGCCGTTAAAACATGGCCCTTCAATAGATAAATATCACCCGTCTCTCCACTAGTCCAAAGCCTTCTCTAGGATGCATATCTGGTAGGTTTGCAATCCTTCCTATCCTAAGGGCACGTCTTTCCTACCATTACGGTGCCCCCCGGTCTACTCCTTGATATGCAATGTCTTTGTAGGAACACAAAGCATGAGGCTTCAGGGGCTAGTGAAAATCTTGGTGTTCTCTTGATTAAACGAGTCTGGTTAAACCATGCTGTGGATTAATTAATTCAACGTGTTTGTTTACATTTTCATCAGATACTTTTGGAGCATACTTTACTAAATGCATAATTGTTTTATGTACACCAAACTCCTTTTATAATGACTAAGAAGATACCTTCGTTTTAGCAGGTGGTTGCGATGGTTCCACAACTTCTGGTTCAGGTTCAGGGTCTTTCACTTCGAACTTTTTTAATTCAGCCTCTAAATCATCCATGTTGTTCTTCTTTTTATTTTTACCTGTGAATGTAAAATAATAATTCAGTAGGTTATCCAAATAGTGCCTAAAAAAATAGATACACGTATGTATTTATTTTGTTATTTAAATTAGATAGACCTTCATTGAATCATGTTGCATGATAATGCTTTCAATATAAGTACCTTTACTCTTAACTACAGGAATAACAATTTCTTCCTCATCCTCTGATGGTTCCATTTTCAATTCCTTATCACTCTCTTCATCTGGCCAGTCTTCTTTCTTGCCTTTGCCTAAAACAGTGTCCATAATAAATCATACAGGGTGTGGCGCAGTAAATTATGCATCTGGTATTCAATAAGTTACTTAAATTTTTATGTTTTACAACATTACATACCTTTTTTGTTCTTTGACTTGGCAGCAGGTTTGGCTAGATTACTGGAAACATTGCTCACTACTGATTTGGAGTCATCCTGATCCTCATCCTCTGATGATTCAGCTTCTATATTTTTCTTTTTATTTTTTGCTGCAAAGTTCAAATGTAAGATATTGCTAAAATCTCAGAAATAATGATCAATTATATTTTTTATTGTAGGTGCAATGGCCCAACTGTTACTGTGCTGACACCTGAACCTAATCCTAACACAAGTACATATGTGTGTGTTACATTTAAATAATGCATAATCATGTTCCCACTGCTGGAACACAGCCCTCCTATCATCCTGAGGGAGTGGGCCATCTACCATGCGGGCCCAGAGCATGTTGGTAGATGTCACATGCCTTCGAATTTTTTGGCTATGGAAAAAGTGTGTGAAATTATGTACATAAAGTAAAGCGCCTATCTGGGTTTATGCCCACAACCTACAACTTGTAGCTCCGGGCCAATACCACTGGGCCACTACTGCTCTTTAAAAATCATAATGTAAATAATGCCTAAGTCAAAAACCCAGATAAATCCTGTTTTTAGTATACATCTTTACTAACACCTACTTACTTTTCTTTTTACTAACTGGTTTTGCAATTTCTTCTTCTGATGCTTCCTTGAGTTCAACATCACTTCCTTCTGAAGACCAGTCTTCATCTTTCTTGCCTTTGCCTATGAACATAAAATTTATATCATCTTCCTTGGCAAAGCTGAATGGTTGAAACATTGAAAAATTTGGGTGTTCAATTGAAATATAATAAAGTATTAGCATTTTATATATTGCTTAATTAATAAGAACTAAAACACTCTGTTTGTTTTGAAGTTGCATTAAACATAATACAGATAACATAACAAAATCAAGTGCAATTCCAGACTCAGGCTGCTACTACTCCGACGTTTGGCCCCCAGACTGGAGTGGGCTGGCGCTGCCTTGAGGCGGCTCCTGCCCAATCTAGGGGGTCCAAACGCCTCCTGCCGGAGGCTCTACGCGGGAGTCGTGCGGTCCATGCCCCTATACGGGGCACCGGTGTGGGCGCGTTCTTTGAGGCGTCGACCAGCTCGCCGGTTGAACGAATGGCCGTCCGGCTGGTCCGGGGATACCGCACGGTCTCCTGCGAGGCGGCGAGCCTCCTTGCCGGATTGCCGCCATGGGATCTGGAAGCAAAAGCCCTCGCGCACGTATGGGAGTGGCGCGAGGAGGCAAAACGCCGGGGTGTAACTCCGCTGCCGCGAGAAATCACGGTACAGCGGACAGAGCTCCGGCGGGATCTCATGGCGACACGGAGGGTGCGATTGTCGCAACCCAGTGCTGGGCACGCCACAATAGCGGCGATAAGTCCCCTCTTTGAGGAGTGGTTGGAGAGGCGCCACGGCGTCCTCACCTTCCGCCTGACACAGGTTCTCACCGGACACGGTTGTTTCGGGGGGTTCCTGTTTCGCATAAGGCGGGAGGAAACGCCTGGGTGTCACCATTGTGTGGATCGCCCGGAGGACACGGTGGAGCATACGGTGGAGGTCTGCCCAGCTTGGGCGGAGCACCGCAGTGTCCTCGCGGAGGCGATCGGCGGCGGCGATCTCTCGCGTCCGGCCCTGGTCCAGGCCATGGTACGGAGCGAGAGAGAATGGAAAGCCGTCACCTCCTTCTGCACCTCTCTTCTCTTCGTGCGCCTCCTCCTTCGCAAGCATTACTGCTTCGAAGAAGCAGTAATGCTTGCATGCAGTAGGCGGAGCGCGTGAGGGAGAGAGCCTTGCGCCCTCACGCCCCCACTAGTCGCCGCAGGAGACGCCCTGGGCGTCGGGAGTCGCCTGCAGATTCCCGGCCACCATAGGCGCGAGCTTGCGGACAGCGAGCGATGGGTAGCTCGCCGTCCGGTAAGGACCAGGCCCGGGTCGATGGCGCGTCGTGTTCCACGTGCGCCTCAAAGAGATGTCAGCACAAATTGACGGGGTCCGATAGGGCCGACGCCTCAGGGTCGCGGGTGATTCGAAAAGAGATAACCGTGGCCCTGGCACAGGCAACTGAAGGAACACGGGTGGGTTTTAGTCAGTAAAAGTCTGACACGCCCTCCCGCTCCACCCAGAGCAAGAGAAGTCATTTGATGATTTCCCATCCAAAAAAAAAAAAAAAAAAGGCTGCTACTACGAAATTCCTAATAGAACAATCCAACTACCATTACCAACATGGCTTATATTAACTTACATCTATTGTAGTCACAACAGCTTAGTATAAAGTTATTGAAATTGTATTACTAACAAAATGCTTACCTTTCTTCTTTTTATTTGACTTGGCTGCTGGTTTCGCTGCAGTGTTTGTTGCATTACTGACTATTGACTTAGTATCATCTTGTTCTTCATCAGAGTCCTGACCCTTCTTTTTATTTTTCCCTGAAATTATACACCTTATTGTCATACTTTTTTTTTTTAAATATTAACACTTATAGAGTTGCTGTACAGATACATTGGTTTTCGGGTATAACGACGATGAAGGGACCACTCAACAGTAAATGTGTGTGTATGAGCCATACTTATTCAAAAGTTCACTAAACAAAGTTGCTACTTAGAATATCACTTTGTAACTGAACCTTATATACTACTTACCTACTTAGCCAATATCTATAAACAAAAGGTAAAGGTCTTACAGTTGCTGACCATCTGTGTGGATGTAAACAAAAGATAGAAAGCTCTTTGTGTCTTTGGCAGCCGACTCGGGTCACAATATCTGCATGGTATTTCTAGGAATTTGTTACAAGTGATTCATTAAAAACAGTCCCTACACCCGAACTCCGTGTTACATCCAAAGTCGCTATAACCACATGGATTTTCTACTAAAGTATGCTTTAAATTCAAGGAACTTAGATTTAACGTCGCTATAGCTAAATGATCACTACAACCAATGTCGTAATTAATGAAATCCACTGTATTATTATAAATTTAAGATATTTTATGGTGCAAATTTGGTATTATATTTTCGTAACATCATTTGATACCAATAAAAACAACCTTCAGATGATGCGATGACACAACAGACCAAAGACACCATGTGTGCTGCAAGATATTTGTGTTGCATCACACACTTGCAAAGGACAACATTGCATGAAAGGATATTTTCGTGTAACTTTAATTTGAACATATTGAAATTTAAATATAGATATATTTATTGATGCACAACATTTATAGTTATGGTCTGTGATGAGCCAACATGCAATGCAATGCAAATGATAGCATTGCATTTTCTTAGCATATGTGTACCTTTCTTTTGTGATTTCTTTGCTGCTGGTTTGGGTACAGCTTCGTCATCGGATGCTAAAATCTTCTTCTGCACATTTCCTTCGTCACTGTCGCTCCAATCGCCTGCGTTGCTTTTACCTTTCTTCTTCCCTTTTCCCTTGCTTTTAGAGGTTACCTCATGATCGTTTGTTATAGTCTTTTTCTCCTCAAAATCTTCATCTAAGTCTTGGTTTTTCTTGGTTCCCTTCTTTTTCGACATTATGATGTCTTAGTTCAAAGAATTAGGTAATTGAAAAATCTCAGAGTCAGCCAACTCACTTATTTGATGAAATTCACAAACTGCTGTGAACTGATTCTTTCGGAATGAAAGATGACATTACACTGTCTGTCAGTGTCGCAGTGCAGTGTCAAGTAAATTATCTGTCAACTACCTAAAAGTCTTGTCCTTGGTCAGAACGCTTGCTAGTTTGCTACTATCAATCTGTGGTCGTAATTTTTACGATAATATCTTGTCGTCACTTTTTTTACTGTGTAGGCCCAAAGTCCCCCCCACCGAGGGTGTCTTCACGTTGTCGTCGTGGTGGGACTTGCGTGTCTCCATGATCTTGGACCTTTGCCGGCAGAGTCACTTATGCCGGAAAGGTCCAAGTGGGCAGGGTCCATAACATAGGACTGCTGCGAGGGACGCATCATTTGGGGATTTGAACAGTGTTCGTTTTGCTGAACGATGCGCGATTCATTCTCTAAGTTTTTGTAAGATGTATTGGGTGGTTTTTCGTCGTACATCGTGCGATGACTCATGGAGCGGGTCTCTCAGTCGGTGTGCGACTTTTTAATTGAGCTTCTCCTGTAATTATTTTAGGTAAGCTAATCCGGGATGGGGTTTTTCGTCATGGGCCGTGCGATAGCTCACATAGCGGGCTGATCGACGTACGTGATTTGTGATTCGTTCCCCGAAATCTTCGAGGAGCGAATTTGGGGTGGGATTATTGTTCAAACGCTGAGAATGGGGGCCACATGGGCCAGACGGATAGAATAGATTTTGTATACAGGTATAGGTTAGCTTTTCTTTCGACTGTTTATACTGAATAGGAGTTACTTTGTCGACGTATGTAGAAAAGTTTGAAAATTAAGAATATTGTGAAGAAATTGCAAGTAAATAATATAATTAGAATAAATACAGTTCTAACAAACTTTATATATTTGACATTACAAAAGACCAATTCCACGAGACAAATCGTTAAACCTTGGTCCGAATAGAGGTTTTGTAAACATGTCTGCAGTTGCACTTGTGCTGCAACTTGCTTAAAACAACTAGTTCTCCTTTTGATACTTTTTCTCTGATGAGAAGTGTCTCGAACTACATAATACAGCAAAGCAGCTGGACGTTGAAACTCATAAAGCCGCCTGTAAGCAGGCGCAACGCCACAGCGCGACATGAAGGCACCGCTCGTCGTGCGACACGCGGTGCCTATGTGTCGCGCTGTGGCGTCGCTCCAGTTTGAACGAGACTTATTTGATAATACGGCGGATTATTTGATAATTTCACAGCAAACTCATTGTCAATATATAGTGTAACTTATAAACAGTCTGTGTTAGATAAGTCTGCTAAAATTTTCTTCAACCACACTATTTTTTGGGTGGCTTCGCTTGCTGCTACAAATTCAGCCTCTGTCGTTCAAATTCAAATTCAAATCTTTATTGCTTATCACATGTGTTTACAAGGTCTTATTATAGTTATATAGTTCACATGGACCCTGTCGGGCACAACAATTTAATACAAAATGAGTAGTAGCATTCATAATATATAAAGTAATAAGAATTAAGTATTGTACCATTAAAAAATCGAATTAAACCACAATAAATAACATCACATATAACTATAAATCATTAGAAATAATCAATTCATTTTTATAATCTCACAGATTAAAAATAATATCAGTAAAAAATCAACAAAATTTTAAAAGCCTAACACACCTAAAATTATAACAAAAAATATTACTCAGAATTCAGTCAAAATCAATGTGGTATCAGATTATAATATGATATAAATGTCTAAAACTGAATAAATGATGGGAGTCATCTAATTTTGACTTGTGCTGTGTAATTTTAGCCTTGATTGTGATAATACGAGCGTGTTTTCAAATCTTGAACGCGGTGCAAATCCGCGAGGTTGGTCTATAATTTTAAGGTAGAAGTGTGGATATTGTCTTACGAATTTACAGATTTCTAGAATATATATTGATGGCAAAGGTAGAATGTCTAGTTTTTAAAATGCGGTCTACAACTTACGTCATTGTCAATATAAACCATTATCCTAATATTTTTTTTCTGTAGCATAAACAAGTCGTTGCTGTCAACACTATTTTCCCAAAGAATTATAACATATAGTCATGTGGATATCTAAGTCTATACCCAACAAAGTAAAAGTGTCTACGCATTCCAATTTGATACCGTCAAACGCAAAATGAATAGTTAAGGGATTTTTTGGTAAGGCCTACCTACATGAGGGTTTTCGAAACTTTTTCTGCCACTAGGCGGCGCTTCGTAGGCGTCGGGTCCAAACAGCTGTCAAATAGCACAGAGTCGTAGGTACTTTCAGTATACTATAGTGTACTCTGTGGTAGGTACTGAACATAAATTATTGAAATTCTATTGTATTTGGAAGTGTTATTGATTTTATTATGGATTAATTTTATATCTGCGAATGGCTACAAGCCACTGTTTTAATCGGGTTTTATCTCTCGTAGGGAACTTATGTCCTCCTGTTTTATTTGCACACATAGGCACTGCACAACACTGTGGCATTTTAAACAACGATATTCCGAAAGGAATGATTTTAAGAATAAATACACTAAAAAATATATAGAAAATTACAATTCGCGTATGTATTTTGACAGTCCATTGGACCTGCCGCTACAGTCCTGCCATTTATCGGAGATCATTTCAGAAAACCCTCATTGCATAATTTTGGTTTTCGAGAAGTTAATTTCTAAATTGTGGTCTTTCATCCAATTTTGTATATTTGACATTACATTATTAAGATTCTCATGTAGGTGTTGAGAGTCATTACAGGAAGTTATCAATGAAATATCGTCGGCAAACAGTACGCACGACTCTGTCAGTATTTTAGGGAGGTCGTTAATATAAATTAAAAATGGCAAACACCCGACAACACTACCTTGCGGAATCGAATTAATAATGCAAAGCCTGTTCGAACGTATGCTGAATTCCCCAGTTTCATGATCCCAATGTTCAACTTCTACAAATTGTTCTCGGTTTTGAAGGTAGGATTCGAACCACTCGTGAGTTATTCCTCTGACGCCGATACCGTGCAGTTTGTCTAGTAATATATTATACAGTACCATATCATATGCCTCGGTCATGTCAAGCAGGATTCCGATAGCGTATTTTTATTATTTAAAACATTAATTATTTGTTGTATAAAATTGTATGTTGCTAAAATCGTGGATATTTTTTTCCGAAAACCATTTTGCCATTCATCGAAAACATTAAACTTTTCACAAAAATTATAAACACGTTTGCACATAGCTTTTTCGAAAAAAAAATATGAAGTCGGTGATAGTGCAATAGGACGGTATTTATTTGGATCCGACTTCGAGTTTTTCTTGTAAATAGGTTTTATTATAGATTTTTTTAACGCGTCTGGAAATATACCTTCAGAAAATGATTGCTTAATTAATAGATAAAATGGTAATTTCAGTTCCTCAGCACACATTTTTATTAATATAGGGGGTAGTTCGTCTAATCCGTGACTAAATTTGCCTTTAAGGTTCATTATTATATTTTTTATTTCTTGTGGTGTAGGTGGATGTAAAAATATAGTATTCTCTGTTGGTCGGAGCACAGGCCAGCCGCGCGGCTCTGAGTCCCCACTCCGCCTTGTATGTCCAACTGATGCGAAAAAGTCATTGAATACTATTGTATTCGTTAGAAACTTGTTATGGGTCGGACGTAAGTTTATCGTGGATCGTCAATGTTATGTTTTGTTGTGTCTTAGACAGATTTTTGTTAGTACGCTCTTTAATTATTTTCCACATCGATTTAGATATTGATTCGTTGACAGAGCAACTTAGGTTTGTTCCTGACTGGACCGTGGTAGAGTGCCCAGTCTCTATTTCTCCTCCATGATCGGCATTAAATGATAAATGATAAATGATTTTATTTCTGTAAATAGGTTTGTACAAACACTTTTACACGTCAATCATATTTTAAAAACTAGGTGAGATCGGCATTTCCTATCTGACTACTCTGAGAAGAAACGCCGAAACAAACTCAGAGGTCACAGTCTCTTTTAAAGTCCAGACATAATCTTGTTCAGGTCATGTGAAGACCATGTGGATTGATATCTGAAATGGTCTTTCGAGGAAAGAACCACACAGAATGAGTGGACCTGTCCAGTCAGTGCACGCATTTGTCAGTTGTCATGCAGCTCAACACAGAACTAAAGGAGCTAAACGATTCGACGAACATTACCAAAGAAAGGACATTTGGGTAGGCCGCATAAATTACTCAAACTGCCAGACCATGATTAAAACTAATAATTTAAAAAAAATGCATTAAAAAATACAACACACCCACAATGTCTTCACATTCACAATAATTAAAATAGTATAATCCTTTACAAAGTAAATGTCATTGCATAAATAAAGTGCATCAATGTCAAAGTGTAAATAAAATATGAAAATAATCTCGGTCGTATCATATGAGGACTATGTAGACTGGTGTCTGAAATGGTCTTTTGAGGGAAGAACCACACGGATTTGAGTGGACCTGTCCAGTCAGTGCACGCATACGTCAATCATCGTGCAGCTCAACTCAGAACTAAGGAGCTCAACGATCCGACGAACAATACAAAAGAAAGGACATTTGGGGAGGCCGCGTAAAGTACTCAAACAGCCAGACCATCATCAGTAAAATCAGATCGAAAAGAGCTATTAGACCTAATAGACCGATTACGAGTCAGCGTTCGGAAACGTTTCTTCTAGTACAGTACGAAGATACGGTTCCTATTAGTTCATCGTTCACGAACTACACAAGACTACAGTAGAAGCTACCAAGCCATCATCGACATAAAGTCCTACAATCACTTTTGAGTTTCCCTTGATTCTTACATACAAGCAAGATTACAAGGACAAGGTTTTATCATAGTCAATACCTTCGCGCTGATAGAAACGTTTGTTGACTAGTCTCGCCTTGTAACGTTCTATGGTTCCATCAGGGTTTTTCTTAATTTTGTATATACATGTGCTTGTTAAAGCTTTTCTACCTTTTGGTAATGCGGTAAGGTCCCAGGTATTATTTTTCTGAAGGGAATTCATCTCGCTTTTCATAGCTTCTTGGCATTTTCTCTATTTTCCGATGACATTGCTTCATAATATGTTTCTGGTTCAGTACAATTGTTTTCTAACTCTGCCACAGCGTTCATAACAAAATCATCAAAACGTAAGAGCTTGCGTATTATGAATGATCACGCAAAGCTCTGGATTCTGTTTGCTCTGCGGTGATTTCATTCTGAGGTGACATTGGTAGTTTTTAAATTTCCTTCAGAAATTGAATTATTATTAGTTCCTATTTACATTTCTGCTTCAACCCAAATGTCTTCTTCTCTTTCTGAACTTTCTTGTATTTCTCTATTTATGTTTTGTTCTAGAAATTCAATCTCGACATATTCTTTTTCTTTTATTGTTTTATCTTTGTTACTTTTACTAAGATTCTCTCCTTCGTTTATGTCATAGTAGAATTTCTGCTTTATGTTTACATTTATTGGTTACCATCACTTTTTGCGTTGATGGTACACAAATCCGGAGAGCCTTGGATATTTCAGAGCATCCAATGAAGACTCCAGGTATTGCTTTTGCATCAAGCTTATTTATGTTTTGTTTCCCGTTTATGGGAACGAACGCCTTTGCTCCCAATTTATTAAAGTGCAAAAAACACATGGTTTTCTGCCAACCCATTTTTCAAATAGTGTTGCATTTCCAATGCTGTTGTTTGGACTTCTGTTTGACAGGTAGTTTGCTGTGTAGATGGCTTCGCCCCAGATACATCGGTGCGTTAGACTCAATCATTAAGCTCCTTGCTTTTTCCAGTAAAGTTCTGTTAAAAATGTTTTGATGTTTTTTTTTATAAAATTTGCAGTACAATGTTTTTTTTTTGTGAAACTGGGTGTCTCTCATCAGTCCATTTCAATCCGGTTTCAGGCCAGCACCCTAATTGCGTAACACATTTTCGTAAACGATTACGACTAATCTGTTTGATTTTGACGGTTCAAGAACATTCATTGCGTTTTATATATTGTTGAGCAGATTTTTTATCGAACTTAAGAAGCAATGGATTAGCAATCTGTTTCAAAACGATTCAGATTCCGATTGATTGTGTATTACGCAATTAGGGTGCTGGTCACAGTACCGTATCAGAGTTACAATCTTAGTGTTAATTGACTTCTCCAATGCTTTTAATACCGTCAGTCACGAAGTCCTTTTATCTAACCTTGCCTGTCTTAAGTCGTTAAGTTGGTGTGATCCTGCAGCTGGCGTCCCTCAAGGTATATTATCACCTCTTTTGTTCTCCATTTTTATTGATCTAATTACCACCCAACTTCGGGTTGCATATCATTTTTATGCTGACGCTACTATTACGCTCTATTTGCAGGTTTACTACCAGACAAGTTTAAACTACATTACTGATGCGATTGAAGAGCTAAACCGGGATTTAGGTGTTATTAAAAACTGGTCTGATCGATTTGGGATGGCGGTTAACCCTACCAAGTGTCAGGCTATCATTGTAGGGAGCCACCTGTAATGTTTGATAACTCCGTCGTCCCGTTTAGCTCCGATGTTAAGGATCTTGGTCTGCATGTCGACACATGTCTTGACTGGCAAAACTGCAAGTAAAAAGTCACCGGAACGTTGCGGTCGCTCTATCGCGATATCGGTTGAAAAACCTCCCATCACACATAAAGGCTATGCTTGTACAGTCCCTAATCTTTCCCATACTAGACTATGGTGATGTGTGTTACTATGACCTGAATGCAGATCTCCTCAATAAACTTGACCGCATTCTAAATAACTGCATTCGATTTGTCTTCGATCTACGTAAGTATGATCATGTGTCTGCGCACCAATTGCAAAATGGTTACCGTAGCGTAGCGTATACGTCAACGTAGAGGGCTCTGTCTATGTTATATTCTATACTCGACAAACCTACTTCTACTTCTTACCTGACCCCCCATTGTCCAATGCTTATGCTCTGCTCATAGTAAAATCTTCGTTCCACCAACAATCGTCTTCTACGATGTCCTTCTCACCGCTGTGGCTTTTTTTCACTCTTCTTTCTTTGTCCAGGCGGACTTTGTTTTTCTTTGGAATGCGCTCCCTCTGAACATCAGGACGGCAAGCAGCCGGTTATCTTTCAAAGTGAAGGCTCGTGAACATATTCGTGAGAAGTTTGTAAAATCATCTCAGCGCTGATTTGCTGGATTCTTTTTCTCCTCGACCGATCGTTCTTTCTCCTGACGAAGTGTAATCTGTTTTTATATCTATGTATGTATTTGTATTTTATTCTTTTTCGAGTTATCTATCCCTTTTGTTGCACCTGCCATGTTTTGTCTCTGCATCGCCCTAAGGTTGACTGGTAGAAAGTGCCTCAGGCATTAAGTCCGAATTTGTACAGTATTTTTTACTTGTGCATAAAGTTTTACTAAATAAATGCATTGCACTTAGGTAAACTAAGCTGGAGTTTGTTGTATGAACAATATTGTGAAAGTCTATCAAGGTCCTCCACGACGACCAGCCAGCATGTCGATTCTGTAAAAATCTCACCGTGAAGAATTGAGTGGAGTGAGCTGTCAGTGTCATCTCGTCTTAGTCAATCCCTAGCATCAGTGGCCCAGACAGCTCACTCCACGTTCACTTCACCTATGTTTTCACGGTGAGATGGTTACAGAATAGCACTACCGGACTGCAACAACTATCGAGGGCTAAAGCTTATGCCACGTAATAGGAAGGTATCAAAAAAAGTAATAGATAAAAGACAGCGAGAGAAGTGAGATTACCACGAACCAGTTTGGGTTTATGCCAGGACGCCATCTTTTGCACTCCGTCAATTGTGCGACAAGTACAAACGTGCACACGAGAACTTGCACAAGGTGTTCATTGATCTGGAGAAAACGTATGATACCCTCCGGTTTGCCAAACCTAAGTGGCAGTGGGCAGGTCACATTGTTCGCAAAACTGATGGCCGATGGGGCCAAAAGGTTCTGGAAGAAATACCTAGCGTTGGAGGGCCTCCCACAAGGTGGACCGATGACCTTGTGAAGGACCGAGAAATCCGCTGGGTGCGGAAAACACAGAACCGGTCGTAGAGGCGGTGCTTGGGGGAGGTCTATGTCCAGCAGTGGACGTCTTTTGGCTGAAATGATGATAATGATGATTTTTTAATTATTATTGAACTTTCAAAAAGAAAAAAAAACTTACAACTTGTTCCCGTTTTGTTTGTATTTGGTTTTATAACTACGTGTGCTGGCGAAAATGTAAAAAAAAAGTGCGGATGAAAACAGAGATCAATATGTTTTGACAAGTTGTAAAAAACATGCGAAGCAGGGGCGGGTCGTTAAACAGACTAAAGAGATTATTGGGTCAGAAACATAGTTTGCTGGCTGCCTAAACATTTTGTTTTTAAATAAGAAAGAAATTATTATGACATGTTAGATACGAAAAAAGAACTAGATTTATTCTTCTATCAAGAATTAGAATGTTTTAAATGATGAAGACTGAAAACGTTATTCTGCATTTTCTAGTTCCCGTTTTGTTTGTATTTGGTTTTATAACTACGTGTGCTGGGGAAAATGTAAAAAAAAGTGCGGATGAAAACAGAGATGACAACGGCGAAACAAGCGATGACTCCAAAGACGAATCCCTGGACATTCCCATTGAAAGTGAACCTAATAACATTACATGCACGAGAAGACAAAATAGTCAAATGCATGAAATACGGGCGGCGACTCACCAGCAATTTCCTTTCATGGGCGCTATGATGTCTCAACAAAATGAATATTTGTGTTCTGGTGTTTTAGTTGCCAATGGAATGGTATTAACAACTGCCAAGTGCTCTGATTTGGCTTTAAGTTACGTATTAATGAATACCACCACTGATAAGAAGGACGAAACTGCGGTATCGCTTCATGTTAGAAAAAGTGAGAAATTCCCTACTTTTACTGGATCGGATTCATCAAAAGATGTTGGTATTGTTTACACCGAGAAACATAATAATAGCTTTGCATCAAAAGTAATCCTCAGCAATTACACTAACCCTCGCAACGTCGTTGATTTAGAAGGGATAGGGTTTGGATTGAATGCCGATGTTGGGCAAACAAAACAGCTTCAGTTTATTGGCATGGAAAACCGATCCCCTGACGAAATAACAGATGTTTTGAAAGTGTATTTTGACTGCGTTGATACAAAAGTAGTAACGTGTTTCAAAGACACGGGTGGTCCCGTCTTATTTGATAAAGAGCTTATGGGTATTGTTGTTAAAGGTCAAGACGAATGCTCTAGAGAGATGTCGGCTACATACGCTGTAAACAAAAGGATGGTAGATGTTTTACCAACTTATGTTTTTAAAGCATGGCTTGACGAAAAAATTAAAAAGAATGAAGAGCAAGAACAGGCTGCTCTAGTAGTCTATCCGACACCAATTCTACGATCAGAGACTCGTCGTGTTCGTAAACTTACGATGAGTAACTCGGGAACACGACTTATTGTGTCTCCCACATATATGTTTACAGGATGTGTATTTATCTTGGCGCTTTATTGACAAATACGTTTTTTATTTCTAGCGTAATATAAATTGTTGGTGAAATTTCAATAAAAACGCTTTATTGACTAATATGATATTTATTTTTTATAGTAATTTATATTGTTGGTGAAATTTCAATAAACATTTTCAGGCTTTTATTAGTTTAGTTTTTCTTGAACATAAACGATCTTCAGACACCACACACTGCAGTCAATTATTCAGTAAAAGGCCGCATTCCGAGTTGGACCATAATCGCTGACAGCGCTCACATCGATAATTAACTTTCCGATTTATATCACGATTATGACAGCAGACAATTCGCTCACAATGATATTTCTATAGGGCATGGTCGGCGTTATCGCAAGATGGCGCATGTCATGACGTCACCTATGACGATTCACGGGACATCGTTATCGCGCTCACGCCAACTCGGAACGGGTGTAAGAGCGCTCGAATCGATTACATCCCACTTCGGAAAGCAGCCGGAATGCGGCCAAATATTGATTACTCATGACAGCAGACAGTTGGTTGACAAAGTATTTTTTTATGAATGTTTATGGCATGGCTACGAGGCCTTTATGCGTAATTAAAAAAAAACCCAGAGCTTTATTTGTTTGCATCAGTCTGATGGCTAAGGATAGATCACTGATGGATGAAAGTGCCTGTGTTACATTTCAGCTGATGGAGTAAAAATTAGAAAGTAGAAAAAACCAGCCAAGTGACGTGTCGAATCACGACGATCGCTTTTTATCAGAACAAAAATAAGGACATACAGACGTACCAACCCGTAGAAGTACATGTACGGTTACGTAAGTGCGTAAGATTACGGAAGAGCAAGCCTTTTGTAGCGTCTGCTGTACCATGGCTGAACCAGACAGTCAGCAGGATTGCTGCTCCCGGTAAACAGTTTGCAGCATTAACTTTGGCAGCTTTCCGAATTGGGATGTAATCGATTTGAGCGCGCTTACATCCGTTCGAGCGAATCATTGACAGCCCTCAGCTGTCATAATCATGATATCTTAATCGGAACGGAAATTGCGTAACGTGTTCTAGGTTAATATAGGCACGCTACGTTAACGTAAAACAGACAATCACCTACTAACACAGGCGCGTAAACACACACGTGTGGTCGCGGTGCGAGCTGCGTCCCACGTTAGACGCTGGGCGGTGTTACACAACACAATAACGCTCACACACACAGGACGCCCTTAGCCCGGACATTGAACGGCTAGCTCTGTGATCTGGGCGGGCGGGGACCAATCACCCACTCTGTAGGCGCGTCGAGTCGGCATCTCTGTCGCAGGTCGTCGCCGCCGGGCCTCCCCTAGGTAACTAGGGGTCTCACCTGGCGGTGACAGACCGCCAAGATGCCGTGAAGAAAGCGACGCTCACTATAAGCGTCGCGGCGCACCTACAGATAAACTAATAGCAATCACACACATGGGCGCGCGCACTTTACACGCGCGCTCAAATATCATTGCCAGGAGCAACCAAATGAGGGGCCCGTATTAACGGGCCAACGTATAGCCCTCGCGGCGGGGAGTCATAGCCCCGGTTCCGCTTGCCGCGCCCCCTTACGGGGACGCAGCGACTTCCAACGGCTGGACACTCGGATTGGCTTCGTGGTGGCTACACAAGCCTATCCTTTAGTGTTATTAGACTTGTGCCGCGCGGACCGCTTATAGTTCTACTGAGTCCCTGGTGTCCTGAAATACAAGTCTCGGCTTAGTTTAGGCACCAGTCTCCCACAAATGAACATTGTACTGCATCTTATTTATTATTTGTTCAATTTTTAAGTTTTTGTTAATAAGTGTTATTTGTGGAAGAAAATAAACATTTTTATTATTATTATATTATATTATTAATGCTTTCGAGCTGACGAGTTAGTTTCAAAAGATTGTACCATAAACAAAACTGCAATAGCATAAAATTTTGTTAAAAAAAATTTTTGTTTCCTTTGTGTTTGCACAGGTTCCAGTCGGTACCGGTGCGAACACAGAGGGTGCCACCGTGCTGCTCGGTGTTAATACACCGCAGCGGTCGCGGACCCACCCGCCCCCGGGATGCCGAAGCCCGGCAAACGCAGCTCACTAGGCCGCGATGCCGAGCCGCAGGAGACCCACCCGGCGATGGACCAGACGACGTTGATGCCGAACATCGACGACGCGTCGTCTGTTGTACCGCCCGCAGGGCCACCCCGAACGGAAGAAAGAAGAGGGCACGGTTACCGCCGTAGGGACCGGCCCACCGACAACATCAACACCTGCGCGCGTAGCGCCGTCGCCGTCGATGAGCCGACCACCGGTGGTGATCCGCCCCGCCGCGTTTCGCCCGGTGCCAACACAGGCTCCGGGGCCGACCGCGAACCAGGGCTACGCGCCGCCCGTGCGCGCGCCTGCGCCAGCCCGCGCCCCTGCGCCCACTGCGCTTGCTGTGTCCGCCGCGCGCGCCGCCGCGCCGCACTGTGGGCTGGATTCCGGCTTTCATAGACTTATAATCTTAATGTTTCAAGTGTCGACTTTTATGCTTGAATATGATTTGAAAGACCAACTACATGCCTAAATATATCATGATTATGGAATATTATAGGAAACAGCACTAATAGATTTTTTTTTTGAAAAATTTGTATGGAGTTGGTAAGAAAAATCATCATATCTCCGCTCTCGCAAACTCAAACTCAAATCATTTATTTCAATTAAACCATTTACAGGCACTTTTGAATTGTCAAGGAGTCGGTCAGTCAGAAATATGAAGCTAGTTGCCCATTCCAAAGCGTAGTAGGTACCTATGGAGAAGAACGGGCAAGAAACTCCATGGACACTCTTTTAAATAATAATGTTTTTACATATATCTTAGTTACATCGATTAATGTTGACACTATAAGTGAGAACGATGTACAAAAAACCGTACACGTTAAAATTGTCCAGAGTGCATCAAAACATAATTAAAAACAATCCAGCTAATTAATTATTAAAATAAGCCGTGGCAGCTAAGAGATGACCAGTCCCAACTGACGGCGCCCGTTCACGAACATGACGCATGGATCAGCACCATTCAGTTCAACCATTTTGAAGGGAGCTAAATGATCCGACACACGCGCCACCGTCAGCGAGACATTTGAGTGAGCATGACATACTATCAGCCGCCAAGGCACATTCAAGTCAATCTATGACATTACCCGGTAAATGGTAGCTCTATAGTACAAAGTACTCACATCTGTGCAATGCATCTATATAATAAAAAGGAGATTGAGTTTATATAATGCAAATAAATTCTTACTATCTTCAGCAGCTTCAACAGTGATTCGAATGTTAATTAATTAGTTGTGGTGTGGAGCAGGACCGGCATTAAGCCAGGCATTTTTATCAGTTATGTAATCCTCCAACCTATAATATGCCTGCCTGAATAGTGTGCGTTTGACAAAGGATTTGAATTTTGTCTCATTCAGTTGAAGTATGTGGGGAGGTATTTTATTATAACATTTTAGACAGTACCCCATGAAAGATGAGTCTACTTTAGCCAGTCTGAAGCCTGGTTAAACTAATAGGTCCCGATTTCTAGTACTATAATTATGTCTTTCACCTCTTTTACTGTAAAGATGTAAATTTTTTCGCACAATTGGTCGTTATTCTTTTTCAGGTGATTAATCCATATATTATATGGATTTTTTTTACATACGCCATGACACGGCCAAAGGTGCGAGTTTAAAAAAAAAAAATGACAAAGATTATTTTGATTTTCAAAATTAATTTTGTATTAATAATATAAACTATACGTCTATAGGCATTGCCTAAATCAGGGGTTCCCAACCTTTTTTTGTCTACTGCCCACTTTAAGAATAAATTATTTTTTAACGCCCCCCTTTTTAAACATACTTAAAAACCGCTAAGTACTTATAACTGATTATTGAAACGCAAATTTATAGTATTCGGACAGAGTATCTTTTATTGAAAATAAAACAAACATAATCAATTCTTATATAAAAACTAATGTGAAGGTTGAATCTGATGCTGTTCAATAAGTTTGTTGATATCAGGTTCCAATTTACTCAAAAACAGCCGCAAGTCGCCACGTTCGGTAACACGCAAACGATTTCTCTTTTTAGTAAGCAGCGTTGCCACAGCACTAAATCCACGTTCACACAAATATGACGATGGGAATGCTATCAAAAATCGTTGAACAATTGACCACAATCCAGGGTACAATTGCGGGATCGGTTTTTGTAGCCAAAATTCTTGATATCCATTTTTGAACTTGATTTTTATTTCTTCGTTTGTTGTCAATTCTATAAGTTCTTCTTCCAGCTGAGGTGACATTGCTGTGTTGACATTTGAAAACGGATCCAACACCCAGTCTGGTATTTCCAAGTTTAAAATGTATCGTTACTGGTATCGTTCGGTGAAGTCAATGTGGAGGTTATCCAAATGTTGGCAGTAGGCAAACAAGTCGTCGTTACTGCAGTATACTGATAAATTCGGAAAATTGTGAAACTCACGTCTGCCCATATTCTTTTTGTGCAGAAGCAGTTTGGCTGCGAAAGCAGCAACGACATTTTTTGTTTTAATCAAATTTAGTTCATCGCCTTGCAGTTGGAGGTTCATGTCGTTGAACATTTTATACAGGTCTGTCATGTAAGCTATATCATTCTTTGATGTTATGAGCTTGTTGCGCAGTTCTGTATCTTTAGTTTCCAAGAACTCTATCATAGAGTCAAACAGGTTGTAAAATCGAATCAGACAATTGCCTCTTGACAGCCAACGAACTTCAGTATGAAGCAACAAACGGTTGAAATCTTCGTCATTAGTAACACAAAGCTGATGAAATAATCTATCATTCAAAGAGCTGCTACGGATTTTATTGACTGCTTTGATGACATATTGCAGTGATTGAAATAGTCGTTCACTTAAGTTTCTAGCAACCAAATGTTGTCTATGAATAACGCAATGTATAGCAAAGACATCTGGAATTATATTCTTTAAGTATGCTATGAAGCCTTTATGGCGCCCTTTCATAGCCGGAGCGCCATCCGTAGCAACTGATATAATATTTTTCAAAGGAATCTCTTTCTCTTCACAAAACTTTTCCAATGTATTGAATATGGTTTCGCCTTTTGTATCTGTCTCCAAATTTCTGGCAAACAATAGTTCTTCACGTATTTTCTCATCTTTAATAAACCTCACGTAAGATAGCAACAACGCTTCATTAGTTGGTAAAGTGGACTCATCGAGCTGAATTGAGAATTGACTAGTCCTCAGATGATTGCACAATGATTCTTCAATGTTTTCAGCCATTTCATCAATTCGTCTTTACACAGAATTATTACTCAAAGGAATTTTTCGGATAATATCTGCGGCCGGTTTATGAAGCACAGTAGTTATTACTTCCTTTATTGCTGGCAAAATTAACTCTTCTCCGATGTTGTGTGGTTTGCCTTTTTGAGCAATTAACAAAGAGATATTGTATGAAGCTCGAAGTCCGTCGTCATCTTGCTTAGCAGCCGCCGAAAATAGTTTTGATACACTTGGCTGAGTATTATGCTTCTTCTCTAGGTCTTGAAAATATGCTACATTCTTTTCTGTCTTATCTGGATGTATTTTATTCAAATGATCTTGCAGTCTTGAAGGCTTCATTGCTTCGTTCGAAAATGTTTTTAGACACAGAAGACACAAAGGCGACGACGGGTTTGTGGGATTTTCAATAAATCCGAATTTAATATATTCCGCAGAGTATTGCCGTCTCTTCTTTTTTACTTCCGACATTGTTTTGTTTTAAGAAATACGTAAGTGTTGAAATCAAGTACTGCTTATCTATTATGCGCGAAACCGCAAATGAAAATAAAATAAATTTACGTCGTTTATATAGGATTGCATAAGCAGCACGCACCAACAGGAATAAGACAAACGTGCATAAACTCGTTTATCTCATTCGACGCCCAATCGTACTCGACAAGCAAGAACAAGTATTATAGAACCAGCCGATTGGTATAGGAATGTACAATTCGGATTATTTTACAAAAACTTGTTAAAACATGATTGCCCGCGGTCTTTTATATCGAACCGAGTTTGAGCTATATCTTAATTAATATTAGTTGATGTTCACAAGATGTAGTCGAGAGCTCAGTCGGTGTCTAAGAGTCTTCCTAGCTAGGTAGATGAAATTATAAATCGACCCCAAAGCCCTAAACAATGCCCCCTTTTTTTTCTGGGTCTCTTACCGCCCCCCTTTAGGCCTGCAGCGCCCACAAGGGGGCGTTATCGCCCACGTTGGGAAAGACTGGCCTAAATGATTTATCAGACCACAAATTTCAATTACCGCGTCAAGTGGTAATTAACTTAAAAATATTACATAAAAATAAAACAATAATGACTAACTTTTCTAATAACTCCGTAACTATTACTACAATTACTGATAATCACGACGAAAAACGTTAGAAATATAATAGTTGATAAGTATGTCATTAATAGGTTTGCATAGAGAAAAAAGTATTCAATAAATTAGTTCTATTTTATTGTATACGTAAGAAATAAAATAAAATATTATGTACATAATAGTATGTACTATACAAAACAAAAATGGTAATAATTCACCGATAGCAACAGAAAAAAGAAAGGAGTTCCATAATATTATAGAAAGGTATCTATTCTGCATCATTGTTATCGGACTCCGACTCAGAATCAAAGTCCGATTCAGAGTCTGAGTTTAGCTGGGAAACATCTACAAAATCGAACTCAGTTTCTTGAAGTTTTAATAAAGTTTTTGTATCCTCAAATAAAAGTTTTCTTTTGCTTAAAGTCCAAAGTGGGTCTTGTTGATGATATAAGTGGATCCGACGAAAGAAGAAGGAAATTAAAAATATCCACATTGGAACTCACTCTGCTCTTCTTACGGGAATTGTGTTCCCTGAATCTACGAAAGTCCTTGTTCCGGGCTTCCGATGCCTCTTCAGAAAGACTCCCGATTGGTACGATTAAGTTACAAGCAATAATATCAGCTTCATGAAGAAGCACTTTATGTACTGTTGCCGACATGTAGAACCAATTATATAATGCCACGTATCTTTCAGCAGTTTTGTAAGCATAATCTTTGAATTTCTCAACATTTACTTGCTCTCCAGAAGTTATTGCCTGCAAGATGACAGCAAATCTACGGATCAGCTCTGCATCCAAACCTGTGATGGCAGCAGTTTTCTCTGGATCTTTAAAGAATCTTCTTGCGGTATTTCCGTCGTTGGTAGTACCATAGCCTTGCTTCACAACATCAATAAGTAGGCCGAGTTCGGTTTTAAAGCAATTTTGAATAATTTTCTTCCTTGCGTCCCTTGCATATTTGTCAGCTTTTTCTTTTATTGCCCATTTCTTGATATCTAGCCGGTACGAAATGTGTAAGAGGCATTCCATCATATTTATACGAGCATGCAGTGACGAGATTCCGAACTTCATCATGTCTGCTGATGTCGTCTTTCTTCTCATAGCTCCCAAATTGTTTAGCTCAGACGGTTTAGCTAAACAAATGTAACAAGCTGCGATCGATCTAACTTCTGAAAGGTAAGTGCATATCTTGGCATCGATCATGGTCATAAGAAGATTATGATTGATCGTATTGCTGTTGCACTTTGTTGGTCGAAGAGCGGATATTTCTTCTTTCATTTGTCTTTCTTCTTCCTTCACGACTGCCTCACTTTCTTTTAAAAATATAAACTGCACCGGACGACAAAATGCTGCTGAACAAGGTTTCGGATTTTCCCAAATGGTCTTCCCCTCACATGTGATTTTCAATGGTGCTAGTGAAGTCATAAAAATACTGGAGTCATCTTGGGCAGAATCCATTTTTTGCGTATACCTGCTCTGGCTGGATGCTCCGTCAAAACCCCATTTGGATATTAAAACCATTTCTTTCCCTTTTAAGTCATCGTGTAGGGATTTTAGTATTCTATTTGCTGTGATATCAAGTAAAGCTTGCAAAGTAATTCTGGCGGATGAATCTGTTACTGTGATAAAGTTACCTTGTTGAGGTGGATAACACTCCTTCTTTCCATTTTGCACTCGGTAGTAAGAAGGGTATAAGTCACACAAACCTTCTCGAACAGCGGACTCTCTTATAGTTATATATTGCCATTTTGAAAGCTTAAGAGATAGTAGCAATCCAAGGGCCTTTATGGGTGTAAAAGTATTTTTTTTGGCTGGATGTTTTATGACATCCTGGATTTTTTAACAGCATCTGGGTTTTTCATCATAAATTCAATGACAGAAGCAACATCCTCACGACCTTCTTCCTTCAATTTGGAAATGGCTGTGTAAACAAGCTCACTGGATTCACAATCCAAATGATCTGCACTTCTTCGATTTTTTTGCTTTACTTGTAATTCTTCAAAAGGTTTTCGAGTAAGCCTTCGTTTGGTCATAGTGCTAACAGATGATGTTGATGTAGATGGCAGTTCTTCAACATCAACAGACGTTGTCGAAGCTTCATGAAAATTATCTTTAATACAGCTAGGCCAGTCAACGTTTCGTTCAAGGCAGCTTCAGTTCCTTTCGAAACATCTCCATATTCCGTCTTGCTAAACGCCAACGTTTGTCAACTGCTCTAGTGAATTTTCGGCAAAATTCTTTGAAAGTTACACGATCTTCCTCGGATAAACAATAGTTACATCGAGATAACACAGCCTCAAACAAAAATTTATAATCATTACTTTTGTCCGAGCTTTTCAGAATAACGAACAAATCAAGATTTGATACGATACTTTCCATGTTTACTATGATCACTGTAATGTAACTACTCGAAGATAACTGAATTGTCATTCTTTAAAACACTCCTATTTATTGCATGAAGACATTATTTTTTTCTAATTATCCTATTATAATATTGTGTCAATAACTAATAGACGGAATACGTAAATACGCACCCATTGAAATTGATAACATAACGAGGACAATATTATGAGAAAAAAGGACCTTTACCTAATTAGTCTAATTAAATAGTGTATTGGAAATTTCACACAAATTATTAATGACATACTTAACAATTATTTTATTTCTTACCTCTTTCGTCGTGATTATCAGTAATTGTAGTAATAGTTACGGAGTTATTAGAAAAGTTAGTAATTATTGTTTTATTTATAAGTAATATTTTTAAGTTAATTACCACTTGACGCGGTAATTGAAATTTGTGGTCTGATAAATCATTTAGGCAATGCCTATGGACGTATAGTTTATATTATTAATACAAAATTAATTTTGAAAATCAAAATAATCTTTGTCATTTTTTTTTAAACTCGCACCTTTGGCCGTGTCATGGCGTATGTCAAAAAATTCCAAATAATATATGGATTAATCCAGCCCACAGTGCGCCGCACGCGCACCCCGCGCCACACTGTGGGCTGGATTCCGGCTTTCATAGACTTATAATCTTAATATTTCAAGTGTCGACTTTTATGCTTGAATATGATTTGAAAGACCAACTACATGCCTAAATATATCATGATTATGGAATAATATAGGAACCAGCACTAATTTTTTTTTTTTTTTTGAAAAATTTGTATGGAGTTGGTAAGAAAAATCATCATATCTCCGCTCTCGCACAATTGGCCGTTATTCTTTTTCAGGGGATTAATCCATATATTATTTGGAATTTTTTGACATACGCCATGACACGGCCAAAGGTGCGAGTTTAAAAAAAAATGACAAAGATTATTTTGATTTTCAAAATTAATTTTGTATTAATAATATAAACTATACGTCCATAGGCATTGCCTAAATGATATATCAGACCACAAATTTCAATTACCGCGTCAAGAAATGGTAATTAACTTAAAAATATTACCTATAAATAAAACAATAATGACTAACTTTTCTAATAACTCCGTAAGTATTACTACAATTACTGATAATCACGACGAAAGAGATAAGAAATAAAATAATTGTTAAGTATGTTTGTGTGACTTATACCCTTCTTACTACCGAGTGCAAAATGGAAAGAAGGAGTGTTATCCACCTCAACAAGGTAACTTTATCACAGTAACAGATTCATCCGCCAGAATTACTTTGCAAGCTTAACTTGATATCACAGCAAATAGAATACTAAAATCCCTACACGATGACTTAAAAGGGAAAGAAATGGTTTAAATATCCAAATGGGGTTTTGACGGAGCATCCAGCCAGAGCAGGTATACGCAAAAAATGGATTCTGCCCAAGATGACTCCAGTATTTTTATGACTTCACTAGCACCATTGAAAATCACATGTGAGGGGAAGACCGTTTGGGAAAATCCGAAACCTTGTTCAGCAGCATTTTGTCGTCCGGTGCAGTTTATATTTTTAAAAGAAAGTGAGGCAGTCGTGAAGGAAGAAGAAAGACAAATGAAAGAAGAAATATCCGCTCTTCGACCAACAAAGTGCAACAGCAATACGATCAATCATAATCTTCTTATGACCATGATCGATGCCAAGATATGCACTTACCTTTCAGAAGTTAGATCGATCGCAGCTTGTTACATTTGTTTAGCTAAACCGTCTGAGCTAAACAATTTGGGAGCTATGAGAAGAAAGACGACATCAGCAGACATGATGAAGTTCGGAATCTCTACACTGCATGCTCGTATAAATATGATGGAATGCCTCTTACACATTTCGTACCGGCTAGATATCAAGAAATGGGCAATAAAAGAAAAAGCTGACAAAGATGCAAGGGACGCACAGTATTTCGCCTAGAACATGCTAGGTGGACAAAATTCAAGTTTTCATTTCCAGGAAATCTTAATTGCATAACACAAACAACACCCCCAAACTCCAAATTCCGAAAAAAGTTGTTTTTCAAATGCTTAACTGATGAGTCATAGAGTTCAGAAGTCAGGTAATGAGTATAATGCAAGCGTTCCGGTCAATCAGTTGCAATTTAGCGACACTTTTGTGCACATCTCATAGTGGTTTATAGTGATATTGTGAAAGTTTTTTGTGATGGATATTAATACTGAGGGTATGTACTATTATTTAATATATTATACGGCGTTGGCTGAGCGTGAGCGGCCAGCTCATACTACACCACAGGCGCCCCACTCACCGGCGCCCCGACGTGGCTCCGCCTACGACTCGCCGGCCGTGCTGTCGGCATGCTCGTCACGAGCTGGGTCGAGCATGTCGCTGGCATCAGCGGGCTCGGCCGTGTCCGGTCGCGAGTCAAATGACACGACGCCGCGATCCGGGCAACGGCCCACCGTGGGAGGGACTGACGCCCAAATGCTGTCGCCTAAAACGACGCAATCGCTGGGTTTCGGGTTCGAGTTCGACCTCGAGCCTAGGGCCCAGCGAAAACAAAGAAGACGGAGCTCCGGAAATGCGGAGGAGAGCAAGCGACTCTTTTTTTTTTTTTTTGTTCCCGGGGTGGAAAATCCTCATGGATGTCCTCCGTCCTGGGGCGGGCGGAGCGGTCTGTCAGACTCTTACTGACTAAAAACCACCCCGGTGTTCCATCTCACACCTACGCCGGGGTCGCGGGTAAAAAAAAAGTAATTCAGGAGTACAATCACTTTCAACACTCGACATTTTATAATACTTTGTTGATAAACTTAAAGTTTAAATGCCAAAAGTTCGCGCCTTTATTGAGCCTACCAATAAGTAGCCAAGACACGATCAATTCGATTTTCAAACAAAAAAAGTCTATTCTACGGTTTTGTCGTGTGCGTCTATGGATATCACTCTCATGGAAGGACCGTTTGTGTAAACTAAGCTTTATACAGGGCTGGTAAAATGGTTTTGGATGATTGGCTGTATGCATTTTGAATTTAGAACGTCATTAGAGACGCTCGTGAAAATAGAGTATTTTTTATAAAATGTGATAAAACGAATGTAGTCTAGATAGGTTTTATTATTTATTTATTTATTCAAAAAATCCACAGCAATCTTAGCGCAGTTTACTTAAAAAAAAAACTAATGTTACCGCCAATTATGTAAGTAATGCAAGTTTTAATGTTATTCCATTCCTTTTAAGAAATGGTTCGTAGTTATCTAGTTATTCTTACAATATTATGTCTTCGAAAACATGGCAACGATATGAAGAAGCAGTCGTTATGATTTTGTAGGAAATCGAGAATAGCTTTCCTCTTTCTGGCACTAAAGAGTGTTTGTTAGTACTATACTGCCAATTTAGCTGAGCATGTGAGATTCCAAATTCAAATCACATTATTGACCAGCGGGTCATAATGAAATCCAGTACAACATTATTGACCGGCTGTTCCTCCGGCCACTAATGACTCACTTTAGGTTAAGGTTGCTTGACATATAATTTGACATTTTCGAGCAGGTGGTGTGAAAAATACTTTAAGAAATAGTTTACCATACCATGACCAAGTATATGTTAGTAATTGTAATTTTAATGAAACATTAACAAGGATATTACAATTAGAAGCAGAAGGGAGATTCGAACACATAAAACAAAAGTTTTCCAATTATTTACTTGCTCCTCGTATTATAAATCAAATACAACCTCAACAACAATGGAGCACACCGCAACTTAAACCGACACAACACATTAACACTCAATTTCATGCTCAATAATCGCATTCGCAACAACAGAGAATGAACACTCAGTTTACAAACAGACCTTTTTATCAAACTAGACACACCTGGAATCCAAATCAAAAAAACGTATTCCAAAGACCTCCACATCCACAATTTCAACAATACAGAAATAGTTTTCCACAAAAATCACAACCACAACAGCGTCCTATACAAAAGTCAGAAGACGTAACAATGAGGACAGATGCCCAATTAAAACCAAACCAAATCAATTTAGGAAAAGGTTTTGTAGCAAAGGAGCTATAACATATGGAAGAACCAATATCCAGTGACAATAATTATAATTCTCAAACTACCACTCCTGAAGAAAATTACTATGTAGAAGAATATTATTATATTCCTGAGGAACATTGTTCCTACGTTCCCGAAGAAAGTCAGGATTTTCACGAGGGATTAGATTTAAACAAAACATTATAGAATTTAATCATGTAAAATCATATTTACCATATTTTGACAGAGAAACAATGTTCCTCCAAACAGAAAACCCTAAACTAAGAATATTAATAGATACAGGAAGTCAACGTTCATTTATAACACCAACGGCACAAAAGTTATACTTTCCTGAATGCAAAAAGCTAGAAAGATTCACAATTAGAACTTCACATGGAGTAACAACTCACAATGGCGTAATAGAAACTCCATGCTGGTGTAGATATTTCGGAAAAGATAACGGAACGATTAAATTTTATATTTACCAATTTAGTGATAAGTATGACGTTTTAATGGGTACTGAAATGATTGAACAAATTAATGCGAAAATAGATTTAAAAGAATGAAAATTAAGTATGCCAGAACGAGAATTACTTATTTTTCATATGACGGATAATAATAATTTAAATATCAAAGAACTTTGTGATACATATCAAGATTTATTTACAGAAAGCGTCACAAACAGTGCAACGACAAAAGGTTACCGCAAATCCAACAAGAGGAATTTAAAAAACAAATTAATACGTTATTAAGTGAAAATATAATTCGCCCCTCAGAATCACCATGGGCGTCACCCGTACACATCATATCGAAAAAGGTAGATTAATCTGGAATACAAAAATGGAGAATGGTAATAGACAGCCGCTTAAGGCAGCCACAGGATAGTCCGGTTAAGTAGTCACGAATGCATCTTTTCTCCACGGTCGTTTAAGTAGTTCTCATAATACGAGTCACGGTGCGGTTAGTGAACATAAGGTGCCTCAATCCTCATCTAAACGATTCGATCTAGGAAATTCATTGAAATCTGAAACAGTCAAGTCGTATTACCGTGTCAAATCAAAGTTTAACGGCTGCCAGAACCACAAAGCAGATAACTTGTTTCAGATGTGTACATACTCGAATGAGTACATACAGAATGTACAGAAATGTGTAAATACTCGTATTGCAGTATGAAGGGACATTCAGAAAACTTTTGACGAAATAAAAATCTGACGAAATCAAAAAAGAAGTAAAATTTGTAAAGTCTAATGAAAATAAAAATAAATTTAATAAAATTGTCTGTATAGGGGGCTTTTCCCAAAAAGTTTTTATTGATATGGGCAGTGATTGTTCCTTAATAACGTCGGATTTAGTAAAACAGTAAAAGTTAACCAAACTAAAGTTGGCAAAACCGGTTCAATTGCAGGGATTCTCGAATTGTTCCGTGGTTTTGGTAGAAGATTACGTAACGACTTCTCTCATATTAGACGGTATAAAATTCTACAGTGTAGATTTCTATATTATTGACGTGTTATCCGGTTATAACGTCCTGATAGCGCGGAATGTGACCGAAGATACGTCAGTTATGTAAATGAGAATAGGAAGTCAACTGACTTTTCAGAAAACCATGAATGTGTCTGCAGTTTTGTCTAGTGAAGTAGAATTTAATGTACCAGATAAATATCATGATGCTTTAAAGGATTTGTTTACAAAATATCCCGAAACAATCGCGGCTGATTTAAGTTCATTAGGTAAAGTTAAAGACTTTAAAATTGAGATCGAACTTGAATCGAAAAAGCCTATCTACAGCAGGCCATACAGGTTATCAGAACCAGATAGGACATCGTTACGTAATATAATTGAAGAACTGTTTAAAAATAATATTATTCACGATAGCAAGTCCCCATTCGCTAGTCCTGTACTATTAATAGAAAAAAAGGGGGTGAAAAGCGACAATGCGTGGATTACATATCATTAAATAAAATACTATTAAATAAAAATATCCTATGCCACGCATGGAGGACTTGTTAGATAGATTAAAAGGGTGCAAGTATTTTGCCAGTTTACATATGAAAAGTGGTTATTATCAGCTTTTGGTAAATGAGAATTCAATAGACAAGACTGCATTCATAACGGAAGATGGACATTACGAGTTTTTGCGAATGCCATTTGGGCTGACAAAAGGACCATCGGTTTTTCAATGCATGATGAACCAGATTTTGGGTAATTTACGTTTCAAAAATGTCATTGTTTATTTAGATGACGTATCAGAAACCGTTGAAGAAAACCTCAAAATTCTGGAATTAGTACTAAAAATATTTAAAGAAAACGGGTTGACTCTTAACATAAAAAAGTGTTCTTTCTTTTTAACTGACATCACGTTTCTTGGATATGAAGTTAATGGTAATGGTATTAAACCCACACCAAAGAAAATTGATGCTATAAACCAGTTCGGCAAACGGAATGCGGAACGCCTCTCTGGATCTTCTTACTTAAGTGATAGGATTCAAAGAGTAGATGTTAACGGAAAAAGATCACCTGGATCTGTAGTAAGAATGGGGGTCACCCAGGGCTCAATTCTTGGCCCATTTTTGTTTCTTATTTATATTAATGACTTGCCTTACCTCATAAAGGATAATCATGATATAGTGTTGTTTTCAGACGACACTTCACTTTTATTTAAACTGAAACGTCAGCAGCTGGTTACTGACGATGTAAATAGCGCCCTCGCTAAGGTAGTTAACTGGTTTAATGTTAATAACCTACTTCTTAACGAGAAAAAAACTAAATGTATTAAGTTTACGATACCTCATGTTATACAAGTAGAAACTAGTGTTGTCAAATGTCAATGTATACGTTGTTATAATAAACTTCCTAGCCACATTCAAGAACTAAGCCTTAATAAGTTTAAATCTTTTGTAAAGCGGAAATTATGCCAGAAAGCCTATTATACTGTCATGACTATATTGAGAACAAGAAGGCTTGGGATTGAGCTGCTCCAATAAGTTTACACAGACCTAGTTGATGTTTAATTTGCTATTTTTTTTCTTTTCTTTTTATGTTTTTTTCTATATACGTACCTTTTTATCTAAACAATGACATGTATATATTTACTGTATAAAGTATAAAATTGTTTTAATTTTTGGGAATGTGAGGCCTATAGGCGCCGTGTGGTGCCGGCCTAGAATTGCACCACCCCAACTCTTCCCGTGGGTGTCGTAAGAGGCGACTAAGGGACATACACCGGGGGGCGGGCAGCAGCGCCCCCTGCAGAACAATTCCATCACCAAACTGCGATCCCCAACCCGCATGCCCAGCGTGGGGATTATGGGCATTACCCCAAAATGAAGATACAAGCCAAAAAATGGCCCCCAGTTCCCGGCCGCCTCGCTATTCCTGGCCATGGTAGCGGCTATGGTAACGGCGGGGCAGGGGGTGCTAGGAATCCCCGGGCTACGGTAGGCTACCATTCACTACTGAAAAAATTGACCCTGGCGACGTATAACGGACGAACTCTGAGGCTCGACCATCATCTAGCGCAGTTGGAAGTGGAGTTAGAGAACATTAAATGGCATGTTCTGGGGTTATGTGAAGTCCGTAGAGAGGGGGAGGACACCGTAACCCTAGACTCGGGTCATCTTCTCTACTTTCGCGAGGGCGATAGAACATCTCAGGGTGGCGTAGGTTTTCTCGTTAATAAGGCCCTCACTAACAACGTTCAAGAAATCTCCAGTGTGTCGAACAGGGTAGCGTACCTGATCCTTCGGCTATCCAAGCGGTATAGCATGAAGGTAATTCAGGTCTACGCACCGACCTCGGCACACTCGGATGATGAAGTGGAGGATATGTATGAAGACATATCCAAAGCCTTACACAACACCACTAAGGCTCACTTCAACGTTGTTATGGGGGACTTTAACGGCAAGGTGGGAACCCGGACTGGCAACGAATCCCGAATAGGCCCGCATGGTTACGGAGTTCGGAATCACAGGGGACAAACGCTTGTCAACTTCCTTGAGAAGGAGGGGCTGTTCCTAATGAACTCCTTCTTTAAGAAACAGCCCCAAAGGAAGTGGACGTGGCGAAGTCCCGACACTGTGACGAAAAATGAGATCGACTTCATCATGACGGATAGCAAGCACATATTCAGAGATGTCTCAGTGATCAACAGGTTCAATACCGGATCTGATCACCGACTGCTCCGAGGCTCTCTGAATATCAACTTAAAGCTTGAAAGAAACCGTCTGCTGAAGTCCACGCTCCGACCCAACCCAACCCAAATCATGGCGGGCACCGAGAAATTCCAGCAGGCTCTCGGAAATAGATTCGTTGCCTTGGATCCCACTGATGACGCCGACGAGACCCTACACAATCTGGTCGAAACGTTGAGAGACGAGGGCATCAAGTTTTGCCAAAAGCAGCGCACTGGCAGGAAATCCAAACTCTCGGATGAGACTCTCAGGCTGCTGGCAAAAAGACGGGAAACCACCCAAGCGACTTCGTCAGATAGGTCAGACCTGAACAAGCGAATTGCGAAGATGGTGCGGCGCGACCTTCGGAGCTCCAACACACGCCTCATTGAAGAGGCAATAGAGCGAAACCGAGGGTCCAAAGTATTCACTCAGCAGCTTGGCAGGAGCCACCTGACGAAGCTTAAAACGCACGACGGGAGGACTGTATTGTCGAAGCCGGAGATATTCGCCGAGATAGAGGATTTCTATGGCCGATTATACGCTGCACATGCCCCATTTTCCCAACGAGTCCACCACGATTCCAGAGCCACCCTGACACGCCACTATACCAACGAACTGCCAGACATCAGTCAAGACGAGATCGTGTTAGCTCTGCGACAGCTTAAAAATGGAAAAGCCCCCGGTGAGGACGGCATAACATCAGAGCTTTTGAAAGCCGGAGGAGCTCCTGTTATACAGGAACTACTGAACCTCTTCAACGCTGTCCTTCACAGTGGGAGAACTCCAAAGGCGTGGAGCGGGAGTTTGGTGGTGCTCTTTTTTAAGAAGGGAGATAAAGCCCTCCTTAAAAACTACAGACCCATCTCACTCCTGAGCCACGTCTATAAGCTGTTCTCACGAGTGGTCACGAACCGTCTCGCCAGGAGACTCGACGATTTCCAGCCACCGGAACAGGCCGGGTTTCGCGGAGGATATGGCACCATAGACCACATACACACAGTGAGGCAGATTATACAGAAGTCCGAAGAGTATAATCAGCCCCTGTGTCTGGCCTTTGTGGACTATGAGAAGGCCTTTGATTCTGTCGAAACCTGGGCTGTTCTGGAATCCTTACAGCGATGCCAAGTAGACTGTCGTTATATCGAGGTACTGAGATGTCTTTACGACGCCGCCACCATGAGTGTCCAAGTACAGGACCAGCAGTCCAAACCCATCCAACTGCGCAGAGGAGTGAGACAGGGGGATGTTATATCCCCGAAACTGTTCACGAGTGCGTTGGAAGATATGTTTAAGACGCTGGACTGGAAAGGTAAGGGCATTAACATAAACGGCGATTACATCTCACACCTGCGATTCGCTGATGACATAGTTTTAATGGCGGAGTCGTTGGAGGAGCTGAACCAGATGCTGGACGGCCTAGCTTCAGCCTCGCGACGCATCGGTCTCGGCATGAATTTGGATAAAACCAAAGTCATGATCAATGGTCTCATTGATCCGGGACCGGTCGTCGTACATGGCCACCCTCTCGAAATTGTTTCCGAGTACACTTACCTTGGGCAAATTCTGCAGTTAGGTAAAAACAATTTTGAGAGGGAGGCCAAGAGGAGGATCCAGCTAGGCTGGGCAGCGTTTGGGAAACTACGCCGAGTCTTCTCGTCATCCATACCGCAATGCTTGAAAACTAAAGTTTTCAATCAGTGCGTCCTACCCGTCATGACCTACGGAGCTGAGACGTGGACACTCACGATAGGGCTGGTCCACCAGTTCAAAGTCGCTCAGCGAGCTATGGAAAGAGCTATGCTCGGAGTCTCTCTGAAGGATAGAATTCGCAACGAATGCATCCGACAGAGAACCAAAGTTATCGACATAGCTCTAAGAATTAGCAAGCTGAAGTGGCAGTGGGCCGGCCATATCTCGCGAAGAACCGACAACCGCTGGGGTAAACGATGTCTTGAGTGGAGACCGCGACTCGGCAAACGTAGTGTAGGACGCCCTCCGGCCAGGTGGGATGACGATCTGCGAAAGACTGCAGGCAGATGCTGGATGCGTCAAGCTGAAGACAGGGCGCTATGGCGCTCATTAGGGGAGGCCTATGTCCAGCAGTGGACTAAAATAGGCTGATGATGATGATGATGATGAGGCCTATATGGGTCATTGCATTTTTTTTTTTTTCTTTTAATGCTGGTCTGGCAGTTTGAGTAATTTATACAGCCTACCCAAATGTCCTTTCTTTGGTAATGTTCGTCGAATCGTTTAGCTTCTTTAGTTCTGTGTTGAGCTGCATGACAACTGACAAATGCGTGCACTGACTGGACAGGTCCGCTCATTCTGTGTGGTACTTTCCTCAAAAGATCATTTCAGACAACAATCCACATGGTCTTCACATGACCTGACCAAGATTATGTCTGGACTTTAAAAGAGACTGTGACCTCTGAGTTTGTTTCGGCGTTTCTTCTCAGAGTAGTCAGATAGGAAACGCCGATCTCACCTAGTTTTTAAAATATGATTGGCTTGTAAAAGTGTTTGTACAAACCTATTTACAGAAATAAAATCATTTATCAGTCCCCAGTACCCAAAACGGTTCATCAGCTGCGTCAGTTCTTAGGGTTAGTTAATTATTTCCGTAAATTTATTAAGGACTGTGCAATACTAAGTAGCCCTCTTACAAAACTATTAAAAAAGACCAAAAGTGGCAATGGACAGACGAACAAGATCATACGGTAAATCTATTAAAAGGAAGCCTTAACTTGCGATTCAACCTTAGCTGTCTTTGACCCTAAAAGAGAAACCATACTTTATACAGATGCGAGTAGGGAGGGGGTAGCTGGAATTATGGTACAAGTGCATGAACATGGTGAGCGACCGGTATACTACTATAGCAGGCAAACGACCAACGAGGAAAAGCGTTACCATTCGTTTGAACTCGAGCTTCTTGCTATTGTGGCATCACTTCAATTTTTTTTTTTCTATTTGCTGGGCCCTAAGTTTAAATTATTTACGGACTGTAACGGCGCGCCGTCAGATACTCGCTTACAAAAAAAGAGGTGTTACCACGTATAGCCAGGTGGGTGCTAATGACTCAAGAATTTGACTATGAGATTTGTCATAGACCCGGCTCTAAAATGCAACATGTTGATGCACTTAGCAGAAACCCTTCCTATAGTGGTGAATTTTGTGAAAAACAAATAGTAATGGTTATCACCGAAGCTGACTGGCTTTTATCTGTTAAGGAACAAGACCCAAATCTAGTTAAAATCAGAGATATTTTACTATCAGGAGAGGCCGATGCGAAACGGAATGTTTTTAACGAGTACGAATTGCTTGGAAACAAAATCTACCGCCGCACTGAAATAGGTCGTAGGTGGGTTGTACCGAAAAGTTGTATCTGGCAAGTAATTATGTACCTACACAATCATGACAAAATAGGTCACTTCGCTGTAAACAAAACATTGGAAATAATTAAACATAAATATTGGTTCCCTAAAATGAAAAAGACGGTAACTAAATACATCAAAAATTGCTTACACCGCAAGTACAATAAAAATAAAAGTGGTAAAAAGGAAGGTCAGTTGTTTCCAATTCCAAAATGTGCTCGCCCCTTTCATACCCTCCTTACGGACCATGTGGGTGCATTTGTGCAATCATCAAAGGGCAATTGTCATATTCTGGTACTTGTTGATGCGTTTACAAAGTTTGTCTTTGTATTTCCGGTGCGTGACACAAGCACCGCTTGTGTCCTAAAAGAATTAGACCACTTGTTTAAGATTTTTGGCAATCCGCGAAGACTCATTACTGACGCTAGTACTGCTTTTACGGCAAAAGCATTTCAAACACATTGTGATAGCAAAAATATTCGGGTACACACTATAGCAACTGGCATGCCGAGATCAAACGGACAAGTCGAACGCTACAATAAAACAATAGTAGAGGCACTGCGTTCATTGTGTGCAGATAACGACTACACACACTGGGATGATGTTTTAACGTGTCTTCAACAAGGTATGAATAGTTGCAGAAAACCTTCAATGCAGTCCCCAGTGAAGCATTTTTTGGGTACCGCCTTAGAACAGAGAGCGACATTTTTTTACCACAACATGAAGCAATTATAGATGTCACACAGATGCGACAAGATATCGACTCACGAATAAAACGAGATGCTAGACATCAAAAAGAAAGTTTTGATGCAAAACGTTGTGTGGCCAAACAATATGAGATTGGGGACTTGGTGCTCGTAAAGGTGTCTAGCCAGACTGGTAATGGCAGTAGTACCAAACTCCTTCCGGTGTTTTGGGACGCATCTGTCTAACATGGCAAATTGTGCTTCTGGCTACAGTCGCCACCTAACCAAAGAAGAAAAGCCTTGTCTAAACAAAGAAATGCTGTAATCTAACCATGAGTATTCAAGTGAATAGAGCTGACAAGTTTCTGTCATGCTCATAATTTCTGTATTTTTCTTCGGGGTAAATATTTGCCAGGAGAATCTAGTTAAGGTGATTGCGTAGTGGCACTTCCCCATACATAATTTCGGGTAACAAATCTCGATATATAAACGATTTTTGCTGAATTGAAGCAAGAATATGAATTCTCTATGATAAATAATTCCCGCGTATTGACAAAAACTTATAAAAAAAATAGTATTTGTAGGATAAACAGAGCTGACAAAAATAGAAAAATGTTTATTTGTGTGAGTGAGCAGAATCACGCCCTCTACCAGACATTCAAAAATATTTCTGATTAAATGTAGGTAAAAGTACCTAGTCATAATTATACATTTTCTGACACAGTAAGATTTTATAACGTCCTTGTGAATGTCGACTAACTAGTATAATCTATGGTCTCGGGTGGAATAAATATTACTAGCTAGATTTTTATGTAATTATAAATCAGGCGGTAGTTATACAAACTATTTAGGTACTTACCAAGCTACGCCTCATCGTTGCGTACCTAATCGATGGATTGAATTATATTTAATTCTTGTGAAACTAGATTTAAATAGAAAAAGGTAGGTACAGGTGATTAAACAAACAAACGATTTTATTTTTCATAATAATTTTCCTCCATCACATTACTTTCCTTAAAAACACAGAACGTATTTCAAGGTCATTGAAATAAAAATATTTCTGCATTAGGTAGGTAAGTACCTACTGAGGCTACTGATAATTGTACATTTTCTTACACGGTGACTAAGTAATCTATGGTCTCGAGTTGAATAAAATCCATAAGCGTTGATGCTTTCTTGAAATATTACGAAGGCACTAAAGCTAAGCTATAAATTTCCAGCATACGCAGATCTGGCATTGTATAGGATTTCCGTACAATGAGAGGTCAGCTTATACTGGAAATGTATAGCTTGATGTGTAGCCGTGTGTAGGTAGGTACTTATTTCCTTATTGCGTGTCCGCACGTCCGTCAAACGAAACTAGTATAAGCTGGTCTCTTATACTATTGAAACTTCGTATTACGACGGGCCAGCTGAAGGTCACAGGCGTTATCACTTACCACGGACGCGTGACGTGAGCTCAACTGATGCAGTTCCTACATAGGTAGGTACCACCACGTATAAATAAAAATAAAAATATAATGTAGGTACCTAAATAATAATATTGTCAAAGCATCCTTTCGTAGAGCCAGCCATGTTTTTTTTTCCATTTTGTATTACAATATTATAACTATACATATGTAACAAAAACTAACAGTAAATTACACTGTATATAAAAAACCGTATTTTTTTCATTGAACTACTTAGCATTAGCATAGAAAGTTATAACTACATATAAATACAAGTATCCATGAAAAACTACAAATCGTGATATATTTCTTGACTACACTACGTTATTTTTGTCGTCATATATCACAGCGACTACTATTTTTGCAGTAAATACATTGCTTCTTAACCACTACCTAATTATGTCGCTAAGTGACTGGACAAGCAATGTAATAATCACAAAACGATACTTTGTTCAAGCGTACGAATTACGAATTCACGATACTTGTTGATGTTTTCGTGTCAGTAAGTTGTCCGATACATGGTAAATGCGTGCACGCTGTATTTGAAGGACATATTTCTTCAAACACAGCGTGTATTGGTTGTTGTATTTATGATTTGGGTGGGTGTAAGTTGACTTGTTGTATCTATCAATGCTCTTACCACAGTATATTGTGCTCTTAGCCTCTTAGTCGACGTTCAGACGGACGTAATAAAATCGCGGTGGGATTTTTCTGCGCACTGGATTTTCAACTTTCGGTGTTCAACCGAGCATTGAGAATCCAACAGAGTGCATTCATTCAACATTGTTTTTTTTTGTAAACCTTTTGTTGATAGGAAAGCTAATAAGTACCTATGATTTACCTGTCTGCAAAATTTTCTCTAAAAGACTAGATCTCGAGATATCTTAGTATGTCGAGATACGGACGTTTTTAAGAAATTCCCAAAAAACGCCTTATTAGTCTGTACATTTACTAACGATTCCATAAAGTAGTCAACAAAAATAAAGCAAATAACTAATCGATACTAATATCGATAAAATTCGAAAATAATGGGATAATGGATCCCTGTTTTTACAGACCGGTTGACTGAGGCCGCATTCCGAGTTAGACCATAATCGGTGACAGCGCTCACATCGATTATTTGCGTTCCGATTTAGTTATCACGATTATGAGAGATGAGAGCTGTCAACAATTCGTTCACAGTGATATTATTAAAGGGCATGGTCGGCGTTATCGCAACATGGCGTTATCGCAACATGGCGTTATCGCAAGATGGCGTTTGTCATGACGACATCTATGACGATTCACGGGACATCGTTATCGTTCGTCATCGTTACTCGGAACGGGTGTAAGCGCGCTCAAATCGATTACAGCTCAATTCAGAATGCGCCCTGAATGACACCACAGCTGCTGACAGATCGATGACGGATTCACGATTTTACTCAATCATTCAATCAGCTGTCTGACCTTTCGACAGCTCAAGATACGACGAAACCGAAAACCTATTCGCGGGGTATACCAACATTTCGTTACGAAGCCGCAGCCTGCCGCTATAGCTGTAATACAGTTGAATCTGTATTAGAGCAAGCAGAGACTATTGATATTGATTGGCCACAACCCGATCCAGCCACTGAAGCTTATCAACTAACTGTGGAAAGAACTTCAAGTGACCACATATCTGGTTTGTCAGGGAACCGTATTGTTGACTTGAAACATGTGATCCAATGGGCATTTCAAAATGGAAGAATATCGCCAGTCTTGTGAATCATCTCAAATTAAGTATGTTTGTGAACATCGGAAAGGATTCAACAGTGTGTTAACATTTAAATGTAGCATGTGTAGTAAAACATGGCAACAATGCACAGAGAAGGACCAGAATATTAACACCGCATTTATATGGGCCACTGTGACTGGAAGTTATTACTCGCAGGCAGAAATTCATTTGGAAAATGATGTTTTAGTTATGAACAAAAAGAATAATTATTATTATCAAGTAAGTAACAAATATTATTATTTCTTTGGTAATGTATTAATAAAATGTTTCTTGGATTGTTTGTTTCTAATTGTCATTATTATTTTAATTCTAGGTCCAGGGTCAATTATGAATTACCAAAATGAATAAATGTTACTTATTTTGCTTTATATCTGTCACCCAACTATTGACTGTCATAGAAGTCAACCGGGATAAGGAATTTATCAGCGCTATGATGCCGAAGATGGTTACTTTTTTAAAGCATGTGTACTGCCGGAAATTATTTTGAGATGATTTCTGAAAAATGCTAGATGTCTATACCATCAAGGAATTAAAAGGTATGAAAAATATTACTCTCTCATTTACTAATAGACCAAATTATGTCTCCGCTCTCTGAGGTTTGGATTCAGTATAGTACAGTCTAACAAAAAAGTTTATTTAATTAATTTGTTGTAGAGAAAACTGCGGCTTCCAGCAGTTGATTTTACTGAAGGAGATGCGAACGGAAAGGATACGATAAAAGTAAACAGTGACAAGCAGAATATTGATCCGGCGGCAAAAAAAGCAGCGCGTAGGAGAGAAGATATTTTTATTGTATTCATTTTAAATTTATGTATCTTTGTATGTAGCGATGTATAGTTTAATTGTGTTATTTATTACTTCATATGATTTTTGTTAGTAGATATTTTTCACTGTATGAAAGAGCCTAACAGTTGTATGAAATTAATTATTAACACTAATTTTTAAAATTGTATGCCTAAGTAATTCTTGAAACTATGTTAGGTTGGCAACCTACTTTTGTGTTATTGTGTAAGATACTTACGTGTGTCGACGTGTGACGATAATTATTTTCTTATCTACCTACATAATTCAGAATAATAATTGGAAATTAAAAATATTTAAAATAGTAGGTCTCAATGTAATTTCCAGTCTATTATTTTATGAGAAGCCATCATTCTGTGAAAGTTATGTCATTATTTTGGCAATGTTAAGTAATAATACATATATTTATAATACTAAAAACTGAAAGGCTATTTAAAAAATTGCTGACACTAGTTTTTTGACAAACCCTCCTAAAACTGTTTGTATGTTTTTTCTGTAATCATGCGCGGAATGTATTTCTTGCTTATTTTCCATCTTATACCTAAGTATATATTTTTTGGTTTTTACATTTATGTATGCAAATAGGTTTAGTAGATTATTTTATTTACATTTTCTATAGATTTTTTATATTTTGTGAATGTGAGAACGTTATAGGCTTTTAAGAGTTCTAAACCATTTTCAATTTTGTTAATAACCTGGTACTTGTTGATCGGCCTACATGGGCCTCCCATAATTATTAACACTAATTTTTGAAATATTGTTAAAGCCAATTACTTTTAAAAGAGTAACCGTGGAGTTTCTTGCCGGCTCTTCTCCATAGGAAACGACCAATTGGAACCCAGCACCTAGCTTCTGACGTTGCATAAGTGTAGGTTTATGTGAAATAAAATATTTTGATTTGATTTGAATTGTCGATTATTTATTTAGTTTAAAGCTACGGTTTCCTAGAAGACCGTATCCGTTACATTCATAGTGGAAGTCACGAATTCTGACATTTTCATCAGTATATGATACTATTGTGTCCAAAAATGCTCTGTATTTGGCTATTACGGCTGCGTGTGGCGGTCACCGCTTTTCTAGGACACCTTAGGTCGGAACCAAATTTAGTTTGTCAGTAAAATATACACAATAAAGCCAATTACAGTTTACGATAGTAAAGTCCTAATTGGATTATTTAGTTCATTAGACCTTTTTTTAAATGAACGCTATCTGAATATTTTAATTCCCAACCAAGTATTTGAAAACAAACGCCATCTAGTGATATTAAAAGTAAAACTATTTACCGTTCATGTGTGTGTATAGAATAAAGTGCAGACTGCTAAATGTTTCTTGGAACAAATCTTTGTAAGAGACGAGTTAACAAGCAAAGAGAATATCAAAAAAAAAAAAGTTAATACATTAGTTCCCGCTTTTGACAAAGTTGTCTCTCAATGATTTATAAGTTAGGCGTAAAAATCGAAAACGTGCTAATTTGCAACTGTGCTGCCATCTATTGATAAAGTGGCTGAGAGATGATCTTCGCCTTACCCTTAAATACGCTAATTAAAGCACTTCGTCATCCTCTTCATCAATAAATGAATCGTCGTTCTCAAACTCAAAATCAAAAGTTACCAGAGTCGATAGAGTCAACCAACAAAACAGAAGTGTCAATGCGTTGAACTTCAATTTTCAGTCAAAAATATGCAATCGGTCTTTCTTGAGCTTTGCTCACAGCGCTCACATCAATCATTTGCGCTTGCGCTCGTGAACGCGTTCAGAGTGCTCGCTCAACGTTAAAGCTGATTCCAAACCTGGCACAAGAAAGACCGATTGGATATTTTTATGAAAAAAAAAGTTCAACGCTGTGACACTACTACTCGTATTGCTCTGATTTGAGCATGACAGAATTTTTTGGTCCGTTTGACTCGTCAGCTATATTCACATGAATATTACAGTATTTCTTTGTATACACCACAAATTTCTTGGGTTAGGAGGCGACTGTACCACATTACATTACGAAACAGTACAAGCACAACAATAATTTTTGACAGCGCTCACGGTGATATGATATTAAAAAAGGGCACGGTCGGCGTTATCGCAAGAGACGATTTGCGAGACATCGTTATCGCGCTCACCGATACCAATGCCGATGCTCGTGTCCTCGTGAGCGCGATAACTATGCCTGCTCACATCGATTACAGCGCAATTCGGAATGCAGGCAATAGTCATCATGTCAAAATGTCAAATGTCCTTTTTGTAATTTGCATTGAAATTGTGTTTTTCATGAGAATTTATTAGAAAATGTACGAATTATTTGAATTAAAGAAAACAAGTTTTGTTTAATAAGTTTTTATTTCGATCATACCTAACGCTTGGTTTTAATCGGATTTCAGCATTTTAGTGGAGGTCCCGAGAGTTCAGCAAACAATAAATGAATAGTGACCAACCAGAGGGGGTAAGATGGATGTTTTTTACAACTCTCACTTCGCAGTATACCTAATAAATTACATGAAATGATTAAATATTTGTGTTCGGTGATTGAAGCTTTCGCACCGTACCTATGAAGCTAAGCTACACAATTGTAAGCAAGACAATATCATTAATTATCATATTGATAGTTGGTTTTTTCTATATCTTATGAACTCAACTAAATTAAACAAACTACAAAGTTGAATTCTGCAATAAATCATTTGAAATTATCCATCTACCCAACTTTCACTAATTACATACTTGTTGCAAGAAGAGCTTTAAAGTATTAGATAAATGTCCTCATTGTATGTCCATATAGTGTGACAACTCTGGTTTACCCATCATTCATTGTAACCAATGACATTATTATAATTTCCAGAAAGGGGGGGTTCCATATCATCCATCAGCACGAAAGCCCATTCACAGTAAAAGAGTTAATAATCTAATAACAAATGAGAATATGGGGAGGTACGGATTAAATAAAACTGACAACCAGAATGAACAAGATACCAATGACCAGAGCAATCCACCAAGTCTAGGAATAGATGTTGTGGATAATGTGATGAGGTAAGGAACTACTATTATACACACTAATGCTGAAAATGTGTGTGAAATAGTTTACTAAAGAAGTACATAATACATAATACTTTTGTAATTATGGTTATAGATTAATGTCATAATACTTAATTTTAATTGTAAGTTCACACTAATTTTGTCACTTTTTATTACTTCAAGCTCGTAATGTTAAGACTAAAAATAAATATATATTTTCAGCAAAATGTCTCGTAAAACCAGTCCATTACCAATACGAAAGAAACAAATACTAAGAAGCAATTCATATTCGCAGGATGAGGAAAATACTGATGATACGTGAGTCATTTTGATTTGTAATGTTGCTTGTTATCACTTTAAAACAAAAATGTGTTATTTCAGTATGTGTAACTAAACCATATTCCTGAAGTAACTTAAATGTTTTGTGACTATTTTGCCATACAGCATTTTCATTAATTTCATCTGAATCCTCTGAAACCCCACTTGATGATGGGTTGCTTAGCCTATTTCAGTGCCATCTATAGTTAAATATTTATATCTGTCACAGCCATTTTGAATAAGTAGTCTTTGGGTTACAGTTGCCCACTTTTCACTGAATTACCAGTTTATGTACTTCAAAGACTACCTATTCTACACCTCTTGTATGTTTGACTTACCTTGCTATGTGTAGATAACGCCAGGGATTTTAATAATCAACCATTATAAGCTTTCATATTTCAAGTGTCACACTATCTTGTTTTCCAATGATATTGTGGCATGTCCTCATAAGCATTTTCAAAACATTTTGCTGCTGCTCATAAACACAATATCATCATAAGCTTTTATCAGTCATCTAATATTTATTTGTCTCATTGTGTGACAAAGCTTTTGTGAAAAGTCTATGTGTGTTTCATTGCAGCAATGTGCTTTCAAAATCTTTACCTGCAACTCTCCCGTCACATTTGCCTTACAGCGATGATTCTGAATTTGAGGAATACAACTCTTTAACAAAGTCAAGAATTGAAGAGGAAAGTTATCGTGGTATGACGAATATAAGTAATAGGAGCAATAGGAGCTCAGAACGCATTCAACCATTACCTTATCAACGCAATTTGTCCATACCATCAAGGGAGAAAACCCAACCCCAGGCCAGCAACACAAATCGAAACATTTTTCTCACATTATTATTGGGTATTATAGCAGTGATGGTACACTGGATGGTCCCTAATATGATAACAAACAACCGTCAAGATAAATCTACCCAAACTGTGAATCATGATATAATTATTTTTGAAAACAATATGAAAATCCTCCAGGAAAAATATAATATAGATGAGGATTCTATTCTGAAGCTAAAAACTGGTGAGTAATTTGTTAGATATCATTCTGTTTTCATATTATCTGACCAATATTTTACGAAAGTTGTAGTGTTGAGAAAAAAGATTATTGCTATGTCTATGCACATTGTCCAAAAGTAAAATAATATCAATGCAGTTTCTACACTGCAATGCTGGAAAAGTAAACCTAGAGGTAACATAACTTTTTCTCTTAACCCTATGCCTTTGAGAATGTTAAGCCCTTCAATTTTGCTAGATTTTTATAACAGCTGCTAATCTGTAGTTTCAAACTAGTAGAAAACTTCGGTTTCATATGTTCTGTCTTGTCATTTTATCATGTCCATCTCAGTGTTCCCCAAGGTTGTGTACTGTCACCCCCTTCTCTTTACGTCATGTTGTAAATCAGCTAGACCCAGAAACATGATGATAATACACTTTGAGTAAATGTAAATGGCCTGGTCGTAGTAAAATGTGATTTTCGTTAAGCAGATCCATTTCATCATTTTGTCTTCTATCACTGCCCAGTTATTCCAAATAATTACAATGACTCAATACATTCATACCTATAGAAATGTTTTACTGTATTGTTTCAGGTATATCAACAATATTCTCGAGGATGGATACTGGCTCTTTCATGTTTATTTACAACAGTAAAACAGACAATTTCAATCCCGTGAGATTCGAAAAATTTGCAGATGAAGTTGCATATACTGCTGGAAGATTTTTACGTAAGACTATAATATCATTTTTTTTATTTAGTTCTTTATCTGATACTCTTTTAAATATTTTTTCAAGTAGATAAAATATGTAGAACAAAACAAAAAAACATAATAAAATTTTAAAAATTGTGGTCTGCTGGTATCGCGAGCAGGGTCCAAGCTACCGGTGCTTAGGGCTCCAGAGACAGAAACCTCCTCACGATCCGTATCTGGGAGTACTGCCTTCTAAATCAGGCCCTTGATCCATCCGCCTAACGAGAGCCTCAAGAAATGTTGATCGAGCTAGGCTAACTGACATCAGGTTATTGGCCATTACAACAATAGGCGCAATGACAGCCGAGTTCACATTCCACATGTCAACAACCTCGTGTGCTAAGTCGAGATATTTAATTTGTTTCTCGATCTCTGCTTTCGCGAGGTTCCTGTTATAATCAACAATCATTGCGGCGGTCTGATTTGAGTATTCCGAAAGAGTATACATCAAAACTCCACCGTTGGAAGACGCGCATCTTGTTTCCACCTGAAAGTAGATTCTTCAGGCGACCTATGAAGCGCACCGTCAACGATTGCTTCATGTCAGCAACGTTGATGCCTAACGTTTCCGAAATACCCAAATACTTATAGCTTTCGGATGAGAAGAGGGATCTAAGGTGTATGAAATCCGAAAGTTGAATTCCCTCGGATTCCATAGCCTCATCTCGCTATACGTGCATGACTTCACATTTGTCCACACCAAATTCCATCCTGATGGCGCAACTGAAAGTTTCAGTTATCTTCAGTAGCTCCATCAGTCGCAATTTGTTGGGGTCAAAGAGTAGTGTGCTTAGAGGATTTAGGGCTTAGTAGAACCAAAGTGGACTCAAACTGTCGCCCTGAAGTATTCCCCGTTCATTCCTCATCATATGTTAATCGTCATTCCCCTGGATCTGTCGACACCCTGGATAGCGAAGGACCGTCCGCTATTGGCCCCATACACGACTCAAAAATGGTGCGTAGATTTGCATCTATCTTGTACAACTCCAGCACCCTCATGAGCCATGTATGTGGCAATGAGTCGAAGGCCTTATTACAATCTATCCAGCATGTCGACAGATTCTTGCGAGATCCACGAACCTGTTGGCTAATTGCCATTTCGATGAGGAGTAGCTCCTTTATACCGCGGGACCCGTTACCGTATATCCATTTTGAGAGGCAGACATAATCGAGGTACTGTCTATGTGCGTATTAATTTTCGCTCTCAAAATGAATGGAAGAAGTTATAGATCGATCGTCGACAAACACGTGATTGGTCTATAATTCTTGGTTCCGTGGGACTACCTGACTTATGGAGCAAATGGGTAACGCCTGTTGTTAGAAATTGCGGTGGCGACCCAGACTCTAAGGATGACTGGAACTGAGATGCCAGACAATCTTAGAGCATTTAACCTATGGAGATGGCAAGTATCGAATCACCGAACAACTTTCTCTGCCACATTCTGCGGGAGGCGAGGAAAACACATAACTACGAAAAATTGGTCACGAACAGATACATACTTCCTATCGCAACAAACGCACACGAAAAAATAATAACCACAAAAAAAAAACACACTGACAAAGAAGAATGGTCACGGTCCATACAAAATTTACCCAGGCTCGACAAAAAAAGAGACATATCCCAGTTATTTTGTTAAAATAATTATGTGTAACATAAACGTAGTTGTATATTCGATATCAGTGGCTAACGTATAAATATATTGCTTTGTTTTTTCAGGCGTAGTATGAAATAGTTATTTGTTTTACATATGGGTAAAAGTGTTTTTTGCCGTGAGTGCTTGGATTAAAACCTGAGCTAGCCAAGGGTTCTAGAATTAAACCACGAGCGAAGAAAGTGGTTTAAAAGAAGAACCCTGAGCGTCGCGAAGGTTTCAAATCACGAAACGCTAAAAACTTTACCCATAAGTAAAACACAACAATTTTCACCACACTACGAGGAACTTGCAAAAAAGAAAGAAAACCAGTAAAATACGTATAGAATCTGTTTATTAAAATATATTAAAAAGTGGATGTTTTCGGTTCTGAATAACCAGGTATTTTCGGTTAACAGGTTTTGAATGTTCCTAACTTTTGTCTTAAAAACGTTTTTGTTCCTAACTCTTTGGTTTTATTTAAAACGTCGAGTAAATGTTGAATCGGAATCCTTCGAATTTTAAAACACTTTTACACTCTAGATAACAAAAAAGGCTTTTACTCTCGGAAATCGATGGGTAAAAATTGCAAATAATAGGTAGTGTGGTGAAAATGTTATTTTTCACCCATTAAGATTTGGGCTCAAACGTCCTAATAGCCCTAGTTATCGAACTTGGTATTTAGACTCTGATCTGATACTACAAAAATGACATATTGGATACTGAGATGTAATGTTTTTATTGACATTCTGAAAAACGAATTCTCAATGTTTTTTTTCACGTAAATTTTTAGTAACGCAGGGCGGGATGATTAAAGTCATTTTGATGTCTAGCACACCTCAAGTGATAAATAACACAATGATAGGATCGTACATCCCATAAGTATAGTATGTTTATGAATCCACGTGCCGATATTTTATTCTGCATTTAATAAGTATATTTTATAGGCAGTCCTACCACCTAGGCACGGCTGCCAGCTGTCTAAATATTCAAGTACAATATATTATTTTTATCATCAAACCCGACCCTCGATACGAAGTACGAGTAGTAGGAGTATACTAGTACAAGTGGGTGAAAAACAACTTTTACATACTGCGCCTGAAGAAAAAACAAGTAATATAATTCAATGTTAGCCACTGTTATTGAAAACTACTACATTGTTCACTTACACTTCAAGTAACAAAAAAATTGGGATATGTCTACGGACTATCGGATATGTGTACGTGTCGGGCCTGGGTCACTAAATTAAATGACCATTCTTCTTTGTGCGTATTAATGCAATTGCCCTACGACCACACACAAATGTACCAGTTTATTTTATATACATATCGAACACATTTCTGCGGATCTACTTATTTGGTTAAAAAGGATATACGTTCATTTGTGTACATTTCCATAATCACATTAGCTAATTCTTAAGTATGGTTAACTAACCCGTTATCATACGCATAATGTGCAAATTAGGAAAAAGTTCTTTTCAGAGTGTTTTCAAAGCGCATTACAGCAGTATAGTTTGCCGATGAGTAGGTACCCTGGCCCCATCGATACGACCCTCGATCCTGCACTGCCAGGCTGATACGGCTGGTTTTGGTCGAGTAGCTTCGGCACAGTTTGGAAACTTGACGTTAGCTAAACGACATGCCGCAACATCCGCGCAATACAGGATCGAGTGTGTATCAACGAGATCTTCGCTGCTCTCAAACACATTCTTAACCTGCGAGTCCAATTCACACACCAGCGCCCTATTTTGTGCATAGGTAGGCCTGGTGATCTGGGTCTAAGATCGGTCGTAGTGGATCTAAACTCGCGAAACACATCCTCCAGTGCGCTACTCTATCGGGCGTTGCACTGGCTACTTACTATGGCAACCCTATCATCTTCCTCTTTAACACAATGATTGGCCCGCGGCGGGGTTGCATCAATGGTGGACGCTTGTACCGCGGTTTGTGCCTGAGTCGAGACAAATTGGTTGCTCAGCTCTGAGCACAGCTTTTCAAGTGCGGCATCGTCCGATCTGATCCGATTGTCGTTGGGCCGAGACGTTGACGATTGGCTCTATTTCCTGAAAGAGAGACAGTATCCTATCACATCACGCAGTGAAGTTAGCTCCTCCCTCTGTAGACCTGTAATATGCGCGCATGACGTTCTCGTTCATAGACTGAGTCTATCGCATGCGCTGCACACAACGGAGGGACTGGCTGGATGGCCTCCAAGCTTCTCAGTGGCCGGCCTGTCCCCTGCCGACGTACAGGTATTGGCGACGTCGCCGTCAACGGGAAAAAATACTCGTCGCTCGAGCTCGACGCAACTACCGCGGCCGGAACCTTCGCATTGCTCACTCACGGTGGGACTGGATGCCGGAGGTGGTGGGCGAAAGTAGCGAAAGTTTGTCTGTTACGCTTTCACGCCAAAACGGATGACCGTATTTGGATGAAATTTGTCACACAGATAGACTATGACCTGGCTTAAGGACATGCTACTTTTCATCCTGGATCGCTGACGAAGTCGCGAGCAACAGCTAGTTCTATACATATAATACGGATGATGACAAATATTAAAAATGTTCGTAAACAAAATGTAATTTCAAAGATGGCATAGAATATAAAATGAAAAAATCTGTTAAATCGATATAAATATGAAGTGAAGAAAAGTTTTTGGAACGGATTATTCTCTGTCGCCCGGTAAGGACAATGTACGACGCTAGTATGAAGTAACATAGTCGTGAAGTCACTACTACGATAGTGCTGTCCTTGTCTAACACTTATTTTAAAACGTTTATAACTTGGCAATTTTTTAAGCTTACTTTTTATAATATTGTTTGCACTATTTAGACACATTTTTTTTTTTAAAAAAATGTCGTCATCCTTTTTCTGGTTATTTTTACTTCTTTTACGTCGTGATTTGGATTTCAGCCTTGTAGTTTTTTTTTCTAGGAAGTATAAAATCTGTGTCTAAAATTAATGTAATTGAAATCTAGAAAAAACAAACGTGTGTGTTGCCAGCGTTATTATTATTATTATAATCTTATAGCCAACCTGCACTGAAATCATTCCAATTTTGGAGCATGGATTAAAATAGAAGTTGGGAAGGCGTTGGCCAACTGCAAAAGTCCTTCCGCGGCGTTTCAAGAAACTATTTATTAGTTAAAATATTTTCAACTTTCCTCTTTTATTCAGGTAACGACATCTCGTCAATAAAACACACAGTGGTTGAAAGCTCTGACCTCGATATGCAAGAACATGGAGAGCTGATTAAACGGTATCGGGATGATGTCGATCGGTCCGGTGTGATGCTTGTCAAAGAGATCGACGGAGTGCCCTCAGAGCTCGCAATGGCCTTCCATTACTATTGCGATGAATATGATCCACTCGTCAAAAGAAGTGCTATATTTTTTACACTAAATATGGCAAATTGTTCTAATACATCAGGTAAAGAATTGGCTATTGAATATTTTAAAGTGGTGTTACAGCATAATGGTAATTTGATGTAATGTCATGATTGATTAACGAATTTAACCACCAGTGTAGTTATTACCATTGTTAATATTGTCTAATAGCAGAAAGTTGTCTTGAAAAATACTATATTACGCGACAATTTGTTGCGTTAGCTTGATGATATCGTCATAGTAGTGGGAAACACCTGGATGAGGGATGCACAGAAAAAGGAAGTATGGCAGAATATATGGGAGGCCTATACCCATCAGTGGTCACCCACTGGGTTCTGGGCTGAAATGATGATTATAATTATCAAAATTGATTACAATAACTGCCTTTAATTTCTTTATATATTGCTGCTTTATATGCAATTTGACTAATCCTTTTACAAATATTTTTCAGTTCCGAAATCTATGCATGATTTCATTGAGAAATGTCTTGCAAGGAAATGGAAGACTGTGCCCCCAGAAAATATGAAACCATTATTGACCAGAGTAGTGGATGTAATAATAGATGTTACCCGTGTGTTTTAAATCAGTATTTATAAAATAATGTGTTAATTTGAATTTGTTATCATATTATGAGTTTTTATTTATTCATAAGTTTTAATTAAAATTATTGAGAAATGAATACTTTTCTGTTCTTATCAACAGCATTTATCTAATATATAAAATTCTCGTGTCACAGTTTTCGTTGCCATACTCCTCCGAAACGGCTTGACCGATTTTGATGAAATGTTTTGTGCTTATCCGGTATCTATGAGAATCGGCCAACATCTATATTTCAAAAAAAAAAATTTAGCAAAACAATGTTTGCGGGGTCAGCTAGTAACACAATAAAATCAAAATAACATTTCAGGTTAAGTTTAATAATTTTAAATTAGTTTCACTAACACAAATTCAATTCACAATCATGTCAAAACAAATGAATGAACACACAATAGCATTACCATAGAATCTCAATTATTTGTAATCATAATTGATAATATATGATCACAACAAAGAGTCATGAGATCTTAGTTACTTAACAAACATAATTGGCCTTTTATACCTTCTAAAATTATCTAAACACTACTGTATAGGCCAAAGTGCACTCTGGTCAGAGTTGTTAAGGTCTGGCCCATCATTCAGGTCATCTAAACTGTCGGGCTCCAGCTCATTGTTGTTGCGCGAAGGGGAGTATGAGGCGGGAACATCCTCCTCCTCATCTTCATCATGGGACTCCTCAGATTCATCTGATTCATCATTACCTGGAACAAGGAATCAATAAAATATCTGATTGGGGTAATATACAAGTCCTCACCCGTTGAGGCTAGGGAACTACTGGATTTGGTGAAGTGCAATGCTGAGAGATACGAGTCTCTAACTATTAATCTCTCAAGCAGCTGTGCCAACCAATCACCACCTCTTCAGTCTCAGACTAACTTGCCCCCCTCCAGTGTGATACACAGAAAAACAAGTCAATATTTTTTGGTGATGAATTAAGTTCTGGCTTTGGAAAAAATTTACTCAATTACCTTAGCCATAGTTTTACTAACCGTAAAAGAATTGCAAATTCAAACCTACAAAATTATTCTACTATGGTTTTGTATTAAGTAATAGTACTGGTATTACCAGAAAGGACATAGTGGATGGTTTGAACACCTTTAAGTTAAATATAGGAAAGCTGATGTTGTGTGCTTTTCCTTATTCTTATACTTTATCAGGTGACGAAAATAATTATATTTATAATGGCAAATTATTGGAAATAGAATTGTTTCTAGAAAGTTCTAAGTATGATGTCATTTGTTTAACAGAACATTGGTTAAAAGATCATCAAGTAATGTCAATTAATTATGCAAATTATTGTGTAGTAGTTGGCCATTTCATCCGAAAACGTGTGGTACATGGCAGGTCGTTAATATTAGTTATAAATTCAATTAAATCGAAATAACGAAAAGACATCATCGGACTGTCTATTGAGCACGCCATTGAATTGTCCTGTGTTGAGCTTGATCAGCATGTCATAGTGCTTAAATATATATAGTTACCAGATTCTACCTGTGTTTGATTCTGTAATGGAAGATGTGTTAAAGAAACCTAGTGCTAGTAGGTAAGTCAATAATAATCTGCGGAGACTTTAAATTAATTTATTGGAAAATAACTTTAGGACAGTCAGAATATTAAGTCTTTATGTCATTTGATCTGTCAAATGTTTTTATTGAACCAAACCGAGTGACAGCTTCTTCTGCTACTTGTACAGATAATATTTTTTGTAATTGTGATAACCAGTGATAACTTACACAAACATATAGTACATAAGTTGCCATCTGATCACAGTGGACAAACAATAACATTTTGCTCATATACCCCTTTACAAAAAACTCAAATAAGGTTTAGGCAAATTTCATGTAAAGATTTAGAGAAATTAAATGATTCTTTGGCCAGTAAATTATGTAAACAGAGTTTTAATAATATAGCACCACCCAAATGAGTTCTACGCCGAGTTCTTTTCTTATTAAACACGCAATTTTATGACACTTTTCCACTAAGACTAAAAGTATTATTACAAAGTTTTTATTTAGTGATTGGGCCACTCCTGGCATTCGTAAAAGTAGATAAAATCTATTTGAACTTTATGGCCTAAAGCAACATGTGACTCATACAAGCTTTCATCAGTATGTTGCAAGCTAATCAAAATTATTAGAAAGTGTATGCAAAATAGCTAAAGCTCTTTATATAAGCAATAAAATAAAAACAGTTGATGATAAAATAAAAACTACCTGGCAAATAATAAATAATGAAACAGGTAGGAAAAAACAGCGTTATATTGAATTTAATTTTGAGACTGCATGTGGCCCCATCAACTCAAATGTAGATTTAACTCAGGAATTAGAAAACTTTTTTGTTAAAATTCACTTCAAACTACTGAAGCTTTAAATTCCTCACCCGCGCTTTCTGCTGCCTTACTTAAAAATAATGTAAAAGCATGCCCTTTGGAGTGTAGGTTTCAGCATACAAACCCCCAAGCTGTAATAAAAGCTTTTAAAGATTTTAAAATTAAATCAACAGAAGATCTTTGGGGAATGTCTGTAAAAGTCTGTAGATCTCTCGTCGAAACCCTTGCGCCCTATTTAGCTTTCATATTTAACACCAGTGCAGACCTGTGAGCAGTCTTTCCGGATCTTATGAAACACAGTAAAGTGATCCCATTGTTCAAATCCGGTGATAGTAAAGAGCTCAATAATTATAGGCCCGTGTCAATTCTGCCAGTTCTCAGTAAGGTGTTTGAAAAGTTGATGCTCAATCAAATGTTACGTCACTTTAATAAAAACTACATCTTTAATGAACATCAGTACGGTTTTACTAAAGGGCGTTGTACCACTGACGCCGGTGTCCCCTAAAAAAGAACATTTTAACGCCTGGGAGGAATCACAAGATGCCATTGGAATATTTTGCGACCTCTCTGAGGCGTTCGATTGCGTAAACCATGAGACACTTCTGGTCTATGGGATTAGGAATGCAGCTCTTGATTTGCTAAGATCATACCTGAAAGATAGAAAGGTTTAAGTACAAATAAACGGCATAAACTCATTAGGGTCTGAAATGACAACGGGCGTTCCTCGAGATTCGATATTGGGTCCTTTCCTCTTTTTAGTTTACATCAATGATTTACCCCACTTATTTCAAAATCAACCGAAGATGATGTTATTTGCAGATGACACTTCATTGATCTTTAAAATTGACCGAAGGTCACAAAATCTTGACGACGTGAATAACTCTATTCTTCAGGTCCAAGATTGGATTACGGTAAATAATTTGGTACTAAATGAGAAGAAAACCAAATGCATTCGATTTAAATCACCTAATGTTAGAAGTAGCGAATGTGACATCATATTGAATGGATAAAAACTGGAATTTATTAATCAGACGGTTCCTTGGAATCACGCTAGACGAGATATTACAATTGGGACCTCATATAAAATCTCTCGCGGGGCGACTAAGCTCGGCCGCGTATGCTGTTAGAAAGATAAGACCGAAAGAAAGTTTATTTTAGCTACTTCCACAGCATTATGTCATATGGCATTTTACTGTGGGGTCGGGCTTCTGACATTGAATCCATTTTTATTTTGAAAAAGAGAGCTGTCAGAGCCATTTACAATCTACCTCGCCGCGAATCTCTTAGGGAACTATTTAAGAAGATTAATATAATGACGGAACCTTGCCAGTTCATTTATGAAAATATTATGTACATAAGAAAAAATCTGCATCTTTTTAATAATAAAGTGATAGACATAATATTAACACTAGAAATAAAAATAAAATAGATCAACCATTTTTCAGACTATCTACAGTACATGCATCTTTTATGGGGTACTGTGTTAAATGTTACAACAAAACACCTTGTGATATATTGAAATTAAATTAAAGAAAGTTTAAAACTCATGTTAAAAGCATACTACAAATTAGAGGATTATATCCTAGATAAGAATGCTTGGAAACATGCTGGTCCTGCTCCATAGGACAATCTAGAGGCTAGACAAAATCATACTAGTTGCTTATTGTATTGTATAATTTTTTTATTTTTACTTTACTCACGAACTGACTTATTCCTAGTTAATATTTTAGGAAAATCATATACTTACTACTTTTGCAATGTTTGTAAATATGTGACCATGTACCTCACATGATTGATTTATCTGTCTTTGCTTTTTTTTTTTTAATATTTTTACCTATTTGTGGTATAGTATTTTTAGTCTGGGTCATTTATATAAAAATATAAATAATGTACACAAAATATTCTTAAACATTTTAAAAGATTAACAGTGGAGTTTCTTGACCCTTCTCCATACCAAACTACCTTTTGGAAGGGGCGCCTAGAATCAATTCTAATTTAAATGAAAATGTTGTCGTTCAAAAGTGCCTTTTAGTGCCTATTTGAAATAACTGCTTTGACTTTGACTCAGAGATCTATGTAGAATAAGTCTTCTGCTTGTTACTGCTGATTAATATCATATTACCTCAAGGCCTTACATGATGAATTTACAAAAAAAAACCTATAGTAAAGATTTATATTACTTAAAGTTAAGTACTTAGTACCTTCTTCTTCGTCAGTGTCCGCTTCTTCTTCCATAGGCTCAGGGTCAGCTTTGCCCAGCGGAGCACGCTTCATGTACTGCTGCCCAATTGAGTTTAACTATAAGTAAACAAATCTTACTTTAAATGTGAAAGCTTGATAGTAGCAAACAATAGTGTTTATTGTCAAAGTCTAGTTACATAAACTGTTTGTAATATTGAAATAAGTGTCAGATTAAGCTTTTCCTATTAGCTTGCAGTACAAAATAATTGATCTTTTACTTTGTAATTTTAATCCAGTTACGCTGGACGGTGGGAATGTGTCGAAAAAACGAGATCAGTAATGACTGTAAGATTATAAATTCAAAATAAATTATTATTTGTCTTGAGTGGCCCGATCCTTCCGTTATTGGTACGTAATATTCTTAAGTAAGAACAATTTTAAAGAGCCAGATACTTGCCCATTGTTGATTCGCCTGTTCTAACGCAGTTAATTCTGTTTCTTCGTCGCATGGACTATCAGCGTTAAACCACAACGAGTCGACTAAACGAGGAGTCAAAAGTGGGAAAGGAATATTCATTGTTAGTTTCAATACAATTACAAATGTTTGCGGGTTTCAGCAGTTAGCTATGTCAAAACAAAACAAATAAACGTCAACGTCAACGGTCAATTTGACAAAGACATTTTTTTTTGTTCCTAAAGGAACAGGCTAAGATCTGAAACCATGCTGCCTAGTCATCAGTTATCATTTTTCTTGAATATTTGACAAAGACAATGACAAACCATAATCAACATGCGAAATATTTTTTAAGCTAATGGACATTCTCGTTAAGACCACTTACAGTTTGGCAAAATAGAGGAAAAAATGAGGGTGCCTATTTTGCATAGCCATGGGCGATTCCGATATGTTTTAACAATAGAAAGAATCAGAGTCGTTAAAATATACCATCGAGTCATCCATCGACTCGCCGTTCTACAAAACAATCGATATGTTTTTCGATTGTTTCGAGTCAACGGAATCGACCGCTAGTTTTCGATTGTTCGAAGAATTATTTTGGATTCGCAATCACAAAGCAAGTCGCGAAACTCTAAACCACATAGCATCATTTTAATACTGCTATAAACCATCGCCATCGAGGAACAACTCGCGAATGAACGCGCCTTATGCCAGTCGCAATAACAGACCGAGTCAGGGAGTCTACTCTCTAAGCACGAATTTTCGGCCCTCGTTACGGACGTTTCCTACTCCGTATCCTGGTTTAATCCACAAATACATGGGAGTCCCGTTACAATAGAAAATTAATTGTTTCTCTGGAAAATACTCAAGAGTGAATATTGAAGAAAAAAAAATTCATTTCAACTGTCACCATGTGAGACTTTTGCCGAACTGTATAGCTCGACATTATAAATTATTATAACTAACAACTGAGAGCCACTGTTTGCTTGTCCATTTTGGTGGAGTACTCAATTATGAACGAGGGAAATAATGTGACTTACGATTAGCTCCAGCTAAATGTAACGTGGTATTTTGCTAGGTACTCCATAACCATAATAAAAAGTAGCGTTTAGCTGAAGCTGGTACGGATATATCAGATATCAGATAAATTCTCATAAGTTCTGCAGCATTTATTCCTAATCGTGATCCACTTGCCTTGCAGAATAGCTAAAGCTCCTACATTGAACTTTCTCGACATACCTGTCCCCTAGGCCCTAGGACACAACTTTAACACGCTCATATTTTATGTTACAGGCGTACACAAGAGTTTAAATGCGTAGATATACAATGTAATGTAGATACAGTCAACCGCACGTCCATGATAACAATTGGACATTGAAAGTGCCTTTATTTCATAGGGGGGCCATGCTTGCATAGGTTTTTGAAGTTCAAATTACAGGACAATTATCGTACTAGTACGCTGCAGGCTGCAGATAGTCGTAAAGATAAAACAGCGTTTTGTTGTCTACATGAGTAAATAGTTAGAATTAGATCTTAGCGTATCTTGTCCTGACAGAGGTAGCAACGACAAATCACTCCCAGAATGAGCATTGTACGAGTAGATTGTAAGAAAACATGGATAAAACAAAATAAAATGTCAACTTAGTCCTTGACACGCTAAAAACAAACATTCAACACGACTGAATCTCCTTATCGCGATCGTAAACTTTTTAACGAGCGCTTGTTCATTGTTAATTTCGTAAACATATAGGATATACTACAAGATAGGCAACTACTTACTTTTTATGAGAAAGAAGCTATTGAGCATTCAGCCGTTAAATTAAACTTGCACTGATCGTTTAATTATTTGTTTCTTCGTAACGAACATGTTTCCGTATTTTAGTGATTATAGGATAATATTTCTCTCATATTGGGTAAGTCAAATTGGTGGAAGTGGTTCATTGCATATTACGCAAATGCATTATTTATTATTTTAAAAGAGGGTAGGTCGAGAGGTCCGTACATTTTTTATTTCATTCAATTAGATAAGTATAGGTACTCATCCTAATACATCATCAGTTTATAAAAAAAATCTGTTACCAAAATGTAATATGACTGACAAAATTTTTCTTACATCCGAACCGAACATGAAATGGTATATTTTGTTAGAAATTTTTCAAACATTAAATCACTTTTACAGATACAGTCAGCGTTATCGATGTCGTTATTGAACAACAATCCGCTATACTCCGTCGGTAGTAAAGCTGAAAACGATATATCGGAGTATTTAATACCTAAAGGGTATTTGCCAAATGAGAAAGATTTGCCAAAGACGACGATCCTAAAAAATGTTGGTAAGTCATGAAATCAGATACAATTTCGATCAGCCTTTCACTAAACGATCCTCTAAATCTAAATTCGAAACTAATGTCAAAGGTAAAATTGTATCTGCAGAGAATATCTTTTAATTTTTTATTTTATCTTTTTCAGATGGCGACGTTACTTATCTCCTTTCGAAACTATCTGATGATGAGCTTATTAAGCTACTTAGCGACCAACCTAATAAGAATGAATATAATTTGAAAGACATACTCAAAATTGCTTCAGAATCTAAGTTTGCTAAAAATTACAAAGCAATTGTCGATTTACAAAGCAAACCTTTACCAGCACTTGCTGACATCTTTGAAAATCATAATAAGAAGAGATTTCAAAAAGTTTCAGATAAACCTAAACCAAGTGGAGCTTTCTTTCGGTTAGAAAATAAAGAAGTGGATCCATTTTCTCCTAACAGAGTCGGGGATCCTCAGTATGTTGCTATCCAAAAACTGAACAATTTATTACATAGCCGTCCCTCAGACGTAGAAGTAGGTAGTAAGAGTGACGAAGAAGATGAAAAAAAAGAACTGTTATTTGATGTTCTCGTAGCCCAACTAAAAACACTTTGCTGTAAAAGAAATAAATCCACGAAGAAGAAGGACAAAACAAACTTTACTAGCTTTAAACTCAAGGCAATATTAAGTGACATAATGCCACAAGAAATACTTCAAAAACCTTACGTACCAGAGCTTAAATACTCACAAACTACAATGCCTAACGAACATATGTTTTTAATTATAAACGACGAAATAAAGAGTAATGGAAGTGATGATGGGCTCATCTCAGTCGATCCGGAAAGTCTTGGGTCAAATAGCAGTGTCATGTTTCTGGGTCCTATAGCAACACCTCTTTCAGAAGCTCAACTAAAAATAGTGGTAAGTATCACTTTTACCGTCAATTTCATAATAATTAATTTTTAACCACTTTTACTATACCTTACTTAGTTCCGATTACACCAATGAATCTGAACGCGAGCACAGCACTTTTAAATCTAGTTCAAGAGCTGCAAATGTCTATATTCCTTATCAATTTTGACACTGATAGCTCTTGAACGCGTTTTATGTGTTGAACACGCTCAGTTTCATTGGTGAAATCCGCTCTTAATCTAAAGGATATATAATAAAGATCCACCAAAAAGTCCTGCTAAATATATTAGAGGTATCGTTAATTTATAGTACCTTTCTGTGATAATTAACTTTCAGGTACCAATTTTTCATTTATTTTTTGCTTTTCAGATGACACGTATTACGAATGAACTATCAAAACCAGAATATCTGCCACTCTTGCAGCAAGTAGCCGATGGTACTCTTAGTGATGACAATATTAGACTTGTCAATAGCTTGGTATCCGGACCTCAAACTCGAAGATATATTAAGCCACACAGATGCAACCACCAGTCCAAACTAGCGCGAGTAACTGGCGGCCCTAAGTGGCTAGTCTGTACGGGATACTTAAATTTAAATACACCCAGCTTGTATGATTAAACTTAGGTTTTGTTAGATCAGCTATTACATAAGTTTTTTGTCGATTAAGGGAATAAACAAAGGCACAATTAAAATATTCATCAAGGGGAAAGAATACTTTAAATCTTGCCTAAACTGACAGGATCGGCTAAACGCTGCGTTACTTTGTAAGGAGAAAGATGTGAGTTGGAGCAAAATTAATGCCAAAGCATAAAAATCTATTAAGGACGATGACATTTTTTTTTTTACAAAAAAAAATATTTGTTGGAAACAAATAGTTCAAAGATTATTATAAAAAGTGTTAAAGCTTTAAAAAATGCCAAGATAGAAACGTTTTAAAGTCTGTCGCATAAGTTGCACTGTCGTAGAAGTGACGTCACGACTTTGCAATGGGGAAGGCAACTGTCAAAATGGCGCTGTCGTAGCTAGTTCCCAACACAAGCCAAAAATACAAGGCGTGATGTGATTTTATTTAATTTTAGCGAAAATTGAAGCGTTGTTGTGTTCCTAGATACTCCGAAATGGGAGTCTACAATATCCCGAAAGCTCCTAAAATTAGAAGATTGTGGTTTAAAGCTATTCGTAGAGATTTTTTTGAGTTCGAGTTTATGTCGAAAACGTTTTGAAGAAAATGATTACGAGGAAATGTTCAAGGTTTAAAATTCTGACACTTTCCATGTCAAGTACTTGATTTGAAATACTGAAATCACCGAAAATAACGAAATAGTGAAATTTTATCGAACTCATGAATGAACATAAAATGAAATGAGTGAACGAAATGTCAAATTTATTGTAGGCCGTAGGGACCTAGCTATGGTCACGCCATCTACAATTAGCTTTGCCCGACCTTCCCCATTTCAATAGCGCCATAAATTGTCCGTACCGCGCGACAAGGATGGGAATAATCCCCTCCGAAAATTTTCAAAGCGTGTAGATTCTTCATATTTACTTCCATCGATTTTACAGATTTTTTCGATTATCTCATTTTTACAATGCCTTCTTTGAAATCACGTAATTTTATCGAAAATTTTTAATATTAGTCATCATTCCTATTATCACATCTCATTATCTTTGATTGTTTAAGCAACCCAAGACATAGTTATAGTTTGATAATGTGTGTGGCATAAAACAAGTGAACACCGTTCGTTCGATCTACAAAATAATAGGGTAATTTCATAATGCGTGTGCATTGTGACTTACAACTGAGACAACGCAAGCACACGCACGATATCTACACAGAACACGAGCAGTGTTGGCACTGGTGGTCCAGTGGTAAGTTCGAATTCAGGCGAGGCAATCGGCGGCGGCGATCTCGCGCGTCCGGCCTTGGTCCCAGGCCATGGTACAGAGCGAGAGAGAATTGGAAGCCGTCACCTCCTTCTGCGAAGCAGTAATGCTGCCGAAGGAGGAGGCGGAGCGCGCGAGGGAGACAGCCTTGCGCCCTCACTAGTCGCAGCAAGAGACGCCCCGAGCGTCGGGAGTCGCCTGCTTATTCCCGGCCACCGTAGGCGCGGGCTTGCGGACGGCGAGCAATGGGTAGCTCGCCGTCCGGTAAGGACCAGCAGCCTAATTGCGTAACACATTTTCGTAAACGATTACGACTAGTCTGTTTGATTTTGACAGTTCAACAAAATTCATTGCGTTATTTACATTGTAGAGCAGAATTTTTTATCGAACTTATGAAGCAATGGATTAGCAATCTGTTTCAAAACGATTCAGATTCCGATTGATTGTGTGTTACGCAATTAGGGTACTGGAGGGCGTAGCAATGGGTAGCTCGCCGTCCGGTAAGGACCAGCAGCCTAATTGCGTAACACATTTTCGTAAACGATTACGACTAGTCTGTTTGATTTTGACAGTTCAACAAAATTCATTGCGTTATTTACATTGTAGAGCAGAATTTTTTATCGAACTTATGAAGCAATGGATTAGCAATCTGTTTCAAAACGATTCAGATTCCGATTGATTGTGTATTACGCAATTAGGGTACAGGCCTGGGTCGACGGCGCGTCGTGTTCCACGCGCGCCTCAAAGAGATGTCAGCACAAAATTACGGGGTCCGATAGGGCCGACGCCTCAGGGTCGCGGGTAATTCGAAAGAGATAACCGTGGCCCTGACACAGGCAACTGAAGGAACACGTGGGTTTTAGTCAGTTCACACGCTCTCCCGCGAGAGAAGTCATTTGACGATTTCCCACACAAAAAAAAAAGGTTCGAATTCTAGCAGCCGGTTTATTGTGTAAATTATATGTTTATTGTGTATTGTATAATTTGTTATTTTTACTTTACTCGCACAAGATCTGTTTCCTTCGTTTGAATGAAAATACGACTTTAGGTTATAAGTAGCAATCTGAATTAAAAAAAACAACAATATTCTATAACAATATTGATTTATTCACTACCATAATCAAAATCTGAATCTAAAACTTCCATGTGGAAAGATTCATTAGTCACTGGAATAACTGTTTCCTACATTCATAATTTTTAATAGTTTTCACTATCTCATCAACCCCTGCTACGCCCTCCAGTACCCTAATTGCGTAACACACAATCAATCGGAATCTGAATCGTTTTGAAACAGATTGCTAATCCATTGCTTCTTAAGTTCGATAAAAATTCTGCTCAACAATATATAGAACGCAATGAATGTTCTTGAACCGTCAAAATCAAACAGATTAGTCGTAATCGTTTACGAAAATGTGTTACGCAATTAGGGTGCTGATTAGTCCTATATTACTTATATTACTCTTTGGATTAGTCGTACTCGTTTACGAAAATGTGTTACGCAATTAGGCTGCAGATTTACTGTAAAAGAAAACAATTTGTGTTAAAATCACAAAGCAATTTTTTTATAGGCATGATAAATAACCATAGGGCGTATGAAGGTGTTGGCTTGGATCTAGTATCGTTTGGCAGGAGTTTTGGGGTAAAAAGGGTTGAAGATGGTAGGGGTGGCTTCCCTGATTATAACGCTACCACTCTTATTACAAGGTAATGCGTATTTTTCGAGAAATTAATAATAAATGTTTCTAACCTCAAATTAGATTACAGCGTAACGAAACGTTAAAATCGGCGATTGACAACCAAATCTGTACTAGTGTATTGTCTGTGGTGTAAAATGTCGTGCAAAATCGATGAAACGGAACGTAAAAAAAAAAACGCTATTTGCGTCATGTGTCAGTGTCATTTGTTTACGTTCATTCCGTTTCTCCCAGAGTTGTGAGAAGTTAGTGTACCCACACTTCATGGTTAAAATAGGTCGACACTGTTCCAAAACCGAATCGGGGCACCCCGACTCCACGTAGTCTTTTGGCTCCTACCCCTAGAGTGTTTATAAAAATCCAGAGGCGCGGAGGTGAGCATGGGTGCCTATCCTTTGTTACGCAAGGGCGAAGGGGTTGCACTTCCCGCAGCGCCGGAGACGTTAGAAAAGCGACATTTAAGTGTTTTGAGGTTAGGTTACAATAATTAGTTTTTCTCAAGAACGGTGCGTTACCTTTTCACGGGAGTGGTACCAGGGGGGACGGAGCACCCCCCTCCATCCCCCCCACCACCTCCCCACCCCTTCCTCCTGCCAAACGATACTAAACTTTTACCTACGAATTCACACAAAGTATCAAATTAATAGCGTCATACTAACCTAAGAAATCTAACACCACACGTAAACAATCTTGTTTTTGTTTGATTTCTCCTGTTGTTTTTCTATAAATTTCGCGAAACAACATCTCTCGCACTCCACTTTTAATAGTTTTATTCATTTTTGAGTTAGTAAATGCTGTACCAGAATCAAGACAAATCAAATCACCAACAACACGAAATCTTCTATTCTATATTTGATTATGGCAAGTAAAGCCGATGTCGACTATTCTGCCAATGTATAAGTGAACAGGAACAGCAAGTGTGTATTGAAAAAAAAAAAAAAAAATCATCGATGATACTTAGCGAAGATCTTGTGGGGTTAGTACTGGACTGAAACAAACAAAAGGATAAAAAATACATACATCATTATAATTGTTAGAACATTTATTTATACATAAATACATCTTCCACACACAAAATAATTAGGGAAATAGATCATAACTTTATATTATTGTGGCGGATGAAAATCATCAGCGCCACAAGCAGTTCAGGAGAGGGATATGTTAAAAGGGAGGGGAAATTAATCGGTAGGGGGATCTTAAATTTTGGGAGACGCTTATACAAGTCTAGAGGGGGGGGTGTTGTTAGAGCATTTGAAAAATATGTGATCCAGGGTGCCCTCTTCCAACCCGCACTCGCAGAGAGAGGAGTCACGAACATGGATTTTATTTAAAAAGACGGGAGTGCAACAAAAACCTAGGCGGATTCTACAGAGAACAGAAATTATAGATTTCGATACTTTTTTGTGGGTGAAAAACCACGGTTTTGGTTTGATGGTCGGTTGCACAGCATAATAAAAACTGCCTTTCTTTTTGCTGGACATATTCCACTGTTCCTGCCAGGAACACTGCAGGTTCTGTCTTGGAAGGGACAATAAGTCGTAACCCTGATAAGAGTTGTGCGTGAGATCTGACGATAAAGATGAACATGCATCTTTGGCCAGAGCATCAACATACTCGTTACCCTTAATGCCACAATGGCTAGGGATCCAAACTAACTGAACATCCTTTTGATTACTAGCGCAGGACATTAAAGAATTTTTAATTTTTAAAATAAGTGAACTGTTCAATTTACTTTTAAAGGGGTTTTGGACTAAAGCTTGCAAACTACTAAGGGAATCTGTAAAAATAACGGCTTTCTCAATATTATGGTGGGACTCTATAAAAAGACACGCTTCCAATATAGCCACACACTCACCAGTGAATACAGAAGACTCCTTAGGGCTTTTAAATTGAAGGATAATTTTGGAGCTTTGGTAATAGACTGCAGCGCCAGTGTGACTAAGATCGGTAAGTTTCGAAGCGTCCGTAAAAAATAATTGAAAACCATTCCATCGCTCGCCCACCGCCGCATTGAAAGTCAAATTAGCTGACGGACTTTTTTTGGATATACCAATATCAAAGATAATTTTTGGGATAAAATTTAAAACTTCAAAAGGAAAATTATAAAGAGGTAATCTGGGATACTGGACGATCGGGCTACCTAAATTTAGAATTTGTCGAAAGGATTTAATGATCAGGGGAATTTCTTTATTTTTCCAGTAATTTGAGTTTCTACATAAGGCATCTAACTCGTTCAGTCTTCCTATAAGAGGATGGGAGGATCTACATATTATTCTAGACACAAAACGGGAAGCCAAATATTGCCGTCTTAGGGCTAGAGGAGGTTCAGCACATTCGACCTGCAATGCGTTAACGAGAGAGGACTTCATACAACCTGTGATGATTCGGAGACAGTTGGACTGTACCTTATCCAGCCCTGCCAAAGCACCTTTGTTGCAAGGAATCAAAAGATGTGTATCATAGTCCGAGACACTACGAACTAAGGCATTATAAACTAATTTCATGGTGTAGGGGTGAGCACCCCACCAAACACCCGCAAGAACTTTTAAAATTGAAATAACTCTTTCACACTTTTTAATAAGAAAATTGATGTGATGTTTGCCAGTTAATTTTGTATCTAAAATAACGCCTAAAAAGTTAACTTTATTAACTACAGGAATATTGTTGCCTAAAATGTTTATTGAAATATGAGGAATGAGTCTTTTGCGAGAGAAAATTACTGCCGAACTTTTTGGTGCAGAAAGCGACAGACCATGGCTTAAAAGCCACTGATTCAAGGAATCCAGAGAGAGGCATAAAGATGACGCAGCGTCAACTATAGAGGAATCTGTCACATACAGAACAATGTCGTCGGCGTATTGTAACATCTGACAATTGTTGTTTAGGCAAGACCCAATATCAGCCGTATACAAATTGTAGAGTATGGGACTCAGGACATAACCTTGTGGGAGACCCTTCCATGTATGCCTTGCATCGAACTCCTCGCCCTGGACTCTCAGAACCAATGAACGGTACAACAGAAGTTCACATATGCATTGTATCATCTTAGCCGGAAGACTCAGCTGTTGCAGTTTTTGCCTGAGTACGGGAAGAAGTACATTGTCATATGCAGAAGAGATATCAAGGAAAGTGGCAACAACGGATTCGTTTTTAGAATATGCTAAGCGGATGTCCGCTACTAAAATACTAACACTGTCTATTGTACTAAGACCTTTCCTAAAACCAAATTGATGGCGCGGCAGCAAGTCCCTCGATTCGACTATCCACTCTAGACGATTTTTAATAAGGTGCTCTAGTAATTTGGCTAGGACTGAAGATAAAGCAATTGGTCTAAAGCCATTCGGATCATGCATGTTTGCCTGGTTTCAATACAGGAATAATGATTTGTGTTTTCCACTGATCTGGAACCCAACCATGACTATAACAATAATTTAAAATATTTAAATAATATATTTTAGCATTTTCACCAGCGTGGGTAATGAAAGAATATGGCAAGCCATCAGTACCAGGTGCTGAGTCCCGGACATGTTTAAGTACCACATTCAATTCTTCCAAAGTAAATGGCGCATCGAAAGGATCCTCTGTTACATTATACAGGGGTGTGTTTTGACATTCCGTTGAAAGTGGAACATAAGCTGGAGCTATCTTGTCAAAAAAATGTTCAGTTGTTTCCCTAGTGATTGGTGAAGAGATTGATGGAGAGCACCCACGTCTAAACCTATTTATGTTTTTCCAGACCACTGAAACTGGAGTAGAGGGAGATAAAGAGGTGCAAAACTTGACCCAACCCGTTCGTTTCTTTTTGCGAAGAAAACGCTTGGTTCTGGCATTAAGCTGACAGTATGCTAACAGATTTTCAGTGCTCATATCTGAATTATAACTCACTTCTGCCTCGTCCCTATCCCTAATCGCCGAAGTGCATTCTGGATCCCACCACGGGGGTGAGGGGATTTTATTACGGGCACTGTTTTTCAACGGAAAGCATGAATCTGCACTAGAGGTAATAGCTGTTACAAAACCCTCATATGAACTCTTGGCAGGGCAATGACCAGAAGGATCTGAAAGATTTGAATTTAAATTTGGAAGAACATCAATTTTATCCTCCAATAATGATACAAACCTGCACCCTAATTGCGTAATACACAATCAATCGGAATCTGAATCGTTTTGAAACAGATTGCTAATCCATTGCTTCTTGAGTTCGATAAAAAATCTGCTCAACAATATATAGAACGCAACGAATGTTCTTGAACCGTCAAAATCAAACAGATTAGTCGTAATCGTTTACGAAAATGTGTTACGCAATTAGGGTGCTGGTCCAATCTGGATTGGACAGGTTAAATTTCAAAAGTGGAGGGGAAGTTTTTTCTAAATAAAATTTATTTACCAAAGATATGACAATAGGGTAGTGATCACTACCATGTGACAAGGCTGTGCATTCCCAGTGAGTCGATGCTGCCAACTCAATCGAACAAAACGTAAGATCTACGCAACTCTTTTGCTGTCCTGGAAGAGATCGTCGTGTTGAGCAACCGTTGTTTAAAACGCAGAGATCCATGTCATCCAAAATGTCAACTAAGGCTACACCAAAGGAATCACAGCGTTCAGACCCCCATCTGAAATGGTGGCAGTTAAAGTCGCCCATGACCAGTATCGGACCATGGACACTAGCAAAAATATCTCTTAAAATGATAAAAAAATTATGGTGAGGATGTGCAATGTATATGGAAAACACTGTGATGCCTTCAACCCTCCCTGCAGTAATGCTCATATCACCTGTAAGTGACGAGTGAGTGAGTAACGGCAACAGTGGGACCCGATTATTGACTAAGAGGGCCGACCCCCCATAGCCATCTGGTCTGTCACATCTAAGAATATTGAAATGTGGCATATGGAAGCTGAGACTTGGGGTAAGCCAAGTCTCAGCTATGGAACAAGCCAATGGCTTGTATTTATTTAAAAGAAATATGAGGTCATGCTTTTTATGCCACACGCTCCTCACGTTCCACTGAAGAAATACTTGGCGAGACGCCATTTCTAATGTCTAAGAGAAGAGTTATAAGTTGGTCGGCAACGTTGGACGGTAATTGGGTATTAGAAGTAGAAGAAGAAATAATAATAGGTAAGAGTTTTATAAGTAATTCAATAAGAGAAGAAGTACTGTTATTGGAAGAGACATTATTATTGAGAGCGCAGCCATTAGGCTGTAAAGGTTGGGGGGAACTAATTAATTGCTGATGAGCAGCTTTGTCATAAGATGGAGAGAGAGGGGCATGCGTCTTAGGCTTGAGGGTTACTGTCTTATGATAAGACTGAGAAATCTGAGTTTTAGTAATATTGGCATAGGAGCGGGGAGTTGATGGAATTAATTTGCTAGCCTCAGCATAAGGCATGGATTTCTCAGCCATAACAGTCTTAATGGCTTTCTGTCTACCATGCTCGGGGCATGACCTGCTATTAGCGAAGTGATTACTCGAACATAGGATACAGAAGGCCTCGCCCTCAGATATATTGCAACCATCACCTGAGTGATCATGGCCACATTTATCGTAGCGCGGCTTCGACCTACATACACTTGCGACATTGTATGGTGGGAAATATGTACTGCACAACAGGAAGGGATGTGTAACAGCAGTAGATTCTTTTGGGTAAAACTTGTCCATCAAAGGTATTCACACAAGTTACAGTTGGTTTCCACTCATTATCCCCGTCTTTCTGGACTTTCCTATTAATTCTACGAACTTTAAGAATTTGCCCACAACCTGAGGGCACAGACAGAAAATTGATAGCCTCATCTTCTGAGATATCAGAGGGCACACCTGTTACTACTCCCATCCTTGTGATGTTGAATGTAGGGATAGAGGCAGTATAACTGTACTTGGGTAACAGGGTGTTAACCAAGAAAGAGTTGGCATCCTGAGGGGAAGCAAACTCTACGGAAACGCGGTTTCTACCAACCCTATTAACACCACCACGAACTATGTTAGCAATGTTTATTAAGAACTTTCCAAAATTAACCGGGTGTAAGGTGGTTCCTGAGTTGGGTTGGGTTTCTATACGGGAGACGTGGACGATGAAAGGAGCCTGTAACGAGTTTTTTTTTACACCGTTACATGTATTGATGATTGTAGTCGATTTCGGAACGATTTCTTAATTGTATTTTTTATCTGTGATATATTTCGTATGACATTTTGGACGTCAAGGTTTGACGAGTCACTTTGGCGATCTTTGTTGGTGAAGGTGACAGGTCTCCTGATTTTCCCTGAATGGAATCGTAACTAATCTGGTTTATAGTGGCGCTTTAATGCCCTAATCCTAAACCAAAGGACCCGTGGAATGGTCCCGGTGGATATTTCTATCGGATTTTTGGTTTCCTCGTCGCCTCCCTACGTCTCTTGATACCAAATATCTTCACGGTACACCGAGGGAGACGCGAGTTTAAATACCTGGAATAAGCGCCTACAATTGTGGGTGCTTATTTCACCTTTACGTCAATTCAACCGGGAAATTTCTACTGGCCTTCCACGGGGGCTGATTACCTGAGAGGTACCACCTTCCGGCTCTCGGGGTCACCTTCAAGTTACATATTTTATATATTTTTTTCCTTTATAACATAACAGCCTTCAGCTGCGAATTTATAGTTACAAAGATGCAATGATGATATAGCAACTAAAATTTATATTAATATAATTGTATTCATTAGGCTATAGGTATACAATAAACTGGGAACGTTCAAGGTAGTGAGACTTTTAATCACCATTGACATCCACAGGCCCCCATCCTAAGATTAATGGTCCAATCTCTCCAACTTTATCTGGCTATCTATTAATAGTGTGTCGCTCCACGGCGCCCGAAATTTAATTTCTTACCTTATCATACTTTTTTTTAGGAGATCACACACTCAGAAACACACACACCTATTCTTTTAAATTTTAATATTACATTTGGCTTCCCAATTAGGGACCGTATTATTCTTTAATTTTTTTATATTACAAGCCTTATCCATTGCCGAATATTTCACACGACCAATTTGACTTTTTTTTTGTTTGCTTTGAGGGGAAGGTGTCAAAATATCTTCGTTACCGGGACGTTTGCGGGAAGACTGATTTAATTGAGATTGGGAACATTGTGGAATATCCATCTCTGTAATACTGCAGACAACATCCTCAAATTGCGATAGCGGATTAGGGGAAAGAGGGAATGGAGGACCTGCTATGTCGGGCGGATCAGGATCAGGAGGTTTATTTCTCTCCATCTTGGATATAACGAATTTAAAATAAGACAATCACAATACAAACCTGTTTACAGACACAAGGACAACACACTTATATAAAAACAAGTCACAAAATATCAACAATAACTTTAAAAAACAACAACAAATCCTAAACACACGTGCTAACCAAGAACACCGTGGCGAGAAAAAACACGAAATCTTGTTTTGGAAAGTTGAGTTTGACATGATTTTATCATTGCCATATAAAAAGTATGCAAATAATTCGCGTGTCTACTTTCGTTTGCCAGACTCTAATACGTATTTACTGGCACTAGAATTTATGTAAATTGTGACCTATTTTTATAGACGAATCAGTGAAAGAAAATCCCAAAAAAATGTGAATATTTTTAATCTGTGGTACTGGTGGTTGAAATGTTGAAAAGCCATGCCATAAAAAATAAAAAAAATAAAAATGTTTAGAATTATCTGCATCAATGTGTGTGTCATGTCTTTTGTTTGGCTTTGGACACACCAAAGTAAAACTAACCTTTCAGGCTTTCACCAACCACAGAAAAATACTAAAAACTTCGAAAGCTAACTTTAAGTTACCTAAGTATTTAGGTATTGTAGAACATTCCCTGAGTGTTGAGTGAGAAGCCCGTGATAATGACAGAAAATAAAGTTATCCGATGTGGATGGCTAACAGATGATCCCCTTTACATAAAGTACCATGATGAAGAATGGGGACAACCACAATATAACAACTATGCCTTGTTTGAAATGTTGTGTTTAGAAGGACAACAAGCCGGGCTATCGTGGTTAACAATATTGAAAAAAAGAGAAAATTACCGAAAGATTTTTCATAACTTTAACCCTCGCAAAGTTTCAAAATTAGCGGAAAAGGATGTTAACAATTGTTTAAAAGATTCAGGAATTGTTAGACACAGAGGGAAAATAGAGGCAATAATAAACAATTCTAAGTGCTATGAAAAAATGGAAAACCAAGGCGAGGATTTTACGAATTTTATTTGGTGCTTCGTGAATCAAAAACCCATTGTTAATAGTTGGAACCACTACAAAGAAATCCCGTCTGAAACACCAATATCTATAGCATTATCGAAAGCTTTGAAAAAGAGAGGTTTTAAGTATGTTGGTTCTAAAATTTGTTACGCTTTTATGCAAGCGTGTGGCCTTGTTAATGATCACGTCAAAACCTGTGTCTGTTTTAATAAAAAGTAAATATTTGCAATACAATCCTATTGCCTAATAACCCCGTCCTTAATTAAACCTTGTCATAAATATGACAAAGAGTCAAATACATGATCACAAAACAAACAAAAATACCTATATAACTAACTATCGTAAACTATACCTATGTATTTAAATATGTATTATCTAAATATGTAAAATATTACCGTATGAGATGAAGACCTCCTGGAAAATAAATATATTTAATGAAAGTCTTTCAGATGAGTTATCGCTTTATTTGAGGGCTCCAGTCAGTAGATAGAAGAAAACCCATTAGAAGTGTGGGCAGACTATAAAATACAGTTCCCAACGTTATACAATGTGGCATTTTAAATATTTAACTATGGTGGCTATGGCTAGCTCAGTTCTGAACGACTATTCTCAAAAGCCGCACAGGTTCTTACACAGCAGAGAAGCAGTTTGCAAGCCAAAAGGATACATAAAATTTTATTTTTGCAAGGTTTAGAGAAAAAGTACTGGGATTTATAAATCTTTCATATATTGGCATGGTAGAAAAGAAAAAGCTGCTATTCTTTACGCGCAGATGCTAAACATGGCTTTTGGGTCGTATGGCCTTGGATTCCTTTTCGAATGATTTATAAAAAAAGTTGATTTGTTTCTTCTCTCGTATGTGTTTTTACTTATAATTAACCTGATCCCTATTTAATATTATAGACTAGTTAAATACAAGAAATTACTTAAGATATTTTTAAAATATCGAAATATTTATTCGATATATCGCAAAGTATCGATATAACACTACGATATATTATTTCGAAAAAAAAAACGATATTTTTTATACATGAACATCCCTAGTATTTAATTTTAAATGTTTTGGACAATCACTTATAAAAGAAAAGTCAACAATATCTAGTCCAGTAGGAATTGTATGTTGAAAATTTTTTTTCTAACCTTCATCCTTTAATTAAGTACTGTTGAATTAAAGTGGCCATTGTTTCCACACATTGTATCATGGCTTTGTTAGCGTAGTTCAAAGCGTGTTTTGCGTCTTATTCTTTAAAGTTAGTGAATATGTGTATGGTTTCAGCTGTGTCAGACAGAAATGTTCTCCGGCAATCTGGACAATCATTATGACGGAGTTTCTTGTGTATGAAACCACTATGCACTACCGGGACCGGCAAACTCATTAAAAAAAAATCTTCTTTTTTTTTCTTTTGGCTTCGCACGATTTGTGCATTCAGCCAGTGTCACGTTTATTTTATTAAGAAGGAAACAAAGCTAGGGAAACGAAAATATAACTATAATAAGTTATCACTGAATTTGGGATAAAATCTATAGGATCAGTACTCGTATTTACAACAGTGATACTATAATGAATAATGAACTAAAATTACAACATATTATGTATTATTTAAAGTAATGAAAGATACTATACATTTATATACAGGAAAGCTATTTGTGCAAAGTAAAGAAAGTATTGAGGTAGGAAAAGGAGCACGAAGGGACAAGAGGTTACTGAGAAAGGATGAACGATCATATAAGGGACAGGAGAAAAAAATGTGATATAAGTCACCTACGTATGTGCCACACAGGCAAATGGGGTCGTCGATGATATGAAGTTTGACAAGATGGGCTGGAGAGCAGACATGACCCAATCTAATCCATATCAGAATGGAGGTCTCCATCTTGACAAACTTTGCCCTGCCAAACCACGGGTTTTCCGGAACGTCTGGTTGAATAAATGAAAAATAATGACCTTTCGATTTGCTTCCGATATCCCAAGCTTCCTTCCAGGTTTTCCGAAGAAAAGTCTTTGGTTAAGACTCGAGGTCAAAGTAAAAGTTTGTATAAGGAACTAAGTCCCCGCATTGCACAGCATGGGCCGGAATCCACACAAACTGCAGTGTATTACCCTCAGAGATGGTTCGGAACGCAAATTCTGTTATTAAATAAATGATTGGCAACTGCGATTTGAGTACGAAAGTAGATTTATTGATGGCTAGAAGAGCACTTTGAGAATCAGACAAAATTAAAGTTTTTTTAAGCTTTAAAACACGAATATATTCTATAGCTTTTAAAATGCCAAAACATTCCCCGGTAAAAACAGAAGTCTCAGGTGGCAGTTTTACTTTTTGTACGATGTTGTATTGAGAATGGTAATTACCAATCCCAACACAACCCGCCGGAGAACGCTTCGCAGCATCCGTAACTATATGGTGGTACTCTAGGTGTTCAGCCATAAAACGGTTAAAACTTAAATGGCAATTGGGATCTTATTTACTTACACAGTTATATTTTATGATGGGACTGAATTGTAAACTCTCATAGCTACTGCTAAATAGCGGAAGTTTATTGGAACGATGAATAGGAGAAGCAAGTGATAGGATTTTTTTATAGCTTACAACTAAACAAGGAGCACGTTTATGGGTCCAGTAATTTGAAGATTCAATCTGCAACACTAAAGTGTCCAGTTTAGGAATAAGAGGATGAGTTGAGATCTGAAGAATCCGGAACAAATATTTGTCAGATAAAAATTGCCTTCTAAGATGTAAAGGAGCTTCCCCGCATTCAACTTGGAGTACATTAATGGGGCTAGACTTCATGGCACCCGAACTAATGCATAGTGCCTTGGACTGGATGCGATCCAATTTTTTAAAAGCCATAGCACTTCCAGGTTCGAGAACGAACAATCCATAATCGATCCAAAAAGGGATGTGCACCCCACCACATACACCAGAGAGGCACCTAAGCATGTTTAGGTGATTTTCACATTTGTTAACAATATATTCACAATGAGGAACACTACTTAATTTACGGTCAAGTATTATACCTAGATATCTGAATTTGTCTTTAACTGGAATAGGTATTTCCTTATAAAAGAGATTTATTAAGGGAATATTTCTCTTCCGGGTAAATAAAACAGCTGCGCTTTTAGACGTGGATAAATCCAAACCGTTAAGATGTAACCATGACTCCAAAGTATATAAAGCAGAATTGATGGCACCAACATACTACTTTACTCTTTGGCACCAACCAAATCAGCTTCTGAGCTCCGCAGTTGAAGTAGACATTCAACCGTCTACTTCAACTGCGGCTGTATCAGATGAGCATGAGACTGAAGAATTATTTCAATTATTAAGTAACGATGATGAACAATAAATTATATTTCAATTTCTAATAAATAAATAAAAAATAAGTAATTTTGGCAAATTGTGATTAATACAACAAAGTATTTATGTGATTGTTACAATAATGATAATATAATTATTTAATTAAAAGTTAGATGTTTTCCTAATATTTCACACCGCTTTTTCTGTCCCGGACAAAATTATAGGTATTCTCCCAGACAAAATCGTGGATCCGCTCCGTGGAGTTAGTTTTAGTGACTTTCTAGCGACTTTTGATTAAGAGTCTAGGGACTCGGATTTTTTTGGAGGTGGCAACACTGCCCGTCCCCCCACTGTAACAACAAAAGTACTGCAGGCTAACTCTCGACACTCGATCTCAATTTGAAATCGAAATTGGGATCGAGATCTTGTCATTTGGCACTCTTGAATGTTACACCAGCGCACGTGGATTTTTTCGGAACTAAATTAAATCGACTGGATGCGAACGGATGCACTTTTTCGGTACTCTTGACGAGATTTTGACGTTGACATATCGAGTTTGAAATCGTGTTTGTGTCAAAGTTGAACGATTTCAAAAAGTCTAATTTTTCGGGATCGAGTTTGTTATTGTGACTAGATTTGTGAAGTTTTTATCAATATATGTTCTGTGGTTTTTATTGTGAATAATAATGGCACGTTTAGAACTTATTTGTGATATTTGGGATAATACTCATATGTTAGATATGAGACAACGGCGGAATTTGAGACGAATGGCGCGTTATGCAGACAACGCGTTTGCCATGACTGACGATGAATTTAGGAAAAAATACCTAGTAGACTGGTCGGAGTTGACCGAAGTCCGAAGAACGTGACTATGCATTTTGTTATAAAAAGGCATTAGTCAGAGTTATAAAAAACATTTCATTTGTAGTGCGCCCGGTATGTTGAGGATTTGGTTTTTTGTTATAAAACTGCGGAGTATGTGGAGCAAGATTCGTGGTTGTGTCAGTAATAATTCTGTGATCAGTAAAACTATCGAGAGTACACTGCCATGTACTTGCCATTCGTGAAAAGACAACATTTAGGGACGTGGATCGATCTGCCATCTATCACGCGAATAGGCTCTAGTAGGATAACTAGTAGAAGATTCTAAATGTCAGTACTTATAAGTTTACTTGTAAGTACTTGCGGGATCAATAGTGATAATTATTAACTCTGTTTGAATTATTAACAAGCAACTTTGTTTTACATTAATCTAAATTTTGGCAATTAAAATGGTACATACAAATACCCTAATCGCGTTGTCACTATAGATACATAACTTTTTACGCAATCTGTGGGTGATTTTGTGACGCGTATGATAACTTCCTCTTTCACATTCACATGATTGCCACTTTGCTGTTTCTTGTAATCCACCTCAGACGCGCCGGCTGCACGTTAATAAAAGTCATAATGGCGGAACAACGTGAAAGAACTTTCCTCATGATAAAACCCGACGGTGTCCAACGTGGACTTGTCGGCACCATCATCGAGCGTTTTGAGAAGAAAGGATTCAAGTTGGTCGGCCTTAAATTCATGTGGCCCTCAGAAGAATTACTGAAGCAACACTACAGTGACTTGGCGGCCAGGCCCTTCTTCCCTGGTCTAGTGAAATACATGAGCTCCGGACCTGTAGTTCCTATGGTGTGGGAAGGCCTTAACGCAGTGAAAACCGGCCGTCAAATGCTTGGTGCTACAAACCCAGCTGACTCACAACCCGGCACCATTCGCGGTGACCTCTGCATCCAAGTTGGCCGCAACATCATCCACGGTTCAGACAGTGTGGAGTCTGCCAAGAAAGAAATCGCGCTTTGGTTTGGTGAGAAGGAAGTTGTCGGATGGACACCAGCTGCCGAAAACTGGGTTTACGAGTAATCTATCGCCACTGTTATTATTCCGTTATAACCTTTCACCACGTGTAATAGGTTATGTATGTAATGCTTTTAAGTTTAATTCGTAATTTATCAATAAAATCTTAATTTTATAAGCACATTTTCGTTCTTTTTATTATTATCCTATGTAGGTGGATAGGTACTTGCATTAACTTTATTAAAATCATAATTAACTGTTTTTATTGCTTGCTACGTCAAGGTTAGCCTTATAGATACTACATAGGCAATGTAAACAGATGAACATCATCCCTCTAACATACAATAACTTTGAGGAAAAAAACCGCTTTTACATTGCGGATTGGCGTATCCTATTTGTACTTTAGTTTCGAACCCGCATCCTCTTGCTTGAGAAGCGGGCGCCAAACCTTAGGGCAGGGATGGCGAACCTGAATAAATCTACGTGCCATTTATTATAAGTATTGAGCAAAGAGTACTATATTTAGACGGGTAGTATTGAGTGTGGCCATGACGTGTCAAACAATCTTGACTAGAAAAAACCATAAACTTTCACATTTATGCTCTTTATTTGCAACTATTTACTCATAACATCAGGCCTCCTTCCCAGAAGGATTATACAGACAGAGGTGCACCTATAGTACACCCACATTACTACGATAACACCGAATCTCTGCTGGCATACATCGCTTAACAAATCAATATTTAATTGGAACACTAAACGCTACACAAACAAACACCTCATAACACTCAACACACACACACCCATACAACACAACTAACATTTCACTCACAAACACGAACACACACACCTCTCTCCCATTCAAATCCCTACTCTTTCTAAATTCCTGCATCCATCCATCCATCCATGCTCAAATAAATCTAAAATTACTTACTCAGCTAACTCACATCTTTTTTTCTATATAGTAGATCGGCATCGACACTCGTCCATCATTCATTTAACTTGCAGTACAGCTCGGTTGAATCTCTGTCTCCTAAGATACAGGCCAACCCTAGTTTAGGAGACAGAATTTAATGTTTCTGGTAATATAGACAATTATTTCTTTCTCCCTTTGTGTCCATTGTTAGTTGATTAAGTCTTAGCATATACTACTATACAACCTGTGTCTATGTATAAATTTTTGGATCAATAAACTTATTATTATTATTACATTTCGCTAGTTATGCTTAAGTCCCATGTAATAGGGGGCGAGCCTATTGCCACGAATCCAGCCTCTGGGCTGCTACTGAGAAATTCTAGATTGAAAAACCCAATAACACTGCCCGAGCTGGGAATCGAACCCAAGCCCTCATGCTCAGCAGTAGCTCTTGCGACCACTAGACCAATGAGGCAGTCTATTACAGCAGACTATTTACTATTACAATAATAACAGTTTTATATTTTAATTATAAAACAAATTAGTGCGATTTCTGCTGTTGCAAACTAGAGGCCTTAAGTACCAAAATTCCTGAAATGATGCCGTGCCATTGGTTCGCCATCCTTAATAAGGACATAAGTCATAGGTACTTGTCAAAAGACGCAATATTCGACAACTAAATAGCGCTATTAATTTAGGCTACTTTACCAGTTATTTTTACCCGACTGCAAGGAAGGAGTTGTATGTTGTTCCTGATGGAGAATCTCAAAATGATCAGATGCCCTAGTGTTGACGAAACCGTACTCTATACTCTCACGTGTAGGAAACTTTGTTATGACTAAGTTCCCACAAGTACATAACGTTTGCACTTTATGACCCGGAATTGACGATTAGTTATTTTCCACTCTGTTAATTCGAAATTAAACAATACAATAATATAACATCACGCCTTGTTTGCCAGAAGGGTTGGGCAGAGGTGTACCTATAGGAAACCCACATTTCGCCAGTTATAATACAATAATTTGACTAAAATCTGAACCTGTTTAACAGGTATGTCTATTTCGAAAGATACTAATGTTATTCGTAATCAGAACACAATATGTACGTACCCTGAAAAATAATAAAACAACAAATATAGACAAAAAATTTACTATACATTCATAATTAAAAATACCAGTTTTAACTTACAATACGCATCAGTGACACGGTGCTTCTGGATGAGCTGCACTTACTATAAACTTTATTAGATAATTCTAAGAGTCTATATAAAAAAAGAGGAATTTTTATAGCAGCTAGTCTGAATTTTGTATTGCAGAGAACCATTTACCTATAACAAGTATTGCTTCTAATATTAGTAAGTTCACCCCATCCACATTCTATTACAACAAAAATTCGACATCTCATTGGATATGCTAAAATACTAAATCACATAGGCTTTGTGACGCACCTGAATTCGTTTTATTTACATCTCTGAAAAATAAAATAAAAGGGAATATATGGAGCCTTTTAAATAAAATACTATGATGTTACAATCCACAGCCAAACATTTAAGAAGGCTTGATTCTGGATTTAAAATGATAATAGTAAATCAAATTCCAAGTAAAAGAAAACCTTTACATGTTTATCACATTAATAACCTGCGGTTTACATGAACACATAAATAAGTAATTTATGCCGCAGCATTTGCAATACTAAAATAGTACATTCCAACATCATTATTGATGAGAAATATTGCATTTGATCACCAATTAATGCAAGGTTGGGCATCCTATATCACAAAATTATGTTTTCGGCCTTCACATATTCAGTCGCCCGAGTTTAGACCCACTTGTCACCAAGGTTATTAAAATTAACTGACAGGGTGGGATCATCTTGAAACAAAACAGCTGTTAGACTCAAAGTGTTTGGTCTGCGTGGTGTTCAACCTCGACGGCCGGTGTGCTTTGTTGCTCACTATTCTGTGTTTGCTGTTGCTCTTGTTGATTTTGTTGTATTCTTGAAGGCAAAGGCGCGGTTTGACCTAAAAAAAAGGTATCATTAGTCTTTTGAAAACATGGTGATAAAATATTACTAACCAGTGCATGGTATATTTTAGATGCGTACCATATTTGTCGTGAATCCCCCGATGCCTCTTGAGCGCGAACCTATCTGCAAAGGCAGCCGTGCAAATGTCACACTTGAATGGCTTCTCTCCGGAATGCACTTTAGCGTGGTTCTTGAGGTGGGCTGCTTGACTGAACGCCGATCCGCACGTCTCACACCTGTATTGCACAAGACACATTTTAAAATGATAATAATTCAAGATTATTATAGATGCGTCAACAAACATTGACAACTGAGGGAAATTTCTATTATATTACCCAGACAGCTAATATTAAAGTAATAAGAGCCTTCTTATGGATATGCAAATTTAAGTTAAATAATAATGGCATTTTAAGAGTTGCATTTCTTTTTTAACCAATGTGACTCATGGTGCTCAGATTTTTTTTATTCTTTCGTTAAATACCTGGTTACGTAAACTATGATCGATTATTGTCACCTCTTCAAGCCAACCAGCCAGCTTAGTTTGTGATCATCCTGTGCGAGTTACAATAAATACTATTTTTTCTTTAATGGGTAATGAAAGATTATATAGAACCGTAATATTATACAACTTGCCGAGGCGCCCTGACTTTACACGGGTGGCCTAAAACCGTAACAGCCCAGCTAACACAATAAACATGTATACTAAGCTATGCAAGTTAAGTACTTACTTGTATGGCTTCTCCCCGGTGTGTATACGTCGATGATTCCATAAGGTGGCGTGTCGTGCAAATCCCTTGTCACAGACCTGAATAAAAACAACCCAGTTTTATTGTAAATGGTCTATTTCTAGAAAATAAGTAAGATATTGGTAGAATTTAATATTATAATAAATTTTTGGAGATCCATCAAAGTAAATCAACAGAAGTATGAAAGGATCGTAGCAGTTGGCGTCCTGTAGTTTCTGCCTACCCCCCAATGGGAAGTAGTGAGTGTATGCACTTTAGCATTTTTTATATAAAAAATACCATTTAAATATATAACAACCATAAAATGAGTGAAATTCTAAAAATGTAAACCTTTACTTACTTCGCAAACATATGGTTTTTCCCCTGAATGTGTTCTTTCATGGTTTTTCAAGTGTGGTGATTGTGAAAACTGCATACCACAAGTATTACATCTGAAAAATTTATTGATAATTTTCTTTCAGATATTAGGATAACTAACATATTTAACTACATAAATTCTTGTTTTCCCCTATTAACTTAGCAACATAAGTAAATATACATACCTATATGGTTTTTCTCCTGTATGTATTCTTGAATGATTCTTAAGATAAACAGCCTTAGCAAATGCAATTCCACATATGCCACATTTAAAGTTTTTCTCACCAGAATGCAACTTTTTATGTGACCATAGTGAGGAATATCTGGCAAAGGAACCTCCACAGATATTGCAGTGGAATGGTTTGTCCAAATTTGCATTATTTAACTTATTCTTATTCCCACCTACGAAAATAATGCCTGAACCATTGCAGTTCTGACATTTTGTTACTGATGCTAAGTTTCTCCTCTTCACAGGGTGGTGGCCCGGTACTGAAACAAATGTGTTATTGGATCAAAACTAAGGCAAAGGCTTACTCAGGTATGTTTGTTTGTGGGTCAAATAATGTTTTCTGACTTCATATTGACATATGTATACACTCACAAGGTTTCTGTTGTTGCTGTTGCTGTTGTTGCGTTTGCTGATTAGTCTGCGCAGTCGACAGTGGGTCCGAGGCTGGCTGCACTGCGCTCACTTCGAATTTAACATTGTCTTCTGCCGCCACAAATATTTGGGTTGCATTCACTGAAAAACATAAATTAAACTTATCAACATAACATAACATCACGCCTGTAATCCCAGAAGGGTTAGGCAGAGATGATAGATTTTGAAGAGGGAAGGAAGATGTTGCATGGTGCTAACCATGCAACATCTTCCTTCCTTCTCCAAGGTGGGCCAAAAGAAATCACCCTATTGGAAGATACTCTCATTTTTGCAAATGGCCGCCAATGTCATATCTGTTTTGACATTGGTGGACTAGACAGATTCAGAATACAAGTGAACAAGCCATGGAGCGATACACTCCCCATAAACGCGGAATAATCGTGTCTATTTTTTTGCGTAACAATTCGTCTGTGGTGTTGGCGCAGCGCGAATTCCGTCGCCGATTCCCCGGCCCTCCGACACCGACTGCGCAAACACTGCGCCGTTTTGCCACCAACCTTGAAGAGTATGGGACCACACAAGACGTTGCCAAGAGTGGCCGGCCCCGGAGCGCTCGTTCTGCCGAAATATCGCCGCTGTTGCCGAAGATGTCGAGCTGTCGCATGTCGCCGGAAACATCGACCAGATGCCGTGCCACGTAATTAGCCATCCGCCGGACGTCCCTAAGGCGAATTTTGGTCAAAGACCTGCGCATGTTCCCGTACAAAGTCCAGTCCGTGCATCAGCTGCTGCCTGCTGACCGCCCAACGCGCGTAACCTACGCCCTAGCCATCCTCAATCTCGAGAAGTGGACGATTTTTCGACCAAAATCATAATGAGCGATGAGGCTCATTTCCGCCTCAGCGGGTACGTGAACAAGCAAAACTATCGCTTCTGGGGCACCGAAATTCAAGAGTGATGCACGAGGAGCCATTACACCCGCTCAAAGTGACTGCATGGTCTGCTGTTCGCGCCAGCGTGAGGAAGAGTCATCGGTCACCATTTTTTTTCGAGAATGCCATGTTGACCGAGTTTTTTCTGCCGCAATTGGACGAAGTAGGACTGAAGGACATGTGGTTCCAACAGGACGGAGCAACGGCACACACTGCGCGAGCCACAACCGATATTCTGAAGGCAGCGTTGCCGGGTCGCCTCATCTCTCGTTTTGGCGATTTGCACTGGTCCGCAAGACCGCCCGATTTAAGCATTTCAGACTTTTTTTGTGGGGTTTTTTGTAGTCCCGTGTTTACGTGAACAAGCCCGAGACTCTGGAAGCCCTCAAGGACAACATTCGCCACGAGTGCGAGAATCTGTCGCCCGAAGTTCTCGCCGAAGTGATGAAAATTGCCATAAAACGAGCTCGTATGGCAATCAATTGTGACGGCGCCCATTTGGCCGATATAATCTACTCGACTTGACCAATAAAATTCTAAAGGTTAAAATAAACATAATCAAAAAACAGAATCGAAGTTTTTCATTTAGAAAAAAAAAGAGCCAAACAACATCGGATGACTTCTTTTGGCCCACCTTGTATTAATAATATGTATTGTAATGTTACTAAATTGCAGTCTCATGCTCAAAACTAGATAAAATAAAAGCCCTTGTCTTCTCCCTTGTCCCACATTTCGGCAGTTATGTTTAAGGCCCATGTAATAGGGGGCAAGCCTCTTGCCATCAACCGGGCACAAATCCAGACTCAGGGATACTGAGAAATTCTAGATAGAAAAACCCAATAAAACTTTGTCCAACCTGGGAATCGAACCCAGGACCTCACGCTCAGCAGTAGCTCTTGCGACCACTAGACCAACGAAGCAGCCTTTTAAAGTCAGGTAAACTTATCAAGTTTTGATAAAAAGCTTTGTTTTCGTAAGAGATTAGCTTGTTGGTCAATTTAGACTCTCTTGAGATAGACTCTTGGTTTTGATACTCAGGTTGGGCAGTGTTAAAAGGTTTTTGTGAGGGTATATTATATACCCCTCTGCCTACCCTTTCCGAACGAAAAATATAGGGGTAATGTTACATTCGTTATATATAATTTGGAATAAAATTATATACTTACATTGACTATTTCTCTGGTCTACAGAATCTTGTGCAATGCAGTTTTCACAGCGAATTAGCTTGGGTCCTTTTCTCTTAGGATTATTAGGAATAGGTCCACCACAAGTAATGCATTTCTGGACCTTTTCTATTATAACTGGTTTAGCTGAAATAGAGATAAGAACATTGGTTAAGGCTCAATATCAGGAGGCTGGATAGCTTTTAATTTGCAAAATTAACATGCAGTATCTAAGCTAGAACAGAAACATAGCAATATTTTCATCCATTGGACACAAACCTGTTACAATTTCTTAAAATTGAAAGGAAGCAGTATTTGAAAGTTTTCTGTTTAACACAGGTCTTAGTTGTATTACATAGTGGTCAAATAAATGATCTTGACAAGCGTGTAATTGCATAACACACTAACAGTAGTAATGGCTGTTGTTTTGACAGTTCAACAACATTCATTGTGTTATATAAATTGCTGACCAGATAATTTTTTTGAAGATAATATTCTTGAAAATGATTCAGATTGTGTTCGAAAGAGTGTCATGCAATTAGGGTACATATCAATATTATTCTACTTTTGAGACTTTATGTAGGGTTAGTCTTAAAACTTATCAAGCAGTGCAGAGTAAATAGGTTTCAGTTTTTCAATAAAACAGTTTCGCAACTGGTCTTTGACTCTGATTATAAAAAAAACTAGCTAGACAACACAAACAGAGGTCTTAAAGAATAGGTGGTCAGTAGTGGAAAAACCATAAAAATAAATAGTGCCTACTAACTGTCTTGAATTTGTACATGGTGTTGCTGTTGCTCATTTGGATCCGAGGAGAGGATCTGAATGTGTGGAGGCATGGCAACATCGTTTCCAGTACTTACACCTGTCGCTACCACCGTTATATTATTTTCTGTAATCAAAGAATTTAGTTAACTTTTAGTTACCATTGAAGGATTTCCCTCTTAAACATATTTACAATATTTTAATTGAAGTAAGGTTTTGTTACATTTGAAAATTAGATACTGTTTAGTAAAGTGTGTTATCAAAATAATTTCTTTCATTCTGCTCTCTAAAAGCTAAATTGCTTGAGCATATCTTCAGCTGTGATGGGTTGGCTAAAACTGGTCAATTATTAGCTTAACGGCTGGCTAGCTTTCTTTGAGGGATCTGTACATTCATTATTATATGTATACCACAGCCAGAAGCCTATTGCCCAGTGTGTTGCTTGGTTGTTATAATTCCATTGATAATCAAACATAAGACAAAAATACCTGTATCCTGTGCATGTATTCTTTTATGAGCATTCAGAAGAGTAAGATGCCCAAACATCAGACCACAAACATCACATTTAAAACTAATATTTGATATTGTATTCTGAATTCCATTTGGAGCAATTTGCATCTGATTCACTAATGCATAGTTGTAGGAAAATGGCTGGGCTATATAACAAGTCTTATCGTCGCTGGTGGTCAGTTGTGTTATATTTACACCGCTGGTCACATTGCCGGCTCCACTAGTGGTACCAGTGCCTAGTTTGCCAATCATATTTACATTGGTAGTATAACAAAATGTAGGAAAATCCTGAAATTAAAAACAAATATAGTTGAAGAAAAGTGTTAACAATTTCCGAAATTTTTATAGGGCTGCATAATCTTAATGTAAAAGTATTAGAAGTGTATGTAATAGTATTAGTCCATTTTCAATGATAATATGAGCAAGGTACTCTTGTAGGCAAAGTTTTTATGTAAAGGAGGAATTCTCTTTTAATAATGATCTTTAATTTCTTTGCTTTTAGGCGTATACCTATTTAGATTTTCCAACCAACTCAGGCTAGCACCACTGCTAGACAACCATTTGGCTTTGAACTTCATATGGCTAACAATACCGTAATACTTGGTTCTATAAAGGTTATGTACTTTTGTACAACTTATTTATGTGTTGTAATGTATTATTCTTGAATGCTTTGTTGTAAGTTTTGTGTAAGTTATGAGTGTGAACTGAACATAATTATTTACCTGTTGTTGTTGAGTTTGTTGAGTCTGCTGAGCATTCTTTTGCTGAACGTTTTCAATGTTTTTGCCTTGAGACTTTTGTGTGGGATGCTCTTGATACTGCAGCGTCGGCACTGTGCCGGTTTGAACGGTGTTCGTAGTGAACATATCGACACATAAATTAATTCATCACACAATTTCAATCAGCAGCACATTTTATATATCTGTTATAACATAAAATACACACTCTAGATATATTTAAAAACATCTTTGCGCGTTCAACAAAAGCGCGGCTAATTGTACGTGAAAGAGAAACTCAAACACAAAGTGCGAAGGTAACGGGGAATATTTCTTATCAGTCTACTCTACTCGTAAAAAGATCATTCGTTAGAAAGGCAGTGTCTCCTGAATAGTCGATATATGCAAGAAAAGGATGACGGAATATCCATACGCGCTACGAGTGAGCGGACGCCATTGTACTCGAACAAGAGGTGAGACGCGGTCACGATTAAAATGAAAAAAAGATGAACAGCAACTGATTTGTATTAATTCACTTTTGTCAACCTGGTTTTTATTTTCTTAACTTACACTAGATTGTTATTAGCAAAAGGAATCAGATTATTTTATTTCTGTCTCACTTTCTTGTCCAATTCTCCATCTCACGAAAGAAACGAAATGGCGATACAATACAAGTAAAATGGCGGCTTTGAGGAGGGGCGTGCGGGTGACTGCGGACGAGTGCAACACTGCAAACATAGCCAGCACAAAAAAAAGTCTTGTGAAGGAAAGTGACAGTTCGCTCCAGTATTTATTTTATTAATTTTAATGTCAACCACTAAGATAAAACGAGTAACATAACGTCTTCATTAAAATTCTAAAACTGCGAGCAATAAAAAACAACCACTGTGCAACGGCTGTACACGGTTTTGTTTGTTTCTGCTCATGCTCTAAGAGGACAGTGTGCTCAGTATACGCTGGTAGAGCATAGCAGACGAAGGAATAACGCTGCAATATTTGCGCCGCCGGTTGAGGTTTTCTGTACCTGCAGCAGTCAAACACGGCACTTCAGAGTCAACCTGAGAAGGGCCTAAGATTTTGTATTTAACTTTTCGGCTAACTTTTTTGGTGTGGACCAATGACAGGAATATTGAAAAAAGTAGGTAGTGTGGTGTGCAGCCACGCGCGGTCGTCCAATGCCACATTTAAAATGGATGATAAAGTACCTACTTCGAATTATTTGATCAATTTTGTCTAAAAGTTGTGGCTGCTACCATATAGAGGAAGAGTAGATTTGGACCGAAACAGAAGTATCTGTTAGGGGTGAATGCCGCATGTAAATTCATTTTAGAAAATCTATCCGAAATATCATTAAAATGTTTAAGTCTTCAAAAATTGGGGAACCTAGGAGGTGCAGTGAACTTTTTTCCAAAACTTTGATATCTGAGGCTATTGCGATGAATTTCTGTATAGGTAGTCGATTGTCTGTCGGTATTGTCACTTAGGTAAATTTCGCATTTTGAGTAATTTAAGTCAAGGCCGATCGATTGGAACTGCTGCTTTAGGAATTGGAGATTTTTTTGAACAGTGTCTACGTCACCTCCTAGAGTTCCATCATCTAAATACCGCACATTAAACATTGAATTTAGTTGTTGTATACTCGACTACAAAGAGACATATACCTTTGAAAGTTACAAATATCCTTCGATGATGTTGTCATTGTTTGTTACAAATATTTGAAGACACGACGTATGACAGATTTATGTTGCAATAAAATGTGCCAAATTTATGTATATAGCAAGGACACTAATGTGTACGCTCTAAAACGAATTAATGTGTTCGTCTTTGGTTACAATGTATGTACACAGGTCTGACATTCTATTTTCAAATTTTAGAATAGTACATAAAAAATAGAAATACTTCGTGCATGACGTTATCGCCAATAATTGTTTATCATGTCATTTGTTTATCAAAATTGACCACAAATTATGTTCGCCACGCCACATGTTTCCATTCTTGTAGGTACTATACAACCTACTCGTAAACGAAAACTCGAATCATAAAACTCATTTATTTAAACTTAAAATTGTTATCTTGCTAATAATAACATAACTAATATATAATATTCTTATTGAAAACATAGTAGATCTACTTCACATTTCCGATCCCGATTTGCCGATCCGTCAATAGTGGCTTCCTGGCGGGGAGCCTGTGACGTAGCCCCACACGCTACGTAGCCGTCTTCTAATAGTATAAGTATACAGAATAACATTCAATACGGCTGCATAAGTGGGGATACTTACAAAACGATTTACCATCTAGTTTTCAATTAACATTCTATCGCTAGCTGCAGTTGTTTTCTTAAGGCGGCCAATAGATACATGGCATGTCAATGATCCTTCACCGCAGCAATGTTTCCACCACAAATATATGATTCTTCACTGCAAAATCAATGAAAATATATGTGTAAAATACATTTACTTTACTATACGCATGGTTTGTTTAGTTCGATAATAGATAATATGAAAAAACGAAAAGACCTGTCAATGTATAAAATCTTACCCTTAGATAAATGATAGGTTTCGTGCCGCTCGACCACGAGACCTAACGGTAAGATTTTATATCTGAAATAGAAACACCACTTTCCCGTAATGAGAAATGCGGTGTTTGTTGTGCTTATTAATACGACACATTTTGCTATCATGTAAATATTATCTATTCTCGTAAAGAATGGAGGATATGAGGAACTTTATTGACGCGTAAAAGTGTTTTTACAAACCTATTTACAGAAAATAAATCATTTATCTTACCTAAAAGCTTTCACGCAGTATTTATATTTTGACATTTATAAGTGTCATCATAGAACATACAGAAACCAATACCTATTACACTATTAGTTATACCCTCCAGAGTTTCCATTGGTTTTGACAGAATTTCTGAAATTTAAAATTTGAATGTCCGCTTGTATACATTTAAATTATAGTAACGAAAGGTGAACAACATAATTTGTTTCCGAGCGTACACTTTATAATGTCCTTCTTGCTGTATATATCAGTTTGGCACATTGAGTGAACATATAATCGTCATATTTCATGTGTATAATTATTTGTAACGAAGTATGTATGCTTCTTTCAATGGGTACATCTCTTTGTAGCCGACTGTACATATAATGGGGCAAATAGCCAAACTGAAAATGACTGGCCCGAGAGGATCACCTTGTTGGCATCCGACTGTCGATTCCAAAACGTCTCTGAATAATCATTTTGATGGGACATTTTAACAAAAAAATTGAGTTGGTTTTGAAGTCCAGTTTTGCAGTTAGCCAAACTACACTGTGCCGCACACTGTAGCTTGGCTAACACGGGGATGTTTCACCATAGAATATTAGATGTTGTTTTTACCGTGGCAGCTGTCTCCCTAAATACAGCCAAAGACATCAATTCAACTTTCCAAAGAAATTATACACTTCGGCTTCGGCCTTCGGGAATTATCGTATACCTTCCAAAATACGAACTCACGATGATGACATCTAAAGCATTTACAACCATGGAAGTAGGTACTTGCTTTTTTGTATTCTAACATGTTTTAAAAAAAACTGCAACTGTCGGTACCGGTATGCAGTTACAAAACACTTGAGTGACAAATGACGATCTGAGACTGGATTATGTAACCCGACAGAGAGAAAGCTTTAAACACAAACGCGCGCAGAGAGGGGCACTACTAAAACGCGCGGTAGCACCAAAACTTAGCAGCATTGCTTCTGTAGGGTATCAAAACATGTACATATTATAAAAACACACAAACATGTACCTAATATAAAGGTAAACATCGTCAATACATGATATTGATCATGTATTGACGATGTTCACCTTTTTGACTAGTTGTTTAAAAGATTTTTAAACTTACAACTACATACCTATGTAGTGTTTACCCACGACTTTTTCCAAGTGTAAACGTTAAACAAAAGCAGTAGACACAAAACACACACACATTTTTGACTTGATATTATACCTTGGTGTTAATTAACGGACACCCAAAGACCACAGATACTACGTACGGACACCCAATGTGTTAGATTTTCAAGTGTTTGTTTTGGTTAGTCGATACTGTGAAACTAAACACTTCTAACAGCTGAGACTCTGTCTGTGATAAGTATGTGGACTAACAACCGTTCGGTGGTGGACCAGACTACTTCAGTCAAAGTTCAGTCTGCAGAAATGTAGACAGTAAATGGTGGAGCAGACTGAAGTAGTCTGGTTGAGACGCAGTCTGTTTTGACGTGAAATATTATTATATTTCTGTATTTTAAGCATTCAAACTTGCACAGAGTGTACTAAATGAAATAAGAATGCTACACAATCGCATTTCCCTTCACTGGAACGTGAACGGCGGTTGCCATAGACATTTGTAGAACGCGGGCTGCGCAGCCAATTTCGACTGGTCGACGCACATTTTGCCAAGCTCCGGAGACCTATGTATTCTATAATTATACGTATGCAGTCTGGGACTGGCCAAGGATAATTAAGTAATAAACAGTTTTTAATGCTTACATTGTTGATTTGTTAAAGATTTTTGATAGAAATTGTTATTACAACAAACACCGTGAGCTATTTTGGCGCCATTTTGCTGCCGCCGGCGTTGCATTTCCCCGTATTACAATTTATAATTATACTATTGTGATCAAGCTGTTGCTACTACGTACGTCGTTATGTATCGTATTATTCATTGCATGCATTAATTTTAACTGATAAAGCGTAACATTGATATGAAAAATACGCAACAAAAAAATCAGACTGATTCAGTCTGCTCCACCAACAAGGGTTTTTGACATAAATCCGGGATGATCGAAATGGGTGGAAAAGAAGGATATCCACATATTATAAATAAGGACCTCCCTGTTTACGAGCGGGCTTCTGGAAGCCCGCCGAATAATTGCCGTCAAGTCCCGACGGGACACCGGAAGCCCATCAACCCCAGTCGATTTTAAACTTAAATTTACATTACTTTAAGGTTTACTATTGCTTCTGTACAATGAGACCATAGGGCCGATAACATTTTTAAATCATAGACAAAAACACGAACTAAAAATATTACTCACAAAATTAAAGAAAAAATGTTGAAACCCGCCATTTTACGCGTCAGTGTCAAGTGGGTGTAAAGTGAGTCGTGCGATAGTGATTGTGTATTTACCGTGTTTTTTGTGTGTTATTCTTCGGTAAGTGGATGTATATTCATTTATAAGTGTACAATACAACTTTTTAGATAATCGTTTGCATGAAACAATATAATAAAACATGTTTTTTGAGCCAATGTTTTTTACGTAAACAGAATTCGTTGTCATGAATTTTGTTGTAGGAATTTGACGATTTTGCAATGAATTAGTACCTTTGTGATGTTAGTTATGACGCAAAACATACTGATAATACATAATTTCATGTATTCTAGCCGTATTACAACAATTTTATTCCATATTTCGAGAAATATTTGACATAGTTTCCAAGGTTGTCAATGACGTCATTGTTTACATTTTGAATTCTTATGATTTTTCATTGAATTAGTGTCTTTGTAAGGTAAAACTACTGATAATTCATCATTTACTTTGTTCATGTTCACTTTCAAACAAGATTCCAATTGAAAACATAAATTAATTGGCCAATAATGGATAAACCAATTAGAATCTTATTTGAAACCCAGTTCTATGTTTTCAATAGGATGTTTATAATACAAACGTGCTATTATGAGTGTTGTTGATTTATCTTGAGTGGCTCCATTCATCACGAACCCGAAACTGTTTACATAATGTCAATAGCGGCAATATAATCGCAGCTACATCGTTTTTTGTGAGCGAGGTCAGAGCGGGGTCAAATTACATCGCGATAAGCGCATGCGTCGTACTTAACGGAGTTCGCGCGCTTTGCATACAGGTACTTAGAGGTTAAACGAGTAGGGTAAACTATTAAAAAAAAAAAATTTGGGATCCAGCTATCCCATGCAGTGACTCAACGGCAAAACAATTGGGAACTTGCGATCCCACCTAAATTCAGAACAAAATTTCGTATCTGTTTTCTGTCATTCCTTGTCAGGTATTTGTGCATTTCGTAGTTCAATTGTTTATTTATTTTCGTAATGTTTTTTCATGATAACATGCCTTTGAATTGTGCTTATCGATTTGTAAACATCATCAAGATGTAGAATGTTAATTTATTTTTAAAATAAATACAACAGAATTTAAACTATGATTCAATGTTTGAGTGAATGTTTTTTGAGCTTGTTTTCAAGTGTTTGTTTTGGTTAGTCTATACTGTTAAACTAAACACTTCTAGCAGCTGAGACTCTGTCTGTAATAAGTATGTGGACCATTTGTTATTTTAAGATAACAACCCAAGCTACTTAACCTTTAGTGTTCTGGGAATCGAACAATGAACAGGCCCTTTTTTATGTAGGCGCTCGAGTCGTCCAAATGACGTCATGTTATTGTTAAGCTTGTAGCTTGTAAAAAATGTATGGGGATGTTTGTACTTTTAATGGATTATTGTGAAATAGTGTATATTTATGTAAATTGAACAAACAGTTTTTGAAATAATGGTTTATTTTTTCAATTATGTTCAACTTTACACAAGAAATTGGGAAAAATTCCCTCACGCTGATAACAAATTAGAATTACTAATATATTACAAGGCAAAACTGGGCTAATCTATACATAATCTGTTAGCTTATTTCATAACGTTTCCAACGACGTACGCGCCAGACCACCCAGAAGTAGCTTCGCGTCTAAACACTGTTTAGACCAGGGATTCCCAAAGTGGTTTCCTAGGGGTCGACATAAACGAAAACTGATTTTGGGGGTCGACGAGGTCTAAAAATCGACCCCTATTAAATTAACACAAGTTCTTATTTAAAACTTTCAAGATAAGTAGGTAGGTGCTGTATTGTTACGTGTACTAAGAATAATTAATATTTTTGTAGGAAATAGCATTGTTGTAGTGTGGCGGCATCTACACCGCCATATGCGAACAACGCATCACACAAAATCCTGCATCGCGCAATCAAAGTTTACCGCGCAGCTAGCATATATACAACTTCCCGACAACAATCATCGGGCAGTTGCCCACCAGATAAGACACCCGTCTGGTCGGAGGATCCTCCCTTTTCCAAGAGTATGAGTGAACTTTACACCCTGTACATCATATCTCTTCACTGGTGACCCCGAGTATGAACGTCAGCGCAGCCTTCGTGCAACTACTTCAGCGTGACGTCATCATCATCACTCCCGCAAGTCACACAGTCAGCCAGCAACAACGGCTTGAACGGTTGTCCTGACCATCAGCATGCAGCGCAAGCGCATACCTGTAATCACCTTCAGCCTCATCAGCAACCTTGGCACAGCACACTGCACATTCGGCAGGTCAACAAGCAGAGCTCTTAATCCCTCTCCTGGTCGACACCAGCAGTCAGCCACCCCGTCTCACTGGGGCATCTTCGCAGACAGTTCCGACTCACCGCGAACTATGCGACACCCGGTTCCAACCCACGGCAAGCATCGCAAGATACAAGACTTAGTCCACTATCGACCTCCGGTCTCCGGAGGGGAGTGATGTGGCGGCATCTACACCGCCACTTGCGAACAACGCATCACACAAAATTCTGCATCGCGCCGCAATCAAAGTTTACCGCGCAGCTAGCATATATACAACTTCCCGACAACAATCATCGGGCAGTTGCCCACCAGATAAGACACCCGTCTGGTAGGAGGATCCTCCCTTTTCCAAGAGTATGAGTGAACTTTACACCCTGTTCATCATATCTCTTCAGTAGTACCTAATGTAAAGCCTCAAGTTCGTACAAGATGAAAAACTCGGCAAGTCAGTGTGGACAAGTTTGTGCAAGATAATGAGTTCGAGCGTACGTCTTTCAGGCGCGTTTTGACTTGCTCTCTATTTGACGCTTACGCGATTTAACACGAACGAAATCATGATCAAGTTGCAAGTCCAAACATGTTCCTGATAATTTACTATCAAGCTTGCACTTAAGTTGAAAGTTCATTTGGGTTTTGAAATTCGATGGAGCTTGAACGATAAAAACTCATATAACTCATTTATTTCAAGAGATTACAAAGTTATTACATAGCTAAATTAAGTGAAGTAAAGTGACTGAAAAAGAGTTAACACAATGCTGAGCTCCCTACGCGAGTTAATAGCGTAATCATACAATATCTGCAGTTTATGAAAAATTAACAGGGTAAGTACCAAACAGTTTTTATCCGGCACAGCGCATCAGCATTGCCATACAAGGGCAATGCAGCCAGCGTCTTGCATTGCCCCACTGTGTGATAGTGATCAGTTGAGCTATCTGTAGATTGTTTGCAACACTTTGCAGTTGCCTCAGTTGTTTCAATTGTAAAAATTGTCGGTAAATTTAACAGTTTATTGTTTTTTATTTAGGTAGGTAGTTTCTTATTTTTTTATTTGCAGGATTACTGAGTTTTATGGTGACACGTTTTACACGAAAAAATAAATGCAGACAATACAGTTTGGATGTGTCTCATATGTGAAAAAGTATTCAGTAACGATGCCATGAAGCCTTCAAAAATGGATGACCACTTATCAAAATCAAAATCAAAAGTCATTTATTCAAATTAGGCTGAGAATCAGCACTTTTCGAACGTAACGATGCCATGAAGCCTTCAAAAATGGATGACCACTTATCAAAATCAAAATCAAAAGTCATTTATTCAAATTAGGCTGAGAATCAGCACTTTTCGAACGTCAAAATTACATAAGACAGTCCCCCAAAAAGCCCGCCCATCACCACTTCCTAGTGCTTTAGCTGGGAAGAAGAAGTGGCGCAACAAACTCCCCAGCAGCACAGCTGTCTGTTCAGTTAGAAGAACTTGATTCTAAACAATTGCAAGTAATTACCGAAACGCCAATGACAAAAAAAAAAAGAAAAAAAATTGCATGTAAATAACACAAATACATAAATAAAGCCTTTCAGGCTTAAAGTGCATGGCAGCTTACATATGCAATACTGGAATTATTATACAAACAAATAAAATAAATAAATGATAAACTAGGACCATCAAAGTAAAATAAATCAACAGAACAATTACTGTAACAATGATAAAACCAAAGACAGCAAGACGACCAGTCACCACAAGCAGCACCCGTTCACGAGCATAACGCAAAGGTCAGCCATTACCCCCCTCGCCATATTTGAGGGAAGGAGGAAACCCGACCCCCGACGCTACCGCAAGCAGTGACATCTAAGGGAGCATGACGAACCTGCTGTTGGTTGCTCAGGCAAGAATAATATTATCAATTGTCGAGGTCGCTAGCTAACCATATATTGCAATACAGCTCATTAAAAACATTGTAATGAGTAGATCATGTCAATAATAAATGAAGACAACAAAATAATTGACTTATACCGTCAAATAAAAAATTAAAAAATTATATGAACTCATATACCCTGTCAGTTAGTAAGCTGATTCTGGAGAAAGAACACGAACATTGTCTTGAGTTAATCACAGCGACCAACAGTTCTTATCGTTTAAGTAGTCGTTAATGGAATAATATGCCTTTGAACAAAGGTTGGATTTTACTTGGGCCTTAAACGCATTAAAAGGTAAATCTAGTAAAGAAGAGGGCAACTTGTTATAAAAGGTTATACCAAGCCCAACAAATGAGTTATGGACCTTATGAAGCCGGTGAAAGGGAGCACGTAGTTTGTTCTTATTTCTGGTGTTAACATTGTGAAAATCACTGTTTTTAGTGTATAAGTGTATATTTTGCCTAATATATAAGATGTTGGCGAAGATGAATTGAGATGCCACTGTGAGAATACCAATATCTTTAAAAAAATCTCTAAGAGAAACTCTGGCTCCTAGCTGATAAATTGCTCGGACAGCTCGTTTTTGAAGGACGAATATATTTTGAATATCAGCGGCTTTGCCCCACAGCAGAATACCGTAGGACATAACGCTGTGGAAATAACTAAAATAGACTAAGCGAGCTGTATCAACGTCAGTGTATTGTCTTACTTTCCTGACGGCGTAGGCGGCTGAACTGAGCCTCCCCGCTAAGCTTGAGATATGTGGGCCCCACTGAAGTTTGGCATCTACCGTTATGCCCAGAAAAACCGTCGAGTCTACAGTTTCAAGCAGCTCTTTATCTAAGACGATGTTGGGTCCTAGATTTCTAACATTCGGTAAGGCGAACTTCACACATTTCGTTTTCTTGGCATTGAGAACTAGATTATTTGACGTAAACCAATCCGTAACCATTGAGAGTGCACGGTTTACGTCGTCAAAATCTTGTCTATTCCTGTCTACTTTAAAAATAAGAGAGGTATCATCTGCAAACAGTACAATGTCACAGATATCGTTTAAATAGAATGGTAAGTCATTGATATACACTAAAAACAAGAATGGACCCAGTATTGAGCCTTGAGGTACACCTAACTGAACTGGTAGCTCGGAAGATTTCACACCATCGACATCTACACATTGGAACCTATTATGTAAATAAGAATTTATTACGTTGAGAGCTTCGTTTTGGACACCGTAATGACGTAGTTTACGCAAAAGTGTGTCATGGCGCACGCAATCAAAGGCTTTAGAGAGATCACAGAAAACTCCAATAGCATTTTGCGATTTCTCCCATGCATTAAATATGTGTTTCAGCAGAGCAACACCCGCATCTGTAGTCGAACGTCCTTTTGAAAAGCCATATTGTTCATTATGAAGTAGGCTATTGAGGTTAAAATGTCTTAGCAACTGATTAAGTATTAACTTTTCAAATATTTTGCTAAATGCTGGTAAGATAGAAATAGGCCTAAAATTGCTAATGATATTTTTATTACCAGATTTAAATAATGGTATGACTTTACTACTCTTCATGAGGTCAGGAAAAGTTCCTAGATCAACACATTTATTAAAAGTAATAGCTAGATAGGGGGCTACAATGTCTATTATATTACTTAAAAGTTTAACGGAGATGCCCCAGTAATCACCAGTGTTTTTAGACTTAAGAGTGTTAAAGACGTTAATTACATCACTAGGCGTTACATGTTCGAAGCTAAATAAGCGAGTACATTTTTGCACACTACTATTCAAAAGGTTCTCAGCTTTAGACGGGGACGAATTTAAGGAGCAAGTCGTAGTTATAGGTATGTTGGCAAAAAACTCATTAAATGCCTCAGCTACGTCAGCTGCCTTACTAACTAATTTGTTATCGACCATAATCTCAAGTTGATTTTCTTGTTTAACCGACTTACCCGTTTCATTGTTAATAATTTTCCAAGTGGTTTTTACTTTATTATTGGAACTTTTAATTGAATCACTTAAGAATTTTGATTTCGCAATAGCACAAATCTTTTTAAATAATTTTGAATATTTTTTTACATACTCTAGGAAAGGAGTATCAAACCTGTATTTTTTCAAACCATATAATTCGTATAGTCTCGCTCTACTTTTATAAATACCTGGAGTAGCCCATTGGTTGAAGCCAACGGAAGTGCCATTAATGTTAATGGTTTTGGTCTTGAAAATAGACTGGTATTCTTTTTGCACAACATCAAAAAGGGCTCCGTAAATTTCGTTAGGATTCTCGTGTTCTACTAACGATGGTGTAATTCTATGAGCTATATTATCTTTAAACTTTTTACAACGACTAGCTGTATAAGGCCTGCATTCAAGTTTATACGGTTTTTTATGTAATGTCATGGGGAAGCTAGCTAATAAACCACAGTGGTCGGACGTTAAGTCACTTAACACTAATTTATTTTTGGCATCACAATTACTAAATATATTATCATGACAAGTTGACGAAGATGCCGTGATCCTAGTTGGTTCAAAAAACAAGTTAATCAAATTATAAGACCTAAACAGATTGAGAAGTCTAATACTTAATGGAGTAACATCTAAAATATTAATATTAAAATCTCCACATAAAATTATACTCTTATTACTTGACTTTAACCTATTCAGAGAATCCTCCATTACCGATTCAAAACTAATAAAATCACCAGAAGGGGGTCGATAAACGCAGATTACAACGAATTGCTCTAGTTCAACACAAGACAACTCAATAGTGCGCTCGATTGAAAGATTAACTAAATCTAAACGTTGTTTACATTTCAACTTGTTTGAAACAAGAACTAAAGAACCACCGCGAATAGCACTTTTTCTCACAAACGCACTTTGTACGGTAAAATTATCATCATCGATAAACACTACTTCATGTTCCTTCAACCAGTGTTCAGTCAAACATAACACGTGAACATCATAGTTCTCCATAAATAAACTTAACTCTAACTCTTTGCCGGACAGACCCTGCATATTTTGATGTACAACATTCAACATATGCGGCTCACCCGTTGTCGCACCTAATAGTTTAAACTACAAGGCGTATCAAAAGTAGTATTAGTACCACTACTAACTGAAATCGACGGTATACTACATGTACCCTTGTCACTTTGTATATTGTATGCTAAAAGATTAGCAATTTGTCTCCTACATCTAGGTGGCAAATACATTGTGTAATTTGTCAGTTTGTAATCAGTAATAAATTGATTACAATCAAAATATAAAATAGTGTCACTATAACGGCAAGTCCTATTATAAATGAACATATTTAAATTATAAATGTGCCTATTTTGCTCATCAGACAAATATTGTGAATAAGGCAAGGCACAGAAAATAAATTTACAATTATTAGTTTCATTGAGATGTAACATCAAATGGACACATTCAATTATGTCCTTTTTTCTTACATTTAAGCTATCCCCATGTAATAATATAACAGTTATAGTATCAAGTATAGTATCAAGAGTACATGCTGACAAAAAAAGTAAGCCCTTGTAATTTTTTCAAGCTCCTAAAGAAAAACTAGACAAAAGGCCATCCATAAGATCGACGTTTTCGTCATCATCTATTATAGACGATGATTGTGTTTACGAGCGCACTATAATATATCTTTACTAATAGCGAAGTCGGGGAAACCCCACACAATTGGAGAGCAGCTTATCTTACCAGCCATTGCGGAGGTCCTTAACAATGTATTGCACAAACCCGCACATGATATTTTAAAGAGAATACCTTTGAGCAATAACACCGTTCAGAGACGCATAGACGAGATGGGACGCAATGTGGAAAACATTTTATGCAAGTTCTTACAGACCAACAGATTCTCTCTGCAGTTGGACGAGTCTGCATTAACCGGCAATGAAGCTCTGTTGTTAGGATATGTTCGATATATCAAAGATGAAAATATGTGCCAAGAACTGCTTTTTACTACATATTTTAGAGACTTTTACCAGAGGAGAATCGATTTTTCAGGCCGTGGAACCAGGGGCGTATTTACCCTAGGGCCAAAAGGGCCATGGCCCGGGGCGGCAAGCTCCGAGGGGCGCGGGCGTAGCCAGCCGCGCCTTTATATTTGACTTTTCAAACCTGAAGAAATTAAAAAACTCATTTGGTTATAAGTTTGATAGACAAAAAGACGCGGGGCTATCGTTTACTGACTGCCAGCGGGGCGACGACGGCGTGACCTTCGGACTTCGTCGCTACTCTGGACTAGTCGAGATGTTTCGACGTTGCTCGTGTCGTTTTCGTTCATATCCATAGGCGAGAACGATGTTCAGCGAGAGACGATGCTAGTACCAGCCTGAATTAAGATTGAAACCAAATAATAGCGGCTTCTGAAGCTACAAAAAGTGACTCTGCCTACCAAAAAGCTTTGGTTAAAAGTGAAGCTGCAGGGCTATTGGCTCAACTACATTCACTAGAAACGGCTATATTATCGGAATTTTGGGGATCTGTATTCAAACTATTTAATATAAATGTATTTACCAAAATTCTACAAGGTGTCGACACAGACATAGAGGTCATTTCCAGGCTTTACAAGTCATTACTTTTGTCGAAAATCAACGGGAATCTTTTGATACTTTTGAAGAGGCTGGTAAAAGAAAATCCTCAGAAGATTACAGAAAAAGTAACAAGAGAAATATTAAGAGAAAGAAACGAGACGATGAGTGTCGCAAGGGAGAAGTGTTGCTACAAGGACGTGATCATTTCAGGGTTAATACCTTCTTCCTAACATGCGACCAATTGTTGGGCCAGAGGAAGCGCAAAACTTCGTATGATGCGATAACTGCCAATTTTGCATGTTTATACAAATTGGATAAAATGTCAGAAGCAGAAGTTAGAGTAAATGCCAAAACTCCAAAAAGTATACCGGAGTGAACTGACGGATGTCTGCAAGAAGAACGTGTTCTTTTAAAACAATTCTATATGATTTACATAGTTCAGCTCTAGTATATACTAAATCATGGTTTAGCTATTCTTAATATACAGGGTGACAGGGGTTATACTAGAGGCTATTAGCAAAAAAATAAGTCCAGTTAATTACCAACAACAAAACTAACTGAAAGTAACTAAACATTTCATTGATACTTTTCTGAAAGCTGTTTTTTTTGATAATTAAAAAAAAATGCATGCCCAAAACATACATAATCTCAGAAATAAAAGGTCTTTAGTAAAAAATCGAAGAACCGTTACAGCTCGGTAAGCACCCAGTTTTGATCCTGCTAATGACCCTCTTTATTTTTTTGTTCCGGGGTGGAAAATCCTCATGGAAGTCCTCCGCCCTGGGGCGGGCGGAGGGGTCTGTCAGACTCTTACTGACTAAAAACCACCCCGGTGTTCCATCTCACACCTACGTCGGGGTTGCGGGAACATATGATTCTTCCGCAACCCCGACTGGTGCCGGCCCGCCTCTGCGGGCCTCCTCGGGTTGGGGGGTAGTGAGGTGTTAGACTCCCCCCGCAACGTCTAAGAGGGGCGAGCGTGGAACACTACGCGCCGCCACCTCGGGTCCTAATGTATGGGGGGCGGCGGACGTCTCGGAGTCCGCCGTCCCTGGACCCATTTTGGGGGGCTGAAAGAGGGCGTTGTCCGCCCTCCGCCTACGCCCGGTGCGCCTGCTGCGCATCGGGAGACTGGACGAGATCTCTCTCTCCTTTTCCGCAGCCTCCTTCTGCGAGATCACTGTTTCCCAGAAGGAAACCACCGCGTCCCAGGACTCGGCGCTGCCGACCATCGCACTCACCACGGCCGGCAGCGCATGTCACTGCCTACTTCTGAGATGAGGGCACGGCGCGGCTCCTCCCAAGCGGCACACTCTGCCAGCGTATGCCACGCCGTGTCCTCCCGGCAGTCGACGCAGTGGTGACACCGGGTGTCCGGCTCCCTGTTTATGCGACACAGATACTTTCCGAAGCACCCATGCCCCGAAAGCACCGAAACGACAAGGAGCCGTGCATCCTCCCGAGCCTTTCAAGGAATAGGACGAATTTCCCTGTCACCATGTAGAAGCTGACTTGATCAAATCCGTTTACTATGACAGTCATTGAAGAATTTGTTAGCTAACATCATTCCCAGCCGACATCAACACACTGCTGTTATTTTCTCATTTTATTTTATGGGGCGGAAAACCTTACAGGCCCAGGGCGCTGGATCTTAAAATACGCCACTGGCTATCAGAAGTTCTGGTTGCAACGCAACATTGAAACACAGTAAAATTGCTGAAAAATACCTTAGCGCTTTTCCATCATCATACCTAGTTGAAAAAAGCTTCAGTGTGGTAACAAAATTTTTGACTAAACAAAGAAACCGTTTGAAAATCAACGAACGTGGATATTTAAGGCTGCAACTCACCAATATTGAACCGGATGTAGCTTGATAGTCACCAGCTTCATCGATCACACTGAATGTTTTATTTTCTCTCTGCGAATTAATACTTTTTAAATATAATATCCTACCTACTTAAGATTCTTTAAGTACCTACCTAATTTGTAATAATCATTATAAACTAAACTTGATATTTACTGAATTAAATGTCTTTTTATTTGGTTAAATTTTGATGAGAAAACGAAGTCAACTTTACTCACTTAACCAAGGGCAAATTTTCCAATTGGTACCTTAGTACCTAGGTATTTTGTATCAGTAGGAAAAAACTAAAGATAGGCCCCCTTATTCATAATAGTCTGCTAACTTAAAGCATTGCTAATTCTCACTGTCTTCTTCTATTGACCTAAGTCAGAATGAAAAATCACACTCTGTAGCAGCTGTTTTAAGTTACCGGACCATTATGAACCTTTCTCGGCCCCGGAAACGGCGTACGTAATGTGGCAAAACGCTCGCGAAATTTCGCGATACCGCGGAAATTCGCCGTTTACGCGGTTAAAAAAATCCGACAAAATTTATGGTTTCGAACGACTGATTTGAATAGAGTAACTATCTGGCTCGACCCTGACACAATCCACAGACTAATATAACCTTTATTTATTTTACTGTTAGAGATAAAACCGAGCGAAACGGTTGGATCACAAATGGGACCAGCGGGGCTTGAGAGAATTTTCGATTACCGAACCCAAATGGGACCAGCGGGACTTGAGCGGTGAATAAGGGGTTGATCTTAAAAGTAGGTAATTTGGCCATGGCGGTCTGAGGTAACAGTTCATTTTGGAAAAGGGTATCGTCTATACCAGGGATCCCCAAACTATTTTGGACAAGTGACCCCGTCCAAAATAGTTTGGGGATCCCTGGTTTAGACGGTGCCAAAATGTATTGTTACTCCAACTTATGGTATGCCACAGGCATTAAACTTACATCGCGTTAATGTGGCTTAACGTTAACTCAAACTTGAAGTCTCAGCGGTTAAAGTAGTTGTATCAACGAAGCTCCATCGGTATCGCACGACTCTGCCAAATGGTAGCCCGAACAAGTCTTCAAACTGCCGTGTTGGTGGTTGTGATGGTTGCGCCACAAGGTGGGTCGAAACTGCTATACTCATATAGCAGTTTCGACCCACCTTGGACATAGGACATAGGTTTTCAAAAAACAAAAAAATACATCTTATTTAAAATTCCCTTTTTTTCTAATTTACAGTTTGCCTGTATATATTTTTTAATTACTTACTATTCAACTCATAAGTAACTTAATTTACAATAGTGTTTCAAAATTAATAACAATCTTTTATTTGTTAGCATTTTTATGTAACACATTTATTTTGGCTTAATCTATGATTTTATAAATAAGAAAAATGACCTTTACTCACATTTTTTATTCGTTTTTCCGATCCTCATAACTCATAACGCGAACGGGCAACTTTGGGTGCGCGCTGATAGTGTAGGATTATAGTTAATAAGGCAAAGAAGAATGTTCAAGTAGTTTCAAAGCAAGATCTGTCAAGACTTGGCCGAAACAGAGCATTTTATGTCTCATTCCATACAACAAAAATGAAAAATATTTTTTTCCAGGCAGGTAGGTATACCACAATTATTCATCAGAATGACAAGACCTATCGATGGGTATTTTTAAATAATGGAATTTATAATAAAAAAACCTATGTACCTCATATTGCAGTTTCGACCCACCGTGCGCCGGTTGGTGTTCGATCATTAGAAACAATAATCTTGAGTAAGGGGCATAATAGCTAGGGCACTCCTTTTTTTTAAACAGTGTGTATACGAGAGTGTTTGAGAGTTTCTAAAATAAGACATAAAATAGTAAAATTTGTTCTTATTTTGTATATGTCAAGGAATTTATATTTAAACGTATGCCTAAATTAAACTAGTTACACTTATAAAACAATAGTGAAAATGTTGAGATTGTCATTCAATAAAAAGATTTTGTCTCAGCTTACAATAAACAATTTATTTGTATTAGGTTTAGGTAGGATACAAAAATAACTTACTGAATATGTGTGTTCGTGAATCGTGACGAATGGTTTAACAAAGCAAACCCAATTTTCATCGAATTCTTTACCAACACAACCTTCCATTTTAATGTTATTTTACAGGGAGGTGCCCCTGTATTTTGTAAAATATTTTAAAACAGTATGCTGATTTGTCAGTTTGTTCCGTTCTATATCGTTGATTATATTAGATATTCGACGACTCCAGTTTTGACACGTTTCCCTTTTAATTTTCTCGAGAAGATTGTGCTCGGAGCACCAAAAATTCTTAATAGTTGCAATTGCCAAACTATCTCTTAATTTTTGTAACATATAAAGTACTATAAACGTCAATGAATTTTTTGACCAAAAATCATCGTTCTTTTCTATAATTTCCCATAAAAATAATGTTTTAATAAAATAGCTAGCCAATTTGTTAAATCCTTGAATATCTCGGAATAGCTTCAAAAGTTTTACAGCGCTTTTTAAATTATACATATTTTCGGTATAATATCGTTCTTGATACGGAAAAGCTAATCTCCAACTAAAATCGTTATCACTAGGTTTTGGTACTGCAAAATAATAAGTAATTTTTGTTTTTCTAACTTTCTCAAAATCGATACTTGAACTACAAGGTTCTTTTGGTAGCTCAAACGCTAACGTTGGAACCAAATCGACATCAATAACGTCATCGTTTTCAATATATATGGTTATGGTATTAGCAGGACCAGACGTCTTAAATAGGATTTCATAATATTTATTCTTCACTTTTAAAATTCGTTTACCATCTTCTAGTGGTAATGTATTGAGAGCAGCATCTACGACACTTTGCATCCAGGATCTAAAATTTGAAACTGATAGGCGGTAAGATCTGTCACACCAAAATTCAGTCTTTTTGAAACCTTTCATAGCAGTGGCAGGAGTTTTTGAAAGTCTGCGGAATTCTTCTGGCATTATAATACTTGTGTAACCATTGTGGTTTTCACTGGCATCTAAACCAATTTTACTGTAATTAACGTGTATGGTCAGAATAACATTAATGTCGTATTCGTTTGGTTGGCCCACGCGCATCCCATCAAAGTAGCTACCTAAATATTCTAATTTGGGGTTCATACTGTCGAATAAACTGTCACATTTACGCATTCTCTGCAAAAGTTGTTGAAGCACTTCGTTGAGAATAGAGTTATTGTTCTTTCTGTCTTTTCTTTTAATTCGCACATGTCTTCTATTCACCTCTTGGAAAATTTCTTCCAATGTTTTCACATGTTGACCTCGGTGCCGACGGCCCGAGTTTGTCATCTTGCTGAAACAATAATTACTTATGAATATTTTTGTTATCTATCTATCTTTCTGCAGGTATTCAAGAGTCCTAGTCAACCTATGATTAAAATATTTAAACATAGTTGGCGATTTAAATGGCAACATGGTGGGCGTGGGTTGGCCTGGCAGGGTCTGATGGTAACTGTTTATGTAAGATATGAGTTCGTAAACTAAAAGCCCCAGATACTGGAGAATGAGATTAGGTACTAATGAGGGGTATTTAAAAATAAATAATTTACAAGATTAGACCAAAAGAACTTTTTCGTCATCGAAATCAAGTCATTTATTCAAACCAGGCTGAGAATCAGCACTTTTTGAACGTCAAAATTACATAAGACAGTCCCCAAAAACGCCAGCACTTCACCACTTACTAGTGCTTTAGCTAGAAAGAAGTAACAAACTAAGTACGTAAGTAGGTAATTTACATTACAAAACACAAACCATTAAATTATTTGCCATAATGTCAGCTAGTACACGCCAATAAACCAACAAAATCATTGAAAACTATATTCAAACAGAAATAAATAATAAAAACGTAAACAGAACAGGAGGCTTTCATTTATACATAAAGGGCGTGCCCGCTTACATATGCAATCCTGCATTATGTTCACGTAGCCGACTTGAAGTCACAAATGATAAACTAGGACCTTCGAAGTAAAATTAATAAAAAGTTCGTTACTAATAACAATAACAAAACCATGGTCAGCAAGGCGACCTGTCACCACAAGACGTACCTACCCGTTCATGAGAATAACGCAAAGATCAGCCATTACCTCCATATTTGAGGGAAGGAGACAACCTGACCCCGACGTTACCACAAGCAGTGAGATTTGAGGGAGCATAACGAACTTGCTGCCGGTTGCTCTGATAAGAATAAGATGACCAATTGTCGAGGTGGCTATCTAACCACATATCGCAATACAACTCATTAGAAAAAACATTGTAATGAGTAGATTATGTGAATAACAAATGAAAACAAAATTAATAAACTAAATAAGCAATCGTATGAACTCATATTACCTGTCGGGAGGTAAGCTAATTCTGGAGAAATTAACTAAACATTGTCTTGAGTTAATCACAGCGACCAACTATGTAGTCATTGATAGAATAATATGTCTTTGAACAAAGGTTGGACTGTAGCCTTAAACGCATTAAAAGGCAATTCTAGCAAAGAAAACGGAAGCTTGTTATAAAAGGTTATACATAGCCCAATAAATGCGGTTATGAAACGTATGAAGCCGGTGAAAGGGAGCACGTAGTTTGTCCTTATTTCTAGTGTTAATATTATGAATATCTTGTCTTAATTTTTTGTGTAATCGGCTTTAAGATTGGCATTCTTTTATTGAAGCCATTTTTTATATTTTATTGAAGCCGAGCCGATTAGAGAATCGGGGTGCTCTATACCTACCCCAATCCGTTAGGCTCGTACACAGTGGCGAGACACGAAGGCACCGCGTGTCGCATGACGAGCGGTGCCTTTGTGGCGCGCTGTCACGTCGTGCCGGTTTGCGGGAGCCCTTACTGACATTAATTTATTATTATTCTTGGGTGGGAACTAACCTAATCAAATCACCCAAAAACTATGTTATGTCTAAGTAACGAAGTTCGACTCAAGTCATGACTTATAGGTATCGGGCCCAAGACTAGTCGGAAATGCCCGAAATTGATTGATTTGAGTAAAACCGTAACGTGAGTATATACAACTTATATATCTACGGATAGGTACTTCCTGCCTGACAACGATATAGAAACAGGATGTCATAGATATTCATTAAAAATGTGTTTAGTAGGTTAGTAGATTAACTGTACCTACTATTTTTATTTATTACTCGGAAGCTACTCCATTTAATTTGTTATGATCACATTCAGTCGACTTTCTTTTACTGTATTGTTAATTAAAAAATATCAATAATTAAACAAGGACTAAATAAAATCGAATTATTTAGAAATAATCTTTACTATTATAATTTTTACAATAAATAAACCATTTCCGTCTTATTACTCAGAGCCTAAAGCTTCGAGCCACTTTTTGTATTTCGAGCTTTATGCCGGCCGACTTTTGTAAAGTCCTTATTACAAAATTGACAACCTAAGATCGGACTAAGTTGTCAGTTCTGTAAAAAGGAACTGTTATTCGATTCCTGTTACAAAAAATGTTGGTTCAAAAACACGCTCAATAGTTTAAACCATGAATAAAGAGAAACCTTGTTTTGTAATCAAACTATTAATAAAATGAGACGCATTTAACTCACCTTACACCATCGGTTTAACCATGACTAAAGAAAAACCTTGTTTTGTAATAAGATCGTGTGTGCTTTTAAATAACTAAAACGGTTCAAACTATTACTATTAAATAAGATGCAGTTAACTCACCTAACACGTTCTTTATTAGTGAACGATGCCTAACACATCAAAACAACAATTAGATCAGCACACGAGTTATTAGCAGCAAGTATGAATGAATCAAAAAGAAATTGTTTGAGTTTCGTCTTTCGAGCTTACGTTAGCCAGTAAATAACCACTATGTGTCCACGTTATACCGTACACGACACTCGACACCAACTCGTCACATACCGCACGCACGATTACGATGATGCTTTTTGTTCGCCCGTTTATTACACCACTGTTAGCGACTAAGTTAATTATAAGTTAATTGTTAGATGATAAATATTGACTATTAATTGTTATCTTTAGAAGAAATAAAGTATTCATTTCGTGTTTCTTATTTACTCCGCTAGAGGAGCCACTTACTAAGTGACGAAAAGCTTAAGTGTAAGGAAACTTTACCGTAACGAGAACCGTTACAGTTTTTGTTAATTTTAAGTGTCTAAAATAAGGCATACTAATAAGATTTTTTGTAAATGGATAGAGGAAATCATTACCTATGTTTTAAGACTAATTTCAATGTAAACAGAAGTACCTAACCACCGAAAATCGCCAATCAAAATTTCCCATACAAAATCGGATTAGTGCCGTGTGCAAACTCCAAGAGCCGTGATTGGTAGACAGAAAAATTATTAGTGCCGTGTGCAAATTCCTAGGGCTGTGATTGGTCACAGAAAACTATAAAAGAGGCTCATTTTTGGTGGTCGGGCATTCCGAATCCAGCAGTATTAGAAGAAGCAACTAAATAAAGAAGAAGTAAAGTGTTCCAAGAAAGTATTTTTTATTCAAGAAACCCCTGCGCTGCACAAGTCTCTCCCGCCAGCCTAGCCAAGAAAGTTTTTTCAACGTATTTAACAGTGGTCCTTCGACAGCCGGATCGGGTTTCAAGAAATGAAGAGGATGCCTACTACAAGAGCAGGAGCAGGGCGTTTGAAGACTACGGAGGAAGAAAGTGCTTCGTCATCAGACTGGAGTATGAATACGCCAAGTGATACTGCAAGCGAGTCAACCACGGACGCATCAGTGGCAAGTCGGTCGACACTCACGCCGAGATCGCCGCCGCCCAGCACCAAGAAACCACCGTCACCCACTCGCCAAGCAGAGAATGCTGCTGGGAAGGAATCAACATCGGGGAAAGCGACCTCCAGCGCACCTCCCACGACCCGCACCATTGAAGAACAAACCGAACAGTCTAATCCCGCACGCCAAGTAGAAAGCCACCTTTCGCGGCAGAACCCTGAAAGAAGTGTCGCTGTGAAGTTACGTCGAAACGAAGGAAGTGCACCGACGTCAAGAGAAGGGAGTCTGCAGCCGCCTCAACCTAAGAAACCGGCCCGCGATACAGACATACAATCTGTTCGCTCGTCGCATAGAAGAAAGACAGAGGCACAAGCAAAGTTAACGGTGGCATTAAGGAACTTGGAACTGGCAGAAGCGCGATCCAAAGTGGCTCAAGCCGAATTGGCGCTCGCAGCGGCTGAGTCAGAAGAGGAAGATGGTGCTGAAGAGCTGTACGAGCAAACTCACGAAGTTGAAAATTGGTTCATCGAAGCCGGAGTCAGGCCTAGCAAGGAACAGATGCCGGCACATACAGAAGAAAAGAAGAGTGACATCCAAGAGTTAGCCCAAGTTATAATGAAGCTGTCCGAGAAATCACGTGATATCAGTATACCGAGACAGCTTGAACTCCCTCACTTCAACGGATCCTGTGAAGAATGGTTGGCGTTCAAGAGATCATACGATGACTCGGCTGCCTCCTTCAGCAACGCGCAGAACTTAGCGCGTCTAAGAAGAGCAATACAAGGAACAGCTAAAGAAGCAGTGCAGAGCCTATTGTTCACGGCCGAAGACCCTCACGAAGTAATTAAAGGCCTGGAAGCGAGGTTTGGAAGACCTGGTGCATTAGCGTTAGCAGAACTGGAAAGGATGAAGTACCTGTCAAAAGTAACTGAAAACCCAGGTGACATATGTGTGTTCGCAAGCAAAGTAAGGAATGCCGTCGAGACGATCAAGGCACTGAAGAAACCACATTACCTTAGTTCTCCGGAAACCTTGAAGGCCATAGTGGACAAGATGCCATCATCCATGAAGTTTCGATGGTTTGCCTACCATAGAAGCAGAAGAGAGGAAGAAGTTCAAGAATTAATACTCGTCGAAGCGTTTTTAGAAATAGAAGCCGATATGTGCGGGGACTTTGCTCCACCTGAAGTGTTATCGGAGCAGAAGAGAGGAACGCGAAAACCCGTACATACCGTACAAGAAGTGTCAAGAGAAAAGTATAAGAAGTCGTGCCTGGTGTGTAAGGAAGAGCATTTTGCAACAGAATGCAAGAAGTTCAAAGAAGCCGACATTGATGAAAAATGGGACATTATCAAGAAAGCAAGAGTTTGCTTCAAGTGTCTCCGGTTTACGCATTCAAGAATCAATTGCAAAGCTCCAGTCTGCAAGCAGTGCAAAAGGTGGCATCACACTATCCTACACTCTGACAGACCACCAAAATCGTCAGAAAAGAAGTCATATGAAGAAGTCAAGACAGACACATCAGAAGAGAGAGTCGCCTCAATCAACAACACTAAAAGAGAAGAAAGGGTTTACCTGAAAATTATACCCGTGAATCTATACGGACCAAAGGGACAGGTTCGCGTGCTAGCGTTGCTGGATGAAGGGTCGACGGTCACGCTCTTAGATGCATCAATAGCCGAGAAGATTGGAGCTAAAGGGGACCGGGAAACTCTTTCAATTGAAACAGTCGGCGGGAAGGTCATACAGAAGGATAGCTCGCAGAAAATTAAGCTGAGAATAGAAGGAACTCATAAAAAAGTCAAGAGGCCTATCACCGTGAGAACCATCGATGACCTGAAACTGTCTGAACAGAGCATAAACAGGGACACTATAAAGAACTGTCAACACCTGAAGATAATCGAAGAGCAACTTCTTTACGTCGCAGAAAGGCCCAAGTTGTTAATAGGCCAAGACAATTGGGGACTCATAGTGACCAGAAGACTAAAGAAAGGCAAGCCAGCTGATCCTGTAGCCTCCCTCACAGACCTAGGATGGGTGCTACACGGCTGTGAAACAGGATTGAACGCCGTAGTAAATTTCATTCACCATGGCAGATCTTCAAGCGATAAGGAAGATATCGAAGAGATCGTTCGGGAACACTTCCAGTTGGAATCACTTGGGATTCAGAATCGGTCACCAACGAATGACAGCGATAGAAGAGCTTTAGAAACCCTCGAGAAGACAACGTCAAGACTTGCGAGCGGTCAATTTGAAACAGGGCTCTTGTGGAAAAAAGAAGACGAGAACCTGCCCAATAACTACAGGCATGCCCTCCGACGCCTATATAACCTAGAAAAGAAACTAGACCAGAATAAAGAGGTCAAAGAGTCCTATGAAAATCAAATCCAGAATCTTATTGAAAAGGGTTACGCAGAGACAGCGCCAGAAACAGCGAGTGAAGGAAGGACATTCTACTTACCACACTTTGCCGTCGTTCATCCAATCAAGAAGAAGCTTAGGATAGTTTTTGACGCAGCCGCTAAGTGTGACGGAAAAAGCCTAAACGACGCCTTGCTATCGGGTCCAGACCTGTTGCAATCATTATTCGGCGTCCTGCTGCGCTTCAGGGAGGGGCCAGTAGCCGTCATGGCAGACATCCAAGACATGTTCCTCCGAGTGAAAGTAAGAAAAGAAGATCGAGACAGCCTCCGATTCCTGTGGCGTCGAAATCAGAGATCAGGCAAGCCAGAAGAATATAGAATGTCTTCCATCATCTTCGGGGCAGCATCGTCACCAGCAACGGCGATATACGTAATGAACAGAAATGCAGAAGATTTCGAGAAAACACACCCAGAGGCAGTAAAAGCCATAAGAAGAAACCATTACATGGACGACTACCTACAGAGCTTCTCATCTACCAATGAAGCAAGGAAGGTATCAAAAGAAGTGAAAGAGATACACGAAGTGGCAAGTTTTCACCTGAAGGGCTGGGCAAGCAATGATGCAAGAGTATTGACAGAGGTGGAAGACGTCAAAAGTGAAGATTCTCTACAACTAACCAAGGAAGAAAAGACTCTGGGCCTTCGATGGCTGGTAAAAGAAGACATGCTCGCTTTCAACGTTGGACTAAGGAATACGTCAAAGGAACTTCTGGAGGGTGAGAGAACTCCAACGAAGAGAGAAGTCACGAGCGCCGTGATGTCCACCTTTGACCCTATGGGTTTTGCCACACCAGTCCTAATCCAAGGAAAGAAATTAATCCAAGATATTTGGCGGACACAAATAGGCTGGGACGACCCAATTAATGAAAATCAGAAGACAGCCTGGATAAAATACTTGGAAGAAGTGTCGACATTAACAGAACTACAGATTCCAAGGTGCGTTTCACCATTCAAAAGAAAAGGACAACTGCACACCTTCACCGATGCAAGTGAAGAGGCCTACGCAGCGGTGGTTTATTGGCGAACAGTCGAACCCGATGGAAGCGTCCACGTCTCAATAATCGCTGGCAAGGCAAGGGTAACGCCGACGAAGCCCGTATCGATTCCAAGATTGGAGTTACAAGCGGCCTTACTTGGCAGCAGGCTATCAGCCGCGATTGAAGAAGAGATGGACCTTGAAATATCAAGTAAAACCCACTGGACAGACTCCAGCACAGTACTGCAGTGGATCAACGCGGAACCAAGAAAGTTCAAGACCTTTGTAGCCAATCGCCTGGCAGAAATAGAAGAAAAGACCAAGCCCGGAGACTGGAGATGGGTACCGACCAAAGAAAACCCAGCAGATGATGCTACGAGAGGGACTCCAACGGAATTTGACCACAACGCCAGATGGTTCCAGGGACCGTCATTTCTCCGTCAACCAGAAGAAGAGTGGCCATTCAATGACTTTAGGCCAGAGGGTATGTTGTTAGAAGAAAAGAGCAAGCAGAGAGTGACGGCATTAAAACCAGAAGAAGGAATACTGATCAACCTAGAAAGATTCTCAAGCTGGGACCGATTACTGCGCGTTACGGCCAGAGTAATAACCTTCACACGCCTTTTATTGAAGAGGACCCACACGGAAACCAACGCCACCGTGCGTCAAAAAGACGAATTGTGGAGACCACAAAGAAGATCCCAGAAGGCCAAGCCGCGAAACACCAATCTACCAACTACCAGAGAAGAGAAGAAACGATTGTTCCTACCCTTGGAAGAAGAACACTTACAGAAAGCTGAAGAGATATTATTGAAGATAAGCCAAAATGACAGTTTTACGTCAGAAATAAGAAATTTAAAGGCAGGAAAACCCTTAGAAAATACTAGTCGACTTAAGAAGATCGACGTCTGCATGGGTAGCAATGGGTTAATCAAGCTAAGAAGCAGAACGATGAAGCTCCGCGTCGAAGGTGAAAGGAAGATGAATCCTATTATATTAGACGGAAAACAAAGGATTACGCGTCTCATCATACAATATTACCACAAGAAGTTCCTTCATGGAAATGTCGCTACGATTATGAATGAGATCCGTCAAAAATATTGGATCCTGAGTTTAAGAGCGACTCTAAAGGCAGTCGCACACAGTTGTCAGTGGTGCAAGGTAAAGAAGAGCTTACCAGAGACACCTCCGATGGGAGACCTACCGAGCGAGAGACTACAACATCATCAATTCCCATTCTCTTGCACAGCAGTGGATTACTTCGGACCGATGCAAGTCACCATCGGTAGAAGGGTTGAGAAACGCTGGGGAGCGCTTTTCACTTGCCTTACCACTAGGGCCGTCCACTTAGAGTTGGTACCCTCTCTAAGTACCAGCTCGATGATCATGGCACTTCGGCGAATGTCAGCGAGAAGAGGAACCCCAAAAGTTATATTCAGCGATAATGGGACCAATTTTGTTGGTGCGAGCAAAGAGTTAGAAGAGGCCGCAGAAGAGAAGGGCATCAAATGGAAGTTCATTCCCCCAGGATGTCCAAACATGGGGGGCGCATGGGAAAGACTCGTCCGTTCGGTGAAAACGGCATTAGCAGTGGTGCTCAACGAAAAAAGTCCACCTGAAGAAGTACTTCACACCCTAATGACAGAGGTCGAACACATAGTGAATTCCAGACCTCTCACACCTGTTAGCATGGATCCAGAAGAAGAAGAAAGTCTGACTCCAAATCATTTCCTACTAGGGAGGTCATGTGGAGCAATGGCGCCAGGAGAATTTGAAGACAAAGATCTGATTGGAAGAGCAAGTTGGAGAACCACCCAAAGACTTGCAGATCACTTTTGGAAAAGATGGATCAAGGAGTATCTACCCCTCCTGATGCCGAGAAAGATCCAAGGAAAAGAAACTAATGACCCGAAAGAAGGAGATATCGTGCTCATAGTGGACGCAACGCTACCACGAAACTCATGGCCTCGTGGAGAAGTCGTCAAAACGTACCCCGGTCCAGATGGAAGAATTAGAGTGCTGGACGTGCGGACACCAGGTGGAGTGCTTCGACGGCCGACGCGACGGATCGTCGTACTAGTGCCTGCAAACTCGTCGCTCCAAGAAGATGACGTGCTGCGCACCGTGGGGGAGAATGTTAGCGACTAAGTTAATTATAAGTTAATTGTTAGATGATAAATATTGACTATTAATTGTTATCTTTAGAAGAAATAAAGTATTCATTTCGTGTTTCTTATTTACTCCGCTAGAGGAGCCACTTACTAAGTGACGAAAAGCTTAAGTGTAAGGAAACTTTACCGTAACGAGAACCGTTACAGTTTTTGTTAATTTTAAGTGTCTAAAATAAGGCATACTAATAAGATTTTTTGTAAATGGATAGAGGAAATCATTACCTATGTTTTAAGACTAATTTCATTGTAAACAGAAGTACCTAACCACCGAAAATCGCCAATCAAAATTTCCCATACAAAATCGGATTAGTGCCGTGTGCAAACTCCAAGAGCCGTGATTGGTAGACAGAAAAATTATTAGTGCCGTGTGCAAATTCCTAGGGCTGTGATTGGTCACAGAAAACTATAAAAGAGGCTCATTTTTGGTGGTCGGGCATTCCGAATCCAGCAGTATTAGAAGAAGCAACTAAATAAAGAAGAAGTAAAGTGTTCCAAGAAAGTATTTTTTATTCAAGAAACCCCTGCGCTGCACAAGTCTCTCCCGCCAGCCTAGCCAAGAAAGTTTTTTCAACGTATTTAACAACCACATTTTGCTTGCCATCGACGCCACAATTTTCGCGCCTTTTACACTAAGCGGTTTTTCCCCCGAGTTTATATATATCGGACTGTTAGTTCATTGCATTGCTTCGTATATAATTCAAGGACTTTTTGTTCAACAGTAACATGGTAAATACCCATTTAATCAAAGAAATGGGGATTAACAGTGTATTTTTTTTTTTTGCAAATGGGGCTCCATAGTGAGTTATACTATTAAATGTACTAATGCACACGACTCAATGGTAGCATTGGTAGCGCCTCAAGAGTCCCGCTCTATCCCTTGTGGCGACTAGACGTTCTTTCTATTTGATTTGTTGTGTACTTAGTGATACTTCGGTGGTTTTACTCTAAACCCTAAGTCCCTAATTATTTATTCTAGGGAACACCAAATATAGATATAAGTCTACGTGCGACTCTGTATGAGAAAGTCACTTATACTCACAAAAATATTCACTTTTGCCCCCAATATTCCAATAGTACATTAAGAGCTACAAAGAGAATTTATATGTACTTGCATAATTTATTAACGTAAATAATAGAAATCCTGATAGATAGGGCACAGCCACTTCTTTTTACCCAGATGAATTATAAAGACAACTAAAAATGAGAGATTATCACAACAAAATATGAAACAGCATCCGCCTGTCAGCTAATACACAAAATCAACAATAGGTAAGTATGACAGTTTCTCATAAGACCAGTCCAAACTACTCCCAACTGTGATCAATATAAGACCAGTCCCAACTACTTCCAACTGTGCAACGGGACGTGTTGCCACGCCCCCTTTGGTCTGGATTTCAAGCGAAACGGTGGCCCTATCCATTAGCCAGGGGTAGGGAAATGGTCACAGTGTCCCGTCAGAGGGCCACAGGCGAGGTGAAAGGTGAGGGGAGGTGAGGTCCGCTGAGGTCGTCCTCGGACGGCCGTAGCTGTAGGTAAAGGTCATGCTGACGGTGTGAGTGAGGGTTGATCAGTTCGAGGGGGTGGCCCTTAGGACACCCCACGCCAACCCGATCGAGCGCCCGATGTCGCACTGTAAGCCAGCCTTGCCGATCTCTCTGGTAGTCCTAACGTTCGAGCTTTTTTTTTATAGTGAGACGTTCCCAGTTGCAGGCGCCATGGAGGGTGGGAGCCAGAGAGACGAATTTTAACTAATTTTTAATATGGACAATCCAAAACACTACGGAGTGGAGGCGAAAGCCAATGAGACTCCCAAGGGAGGTGCTTGCACTTCCCTCACCCCTGGTGGCCATGCGGCTAACGCCGCTGGTACCAGCGCGGGCGCCGGTCCGGCTGTGGCGATAACCGCAGCTAAGACCAAAAAACACAAGTCCCAGTTGAAAAAAAAAAGAACGTCGGCGCTGATTAGGACCAGTACGGACCCTTCTAATACAAAGGAGAAGACGGCGACTAATACCACTGCCGGTCTGACCCTCTCCATACAGACCCCGGCGCTGGGTAATACTGGCACCGGGTCTCCTACCAAACCGTCTCCTCCTCCTCCTGTGGTCCTTCTAGCCTCCCCTCACCAGAAGGCCGTCACCGCTCAAACGGAGACGGCCAGGTACACCGAGGACGCGTTTTCACGCGCCTGGCAAGTGCAGAAACGCAAGGGCAAGGGTAAATCCACTAAACAAGCCCGTTGCTCTTGCACTGACCCTTCTGGTCCACCGGCTGCCTCAATACAGGGCGAGCAGAGGGACAGGATCACGATGAAGGGGCACCGCCAAACACGATGGAAGCAAGTTAAAGGCTCCCGAAACAAACAGGCCAGCTAAACTTCTCCGCCGGGAAGCGATCGCAGGCAGAGGCCGGCACTAGGCACCAGCGCGCACCTTGACACCTCGGGGAGAGCATAAGCATAAACGACCACACCTTAGCCTGGCTAAGGAAGACTTTTCCGACCTCTCTCTCCTAACTAGCATCCCGCTAGTTGTAAAGAGTCAGTCGGAGATCCTAAAGCGAGCACGTTGTGGAATCGAGATCCCAGACGAGCTGGGGGTCTACGGAGAGCCGATCAATATTGGGCGCGCTCTCAGCTACAAGAACCCCTGGGTCGACATAAAGAGGTGGGTACTCCTGCATGCTGATACAACAGGCTGTTGCATAGTTCGTGGTGGTCGGTGTCCCTGTGGGCCAAATCCGACCCTGATGGAGGCCGGACGCCGTCTCTCTATAGGATTGGGGACGGTGTACGTGAAGTTCCAGGGTCGGAACGGCAGGTTCACCGCTGTCCCCCGCCACGGGAACCATCGGCGAGACGACAGCACCAGCAGTCCATTCCCCCGTCAAGCAACCCGGAAGCAACAGCGGCTAACCCTGCTATAGTAGAGGTGCCCGCCCCTGCCACCGCCACCGTGGATCGGCCGACCCTTCAGGAGCGGGACGACATCATCCTGTCCCCGGCTTCGGGCCAGGGGGGAGACAGTTTCGACGAGGGCGATTTGTTTGCCGGGCTCAGACTTGTGGGGGACGAAGAGGGTTTGAAAAATGATGGCGTCCCTTTCCTCGACCTGTAGAGTCCTCTAAGCCAACCTCCACCACAGCCAGATAGCGACGGCTCACCTTCGCAAGTGGTTGGAGGTACAACACACAGCCATTGCCTTAATCCAGGAGTCGTGGGTTCGGGGGGTTCCGGATCGCTGTCGAGGCCACCATGAAATATCTGGGATTGGAGCTCGACAGCCGGTGGGACTTCGGACCCCACTTCCGGCGGCTGGCGCCCAAGTTGTTGGGCGCGGCCGGGGCGTTGGCAGCGCTGCTTCCCAATCTGGGGGGCCCGAGCGCCGCCTGTAGGCGGCTCTATATGGGGTTCGTGCGATCCATGGCGCTCTACGGAGCGCCGATATGGGCGTCTGACCTGACGGCCGGCATAACTGTCCTGCGCAAGCCGCAGCGGGCGATGGCCTTCAGAGTCATTCGGGGGTATCGCACGATCTCCTTTGAGGCGGGTTGTGCGCTGGCCGGATCCCCGCCCTGGGACCTGGAGGCGAAGGTGCTCGCGTCACTGTACCGGTGGCGCGAGGCAGCGCGGGAGCGGGGCGAGCGACCGATGCAACAACATACCGAGCAGCATCGGTTGCAGCTCCGCGAGATCCTGGTGGCGGAATGGCGGGTGAGGCTGTCACGCCCTACCGCCGGCCTCAGCACCATCGAGGCGATCCAGCCAGTGCTCGACCGCTGGCTCGGGAGAAGGCACGGCTCCCTGACGTTTCGGGCGACGCAGGTGCTCTCGGGGCATGGTTGCTTCGGGAAGTACCTGTGTCGCATAAACAGGGAGCCAGACGCCCGGTGTCACCACTGCGTCGACTGCCGGGAGGACAAGGCGTGGCATACGCTGGCAAACTGTGCCGCTTCGAAGGAGCCGCGCCGTGCACTCATCTCTGAAGTAGGCAGTGACCTGTCGCTGACGACCGTAGTGAGTTCGATGTTCGCCCTCTTCCAGCCCCTCTAAATGGGTCCAGGGACGTCCGCCGCCCCCCAACATCAGGACCCGAGAAGGCGGCGCGCGTAGTTTTCCGCGCGCGCCGCTCACAGACGTTGCGGGGGGAGTACACCTCACTCCCCCCGCCCGAGACGGGGCCCGCACTAGCGGGCCGGCACCAGTCGGGATAACGGAAGAATCATATGTTCCCGCGACCCCGACGTAGGTGTGAGATGGAACACCGGGGTGGTTTTTAGTGAGTAAGAGTCTGACAGACCCCTCCGCCGGTGTCCTTGAACATCTTCAACGCCTTCAACAACTGCGGTATCATCGGGTGCCTCTCTACCTCCGCCGCATCGTTGAGGCTTACCTGCGAAGAGGTGTGTCACCTACATGGGACGTGATGGCGGAAACCAGCGCCAAGTGTCGTGCGGTGTTCCGCAGGGTTCGGTCGTAGGGCCGCCCCTGTGGAATATCGGGTACGACATGGGGCTGAGGGGCAAATTCCCACCGGGCGTAGACCTGACGTGTTACGCGGACGACACGCTGGTCACAGCCCGGGGGGATTCGTACAGGGAGGCAGCGTTGCTGGCGACGGCTGCGATTTCACAGGTGGTGAACCGCATACGGCACCTAGGCCTGGAGGTGGCCCTCAACAAGTCGGAAGCCATGGTGTTTCATGGTCCCCGGCGGGCGCCGCCGCCCGGATAACACCCCACGTAATACACCAACAACCCTAGTGGGGCGCTGATCTGGAGCGCAAGCGCGGCAAGGTAAGGAAAGCACTAGAGCCATGAACACATGTGCGGATGAGGACTGGGATAGATATTACGCAGCCAAATCCAGAAGTACCTCGGGATGGCGCAAATTCTGTGGTAGCATTGAATCCTGTCAGCAAGCAAACAGGGTAAGGAAAGTACTGGCGTAACAGCATACACCTAGACCCGCAACCCTCCGGAAACCCGACAACACACTTTCTTCCTCGCCAGAAGAAACGAGACGCATCCTTATTGAAACTCAATTTCCTGGATGTATTTTCGCGCAGGTAATCGACTGGCAAGAGGTAATAACACCATCAGACAATGATTGGCTTTACGCCGACAGGGTGATCACGCTGGAGAAACTCCAATTGGCCATCCGGAGCTTCCATCCTTTTAAGGTAGCTGGTCTTGACAGTGTGTTCCCCGCCTTACTACAGTGGGGTGACACCGGTGTCGCAATAAGACTGGTGCCTTTAATGCGGGCGTGCCTGGCCTTTAGTTACGTTCCCAAAGGATGGAAGGAAGTGAAAGTAATATTCATCCCTATGCCAGGTTAGGGTGACTACACAAACACCAAGTCCTACCGACCAATCAGCCTGACCTCCTTTCTACTAAAGACGCTGGGAAGGCTGTGTGATAGGAAGCTGAGGGACGGCACTCTCAAAACCATACCGCTTCACGGTAACCAACATGCATACAGATCGGGTAAGTCGACCGAATCCGCTCTTCATCTGGTAGTCAGCCGGATAGAGGAAGTGATTCATCAAAAAGGCACCTGCCTGGGCATTTTCATAGACATCGAAGGAGCTTTCGATAAAGCTAACTTCTTCAGCATCAGCAGCGCCCTCTCTGGACATGTAGTAGAACAGGTACTAACGTACTGGATTACAAATATGCTAAGCAAACGAGTGGTTCGCCTTCAGGATGAGCAGCAACTGGCCATGATAGCCAGAGGGTGCCCCCAGGGAGGGGTCCCCCCTTCTATGTAATCTGTTGTCCCCCCTTCTATGTAATCTGGTGATTAATGACCTCATCACCAAACTCAATGCCAGCCGCTATTACACAATAGGGTGGGTATGCTGAAGACCTCGCAATCCTTGTTTCGGGGAAGGTGACGGGTACGATCTGCAACCTCACTCAGCAAGCGCTACGTATCGTAGAAAATTGGTGCAAGGAATACGACCTATCAGTGAACCCCACTAAAACTGAACTAGTCATGTTTACAGAAAAACGAGCAATAGGCCCTTTTCGCCTACCAAAACTGTTCAATACAGAACGTCAGTTGGCCAACGAGGTCAAGTAACTGGGGGTCATTCTAGACTAGTCAGAGTAGTCATTTGGACAACAAACTAAACAGGGCCTGCATAACCGTCTGGCAGTGCAGGAACATGATAGGTAAGAAGTGGGGACTTTCCCCTAAAATTATACTATGGCTGTACACCATAGTTATCCGCCCCATGATCACCTATGGGGCCGCTGTCTGGTGGCCCCGAACCAAGCTGGCTACAGCCTCAAACAAACTACAACGCATGCAACGAGTAGCCTGCATGGCGGCTACGGCCTGCATGAGGACCACTCCGACTGCAGCAGTTGAAGCCATGCTGGAACTGCAACAGCTCCACCTGTTCATACAGCAGGAAGCGACACTGGCGGCGGTACGTCTTAAGGCACTAGATCTCTGGGGTAAGAGAGCCACACCCCACACGGCGCTACTTGAGGGACTCAACAAGGAGTTCCCCATTAAGAAAGCTATTAATGATCGGGTACCCTAACAATTTATCTTCGATAAATATACCAGATCCAGCTTCACGAGGATCGTAGGAGCGAGGGTTTGTGACCTGCAGAGCTGCGTATCTTCACAGACGGATCCAAAACAGTGCTGGAGTCTTCTCGGTGGACCTCAACATACGCATAGCCACACCATTGGGGCCCATAACACACTTTTCCAGGCCGAATGCATGGGCATTTCTCTGGCTGCTTCGGCCATCATGGCCGGGCAAGTTAGGGACCACTCGATCCGGATACTCTCAAACAGCAGGGCTGTTTTGCAAGCGCTGAACAGCCACACAGTTGAATCTGGGCTAATATACGAGTGCCACCAGCGCCTTAATCAGGTGGGTAGCCTCAATAACATAATTATTCAATGGATCAAAGGCAGAGGCGGATTAAACGATGAGAGCGCCGTAGGCAAGCATCTCATCGGGCGCCCCTATCTATATTAAAAATAACTCGTACTATAGTTTGACCGAAACCGATGTACCACCGCTTAGGAAAACGTTCTTCATTTCTTAAAACCTTTAAAATAGCGTTGGTTGTTCGGGGCAGTTTTCCGTGTATTTTTTTTTTTGGGAATGGCGTCTCGCAGGTCAACCTTTGAGGTTGTCGTCTGCTTAAGCGGACTTGCCTGTGGTTGCCCTAATAAATCAAGGCCTCCAGCCAGGACTTAAAAACTAAGCGAATACACGCTAAGGGCACCCCCTGTGTGGTACGAACCTCGGCTTAGGGTGTCGCTGGAAGGGGGTAGCAAGGGACTAGCTGTTTATGGTCGACGTAGAGATCTATATTGCGGACATAGTAGGGGACACCCGTGACCTTTCTGAGGAAACGGTTCTGGAGGGTCTGCATCTTATGGAGATGACATGGGTGAGCGTGCGCAAATACAACATGACTGACCAAGAGCGAAGGAGGTGAGGGCGCGCACCGCCTTAATTTGCTGCTTAAAGGTGAGGTTTTGGTCTAAGATCACGCCTAGGTACTTAGCTTGCTTCTCCCAAGGGATTGGCTTGCCGTACATAGTGATCGGGCTGGGAAGGAGGAGGGGGAATCGACGAAGTCTCGAGAAGAGAACCGCCTGACTCTTATCGGGGTTGACCTCGATTCTCCATTTCTGGAACCAAGCGCCTAAGAGGTTTGCGGAGGTTTGGAGAGTACGAGCTATAGATTTGGGACAGTGACCGGTATAGTAAACGGCAGTGTCGTCGGCGAAGAGAGCCAACTGAGCCTTTTTACTCTTTGGGATATCGCTGGTGAACAGCGTAAAGACTAGAGGAGATATAACGGAACCCTGAGGGACACCGGCGCGAATAGGGTGAGGGGACGAGACTGCACCCTCGATGCGATAGCGGAAGGTACGATTCGACAAAAAGTCTCGTAAGATGTGCACGAGACGATCTGGCACTCCTAGTTGGTAAAGCTTGTATAACAAGCCGTTGTGCCAGACTTTGTCGAAGAATAGCACACCCGTCGTCGTGTTACGCTGCAGACCAGCGCACAAGTGCTCTACGATACTCGAGTGTTGGGGTCGGAAACCAAACTGCTCGTTGGGAATGAGGCTCTTTGCTTCGGCATAGTCTTTGCGACGCTTATATATAAGCCTCTCGTAGATTTTGCCGAGAACATTGAGTAAGCTTATAGGGCGGTAGCTAGAGGGCTCAGACTTTGGCTTGCCTGGCTTTGGGATACCGATGACGGTTGCTTCTTTCCACGCTTGTGGGAAGATGTTGTTGCTCAAGGCGCCATTGAAGATGGCGGTCATAAGCATTATTAGAGGGGCAGAAAGGAGTTTGTATACCTTATTGGTAATACCGTCCGAACCAGGGGCTTTACGAACGTGGAGACCTTTTATGATGTCGTGCACTTCGTCTGGAGTGACGGGAGGCAGAGGATCATCGGTGTCTTCGACGGGTCGGAGGGTTTCTCTGCGTTCGACTTCTGCGTCGACCTTATTTAGGTGAGCTTGGTCTACTGGTTGAGAACTGGGAGAACGTTGGGACTCTAGGCTGTCAGCAAGAAATTCGGCCTTATCGGGACTGTCAAAAGCGACGCTCTTGTCGGGGCTGATGAGAGGAGGCATAGAGACCTCTTCGGAAGAACGCAATTTCCTCGGAAGGTGCCAGAAGGCTTGATGTGTGGGCTCGAGTTCACTGAACACCGGTATACATTGTCACTAACGTACTTGCTCTATTTGAACTTCTTCAGTGCTCAAATTGGTCAAGTTGTTTAAAAATTAAAATGTACTGTAAACAATAAAAGCGCGCGTACCAACGACAAAATAGTTGAAAGTCCTGACACTCTCCACTCATTCGTTTGCGCCTGACCGTTTAGCTCCCGCCCCCGATGCTTGGGGGCGGCTTATGTCCTGCAGTGGACGTCTTTTGGCTGAAATGATGAAGCAAAAATAATAGTTTTTAATTAGTTGGCTCACTTACTGGCGCAATTAATTTTATGCTATATTGTTTTTTTTTTTTTATACAATTCGCCCGTGCGCCCCTTTGTACCCTCGCGCCCCTAGGCACATGCCTAGTTTGCCTTAAGGATAATCCGCCACTGATCAAAGGACACAGCGGTTCACTGGGTAACGATGCAGCCGATGAACTTGCCAGAAGGGGGTCGAGTGAGGCATCAGTGGGACCTGAACCCATCTTGCCACTCCCCTTCGGGTACTTACACACTCTGGTAAGGAACCGTACCAGGGAACAACATCACAAACTATTGTCGGAACAAGGTGAGTGCAGGCAGGCTAGGTAAGCACTCCCTACTATTGACGGCCGCATCACGAAAAAGGTTCTGTGACTAACCAAACAACAGCTGCGTATAGTTACGGCAGCTTTAACTAGCCCCGGGTCATTTAATAAACACCTCTTTGTCATAGGAGTCACAGACAGTCCACTGTGCAGGGCCTGCATGGAGGTGGCTGTCAGTAGCACCAAGGCGTTGCTGGCCTGCCTCGAGGTGCTAGGGTGGATTGAATGATCAATTCGTGTCTTGGAGTTGCAGAGTCCAGCCCGCATTACCTATTCCTACCTATAAATCAGAATGTGGTTCACAAAAGGACACAGCAAAAAGCATGCAGCTGAGATGAGAAAACTAAGAGGAATGTGTGGTGTTACGCAAATACTTAGATTAAGAAACATGTAAGTAAGAGGAAGTCTGAAAGTAGCTCCGGTGACTGAAAAGTTGTGTGGAAAATGGTTGTCTTGGTATGGGTCTGTGATGCGGAAAAATGAGGAAAATGTTGCAAGGAAAGTTTTGTATATGAATAGCATTTAGAGTAGGGGAAGACCAAAGAAACGATGCATAGACTGTGTGAAAGATGATATGGCTAGAAAGGGGTGACCACCGAGATGACAACTATTAATGAAGTATGGAAGAAAAATACTTGTAACGCCTACCCCAAATAAATTGGGGTAAGTACAAGAAAATGATGAAAGTGTTTTATTTCTCTTTTTATAGTCAGGAGTGGATATTTCCAGGTTGAGAACTAGCTAGGTTGGTTATGTTGATGGTACTTACCTTATAGGTCTATAACTTCAGTGACGGACTCAGTTTCAAAATGATTTTTAAACTTCTCAATAGCTTCTTGTAATGTCTTAAAATTAACAGGTTCTATGTTGTCATCAACTTCAAGCTTTGTATGTTGGAGATCATGTCCTGTGAAAAAAGTTTATAAAACTTTATACAACCAAACCCCATTGGACCATCGCCATGTTATTTTTGTGACCATGGCAATAAAAAAACTTGGTTCATGACAAGTCAAGCCTGATTCATGATAAAAAGGTTATTTTTTCTTCTGATAAGCATCAAATTATGTTGTGAAAGAATTGTTTATTTAACAAGTATAATAAAAACAGCAAAGAATGAAAAAGTGCCAAGTAATTTACCAGGGACTTCACCAGCTCAGAATGAAATTTTATTTGTAACTCAGAGGTTTTTTGAACATTGTGAAATAAGCCCTTACCTTCTTTCGGGGTAACATACGCATGCTCCATGTTCAATAACTTTTTGGTTTTGCAGAGGTACTTTAAATTCTTTTCAGGCAATTTGTCGAATAATGGATCTTCCGATTTTGGATCTGGATCTTCTTCAAAAAACATGTATGTTCCAAGAGCATTTTCGTATTTTCCTATTTGAATAAAGTTCAATTAAATCGAAAACTAAGTAATATTTTATTATTCATAAAGCTATACATTCAAGTCTTGTAATTTTTTATATAAAAAGTCAAAATGTCACTATGTAGTGTTGAACAAAACTATGATTCCTATTAATACATATAAAGATAAAGCAATAGAGCGACAACCTGTGAAAAACGTATCATCCATTTGAATGATTGGATTTTTTCCATTAACTCCCAATACATGAACCGCTCGATACTTTTCAATATTTACAGTGTCTTCAAACTCAGCGTACACTAATAATTCCTCTTCTGAATCAGTAATTTCTTCATTCATTTTAAACTCTATTTGTTTACAAGGTGTATGATTATTAGGTTATATTTCGCAGGATGAAAAGAATCATGCCCACTTTCCATACATTGATTGACCTGTCACATGATTCGTTTTACAGGTCGCGTCTACCTACAACTAGTGTTGTCTATTAACAATTATTATTTATAATAACACAATATCATATCATCTTTTCATTTATAGGCCAGGGAAAAATACCATTAAGTAAAGAGGTTTTTGAGGTTATACAGCTGTCAGATAAGGTTTGACAGCTGTTTAGCCTCAAAAACTATACGATTACGATTTTAACATCAAATTGTTTCATAGATAGTCGCTGAGAGAGTTTCGATTACTCTGAAATAAATCCCTCTTCAATGTAATTAATATCATTATCAAATCGGCATGAGGCCGCAAACAGCAGATATATTCTCGTAATATCCCGCCGATACTGAGACTTCACATGTGATGATAGGCCATCCTTGTTTTCTACACTACATTTTGTGTAAGTTAGAGCAATCTATGATAGCAGCCTATTACTATCCCACTGCTGGGCAAAGGACTCAACTCATACAGAGAAGGCACGAGCATTATTCACCAGGCTTGGTCAAGACGGGGTGGCGATTTCTGACTTTTATTGAGATTGGTACGTGCCCGGATTTGAACTCACAGCCTCGTGCATAAAAGGCGAAGTGTCAAACAAATGCCAGCCTGTGATAGAGTTCGTTTAAAGTAGTATAAATTGTAGTCTATGGTTTTATGCGTAACCTGTCAGCTGTACACTTATTTTTCTTTCCACACCCACACATATAAAACAAAAAAATCATAGCTGGTCATAAAATAATAAGTAAAGTAAAAATAAATACCAATTTGTTATTAGAAACATTCAATAACCACATGACGAACGAATAAGTTTTTCGTATTATGTGAAACGGAACGTGTGTAAAACACGCTCCGTTTCCGAAAGTCTATTAGGAATGATAAACATAGTAAAATTGCTTTTTTTCTTGGCTTTATTTGAAAATTCAAATAAGTGATACGCATTATGCAAAAAAAAGCATTTTTTTTAGATATTTTACATCACTAGACGCATTCGAAAATTTTCAGGTCAAGACTGAACATGATTATTTATTCATGGATGGAATTCTGTGGCAGTCTCATAATTATAGTACTCTTTGGGCAGTCTGCAGGTCTGCTCTGTAGTGTGGATGGAATTTTTATTTTGTGACAACGCACAGATAAAAAATTTAGATCACATAAGTTGCCATGACAACAGATTCACAGAATGAAAATTGGTACATCACTACGATGCTAGTGTCCATTTGATGTTGGCTCGTTCAGGATTTCGATGTCGAAATTGACGTATATCAACCGCACCTATCTATGTGGTAACAGTTAAGATTCCACTGCTGGTTTTTTTATATTAAGAAGTGAAGGAAGAAAATATAGCATCATCGTATCCTTTGCTGCTGCTACTGCATTAAAATATCCAAGAAGTAGTTATTTGGGAGTTAGATGTAGTGATATTTTTTAAACAATCTTATGAAAGTTATTTATTAAAATATGAAGTTATTAGAGAGTTGCATTTAAAATACAACGATTGGTTTAGTATATTTACAGATGGGTCGAAGAGTGTAGAAGGACTTGGAGCAGCCTTTTATTACCACGCGAGGCATAAATTAAGTTGTGAAATTAATTGTTTCTAAATGGATTAGAATGCGTCCATTATGACTTTGGAGCTTATTGCGATCTCTGAAGCATTGTCTTATTGTAGTAGGAGTCAACATAAAATCATTGTTTTTTACAGACAGCAAAAGTTTATTACTTCATATAGGTCGATGCGCCTCTGGTCAAAGAGGTGTATCGCTAGCTTATGTAATTCTACCTAAGCTCGATGAATTAATTTAAAAGGTGTTACGTTGAAAGTGCAATGGGTTCAATCGCATATTGGGATACACGGCAATGAAAGGGCTGACATGCTGGCAAAATATGCATCTAAAAATGGAAAAGAAACTAACGCTAGATAATGCAGAAGTTTTACCTAAATTTAAAAAGAAGTGTAACGATGACTGGAAGGAGTATTATTGATTAACGTTCATTGGAAAAAGGGATCCTGGTATAAAATCATGCAGGTCAGCCTTTCCGTGTGCCCTGGTTTATAAATAGCAATTTAAGTAGAAAATTTGTTGTTACAGCTCATAGACTCAGATCAAGACACATTCCATGTAAGAATTTTGCGTTCATGATGAAATAAAACAACTCGCCTAATTGTGTGGAGTGTGGAATTGTGGAAGACTTACGGCACTTATTGATGGACTGAGTTCGATTCGAGTCTCATAGATATGAACTGTTTGGGGTCTTGAAGTTGCACCGACTTAAAATGGGCACATTCCACAAAATTCTGTCTCAGCCAAGTGCTGATGATGCGAAGACTACAGGTTCATGGCCCGAATGTAATCACATTTCGGTCATAAAAGTCCCTAAATGAAAAAAAAAGTGGTTACAGTAGGCAATCTAACGAAAGCTGAGACAGCAGTTGGTGCTACCACACACCACGTACGCAAAGAAAACATGTGACTGTAAAATGCTGCCTACAGCAATTTCCTATTGCCGGCAGTTTTTTATTTAAACATAATTCATGAACGCTTTCGTTCCTGCATAATATATAACCTGAAGCGAAGTACGGGTTTTATAAAAATATTAAAATTACTCCCTTTGTTATCCATATCGGTATAAATGAGCATTACATTTCCCTATTAGCCTTGACAGCGCATTTTAAATCGTAGCAATAAGGGCGATTCGATACAAGTGCTTCCATTGATGCGTGACTTATCTATTTTGAACTTAAATGAAATAATTTATATCACGCTGCACCACTCCTCATTGAGTCAACATACACAGTCGTTTTGTCCAACAAGGCTGCAGCAGACGTAAAGTGGTCGATCATGCATCGTTATCCGGTTTTAGTAACAAATGTTCACTATAAGGTCTTTTAGGCCTAAATATTGATTGAGACAAGAAAATCTAGTATAAAATTTATTAATTTAACAAAATCCCAAGTCAATAAAGTTTAGACTTTAGGAATAAATAAAACTTCCTATGTATCACATTACAGAAAAAAAAGATTGAAATCGATTTCTAAAACATTCACTTATGTCGATGACATATTGACATCCCTATTATTGAATGAATAAGCTCCCATCCTGTGCAGTGATACCAACTTAGGGGTTTCCCCCCCAGATTTAGGGGGTAAATAAGTGACATGGGATTTTTTGTTGATTTTTTGACTCTTTAATATTTTTAAATTGATAATATTAATATTTATTTCTTGACCTAGCGACATATAACGACATCTAGTACGTAATTCTACAACCACTCTATGGTGACTGGCGCCACTGGCGGTCATTTCATTGTCTGTGCATACGGCGGTTGTTGCTTTATAAAAAACTATTTTTTTTTATACTTGAATGTATGTTTGACACTAGCTTATGTCAGATAGGATACCGCCAAAAAAATTGGTTATGAATATTATTACGACGATTGTTATTTCGATTTTGGTTTGTATTGTGTCGACAAGAAATGTGCATATGATGCCTAAAGAAAAAAAAATTCAATGTCAACACGTATGATTTCAAAAAACCTGAATCTTCAGATGAAGACGAAATATTTTATGTATTAAATAACTTATAATAAAAATACTTTTGAAACATATTACAGGATATCATTTCTAAATCATTACGAATTTTTATTTATATATTTTTTAGGGGGACAAATCAATAATTAAGGCGATTTTAGGGGTTTTTGACACAAACCTTAGGGATAAATATTTTTGAGAGTTGATAACACTGATCCCGTGTGAGTACAGCACTAACAGCACGGCACGCACGAAGGAAGAAGAAAAATTTTCGTAATCAGTAATTTTATTGTGAAACCAGTGATATCAGCTGCGTAAAAATGTCCGACTGGGATACAGTTACAATTCTCCGTAAAAAACCACCAAAGGCATCTGCTCTGAAGACTGAACAAGCAGTAAATGCGGCACGCCGTCAAGGCTTACCAGTTGATACTCAACAAAAATATGGAGCTGGAACCAACAAACAACACGTTACCACTAAAAACACGGCTAAACTCGACAGAGAGACTGACGAATTGCGTCATGAAACAGTAACTCTTGACTTGGGAAAGCTTATAATGCAAGGAAGACAGTCTAAAGGCATGAGTCAAAAGGACTTGGCAACTAAAATATGCGAGAAACCTCAAATTGTTAATGATTACGAGGCCGGTCGTGGCATTCCAAATAACATTGTTCTTGGTAAGATAGAAAGGGCAATTGGATTAAAACTTCGAGGAAAAGAACGTGGCCAGCCACTACAGCCTCCTGGAGCGAAGAAATAACGGATTCCCTGGGAGGCGAAGACAACTCCGATTTGTTTATTGCATAATTATAATTCTATCTCATTTTTGCTGTTGAATGTGTTTAATGTATACTTCAAAATCTATCAAAGTAAATGATGTAAGCATGTTTTATTTTCCTCTGGAATGTTCCATCTGTGATGTGCAATGTGGTACCACCAAGGAAAAAATGTTCAGTTCACGTTGAATTTGAGATAGTGGTAAAATGGTGATGTGATATGCAATAAAATAGCTATTTATGATTATCTTTTATTTTATTTGTAAACAAAAATATTCGTGATTTTTAGGTTATGTGACGTATGTCGACACTCGACTTTTTCTTCATTTCATTCTACAATCAACAATGGCAAATGACAAGATATTCTAAACTTTACCTCTGAAAAAGATAATATTATTTATAATGCACGTGTATTACGTTAGTTCTTTTTTTGAGTGGTCGGAAATAATGTCAAATCACGTGTTATCAAAGATTGTTTTCATTGTTTGCGTGTGTTGCTGTTATTGTGCAAGGAAATCGTGGTTCTGGTTTATTGTTATCATTTTCATTAGTTAACACGGTGTTGGCATTATTTTGATAACACAACCGCTGTTGTTGCAGCTGCACAACACGCGTTAATTAAAACAAACTACTGTACCTACTTAGTAATTACGTACATCATGACATAAAACAAGTATTTTATAAAATAAAAAAACATTGGATTTGAGTTACATGTTGCGCACACGATGTTAGTCATCGGTTGCGTGGATCAATTTTTGCATCATTTGGGCTTGTACCTACTTACAAAAACATACCAAGCCCATAGTAAACACTTTGAAGTCTAGGTCCCTTTTAAATTGTCCAGGTTTAGCTGCAGATTCAGACATCAATCAATAAATACAGCGACATCGGGACGGATAATCGGGAGCTCCTCACTAGAAAGACTAACAGTTCGTGAGAGTAAATACCCAGCGCCTTCGGATGGTCACCTCACCTTTCCCAACCGAAATTCAACCTTCCTAAACGTTTCGGCTCCCCAGTTGATTGCAGCCGTGAGGTCGTTCGCGGTGTGAACGTGGCCATTGTCAATGTCATAAACGGGGCCAACCTATGTGCCCTGGGCAAGAAGGACAGCGGCATTTGTCCCATCACCGTTGGGTACACCTACAGGCTTACGGCAGCCAAAATATGCTGTAAGCCCTAGTATAACGAATCGCTTACGGCTAAGTTTCAGTCCCTGAAACTTGGTTTTGGCTCGAAAAGGGGCTGTAAGCCTGCCGTGCATAACCTTTCCAGCTTTAAAAACTACAACAAAAGTCAGGTCTTCTTCAAGGTCGCTTTCAACTCTGTCAACAGGCACTGTTGGCTGAAGTCAAAAAGAAACCTGCAGGGTAATTGTGTAACACACTATAGTACTCGGTAGTAATCGCTTTAATTTTGACAGTTCAACAACAACAACATTCATTGCGTTATTCACTTATTTGAGCTGACAAATTCGAACTTATGAAGTTATGAATTATCATTTTATTTCATAATGATTCAGATTATGAGATTGTGGTGTGACGCTGTTCCATATGGCGCTGCATCGGCCGCTCGCTCCGCGTCCTCGATTCCTCGCGCCACCGTTATGACGCGACCGAGTGACGCAAGCACCTTCGCCTCTTGATCCCAGGGCAGGGATCCGGCCAGTGCACAAGCCGCCTCGTAGGAAATCGTGCGGTACCCTCTTATGGCTCTGACGGCCATTGCTCTCTGCGGCTTTCTCAGAACTGAGATGCTACGCGCCGTCAGGTCAGCCGCCCAGATCGGGACCCCGTAAAGGGCCATCGATCACACACACAAGCGGTGCTCGGGCCCCCCAGTTTAGGAAGTGGCGTTGACAGCGCCCAACAACTTTGGCGCCAACGCCGGAAGTGGGGGCCGAAATCCCACCGGCTGTCGAGCACCAATCCCATGTATATTTTTTACATCGTGTCACACACCTACCGATATCATTTCTTTCGATATCGTTGTCGTCCATTATCTACATCATATCGTCAGGATACGATAAAGATAATGTCGATGTGAAAACGGCCAAAAGCGGTGACCGCACATAACGGCTGCAGTGACGGCTGTCATGAAAATGATGACAGCGGCAAAGATTTAAATCCAGTGGTGGCCCAGTGGTAACGGCAGCAACTTACGATTTGTTATTCGTAGGTCGAACCCAGACATGTATTAAATAAGTAGAAATAGAGGCATTAATATCATAATATAAGTTTAATTATGTACAGGACGTTTTACAAGGAAAAATTTAAATCAAGAAGTGACACCATTGTTACTATTCTTTTTAAGAATGTCCAATGGTTATTCCATTATTCTATTATTCATTATTCTATTAATTTTGTGCGGAAATGCCAAAAATGGATAAAAGATGGTAGACCGTCAAAGCCGTCAAACGTTAGACAAAACCCAAATGTGATTGCAAACATGAATGTGTTAGCTATAGAGGATGGATTGCAATGGATAAAGTTAACTGGTACGTGGATAACGGAGCGACCCGTCATGTAACTAACAGAGGTGACTTCTTCGAAAGCTTCGAGCACTTCAAAGGATCACATTCGGTGACTGCGGCGAACGGAGAAACCATTGAAGCCATTGGTATAGGCAACATTAGAGCTGAAGCCATCGTCAAAGGAAAAGTTGAGAGAATTCTTTTGAAAGACGTTTGGTATGTCCCAAAAATTAAAAGAAATTTATTCTCAGTGCTGTCTGTGAAAAATTAAATGGAGAAGCAAAAGTAATTGGAACTAGAATGATTGAAGGGGAACAAGCTGGAGTTGAAATGTGTCGCGGCCAAAAATCAAGAGTTATATCTGACAAACCCTTTACAAGTATATCATGAAAGGCTAGTTCATCAGAACAAAAGACATGTTCGTCAAGTGATTAAAACAGAGCTAGGAATGAAAATGGAGAACAACCAATCCGACATTTCTGAAGGCTGCGTCTATGGAAAGGCGCACAGGCATTCATTTGGAACAAGGATTAGAGCCACTAAATCTGGAGAACTAATCCATACAGATTTCCATATTCGATTTCGAAGTTTCGATATAACATTCTGTTCAAGGACGACTTCACACGATATCGTCACATATACTTTATTCAACAAAAGTCTGAAGCAGCTTCAAAGCTAAAGCAGCAGGACATGTCGTTCAAGAAATATTATGTGACAACGGAGGAGAATTTGTTAGTGCGGAATTCAAAAATATCCTAACTGTAAATGGAATTAAGCAAAGATTCACAATGCCCCACACCCCAGAGCAAGCAGGCTGCGTAGAGCGTGAACATCGAACGGTGGTTGAAGCGGCACGCGCCATCATGCATGCACATGATAAAATTCCTGATGACTTGTGGGCAGAGACAGTAAGTGCGACAGTCTATAGGGCCAACGAACGTACCAAGCAAGTCTCCACATGAACTGTGGTACGGACAGAATACAGCGATTAAACATCTTAGAATTCATGGCTGCACCTGCTATGCCCATATTACGAAAGTTAAGCGCAAGAAACTGCACAAAAAAGCTCAAAAAGTGATACTTATTGGTTATGAAGGAGATGAAGGCTATAGGATCAGGAACAAAGAAGCATTCAAATAATTAGATCCAGAGATGTGACTTTCGAAGAGTTACCATTAATGGAAAAATCAAAAGAAAATGTATTTAAACCGAATGAGCCGACTCCTGTTCTTCAGAAGAACTTCAATCATAATTTCCCAAGTCTCGAGAGTGAACATGAAAGTAATTTTAATAGAGAGATTGGAGAACGTCATGCTTCAGAGGATGAAACTGAAATTATTTCAAGACCTTCTTTACCAAGGGTACATATCGAAACCAGTAAAGAAATGGTAGATGATATTAATGAATCAGAGTTCGAGTCCTTGCCTTCTGAAGAAGAAAATGAAAACCTAACTGAAAGAAACGAAAGCGACGATTCTGATAAAAACCGCATGGTTCTCAGAGATAGAGCAAACCTAAAGCCTCCTGTAAGGTTTAATGATCATATCATGGCTCTGGAAGCCAACAATTTATACGAACCCCAAACCTATAAGCAGGCAATGTCATATAAAGACAAAGAAAAGTGGACAAAGGCTATCGAGAGCGAAATATACTCGTTAAGAGATAACGAAACATGGGAACTAGTCGAACTACCAAAAGGTCGAAAAGCAATCCCACGCAAGTGGATTTTCAAAACCAATCCAAATGGCTCTATTGATTAATTCAAAGCTCGGCTAGTGATAAAGGGATATTCGCAGAAGAAAGATATTGATTACCATGAAACTTTTAGTCCAGTTGCTAGGAGCAGCACGATAAGAGCCGTCTTGAGCGTAGCTGCAAGGGAGAAACTGAAGCTAACACAAATCGATGTGTCTACAGCCTTCCTTTATGGCACAATAGACGAGGAGATTTACATGAAACCGCCTGAAGGTTATGCTGACGAGCGGTATGTCTTCAAATTAAAGAACAGCTTGTATGGACTAAAGCAAGCCCCACTCTGTTAGAACAGATGCATCACAGACTACATCGTAAAGGCAGGATTCAAGCAGAGTAATTCTGACCCCTGTTTGTTTGTAAGGAGACACAGAAAGGAGAAAATTATTCTGGCCCTGTATGTTGACGACGGTCTATTGGCATATACCAGCCAGAAAATGGCTAGTTGTTTCCTGAATGAATTGAAAGCACATTTCAAGATAACAGTGCAACCCGCAAGTTACTTTCTAGGAATTGAGATAAAAACGGACTCTGATGGTTCCATGTTGCTACATCTGAAAGCATACGTCACCCGCCTGTTGAAGAGATTTGGCATGGACGAATGCAAGCCAGTGGCAACACCAATTTTAAAGGCAAATAATGCTCAGGTCAACCTCAAGGAAGCAACTACGAAGACATTTCCATACCGTGAAGCTGTTGGTGCCTTGTCTTATTTGATGACAAGCACAAGGCCTGATTTTGCTTATGGAGTAAGCGTTGCGTCGCGAAATTTGGAGAAACCGACAAAAGAGAACTTCCAGACTATGTTCATAGTTTGGAATGTTATAGCGATGCAGATCATGGTGGTGATATGGAAACTGCGCGATCTACATCAGGCATTCTCTGCATATACGCTGGAGGTGCTGTTTCCTGGTATAGCAAACGGCAGAGCACCGTTGCAATATCCTCGACAGAGGCGGAAATTGTAGCAGCGAGTGAAACTGCCAGAGAGATTATCTGGTTACAGAAGATATTAAAAGATCTTACTGGTGTTAACTGCCCTGCAACCTTAGGAGTTGACAATGAAAGTGCAATAAAGCTGGCGAAAAAGCCTACAGAATTTCACCAGAAGACAAAACACATCAGGATAAGGTCTTTCTTCGTCAGAGAATGCTTACAAGATGGAAGCATGACAATCTGCCATGTGCCAGCAACCAGACAGATCGCTGACATCCTTACAAAACCGTTATATTGGCCCAGACTTGAAATGCTAAAGAAGATGGCTGGCATTATTATCAACATGGTGGTTGTTGGAATGCATACTACTTATTAGAACTCTTTGGAAGTCTTGCCTAGCAATATTTACTGTTGATAATATATATGTCTTGCTAATTATTCGTTTTCTATCAATATATTTTATCGTTTCTCTTGATTAACTGTTTTCCTATTATCCCTACCACCTAACTTTACTAGTTCTGTGACCCCATCGGTCGAGCGTGTTTATCGCGGACCTAAAAGGGGAACTTCGTAAGCTTGGTTAGGCCTGCTAAACAAACCAGATAATCAACACCAGAACATTAAGAATTATTGATAAAATATGAATAAACAAAAAAAACTTTCTTGCACAGAAAAAAGGCAGGACACAAAATGTTACAATCACAGATTAGATATTAGTGGTTACAATTATTGTAACGTTTTGTGTCCTTTTTAGACTATGGCTGCATTCCGAATTGCGCTGTAATCGATTTGAGCGGGCTTACATCCGTACCGAATTACCTTGAGCGCAAAAACGATTTCCCGTAAATCGTCCTTTCAGACCTTGCGATAACGCCGACCATGCCCTAAATTAATTTCACCGTGAGCGCTGTCTTGTGCTCGTGCTGTTTTGTGGAATTTTCGAAACTGTGGTTTTGGCTACAGTCACGTCAGTCACCACTTAGAAAAAGAAGATTATAAGTGGTGTTTACACAAAGAAATGCTGTAATCCAACCATGTGTATTCAAGTGAATATAGCAGACGAGCCAACGAGGCGACAAATTTCTGCCATGCTCAAATCAGAGCAATTCGTGAGGTAGTGTCAATGCGTTGAACTCTTTTTTTCGCCAGGTTAGGGGTCATGGAAGCTTTAACGTTTCGCGAGCACTGTCAGCGCGTTCACGAGCGTTGCGAATCGTTCAAGCTCTCAGCTGTCATAATCGTGATTTCTAAATCGGAACGCAAATTAATGATGTGAGCGATTATGGTCTAACTCGGAATGTACCGGTCAAAACTCACTAGCACTATCTGTCAAATTGAATTGAATATACTATACTCACATTTTTAGTTTTTGTTTACAATTTATTTTCAGGTTGTGTGTACACGTTATATGTTACGCAGTGATTAGTACAAACTCTGTATAATGCGTTAAGTTCCTTCTGCCCTTTGCTTAAAGATAACAATTACAAATAACAGAATGGCTTTTTCATTTGGAACTCCAAGTACTCAAAGTTCAGCCTTTGGCGCTGCAGCGAAACGTAAGTTCATTGTAAAACTTTTTAGATAATAAAGGTTATCAGAAAACATGATTTACTATTAAATTTATAATTTTTCTAAAGGACCATTTCTCATGTACAACTTGTATTTATAACATGAGAAATGCCAATGATGCTGTGTGCCACTATGAATTGAGAAGACACTAGAAATTGTTAACCTCACCCTGCCTAGTTGAGTTAGCATTTATGTCGTAACTACCTACTTGCTCAAGTCATAAATGAGGTACTAACCAGCCTGTGGTATGGGTATCAACATCAATAACAGATGCTATAATAATGAGTTTAAATTTAATTATTTATCTGTTATGTTTCAGCTACATTTTCCTTTGGGGGAGGAGCAACAACTTCTGCTTCTACTGGTTTTGGTGGTTTTGGAGCCCCTGCCACATCTACAGGTTTTGGTGCATTTGGTGCACCAGCAACTAGTACAGGTAACTAAACCGAAAAACAACTGTTGAGTCTGAAGCGGCCTGTTACATGGCAGTATGCAAATACATGACAACACCAACCTATCACCTACCTACCTACTACTGCCAATGGTAACAAACTAATCATGTGTTAGCCATTCAAATATTGCAACCTCTGACACTGAAGAAATGGTTTGCAGAAAGTACAATACAATGGCTGTCTGATGCTTTGGAGTAATTGTAGTAGTAGTGGTATTGGTATGATGTGAAAGCTTGGTTATATTTAAAACATTTTGCAAATTAATAAACTCAGACTGAAAAGTCTTATAAACTGTGTGTTTTATTCCATAGCTGCACCATTTGGAGCAATAGGCTCTGCCCCTGCTTCTGCAGCACCCTCTTTATTTGGTGGAACAGCCTTCGGTGCTACTCCTGCTAAACCCACAACAGGTACAATCCAATGGACAATGTCCACTAGACAGATTTATTGTGCAAGTTAAGTTATTCTTCTTAGGCTTCCATTAAACAGTGTCAAAATTTTAGTATTATGGACATTTCAACGCCAATTGAGAGGGAGCCTAGGGCACTAGCGGTCAGAGGTAACATGGTGGCCCGTAGATTTGCTTGGTGCTCTTACCAAGTAAAAATCATTATGTTCAAGGCCTACTATCCAAGCTTTTTACGCGAGCTATCTATGGGTCAACTACACCAAAAGATTGCTGGATGCCCTGCGAACTGTATAATAATGCATTCAGGATGTTGTTGCGACTGCCCCGTTTCTGCCACTTGTTGCTGCTGAGCAGAATGCGGGTAGTTGCAACTGTATCCTGAGAGCTGTGGTAGAGAGCTGTACTACAAATATTAAGCATTTTATGTGGAGGTTGCTCGGGTATGAAACATGTTTTTTTGTCTGGTTGCCCTCTGCATGGAGTGTGCATTATTTTACCTACACATTTAACACTAGAACATAAGTTTTTTTGTAATACTAACGCAATATGGATCAAAGTTCTCCAACAAATTAATTTCAATTGGAATTTAATAAAAAAATTGTCATTGACTATTAAAAAAAAATCTTCAGGTTTTGGAAATACCTCATTTGGCGCCAACACATTTGGTGCTGCACCAGCATTCGGCGCAACAACATTTGGCAGTGCTGCACCAACATTTGGTACTAACACTCTTGGTGCCAATACATTTGGCAGTTCATTTGGTGCTACTGGCAATTTTGGTCAATCATTTGGAAATAAACCAAACACTGGATTCACTGGTTTTGGCAATGTTCTTGGATCAGCACCACAGTTTGGACAGGTATTCATTTAAATAAAAGTATATTTATTCACTTGTTATTAGTAAAGGGCAATACACTAATTCCCCCAACTAGTTTTTAATAGGTTCGTCAAATGTCTCTTGCTCAATTGACAGCAGCAGCAACAACAACAGCAACAACAGCCTCAGGGCCCATCATCTGCTCACGAGGCACTGGTGGCAGCGGTGTTCAATTGCTGCGTCTTTGGGGACGAGAGGGACCAGGTGCTTGCCAAGTGGAACCTCATACAAGCTCAGTGGGGCACTGGTGAGTAGTGACTAACACTGTCCTTCTATTGTTTTGATCTTATACCTAAAATTATTAAGTACTAAAATGAGGCGTTTGCAAAGTACTGGAATAAGCCATTACATCCAGGTGAGCGTGAAATATAGGGTATTTATGGGGGATATTTACTCTATGCACTGCATTTTTTGCACAATCCAATGTCCAATCAATGTTTATTTGAATGTATATTAAATAGTTACAATAATGATTTATCAGACAGAACAAAGACCATATGGGTTGAAAAATAATCAAGGATTTTCACTATATGAGTATAGTGAAAATATTGATTTTTGATTGAGATTACTTTTACAGGACAAGCCTACTATAGTCGTAACGCGCCTCCTTTGGAGCTGAACGAACAGAACCCGCTTTGCAGGTTCAAAGCGGTGGGCTACTCACGGCTCGGAGGCCGCGAGGACAAAGACGGACATGTTGCCATGTTGTTCAACAAGGCTGAACAGGATATCAAGTATGTATTTACAGGCATCTTCGTTTATATTAAGTCCAGCTTCAGGCTAGCACTTTAAGATGAGAACATTGTAATTTGAAAGTGTGCAAACATTATAACTGCACGAAGGTAACATATTAAAAAACTACCATATTCCAAGTAAACTTTCATTTTTATTGTTTGATGTATTTTTAATTTGTGTACCTTTTTAAATATTTATTATACTTTTACATTTTCTCGTAGAGCGTAGTCAAATATTAAAATGTATAAAAACTGTTTTTTTTTTTTTTTTTCTAGAACTAACCAGCAAGCCCTGACGACGTCTCTGCATAGTTTGTTAGGAAATAAACCTAACTTGGCCGTCAATATAGAATGTGTTAAAGCTGTCTCCGAAAATAAGACTCAGGTGCTTACGATTAAACCTATTATTTAGTGTAATATATCTATGCACATGAAACATCGCATATACACAAAATATAAAAATGTCCTTAATTATTTATGCTATAACCTATATTCTAGCTAATAATGAGATGAAATCAGATCATAAATTACTTTGCGAACATGGGTTATTAGTTTAAAGATGTTTTATTAATAAAATAGTCCTCCATGTTCTACCGTCACATGGGCATGCAAATTCATCATCATGGATCATTATTCATTACACAAGCACCAAAAAAAACACAAAACAAATGCCTACACCTCCATTTGTGTGTCCTCTGGGAAACGCAGGTATTTTTATGTGTCTGTTTTAACACAGGTGGTAATATACGTGGTGGACAAGGGCGCGGGCGGCACGCACATCTCGGCGGCGGAGCTGGGCGCCTTCCTCAACGTCGGCGGCGCGCGCAACGCGCTGGCCGGCGCCGGCTGCGCCTCCGTGTCCGCCGTCACCGCGCCCTCGCCGCAGATGCTGGCGCAGTACCTACAGACTGCGCCGCCCGGTACGTAAAAGAACAAATTTAAAACCTACATACAGGGTGGAACAAGACCCATCGCTTAGGCGTCAACTACGCAAACTGTAAGAAAATCGAACTTAGTAAAAATAATTATTGGGAAATGATTTTTGGTGTGTAAAATCGCTGTTGGCGGTAGCGCTCAGTGTAATGCACGCAAATGATTTTGCTTGAGTGCATGCACCGTTGCACAGGATTCGTGGGATTTGTGCCCGGTCGATGGCAATAGGCTCGCCCCCTATTACATGGAACTTAAACATTACGGGCGAAATGTGGGTGTACTATAGGTACACCTCTGCCTACCCCTTCGGGGAAACAAGGTGTGTTGTTATGTTATGTTAAAACTTGTTTTCGTAAAAAACGTCAGAAAAAGTTGGAACTCTGACCTTCAATATCCCCACAACAACAAGTTACTGTCGGCTTCGTTAAGCGTCTTTTTACACCCGTTATAAAGTCTAGTTTGCGGTACCTTCAATATCATTATGTGTACGGAACCGTACATTACTTTACGAACTATCGCGCCGTGCATTCTGCACGCACAGCATTTGTACCTATTATTGTAAATAATTTGTAAAAATATATAGTCAATAAATCAGTACATAAGGAACGGAACATTCACGGCGGTCGGTTTTATTTCTATAGAACCGCCCCGTTATCACATCAGTAAGTGTAGGGATCCCCCTAGATTTAAATGTTGGTCCTTCGAGCCGGATTAAACGACCAATGGATGTAATGTGATGTGTATGAAATGTAGGGATCCCCTACATTATGGCACTAGACGAGAGTGCTCAATGGGATTTTCCATGGCAAAAAACAAACATCCATTTTGAAAAAAAAACTCCCATTTCAATCGTTGGGATCTTTTTTATAAAACTTTCCATAATGCTCACTTTAGTTAAGGAACCCTTATGAACAATTTCATGCTTCTAGACAAGCCGCTTGCCTGATGGGAATTCCCATCGGCAAAAATGACGAACTCCAATTAAAAAAATCTTCTCTCATAAACCTTTCTCCTAAATCCTTCCTAAGTGCTAACTTTCGTAATGTAAGGATTGAATTTCAATAGTATTTGTGATTCCGAAATCAACTTAATTTACACGTCTGTAAAGTTGATATTTGTATATGTGGAAAATAATAAGTGGAAATAATGTCAATGGAAAACAAGGTTTCGGATCATTATATGCTGTCTTCAGCGATCGCTGTACAAATTTTTGTGGATTTTGAAAATTACTTTTGTTCCAGGTATGGACATGCGACTGTGGAAGCAAGCACAGGCTGACAATCCTGACTCTGAAAACTACATACCCGTGCCTATTATTGGATTTTCCGAGGTAACAATAATAATATAAAATTGATGTTTGAATAAATTATAATTTGGGCAGGTCTAAAATCGTAGTGACGCAACATTTTGCGATGCTAATTCAACAATATAATCACTTTTTGGCCTAAATGTTCAAAGGATCAGACATTGTATTTATCAGTGACATGTTTTAACCGACTTAACAAAAGGGAGAGGTTATGTATTCGACATTTTTTTTTGTAAGTACATCGATTTCTTAATAGCTACTGGCCCGGTTTACATGATTATTTTCATTTGGTAGAAGATGTCTACGCGATGGTCTCATAAATTTTTATTGACTTTTTAAAAATAGTGTTTATGTATTTATTGGAACAGCCTCTGTTTAAGATCCATACAAGTATAAAAGAATCGGAACAAATATTAGTGCGCGATTACAGCTTCTGGGTAGGTACAATAAGTTTGTTTGTCAAGGAAATACAAATGAAAAAACCCGAAAGTCTGAAAACGAGTCATACCCAGGGGTATCGTGTTGCCCAATAATAATGGGTTCTGGAGTTTTTGAGTAAGCTTCAAGAATACGTTTCAATCCCTTTCTCCCTGTAGATTAAGTTCCGCAGCCGCTGCCAGTCGGAGCAGGGGAAGCTGCAGGCGCAGTGGCTGCAGCGCGCGGCGGGCGAGCTGGCCGAGCTGCGCACGCGCCGCGCCGCCGCCAGCGCGAGCCTGGAGCAGCTGGCCGCGCGCCTGCACGCGCGCAGGCACACGTTGCTGCAGGTACGCCTGTCGACTACATCCTACGTATACAGATATCCCGAGAAAAGTACCTACACGTTTTGGGAATCATTGTCTATTTAAAATATGAACGCGCGATGTTCTAATATAATGGTGCTGTAACAACCATGGAAGTACTTGTCTATTTTGTATTACCATGATTACACCAGACCAGATTAACAACTCTACACGATTCAAAAAACTTTTCAAAAACTTAAAAGCGTTGCCTCTGTGGGTCGGCGTTTTTTTTTTTTTTTTTTTTTTTTATAAATGGCATCTCGCAAGTCAACCTATGAGGTTGTCGTCTGCTTAGACGGACTTGCCTGTGGATTCCCTAATAAATTAAGGCCTCCAGCCAGGACTTAAACTTAAATACTAACTAAAAACTAAGCGACTACACGCTAAGGGCACCCCCTGTGGGGTACGAACCTCGGCTTAGGGCGTCGCTGGAAGAGGGCAGCAAATGACTAGCTGGATCAGGAATGATATTATTTAGGGACGAATTTAAAGCTACAGGCTCAGCGGCGCGGGCTGGCTCGAGCAAGGGTCGGGAGGGGCGTAGATTTGGGCGTCGCGGCGGGCCTCGGCGGCGAGGACGGTAGGACGGCGATCGGGTTTTGGGCTTATGAAGCGTGCTGGTTGCCTTACTACTCTCCTGGAGGAGGGTAGTGGCGTCGTCGGGGGCGATTAAGGTATGCCTTGGTCGGCGAATACTACTAATACGGGAAGGAGTGTAGCGGGCGGCCGCTGAGATCAAGGGGTTGGGGTGTTTTATGCCACAGTCAAAGAAACGCTTCGATAAGCGTTTCATGAACTGGTTTATGGTAGGCATTTTAAGATCGATGTGGAGATTTATATTACGGACATAGAAGGGGGCACCCGTGACCTTTCTGAGGAAACGGTTCTGGAGGGTCTGCATCTTATGGAGATGACGTGGGTGAGCGTGCGCGAATACAACGCAGGCATAGGTCATGATGGGACGGATGACTGCGGTGTAGATGCGCAGCTTGCATTTAAGTGACAGTTTGCAACGGGCTGTCAGAATAAAGTGGAGTCTACCAAGAGCGAAAGCGGCGCGCGCGCGAACAGCCTTAATGTGCTCTTTGAACGTTAAGTTTTGATCAAGGATCACGCCTAGGTATTTGGCTTGCTTCTCCCAAGGGATTGGCTTGCCGTACATAGTGATCGGGCTGGGAAGGGGGGGTGGGACTCGACGACGTCTCGAGAAGAGAACCGCCTGACTCTTATCGGGGTTGACCTCGATTCTCCATTTCCGGAACCAAGCGCCTAAGACGTTTGCGGAGGTTTGGAGAGTACGAGCTATAGCATTGGGACAATGACCGGTATAGTAAACGGCAGTGTCGTCGGCGAAGAGAGCCAACTGGGCCTTTTTACTCTGTGGGATATCGCTGGTGAACAGCGTGAAAACTAGAGGAGATATGACGGAACCCTGAGGGACACCGGCGCGAATAGGGTGAGGGGACGAGAGTGCACCCTCGATGCGATAGCGGAAGGTGCGATTCGACAAAAAGTCTCGTAAGATGAGTACGAGACGATCTGGCACTCCTAGTTGGTAAAGCTTGTATAACAAGCCGTTGTGCCAGACTTTGTCGAAGGCTTTCGCTATGTCGAAGAATAGCACACCCGTCGTCGCGTTACGCTGCATACCGGCACACAAGTGCTCTACGATACGGTGGACCTGGTGGATACTCGAGTGTTGTGGACGGAAACCAAACTGCTCGTTGGGAATGAGGCTCTTTGCTTCGGCGTAGTCTTTGAGACGCTTATAAATAAGCCTCTCGTAGATTTTGCCGAGAACGTTGAGTAAGCTAATGGGACGGTAGCTGGAGGGCTCAGACTTTGGCTTGCCTGGCTTTGGGATACCGATGACTGTTGCTTCTTTCCACGCTTGTGGGAAGATGTTGTTGCTCAAGGCGCCATTGAAGATGGCGGTCATGAGCATTATTAGAGGGGCAGGTAGGAGTTTGTATACCTTGTTGGTAATACCGTCCGAACCGGGGGCTTTACGAGCTTGGAGCCCTTTTATGATGTCGTGCACTTCATCTGGAGTGACGGGAGGCAGAGGATCATCAGGGTCTTCGACGGGAGGGAGGGAAGCTCTTCGTTCGACTTCAGCGTCGACCTTGTTCAGGTGAGCTTGGTCTACTGGTTGGGAGCTGGGAGAACATTGGGACTCTAGGCTGTCGGCAAGACATTCAGCCTTATCGGGACTGTCGAAAGCGACACTATTGTCGGGGCGGATGAGAGGAGGCATAGAGACCTCTTCTGAGGAACGCAATTTCCTCTGTAATTGCCAGAAGGCTTGATGAGTGGGCTCGAGTTCGCTGAGCATCTTGTTCCAGCCCTCTGAGCGAACCTCCCCTATGCGTTTCTTTACAGCACGCTGTAAATGGCGCATGTGGGTTTTGTTCGCGTCACAAGGGAAGGAGTCGTAGGCACGGATGGCCGCGTTCTTCTCGGTTATCAGGTCACGTACGTCAGTAGGTAGTTTCCAGCGATGGTCTTCCATCACCGGAACTTCCCGTGAACAATCCGTCAATACGGATTGTACGTGCTCTGTAAACGAGTCGATTGCGGCCGTCGTGTCGGCGACTGACACTAAGTGATCGGGGATGGTGTCTAAGTGAGGCGACGTGGTGGATTTCAGTCTTTCGCTTACTTTCCTCCAGTCGGTTATCGTCTGGGTCTGAGGGGGGCGGTTGGGGTCGATCGGGCCCGAGTAGGGTGCAAGATGCATGACTACAGGGCGGTGGTCAGAGTTTAGCTCGTGGAACGTCTCAATCGATTGCAAACGGAGGTTCACATTCTTGAGCAGCGCTACATCGAGAACATCGGGAAGGTGATTAGGATTACCTGGGAAGTGAGTCGGGCTCATTGGAGCGATGACGTCAAAGTTAAGGGATTCGCCTAACTTGGAAATGATCCGACCTCTGGTAGAAGTCGTGCTACTATTCCACGCCGGGTGTTTGGCATTAAGATCCCCCGCCAATATGACGGAGTCACTCATACCGAAGAGGGCGGTGAAGTCCTTTTGGAGAGAGATGGGATCCTCCGGACCATTGTCTGGTGGAATATAAGCAGAGATGATGGTGATCGGTTGATGACCAGTCATGCCGAGCCGACAGATAGAGGTCTCCAGATGGGAGAAGAGAGGAGGTGGGTCTATAGGGATACAATACAAAGATTTCCTAAAGTATATGAGTGTGCCACCCTTGTGACATCGAGACCTGTCATTGCGAACTAGTTTAAAGTTGGCAATATTCGGGTTTCGGTGATGTGGTTTTAAAAAGGTTTCCTGTATGAGGAGGATGTCAAGCTGATGGTCGCGGAGGAAAGTGGCGATCTCATCGCGTTGACCTGAAACGCCATTTGCGTTGAAAAATAATTTAAGGGATCGGGGTTTGTTACTATTTACTCTCGTATTATCCATTGAGAATTAATATTTGAGTGAGTGTAGAACTTGCGCGATCTCGGGATACGCGCTGAGAATTTCCATGAGGCGGATTGCGTTGCCGTTTGCAGCAACGATTTCTTCCGCCATTTTATCCGCGGCGGTGGTGAAGAGAGCCGCGTATGTACTTAATATGATTTGGGCGCTGTTTCGGCCCTGGATTCCCTGAGGTGCCGCTGGAGCGGCCGTAGGGGCCGCGGGGGCTACCAAAGGCGCTGGGATGGCGGTAGCCATCAGCGCTGGAAGTTGCGCGGATTGCGCTGGTTGCGCGGGTTTTGATGGCACCGAAGCTGCTGGAGCCTTCAGGTGGTTAAGGTTAGCCCAGGGAGACGGCCTCTGCGGACTGAGCCGCTCCGGCATCAGCGCGGAAGGAGGCTTTCCCCAGGGGCTTTCCCTGTGCTGGCGGTCGCTCGCGCGTTTCGCGAGTTTGGGAGAGGAGGACTTCGGGGCCTTAGGACAGCCCCGGTAATTTGCCGGGTGTCCCGATTGGCCGCAGAGTACACAGCTGGGAGGCTCTAAACATAGTTCCCTATCTTTAGGGCGGGTACAGTCGGCGGTGCCATGCTCACCTAGACACTTGACGCATCTAGGGGTGGCATAGCAGTTGGACTGCGAGTGACTGTGGGTCGGCGCGACGTTCGTACAAATTTATCCCTTTTCAGGTTTACCTGTACTTGAATACACAAGCTTCCATAGTTTACATGTACTGCTGCTTAATTAATTATCTACTTTAGCATTACTTTATTTATTTTACAAAATATACAATGGTTGGCCTTATCGCTTTTTGCGATCTCTTCTAAGCAACCTTGGAATGGACAGGGACATAAAATGGGGCTGTCGTTGGTGCATTCTGTATAGTATGCTAATACATTTTTGATTGACATTTAGTAAAAAAAGTTACATTGGAATTTGTAGTTTGTCATGTACGACATTGAGTTTGTTCCCAAAACTCCTGATTTCAAATATATAGGTATAGCTGAGCTTTGAAGCCAGAAGAGATGTTTATTTACAGTCAGGGAACTCAGTTATTGCGCAGTCAGATGCACTGCCTTAATTTATCGTGTTATAGTTAATTTCTTACAACTGGCAACAAACGACATTTGTAATTTTAATTAACGAAAATCTCAAGTTTATATAAGTTATTTTTTTATATATAAGTTGCTTACGGATCATATTCCTTGAGTTTATAGTTGGCTAACAGCCTGAGCCTCTTAAAAGAAACTTAATTTGTATCGCAGGTGGTAGCCCGGCGGGAGGTTATGGGTCGTGTGGGAGCCGCGCTGGGTCCCGAGGAGGAAGCCGCCCGGGCACGCCTGCACGAGCTGACGTCACAGCTTGCCGTGCCGCCGCTTTACAATGTAAGTACAAAGTATTGTCACTTCACGAAAATCATAATCACTTTTGGACTTTGTTGCATTAAATTCTGTACTTGCCAATCGATGTAGGTTTATTGTATGTTTCACAGGTGGTTTGCTTTATTATGTCAAATTATATGTCAGGCAAACCCAGTGTCCCACTGCTGCGACACAGAGTTCCTCTCTGTGAGAGAGAGTAGGCCGTAATCCACCACGTCGGCTGAGTGCGAGTTGGTAGATGTCACATGTCTTCGATTTTTTGGTTCTAGGACATGCCCTGTTTCCTCACAATGTTTTCCTTCACCATTTTGAGAGCAGCGATGATGAAATTATTTACTCAAAGTAAAGCGTTTACCTGGGATCGAACCCACGACAACTCGTAAGTCGGGTTCGTTACCACTGGGCCACCACTGCTCTCGAGATATACAGCTTTGAAATGTTGGAGGAACGATGCAATCGTTTCCGCACCACCTTTGATCTAGAGTAATAGGCGTGTTGTTTTGCTTGATATCGTAGGCCTAACCTATGAGTTGTGAACAATGAAAGCAATTTAATTAGCGAACCTGACAGACGTCCTGTCCAAATTTCAATAATTCATACAAAATACCTCTAGTAAATATACATTCAGTTTACCGGAATTTTTACATTTTATTTTCAACTATCAAATTTTTATTTCCGTAATTCCGTAACCTGCACCCTAATTGCGTAACACATTTTCGTAAACGATTACGACTAATCTGTTTGATTTTGACGGTTCAAGAACATTCATTGCGTTCTATATGAGCAGAATTTTTATCGAACTCAAGAAGCAATGGATTAGCAATCTGTTTCAAAACGATTCAGATTCCGATTGATTGTGTGTTACGCAATTAGGGCGCAATTGGACTACGAAAATAAAAAAATAAAAATGCCAAATCGGTCCAGCTATTCTGATGTGATATTCGTTTAACAACGAACAGCAATTCATTATTATTCAAATAGATGGGTCGTTTTCTTCTTTCTCTGCTTCTGTTATTACTTATTCCTTTTCATAATTTTCGAAACGGTTTTTACCTCTATAGAATTTTAAGTAGAAAGCGACGTTACATGGTGTATTTCGGTATCGTTTTTCGGCTACAGCAAAAAATATTGATGAAAATCGTTACAATTGATGAAATTGTTTCATGTATGTGCACGTTTCCGATCAGGCCAAAATAACCGCCTGTTCTGTTTGACCTCCACTTAAGTGGTATGCTTAGCAGATTTGTTATTCGTATAGACGAGGTCGTAACTCTCAACTACTTGATAAGAGTACAGAGTCGGTAATTTTCGAAACATATCTATAGATATGGCCAATAATAAGATACTATACTTACCCATTTTAGTAGGGTCTGCATTTATTTGTAGTTGATTAAAATTTGTCTGTGTTCTGTCACATATAATGGTCTACGAGGAATAGATAAAGCTAAGTCGCGTCGGTATGACGCCTTTATGTCTTGTATTTTCTCACTCTTAGTTACATCTATGAGGTCCTGTTATAATTTTTTGTGAATTTTAATCTGATGTTGAGTCTCTATTTTTTAAGATAGATTCTACTTGTCGGGTTGTTCGTTACGTGGTACAAAAAAAGCGCTGAAAGCCTCATGAATACCAGATGACATAAGTAACATTGTTTTTCCATGTGATTATCTCCATATCTGTTTCACATCAATACGTACGGTACTTACCCAGCATTTATGTTACTTATCACACGGCATCAGACTGAATTCTGATAAGCCAGCGGTGCAAAGTTAATTTTAGTCTAGAACACGGGTTCTCAAACTTATTTTGCCCAGCGAACACTTTATGTATTTTGTTTTTCTAGGGCCCTCATTAATTTTTACTTACGAAATGTCACGAATCTGAAACAGCTACTGCCACGATTAAATAAATATAAATATATAAAAAGTTTATTTCGGAACAAAAACACACACAGTACATAAATAAAATGAAAACGATGAAATCTGCAAAGTATAAACTGTAGCGCAGTTAACAACGCCCTTCTCAGATACGGAATGGAATGATGTTCCATGCAAAATGTGCTTAATAGTAAAGGTAATTCAGTTTTAGTTAATTAAAATGAAATAAGAGTAAAAATAAAGATAAAAATTATGAATAAGGGATGTATTTAGACGTTGAGTTAATATGGTGAGTGTAGGGTAAACAGGTGAGTGGGTGAGTGTTAATGGGGTGTGCGAGTGGTGTTTGTGGAATGTGGGTAGTGTGTGGTTTTGTGAGGTGAATGAGGGAGTGATGAGTATGTTACCCTTCCACGAGTTTCTCCGTTTCATCATAATTTTATGATTTTTACCAGGAGCTAAGTTTCGTTTTGCATTTGCTCTTGGTTAATTGTGTAATATTTTGTAAAACATGTTGTAAACTTTGGAACTTATGTGTCTGTAATGACGACTTGCAGCTACTGTTTTACGAGACTCAGTGTTACAGACCCGATTTGAGCGTCGTGTAGAACAGCATTTATCAAAGGTAAGTTGGCTATGTTTGCGATGAATGGTTTGGAGTATAAATAACCTGGCAGAGGGTATATAGAGAGGATGTCGAATGTCGAATCGGTTTCCTTGCCAGCGCCTTCAGAACAGCTCTCTGCGCTCGTTCGACCCGTAGCATAACCGTTTTACCGGCACCACCCCAGACCGTTAGGCAATACCCCAGAACAGACTGAGCGAGCGCAAAGTAGACAACTAAAATCGGCTGCGCCTCAGAGCTTTTTAAAAATATATATCAGTTTTCTCACACGAGCTACAGTTGAAGCAATATTTTGCTTCCATTTCAAGTTGCTATCAAGTATGACTCCAAGGTATTTGATAATAGGCGTCTTTTCTAATTGCTGACAGTCACAGTTTGTATGTAAGTTTGGACAGGTGTGCGCACGAATTTCAATCGGTGTAGGGGCTGACAAGACTTGATAGCAGAGAATGTGATAAATTTGCTCTTATTGACATTAAGCGTGACAAGATTAGTGGTCAGGCACCTCATGACGGTGTTCAAAGCAAACTCCGAGTTGAGGTGGGTCTCAGCATAAGCTATAATTTTGCAGTTGGGTATGGATAACTGGCACAGCTCATTCACGTATATGAGAAAAAGTGGGGGGCCCAGGACACTGCCCTGTGGGACACTAAAAGTAATCGTCTCCTGGTTGCTAAGGAAGTTTTCAATTTTAACTATTTGTTTACGACCTGTAAGATAACTCCGAAAGAGATCGTAGGCCACCCCCCGAATACCAAGATGCTCCAGCTGCAAGAGAAGTATGGGAATTGAGACAGTGTCGAAGGCCTTGGATAGGTCGTCTCTGTAAGTTCCAGTACAGCATCTTCGGTAGATTTTCCAGTCCTGAAGCCATACTGATCTTTAGAAAGAAGGTTAAATTTATTAAGGTATTTGGTGAGTCTATGGTTTATCGTATTTTCGAATATCTTTGAAAGGGTACTCAAAACTGAGATGGGTCTGTAATTAGCCATATCGTCCTTGTCTCCAGACTTATAGATAGGGTGGACAACTGCCGTTTTAAAAATATCAGGAAAAGTTCCTGTTGATAAACAAAGATTGAAGATGAAAACAAGGATTGGAATAAGAGTATGACGAGTCGCCTTCACGATTGAGGGGATATACCGTCAAATCCAACAGCACAATTTTCTTTAAGGCTAAGTATGATATTTTCCAGCTCAGCATTATCCACGCTTTGAAGGAGGATTGATTGTGGTGCGGACGGTATAGAAGAATCCGGGATCTCAAGGTGTGGACGACTATCCGAGAGATATTTATATAGGACAGAGTGTTCGATTTTAGCCACCAAGAGTCCAACAACAGTCACAAAGTAATTATTGACATTGTCCACAGACTGCGATGGTTCGGCATTACAGTTTAGTAGTTCAGACGCTGAGTGACTGCTTTGGCCTAAGCTTGCTACCCACTTGACAAGTTTCCATGTAGCTTTTGGATTATTTTTAGCCTGCTGAAATTCAGAACGTTCATACTCACGTTTGATTTTTTTTAAGAGATTTTTCCAAAAGGTTCGATAGCGTCAGAAAATCAATTTGTGTTTCTCATCGTCAGGGCGTTTTTTAAATTTACGATACAACTTATCCCTGTGACGTATGCACCTCAGCAGGCCAGGGGTAATCCATGGCTTAATGATGCGCGTTCTACTGGGAATTTGTGAGGCGCGTGAGTGCGATTTGATGGCTAAGGACATAAGGGATACAAGAGAATCCGCAGCTTTATTTGGGTTGTGACACTAGAGGACTAGGGAAAAATCTGTGTTGTTAATATGGTTTACAACCCGAGGCAAATCAATTTTTAATCTGGTGGAGTGGGGAGTTTCAGTTGTTATATTGAGGTTGCAGAAAATAATAACAGGAGAGTGGTCAGTGATGAGAGAATCAATGATGAGTGTAATAGCTGGGCTGTGAGTTCGGAGTATCACATGGTCAAGGCAGTTCCAGTTTCTAGTTGGGAGAGAGGCTGGCAGCATTGTATGCGAAGCTGTAAGATTAAGAGGTATTCATCACCATTTGGGTCGGTGCTCCCAGGTGTAATATTCAGGTTAATATCACTAATAATGGCTACAGTTTGAAATTGTGTTTAAAGTACCAAGCAAACTGTCGAAGCTGCCAAGGAAATTAGTCAAAGCTCTATATGAAGGAGAACGATAAATTGTAACAAAAGCCGCTATTATTTATTTGAGAATTTAAGAAGGAGAACGTTTGCCTCATTAAATATAGGTGCTTCGACATTGGTATCAAAGCAATCCCTCACATAGACAACCACACCCTCATTCTGAGTTTCGTACGACGAAGTGTATGAGTTGTAGCCGGTTAGTAAGGGAGTAGTCGGGAATTTGCTCAACCAGCACTCTGTCTGAATAATAATGTCAGGCAAGTACTTTAATCTACTCATAAAAACCACCAGTATTAGTGTGTAGTATTTTAAGATCATGGAGAGAACAATCCAAAAACTTATCACTTGCTTCCGGGGAACAAGTATAACAATTTGAAACGGCAATGCGTTCAACTTCACTAGTGATCAGTGTAAGATCATCCATTTTCAATTATAGTAACAAAAAGGGAACAAAGTTTTAGGATAGAGTAATCATACTCTTGATCGCAATACAGCCACACCAGGTTTATTGACTTAACAGTAGGAGGACACACTAAGCAGTTGTTTTTTAAGCTTGCTAAGTCGTTTTTTTGGGGGAGTATAAAGAGTTTGTGGAAAGTGCGAGGGTGTGTACGAATGTGGGGAGATGTGTGTGAGTGTGAAAGGTGAGTAGTATATACACGGGTGAGTTTAACAATAGTCCCAGATTCAAAATACTTAAACTTACAACAGTAGATTTTCAAACAATACAATAACACTAAGATTACGGTATTGAAGTTACACAAACATAAACAACTAGTCACGCGCCTTTTTTGATACGGCTGATATCCGCCTCGCATTGAACTTGGAAGTGAGGACATCCTGCTTTTTCCCGCAGTAGGATCTTCCCGTGCGAGACCCAACAGAACTGAAACTCGTTTGTTTTTGCAGCGTCTCTAGCCAGAAAGAACAGCCTTTTTCAGATATATAAATTTGTTTTGCAGGGCCAGTAATTTTGAGGTGTTCCGTTGTAAGTTTAAAGCTGTTTTTGTTGTGGTTCCTAAACTTTACTAGGAATTCTTTCTTAAGGATTACGGTGGTAAAATCGACAATAATTGGTTTATTGGCAGGGTCTTTTGTTTTTATGCGGAATACGTCCTTCACATCCCTTGGGTGTATTGTTAGGTTTAGTAATCTACCAGTATCAATGACGGTTTTTAACAGAGAGGACTTTGATTCCTCTTTGGTGCATGGAATATTTCGAATCTCTAAACAGGTGGACCTCGAGCTCTGCTCCATTTTGTCCAGCTTGTTTTCGAGATCATATATATATGAGAGATTTTCCTTACGCTCCGTTTCCAACAACTCAATTTGAGGTTGTCGTGCTGAGCAGAGAGGTGATCAAAAGAGTCACGAATGCTATTTACTAGGGAAAACAACTTTTCATATTTTTCATCCTGGTGGGCCTTAAAATCTTGAAACATTTGCTTAATTTCCGACATCCAATTGCATAACTTGCTTTCTCCACTTTTTTCCAATCGCCTGCGCTTAGCATTACGGAATGTAATGTTTGGTGTGTTGTCATCAATAGGTGAGTCTGGCCTTGTATTTAAAGTGGGCTCAGATGAGCTAAGTGGAATGGAAAGCGCCTGCTCGAAACTTGCGGGCAAAGTTGTCGTCACTGGTGACACCGCTGTCTGAGATGTTTGTAGCTGCGGCGCCGGCGGTGTGCGATTAACGGTATCAAGCGGGAATTACTAAACTATTATTATAGATATAATATGGAGAGCTCTCAATCAATCAAAAAAAGAGAGATTTCAATCAATAAATTAACTCAGCCTGTTGCAGTCCACTGCTGGGTCTGCTGGACATAGGACTCTCCTAGGCTGCGCCACAACACCCCGCCTTCCGCATCCAGTCTCTCCCAGTCACTATCATGAGGTCGTTGGAGTTACCGACACAGCTTGCAGAGTTAGCATACTGACGTGGCAGTGGGCTTGTCATGTTTGTCGAAGGGCCCATGGCCGTAGAAGAAGACGAGTTCTGAAATGGAGACCGCGGATCGGCAAGCGTAGTGTGAGACGCCCCTCGGTTAGATGGACCGACGACCTCGATTATATTGAAACGTGTAATAACGTGTAGTAAGATCCCATCTCAACGCTCCCTTATAACTTTCTCTGGGTTCTTGAAAGTCTCAAACGCCCACGAGGGAGCGTTATCGCCCACGTTGAGAAACTATGGTCTAGAACAGGGATCCCTAAACAATTTTGGAAAAGTGACCCTTTTTCCAAAATGAACTGTTACCCCAGACCCCCGTGGCCAAATTACCTACTTTTAAGATCAACCCCCTTATTCATAATGGTCCGCTAACTTAAAACAGCTGCTACAGAGTGTTATTTTTCATTCTGACTTAGGTCAATATAAGAAGACTGAGTGAGAATTAGCAATGCTTTAAGTTAGCAGACTATTATGAATAAGGGGACCTATCTTTAGTTTTTTCCGATTGATACAAAATACCTAGGTACTAAGGTACCAATTGGAAAACTGCACTTGGTTAAGTGAGTAAAGTTGACTTCATTTTCTCATCAAAATTTAACAAAATAAAAAGACATACAATTCAGTAAATATCAAGTTTAATTTATGATGGTTATTACAAATTAGGTACTTAAAGAATCTTAAGTAGGTAGGAAATATATTTAAAAAAGTATTAATTCCCAAAGAGAAAATAAAATATTCAGTGTGATGGATGAACCTGGTGACTATCTACCAATCTAGCTACATCCGGTTCAATATTCGTGAGTTGCAGCCTTTTAAATCTCCACGTTGTCGTCGATGGTAGGTCGATGCTTAGACCTCGTCGACCCCCAAAATCTGTTTTCGTTTATGTCGACCCCTAGTAACCACTTTGGGAATCCCTGGTCTAGAACGATATAACGGCCTTGTCTGGCCAAATATTTTGAGCACTCGCCCTACGCGTGGTCGCTTATCACTCTTATCAGTGACTATCGTCTTATCTCCAGACACCAGACAGTGTTATAACACAAGTAGATATATCGGCTGTTGTTGATAAACTAATAATTAACACCAGCAAAGAACAACAATGAGGTTGCGCTATGGCGTAGATACTTACGTATATTGTTACCGAACTCGAATTTTTAGCCACATCGACTCCTTGTGTCACACGGGCGTATGTCAATGAAGCAAAAGCATTCATAATAATGATAATAGCTCTGTGTTTATACGTGTGCTATAAAATGACAATTACTTATCTTAACTTTGAGTCATTTATCTTTATTAAAAGCCTCATGAAATACCTTTAATACCAGATATTACTGGTTTAGAATGTAACTTTGGATCACAAGTAAATAGCTGATTATCATGCAGGAAAGGAGTGTAACCAAGATATGGGTATGTCTTGAGGTATGAGTCAGGTTAAATACCTTTTATTTTTTGATGAGACAGGTAAAATTAGCGTTTTTATTGCTTGAAAGACCAAGCAAAAAAAAAACGCTAATTTTACCTGACTTATCTTAAGTAATATCCAAATTAAATAGATAATAATGGTGATCATTATAAGATAACATGATTAGAAAATGACAATTATCAAAGATGATTAATAAGACTGACTTTATTTTAATGGAGGTCCCATTAAAATTTTCATTGTTCAGTTTATCATAAAACTGAAGGGCCGTATTCATGGGAAACAAAAGTTGCCCAACATTGTTGCAGCAAAATTTTACTGACTTTACATCAATGTATGCTATTAAACTGATTAGAATCTGTTTATATATTTATCAAATAACGCTGACAAAACAATACATTTTCATTTATCATTTGTACATTTACAATGATTAGGGAAAGAAACGATATTATATTTCCACTTTTCCAAAGAGTGACTTATGGGTTATGAACAACGTTTGAATTTCATAATTTTTTTAATAAAGGTCTTTGTCCTGCTGTGGAAAATAACTCGTTTATTCTTGTCGTCTGTTGGCGCGAGCATTCGACGACGGCGACGGCTCATATCAGCTAAAGCGGCTCAGACAGCAAACTCAGCAACGTGCAACGTTCGAAGCGGCGCAGACTGCCCAGACAGATTCGTAATGAGCGTAATCTGATAGGAAGATGCTGATAATCTTAAATCTAAAAAAAAAAATACCTTACGTTACCGTGCCCACAGCAGTTTATCACTACATAATGATTATAAAACAAAGTCACGCCGCGTGCCTGTCTGTCTGTCTGAACGCGATAAACTCAAAAACTATTGAACGAATATTCATACGGGTTTTAGCAATGGACGGAGTCGAGATTCAAGAAGAGAGTTAAGGTGTATAATTTATTAACGTTTTATGTAAATTAAATGAAATATGACGAAGATCATGCCGACTAGGAGCTTTACTGGCGCGCGCCGCGTAAACCAATAGATTTATATGAAAACTCGGGTAAAAATCTCTGTAGAGCCGGTAGTACGTTTGAAGAGATATGAGGAACAGGGTGTAAAGTTCACTCATACTCTTCGGAAAGGGGAGGATCCTCCGACCAGATGGATGTCGTATCTGGTGGCCAACTACCCGATGATTGTTGTCGGGAAGTTGTATATATGCTAGCAGCGAGGTAAACTCTGATTGCGCGATGCAGGATTTGTGTGATGCATGGTTTGCATGTGGCGGTGTAGATGCCGCCACACGTTCTTGGACGCGGTCGTAGCCGCTGGCGAAAGCTAGTATTTCATCAAGTTCAAACGGCGCAAATTGTTAGACATGTTACTGTCTAATTGATAAATCTGGTTGTAACTAGTAATTTTGTGCATCATTCATTGCGAACGTGCGGGGTAAACCGTAATAACAGCTTGATTAATTAATCATTAAATAATCGTTACTTAGTTATGCATGGTCGGAGGTAGACAAGCAGGTATCGAAGTGTCACGTAACTGCCACATCCCTATCACGCACTGCAAAACTTTTGTATCAAAACATCATGCGTGATACTGATGTGGAATTATGGTCGAGATAGACACAAAGTGACAGTAAAGATACATCATCAACTTTGGCGTTTAGAACTTAGGTGCGACAGGTCAGAGGGGAAATTCCCTTATGTTTTACACGGTCGCATTCTAATCTCATTCTCAATCTGTCAAAAATACCTCAAATTATCATACATTTTTGACAAGTTTGTGACAATGATGGTCGCTGAGGTGAAATTACTAGAATTTGAATTTGAACGTGTTTAGTTACGGGATTTGGCCTTCTGTTCAACAAGTTATAAAAGAAGGATGGCGAGGTTTTGGACCCGCGTAATTTAAAAATTAACGGAGCACCGTTCACGGACAAGTTTATATTAATTAGAATTACACAAGTTTAAAGGAGTTCTATAAAATATTGAGTTACTAGGTGATGATTTTAATTTATTTATAAATAAGTTATCGTGCAGTATCCGAACGGAACGTTTTTTGCGAATTACTTTGATACATTTTATAAGTTTTTGTACTTTTGTATTGCTAAAAACTATTAGCATGCTTTTAAAATTATCTATTGTTTATTTTCTAACACATAAGTATAGAAAATGTTAACTGGAAGAGCGGAACCACCTAATACAAGCAAATCTTTGCTTAAAAGGTGACTCCAAACTTAAAAATGTAATTTACATAAGTTGATGAAATAAACTTTTTTATTTTTTTGTTATTATTATTACATTCCAATCTACAATAATGGTTTACCTTCTTACACTTAAGTGTGTTTTTGCTTGGCGGTTTTCCTTCTTTTATACTTATTTCTAGATAAATAAACTAAACAAAATTCTAAAACGATACATGAAAAGTACCTACAATGTAAACAAACCATACATAAAAATATATAAATTATTTTGTGTTATAATGGTATTGAAAACATGAAACGGAAAATGGAACGTCAGTGTCAAATTGTCATGTCAAACATATTATATTAGACATTTGCCATTCCAATGTTTGTGTTCAACGGCTAACGTGGGATTTATAAGCTAATTTTGCGACTTGGCTTACCTTTGTACGGACTATTCTGCAAACCAACCTAGGGTACTCAAACTCAAACTCAAAGCATTTATTTCAAATAAACCAATTACAGGCACTTTTGAATTGTCAAGGGGTCGGTCAGTCAGAAATATGAAGCTATTTGCCCATTCCAAAGCGAAGTAGGTACCTATGGAGAAGAACGGGCAAGAAACTCCATGGAAACTCTTTTAAATAATATTGTTACAGAAAATTTGTAACATCAGTGTTGTTGAAATTATACATGTGAGAACGATGTACAAAGACGTGCACGTTAAAGGCGTCCGTAATGAAAACATACAAACCAAAAAAAAATACAAAAAATTGGAAATTAAAATTTAAAGAGAAGTATGACGTATGGATCAGCACCATTCAGCTCAACCATTTTGAAGGGAACTTAACGGAACTTACGGTATTAACTTCTGGATAACGATTTGCAAGTCATAATAACTTATTTAGTTTAGCACATAAGAGCCTACGGAATGTATACAATAGAAGTCTGCCGGGATGAGACTCCTCTAGAAGGGATACTTGTTGGCAACCACCCATTTATTCTATGTGCCTGAATACAATCTACGCAAATAGGTAGCAAGTCTGATTACACGTACATCGCAGTTGAAAGGAGACTGGAGGGTCGAACTGCCATATTAGAATATTATTTTAATTGCCCCGTGGGAGCACGGACAGTGGGCTATTGCTCTCATATTATGAACATATTGTGGTACATGGGCGATGCAAGAAACCAGTGCTTTGTCTCTGCGCCAGCTGCTTTCTTTAAATTAGATAATATTTTTAGGAATGAATAAGAAAATAAAAGGAAAATAATTATGTACAATGATTGTATGTCTTGAATATTTTATAAGTAAAATATAAATTTTATAAGTAATATTATAAAGTAAATAAAAGAGTATTTATTTATTTACACAAAATTTGCTAGTTAATATGAAAGGACGGACAGGAGGATGATGCTATTAAAACTATATAATACCTGTTTTTTCAGCTTGGTTTAATCCGACCACCTTAGAGTACATAGAGTTCCCATATCCCTGCAGACGTATGTTAGCAGTTTTATGAATAATCAATTAGACTACTCATCAGAACAAAGACGAATATCAGTATTACCAGCAATGCAACTCTTCCACTACATTATGCAAAAAGCACCTTAGTACTTCATATGCACCAGGTTTATCTATCTAAATAGATGTAGAAGGAACATATGTTTAGATACCTACCTATTGATAGAGATTTTTATTCAGATTCAGCATTATTTTTACTGGCCAGGAGAAGACACCCTGATGTCCTTAAAAAGTCAGGGAAGTAGTACGCGCGTTTATGACTCGGATGTATAAACGTGGACGAGCAAAAGGAGTAGGTATGTAAGAATCGAAGCAGGTGCTTCCTTCCCTCACGGGATATATGTGTGACTTTAAGTAAATATGTATAAATAAGCCATTCTGTTTGTAAATAACAAACAATAAGTCCATGCCCAAACTGCTTTTAGATTATTTTAGGTTAAAATCTTCTACATTTCATATCTTTTCTCTCCCATCTTCTCTAACCTACTTACCATTTGCTTTTTTGTTAGTCGTATGTCGTTCTTTAACTATTCATAGGTTTCCATAATATACGCAATCTCTATCAATGGGTCCCAAATTACACGCAAGCTCGCCATTCTCCTTTGACACGAACTGTCTTTCGATATAAATGATAAGCGCTTGACTAGTTGTCAAGACAATTTTCTTTTGTCTTACCTTGTAGTGATTATTATGCGCTATTCAAGTTACAATGGTGATGATTTCTTAAAACTCGGTTTTTTATACATATAATAAATCTGTAGACGAGGCATTTCTGCGTATTGAAAATATTTCCAATAAAAATAGTGGGAGTTTTAAAGGATAACCAACAGATGCCACATTAATACTGTATTAATCCTAAAATATGGTGTAACTTTTGTGTTTTTCGGGAGTAAAAAGAGCAAACATTTTCGTTATGGGTCATCCTCATCGTTTTTGAGGGCGCCCGTGCCGAAAAAACAGAAATCAAAATCCAAACTAGCAGCCATAACCAGAGGTGGATCATAATACATTTATTATGATTCACCTCTGGTTATGGCTGCCAGTTTAGCTTAGGTTTGGTAGAGTTGGGGTAGGTAGGGGCTTAGACGTTGCGGGGGGAGTCAAAGTTTCAAAGGGAGTTTTCAGCAGCGCTTTTAAAGCGTGAGCCTACTTCACCATAATAACGCTTCAGCACACAGGTGCAGCCTGCCGCCTTGATTTTTATTTTATCTCAAACATCGAAGTGACATTTATTCGCATTGACATTATAAACCCTGAAGACGAAGTGACTGCAGTAGAAAGGACTGTGGGAGAGAACCCCAGGTAGCGCTTCCCACCACCACTTCCAAAGGAGTGGTACATACACCTTCTCTAAGCGACACATTTTTGTTTTCCGACATGGAAGCGAACGAAGTCGCGGGCACAGCTAGTCTATACTAATATTATAAAGAGGAAATATTTGATTGTTGTTTGTATTGAATAGGCTCCGAAACTACTTGGCCGATTAGAAAAATTGTTTTACCATTAGAAGCCGAAATTACGTCTGATGAACATAGGCAATTTTTTTCATTTTTTTTAAATCCACGCGGACGAAGTCATGTCAGACGAAATGATGCCTACATTATTATTTTTTTGTTTCTAATTAGAATGTAGATGTAGACTATAATTACCGATCGTCTTTGTTTAGGGTCGCCTAAACGAGCTGTTATGTGCGGTGCGACTGCAGCGCAGCGCAAGTGCAGGCGCGTCGCATGAACGCTACCACCTGGACCCTGGTAAGATGCTTGATACAATAACTTAATTCCTTCTATTGACTGGTCGTTTAATCTAGAACAAGCTTTACATGTATGTACGAAACAGGTGGCCTTGTGTACACGTTTGGGACGTTAAGCCGTTGGTTTCGGCTGCATTCGTGGATCTTTGACAGTCTTACGGGGCGTCAGAAGCCCGAAAGTGTGACAACGAGTCTTACCAAGGGGTATCGTATTACCTGGCAACTGGGTTGTGGAAGTCAGAAAGGCAGTCGGTCCATATCTTCATCAGAAGAAGAATTCCTTAAAGCTACGGTTACCTAGAAGTGTGGTAGCCGCCACTTGCGTCCGTAATGTCCAAATAGAGAGTATTTTTGACACCTTAATGTCAAATATTGGTGAAAATGACAGATTTCAGAGAAACGGTCTTCTAGGAAACCGTAGCTTTATCGGCGGTAACTACTAACCATCCGGTGGGTGCCTGTATTTTTCCCACAAAATAAACGCTGCGTATTTTCATCCTTTTTTTTTCCCGGGGTGGAAAATCCTCATGGATGTCCTCCGCCCTGGGGCGGGCGGAGGGATCTGTCAGACTCTTACTGACTAAAAACCACCCCGGTGTTCACGGTACGGTCTGTGGGAACGAACAAAATTTAAAGTAAAGTTTAATAGTGAAGATATGTACTCTATCTATGTTACTTGCATAAGAGGCTGACAACAGCTAAAGCGTGGTGCATAGAAAAGAAAGAGAAGCGCGATGACACAATGCTGCTAAGTTATTGCAAAAAATGAAGCAATTATCTATTTACAAAAAATCTTTTTGGACTAAAAAAATAAAACTCTATAACCTTAATATGTTGCTTGTAGAATAACCTGACAAAATATCAGAATGATTGCATATACATTAGTATGGCTTTTAATCGTTAAAAGAAGTTTTTAGAGGTATCTTTGTGATTTATAAATAATGTGTTGAAAACATAATAAAATTAGTTGTATTATGTTTCCAACACACTAACTATAATTATCCTTAAGAATATCATATATTTTTCTGATTATGTTATCTGCAGTGGAGCATAAAATTGTAGGCATTATAAAACTTGCGTTTAGGTCTTGCAGTCCCCTTAGATCTAAATAATATATTGTCTAATAGGAACATTGGCAATTGAATTGTTTTCTTTGTGTACAGGTGCACAAGAAGACGTCAAGCAGTTTCTATCGCTGCAGCAGAAAGGCATGGCTCACTTGTTGGACACCGCGCGTAAGGACCTCGCGGCGCTCGGGACCATCGCTGAAGGCATGTCCCGACTTGTCAGGGCTTAACTATACGTAATTACATTTGATATTTTGATACTCCATAATCAATAGTTCATTTATTATACTTATTCCTTTTTTTTCAATAATTTAATTCAGTACTCTAGTTCGACATTAGAATACATGTTTTATACTACTTGTATTGCAAAAATATTTCCAAACTGTAACTTTTCGATTTGACTTCTCAGTAATAAAAGTTCTGTTTGGTAAAAATATTGTTTTCGAATTATGTGTAATAACATAATAGTGATTTGTTTTCATCAATTTAATAGTATGTGAGAATGTATTGAATAAAGTTGATTGAAAGTTATTTTGGTGTATAAATAGTATGACACCTAATGAGGCCTATCTCAATAAAAAAATACAGTCACCAGATTTTTCCGGTTGACAAAAATATTCCACAGTCGGTCTTATTGTACTTATTGTATTGATAGAAATCTGTGCGTTTTATATCTCGTATTTTTAACGCATGAGTTTTATTTTGTCATCAGATAAGGAAATAATCCGCTTGTATGTCTCGTCACGTATGTACAATGTTTGCACTTTGATAAAGATGTGCTGAATATGATGAACAATACCAAACAGGTGCTAATATTTATCATAGACTTCGCACCTTTGTGCAACAGCAAGTTGTCTTTGGAAATGAATGAAAATCAAAAAGTAGTTATGAATAAGTTTATTAAAAATAAATATTAACTTTTAGTACTTAAATCTAAAGGTAAGTCTGTGCGTCTGACTAGTGTTTCAATAGTCGTGTATTCACGTCGCTTTGAGCAAATAAGGTTCAAAGGCATCTCTTCCTCCATTGTCCTGTATACCTGCGGGCTCTCCTCTACTTTTTTGAGTGAAACCTCTTCCAATCGAGGTTGATCTTCATATGTGAACACTTTATCACTAATACTTGATCCCAGTGTTGGGTAGCTAAGGGTACTGGAGTAATAGTTTCTGTACGCATGCTCATACATCTGCGTATACTCCATGTAAGACATTTCACTAGTTGGAATTCTTACTGGGTAAACATGTTCAAGAGGCCTGATATAGGTGACTTGATCCATAGGAGCATAAGATATTGTTGTGGGGACGGAGTCTGACAGCTTGGGCGCGTATGTGTATGTCGGTAGCGTCGGTGATAGAGAGCTGACGGGTGGGTTGTAGGCTCTGCTAGCGTGAATCGGTGATGTGGGCTCTATCACAGTGTACGAAGAGCTATTTTCCTTTGAAGGTGAGAACGTGTCGGGGCTGTATACTTCATCCGATGATTCTCGCCTTGTGACTTGCTCTGTGGTGAAATGTTTGTAGGTTTTGACGTGTTTCCTCAAACTGGACGGATCTGTGTAGCGCTTGTTGCAGCCGGGGACTTTGCAGCAGTAGGGTTTCTCGACTGCATGTGTTCGTGTATGCTTGAATCGGTCGCTTGAGTTTGAATACGCCTTGCCGCAACCCTGTTGAAGAAAATAAATGACAAATTAAAACTTACTGTTAACAGTTAACCTTTGTTTTTTTTTTGGTTTAATTATGTTGGTTTTCGAAAAATTTGGACTGAACAAAATACCTTTGTTTTTTTTTTTTTTTCGTTTAAATTAGTTTTGTTTTCGAAAAATTTTAGTGAACAAAATATTTACCTCATAGGCACAAACGTAAGGTTTCTCTCCAGAATGTGATCTGAGATGAATTTTCAGGTTTTCAGCTCTGGAGAAACTCTTGTTGCACTGGTTACAGATGTGTGGTCGTTCATTTGTGTGTGTTCGTACGTGGACCAGCATTTTGTACCTGTTAACAAAAACAAAAATAATAAGTTAAAATGCTAAAAGAAACAATATTATTACAAAAAATAACCTTTTTCAAGTTTTTGTTTTAAAGTTTGGTTTAAAGTCAGAAACTAACCGTGCATTAAAGCCTCTTTGTGGTCTCGTGCATCCTTTCCATCCGCAATAAAAGAGTCCATCTCTATGTGCAAGCGCATGTGCACGGGCGACGTGCGCGGAGAGGCGCGCCACGCTCGGGAAGTGCGCGCCGCAGCCGCGCCACAGGCACACTCCCTCGGCGTTATCAACTGTGTCAGAAGAATTCCTCTCAGGAGACGAACCACCGGACGAATCTTCATCTGCCAACTGCAAAAAATATAATTATAAAACATTTTATTTTAAATGAAAATTAATTGTTTTCTTGTCGAAACATGTTTTTTGTGTCTGTTTCTGTGAAAGTTTGCAACTAAAACATATCGCACCTGTGGTGGAAGAGGCGGCAAAGCTACAGGTCTCGCAAAATAGGGAGCGAACCTCTCGGCAGGCATCCACCGTGGCACCCTGCACCCATCCCGAGGTAAATCCGACCTCCATGCCGGAAACACTAACATCGTAAACACTTGTTCACTAAGAAACTTCTAACAAATAAAAAACTAGATGTGGTCACCGCGCGGTCGCTACGGACAATGATGGCGGGCGCTTGCGTCGCCTACTTATAAAACGTCTGCGAGTGACAACGCGCTGATAAGAGTCCCCCGCGAACATGATATCTCCATTCATTTTTGAAATTTTCCCTGCAGAGTGCGCAGTTGGCGTATTTTTTCCTTTCTATGAAAATTAAAAAAAAAAACTTTTTTGGTACCCTTCGGTCCACTGCAATAACGGTTAGTTTGGCTTGAGCGGGTTGTATCATTAAACTCACGTAGCGACTTGTGTATGTGGGAGCGTTATCAGAAGCCGCCTGCCGCGGCTGCTGTCCAGTTATTACCAGTCCGATAGGCCGCGGTTCAATAGGTGACTGATAACGCAGTGTCGGTATGAAGCGACCTCTTACTGGTTCTTATTGACGATCTTATTACTAATTGCCTTCAGGACGGTAGTTTCAAGAACTAAGCGTTTAAGTTATGTGGTGGCTATCACGGAATTTAGATCAGGGAAACAAAATTGTGTACAAGAAAATTTAGATAGTAAAGAAATATCTTACTATCTTATGAATGCGTACAGAAATATCGAAATATAAGAATTTATTAAATATTCGACTTAAAAAATCACTTTATTGAAGAGCGGTCTAAAGTACGTACGTATACTGCTCCGCCGGTGTTAGGTACTTTTGTGTAACCCAACCAGCAAAGTAGTTCCTTAATACCTACCTAAAAATAACTCGCGATAGAAAAGTCAAAAGGTTGAGACTAACCTGTATGTTTGTACGTATCTATATCGAACAAGCAGTCTTCAAAATATTCGCCCGTGATTCCAGCGTGTTCTAACAAGAGCCACGTATGTATTTGGTTTGAAGATAAAAACCTTTACGGCTGTCGCAAGAGCACATAGCGATCAAGAAGTTCCGGGGTAAATTCCCTGTTCGGCAAGTGTAAGTTTCACTTGAGGAGGACATTCTTGGTAGCAATCAACTTAACAACAGTCGTATGTTACGTTACATAATCGTCATTCGTGAAATTAGCATCGATTACAAGTATACATTTTAGTGACAAGGCGTGACAAAGGTATTTTATATTTAAGTAATCGAAGTTTCAGCTAAAATTGCGTCGTAAAAACGAACTTTATACCTGAAAGAAGGTAATCCAGATAATACCTCCATTTCTGATTAAAATCCGCCAGACAGATATAACAAGCTGTCTGATAAAGATATAATATCAGCTAGGTCATCGGAAAATTCGAAGTACGTTGTGAGTTTCGTGCCTACGCGTGGCTTGACAGTGATGAGGGTGGCCCATAGAGCCGGTTGCATCGTGGTAGGCTTATCTAATCACGTGAGCCGGATCACTGATTAGGCAAATAAGCCGTTTAGATGAAGTCAAGACAGGTGAAGATTACAATTTTCTATGTAGTTTCCTGTTTCGTTTTATTGGGAAAAACGAACTCCTTGGATGACTTCTATGGATAAACATAATGCTAATTGAGATAGCGGTTACCATTCAAACGTTGCAACTTAACTCGGAATGGTGGGAAAATGCGTGTGCCTGTTCTTCAGAAATCCGGTGTTTAATTAAGGGTTCAACAAAACATAACATCACGCCTTGTTTCCCCGAAGGGTTGGGCAGAGGTGTACCTGTAGTACACCCACATTTCACCAGTTATGTTTAGGACTAATATAAGTAATAGGGTCGAGCCTATTGCCATCAACCGGGCACAAATCCAGACTCCGGGCTGTTACTGAGAAATTCCAGATAGAAAAACCCAATAACACGTTGCCCGACCTGGGAATCGAACCCAGGACCTCATGCCCAGCAGTAGCGATAGCGACCACTAGACCAACGATGCAAGGACTGACTTCAAGGCTCTAGTAGTTAATTCGTCCACGTCTCTGACAACCTTGTGGAAAAATGAAGGTGCGATACCAAAAAAAATATAGCATTTTCAATTTCCTGAAAATTTCTGGTAGCTTAGATTGTTGTACAACAACAAACAATGGTATTAAGCAACGTGACAAGCACCTACTTCTCCATTGGCACCGCACCGTGAGGAAATATACTGCAAAACGGTGCGTCATTGAATACTTGTTCAAACGAGTGATAATGTTAATCAGTAGTAGTGTGTGCTTGTGTGCGTGTGCTCAATAAGTGTGTACGCGTCCGTGACAGGCGCGTGTGAGCGCGCTCGGCCCCCTGCGGCCGACGCGCGGCGCGTGCGCCGGTTACGGCCGGTTCGCTTATCACTACTGTCGTCTTCAACGCTAACTCAGTCTCAGTGCAGGGTTTATGTAGGACTAAATAAAAAATATAACTACCATGTGCCACGATGAATAATAGCTTCATGAAATCTTTATGGACGGTTTATGTATTTTGGGGAAAATAAGAAATTTTATTCTATTGAGGGCAGATTGTATTTTTTATTATCGGCGTAAAATATCTGGGTGGTCGTATTATGTCCAGTTTATTTGTGATTCAAAGATGACACAACACTAAGGCGAGGTCATATTATTTGGAATATTAGGTAGTCATAATCGTGTCTATATTTATTCACAGCTTTGCCATAAATTGTTATTTAATTACTGGGTAATCTGTAATTATGTGAGTTAAACTCCACGTTATTTTTTTATCTAATTCTATGAAACGAAAAATGATGAGTAGACTGACTAGCTTTTTCTATCAAGTTAGGAGCCTTCCACCCGGCCCTTTCTCAAGCAACGTTTTCAGTTTCTTCACGACTCTCACACGACATTTTTCAGGTCATCAGACAACTTGAAGCTTAAAATGTCAATGCATAACACGACATGGCCAGGATCTCATTGAGTTCTACGCACAAGAGAAAAAAGAAAGACTGCAATAATTTACTATACCTATGCTGCTCCAGATGAAGATAATTTGGTTTTATCAAGAGGGAATACTTTCATAATAACGGTATTGAACATTTGTTCTGCAGAGTTTCCTGAAACGAACAGGACCAGTTTGATCAATCCCAATCAAGACCAGCAGAAAAAGTAATCTGAGCACTCTTAAGATAAAATTAGGTCATACATCAGTGCTTTTATTTTGAAAGCTATCGAGCTTTCTCTCCCTCAAGCAACCCTCATGCGCTGCCACCGACGACGATCCCCTGGAAGTGGCGAAGTTTTGGGCCAACAAAATAAGTATTCACTGCCGTGCCATCGATACGACGAGGGAGACCTATCACTTTCAGTGCAATAACTTTTCTGTAGCGTTGTTGTTTTCACTGATGGACCAAGTCTCTCTCAATGAGGATGTCTTTATACATGTGCGTGGTGGGTATTTGGATTATGGGCAAACAACAACGATTACGCCTTTATGCCTTAACAATGTGTGGGCTCACGTGTCGTCAAAGTGTCTACTTTGACACAACACATTGCTATTGTGTTTACTTTACTTGTCCGTATCGCAAAGTCCGCCGGGGGCAGGCGGACGAGCCGCCGCAGCCGGTTTGCGCCGGTTGTCCCTTATCACTCCCACCACGTTCAGCTTAATGTATTTCATCATCATGCCAATGTAAGTAAACAGCTACATAAAAAGTTAAAATGAAATGGTCATAATCTTGAGATGTATGAAAGTGAATGGTTCAAAATCAATTGGTAAAAGGCACCGGCAACATTTTAAGCGTATCAAGGGAAACCCTTTGAAAGGTTGCTTTCAGGGGGCCAACTATCACCTCTTACGTATAACAATTCCCACAGTGAAGTAAGTAGCATCAGGCAACTTTTGTTAATCGCCTTTCATTTATCCAATTTACAGAGTGGCAGGGACACAGGCTCAATCTGTAACCATGAATTCTGCACATGATTCTGGACCACCTTGCGTAGAAACTTATCGTAAAAGTGCAATACCTGCGCAGTCGAAATGTATGTAACTGCATTTTTTTTTAATAACCAAAGTAAAATTCAACGCAGTGTGGTTCAGAATCATGTACTGAATCCATTGTTTCAGTTTTACAGTTTGCGCGTTACTGTGCCACTGTGTATATTTGCAGAATGAAAGAAGATCAACAAAAGTTATTTACAACGCAGATGTGAGTGAAAACGCCGGATGGTTTTGCCGGACATAATATTACTTATTAGCAAGGTTTTTCACAAAGTTATAGTGCGTAGTACTCGCAACCGACGTGCGTGTATGGTCGTAAACGAAGCAGGAGTCTGTAAGGATCGTAGCACGTGTCGATCTGTAGTTTTTGGCGACCCCCATGGGAAGAAGGCGTGAGTTTATAAACATAAACTATGTATCCATACTAATATTATAAATTCGCACATGTAATTGTGTCTGTATGTTACCTTTTCACGCCTACACCACTGAATTTTGATAAACTTTTGGCAAGAAGATAGATGGCTACTAGTAAACTCGAGTTTGTGCTCATATGATTCGCTTTGACGAGTCCAATACATTGGACTAGGCCAACGAGGTGGATAGTTAGTGGAACTCTTCAGTGGCTCCTAGTAATTACTTCGACTTTTGGGTTATACGATTTATTTGATGAGTCCAATTGATTGCACTTGGTGCTGACGGTCTGATGATGGAGCCAGGAGGTGAATAGTACTCTTTAGTGGCACCTAGTAAACCGCTCGAGTTTGGGCTTTTATGATTCGTTCTGACAAGTTCAATAGATTGGTCTTGATAGCATGGGGTCTGATGATGGCGCCAAGAGGTGATAGTGGAACTCTTCAGTGGCTCCTAGTAAACCGCTCAATTCATAACTTAGTTGACTTTAGACTTATTAGGTAGACGAAACTAAACGAGACTAAAACGTAAAAATATGCAGTTTACAATACTCCAGACCGATATTATAAGTTGAAGATTTTTGAAGTAAAGGCGCTGTTGAATTAACTCGAAACACAGTACTAATATTATAACAAAAAACAAAAAGTACTTATGTAATTTTGGGTTATTCAAAAATCATCTCTTAACGGGGTGATAAGGGAGGACGATGACGATCTGCGAAAGATTGCAGGCAGATGCTGGATGCGTCAAGCTGAAGACAGGGCGCTATGGCGCTCATTAGAGGAGGCCTATGTCCAGCAGTGGACTAATATAGGCTGATGATGATGAAGGGAGGACACTGTCTATTTGAGAAATCTTATTCCAATGATCTATTAACAAAAAAATTGGCCCGAATACTTATTTATCTAAATAAAAAAGACAGAATCAATAATCTATATTAGTATAGTAGTGTACTATAATAATCTATGTTAGGGGGAGGAGCCTGTTTTTATGCTTTCACGGTTGCACAACGACATGCTTTGCTTTGCTTGGTAGTATAGATGCAGGCCTACCCTGCCGCCTCTGTGGCGGGGTCTTGAGGGAGAGCGCTACAGTCATGTAGATCCTCAAGGCAAGTCTGGAGATTGTTTCTTCCCGTGGTTGCCACCCCGTTCTTGGTCTAATTCCTTAAGAAATAGACGTAACAGAAACCTCCAGGCGCTAATTTTCCCTTCATATGAAATCTCACAATCCTTCACCCACCCCATCCTACCTACATTCCTGCTCCCTCCACCTCCATCTCCACAATTCCCACTCCTAACTGCGACCCCCTGTAACTGGGTGGTGGCGGGCTCACTAAAAAACAGCTGATGGTGAGTAGGAGTAAGCAGTTACCTGCGCTACGACCTGCGCAGTTGAGCGCCGTGAGCGGGGATGAAGGAGTCCGGGGGGGTTGAGCCGAACGGCTCTGGTTTGTAATGTGCCCGTAAGGCAACACGCCCCCTTGGGTCTGGATTTCAAGCGAAACCCATTAGCCAGGGATAGGGAAATGGTCACAGTGTCCCGTCAGTGGCCACAGGCGAGGTGCGCGAGGTCCGCTGAGGTCGTCGCCGTACGGTCGAAGCGGTAGGTAAAGCTCATGCAGACAGTGTAAGTGATGGTTGATCAGTTCGTGGGGGGTGGCCCTTAGGACCCCCTATGCCAGCCCGATCGAGCGCCCGATGTCGCACTGTAAGCCAGCCTTGCGCCCCTATATCTCTCTGGTAGTCTTAACGTTCGAGCTTTTTTACAGTGAGACGTTCCCAGTTGCGGGCTCCATGGAGGGTGGGAGCTAGAGAGACGAATTTTAAAATAATTTTTTAATATGGAGAAAAAAGGCCAATTAGAAAACCAACACAGCGGAGTGGAGGCGAAAGCCAATGAGACTCAAGGGAGGTGCTTGCACTTCCCTCGCCCCTGGTGACCATGCGGCTAACGCCGCTGGTACCAGCGCGGGCGTCGGTCCGGCTGTGGCGAAAACCGCAGTTAAGACCAAAAAGCGAAAGTCCCGCCTTAAAAAAAGGATGTCGGCGCTGATTGGGACCAGTACCGACCCTTATTACACTTAGGCGAAGACGGCAACGACTCATACCACTGCCGGTCCGACCCTCTCGACAAAGACCCCGGCGCTGGGTAATACTGGCACCGGGTATCCTACCAAACCACCTCCTCCTCCTGTGGCTCTTCTGGCCTCCCCTCACCAGAAGGCCGTCACCGGTCAAACGGCGACGGCCAAGTGCACCGAGGACGCGTTTTCACGCGCCTGGCAAGTACAGAAACGCAAGGGCAAGGGTAAATCCACTCAACATTCCCGTCGCCCTTCAGGTCCACCGGCTGCCTCAGTACAAGGCAAGCAAAGGGCTAAAATCACGAGGAAGGAGCGTCGGCAAACAGGCTGGAACCAGGGAATAGGCTCCCGCAACAAACAGGCTACTGCCGCTGGGTTAGTCAAATCGACTTGCGGCCAGCTAAACTTCTCCGCCGGTAAGCGGTCGCAGGCAGAGGCCGTCACTAGCCGACCAGCGCCTAGTCAACCGCCAGCCAGTGTCCCGGAGAGAGCTGAAGGTGCCACTAAAACACAGCGACCCGGTCGGATGGATCAGGCCGCAGCCAAGCGAGCCCTCAACGAGACTTTGACACCTCGGGGAGAGCATAAGCGGCCGCGCCTTGACCAATCCAAACGGGTCGCCCAAATAAGCTGCGCCCAAGATGCCAGCGCTAACCTCGACGTCGCGATTACTTGCGACCGCACGGGGATCCTCAGCAAGGACGTATCGGACCAGGTACTCGCTGTTATCCAGAAGCAGATCATTCTCGAGGCCTGCTCCCTCAAGCAAGACACTCCAGGGCCGACATTCAACGCCAAGCAGGTTCGCCGGGGGTGAACTGAAACTGTGGTGCGGTAACGACCACACCTTAGCTTGGCTAAGGAAGACTGTCTCCGACCTTTCTCTCCCAACTAGCATCTCCCTAGTTGTCAAGAGTCAGTCGGAGATTCTAAAGCGAGCACGATGTGGTGTCGTGATCCCAGACGAGCAGGGGGTCTTCGGACAGCCGACCAATATTGGGCGCGCTCTCAGCTACCAGAACCCCTGGGTCGACATCAAGAGGTGGGTGCTCTTGCATGCCGACAAACAGGCTGCGTCATGGTTCGTGGTGGTCGGTGTCCCTGAAGACCAAATTCCGACCCTGAAGGAGGCAGGACGCCGTTTCTCAATTGGATTGGGGACAGTGTACGTGAAGTTTCAGGGTCGGAACGGGAGGTTCACCGACGTCCCCCAGGGTTGGGACCCCGCCACGGGAACCATCGGCGAGACGCCAGCACCAGCAGGGGAGTACACTCCACCACCAAACAACCCGGAAGCATCAGCGGCCGAATCTGCAATAGCAGAGTTGGCCGCTCCTGCTGCCGCCACCGTGGTCGCCGTTCCTTCTTCGGGTGAGGAGAACGATATCATCCTGTCCCCGGCTTCGGGCCAGGGGGGGTTCGGCCAACGATGGCGTCCCTTTCGTCGACCTGTAGAGTCCTCCAGGCCAACCTCCACCACAGTCAAACCGCGACGGCTCAGCTTCGCAAGTGGCTGGAGGTTCAACACACAGCCATTGCCCTTTTTTTTGTTCCCGGGGTGGAAAATACTCATGGATGTCCTCCGCCCGCGGGCGGGCGGGGTCTGTCAGACTCTTACTGAGAAAAAACCACCCCGGTGTTCCATCTCACACCTACGTCGGGTTCGCGGGAACATGATCTTCCGCGACCCCGACTGGTGCGGGTTGGGGGGGGGGGAGTGAGGTGTTTGACTCCCCCCGCAACGTCTAAGAGGGGCGCGCGTGGAACACTACGCGCCGCCACCTCGGGTCCTGATGTATGGGGGGCGGCGGACGTCCCCGAGTCCGCCGTCCCTGGACCCATTTAGGGGGGCTGGAAGAGGGCGTTATCCGCCCTCCGCCTGCGCCCGGTGCGCCTGCTGCGGATCGGGAGAGTGGACGAAATCTCTGTGTGGAAGAACTTCAGTTGGCCAACGAGGTCAAATACCTGGGGGTCATTCTAGACAGTAAAATAAACTGGAGTAGTCATTTGGACAACAAACTAAACAAGGCCTGCGTATAGTGCAGGAAAATGATAGGTAAAAAGTGGGGAATATCCCTTAAAATTATACTATGGCTGTACACCACAGTGATCCGCCCCATGATCACCTATGGGGCCGCGGTATGGTGGCCCCGAACCAAGCTGGCTACAGCCTCAAACAAACTACAACGCATGCTACGACTAGCCTGCATGGCGGCTACGGGCTGCGTGAAGACCACTCCGACTGCAGCAGTTGAAGCCATGCTGGAACTGCCACCGCTCCAGCTGTTCATACAGCAGGAAGCGACACTGGCGGCGGTTCGTCTTAAGGCACTAGATCTCTGGGGTAAGAGAGCCACACCACACACCGCGCTAATTGAGGGACTCAACAAGGAGTTCCCATTACGAAAGCTATTAATGATCGGGTACTCAAACAATTTATCTTTGATAAAAAATACAAGATCCAGCTTCACGTGGATCGTAGGTGCGAGGGTTTGTGCCCTGCAGAGCTGCGTATCTTCATAGACGGATCCAAAACAGGTAATGGCACAGGTGCTGGAGTCTTCTCGGAGGACCTCAACATTCGCATAGCCACACCATTGGGGGCCTATAACACAGTGTTCCAGGCTGAATGCATGGGTATTTCTCTGGCTGCTTCGGCCATCATGGCCAGGGAATTTAGGGACCACTCGATCCGGATACTCTCAGACAGCAGGGCTGTTTTGTAAGCGCTGAACAGCCACACAGTTGAATCTGGGCAAATATACGAGTGTCACCTGCGCCTTAATCAGGTGGGTAGCCTCAATAACATAACCATTCAATGGATCAAAGGACACAGCGGTTCGCTGGACAACGATGCAGCTGATGAACTTGCCAGAAGGGGGTCGAGTGAGGCACCAGTGGGACCTGAACCCAAGATGGGTTCAGGACCTCTTCGGGTACTTACTCACTCTGGTAAGGAAACGCACCAGGGATCAATATCACAAACTATGGTCGGAACAGGTGAGTGCAGGCTGGCTAGGGAAGCACTCCCTGCTATTGACGGCCGCATCACGAAACAGGTTCTCCGACTAACCAAACAACAGCTGCGTATAGTTACGGCAGCTTTAACTGGCCACGGGTCTTTTAATAAACACCTCTTTGTCATAGGAGTCACAGACAGTCCGCTGTGACAGCAGCTCATGTGCTTCTACACTGCCCGGTGGTCGCCACATACAAGGCAACACCAAGGCGTTGCTGGCCTTCCTCGAGGAGCTGGGGTGGATCGAATGATCGATTTTCTCACCGTACGCAAAATACGCGCAATATCGTGGAGTTGCGGACACCAACCCGTACTACCTATTAATTATTACCTATCTATATTAGTAATATAATACAGCTAATGGAGTTTGTTTTTTTGTTTGAATACGCTGATTTCTGGAAGTACAAGTCGGATTTGAAATTTGTTTTTGCACTTGATAGCCCAATTCTGATAGCCCAAGGCTATTTAACATCAAGCTACGACCCTTTACCTCCGGCGGGCGATGCGATGCGACGTGGTGGGTCGGGGGTACAGTAAATTTCACGCGGACGAACTCGCGGACAAAAGCTTGTTGGATTTAAAAGAGGAACTAATACAAGTCAATTTAATTTTGTAAGAATTTTTTGTACGTGACAAAAGCGTGTTCTTTAAGTATTTTTTTAAATAAAATATTTTGAAAGAAATTTATATCTACCTAGGGTAACATTAGGTATGTTTGCAAAAATAAATTTGTGTGAAATACCTACATATAAAAACTGCCTAGGCTTGCCTAATGTAGGAAAGTGCTACCATGCATGCAGTATTCAGCACATGATGAACCGATAAAAGTAGTTTCTGTTTGACGACTCAAGTTTTGTTTTCCAGTCCTTCTAATAGTAGCCTGTACTTATCATATTCCGGAATAAAAAGAACATTACGAGTACTGTTTATGATTGAATTAATTGTTGGAGTCTGATAAAATCCCTACGATATATTAATGGGTTATATATAAAATGTAATAATTTTTACTGAGATGGGAAATAAGTTTAACAGCAGACCTAACTTACAGGGCAAAAGTACTTCTGTGGACTTCCGTATGAGGTAGTACCTTGTTTGTATTTAGATAGATAAATTCAAATGTTTCTTATTTATTTTCTATTCGACCCTGCTACAGTCAAAAGAGTCATGTAATTAACATACAGATCCAACCGCATGCGCCAACAATAATTTGAAGCCTTGATTCAAACAGTTAAGAATTATTATATACGCGAAATTTTAGTATCCGAATAGTTCGCGTAATTTTGACACGAATTATCCGGTATAATAAATGTAAAAAAGAAAAGTGATTTGTATTTTTGTACAAGTAAAACAAGAAATTTGTAAGTGTTTCTTGCGCACTGGCGCGCATTCGCTAGTCGTTTTCATGAGTGTTAGTTTGGATTACATGCGGCCGGTGGAATATTTCATAGGTGTGATGACGATATGAGCCAGACACCAATATCGGTAGTAGTTGACGGCGGGCGATAACACCGATATCAGATAACATGCCTAATCCTTCAGTCTTCGATGGCATCATCATGTTGCAGTGTAATCATGCTGTATATGCGTGATTTATTAATTATATTACGCGCTTTTCGATCGCGATTCTTACCTTCTACAATCCCACCGCAACACCAATGTGTACCTAAATCTTAGTAATAGACATTTAAACAAAAATTCACAAAAAAAAAAAAAAACATCGTGAAAAGCCCTTTAGAGCTTTGCACGATGTTTTCTTTTTTTTGCAAATTTTTGTAACGCGTAATTAATTTTTTATTAACCCCCGACGCAAAAGAGAGGTGTTATAAGTTAGTTTTTTTCGAAAGGTGACACCTGATAATCGAGAGTAATCTTCGCTATGATTTAAGAAAATCTGTTCAGTTGTTTCAAGATTATTAGGTGTTTTCTATTTGATGAAGGGATGTGAGCATCTTCCAAAGGTCTGATCGAGCCGAATTTGGAATTTTATTACTTCAATGATATTAGAACCACCTAGTAACCTTGAACTGATGCTGCAGCATCCTTTACCTACGATCCAACACCCTCACCAACATACAGCAGAAGTATCGTGTTTGGGCTCATTGGAATGGTCTCAATGAATAGATTATAGATAGATGGTGATCAGGGTCTGATGATGGAGCAGAAAAGAGAAATGAGGATAAATTTGTAACTAGCATTACTGTGGACTACGTACCTACAGCTGCGCATATTTTTAACGTGGCACGTGTCGATCTTAGCGTGTTTACTATTACTACTTATAATTAAACATTTAAAAACCCCCTTTTAAAAAATAAAGTGGGTTTTGGCCCTTTAAGTTTAATATAATTTATAGGTAATATTTTGATCAAAGCATCGTAGCCTTGGGGGACGGCTACTACGACGAATACTACTGTAAAAATGATAATTGTCAACTTCCTATTTACGTTAGCCGTCTTCCGGCGCGACGACTCGATGCTTTGATCAAAATATTATCTACAACTTATATTCAACTTAAAGCCAAGACATGTATATTTTTTTATCTTTTTATTGGTTTGGCGGTTTTAAAAGTAAAATTGAAATACTTTGCTGTTCCATTTTTACTAAAGGACACTAAGGCATTTCAATCTACGAACCATTTGTTGTCTTGATAGGGCAATAGCAATACTTTCAGGTAGGTAATACTCATGAATAAAATAGCTTCGAACGGCCCTACACCTACGGAAAATTGTACTTTTGCAACAAAAAAATATAGTAGCGCATTAGTAATGATGAATGGCCTGATTTTCTAAGGCAATGCAGTTTTATTGTAAAGGAACATATAACATTTTGTTAGATAGATAATAATATTAAATGTTATTAAGACCGCTGGTATAGTCGAAAATAAAACTGAAGCCGCGCCGCGCCGGACGGCGCCAGAATTGATGCACATTTAGACTGCAGGATCCTTTGACAATTTGTATGTAGGTACGCGTGAACTCGTGAAATACCTATAGCATAGCACATCATAGTTTGTCGGCTTGATAGGCTATAAGGTCCGACTACTTGAAACTCGCAATAACATAAATTAAGTTGTTTGCAAAAATGAGAGCGATTAGTTTTGCGTAGATACATATTTTATCGTGTTACGGACAAGGAATTATCGAAACCTTATGAACAAAAAAATTACATAGGTATTTTATAAAGTTGCATTTTTTTCCACTAGAAAAACTTTTCAATTTTGCGTAGATAACTGTAAGGTATTTAATGTTTTTTATGCTCGTGACGTGACTGTAGGTACTATAATAGTATTTGTTAATAATATTAGCCACTAACAATTACTTATTCTATTTTATTTTGTGAGTACGTGTTTACATTGACGCGCTTATCTATACAATCCAAAGAATATAACTACTCTCTACCGAGAGATACAATCGTTCAAAGAGTATAATAATGACAATCGTTCATATAAACAAAAACCGAATCAAATAATTGACACGCTCATTCTAAACTAGGTTGACCGTTCGAATATGTTAACTAAAGTTATTTTACTACCAGCCTGCACAACATAAGGTCGGCTTTCGCAGACAACCTCATTACCTATACCTGCATAGCTACGTGCTGAACTGAAACGGATGTAAAGTAAATAAAATCTAATGGTATGAATGGCCTCAATCGGGACTCTAGAATAAAAGGAGTAGATTGAACGACAATGCGCCGGCAGATATGATATCACAAATTTAAATATCTTTCAAACTTTAGTATCATTATGTAAACTTTGAACATACCGCTTCCGTGACTGTAATACCAAAGTTCACATGTGGTAAGGTAATTAATAATCATAATTATAAATAAAATGAGTGATACTATCCTATCAACTTTACCGTATATTGTAACGATTCGATCAAATATTGCAAATTTGAACAGTTAGCAAAAAAAATAGCCTACCATTGGTTCATGCGAATTTTCTCAAGCAGACGGGATTAGCCCGTATGACACCGTCAAAAAACACTATTCAAAGAATAAAGACAAACGGGGCAGCGGCTACTGCGTTTAAGTAAAATGATTATTTGCGAGTCTATAGTAAAACAAAAGTAACACGAAAATATAAAGACTCACCATGGTTTGTTCAGGCTCCTTGGTTCCTTCAAAACCTTGTTAATAAATCTGCTTATCGGTGTCAGGTCAGCGGCTGCACCGGTGGCCAACGTCAACCATTATGATTTTTCCCGCCAAAACATCATGGCGACTTCGACCACACGCGAACTTCACCAAAATAAAAACTCGAAAATAGCCGCCTCGATAATGCCGCGGCGAAATTAAAATAGTCATTCGTAATGTGACGTACGACGTGTTTTCCCCCCCAACTGAGTTTTCTTTGGGGTTTGATGTTTTTTTTTTACTTTTAGAACTGATTAGGTATGTAAGTAACTTTTTGTGGGCTGTCATACTTAGGTGGAATAGGTAGAGAAAGAGAGGGTTCTTTTAAACCAAAGTCATTTTCGGAGTTAGTAAAAGGAATTCTTCTTGAATGTTTCTATTTGCGACTGCCTCGTTGGTGCCCTACTGCTGAGCAAGAGATTCTGGGTTCATTCCCGGGTCGGGCAAAGTGTTAAGGGGTTTTACATCTGGAATTTCTCAGTAGCAGCCCGGAGTCTGGATTTGTGTCCATGGGACTTTAACATCACTGACGAAATGTGGGTGTACCATAGTTGCACGTCTACTTAACCCTTCGAGAAATACAGGCGTGATAATGATATGTTTCAATTATTGTCATTAAACTTTGCTCAGCATGGAAACTTTATTTTCTGCTGTACCTTCAAGTACACAGGTTTATATTCCGTTGGAGACAAAAATACCTTGTGGGCGACCACCAGGGACTTCGTCTTCATAATTTTACCTGCACACACAGATCAATTGAAAAAGTTTCTTAAACTGTGTGATACACATATTTGGTCTGGCTTGGTAAGAATGTTAAGTTATGTTCCAAAATGCAACATTTGCTATGGATGTTTTTTTTTTTTACCGAAACATACAGAATACATTTTCGACATAATAATATAAAGCAACAAAGACGCACCATGAAAATAACACCTAGAAACATTCTGTTCTATATAGCATATGGGAAGAACATGTACACAACAATGATAAAGCAACCTGCATGTCGATTCTTTTATGATCTCACCGTGAAGACTTGCGTGGAGTGAGCTGTCAGTGTCATCCCAGCTTGGCCAAGCCCTAGCAGCAGTGGCACTGACAGCTCACTTCACCTTAGTTTACACGGTGGTTAGGTTACAGAATAGCACTCCTGGATTACAGAAGAAACGAAACGGATCAATAGATGTGGAATGAAAAGAGCGAAGAGAAAATAAATGAGAAATTATAGTTAACAGAGGGAACAGTTAGACTACATAACTGGAAGTCACCGGCTATAGACAAAATACAACATTGCTAATTAAAACTGACGATAATACACAAGTCACATGATACTACAAAAAATTACGGTGATTGTGCGACATCACTGAAATGTTGCCCCTAATAGTAAATACGTACTATCTGAACAACTGTCTTTACTCCTCTCGTTAAGTAGCGAAGAACGGAGCTATTGCAACTATAAGGTTTGTTATAATTATGTAATTGTTTTCATGGTGGTCATTACGCCATGAATTGTCAAAAGCAAAGTTGTAGAATTTGCTAGCGTAAACACCAACCGCTTATAGGTAAGCATATATGAATAGGGATATACATATATGAATGTAGTGTGTGAAGCACTTGTCGGCCTACCAATAGAAGTATGATTATAGTCGTGATAGAAGCAGTACAAATCAATCCACTCATCTTGCCGCTGTAACAGATTCTCAGAGTTCCAGCACCGCACTCACAAGTAAAATCACTTTACTCGATAATTTACGTGATGTTTTATCATCAACTGCATTATTGAAATTGTACCTACATATGACAGTGAGAATCGCGAGGTTGTTGCTCGTGCCTAGCTCGACAGCGGTAGGTCTTATTTTATCACCCAACAGTTGCATCAACAGTTAAAATTTAGGTTTCAATAACAAAACATCGCTAATAAGTAAGATGTGCCACATAACTGTGAAATCATTAAATGAAAACTTTCCAAGTTCTTTTAACTGTTCCATTATTCCTTCTATTACTCATAACGTTCGGAATCGTTACTTTGATATTAATCATTTTAATATTTTGTCACAACAAAGGTATCTGTAGGTATGCGGCACCTAACAGGTTTTGGTTTTTCTGGGACATTTTAGATTCGCATTATATTTAACTAGCTGTTGTCCGCGATCCAGGATAAAAAGTAGCCTATGTCCTTACCCAGGTCATGGTCTATCTGTGTGCCAAATTTAATCAAAATCCGTTCAGCCGTTTTAGCGTGAAAGCGAAACAAACAAACAAACCTACTTTTGCATTTACACTACTTTAATTAAGTTATAGGATCGTAAGGATAAGGAGATGGAAAGCCAATCCATACTAATAATATTATAAATTCGAAAGTAACTATCTGTATGTCACCTTTTTTCGCCTAAACCACTGAACAGAGATAGATGGCATCTTAGGAAAGGACATAGGCTTTTTGTCTCGGTAGCACGTTCTTGCAAGATAATTTCCAATATCTACGCAGGTGAAGCCGCGGGCAGAAGCTAGTGCTTTATGAAACTAAGCTTAGGGGGATAGTTTCTGATCCACTTCACAACAACCCTGTATCGGCTTTACCACGTATTCAAACGTAATTTATTTTTATCATTGTACGGGTGACATTAGAACCACCTGATGCATTTTCTTCTACTACTACAAGTAAGCAAGTACTAAGCAGAGGACGCTTAGATGGTTTGGTCACGCTTCCAATTTTTGTCACTAGGCCTTCTTTGAAAACGCAACGTTACTTTATCACAACAAAATCAACTCAACCTAAAAGCATTCATTAAAACTAAACTAATTAAAGGCACTTTTCAATTATCAAGGCATTGTTCAGTCAGAAATATGAAGCTAGAATGAGAAGCTATGCCCATTCCAAAGCGTAATCGTTTCGTATGGAATAGAACGGATCATTCAAGTTGAAATTATACATGTAGAAAGTGCTCGTTAAAAGAGTCCATAGAATAAAAAATAAAACACAGAAAGTCGTGGCAGCTAAGTGATGTCCATTGACCAGTCACAACTGATGGCACTCGTAAACGAACATGACGCATGGATCAGCACCATTCAGAAAAATGAAGAAGAAAATTTGAAGGCAACTGAACTATCTGACGTAAATGACACATGCGCCACCATCAACGAGAGGTTTGAGTCAGCATATCGTAGTCTCAACTGCCAGGGAACATTCAAGTCAATGAAAGACGTACCCAGTTAAAGGTAAAAGTAGTTAGTTACATAGTACTAGTAAATAGATAATACCAACATCATTTATCATTTAGCATTTTTCAAACTCAATGCATTTGTTTCAAATAAAACAATTCCATGCACTTTTGAATTTTCAAGGTCGGTCGGTCAGAAAGTTGCCCATTCCAAAGCGTAGTAGGTACCTATGGCGAAGAAAGGGCAAGAAACTCCACCGACAATCTTTTAAATCAAATTCGTCAGCCTGAATCCTAGTTAATATTTTAGGAAAATCATATATTTTGACAATTGTTTGTAAATATGTGAGCACAATGTACCTATCACGTGATAAGTTTATATGCCTCTGCTTTATTTTATTTTTTTGTACCAATAATGGTATAGAATTTTTATTCTTGGTGCATCGTCTTCACATATAGAAATATAATTATTGTATACAAAATATAGTAAAACATTTTAAAAGAGTAACGGTGGAGTTTCTTGCCACTTCTCCATACGAAACTACTTTTTGGAAGTGGCGCCTAGAATCAGTTCTATTTTTAATGTACCTAAATTTTGACGTTCAAAAGTGCCTTTTTATGGGCCTATTTGAAATAAATGCTTTGACTTTGACTTTGACTTTATGGTTAAAAATATTGGTTACATCATTCAAGTTGAAATCATGCATGTGAGAACGATGCAGAAAGTTTAAAGCGTCCGTAATATAAAGATAAAAAAAAATAAAAAATTACAAAAAATTAAAATACACCGCATTTATCAATTAGTTAATTCGCCCTTGTGGCTGTAACCCGGACCAGCATTGAGCCAACCTTTCTTGTCAGCGATATATTTCCCCAACCTAAGATATGCTTGGCTGCTTAATGTGCGTTGTAAAATTTAAAATTCGTTTCGTCCAGTTTTTTTCTAAGTGGGGAGGTGTTTTAGTATAACATTCTATGAAACTCGAATCTACTTTAGTCAGCCTGAATCCTAGTTGAACTAATTGGTCCCTATTTTTGGTGTTAAAATTGTGTCTTTACAAAAAATATGTAGATTTTCCCTTACGTAGGTACATGATGTTTTCCTGATGTTATTAATGGCTCTGATGGCTCTTCTGCAGTATTAAAATAGACTCGATGTCTGCAGGCCGTCCCCATACTGTTACTGTTAGCCTGTACCATCTAACTGCTGGACAAAGGCCTCGTCCCATGACTTTCAGTGCTTGTGGTCCAGTGCAACTACGTCGGGGTCGCGGGAACATATGATTCTTCCGCAATCCCGACTGTTGCTGGCCTGCCTCGGCGGGCCTCCTCGTGTTGGGAGGGGGAGTGAGGTGTTATACTCCCCCCGCAACGTCTAAGAGGGGCGCGCGTGGAACACTACGCGTCGCCACCTGATGTATGGGGGGCGGTGGACGTCCCCGAGTCCGCCATCCCTGGACCCATTTAGAGGGGCTGGAAGAGGGCGTTGTCCGCCCTCCGCCTACGACCAACCCCTTGCCCCTTGCGACGGGTCTGATGAATGGCCCCGTCGCCTACCATTTTTCGTTCGCAGAGGATAGGGAGAGCGGTGCACCGCAATACCGGCACTCCTCTCCCACCGCGGCCCCACCACAGTTGCGGTGTTGCCAAACAACACCGCAACCATGGCCGCTACGTCATCGGCTTGTCTGCAAAAGCCCTGACGAGCGGCCCCTCCTCGGGTTCCTCTTAGCTTCACCGTGGGGGTCCAAACCACGGCTACTGAGCCCTCCCGCCTCGTCAATGAGGGAACCCATTTGGGAGATGCGTCTTCTGCCTCGCCCAACCTTCTCTTTCATATCTACAATGAAGCACTAAAATCGGTAGATACATTTAAAATGTAGGTACACGTGTAAAATACACGAAGACTGCCTGCCGGTCCGCGGGACGCGTGTGTCCATCTGCGTGGTCCCGAAGCGAACAATGAAGATACGGGGGTGCTGGTGCTTCTGCTTGGTTGCTTCCGCTTACAAACCGCTTCTTTCGAAGCGAACTTGTTTCTTCATATTTGTCAATACGTGCTCGTCTTTTTCAAGATGATTGCTTCACTGTTTCTTGCAGACTGTCAAAAACGTGGTAAGGTAATTGGTTCGGTGGTATGTGGTAACTGTTTCGGTGATATGTGGTAGCTGGTTCGGTGGTATGTGGTAACTGGTTTCTTGTGACTGTGTGACGGGTACTGTGTCACTACATCACTCCCCCCTAAGCGAAGCGTACGTTGGGTTTCACTGCGCGGCCGGATCGAGTGACGATTACGTCGCGCGGTGCGCTGCCGGTCGATGACCGCGGCTCGTCGCTCGTAGTTGTGTTCTCAGTGCATGATGTCTGATGTTGCGCACATGCTGGTATGGAAGTGGTAAACTCTTCTTCGTTGAGTAGGTGCGCTGGCTTAAGTCTGTCTATTGAGACAACTGTAGTTCGAAGTGGCGTTTGTATGGTGTAATGCTTGCTATCCCGATGAATCACCTTGAACGGGCCGTCGTAAGGAGGGGTCAATGGACTTCGCACGGTATCGTTACGCACGAAAACATGAGTGCACGTCGCTAGGTCCTTGTGTACAAACGTGCTCCTGTTGTTGACACGTGACTTGCTGCTTGGTGCGAGTGATGCCATTGTTTCGGTCAGCTGACGGACGAATTCTGCGTCTTCATTTTTCGGCTGTGTAGGCGCAAAAAAATCTGACGGTATTCTCAGTGTTGATCCATAGGTCATCAGGGCCGGGCTGACTTGTGTGTCTTCACGAAGCGCTGTACGTAGTCCAAGCAGCACGGTCGGTAATTCTTCGCTCCAGTGTATGCCGGCGCCTCTCGCCATGAGCGCGGCCTTCAACGTTCGATGCCAGCGTTCGACTTGACCATTTGCTTGTGGGTGGTATGCAGTAGTTCGAATCCTGGTGATGCCAAATTTCTTCATCAGTGCGTTGAATAACGACGATTCGAATTGTCTTCCTTGATCCGTCGTTACACGTAACGGGCAGCCAAATCGCGATAACCATCCCTCGTAAATTGCCTTAGCAACAGTGTCGGCGGTGACGTCACGAATAGGTATTGCCTCCGGCCATTTAGTGCAGCGGTCGATCATTGTCACAAGATATCTGTAGTCGTTAGATGGCGGCAATGGTCCCACGATGTCAACGTGAATGTGTTCGAATCGCGATGATTTTTGAAACTCGCCGAGTGGACTGATAACATGTCGTTGAATTTTCCCGCGCTGGCAACCGATGCATGACTTCGCCCACAAACCAACTTCTCTGTTCATACTTGGCCAAAAAAACTTGGTAGACATTATTCTTCTTGTTGTTCGTACACCAGGGTGACTTAGATCGTGTTGCGCTTTGAATGCTACTATACGATAAGTCGCTGGTAGGTATGGACGAACGTTGCCGGTTGATGTTTCACATATGATAGGTCGCTGACCTCCGGGCAATGTGATAGGCGCAAACTTTAGACTTGGGTTGGACATGCACATCTTCAGTTCTTCATCATTTTCTTGGTCTTGAGCGAGTTGGTTGTAGTCGATTGTGGAGTGCGAAAAGTTGATTTCTTCGATGCGTGATAAGGCGTCCGCTGCTTCGTTCTTATCACCGTGAATGTATTCGATTTTTGCACAGAACTGACTAATGTAGTGTAGCTGGCGTTCTCTTCGTGGTGTATCGCTGCTACTCGGCGTTCTTGTCAGAGCGTAAGTTAGCGGTTTGTGATCGGTAAATATTGTAAGGTCACTGCCCTCTATCAGTCTACGTAGGTGTTGAACTGCGGTGTACATTGCTAATAATTCGCGATCGTACACGCTGTAGCGTCGTTGCGTCTCACTCATAGATTTTGAGAAAAACGCCAGTGGTCTCCACGTGTTGTCCAGCTTTTGTTGTAGAACGGCGCCGATGCTAGTATTCGATGCGTCGGTAAATAAACATAGCGGCGCGTTAGGTATCGGGTGAGTCAGTGTTGTTGCTTCGAGTATGGTTTGTCGGCACTTCTCAAAGGCTTGTTCTGCTACTTGAGACCATTGTATCGGAGTTTTATCATTCTTCTTGCTGTTGTGTAGGTATTTGTTCAATTCGTGTTGGTACTCGGCTTGCTGTGGTAAACAACTACGGTAGAAGTTTATCATTCCTAAAAATCTTCTTAGTTCTTGAACTGTTTGTGGTTTCGGATAGCTGACTATGGCTTGTATTCGTTCTTGAGTAGGTTTGATGCCTTCTGATGACACTTCGTATCCGAGGAATTCGATGTTTGTCTTGTCAAACTCACACTTGTCGATGTTAAGACTGACGCCATAGGTATTTAGGCGTTCGAGTACTAGTTCTAAGTGGCGGCGGTGTTCTTCCTTATTTCTCGAGTGTACGAGCAGATCGTCGACGAAACAGAATACATTGTCATCTAGTCCTCGCAGAACCTCGTGCATGAAACGTTGAAAAGTTTGACCAGAGTTCCTTAAACCGAACGTCATGCATGTGAACTCGAAGAAACCGAATGGTGTTATTATCGCTGTTTTTTGAGCATCTTGTTTTGCGATAGGTATCCAGAAATATGCCATTTTCAAATCGAGTTTAGAAAATATTTTCTTGCCGTGGAGTTGGTATGTTAAATCTTGGATTCGTGGAATGGGGTATCGGTCGGGAATGGTGACGGCGTTGAGTCTCCTGTAATCGCCACATACTCGAAGTGATCCGTCTTTCTTTTTCACGATGTGAAGTGGACTCGCCCACGGACTGTTTGACGGCTTGCATATTCCCATCTCGATCATGCGCTCGAATTCGAGTTTAGCCGCTTTATATTTGTCGGGCGGTAGAGGGCGCGGCCGTGAGTAGATCGGCGGCCCAGCTGTCTCGATGTGATGTGTGACGTCATGCTTGGCTGGCGTTTTGAGTGTCATTGGGCGAAGTACATCTGGATATTTCTTCAGCAGGTCGTGATAAGTGTGGTCGCGGTTGATAATGTAGATAGATTCTTCTTTGCTGTGTATTTTGACGGCGTTTACACTAAGCTCGGTTACACGGTCGATGAGTTTTCTTTGGTGCAAGTCGACTAACAGTTTATGATGTACTAGGAAGTCGGCACCCAGTAATGAAGTCTTCACATTGGCGACGACGAAAGTCCACTTAAAACTTCTTCGTAAGCCTAGGTTGAGCTCGAGTGTGCGCTCTCCGTAGGTACGAATCTCTGTACCGTTTGCCGCGAAAAGTTTGTGTCGACAAGAAATTTTTCTCTATTGTTGGTGTCGATCACACATAGGCGGCGGCTTGTTTGGTTTACATCGACACCCGCCACTATCGATGTACGTTCTAGTTTTCCCGCTTTGCTAGGGAACACGGCGATTCACATTTACGTGCACTGTTCCCGAATCGGTAGTGGTAACGGCACATCCAGTCGGGATCGCCCGGCTTGCGAGCGTTATCCGAACGTTGTCTAGAATGTGAGCGTGAGCGGCTACGATGTGCGGTGTTTTGGCGGGAACGGCGGTACGACGAATATTGATGGTTGCGGAGTTCGGCGACATCGAGTGACAATTTTTCAATTTGTTTCGTAAGCATATTGATCTGTAGAGTTGTGATTGCGTTGAGCTGTACCTCATTGACTGCTGAACTTGTTGACGCAGGGTTTGCTGTGGAGACTGCGGCGACTGTAGCAGGTTCAAAATGCTCCATCATTTTGTCTGCCATTGCAGCTAGTACTTCGAGCGATGACTCGGTGTTGACGGAGAGCACGGCGCGAACTTGTGCGGGCAGCTGGTTGAGCCACATAACCTTCAGCGCTTCATCCGATAGTAGCTTGCCACTGAGGTCTCGCATTTTACGCAGCAGCTGGCTTGGCTTGTGATCGCCGAGTTCGAGGCCGCTGAGTAGCTTCTGTAACTGCCGGTGGTCTGACTCTTGGTACGTTGATATAAGTCTGTCTTTGAGCGCGCTGTACTTGCCAGTGATCGGTGGGTGTAAGACGATGTCTCCGATTTGTTCTAGGTCGCTGTTGCCGAGTAGCGGGACGACGAGGTTGAATTTCTGCTCCTCACCTATCTTGCTGGCAGCAACGGCGGCTTCAAATTGTGCGAACCACAGGCGTGGATTTTGGCGCCAAAATGGTGGTAGCCGTGCAGGCAATGAGATTGATGCCACGTCACTCTTCACCGTTGCGGTGCCCTGAGCATCGCTAAAATCGTCGGTATCTTTCGTCATGGTGATGATTCTCTGAGGATCTTGCAAGATTTCGATGTATCAGGAACGCAGACTTCGGCTGCAGGGTCGTGTTCAGATCACGTCGGGGTCACCACTTTAAGCGCTTGTGGCTTACTTATGTAGAGTATACAGGTAGGTAGGTACTATGTCGAAAATAAAACAGACTGGGCTGAACAGTGAACCGAACTTGACTTGATTGTCGACTGACTTTTATTTATCAAAACATCCTACTTATATACATTTATTATCTAGCTACCTCTAAACACTGGCCTGATGGTTTCCAATTAATCGACCAATAACGATGCGCCATAGGGCGAGCCGCGCGCGGGGCGCGGGGCGCTGTTTTGCACACGGCACGATTTGCCGCGAAAGCATAAATAGGAGTCGCGAGCTAGGCGCGATCCCCGACTCGACGCTCGACTCTCGCCGCGGACGGACGTGTTTGTGCGCTCTCCCGCTCCAGTGTTGTGTTTCCTGTTCCTACTCGTCGCAACCACGTGACGTCATCATAGTCGCCCCGACTACTCCGATTAAAATAAAATCAAGCAATTGATTTTATTTTTAATCAATTAAAAAGTGCCTTTTTCAAGGCAAATATTATTTCTTCATCAGATTTTCGTGTGTAGCTTCACTAGGCCCCTTCTGGGTAAAACCACAGTTTCGTGGTCCTCGGTTGAAACCTTACGGTGTCAACGAAGCCGAGTGGGGTGTTGACCCAATTCACACCCGCCGAACCCCTTCAGGGCGAGGCAGTTAGTTGGACGGGTCCCAGATAACCGGCCTTGGGGGATCTCCTAGTCGGCTCTGGTGACAGTTTTGCTTTTCAGCTACTCACCTAGTGTCTCTAGGGTGTGTCTACACCCTTCGCGCTAGACTGGTCAGGGCCCCGTTCGCACAATAAGACTGGCGACGGGTATACAAGCTTAGGGCTCACCATTAGGTACACACCTCCCTGTCTGCACCCGACAGGGAGGGAACTCATCCCCGGGCCAATCCACCCGGGGAGTTAGGTATAGGGTTAATAGGCTCTAAGTGGAAACTTAATTTCCACCATTCCCTCCCTTAGGCCTTCCCCCCACTCCGACCATGGAGGACGCCCTTATAGTGGCGTTCTTCAAGGAGGTCCTATTTAAGGACCCCGACTTCCTCGCCAAGTATGGCGCTAAATTCGCTGCACTACAGCAGTCCGTCCCCGGTCCCTCTGACCTAGTAGGCACCGACAGCTCGGACATCGCCACGTTTAGCGATGCCCTCGAAACCTCTCCGTCGCAACTTTCAGGTTGCTCGCCGCCGGCTGTCCACATGGACACCAGCGAGCCTTCCCCTCGCCCGACCTCGCCGTACGTAATCTCGAGCGACGACCAGAGCTCCTCCCCCTCTTCCGACGAAGGCATCTTTAAGACGGTCGGCTCCAAAAACAGGAGCCTCAAACCGAGTCCTGACACAAGGACGAAGAAGCCGGCTATAGAAGCCACCTCCGCTCCCGTGGCTCCATCCGCCACCGCCACCGCCCCCTCTCAGGCCGCCTCGGCCTCAACCTCTTCCCTCAGCCACAGTGCTGCCAAGCCCGCTGCCCAGCCTTCTACGGCAAAGAAAATCGCCCCCCCTCCCCCTGTGTACATCCAGGACAAGGAGAAGTGGACAGACGTGTCCAAATGGTGCACCGACCTGCGTATAGGCTACACCAGCGCGAAATCTACCCAACAGGGTATCAAGGTAACCGTTCCGACGTCAAACGATTACAGAGAGCTCACAAAGACTCTCCGTCTTAGAGGTGTGTCCTTCCACACCTACGCCCTCCCCGAAGACCGTCAAGTCCGCGTCGTGATCCGAAGGATCCCGAAGGAGATACCCGCGGAAGAGATAAAAGCCGACCTTCTGTCGCAAAACGTCCCCGTTGCGGAAGTCCACCGCATGCACCGCGCCCGAGGCAGGGTACCATTCGATATGGTCCTCGTCGTCTGCCCTCCTACTGAGGGTCACCACCCTATCTTTAACGTCCGTTCCGTCTGCAATCTCACCGGCTTGCAGATCGAGAAGCCTTTTAAGACCGGTGTCAGTGTAGGGCAGTGTCACCGCTGCCAACTCTACGGGCATTCGCAGATGCACTGCCACGCGAAACCCAGGTGCGTCAAGTGCCTGGGCGATCACGGCACTGCTGACTGCAGCCGACCTAAGGACCGCACCTTGTGCACAGAGCCGCCTAGCTGTGTGCTATGCGGAGACTCAGGCCACCCGGGCAATTATCGTGGGTGCCCCAAGGCCCCCAAATCATCATCTCCCAAACTGACGAAGCGTGCAGACGCCCGCCAGCAAAGGGAAAGCCCCCGCTACGCCCACGCGTGGCCTACCTCACAACACCAGGAGCGACTCAGTCCTCAGAGGCCCTCGCCCTGGAATTACTTCCACCATCAGCAGGCTTTTCCAGCCTTAGCTCCTAGACCCGTTCCTGCGGCCATCCCTCCACTTATGGACCCCCGCATCCGCGTCAACGCGCCCCCAGGCATTCCTGTGCCTCTAAACAAAGCCGCTCCTGCCGCTTCAGCTCCACCCGCAGCCACCCGTATGGTCGGTCAGAACCAGATGGACGCGTTCAATGTAATATCTAGTACATTCACGGCCTTCCTTACCCCTCGTGCCAGGAAAATGGCAAGTGAAATTGTTGCCGCCAGAAATGCCGGCAACATTTATATGATCCAAAATATATACAATGCGTACCCGGACATTACGCAAGCCCTGATGTCCTTCAACAACCAACCCAACCCTAATCATGGATAAAGGAATCCTCGCGCGAACCAAACCCCGATCCCTAAAGTTAGGTTATTTCAATGCCAATGGCATCCTGCGACAACGCGCTGAAATCAGCGAGTTCCTCCGCGACCATCACATCGACATCCTCCTTGTTCAGGAAACGTTCCTTAAACCGAGTTACCGAAATCCGTCAATTGCAAACTATCGTACAGTTCGCAATGACAGGACGCGTTGCCATAAGGGCGGTACCCTTATCTATTACAAAAAGGAGCTATACTGCATTCCCATAGACCCTCCCACACTCTCACGATTAGAAGTGTCTTGCTGCCGGCTTGGCATGACAGGTCATCAACCGATCACCATAGTTTCGGCCTACCTCCCCCCCATTAATACTTCGGAGAACTTCCAACTCCTTACTGAAGATCTTTCTGTCCTTTTTAGCCTGAGTGACTCCGTTATCATAGCGGGTGATCTCAACGCCAAACATCCCTCCTGGAATAGCACCAGGACCTCTTCCAGAGGGAGACACTTGTTCAACCTCTCCTCCTCTCAGAATTTCGATGTCATCGCGCCGATGACTCCCACTCATTTTCTCCCCGATCCCAATCACACCGCCGATGTACTCGACGTGGCGCTCCTACAGAACGTCAACCTACGGTTGGACTCTATAGAAGTGGTACAAGAGCTCGCTTCCGATCACCGTCCAGTAGTCATGAAACTGGTCCCCCGCATAGGTCTGCCCGATTCCACCCAACCCCTTCCCAACAAAGTGGTAACGGACTGGAGGAGAGTAAGCGATCGCTTAAAATCCACCACGTCCCCCCACTTGGACCCAATCCCCGACCATTTTGACTCTATCGCTGACACGACGGCCGCGATCGACTCATTCACAGCTCACGTACAATCAGTCCTGAACGATTGTTCAAGGGAAATTCCAGCGACGGATGACCGTCGCTGGAAGTTGCCGGACGATGTACGCGAACTGTTGAATGAGAAGAACGCGGCTGTCCGTGCCTACAGCAACTTCCCCTGCGACGCGAACAAAGCCCATATGCGTTACTTACAGCGTACTGTAAGAACACGCATAGAGGAGCTGCGTACCGCCGGCTGGGACAAGATGCTGAGCGAACTAGAGCCCACCCACCTAGCCTTCTGGCAACTCCAGAGGAAGCTCAGATCCGGAGAAATAGTCTCCATGCCCCCCCTGATCCGTCCCGACAAGACCATCGCCTTCGATGATGTCGACAAGGCTGAGCTTCTAGCCGACACTCTAGAAGTCCAATGCTCGCCTAGCTCTCAACCAGTAGACCAAGCTCACCTCTCTGAGGTCGACGCTGAAGTCGAACATAGAGCCTCCCTCCCTCCCGTCGAAGACCCAGAGTATCCACTGCCCCCAGTCACGCCCGACGAAGTGCACGACCTCATCAAAGGTCTTAAGGCTCGTAAAGCCCCCGGTTCAGATGGAATCACCAATAGGGTATTCCAACTTTTCCCTGCCCACCTGATAATGCTACTGACCACCATCTTCAATGGTGCTCTGAGCAACAACATCTTCCCACAGGCATTCAAAGAAGCCACCGTCATCGGTATCCCGAAGCTCGGCAAGCCAAAGTCAGAGCCTAGTAGTTACCGCCCCATCAGTCTGCTCAATGTCCTCGGCAAAATCTATGAGAGGCTTATTTATAAGCGCCTCAGAGACTACGCCGAGACAAAGGGCCTCATCCCCAACGAACAGTTTGGTTTTAGAACCCAACACTCGTGCGTTCAACAGGTCCACCGTATAGTCGAACACATCAACTTCGGTTTCCAACGAGGTTTGATGACCGGTGCTGTTTTCTTCGACATAGCGAAAGCGTTCGACAAAGTTTGGCACAACGGCTTATTATATAAGCTGTACCAACTCGGTGTGCCAGATCGTCTCGTGCTCATCTTACGGGACTTTTTGTCGAACCGCACCTTCCGTTATCGCATCGAAGGAGCGCTATCCTCCCCCCACCCTATTCGCGCAGGAGTCCCTCAGGGCTCTGTGATCTCTCCTCTAGCTTTCACGCTATTCACCAGCGACATGCCCAAGTGCAGCAAGGCACAGCTGGCTCTGTTCGCAGACGACACGGCCATTTACTACACCGGCCGCGATCCAGACTCGATATCTCGCATTCTCCAAACCCAAGTCAACAAGCTTGGCGCCTGGTTTAGGAAATGGAGAATCGAAGTAAATCCCGACAAAAGTCAAGCGGTTCTATTCTCGAAGCCGCGTCATACCCCCTGCCCCCCTCGACCGATCACCATGTTCGACAAGCCGATCCCTTGGGAGAAGCGAGCCAAATATCTTGGTGTAGTTCTCGACGAACACCTTTCGTTTTCAGAGCACATTAAGGCGGCTCGTTCGCGCGCCGCCTTCGCTCTAGGTAGACTCCACTTCGTCCTCAACGCACGTAGCAAATTGTCACTTAAGTGCAAATTGCGTATCTACACAGCGTGCATCCGTCCGATCATGACCTATGCCAGTGCAGTCTTCGCACACGCCAAGCCCGTTCGCTTCCATAGAATGCAGACCCTCCAGAACAAGTTCCTCCGTAGGATAACAGGCTCCCCCTGGTACGTTCGCAACGAAATCCTCCATGTAGACCTCAGGATTCCCACTATCCGTCAGTTCATGAAACGCATTTCAAAGCGTTTCTTCGAGACCGCCGCGAATCACCGCAACCCTCTGGTTGTGAAAGCCGCTAGTTATATTCCCTCCTCCATTAGTCAAGTCCGCCGTCCCAAGCATGTCCTCACCGATCCCGATGACCACATAACTCTCATTCAGGAGAGCAGTAGGGCCACCAGTACAGTGCACAAACACAGACCGACATTCCGACCTCGCCGCCGAGGTTCCTCGCGAAGATTCCGACGTAATTGTCCCCCCCGACCCTTGCTCGACGAAGTGCCAGCCCGCGCCGTAGCTGAGCCTGTAGCTTTAAATTCCCCGATTAATAATAATCAACTAAATTTGATCCAGCCTGTCCCATCTTGCTGTCCTCCCGTCAGCGACGCCCTAAGCCGAGGTCCGTACCCCACAGGGGGTGCCCTTAGCGAGCGTTCGCTTAATAATATAAGTAGTTTTACGCCCCTGGCTGGAGGCTTTGAGTCCGCTTAAGGCAGCCACAGGATAGTCCGGTTAAGTAGTCACGACCTCTCAAGGTCAACTACGAGATGCCATACAAAAAAAAAAAAAAAAAAGGCGCGATCCTTTTCGCCGCGCGCCGTCGTCGTGTGAAGACTGCCTGCCGGTCCGCGGGACGCGTGTGTCCATCTGCGTGGTCCCGAAGCGAACAATGAAGATACGGGGGTGCTGGTGCTTCTGCTTGGTTGCTTCCGCTTACAAACCGCTTCTTTCGAAGCGAACTTGTTTCTTCATATTTGTCAATACGTGCTCGTCTTTTTCAAGATGATTGCTTCACTGTTTCTTGCAGACTGTCAAAAACGTGGTAAGGTAATTGGTTCGGTGGTATGTGGTAACTGTTTCGGTGATATGTGGTAGCTGGTTCGGTGGTATGTGGTAACTGGTTTCTGGTGACTGTGTGACGGGTACTGTGTCACTTCACATGCATTGATAAATGTAACGTTGAAAACCCTTTATTTTATACGAAAACTCAACAGAAGAGTCGACGAAGAGTCATCAGAATTAAGCCCCAAGACGTCCACTGCTGCCCTCAGCGTATGTGACATGTAGTTCTAAAATCATAAAGGTAACGCCATCTGTTGGGAACTGAGCAAAACAATGATTTACTTCGTCATAATTTTATGGTTTTTAATTTTAGTATTTTGTATAATATTATAAAATTAATATTTGGTGTGACAGATCCTCGCATAGGAATAGAGAGATATCATCAGTAATATTATGCATGTAAAATGCAACCTTTTAATGTTTTCCTCTGGATAATTCAGTATGTGTTTTTATTCTTATGAAAAATCACCATATTTCTTCAAACCAATACGGTACTATGCTGGAGAACTAAGCTAAGTATGTTCGTGCGACGTACTGCTACGCGCTGCTGTAGAACTTATAATGCTGTAGCCCCGTAGCAAGGTCTGTAGCACTGTTGATACGTAGCCGTATAGCGAGCAAGGGTTTTAGCGCTGCGCTCTGTAGCAAAGCAGTTGATCCGTTACCGCGTAGCAAGAGTTGTAGCACCTGTAGCATGGTCCGTAGCGCAGAAGCAAGGTTCGTAGTGCAGTAGCACCGTAACATCGTAGCAAGGGTTGTAGCGCTGCGCGCTGTAGCAAGGTCCGGAGCGCAGTAGCTCTGTAACTGCGTAGCATGTGTTGTATCGATTTAGCAAGGGCTGTAGCACTATATCAAGATAGCCATGTAGCAAGGGTTCTTCATCAAGGGTTCAAGGGGACTTTAGTCTTTGTTAAACGGTTTAGTAGATTCTAAACAGTTTTGAAAAGACCGGGATGAAAATTAACCCAGAGAGCAAGTAGGTTTTCGCAGCGATCTTTCAACAATCGATCACATACACGCCATAAAACAAGTTTTACACATATACAAGGAATACGGCCTGACTTATTTTTAGGCATTTGTATTTTAAGCAATAAAGCATTTGACATTTAAAAACACTCACAAATATGGGAAGCGCTTGCAACACAATGAAAGAAAAAATTCGGACAGATAGAGTAGGAGAATACTTCCCAATAAAAAGAGGAGTTTGACCGGGAGATCCACTATCACCCAAGCTTTCCTCGGCAAAGTGCATGTGTGTAATAAGACGTCCCGAGTAGAGCAAACGAAATGTACTAAACATCAACTTACGTTGCAACCAACCATCTAAGATTTGCAAATGATCTTATTCTAATCACTAAATATCTAAGAAGCCTGCAAGAGATGCTTGTAAAGCTTGTGTACGAAAGTAAAACAGTTGGACTCTCAATGAACGCAAAAAAAAACAAAGTACTTAATGACCTTAACCAAACCCCCATCAGAGTTAACGGCACCAAAATAGAATATTATGTCGAAGAATATACATACCTCGGACAGACAATGTCACCAAAGACCTTACAATAAAAGAAATAAACAACTGAGTAATAGAAGAGCTAGCATGGCAAACATATTGGTCCCTCTACGCGACCATTATGTTATATTGAAGAGCGGTAGCCGCCACATAGCGTCTTTAATATACCGGCGAATGACGTCACTGATACGTTAAACACACATCAAAAGTGTCTAGGGATCAAGTTATAAAAAAAAACCTTTTGAAATTAAATAAAATGTATATTTAGATTTATTAAATATAATGCTTTCGTATGTTATGATCGACGAATTTTTTGCGTTATAGGAATACGAGTTGACAGAAGATTTTCATCTTTTGACTGAAATTCAAAAATTATTTCTCTTTTCAAATGACGAAATTGAAGTAAAAGTATCTATAGAGGTACAAAAAGCATAATTTAAAAAACCTGAATTTTAGTAAGCAGTTAAAACGTTGATTCCGAGACACTTTTGATGTGCGTATGTTGAAAGTAAGTTGGTGCAATTAATTTATAGCGTTTTTTGACACCGTAAAGTCAAACCCCGCTGCCATTATTTTCATTACAGCCGTCACTGCGGCCGTTATAGTAGAGGCCACCGCTCTTAAGAAACCGTAGGAATTTGTTAAAAACTCTCAGCTAAGGACAAATATATTTAAATCTTGTATGCCCAAGGACATAATGTTATAAAATATGGAAATCTAACGTATCAAAATATGAGTAATCTCACAGTTCGTGATCAACATTCAGTTGAAAGACAAAACTAAAAAAAACTAGAAGCATTGCGGAAATGAACTAAAAGAAAAGATGTAAAATCCAGCATACAAAAAAAAATGCAGCTGGCATGTTTTATGATGATATAACACTATGTTATATGTTACTCGGAGGAGGATGACAAATTGTTTTTGATAAAAAGGCGTAAATTCCTAACGAAAAGAAGAAAAAAACATATTATAACATCACGCCTGCAATCCCAAAAGGGTTAGGCAGAGGTGTACCTATAGTACACCCACATTTCGCCAGTTATGGTTAAGTCCCATGTAATAAGGGCGAGTCTATTGCCATCAACCGGGCACAAATCCAGACTCCCGGCTTGGAACCTGGGAATCAAACCCAGTACCTCATGCTCAGCAGTAGCTCTTGCGCCCACTAGACCAACGAGGCAGTCAAGATTAATGTGTTTTTTTTTTGTAGTTGTAGTTAATTGTAGTAGCATAAGTTCTGAATGACGTTTTATTTTATTAACTCTACATAACATAACATCACGACTATAATCCCAGAAGGGTTAGGCAGAGGCGTACCTATAGTACACCCACACTTCGCCAGTTATGTTTAAGATCCCTGTAATATGTAATAGGGGCCGAGCCTATTGCCATCAACCGGGCACAAATCCAGACTCCAGGCTGCCACTGAGAAATTCTAGCCAGAAAAACCCAATAACACTTTACCCACGCGGGCACGAATCCAGAGATAGAGTGGTAATTATTTTATGGCTTAGAATTCCAATTCTCAAGCTCTGACATTCAATTAGTAAAATCACAAAGAAAATCTTACTTATCCGAGTCGGGATGCTCCAATTGTCCAGCTCGCTTCGCTCGTTCTTTGCTCTTTCTATTAGAAAATGGTATAATCAAGTCAGGATGGTCCAATTTCCTAACTCGCTTCGCTTGATCGTGCATTCTCTTAGTAAAATAACAATGAAATATGTAACTTATCTCTGTATTAAATGCTAAAATGTAAGGTCATAATGGCAGCTTTAACTCTTTGTTGGAGATTTTTATTTATTTTGTAGCTCGAGAGACCCTAGTCTTGAGCATCACTGCAGTCGAGTAAAAAGTTTCCTCAATTTTTTTTTGATAGGATAACCAACGCCACCACTGCACAGTTGACGTTCTAGGAAAGGTTTCTAGTCTAATAAAATAAGAAAAGTTTATGTCACAAGGTCAAGAGTAAGGGTTATGCAGTAAAAACCTTGCATGTTCAATTCTTTCAATGAACAACTAACTGGATGGTTCCTATTTTGTACGTTCTGCCATGGATGTGACAAAATGGGGTCGCATGAATTGTATGAAAGCTTCGATACACATCAAAGCTCTGTCGGAATAAAACGAGCATTTACCTTAATCAGATTATCATATAATTTCACTATTTTTAATGTATTACATGTCAACCGTCATCCCGACAGGAACATTTCATAAACAGAGGTAATGTACGGTATTACAAAATTCGTCGAATGAACAATCTCTTTTGTTTATCAAGTTATTAATATTGTCAAATTAATTGTTTTACTACCTTACCTACTTACATTTAAATTGTTTATTATTAACAGATCGCCTAATTTATGTTTTCATGGAATCATCGTAGATGTTGGTCCTGTTGTAGGTAATACAAATATTTTGTACCCATAGGTTACTAAATTATACATTCAAGAATACCACCGCAAGTATTGCATAGGCATCTGTTAATTTAAATATAGGGACACAAACTATAATGACATTAATAATACCTTCTCAATACATTCCTTTAAGTCTCATTTAAGTATCAAAGTTACTGGGTCTTTAACTCCTGATCGTCACCTGTTAAAACTAATGAAAATGTTTAATAATTTTTCATACTTTCGATGTTCGAACACAATGTTATCGTATACTTAAGTACAGATATAAAATTGAGCTACAAAGTTATCACACGATTTACTTAATAAAATGCAATAAGTAGTCGTGAAAATGGACAGTGTAAAAGTACAATAAATATAAAAAAAACTATACTTACTTAATTATAAAATGCTATAGCAAGAACACAATAACGAAGACTGATATAAGATTGTAAATCAAAATGCTATTATATAATAATATAGAATTTGACTTCACGTCGCTAATTGATAAGAATAATAATATATTTTGATAAATAAGCTAGTAAAATCTGGCAAAAATCTCCAATGATATTATTCTCTACTTCAATGAAATGAAACGCTCGCGCCGCTCATGATGAAATGCAATATTTTCGGGAATTAATAGAATTAAAGTCTTTAAGCAGGTTGTAGCAATTGAAAAGTACTCGCACTTATCAGTGGGTGCATAGTGAAAAGGTAAGATTGTTGCTACAAAATAAAATGTCAAAATCAGGAAATTCTTGAAGCATTGTCAACTACAATCAAATGCATTATTACTTTATTTTAAAATGAATTAATATGTGAAAACTAGGATGAAACTGTCAACAATGCAATGATGATACAATTATACTAAGTTCTGAATGAGAAACTATTTTGATATATTATTCGAAATGGGTTCACGATGGAATAATGAAGTACCTATGTTATGTCGAGCTCCATGGGAGCACCATCTTTATATAAATGCCATTAGTAAGTAGTAGGTATGATGGAAGATCTATAAGCATCAACATCATTGTTCTATTGTCCTAAGTTTTTATTTATTCTTCCTTCTGTTTCAACATATTAAGTAAACTTAAGTACATCGCGATAAAAAATACGGTCTTTTTATTACGTGCCTGTAACACAGTCAATCAGTCGCTTGTAATTTGAACAATAAGCTTAGCATAGAGAACAATAATAAACAAAGTAACCTAATAAACTTAAAGCCGATTCAAATTCTTAAATTAACTTTCGTTTCATCAAAGTTTACGTGTATCGAAAAAAAGTTTCTTACAAAGGTGTGACAAATAGTTTTCTCACGATTCGTAGTGCGGCGTCTTTGCATTGTGCATAATATAAAAGATGTCTTCTAACGATTAGACAACATCTTTGAAATTACGCAGTTGTGGTTCAGAGCTACATCATACCCACTGGGACAACATGGTGGCGCAACTAAACAAAAACAAAATGTCTATAGCTTTATGGTGGGCATCTAACCTGATCAGTTGCGCAACCAATCATTGAGCTTTATACATTTTGTTGCTACCAGTTGCCAGTTAACTACAATGTTGTTGCAGTGTAATATGGGCTCTTAAGGTGCGGTGTGGCGGCGTGCGAGTCTCGCTTAGTAGACGGGTTTCTTGTCGCCACCATGTGCTAGTCACGCGTAGGTCTCCCTAAACCGCTTCTGGAGGTGATGGGCAGCGTTGAGCAGGCGGTTGTGCAGGGTGAGGTGCGTGTGCGGGGTGAAGGTGGGGGGTGGGGGGGCGACCACGGCGCGCAGTGGCAGCGGCGGCAGCACGGCGTCGTTGTCGGCGTGGCAGAAGAACGCCACACAGTGCCGCCCGCGGGCACGGGCGTACTCGCCCGGAGGTACCACTACGCGGTGCACCTGCGGATACAGATACGTTGAAAACTTCCATGTAAATAACTCCCAAAATAGGTAACAGGAAATTTCCCTTTGACGAATAGTCAACCATAGGATCTTTGGTAGGTTTGTAAGGGGATCCACAATCAGCATTTTGTGAGGAGACACAAAAAAAGGCTGGTGATACTTGGCCTGTTCGCAGCAAGGTGCCTTTTGAGCCAATGCTTAAGAAATACTAACCAGTGCCGGGAGAACGTTAGCTGTCCAAGCGGCGAGGAACTCTCCTGACTGAACGAGGATCGCTCCAGGAAGGTGTCCCACTTTCTCCCACTTGTCACTGCCGTTTAACTTCACCTGGAGACATAATTTTTTTTTAAACATCCTCAAAATGTACATGATTTGTTTGACATTATTACGGTTTAAAATAAGGATTTTCAGGACGTCACTGCCTATAAACGTAAATGACGCTACATTACCGAAAACACTTAATTTAAAAAACCATCAGTCTGTACGACATGCGCACGTCTAAAGTTTCCGGAAATTATAGATAAAGAAGCAATTCTGGGTATAGGGGATTCCCCAGTGTGTTGTGTAACTTTTAAATGCCCCTTAGCAGGACAACAAGTGTCACGTTCATTTTAATTTAATATTTTAACGTTAATATTCACCTCTAGACCTCCCTCGGAGTCCTGCGCCAATAGAGTAAAGGTGCCGTAATCGGCGTGTGCGCCACAACGTGTGTAGTGCACGACGTCGTTCTGACAACATGGACCCACGTCCTCCGGAGGTACCGGCGGGTAGTACAGCAGACGCATCGTCGACGGGTTGCGCCCTTCCGCCATCAGCATGCCTGAGTGACTCGCCAGCAATGAGGTCGGCGGCACACCTGAAATCAGCAGATGTTAATTGGGTTAAAGAGTTTAATTTTATTTATTATTATTTATTTATTTAAATTACAATTATAGCAATTATAATTTGGGAAGTCTTTACCGTTAATATTGAATTATTAACCGGCATGTCCTAGAACAAAAATTCGAAGACATGTGACATCTACCAACCCGCACTGAGCCCGCGTGGTGGATTACGGCTCACTACCTCTCATAGAGAGGAGGCCTGTGTCCCAGCAGTGGGAACGTTATAGGCTGATTATGCTATGCTTATGCTAAGTCTTTACCAATTTAAACACATTTTGTTTGTAATTAACCTAGAAATGAGAACATTTGTGAATATTTGTACACTCACACTACGTAATCAGTATCCATTGGACTTTACCGTTAATTTAAAGAAATTAGAGGTGTCTAATGAAAATTGGTGGCGCAAAATAAAATGTAATTGAATCGAAGTCCAATTTTTTTTTTATGTGGGAGGCATCGTCATACAACCTGGGAACGAAACGACACCAGTCTCACAGCATTTAGATGTTTACCGTCCTACTCGCACGTTTTATGACTTCGTAGTATTTGAATTAAAACCTACCCATGGCATAAGCGAGGGCCTGAAGCACGACTCGCGATAAGTTAGTGAGGTCCTGGGCAAGCGGCACGGCATGTTTGGTGAACTCGGGCACCTCCTCCTGTGCAGGCATCGACGAAGCAGACAGTGAGGTGATGTTGAACGAGTGACGTAACTCCTGGGAAAGAAAGGCTTTTTAAGGTTAAGTTGTTGAAACAAAACCGCATTATCATCATTCTGTCGACCTCTGCTGGCATCACACCGCTTCTATGCCTCCCGTATCCAGCAGAAGCGGACTAAGTAATAGGAAAACCTCTTTTTGGGTACCTATATTGAAAGAACAGTAACCTAAAACACATTGGGTGAAGAGTTCGTTAAACCCATGTATAAACAGGAAGGTAATATGCCCTTGTACACTGGGTATGGCCCAAGCAATTCCATAGCCGGATTTTGTATTCGGCATATACATGCATTGAGTGAGCTTCCACTTACTAACAGCCTAGAAGTAGGAAATGGAGCAACCATTTTAATTTCTGAAGTGAGACTTTCAAACATAAGCTACATTGTGTATTGTGCTAAGTAATGACAATGAGTGTGGAGGAGAAAGTCTGTCTAGGTTTTCGGGTTTATGCTAATTTATTATTCACTCATCAGTCGTTCGTTCGTGGGATATATTATGCAATTTTAGATAGTCGTAGCAGGCATTGCATTAATTTTATTTTATTTCCAAAAAAATACGTATATAAAACAAAATCAATGCATGAACCACAACCATAATATGTAATTACAAGCAAAATTACCGAGACAAAACGGTATAACAGTGTTTCAAAGATATTCGAGATACTCGTAAATATGTATACTTTGAGAAGTTTGAGACGAGAGGACACTAAAATAAACATCAATAGGCACTGTGAAGTAAGTGTATACGTAGGTGTGTTATTATTTGAACCTTATCTCCCGATAATGTATATTTTTGCAACATAACATTATATAATCCCTGTATTCACCGAAAGAATTGTTAAAGATGAAGTGAGAGCATACTGTTAATGTGTACCTACCTATCCATATTACGCCAGTTATTGTTATGTTGAGTAATGGTGTACGAGATGATTCACTTAAGGGAGAATGCTTGTAGTTTAAACGATATTCCACTTAATGCAAATATAAAAGCGTTTATTCATATAAATTTATCTGTCTACCTGTTTTCATACTCTAATTGTAAATATTTTAGATATAATAATATTTATAGTCAGTCTCAATATCACTACCTAAATCCAGACCCGGGCTCCTTCCTACCTTCTACAGAAATCCTGGTGCTAACATTGTGCGAGCTGGGGATCGAACTCAGGAGGACTGCACTCAGCAGTCCCACACATTGTAACATTTCAAGAAGTTTACCTTCTTAGTAGTGTCAAACTGTTCCATCCCTGGTTTCACGTAACCATGGTTGCTCACGGGGTTGCGGAGGTACTGCGCCTGGCAACCTTCCGGCAGCGCGCAGAAGTTGTCCAGGTCAGCATACACCGCCTTCAGCTGAAAAATCAACACCTTTATTTTAAGAACTGGCAATATTTGCTATAGGTACTGTTGGGATTTGAGAAGTCTACGGCATGGAGGTAGTACTCACTTAAAAACTTGTACTTTGGTTCCAATGCATAATTTGATGTTATATTATGTTATCGTTTGCTCCAAAACTAATAAGGACGAAGATGAATAATAAATTTAGTTATTGAACTCACAGGATATAAAGAGAATTGCGAAATCTTAAAAATGCTATTCAAATTAAATATCATTTTACCTAACCTACGTATGTAAGTATGTGTGTCAGTAATGGATTATATACTGTAATGTTGTGCACGTTAACTTAAATAAATAATTACATACAAAATAATGTACTCGCGCAATTATATGTATAATGTAGCAGTAATAACGACTAGGAATGTGTTGATTCTGATCATTTTTGCTAGTTTTGTTTGAAATGTAATTTTTAGGAAAAAATCCTTTTAAGAATAAGTTCTTTATCAAACTTTGATCAACTCAACTTGGCCAACCTTGTCTTGCCTTGCCTTGGTCAACATGTCAAGATTAAACAAGAAGGTAAAGCTTTTATTCCAAACTAAACATAAGTAAATCAGCCTCAGGGCCCGTTTCACCATGCTGTGATATTTGTAAGTCCAGTTAAGCCATTTGATGGCTTATCTCACAACGCATATATTACATTATTATAATTCTGTTAGCTGATATGTTCTGTATGTATAAATTGATTCTTGACATAATTTTTGCGTAGGCTTCCAGAATGTGACTTTTTCAATACACTGACTCCAATGAAGGATGAAACAAAGGTAGAGAGTTAGTCTGAAATCGCCAACCCGTCTAGAGCAAGCGTGGTGCAATGCTCGTGCCTTCTCTGTATGAGAAGAGGCCTTTGCCCTGCAGTGGGACAATAATACGAGGGCGACACTGAAAGTTTTTAGAACTGGCCACTTGTAAACGATATAATATAAAAATAAGTTCAACTTTTGAAAATGGAACTCTTTGGCAATATTATTGGGTGTATAATGTAATCATTTGTCATTAATTTGTTTACTATTTGGCGGCAAATGAAAATTTTCGTACAATTATGTTTTATGACTTTCGATGTCAAGTCAACAAGATAGTTATGATAGACATCGATTGGCCTTTCACGATGAAGCCCCATCTCGTGCCACTGTTTACAACTGGTTTAATGAGTTTAAACGTGGTCGCACTGATGATCTGCGTGAGGGACGGCCTTCTACTGCGACTACTAAAGATAACATCAGTGTTGTGCGGCGTATGATAGAGACTGACAAAAGAGTGACTTATCAGCAGATTCGGACAAGCTTAGGCATCCGTATGAGTCAAGTGCACAAAATCCTCCATGAAAATTTAGCGGTCAGGAAGCTTTGTGCTCGGTGGATACCTCATAATTCGACAGAGGCCCAAAAACTCCGTCGTGTTGATTGGTTTCGTGAAATAGTTCAAATATTTAAAGGAGGTGACTCATGACTCGCGATGTATTAATGTAAATGGACACTATTTTGAAAACATATAATAATACTAATAACTTGCTAGTTTGTTCAGTTTTTGATTATCTAAGAACTTTCAGTGTCACCCTCGTAGACTGATATTATTATTATTATCAGATCAGGATAAGCTATTAAATCACATGAACTACTAGTAGGTACTGGTAATACCTTGAAACAACCGCTTCGAGTAATGTTCACTCATATAGGAAAAACCGGTGCGTCTGTTGATAAAACTGTTTTCTTCCTTCCCTGTTTTTTCCCCAATAATATAAATCGTTTAATTCTGACAATGGTAGGTAATGCCAAATGGACCTTTGTTTTTTTAGTATGCTAGTGCCGTCACTGCCTATGCGTCAATTACTAAATATGGGTGGCCATCTTAGCATAAGCATAATCAGCCTAGGTATGATGGGACACAGACTTCCTCTCGGTGAGCGGTAATGGGCTGTAGTGAACCACGCGGGCCCAGTGCGGGTTGCTATATGTCTCATTACTTTGAATTTTTGGTTCTCGTACATGCCGGTTTCCTCACAATGTTTTCCTTTACCGGTGGGCATCTATCTCTATATAATTATAAAATAAAGTAGTTTTTAGTGTTACTGTCGCTATTACCGTTTAATTATTGTTCTTCTGAAGTTCAAAACTTCGCAACGTATTTTGATACGGGTACCAACATTTAGGGCAATTACAAACATTTCGATTCTATAAGTTTCTGTATTACTTTTATTCAAGAAATCTCGATGTTTTATCAAGTCGTAAAAACCGTGCAAAGCAGGGGAGGGTCGCTAGTTTTGAATAAATATGCTACCGCCCTAAGACACCTATGTGTAGTGGTCGTGTCGAGGCCGAGACTGTCCGAGACGTTCCTAGTATCTACGTTTCCTCATACCATCTGTGAAGATAATGGGAAGGATAACACGCAAACACCTTACCGAGTTTCACAGATGACTTTGCTTCATTTATCAGCTTGTTTATAAGCGGATAACTTTGTAATGAAAGAAAGAAAAATATGATGTTTTTTCTTTTGTTTGGTGCAAGGGTTTATCGGAGTTTATCGTAAAGGTGTAGCTACTCGTAGATTGCGGTCTTCCCACTCCGACCTGTCGATATTGATGGCCTCAAAACAAAACCTATCGTCGATCGATCCTTCAGCCATGCATCGATCTAAACCGTTGATCGACGGCAATCTAGTTACACCTTAAAACCTTCTTCTTCTGAATGCTCACCTTCTCGTCAGCAATGCCGTGGTTCACGAGTACCGCCAGCCCTTTCACGCTAAGCGCAGTGAACAGCTGCTGTCCAATGCGTCGCAGCACTGATTTCATAGGGCACACATCGGTACCTGAAATGATGGAAATAAAATGGGTAAATTTATGTATGAAAGAAAAGTATGTATATCATCTTAAACAACATGCATCCGAAGGTGTGGTCATATTTAAGGGTGTGGTACAGACCATCAAACTGAACAACTTTCTTCATGGGACCAAAATGGTAATCGTGAAAAAAAAAAAACAACTGTCCCACACAAAACTACTTCTATGTTGTCTATTATGTTGGCTTCAGCTTCTGTACCCTTGCCCGATGCGGCTGAATCACATGGCTGAATAGTAATCCTAACTTAAATTTTATAAATGTAAGACTGTTTGTTTGTTACGCGTTAACGCCAAAACGCCTGAACGGATTTGGTAAAATTGGGCACACAGATAGACCCTGCCCTGGGTAAAGACATAGGCTACCTTTCATTTTGGAATTAGTATTATAATATGTCAACAGAATAACTGGCAATTTCCTTTAGTGGGTCAGGTAATCAATAAGTAAGGGCAACGGATATCATAAAGGTATAGTTTTGAAGTTTCTGACCACCTCGAACGATTTTCATCTAAAATAAACAATGACGAATTGATCGTTCTCGTATGTGCACAACAAACAGACTCATTCAATAATTGCGCGGCTACTTTGTGTATCCTCGCTGATCAACCGATTAGCTGATTATCCATTCAACCATGATCCCTTCGATATATTTAGCTTGTATAACAACAGTTATCGTAATAATTAAAATGGCACAGGAATTTTATAATAGTTGGCTGGACAATAATTTATGGGAACCGTAACAAAATATCATTTTAAACGTTCGTGATTGTATAATGAACCTATCTGTATTTACTGCACCCATTGCAAAAAATTATAAGTTGACTCAGAATGAAAAACATAATATTGTGTATTGTATTACAAAGGCCTACCTATTGCAGTATTTCACATTATTATTCAGACTGCGGCTTTGTTGCCCCCTCCCGTCATGGGCCTCCCCTATTCTTTCAACTTCTCACGATATTCCGTGATATTTTTAAATAAGACATCTACCTATGACACCTCTATTAATTAGTGGTAAAAAAACGGTAAACGTCGACCTGAAAGATGTTGCATGTAAAATGGCGGTTCACCTCGACTTGTGCAATATGAATAAAATATACTTCTCTGTACATACATAAGGAGTTATCTGAAGGTCTGGCCGTGACACCGTTCTGCCGATGGCATAAACGGCACATTCTGACTTCAAAATGCGGGTGTTTAATTTGTTATTAAGGAAACAATGCCAGGTACAGTCCGCGAGGTCTAAGCTGAGAATTTTCGTGAGTGCACGAATGGATAGTGTAGTTGTGACGTCGTCCTAGAGCGCGATTGGTTTAAACCGGTTTATACAATCGGCCTGAGGCGCTGTGCGTCCCTCCGATTGGTAATCACTCACACAAATGGAAAGCTCCGCTTAGGCCTCGCGGACTGTAAAAATCTTCTGGCTGATGCAGAGATACTGGTAAAATATTTCGTGTTGGAGTTGGCGTCCATGTTTCAAGTATTATTTAAGGTAATTTAAAACAAAATGTAATGCGATGTTCATCTCATCACATTTATAATACTTTGTACTTTGCCTTTTCCAGTAAATTATTAAAAGGAAATCACTATGCTAACGTCAAACAATTTTGCCTGTTCTTTTAAAATCGATAGGAATAAACAATAACTATTGTGGCAGTGACATACACACAACCGTCAACCACAACTTCGATAACATTTGACCGTTAACGGCGACCGTCATCTGTTAGTGACGTCACAACGCCCACTGTCTAGTTAGCCAACGTTTCCACTCAAATCATAAATAAATAATTCCGTTAACAATAGTAAATGGACGCCATGCTATATTAAGTATGTTCAGAAGCCATCATAGTAGTTTATGGAGAGTAAATTTCATTGTAACTAACCAATTCATAACAGTTATCATTGTTTATGGTAGCAAGTCACTCGTAAATGAGTCATATTTTCTCCTGCATTGGGTTTTCATCGTACTTAGTAAACTCTGATTCATGAGCGAACTGTTAACAATAAATATTTATGCATTATCACTTATGTACTCACGGCACGACGTCCTAAGCAGGAATTTTCATTGTATTTTCATAACAGAAAGATGATGCTAATTTTGCACATTTATAGCCTTTTCCTCAGCGATGTTGGGACTAACTTCCAGTCTTACCGAGTCCAGGTGATCAAAGAATATACATACTTTAAACTAGCCCTTGTTCATTTATTATTAGGTTTAGTTTTAAGTTACTTAATGTATGTTCTATTTTAATAATGTTTGACCCACATTTGATACGATACGCTGTCGCCGCCCCGTGTGGAACGTGCTGTAATATAAACTGTGTTTAACGTTTAACGTTGAAGAACGTGAACAGATTGCCGTGTTGCTTGACAACGATACTTTGAAATATTCTGAGAAGGTATTACAGTCTATAATGAATGTTCAGACCAATATATTATGATTGGAGCTGGCTGCCACCCAGCTAAAGAAAGAATATATAAAAATATTATTTTAAGCAAGATTTATATCCGGCCTACACCCGTGGGGTTTTGTGAAACCCTCCATCAACATTGACGGCTAGCCAGATTTCGCTTTGTCGCTAAGGGCGCCCAGTATCATGAAATTGGTTCTTGATCAGTTTCCGAAGCCTTTCATCATAATGTTATCGTGTACTTATTCACAAATTCGGAGGTTTGAAGCTCACATTTTCTTATCGCATCGTATCGGTCGGGGGTCAAGGCAATTCAATAGCGCGATTCCATCAGACGCAGTAGTGTTTAAATAAATTATTTACCTCTCGGCGTCAGGGCACTTGAGCAGCCACAGACGGTTTCAGCCAACCGGTTATCTTATTATGTGCATACATAGGTGTCTTTGAATTTTAATTGCGAACGTCGAGAATCTTTGTACGGTTCCCGGCATCACGTTTTGCAGTCTCACGTTCTGTTTTTATTCTACAATATGTGGCCACGTTTTTAGAATCTGTTATTTAGATTTCTTTACATATTTTAAATGCTGCGCTTGCATGTGCAACGAACACTGAATTTTCTCGGTGGTTTATAGGCTCTCGTCACCACAATTTTGCCTCCGTTCTCGTAACAATGTCTTCTCAAGAATATCAAGTTGATAAAGTAACCCTACACTGATTTCATACGCAACTGTATCCTTGTTGCGTTGCGTGTGGAGCAACATCTGTATCGATGGCTTTAATATCGATTTCTAGTAAGTACTTGCATTGACACAATTTACAGGAAGGTCTGAAACTGTCCTTCAATATAAACTGCCCTTGTTGGTCGACTTTAAATCTAAAAAAAAAATTAAGTAAGCACTTGAATGTTTGTGCCTGAACTGATCTTAGTGTGCACTAATGAATATAAATACCGCGTCAGAATCAGATTAGGTAATAATAACTTCACATTTCTGATAGCAGTTTGTTCTTTGCTCGAACCAAATGACTAGTTGTTTTATTGTTTAAAGTCAGAAGTGGACATAGGTGAGTAGTTAGTACCTAGGTACTTCTATTGTGTTAATTATAAATTAATTTCGAAATACAGAAAATATTTACTGTTTGCATACGTTTGTACGTTAAGTAGGTGCCTATCCCACGTTTACAAAGTCGGACTTTTAATTACTTAACTGCCGTAAAATGACAGGTTGTTGTTACCACTTGAATAATTAAACAATTGTTTATATTAAAAGTCCGTCAGGCAGTAGCTAGCTTACATGCAGTACCTACTAAGTGCTGCGTGTAAATAGGTAAGTGTGGTTTTGAAATACAGTAATATTAACAGTGGGTACTTTTAACATTTTTATCCAACCTTATCAATGGTATAACAGGAAATGATAATTACAACGATGTTAAATGAAAAACAACATAACATAGCACAAATCTAACCATTAATAAATACAGGTGTTCTTATTCTGAACAATGTACATAGATGATTAGTTGGACATGACTCTTCACAGTACTATTATTTTTATAAGTCATCATCATCATGCTATTAAAATCACTTCGTACATATTGAAAAACAATGTCCCCTCGCCGGCGCCGGGTCTGTCTGCCTAAACGCGGTCAACTCATATACATTTTTTTTTATCGAACGAGTTTTCATACGGTTTTCAACAATGGACGAACTGATTCATGAGGAAGGTTATGGTGTATAACTCATTAGAGTTTTTTTTTGTTGTAAATTGGCTGAAATATAACGACGATTGTTGAAGACTGGGAACTTTACATTGCATGAAGTTTAGTACTCAGATAGTTTATAACCTGGATTAACACTAAGGGTACTTTAAATTCCGGTAGTACGTTCCTGTGGGATGTTTTCCGACATCCACAAGGGCAAAAGCTGGTGTTTATTAATTATAAATATAGTTTACACAGTTGTTGAGGGGCCGGTAGTACAGCCGCACGGGTATATCGATCAGGTTAAGCCACGCTTGCCGCGGTTGGTCCGTGGATGGGTGACCAGCTTTACATACCGAGACCCTTCGTGCCTAGCCGTTGCCGCGTTGGTCCCGGATCTTCCACCGGTCTTGGATCTTTGACAGTCGTTACGGGTCGTCGAAATCCCGAAAGTCTGACAACCAGTCTTATCGAGGGGTATCGTATTACACAGTAGCTGGGTTGTTGAGGATACGCAGACGCTCCATAAAAATGCTGTCATTCATCTGCAACCGGTTGATCTAGAAGCCGACCCAAACATACTTGGGAAAAGGTTCGGCAGATGATATATTAATTTATATAATTGTGATTTATATAAATAAATAATAATAATGACAACACCGTGCCAACCAAACGTCAGAATTTCCAATTTTGAAAAATCATCAGTAAAAGTAATTTTGACTAAGTCTTACAATAGTTTTAACAATATTTTTTCATTGGTGCCGATTCTCTTGTCTGTCAAATGCCTCTAAACTAGACAAAACATCACTAAAATTTGGTTTAATCCTGTCAAATGACGATTTTCCATTCTTTAATTGACTAAAGTGACACAACTTAACTATATTTTAGTTTGACAGCACTAAGATGGCTCCGAGTTATTAGTTTAGTGAAATGGCAATTTTGCTTTTCTGAATTATACGTTTTTTTACCAAAAAATTTGATTGTCTAACTAAATCTGAACATTTTTAATCGCGATTAACAAGGTGTGGAACAAAATTAGTTGGCGTGAACTAAAATTCACTCCAACATCTCGACTTCAGACGTGCAAAAACGGTACTTTATCTTTATTTTTTTCTTTTTTGCTTATATCTCGAAAACAGTGTGTCCTATCACAAAAATAATGAAAATTTCGACCCCCTTTGAAAACTCGGAACCTCCATGTAGATATTTTTATTTTATATTTTCCATACAAAAAGTAAAAACTTCCATATATGTATAAAACACGTCGAGGCTGCCCCTGGCTGCCTCCGGCTCTAACAAAGACGTTGCGAACCCAAAAGAAAAAAAAAAACACGTGGAATCGCGATTGTCAAATTCGATTTTATATGTGTCAAAATAATTTTTAAATTTAGAGTTTTTTTTTGCAGAATAGCTTCAGATTCTCATAGTAAAAAGTAAGGAATTTTAGTGCTAGTTTAGTTCGGTGTACAAGAGAATCGGCACCAATATAAACCAAACCTGAAACTTACTTTAAAACCAAAAAAGAGACCATGTCACATGAAAATGGAACAAATTGAATTCAAAACTTCAGAATCGGAGTTATCAAACTATTTTGATGACTGCGAAGACCTCACCTATACTCATTCGATTATGTACTGCGCGGCTGTCGCGGCATGTCGTGTAGCACACGTCAAATTTGCCAATGACTCTAGAGCTACACGACCGAAACTCAACCGTACCAGCTTGGCAGTGCAGAATTGAGTGCCGTATTGGTGGGGCCAGAGCGCTCAATCGGCAAACTAATCTGCTTCAGGGAGGGTAACACTCTCACGAGTGGATCAAATGGTTTACAAGATCTCACGCTCGCTTGGCGGCCCAGTACCAGTGTGCTTTGGAGTCTGGTTCACTACGCCAGTTCCTAACAACAGGAGTTACCCACCTGCTCCATAAATCAGGTAGCACTGCGGAACCCAAAAATTATAGGCCAATCACGTATTTACCGACGGTCTATAAAGTGCTTACATCCATTTTGAGACCTAAAATTAACAAACAAATAGACACCAATACATCATGTCTGCCTCTCAAAATGGTTGTAGGAACGGGTGCCGCGGTACTAAGGAGCTACACCTCATTGATATGACCATTAGCCAACAGGTTCGTCGTTCCTGAAAGGATCTGTCGACATGTTGGATAGATTACAAGAAGGCCTATGACTAGGTGCAACATACGTAGCCCGAGGGTGCTGGAGTTGTATACCTTCTTGATGTCCTGTATGGGACGCTTTTTCCGGGCCTACATGGTTTCGGTGACCTCTTTGGAGAAACCGAAGGTTTTGTTCTGTGCAATTATGGACAAGTTATGATATCGACGACCAATACCGGAGATTCATTGTGAAAGACGGCACGGTTTACATCTGTCGGGCATATAACCGTCCGGGGGTATCAATGAGACACATTCACACATCGGGGTGTTCTCGTCTAGCTAACGAAGAATACTTGCATAGACACAACCTTGTAGCCAGGGTTGTCCATCTGCAACTTGCTCTGAAATACAGCATTGTGGAATCGGAAGTGCCGTACCTACTACAGGTATGTGCCCGACCCAGTTCTCGAAAATGGAAATATCACATTGTACTGGGATCGATCCATCATCACTGACAGGACTATTGTTGCCAATAAGCCTGATATAATGGTGGTGGATCGAGTACAGCGGCGCACAATGATTGTTGACATAACGGTCCCGCATGAAGGTAACCTCGTGAAAGTCGAGAAAGATAAACAAATCAAGTATCTTGACTTGGCTCGCGTGGTTGTCGACAAGTGGGATGTGGACTCAGCAATCATTATGCCGATAGTCGTGACAGCCAATGGCTTAATAGCCAAGAGCCTTGACGAACACCAGAGGAGGCTCTCGTTAGGCAGCTGGATCAAGAGAGGAAGTTAGGAGGCAGCTTGGACGGACCCTATTCCCGATACCGGGGGAACTATTTTTTTAAATGTACTTTTTTTTAAATTGAATTGAAAATGTAATTGATAAGTTTTTAAATGAAATATAGGAGATAATAATTATAATATTTGAGTCATACTGTAATTAATTAATGTACTGTATTTTTACTATATTTTTTGCATTATAGGTATATGTAAGTATATTTAAACACAAACATTATTCATGTTTTTCTCTTCTTGTTTTCACACACTATTGTCTACATTTCTTTTTCACTTCTTCTGCCGCAAGTCTGCTAAAATTATAATTATGTCATGTCCCTATTTGATTTACTGTGTGTTCATAATAAATAAATATATCACCTTGTCTAAATATTCCGTCTTGTTACCATAAAATATTCCTGAGCATGAAAATGTCAAACAAAAAAATAATAAATCAAATCATAACAAGTCTACAATAAACTTTGCACTCATATTTGCTAATGAAGCATAACAATTAATTGATAGTAAAGACAATACAAATGGTGTACAATTACATAACAAAGTTGAACTAAGTGCACATACTGCACAGTGCAATGTGTTACCTAAACTATTATTGAATGATTATGAAATCAACAACAAAAGATTAGCTGTAGATACTAATGTTAAGACGTATAGAGCACTTAAACAAAGACTCACGGAAGTTAAAGCGTGTTAGCCTAAATTAATAAAGCTACGTTTTATAGCAGACCGTGACGAAATAAAGAAGGCCGTCTTGTTTTATCCATTACTGTTACTGCAGTAAAAATTGTTGGAAGAATACTCGTTTCAAATGTGATATCTTTGTATTTACATATGTATTTATATTTACGTCCATTATCTAAGAGTTGTGTGTAATTCAAAGGAATATTTTGTGGTCCTTCAGCTGATGTTGACATAATAATTATGCTTACGTGCATGAAACAGTAGAACAAAAAATTGCCTCTGTGATTATTTTATTCTCTGTTTCTTCATATTTTTGCCTGAAATTGCCTTTTTTTTCTAGAACAACGTAAGTAATATTGATCCAAACCCACAACCTACGTATAATTTAATTTCAAAATATTCCTACATAAATCTAACAGGCACTAACAGCGTGCTATGTATGACTAATATAATTCTACTAGTTCGTTGGTCCCCGCAATGGGTGTCGTGTCGAAATCACTCGGCCGCCTTAGCATTGTGGTTCAGATTAGGTTAGTAGGTCTGTGTTAGTTGTTGAGTTTGCGACGGGTATCTTTGCCCAGTTACAATTTTACAGTATAGTTTTGTAAAATCGCGATAACATGTTTATGTTACTACAGCCATTGTTAAAGTTGAAAGGCGTATAAGCAGCTGCATCGAAACCTTTTATTATGAAAATATATTATTTATCATGTTTTGCTTTTATAAATAAAGTTGTTTTTTGTTTGGTTTCAGTTTTGCAGCAATTAGCTGACAAGTCAACAAAGATGATTCGCAGTAAACTGCAAATCCCAGTGCAATCACACGCTAAACGCAATAATGCGTGTCTCATGTTATCGTAAGCCATTGAAACGATATTATTGGCTGATGGAAAAAGACGAAAAGTAAATGAAACATGCCAATCGGGTGAACTAGAATGAAGCCTTCTAAGAATAACATTGGCTTTTCGTAATGAAAAAGCTACTGAGCGAGTTTTATGCGTCAGCAACGTGTCATTTACGAAACAAAATCTAGCTTTATTGCGTCTTTTAAATTATTATTTGCGATACTTAAAACATCAACATGGTTCGGTTCATTTACCAGTAAATTTTATAAATATCAATTACTTTTATAATTTTATAACTTAATACATTATCTATGTAAAAATTTTATTTTTGTAGACTTCTCAAGTTCATTGTGTGATTAACAGTTAAAACATTGTAGTTTTGTCATCAAGATACCAGTTACACCACCTAGTTCTCGCCAAAGCCTACACTCACACACAGTTAGAACGTTTCTCTTAATTAATTACGAGTATCTGCCTACAACTGTCACTAGAAAGTAACGTGTGTCATAGGACCATTGATTAGTCATTATGACACACATTAATAACAAACTTATCTTTATGGTTGTAGCTTAAACGAACGATAAGCACCTAAATAAATGGGTTATAAGCGTTGCACATAATTGGGCACGCCACAATAACGGCGGTAAGTCCCCTCTTTGAGGAGTGGTTGCAGAGGCGCCACGGTGTCCTCATCTTCCGCCTGACACAGGTCCTCACCGGACTTTCTTGTTCCTGGAGGTTCCTGTTTCGCATAAAGCGGGAGGAAACGCCCGGGTGTCACCATTGTGTGGATCGCCCGGAGGACACGGTGGAGCATACGGTGGAGGTCTGCCCAGCTTGGGCGGAGCACCACAGTGTCCTCGTGGAGGCGATCGGCGGCGGCGATCTCTCGCGTCCCTCCCTGGTCCAGGCCATGGTACGGAGCGAGAGGGATTGGAAAGCCGTCACATCCTTCTGCGAAGCAGTAATGCTCGCGAAGGAGGAGGCGGAGCGCGTGAGGGAGAGAGCCTTGCGCCCTCACGCGCCTAGTCGCCGCAGGAGACGCCCTGGGCATCGGAAGTCGCCTGCAGATTCCCGGCCACCGTAGGCGAGGGCTTGCGGACGGCGAGCAATGGGTAGCTCGCCGTCCGGTACGGACCAGGCCCGGGTCGACGGCGCGTCGTGTTTCACGCGCTCCTCAAAGAGATATCAGCACAAAATGACGGGGTCCGAAAGGGCCGACGCCTCACGGTCACGGGCATTTCGAAAGAGTTACCGTGGCCCTGGCACAGGCAACTGAAGGAACACGGGTGGGTTTTAGTCAGTAAACCACCCAGAGAGGGAGAAGTCATTTGATAATTTACCAACGAAAAAAAAAATTTAAAATTTCTGAGATTAGGCACACCCTATTTAAACAATATTTCGATACCAAATTCATTCATTCACTGCAGTTTGAGGGACCGGTGCGGTGGAGCTGACGAGTCATGGAGTGGAGACCGCGTATCGCCAAGCGTAGTGTGAAACCCCCCAGCAGCCCACTAGATGGACGAAGGTGGCTGGGACAGACTGCATTCGGAAGGCGGGTGGATAGGGTGTTGTGACGCAGCCTGGGAGGCGCCTTGTCCAGCAGTGGACTGCGATTTGCTGAGATGATTCATTGAGTTGCAGTTTTACGGACAACAGTCATTTTATTTTTGAAATTTCACCACGTAGTGCCGCAAGGGGCAATATTAAGTCACCTTTTAATAGAGGAATAGTTGGTGCAATTATGTATTTCTTGGCTTTTCTACGTTTAAGCATTTTTATTGACAAGTCGCGAGTCTGATGGAATTTCCCATTGGTAAAATTGATGTACCTACTTTCATTCAAACTTTCATCCCCCTTTAGTGGGAGAATTTTCAATAATCATATTAAATATAATATAGTTCTGACCGAATTTCGGCCATGGCGGCCAACCTAAGCGGAAACTAGCCATCTTAGTGCACAAATGTGTGAGCAGACACAGGTGTACTCACTCTTCCCTCACTCACATAATCCGGTGAAACAGCAATTCGACACGACCGGAGAGAAATGTCTTTACGTACTTTTCGAGGCACGGGGATTCCGGAATTCGGGAAACTCCGAGCTGTTACTGAGAGATTACCAAAGGAAAAACCCAATAACGCTTTGCCCGACCTGGGAATCGAACCCAGGACCCCGCGATCAGCAGGGACGCTTGCGACCTCGAGATCAACAGGGCCGTTAAAAGACTACAACTACTCAAGTGCCAGTGCGTTTGTATGCTTGTGTTAATCCTAGTAATTGACCGATAAGGATCGGTGTGCTAGTTTTCTAGATAGCCCACGTTCGCGAAGGCACGGGCTTAAAATTATCTCCGAGGGTTGAAAATCCAACCGTGTGTTTTTTCGACGCGCTAAGATGCACTCTGTTAAATTCTCAACGCTCGGCTCAACACCGAGTGTTGAAAATCCAGTGCGCGATGAAATTCCACGGCGACATTTAGGAGAACTTGGGCTTACTGCCTATATCTACTACACTGGTGGGAATCCTTTAATTGGGGTCTACAACGACTTACTCTATGTACACTATTATATGACTTGCTGCATAAACAAAATGGACGTTGCTTTGGCAATATAACTTTCTAATTAAAAGTCGTTTCTAATTCGTCAAAAGTTAAGTTGATGAGTGAACCGAATATTTCTATAAGCCGTTCTGACATTTTGTGGAGTAAAAGAAAAATCTGTAACTCATTTATTTACAATATTTGAAATGTAAACCAAGAATGAAGTGTTGATAACAGTAAATATTTATTTATCTACCTACCAATGAAACCCAATTTCATGGGAAGGTGGAACCCACAAAAATATTTATAAGTACGTAGATATTTGTGAACATCGGGACATCAACTCTTAGAATTTTTTGTTTGAATATTATAACCTCGTAATGAGTGAGACGTGTGCTAACCTTCAACGGCTGATGGATGTGTAGGTATCTAATTTCTTGGAAACGTTCAAGTACCTACCTACTCACTGAAGGCGATAAGATCGCAGAGAAAACCAGAGATTACCTGGCGTGCTTCATACATAGGCACACACACAGACGCAAACAGGATATGACTTATTTTCAATCACGTGAATTTACCTTATTCCATAATTCAGCACACAAATTGTGACTATTAATTTATTCCATTTCCAGCACCACAATCAATTACAATCTGAATAATTTTGAAGGTTATTTGCTAATCCATTGCTTTATTTGTTTGAAAAATTTGTCTGCTCAACTGTTGTTGAACTGTCAAAATGAAAGCCATTACTACTGATAGTGTTTTACACAATTACCCCACTGGCTGGCTTCCGTGCATTATACGTTTAATGGGTAACATTTTCATAACCTTTTAGGTCTGTATTCTAAATTGGTTCACGGCATGAACACACTATTCTCTTTTCTTATTGATGTAGAGAGAGATAAGATATATGTAAGAATGCAGGTAGAAGACAAAGTGTGCAAGAGCCTACCGTTAGGCTACCAAACTAATTCGAAAGCCAGAAAAACCCAATATTATTATCTGTGTAAGTATTTTAAGTTTAAATGTAGTGGAGTTGGTACCTAACATTAAAAAAAACTGAATTATTCGGGCGGATTGGGAATAGGGACGTCCTACGTCATACAAAGGGGAATTGTTATAACGGATACTCTTATTTTCCCACGACCCAGCGAATAACGCGCTACGCGTCGCCCCTCTAGCCCAGCTTGCCAACGAGTTCTTATTTTGAAAATTCAAATTTCGTGTGGGATGTAGGCAAAAGCAGTGATTGTAAAGTATGTTTACATAGCAATCGTTTTACGACGTATGACACGTGCGCCGATCAACGTGAGTGCTAATTCTTATCAATCCACGAGTCAGCGCGAAAAATGAACACGTTTTTCTAATGACAACAATAACTACAGTTGTTGATATTTACATGGTATTGCAAGATTAAGGTTGCCGGAAATGATTGATGAGGTAGGTACTAGGTACGTACCAGTGTACAAGATTACGAATACGATAAGTTGAAAGTGATCTGAGTTAACAACCTTATTTCTTAATAAAAATAATAATAAAAACAGCTTGTTTCAGATCATATTTCCTTTAGGTATGTACGTTAATAAGATGTGTAGATGTTATGTACTTAGATGTAACTTGTACATTGTTTATTGAGTAGGTATTTTGAATAGCTCCCTATTCCACTTAGTTTTAAGTGATTCTAGATATCTTCCCTGTGATGGTATCTAGGCATATTATTGTATATCTACCTACCTATGTATGCACCTTGGTATTTTTGATTAAACTAACAAAGCAATCTAGCTAGCATAAGAAATTAAATACAGCATAGTCATGAAAAGTAATGTTTCATTTTAATCACATCCAATCTAATTTAACGGTTTCAATCAGCCCTACTTTCAATGCGGTACCGTAGACACGTCAAGGAGCGATAATGTAAACCAATAGAAATTCCTTGCCCACGTAGCGATGGCAATGTAATTTTTTTAACTGTCATTTTCATTCAAAATATTGGCAATGACAAAGTCGGAAAAAAGAAGGTCTCCCTACACATTAAAAATTTCTTTGACTAAACAGACGCCATAAAAAATGTATCTTTCGTTAAACTTGGTATTGCTTCAGAATTTCATTTGATTAGATACGATACATTTAAGAAAGAAGGAAAAAGCGTTTTTTTTCGGTAAACATGACGCAGTGATCGAACACAAACATCAAAATGAACAAGTTGTGGGAAAATGTGCGTCTCATCCGCGCAAAAAAGCCATCGCTCAGCTTAATGCTAAGACTCTATGCGAAACAGAGCCTCAGCGCAGCGCTGGGTTTCTTTTTTTTTTGATACTACTCTGTTCAGATGTTTGCAAGAAGTGAAACTACGAACAAAAGGAATATCTATCTACCATTGTTTTAGATAAGACTTTCTACGTCAGCGGCCAACACAAGGACCAATATGGCGGCTTGCTTATGAAAAAAACAAAGTATAAAAACAAAGTAATAGAAACGTGCTCATTTAAGCATTGAGTCATGCATGCATAATCATCAGATATCGTAACCACAGCTGGGACACTGGCCTCCTATCGGTGAGTGGGAGTGAGCCGTAATCCACCACGACGGCCCAGGGTTGATAGAATGTCACACTTCACCTAAGTTTTCATGGTGAGATGTTTACAGAATAGCACTACCGGTCAACCGCGCCATTACGCACTGTCAAAGTCAAATTGTTACGATGGACGTGGGATTAAAGCTACGGTTTCCCAGGAGAGCGGTGGCCACCACATAACGGCCACCACATGACGGCCTTCATGAAATCTATGGCAGCGATGTTTTTCTTTACGGTGTAAAAACGCTCTGTTTGAAAACACAACAACTTTTCATTTAAAAGAAACCTTTCAATTACGTCATTAACACATAGGTGACACATGGTAGATTGCGAACGCTATGTGGCGGCCACCGCTCTTTTAGGGAACCGTAGCTTCTCTGCACCAACTTGTTTCACAATGACTTTGGGGGTGACTGATTCAGAGCGACAGTTGTGTCCTTTTATCCTTGAAAGGACTTTAACCGAGGTCAGGTCCGCAGCGGAACAAAGGACCTTGGCCATTAAAAACGGCTTAAAAAAGGCATTTAGATTGTCTACTTGTAGGCAACCCACTGGATACAGGATAAAACATACCTACCTAATAAAAGTGAATAAAATAAATAGCTTCTTGAATGTTAAAACTTTAATGCTACATCCATTGGACAGTATAAAAGCATAAAAGCAAATCCTATTTGATTTTCCTCATAACTTTTCCTTAACCTGACCTCTTAGAATTTCTTAAGAAGTGCTCGCGCAAGTGCACAGGGAAATCATGTCATGTTTTCCCACCAAAATTAAATTGGGTGGTTCGCTGAAAGCAGTAAATAAGAATCATATCAATTAATGCTAATCGGTAAAAACCGAGGCTATATGTGGGTTTTTACGATATTTCGTAAAAATATCGTAAAAATATATTAATATAATATAATCAAATCAGTCATATTTGACAAGAATCTATTGAAAGTAGGTATTTAATAATTCATAAGCAACATAAATATTATAAACACATTAAATACCTACGTATATATATATATCTAAACAATATTACAGTGAACAAATCAATCAAACAAAAGTTTTGGAATGGTTAACTAGCTTCAACATTCTAACTAACTGGGCGACTCTTTGAAAGTTCAAAAGTGAGTTTCAGTACTTTTTTTATTTGCTAATCAAAGAAGCAGTTCTCGTAAGCAAGCTATTAACGACGTAATAAGAAAGTTAAGCTAGTTATGTGTTCTTTAGAATGGTTATACTTAATATTATATGATCGAATTAATTAAAATTACATTGTTTTCATTTATTACACCGTCTTTATATTGTGTTTTTTTAAGTCTAATTATTTCGGAATGTTCCTACACTGACGCCCCACGTCTTATAATTTCGGCATCCCCCAAGTGCACACTAATGCCCTGCGTCTTATTATTTCGGAATCTCCAAAGTGTACTCTGATGCACTGGTAAAGTAATACCATGATAGTAACGTAATATAGGTATTTTGTGTTGCCATGTGATCGAGGATGCAATAGCCTGTCACTAGGCACTTTCACTTCATACCAACTTGTACAAAACGGCCATTTTAAAACAATTCAATCAGAAACGATGTCCAAAGGAGAAAAAGGTTAAGATTTTGTCTTTCGAAACACATTACGTGCTCATCTTTCTGTCCTATCCACTCATAGCCTAGACAAAGGCATATGGCTGGTTATGTAATGGTGCAGTTATTTACTAGTTCAGTACTTACTGTTATTGGGCTTTTCTTTCTGGAATTTCTCAATAGCAGCCCGGAGTCTGGATTTGTGCCCGGTTGAGTGCAATAGGCTCGCACCGTTAGGATCATGGGACCTTCAAACATTACTGTGGCGCCATGCGGGTGGGTGTACTTTACACCTCTGCTTAATTTTATGTTTTGTTGTGTGTGTAAGTTCTTTACTCTAGGTGAGTCTAGGTAGTCTAGGTACTTCTCTAATGAGTTTAGGGTAAAATCAAGAAATTATTCATTTACGACGCCTAGTTTTAATGATAGCTCCGCTAACAGAACCTATGAATTATTAATTGTATTGATTCATGCATTTAATCGATATTTTATACCATCCCTTTTTAAATCTCATTTGTTTGTTTATTTTTTTTTATTTTTGCATAATGTTTGAGCCGCGTTAGTACTTGTTGGCCTCCAAATGATATTTTTATATGGAATAACGCTGTGTCTGAGATACAGATATTAAGTTATCTAGTTCAGATTGTTATTTGGTTCAGAGTTCGGACTGCCTCGTTGGTCTAGTGGTCGCAATCGCTTCTGCTGAGCATGAGGTCCTGGGTTCGATTCCTAGGTCCGGCAACGTGTTATTGGATTCTTCTATCTGGAATTTCTCAGTAACAGCCCGAAGTCTGGATTTGTGCCCGGTAGATGGCAATAGGCTCGCCCCCTATTACATGGGACTTAAACATAACTGGCGAAATGTGGGTGTACTATAGGTACACCTCTGCCCAACCCTTCGGGGAAACAAGGCGTGATGTTATGTTATGTTAGTTCAGACACAGATGTTTGTAAAACTTGATTTAGCTTAATTGATCATTATTTATATATTGTGGTAAATTGAATGTAATTGAAAGTGAAATAAATATTATTATTATTGAAAAATTATTATTATTATTTTAAGCATAATATTATTATACGACATGCCTTTTTCATTGGAGTAAGCCCAGCATGTTGATTGTGTAAAAATCTCACCGTGAATTCTTACGTGAAGTGAGCTGTCAGTGTCATAAAAAGGCTTGGTTAAAAAATAATGTTCTTACCCTTAACATCGATAAAACTAAGTATATAGCTTTCTCCCTCACTAACAAACGCAATAAATTGCTATCCCATTTCCACATTCAAGCCCACTCCTGCATTAACACGAATACTGATACCTGCTCCTGTCCCGTTCTCCAAAAGACAACCTCTATTAAGTATCTTGGAATCATAATAGATAGCACTTTAAGCTTCCAACCACAAATAGACAGCCTCACGTCGAGAATTCGCAAATTAATATTTCTATTTAAAAAACTTCGTCATGTAGCTGATGTGGAGGTTATTAGGTGGGTATACTATGCAATGTGTCAATCTTTTCTGACATACTGCATAACATCATGGGGTGGTGCTCCAAAATCAAACATCTTAAAATTGGAAAGAGCTCAACGGGTGGTCCTCAAGGTGGCATGTTTTCTGCCATACTTGTACCCTACTGTAGATCTTTACAAACACTTCAAAGTCTTGTCAGTAAGACAACTTTTTGTTTTATACACTGTCCTCAAGAAGCACTCCTCCTTAATATTTGATCCCCTCTCAATCTCAGGAAAACGCAGAAAATACGCCGTCTGCAATACTGCCAAAGGTCTAAGAACGAACTTCTCTCAAAGATTTTATACTTTCTTAGGTTCTCACTTATATAATAAAATAAATCGTATTACCATGATCTATCACCTAACAACAAATGCTTGTAAGAGAGTTTTAACTGAATGGGTCCATATATTAGATTATAGAGCAACTGAGGAATTACTAACTCATCCAAAATAGTTCCTTTCCCGCTAATTTCCCTAAAAAAAAATTTTTTTGTTGTTTCTACCTACGTTTTGTTTTCATTTTATTTGTCTTTTAACTGCGAGTTGTATCATTGATTTTTATATTACGCCCTATCCCTTCACATTTTCTGACTAACTGATTATGTTGACATACCGTGTGGTGGGACCCTGGTGATCTGCTATACAGGTATTCCTAGTGCAGACACCAGTCTCTCACAAAATAGTGTCAAATAGTTTTTAAGCTTGTCTATATTATGTATATTATTATAACCATTGCTTGTGAAGAGAAAATAAATTATTTTGAATTTGAATTTGAGAATATGGTTATATAGTCATTGGTGTCATCCCGTCTTGGTCAATTCCCAGCGTCAATGACACTGACAGCTCACTTCACCACACTGTTGGATTATCAACTCTCGGCGCAAGGGCAGATTTTTTAATCGATCATTTTGTTTTCAACGAAACAAAGTGACCAAAACAAAAATTATCGGCATTTTGTTCGAGGCACAGCGAGGGCTTCCCGAATGAAACAAAACTAAAGTTACATTACTAGGTGTCAATGTGGTTTATGAGCCCACTTATAACCATTTAATCTCGATATCTTTGTTTTCTAAAAAGTGCAATACCTACGTGGTCAGCATGTATGGAACAGCATTTTTTCTTCTCACCGCTCTAAATTTTCCTTGGTTTTTTTGCAAATTTAATTGATGAATCTACCTAAACTGGCTTTTGAACATTTCATACTATCACATAAATATTATAGCCAATATATATAGGTGCTTATTTATTTTCATTCATAAAACGGTTGCCAAGACGCACTCGACGTATGTTTACGTTCGGAAGTGTAGCGTAGTATCTAATAGTAGTAGGTACTATTTACGTGAATCTCGTAGTAGGCACTAATAATATAAAAGACTAGCCACGTAGCCACAGAACATAAAACTGTGAGACCAGTCTCTACTCTACTAAAAGAAGACAAGAAGTCATTCTTTTCTTGAATTTTGACATCGCGCCGTAGAAATCTTTCTACTATCTTTCATTTTGTCTTTCGTTTCTATAGTGGCCATGCTACGCATGCTGAGGGGCAATTCCCGTATTTTTAAGAACGATCGCATTATAATCAGTCTTAATCTGTCAAAAGAACCTCAAATTCCCGTATTTCTAAGAACGATCGCATTAAAATCTGTCTCAATCTATCAAAAGAACCTCAAATTCCCGTATTTCTAATAACGATCGCATTAAAATCTGTCGCAATCTGTCAAAAGAACCTCAAATTCCCGTATTTCTAAGAACGATCGCATTACAATCTGTCACAATCTGTCAAAAGAACCTCAATTTCCCGTATTTTTAAGAACGATCGCATTCAAATCTGTCACAATCTGTCAAAAGAACCCTAAATTCCCGTACTTCTAAGAACGATCGCATTCAAATCTGTCTCAATCTGTCAAATGAACCTCAAATTCCCGTATTTCTAAGAACGATCACATTCAAATCTGTCTCAATCTGTCAAATGAACCTCAAATTCCCGTATTTCTAAGAACGATCGCATTAAAATCTGTCTCAATCTGTCAAAAGAACCTCAAACTCCCGTTTAACTAAGAACGATCGCATTAAAATCTGTCTCAATCTGTCAAAAGAACCTCAAACTCCCGTTTAACTAAGAACGATCGCATTATAATCTATCTCAATCTGTCAAAAGAACTATTTAAAAATTCGTTTCTACTTAAGAATCCTGAAAATGTTTGTAGTATAAGTAGGTAAGTACCTGCTTGCTCTTCGAGGAAATGTTTGCATGTATCTCGGATGCTTACCTGTAACAAAATAAAAGTTAAGGTTTGAGTAAATTCGACATACAACTTGAATTTGTTAATTTTAATAGAATGCGTGTGATTTATTTGAATGCATGAACTTTAAGTGTCAGTCGAACGCGTCCAGTAGCTTCTACTCGCGACTTCATCAGGATGCTCAATCTTAGATGAAAAAACTGGGGACAGCAACTGGTACAATGATACAAATCGCGAAGTATAATTTGCCCCTGTACAAAATAAGTTTGAATGCGTTTTTTTATTTCGTCGTATTGTAATTGAGCTTTAATACCAAATATGGATAACAGATGGCAGCTCTGAAGTAATTTTCTCTTGAATTTCTATCTGGTACTAAACTATCTCAACATGGAGTAGCTCCGGTGGCTCATTACTATTAAAATAGTATATTTTTGACCGAGGTCTGTTGTATTGTAAAAAAAATAATTATGGATATTTGTCAAGGGTTTTAGTTAAATACTAAAGTACTACCTACATAGCTATATACATCTAAATAGCTTTAAGCCTATCGATACCCTACCCCTAACAATGGTGTAGTTACTAACTATGAATATCAGATGGCGCTACTTTCTTCACGAACGCAAATGCCCCGTTCCAAGTAACAAGATTGGTCTCTATTTCATAATAGTATAAAGTACTCTGTGTACTTCATCTGCGTGGAAAGTCGTTAAGCCATGTCATTTATCGGGATGACAAACAAGTACACTATGTGTTAATCCAGATTATAAACTATTTGTGTGCCAAATTTCATTTTTGCTTGATTGAGTAACAAACATCCAAACATACAAATGTTCTTTAAGTAGGATGTTTGGTGTGGTTGGTACACAGACTAGATTGGTATTATACACATATAGTAGGTACTATCGCGGACAGTCACGCATGACCCTTTGCAAAACATTGTCGGCTGCACGTTGAAATCTTAGGTAATCCCGCCCTTTTTTTGTCTGACAAATGAATGAAGGGTGACCTTTTTTTAAAACGCTAATTGAGTATGATGATGAACGTCTCATAAGAAGATAACCATTTTTTACACGAAACGTCTAACTTTAAAGAGCCCCAACCGAAATACTTTCGACTTGTGACTTTGTTAAAGTTTTTATTTATTTTATTATACTTATGATTTCATGTGTGTGATTGCTAAAAATATTATGAATTTATACAAAATATTGTTAAACGTTTTAAAGAGTTACGGTGGAGTTTCTTGCCCATTCTTCTCCATGCGAAACTACCTTTTCGAAGGGGCGACTAGAATCAATTATATTTCTTTTTTGTCATTGTCATCATCATTTGATATTTAAAAAATAAACGTAGTTTTAACTTACCTAATGGCTTTCTTTTGCCAATTATTTTAAAACTCGTCGATAAGTACTAAAAGGTACCTTTTAGTACCTAACGACCACTAATGCGAGCATTGGCTTAAATCCTCTATGAAAATAAACTCAAAAACATGAATAAAGAATACTTTGATCAATAAATACTAGTGAATTGAAGTAAAACCTAATTAATGACAAATAAAAACACTTCAGTGGGTAATAGGTGCAGTCATAGTTTCATGGAAACATAAGAATCCCTTCACAAATGTAGAGGAAAATATTGCTTATAATACATTATCTAATCAACCACCGTATCGGCAACTCAATATATTATTTCAGTTTTTGTTATTACATTACAGATAGTCTATCTTTAGTGTGTGTTATTGTCGGTCGCAAATCCCTATTATCTACTTATCATTAAAGATAATAGCAACCATTATGTTTGGCTGATTTTGACACAGTTCACACCTAGAGCACGATTCACAGATTTCATTTTGAGTTTACTTTGCTGGTAGCGTAGTAATAAAGCGTCGCATACGAATATGGGCATTATTTGTAGAGCAGTTCTTAAGCTTTCTCACATTCGCTTATACGAATATGAACATTATACAGGCGCAACAACAACGTTCGTATGCGGTGAAAAGGTTCGTTTAAAGCGCTTACTAAACTTGACTTAAAACTTTGAAAGTGCGCTTTATGTATTTTGCCCCTAGTTCATACACTCCTAGCCCTGTCAGTTGTCGACTACTATCGTCAGACTTAGCCTTCGTACAGTCCGCGAGGCCTAAGCTGAGCTTTGCATTTGTGGGAGTGTTTACCAATAGCACCAATGTGATCGTGCGATCGGGGGCGCGCGTGAATTTTTTTGACGCGCTGCAGACCGCGTTAAAAATCGCCCGTGTGTTCGAGGGTGTGTACAGAACAACAGACTACCTACGTAATTTAATGTTAATTAAATCGACGTCATTTAACGTCAAATGACAATGCAACTGCTACCAATTACCGTGACTAATGCTCTTGCCATTAAACCTATGAAAAAATGTAGTTGTAGGAACTTGAAATAAAGAACTTATACGATCTCCTGAGTCGCCATTTCTTAATTTAATTAAAATGCAGCAAGGGCAATTGGGATGATGACTACTATTAAAAATGTTCGTAAAAGTAATGTTATTTCAAAGAAGGCATAGTAAAAAAGAGATAATCGAAAAAAATTGTTAAATCGATGTAAAAATTAAGAAGAAACACGCATTCAAAGTTTTTGGAGGGGATTATTTCTGTTCTTGTCGCGCGTTACGGACAATGTACGGCGCTAGTATGAAGTTACGTAGTCGTGACACTTCTACGATAGTGCTGTCCTAGTGTAACACTTACTTTAAAACTTTCATAACTTGGCAGTTTTTTAAGCTTTCACACTTTTTGTAAAACTACTTGCACCCTACGGAAATTAAAAAAAAATTGAGATAAAAATAAAAAAAATTGTCATCATCCCCATTGAACTTCTGTGCATATTCCGCTTTGAAGTGATGCGCGGGCAAGCATTTGTGGTAATTGATTTTTGTATATACTTTAAATAGATTACAATATACAGTTATCGCCATTACAAAGACCAAGGTGACATTACAAGGATAGAAAGTGAAATCTATTTCTGAAGTTCCGTTCACCGGCTGAATTTCTGCCTTTTTTTTTATTTTTATAAATGGCATCTCGCAGGTCAACCTATGAGGTTGTCGTCTGCTTAGACGGACTTGCCTGTGGATTCCCTAATAAATTAAGGCCTCCAGCCAGGACTTAAACTTAATTACTAACTAAAAACTAAGCGACTACACGCTAAGGGCACCCCCTGTGGGGTACGAACCTCGGCTTAGGGCGTCGCTGGAAGAGGGCAGCAAATGACTAGCTGGATCAGGAATGATATTATTTAGGGACGAATTTAAAGCTACAGGCTCAGCGGCGCGGGCTGGCTCGAGCAAGGGTCGGGAGGGGCGTAGATTTGGGCGTCGCGGCGGGCCTCGGCGGCGAGGACGGTAGGACGGCGATCGGGTTTTGGGCTTATGAAGCGTGCTGGTTGCCTTACTACTCTCCTGGAGGAGGGTAGTGGCGTCGTCGGGGGCGATTAAGGTATGCCTTGGTCGGCGAATACTACTAATACGGGAAGGAGTGTAGCGGGCGGCCGCTGAGATCAAGGGGTTGGGGTGTTTTATGCCACAGTCAAAGAAACGCTTCGATAAGCGTTTCATGAACTGGTTTATGGTAGGCATTTTAAGATCGATGTGGAGATTTATATTACGGACATAGAAGGGGGCACCCGTGACCTTTCTGAGGAAACGGTTCTGGAGGGTCTGCATCTTATGGAGATGACGTGGGTGAGCGTGCGCGAATACAACGCAGGCATAGGTCATGATGGGACGGATGACTGCGGTGTAGATGCGCAGCTTGCATTTAAGTGACAGTTTGCAACGGGCTGTCAGAATAAAGTGGAGTCTACCAAGAGCGAAAGCGGCGCGCGCGCGAACAGCCTTAATGTGCTCTTTGAACGTTAAGTTTTGATCAAGGATCACGCCTAGGTATTTGGCTTGCTTCTCCCAAGGGATTGGCTTGCCGTACATAGTGATCGGGCTGGGAAGGGGGGGTGGGACTCGACGACGTCTCGAGAAGAGAACCGCCTGACTCTTATCGGGGTTGACCTCGATTCTCCATTTCCGGAACCAAGCGCCTAAGACGTTTGCGGAGGTTTGGAGAGTACGAGCTATAGCATTGGGACAATGACCGGTATAGTAAACGGCAGTGTCGTCGGCGAAGAGAGCCAACTGAGCCTTTTTACTCTGTGGGATATCGCTGGTGAACAGCGTGAAAACTAGAGGAGATATGACGGAACCCTGAGGGACACCGGCGCGAATAGGGTGAGGGGACGAGAGTGCACCCTCGATGCGATAGCGGAAGGTGCGATTCGACAAAAAGTCTCGTAAGATGAGTACGAGACGATCTGGCACTCCTAGTTGGTAAAGCTTGTATAACAAGCCGTTGTGCCAGACTTTGTCGAAGGCTTTCGCTATGTCGAAGAATAGCACCCCCGTCGTCGCGTTACGCTGCATACCGGCGCACAAGTGCTCTACGATACGGTGGACCTGGTGGATACTCGAGTGTTGTGGACGGAAACCAAACTGCTCGTTGGGAATGAGGCTCTTTGCTTCGGCGTAGTCTTTGAGACGCTTATAAATAAGCCTCTCGTAGATTTTGCCGAGGACATTGAGTAAACTAATAGGGCGGTAGCTGGAGGGCTCAGACTTTGGCTTGCCTGGCTTTGGGATACCGATGACGGTGGCTTCTTTCCATGCTTGTGGGAAGATGTTGTTGCTCAAGGCGCCATTGAAGATGGCGGTCATAAGCATTATTAGCGGGGCAGGAAGGAGTTTGTATACCTTATTGGTAATACCATCCGAACCGGGGGCCTTACGAGCGTGGAGCCCTTTAATGATGTCGTGCACTTCGTCTGGAGTGACGGGAGGCAGAGGATCATCAGGGTCTTCGACGGGAGGTAGGGAGGCTCTTCGTTCGACTTCAGCGTCGACCTTGTTCAGGTGAGCTTGGTCTACTGGTTGGGAGCTGGGAGAACATTGGGACTCTAGGCTGTCGGCAAGACATTCAGCCTTTTCGGGACTGTCGAAAGCGACACTATTGTCGGGGCGGATGAGAGGAGGCATAGAGACCTCTTCTGAGGAACGCAATTTCCTCTGTAATTGCCAGAAGGCTTGATGAGTGGGCTCGAGTTCGCTGAGCATCTTGTTCCAGCCCTCAGAGCGAACCTCCCCTATGCGTTTCTTTACAGCACGCTGTAAATGGCGCATGTGGGCTTTGTTCGCGTCACAAGGGAAGGAGTCGTAGGCACGGATGGCCGCGTTCTTCTCGGTTATCAGGTCACGTACGTCAGTAGGTAGTTTCCAGCGATGGTCTTCCATCACCGGAACCTCCCGTGAACAATCCGTCAATACGGATTGTACGTGCTCTGTAAACGAGTCGATTGCGGCCGTCGTGTCGGCGACTGACACTAAGTGATCGGGGATGGTGTCTAAGTGAGGCGACGTGGTGGATTTCAGTCTTTCGCTTACTTTCCTCCAGTCGGTTATCGTCTGGGTCTGAGGGGGGCGGTTGGGGTCGATCGGGCCCGAGTAGGGTGCAAGATGCATGACTACAGGGCGGTGGTCAGAATTTAGCTCGTGGAACGTCTCAATCGATTGCAAACGGAGGTTCACATTCTTGAGCAGCGCTACATCGAGAACATCGGGAAGGTGATTAGGATTACCTGGGAAGTGAGTCGGGCTCATTGGAGCGATGACGTCAAAGTTAAGGGATTCGCCTAACTTGAAAACGAACCTACCTCTGGTTGAAGTTGTGCTACTATTCCACGCCGGGTGCTTGGCATTAAGATCCCCCGCCAAGATGACGGAGTCACTCATACCGAAGAGGGCAGTGAAGTCCTTTTGGAGCGAGATGGGATCCTCCGGACCATTGTCTGGTGGAATATAAGCAGAGATGATGGTGATCGGTTGATTGAATTTCTGCCTGCCCGAAGTGTTTATTTAAGGCAATAACTATTTGCGAACACCTATTGTTTGCTCAAGAGAAATACAAGCCGCTTAGCTAAGATTAGAACCTGGTAACGAAGTTTTTATGTTACAGTGTTTTTAGAATGTGTTGTAAATAGATTCTATTAGTTGGCTATTGCCTTGATAGTGTGATGTATTTTATCGAATGTTTTGTAAGCTTAGGCACGCTTAGATTCTTTATCAGCGGAGTATTAGTTTATCTAAAGGGGATTTTTGGCACGCGGTTGCTTAGAAAAGCCTTTGAGATAAACCGCTATTGATAAGCTTACATCCCTACCTAAAGAAGTAGGTCCTACTGAGAATCATTTTGATTATGTGAGTAAATTTTACAGGAATGTCAGCTACCAAAAACAAACAACTTCTTGGAAATCTAACCGTTTTTTTTTTAAAATGTTAAACACTTTTTATTTTTAAGTTTTTAATTGCGGTAACCTACCAGTACCACACACAAATTCGTATACCACTACTTGCTATGTATATATCAGTGACAGAGAGTTAAAAGTACATCATCAATGTACCCATAAGTGGAAAAAAAAAAACGTATTATTGGAGCTAACTGAAAAACTACCCAAACAAAGTTAATGACATTTATATAGGACCCCTCCTGAAGGATACCCTATCCATTAAAAAATAATTATCGAAATCGATCCACAATTGCCGGAAATATAGCGTAACAAACGTAGAAAAAAGGGACGAATTGAGAACCTCCTCCTTTTGAAAGTCGGTTAAAAACTCTCTACATTATCCTAGTTGTTTGAGACATGAATAAATGTAGTTTCTTCCTAAGTGTTGTAACTAGGTAACTGTAATCCTATTCACAAGATATCAAATAATAATACTCCACTTCAAAAGAATTAAACGCACAGTGTGTCATTGTGTTCTTGGAAATCTGCCTTTCATTGTTAACGGGTGCCAACCTTACTGGACGTGAATGATTGATTCATATCACATCTTTTCTTACGCTTATAGTAAATGTTTCATAAAGATATAGTCAATGTTTCATAGTTAAGAATATAGTAAATGTGACTGCTTCGTTGATCTAGTAGTCTGCTGAGCAACCCCTTCTTGGGTTCGTTCCTCAGTGCGGGTAGTATTAATGGGATTTTCATTAGGAATTTCTCAACTAGGAAGTAGCAATAGATCTGTTCTGTGGCAATTATAGGGTCGCCAGTCTTCCTATTACCTGGGACTAGTGCCACCGCTAAACATAGGTACCTACTATAGATAGATTCCGTACGTACGTGGCTATCCTGTCTAAAAACTTAGGCGTGATGTTACCTATTATAGTATAATCAGCCTATAACGTTCCCACTGCTGGGACACAGGCCTCCTCTCTATGAGAGGTAGTGAGCCGTAATCCACCACGCGGGCTCAGTGCGGGTTGGTAGATGTCACATGTCATCGAATTTTTGGTTCTAGGACATGCCGGTTTCCTCACGATGTTTTCCTTCACCGTTTTGAGAGCAGTGGTGATTAAATTATTTACACAAAGCTACTTATCTTATTTACCGCAATATTCAACATTTCCTATTATAGTAAATGTTGAATATTACGGTAAATAAGATATTGGCACAGCTGCACGATAAACGGTTTCTCTTACGGAGACCAGCCTTGTTTAGTCCCATCCACACAAATCAAGCGTTGACAAAGACGAAAACCGAGAATTAACGTTCGTTTGCTTTCTCTTTCGTTAGAACATTATTTTTAATGGATTTTGTACTGTTAAGAAAACAATAAAATGAAGCAAACATAAATAAATTTAAAATACTCAGGTAGGTAGAGATGAATAAGACCAAAAGAATAAGCGTAGCAAGAATATTTTGCTGTCAACTTCTACATGGTAGATTATTTTGCATTGTTGTGCTTGCATCTTGATATTCTTGTCCCGTTTCCAGAACACCATTACGTACCTCAAAGTTATGCAACGCTGTCCTCTGAATACAACATCTATAAATACAATGCAATAATGTCCTTAGTTCTATACAGCTTTGCAGTGTGCAGTGCATAGAGCGGAGCTGTAGCGCCTGTTACGACTTGATTTATGTCGTCTCGGAAAATATATGTGGGCAACTGGGCAACTCGTTGTTCACGAGGACGCAAACACGATACACGTGCCGACTCAATAAACTACTAATAAATCAAATTGAACCAATACAAGGCGCACGGTGCATCGTTGCATACGCACTTGACATGCAACCAATCGGCGAATCTAATGTACTACAATACGAATGATTGATGTGTGGCCTTAATTTTCAGGCTTATACTAAACAGTTCGCCTCTTGTGATGATGAGGGCGATATATGAATGATCTCAGCTCTTCAAACTTCTCATTTTGAAGGAGCATGGAGCTGTATTGGTAAACCTTAATGTCGGGGTGAATGTGTCTTCTGAAGTTCCCCAAACTACGGGCGTGTAATTTATTTCCATGGCGGCGAACATCTATTCAGAATACTTATGCAAACATTATAAACCGCCATTGCGACATGAATACTAAAGTAACAATGTTTCCTGCACTCTTTTTGTGACGTCCTTGCTCGCCGATGTGATGTGTAGGTACATGCAAATATTCGCACTTGCAGCGAATTTTGTGACACAGATGGCACGGTAAACAATAGCAGAACGCACGTCATTAGGATGTATGTACAGCATTTTAGTCGAGGACAATGGCTGGTTGGCTCGAGACGACCGATTCAGTAAACCGACAACTGTGCCCGTCGGCCGTCCGCACCAGGCACCGAACGCCTTGTTGAGGTGTTGTCTCAACAAATATGGCTCGAATGGAGGCCGCGTACGTTTTTTTATGTTAACACGTACGTTAGATGATTCTTAAGTTTAAAGCTCACGGAGACGTGAGCATGACTCGTTCAAGTGTTAAGAGCTATGGCCGAAGACTATCGATGGTTGAATTGGTTATTTCTATTACGGTAACGGTTTTTGTTTAAGCATTAAATACACCCACAGTATTTTTGCCTTTCCGCAAGGTAGGTATTCAAATAAAACGAATGATTTTTTTTATGGACTAATTATGTACCTATAGGTATTGAAGAAAATAACTTTAATAGGATTTTTTATATTCTCAAAGCATTGTTGACAATTTTTGGCAATGCCACAAGACCACTTTGCGAATTGCAAAGCAAACGTTTTTACTATGGGAGGAAAAAATATTCAGTCAATATTTCGACATAATGTTATCAAAATGAATGTTTATTGTAATTTCGACAAAGGTACGGCAAACAATACGTGAGATGTTATTTCAAATTTGTATAAAAAGCGTGAAGGTGAAACGGTTCAAAAACCTAAGAAAACATTATTTATAGGTATAATACTTATCAACGTGTAGCTATGAGGCAAAGATTGTGCTACTTAATCAACATTTGGCCATGGCAGGAATAGGAAATCTAAGTAGAAACAGTGAGGAAAAGCGATCTACCTAGTTACAAGTCCCTCTTTTTAAAAGAAAGTCAAATATATTAGCACCCTTGTTGCGTTACACACTTTGGTTGATATAGATACTATTATTGCTAAACGTAAATAACGCAATGAATTTTGTTGAACTTTCAAAGTAAAAGCCATGGCTACTGTTAGTGCGTTTGGCAATTACTCCGTTGACATCATACTCAGACCATTTGGTAATTATTCAATGCTTTAAAGTAGTTTATTACCCTTGCCAGTTTTCACTTTCCTAGATTAGTCTGGTGAGTGTACATTCATGATATGGGAAACCAACTCGTTTGGCTCGCTCAGGCAGAAGAAAGACCAGATCTACTTTTGTAGATATAGGATATCTATCATGTCTATCTTTTACCTTTTTTGAAAAAAATTGCCTGTTGCTCAGAGAATGCATGAAAAGGCGACTGTGCCTAGAAATAGGGTTATTAAGATAGGTACCCAGTATGGCAAGCACCTAAGACTCCAAAATAAGGGATGGACACTTATCTGGGGTGAAACTGCGTTACCCACTAACAGTAGCAATGGCTTTCATTTTGACAGTTCAACAACACTCATTACGTTGATGCAGACAAAGTTTCGAATATATGAAGCAATGGATTAGGAATAGCTATCAAATGATTCAGATTGTGATCGGAAGTGCCGGTCAACTGCTTTTCCAGATATTTCAATGCTCGAACTGGAAAAACAATTTTTCAAGTTCGAAGAAATCTTTTAAGGGACGTTCAACTCGTGTTTTGGCTAATGATTGTAATTGCTGAAATACAAGATTGTTTCTTTGTTTAAATACAATATTGTACCTACATAGTTCCTACATCAGTAAATCGTACTTTTAATGAACCTTCTTATGCAAAATGGTAGGAAACTTAGCGATAGGAACATAATAAACTTCAGCGGCAGTTGATTCCGCTTCCTCATCTGCATTACTTTCCATCATCTACTTCAAATTATGCATAAAACTGCTCGTCAATATTACAGGCATGTCAAACGCCATTAGTTTCGACTTCCTCATATTTAACATCATTATGTTCTGATTATGATAACAGGAAAATTATATTGTTTAGAGCAATTTTAAAATAAGTACCGGCCTAAAGCGCACGTTAGACCTTTTATCTATACTTACCTACAATTTATAGGTATTCATATCTAGTATATGGAGTAGTTTATTTCTTAGAGCAAGAGGCAGGCATTGCATGACAGAAATTGTTTCAGGTTACGTAGGTACTAAACTACAATAAATAGACAATTTACGTATGTAGGTAATAAATATTTATTTAAGTATGGGCACGTTAACAGCTGTCTAGTGGGCTAGACAGTTTCATGTCAGCGTGTTGGTTTAAAAATTCGTGATTATACGCTATTTAGCAGAACAACACGTCGGCACGTAGTGAACTGTGTGGCCGAGTAACCGAGTTGGAGCGTTTTTTGAGCGCAACATTTTACCAAAGATAAAAAGAAACATAAACGAGTTCAACAAATTCGGGGAAGTAGCGGAACTTTATTACGGTTTTTGAGCGACGATGGCGTTAACCCTGCGCAGGATATGGAGATGACGCGCTGCGCAAGAGCACATAACAGCTGCAGGGCTAAAGCAGCTGCCAGCAAGGCACACTGTCTCACTGTCAACCCGTCGCGCTATAGTAAATTGCGTGTTCTACGCACTGATGCCCCGTAACCATCCGATCTCTACGGTAGATTGGTCTTATCTCTCAATTTCGTTCTGACGGCTTAATTCTACGGCATAACTCACTTTCAACAGTTTCAGCGGCGTTAACAAGTTGTGTTAAAATTGCTGAATTGACGTATAATTTATAGTGATGTATAAATACTCGGGTAGTCAGCGCGTGGCGTGACGCAAAATGGCGTCTACGGCCTAGGAAACAGCGTGAGACATCATCAACGACGCGGTTCACATAATGAGGGAAACTATTAATTAGTCTCGCTCTATTTAGGTATAATGAACTTAACGCTATAATGTCGACTTCTACTAATTATACATAATTTATCTAGGTACCTACTAATTTACGGCAGAAGCAGATTGCTGCCATGATTGGAGACTATTTTGGTTTAGTGACTGGGTGACTCATACTTAACTAAAACGTGATAAGTTTTCACATGTTCAACACATCTGAGATAAATAAATAATAAAAAAATCTGGGTCAGCAAGGCACTGATGCCGTAGTGCCGATGCTTGATTAAAGTTGGTACGCATAAGGATGCATTACAATTATGTTCTAAACACTGTTATGGACGAAAATAACCTTTGTATGCCTTAAGTTGGGAGTAAAAAAAAATAAGAAAGAAAACTATAATGGCATCATTTAATTTCTTTGACGTAAGAGCCAGTTGTTGATGCATTTAAAAGGATTTAGAAAAAAGGTTACACCAGTCTGATTTGTTTTTATTATACAGTTGGTTTCTTAGAGTATGTCTACGTCACGTCCTTTCATATTTTCAGTTTTAGTTTGATTCACAAAGTATAGAAATAGTTTGTTTCAGCGGGTAGCTCTGCGTCGATGAATCATCCAGTCAGGAGGACGTCTCTCTATAATGTGAGTTTCAAAACTAAAACCAGCGTCGCGTCGTTAAAAAAGTTACTCTGAGGCTTTGATTACAATTAGTCATTCCTCTCTCGACGATATCCATCCTAAGAGATTGACGGAAGAGAAATAAACTTGTATTTTTTTGTGTGAAACCGCCTGCCAAACGTACGAATGATGAATAGCCGCGAATGTGGGTCAGTGGTCGAATGGCGGAGGATCGAATGTGACAGTCCAATTAACACGACGCGTTGAATACGATATGTAACAATTGTGTTTGTGTACATAACCTACCTCAGCGACGTTTTGAGTCAGTAACGGTAGTCACGGAATTTTATCTGTTAAAGGGATATACAAAGGTTAAATGTTAGTGATGATTTTAAATCAAAATTAGAACATGAATGCCCGATTGTTCACTTTTCCTATGCCATTGCCATTATATGTGTGCCCTTTTATCACTCATAGTCATAATTTCATAAAATAAAAAAGTGCACCTATTCGCACTAACTGGGCTGTACGCGACGCGTAGGCGCGGCATTGTCGAAGCGTAGCGGCAGCGTAGGCACGGCGTAGACGAAGCGTAGCACTTATGGCGAGCCCGCCGTTAAAAAAACTTTTACGTGGGTTTGAGGGTAGCAGGATAGATATCATAGCATGAATATGCTGTAATTCTAAATATGTAGCAGTAGTTGCTACGTTCAAGGTGTTCCAGGCCTGTATAGGATATCTCACCATAAATCCTATCATAACAATATTGTTTTGTTCCCACACAAGATTTATGGCTGCTGTTGCGAATTTGCTCACGGATTAATCACCAAACAACAACCAAAACGGTTATCGAATGCAAAACTCCACGCTCAGTAGGCTGCCTACGTACCGCTAAACCAACGTAGAGTATTTTCTATAGCCAATTCAGATAATTATATGCGCAGGCGTATGGATTGATAATATATTTATTTTGTTTTTAAATCCACCAGATTTAAAAACAAAATAAATATATTATCAATCTTGTTTTTGATTTAATTTTGCAATACGATTTTGGTTTACTAATCTTATCTGTTTCTGTCCTTCCTTCGGTATCTAATAGTAGCAAACAACAAGATGGACGACGTTTCTTGAAATGTTCAAAAGGCATTCTTCAAGTCGTTTTCAATATTCACCTAGGGATTTTCATAAATTCTGACTAAATTTTTATTTTCGGTCTTGTAACAAAGTTTTTACAAGCAAAATAAAAATAGGTAACCTACCTATTCACGGATGTCATTAGGTACCTACATAAGCAAGTAAATATCTTTAGATACGCGTTGTTCCTGCATTTAAATAGCTTTTGTAAATCCATTTACATGAGGTTTACTAACGACTCACATTGCATTAAAAATCTAATTGCTGTTTTATAGACATGCATATTATGCAGAACTAACTACTAGATGCATAAAAAAATGAATTCACATACATGGGCATACATAATACGGTATGTATACTTTGGTATTTCTTTGGGAAATGTCTTTTTTCTGTGTATTGTAGGGCAAAACCGGATTTGCTTTTATGATAATGACTAATTCAATTTTCGAAGCCCGAAATAAACTGAAAATCCCGGGTCAGATTTCAAACACGAATCGTTTCTTTTGAGCTGCGATTTAAAAGCTTAACTTTGCTTTTATTGTCAGGCGCAATAAAAGCAGACCATAGCAATAAAACAATGACAAATTCTGATAGTGTTTTGTTTAAAAGATGCGTGCGCACATGGAGGCGTGGTGTGTCGGCAAATGCATTGATAGCGTGCGTTGCCTGCTCGGGTGGACTTACAAAGGGCCGAGGGCCGTTGCCCCCACATTGAAAAGGTTCCTTTTTTTGTCTGCCTCGTTTAGAATTAATTTCCAACGTATACATGTATGACTAAACCAGTATAGGTAACAATTAGGATTCCTTGGAAACGGTTAACTTTTTACTGGTAACTAGCTAAGCGAGATACCAAATCACTTACCTAACAGTTCTTAAAACGGGAAATACCTGTTATAAAATAGTCTGCTAAGCCTATATAATATTTCCAATTATATGTAATATCGCAAAGTAGGTACCTACTTTCAGGTTTCTGTTAACATTCCTGTTATCATGAAAGTGCACTACACATTGATAATGACATAATCAATTCACTTGATCGACTAATTAGCAGTACTAAATGATGTCCACGTAATCGTAAAGTGTGTTTGAAATGCAAAAGTACCTACCTAAGTGCAGGTAAGTGCCTACTATGCACAGATTTTATAGACACTTGCACGTCGGTGTAGGTGATGGTTAAGTTGCAATCCACCTCGATTATTTGTTAATCAATATGAGCTTAGCATTATGAGTTTTCTTTTGTTGATTCATGCTATAAAACGAATATAGGAGTATAGGACACGCACTTACTCATCGCTTCAAAGATTCGTTCCTTCCTTTGTTACCCTTACAAATAAAATGTACATCACACAATCGGTAGTGCCCTCTTTAAACGTCCACGGTTTACATGCAGTACCCATTAGGATGGTATAACTTTAATTTTTCTCAGAATTAGACGGATGAACTGCGATGAACGGTTCAGATCGGGTGCCCGGTCTTTGAACTCGAGAGCGGGATGCCGAGATTGTTTAATGACAACAAATAAAGCATCGGTGCACAGCTGTCGGTCGGCTGTCGGCATGCACGCGAGACCGAGGGCCCCTCTATTATAGCGAAGGGCCTGCAGGTAGTCAACTCGATGTATTTTATTGTTGTCTTCATTCATCCTATAGTACAAGAGATTTAATAAAACTGCGCTTTACCTGAACCCCGGACTAATAACGCGCTTTCATCTTTTGAGCACTTGGGGAAAAAATTAAAAAATACCAAGGGCCAACTCATTGAATTTTAAATGATACCTATCAAGAAGCTGATTAATATAATTACGCAATAACGACAGGCGATAAACGTACAAAGTTTTGCTAAGTGAATGTACAGTAGGTAATGTGTCTGATCAATACAGGACTTTCGCTGATCATTGTGTGGCGGGCGGTGTCTCTGTGAAGCTGATGTGGTATGGCAGTGCAGATGCTCACCTATATGCGCCAGGTCAATGATGGGGATCTCACAGCGCGCAAGCAGGCTCTCCTCCTGCTGGGCCGCCATTGTCGTCGCTTAATACAACCGCTCTGATTTCCACAAGCCGATCGCTCGTTCAGTCAACACTTCTTATCACTCGACTACCACAGTAATTAGCAATTAGCGAACGCGACACCGAAAGATAATTTAAGGTAGAAAAAACGATAGATAAGCACTTAATACACCGTAAGGATACAACGTAAACATTAAAGTTTATTGAAGTTATGAATGGTCTTTTGATTATTCCTGGTATAGAAGCGTTCAGAACTCATTTGCATAACCTTGTAGTTCTTGCTCGAGGCGTTCGTCTTTCTGACGTAGCAGCAATATGCTATACTGACTTGACACATTAAAAATTGGTTTCCGTTGCTTCTCTCACAGTAACTATGTGTAAAGGTTGGTCCCGCGTGTACGACCCGGCGGCGTCGTGCGCCCCCCGTCCCTCACAGCTGGCGAGTTTCGAATGTCTCTCGTCGAATAAACTGGCTCACCGTGTGCGATGAGCGTTACCCTGGCGTCCGATGTCGGCTCTCACTTGTATATCATCGCGCAGACTTTCGCAACCGAGTGGCGTGTCGAAACAGCTCTGCCTTGAGCACGCTGCCGTGTGGAGAAAGCGTATTGTGTAACGGGTGTGCGCGAGTGGCTCGGCGTCCAGAGTAACACTGACTGACAGTGGCGAAGGCGAGTGGCGATACTGGCGAGGCGCTCGGGCGCTGCTCCGGCGGCTCGACTGACTCACGCGGCCCTTGATCGCGGCTCACTTCGCGCCACTCGCGTGATGCGGCGGCGTTGCCCTGTGTCGGCGCGGCACCGCTGTAACTTGTACCGACTATAACCTCGTCTCGGTTGCCATTCACTCGTCGGACTTGTAGTAAACGTGGGTTGGCAAAGTTTATTGCTACCCGAACAAACTGAACTCATCGTTATCTGATAGAGATTAGGGTTCACACATTATATTATATGATTGAATGAGCTCATATACCGGCTTATCAATACCATCCATCAAGTACTTTAGTCTCGAGGGTGATGCACAACCGTCCTAAAATGCTAATTAATTGAATTTCCGAATAAAAGTTAAATAATTGTATGAGACCATTAAGCAACGCCATCTACATTAAAGCGAATGTAAAATCTGTGTTAAGCGCCATCTATGTACACTACAAACTTACATGCTAAAATTAAATAAAAAACACAATTAATTTAGTGGTTCATATAATTTCCAATTCTACGAGACTTAGCCACTTGCAGCCGGCACATCCTTCGCTTCGATATAATAAAAAAAAATTGTTAAATAATGTATAAAAATATAGGACGCAAACCCATAACATTACAATGACATTGACCTTGTAAATATGTCAATCCACACTTTTGTTTTGTTGAATAAATAATCAAATGCTTTAATTTAAAGTGAGATTGTTTTATTTATATAGGGTTGGTAGCATTAATTTACAGTTGAGTGTTGCTTGTTCATTTGAGGCATCTTTCGAAGTACGAAGACCCGACGTAGCCGCCTCGCATCGCTCGCTGCACGTGCTGTTCGAACAACCTCCTGTTACTTTGCAGCTCGTCCGCAGCCTCCTTGTTTAGAGGATCTTCAGGATTTGGTTCCTGAAAAATAAAAACATAAATTAATAACATTTCTAAGAATTTTGTAGTTTTTACTACCTCATTCCATTATCATTACCTCACGGTCTTGTGATCGCGAATGCGAATGTGAAGTCTGAAATTCTCAGCCTAGAGCTGAAGCTGGATAAACTAGTTTTGTGCCTGGCAATGGTCGGTTAATTACATGGGACTTAAAGTACTCACTTGCAACATAAAGTAGGTGGAGGTGTTAATACACATCTCATAAACTTTAGGTACTACCGAAATGGCCGGTATAGGTACATTGATTATTGTGGGATAATATATTTTTTTTAAAGCTGGATGGATGATAACCATCCAATCAGCGCAATGGCTAAGCACCCTGCTAATGTCTTAAAATCCATCTTCTTTTTATTCTAATGCTTCTACTGTACTACACTTTTGCATTTTCGATACATTGCATAGATAATTTACGGTTCTGACCATTTGTTGATAATACTTTATATGTTTTTGTCTAATTTAAAACCAATGCAAGGCTATGTGACATGAATTAACATTTTTTGGCCCCATTTAATCATTTAACATTATCAATGTTCACTTGAAATGATTAGTCATTGCCTTTTATCTGTGTTTATTGTACTTGCCAATTTTGTGAAGTGTCATGTTGTTATACTATTGTATAACAAGATGGACTTGTTTCACTCAAGCATAATGATTTTGCCAGCCATAAGTTATATCCTTTAAATTGCAAAGTCTATTGAATAGAACCAGAAAACGAATACAATTATAAATGATTTATTTTATTTCTCTTTTTTCAAGACACAAACATCTGTGTAACCATCCCTAGCTCCTGTACTAGGATTTCCTGTATCACAAGAACCTATCAATTCAATGGGAATATGTAATATAACCACAATAGACAAAAATGAGACAAATTACAGTTATTATTGCATGGTGAAACACCTACTACCTCTGACAGAGAGTGTAAAGGCCAGGCTGATTATGTATTCCTTGTTTATGCCATGTTTATATCAGTAAGATGCTATTATTCTCTGATATCTTAATGTCCTCACCACTTTTATTTATTTATTCAGGTAGATTACTTGCTGATAGAAACCATACAATGATGATCATAAAGCTACACAATTATATCACAGACTGCTTTGACTGGTGGTGTAACTACTGGAATTATCCTTAGGATAGTTTCATTTGAATTCGGTTACATTTTAAAAGAGGCCTTATTGTCTTATCGGACACCATGAAGACCCTTTGTTATAATCCGTTCAACCATTTTAGTGTAAAAGCTTTATAGAACAGCTACATAACAAACAAACATAAGAAAAATCAATTCTTTTCTCGTTTTAATCTATATATATAACAGTCGGGTTAGTAAATCCATTAATAAGTAAAGAACGGCTGGACCGATTATTATCATATTTTATTTGTTGGACTTATCTCCGCCCCCAATAGCAGAATAACTATTAAAACATGGGAAAATTTTACGAAAAAGTAAATAAGTTTCCCAGGTCAGCTAGTATTATTATGAGTAAAAGTTACCAAAGTCTATCAAATAAAGCCATGACCATGAGTAATACAATGAGTAGGCACTAGTAGCACTGTGAGTCATTTTAATTTTTGTAAAATAGTAAGCAGCGGATAAAATTTAATTGAGTGAAGATTAGTGGAGTTTTGTTCAATGCCAGAAGGCATGGCTGATGCCAAGGGATGAATGTGGTGTAATTGTGTATGTTAGAGGCTCTCAATGCAGTAATATTAAACCTTACAGACAAAACTCACTATACAACTACATTCAAACAAATCCTTACATAAGAAACAAAATAAAATAAATGCAAGATAATAACTTATGCATGGTAACAAAACATACCAAGAATAGATACTGGAGTCCATAAACTATAGAGTTGACAGTAAGCACAGGTTTCCAGTCTTCTCTTAAGATGTTGAGACACACGTTGCCCTCCAGGTCTATGTTTGGATGGTATACTGCTGTTTCACACTTCACCTTTGGTGGCTCATGAGGATAGTTTGGTCCTACCTATAAGGTAATGGTAAGTTCTTAATAATCATCAGAAAGATAACGTCAGACAGAATATGGGTTGGATTTAACTTGAGAAGGACTATTGCCAAAGTCATGCTACTGGTTGCAGTCAGGTTTTAGTGAGTTTGCAGCATATTTAATGAAAAGGTATTGAGATTAAAAATCAACCTGGTTTTCCTATAGCCTTGCGCTTACATAGCCTTTTCAGTTAATATTATCATATAAGTAACTAAACCTTTTATCAGTGACTAGAATGTAAGCAAGAAATGGGACTGTAGGATTATGTCATTGCATTATGGAAAGACCTTACTTCTTAAGCTGTTAACATTACCTTAAAACTAAATACAAATCTTCCTCCTCTATAGAATCCTTCATCAGGGCATATGATTAGTTTGAAATTAAGTAAATCATCTGGATCTGGAAACTCTGTGTTGCATGTCTTGGGCAAATTCAATTCATTCAAATCTGAAAATAAAGCATTTCAATTTATATTTAGGTGAAGATGTTGTGAAGTATTGTAAACACTACAGTCACCAAGTACAGTTGTAAAAATTTGAGTCAGGATCATATCAAGCAAGTTTGAGGAATGATTTCATTGCTTTTACAGTACTATCCCCTAACTTAAAACTCATTGCTAGCCGAAGATTGTGTACAGGAGTTCCTCACAACAGAATTAAAAATAACAATGAATACACAACGCGTAAATTATTGTTCTATTTTCTGAGTTTACCTTTTGTGATCCGCAACTGAGCGGCTGATGCTTTTTTCTGTGAACCTCCTGCTCTTCCTGAGCCTTCCTCATCTTTCTTTTGTTGTTTTAATGAAAAAAGTTTAATCATTGTCCTAACTAATCGATAAAATAGAAATTATTAGAAATAAAACCACGATCTATTTTGACAGCTTAAATTTTTGTACGAAACCTATAGTGTATTATCTATGTACGAAACTTCAATTTAGGCTGTAAATAAAATAAGGAGCTTTTATTGTATTGGCAAACCTCACAAAAAGAAAAATATGGTAACGTTTGACCAATCAGCGTCCAGAATGGTCCATAAGATCCAGCAATGACATCCCACTTCATGACATGACGTTTTCTCATTCGTAGCTACAGAATGCCTAGTATATGAAAAAAAAAAACCTGTATTCGGTCCGGTTTTATCAGTTTGACTATGAAAAGGTCTTTTTGGGTTTTGACTCGGTTTTGAGCAAAGACAAAGATAGATAATGGACTAAGCGTTCCATACAGTTAGGTAGTGCATACTAGTATTTTACCTGTGGTGCATAGTGACCGAAAAGTACTCGACGAGAGAGACAAAGCCAATGTGCGGCCAGTAGTTGTCTGTTTCTAGAGTTTTATTTTTGATAAAGCTAAAATAGAGAATGGTCTGAGCGTTATCCTCACAAAAGTGACCACCAAGAAACACATACTCACCTACGGCGAGGACACTCTCTAGACAGAGATAATTATTGTCGTTTTCGATAAATTTATTAAAATTGTTGATGTCAATTTACCATGTCCTAAGGTGTAGTTAATATAAATTATTGCGGTGCTAGATATCATCAGCAAATGAGACCATTGGCTGTTAAATGTAACGTGGCAAGTCATTTTAGAGAGCAAGAATAGTGGTGGGCCTAGTACACTGCCCTGTTATACATAACTATATTCAGAAAAATATTTCTTTTCACGTTTAGTTTTGACGCAATTTTTTGTTATTTCCGTGTATTGTTTCCGGTCACTAAGGTACAATTTTGTGAGGTTCAGGATGTTACCTCTCGTATCATATGCAATAGGCTTATTGAGCAGGGTTTCCCAATTTACACAATCAAAGGCTTCGGTCATGTCAGTAAAAAAGGCGCATATAAATGTATTTTATTGTCCACTTTTTTCATCACATTATTTAGTAATTCGTATATCGCTGTATTAATACCTTTGTTTTTTCTAGAACAGTTTTGTTCATCACATAATATTATTTGTATTTAGAAAATTATTTATCGATTCATAAATTATCTTTTCTATGACTTTGGAGAAAACAGGAATTAAGGCAATTGGCCTGCAGTTGGCTAAATCTTCGCTATTGTTTTTAAGGAATTTGGAAAAACACCTGAGCTCCTAAGATAGATTAGATAACATATATTAATTAATGATAAAGCCCACTTAGATAACATCTGTGGCTAATATTGGCTTCGCTATATTGCACTCGTCCCATTTTTATACAAAATAATTGAAAAAATACTTGTGTTAGTTCCATTTGTTCTTGTATAACTTTTAATCATTCAGAAAAAACAAAAATTCTACAAAAATATTGCGGTTGTATAAAGCATTAAAAAATGGTCATCCAACCAACTTTTCGGGGCTTGTAAATCAGGGCTGCCAGGTGAAAAAATTCTGCAATCGTACCACAGCATTAAAAAAGTCGTATACCCAAGGAAAATTCGAAACAAAAAATCGTACATTATTATTCATCCGTTTATTGGTTTATTGACTTTTATTACAAAATTAACAATAAAAATACTACGAAATAAGTAATGATATGTAATGAAAATAGTATGAAAATTTAAATTATAGTAATAAAATCATTTTTTTTTTAATTTTCCGTATTCATTAGTTTAATCATGTCATCTGTCGGTTTAAAATCGGTGCAGTTTCCGGTGACTCATAACATTTGCTTTGCCAGCAAGGTGCCATTGACAGTTTCGTTGGCCAAACTATTTCTAAGTTTGGTTTTTAATTTAAGGAAATTAGAATAAAAGGGAATTCCCTCAACACTCCGGGCAGGCTGAGCACGTTCGTTTCATTATTTATATTATTCTGTCACTGCTCTAGATACTTACTCTTTTGAGACAAAAGTTTGTCACTTTGTTGCCAGACCTAATGGGGAAGGCAACTGTCAAAATGGCGCTGTCGTAGCTAGTTCCCAACACAAGCTAATAATACAAGGCGTGAAGTGGTTTTATTTTATTTTAGCGAAAATTGACGCGTTATTGTGTTCAAAGATACTCTGAAATTGGAGTGCACCATTTCCCGAAGAATCTAAAATTAGAAGATTGTGGTTTAAAGCTATTCATAGAGATTTTTTTGAGTTCGAGTTTGAGTTGGAAACATTTTTAAAGAAAGTGATTACGAGGAAGTATTCAAGGTTTAAAATTCTGACACTTTCCATGTCAAGTACTTGATTTATAATACTGAAATCACCGAAAATAACGAAATAGTGAAATAAAATCAAACTCATGAATGAACACAAAATGGAATTAATGAACGAAATGTCAAATTTATTGAAGACCTTAGGGAACTAGCTATGGTCACGCCATCTACAATTAGCTTTGCCCGACCTTCCCCATTGAATAAAATAAATGGATCGAATGTAAAAAATCGTATGTTTTCCGTACGATTTCGATGCTTCGATCGTACTCGTATGAAATCTGCAAAAAGTCGTACAAATACGATTTAAATCGTACAAATGGCAGCCCTGTTGTAAATGCAGTTTGTAAACCAGTAGTTATTATTCCATGCACCTACATATTAATTCCATGGTTCAGAGACAAGATGTTCTAATGTTGCCGCTTGAAAATTTGAAATATTTGGAATAAATAAATAATAAAAAACATTGAATTAACAATAATTGAAATAATAAATTGCTGATGCTTCATAAATTATGTTTGCAAGTTATGAACTAGATAATACATTAAATAAACAGATGCAGGATGACAATTTGGCTGTGGTTATAGTGACTTTCGAGCATGGTGTGTGACAACCCCGCCTGAATAATTTGTCAAACATTTTTCGTTTCGGAGTTTCGTTCGATGTGTCGTGTAGTATTTTTTTGAGTTTTGTGAGAATACTGTGATAGACAGGCGTTTTTAGTTTTTCCTATAATTATTCATGCAGTATCCTCATGTAGTTGCAATGATATGTGAGCTCAAGCTATAATTAAATCTTGTGTGTGCTATCATTCGATACAAGATGGCAAGTGAGGATGTGATAGAATTGGGGTCTTCGGACGATGAGGCAGAACCGGCACCGAAGAAGGTATGCAATCAATGGACTATTAAATACCCTTTTTATTTGTTGCTGTAAAATATAGAATCTATCACAGAGTGAAAAGGGATTTTCTGTGGTAATTTAATTACTTGTTTGTTTATTATCCAGATTATTTAACTTACTGAAATGTTTTGTTTCAGGCTAAACCAATGACAAATGCAATGGTGTGCATCCCAAGAAAAATACATGAAGTTACTATAAGGCCTTCTAAACTAAATTTAACAAAAGGAGTAACTGCAGTAAAAACAGTACCTGCAGTGAATGCTGTTTCTGCAGTGAAAGCTATACCTGCAGTAAAAGCAGTACCTGCAGCAAAAGCTGTACCTGCAGCAAAAGGGGTACCAAAATCAAAAGAAATACTTACAATCAAAGGAGTACCTGCAGCAAACAGTGTTTTTACTTCAAAAGAAATTACTATAGTAAAAGGAGTACCCCTGGCAAAGAAACGAACAACCGTAACAAAAGCTTCAAGTATTATATCTAATCCATTTGCAAGCAAAAGTAAAACCAATGGCAAACCTGTACAAAAGAATATTATGAAACCGCATCTCAAAATGATTAAACCTATAAAAATCCTAAAAGCCTCAACATCTCATCACAATGTTTTTTATGGAACAGCAGCAGAAACATCTAATGTTAGTAGTGTTGCTTCAGCACTTTTGAAGAAACCCAATAAGTTACAAAACACACCCCTCAATAATTTACCTGCAGGCATTACTGTAAAGAAAACTACTCAGGCCTCAAATAAACCCATAATTTTTATGAGAACTGCCAATCAAATGTATAAGCCTAAATTAAATTCAAAACAAGTAAATGACATCCAAACTGTGGAATTAGATGATGAAGAAGGCTCGCGCAGTACTTCAAGTCCTGCTTGGTATTTAAGACCTGAAGAGCAAACAGAAGATCCTACGTTAGAGCAAGAGAATAATGCAGAGCCAGAGCTCCCAACCATGATTGAAATTACTATAGAAGACAGTCCCATAAAACCTGCACTGAACAAAAGGACTTGTGAAATAGGTGCAGAACTGGCTATTACTATAGATGATAGCCCTATTAAGGCAACTGCAGACAAGAGTGCATCACCCAGTGGGAGTGATGATGAAACAACTAGTACTAAAGAACCTAACAGTAAGAAGAAGTTGGAGTATCCCAAAGAAGCTGGAAATGAGAATAGAAAAACTTTGGAAATAGAAATAGATTTTCCATTTGAAGTTAGTTTAGATACAAACATTAGAGGCAAAGATGAAATGGAAAAGTTTCAAGAAGTTAGTATTGTTAGTGTCCAGCAGGCTTCAGAACAAAATAACAAATGTGATGGTGCAGAAATAAGTACACCAAAGACAAATTCCACAACATCGAAAGAAAACAAAATTGAGACTCCAAGTAGTAGTGCCCAGAGTGAATTTCATTCTGTGTATCAAAGCTTTATAGATACTTGTTTTCAACTGGAAAATTCTGATGACATGCAGAAAATAGTAGAAAAAAAAATCAAAGCATATTATAGACAAGTTCCAACAGAGTATTCAGAATCTGAGGATTTTGTTGATATGGTTGCAAGTAAAATACTTGCTATGAAGGCTTGTCCTGAAAAGATGTATTTGTACATAAAAGATATTGTTGATGAATTAAACATGCAAAGAAAGTTTGCCAAATCACAGATACTCAAAACAGAAACCAAAACAGAAGGTAAGTTTTTTTGCTTTTATGAATTGATTACTGTTGTGTACCAAAAATATCAGCCTGTAATGTTGGACAACAATACAGGTTGATATTTTTCACTGCTAGAAAGAAGATCATTGTAGCAAATTCGACAATGAACTGCTTCTGAACTCCTTATTTTAATGATCTCATTGTATTAATTAATTTTCTTCAGAGCCAGACCAGCCTGCATTTGGAGAAGAAAGTGAATATGATTCAAAACGCCAAAGACAGATCCGTAAGCTAGAGAAGACAATAAAGAAACTGCACAGAGCTATTCAGAAACTAGAAGAACAAGAGGTTGACTTTGATGATGAAGATGACTCTGTTTATTTATTAACTGAAAGGTAGTAAAATGACTAATCTACATCCATACATGTGAAGATGCTAAAGAGTTAGCATTTCACATATATCTGCCAACATTGTCCCCATTTTGTTGGGATATATATGCAAACCAACATGTGAATAATCTGTATTTTACCATGCAGCAACTGCCTTCTGAATAACTTAGCAAAAAGGGTGCTTGCCTACTTTTTGGGCACAGTGGCTTTGTGGGCACACTCGAGGGGCACAGTGGCTCCATAAATTAGATGTTTATTAAAGTTTGTGTTCCAGCATCATTGTGGTAGCAGTGACCTGTATGTAACCAAATCATGTTACGTTGCATTGCGCACATTTGGCACACAGCATCGGCTTCTTGTAGTTTATCCCTAACATGCTCAAAGGGTGAACGTAAATTAAGCAAAAAGTGTATGTTAGGATCGTAGCAGTTGGGATTTTGTCATTTCTGCATATCCTATTTGGGGAAAGGTGTGAGTTTATGTTTATGCGTATTGGTACTTGGTTGGGAACCAAAGCTTGGTATATCAGTCTAAACAATAACAATAGCACGTAGACAAAGAATGCTATAGATTAGCTGATTGTAAATCCTTGTGAGATGGCGGTAGTGTCTGACAGTCACATGTAAACTGGTATAAATAAATAGCACAATAACGCGTCGAATTTGCTCCGGGTCTGACAATAACTGATAATAAGAATGTTGGGTTTATTACGTTTTCTATTAAAAGTAGACATTACAAACAGGTATGTGTGACACTAAAAACAACAATTTTAATGTAATTAAACTATTCGAAGTTTTTAATTCCTTTCCAGGTACAAAGAACGAATGGTGCGCGTTTACGCGAAATTTTGTCAATTGACAAATACAAAAATGCCGTCAGAGCCTCGTGTTGTACTAGACGCGCGCCCAGGCCAACCATCGGGGCCGGCAAAACGGCTTGAAAAGTGGATAAATAAGAAAGTCCCGATTGGCACGCCTTTGCCATTCCCAGACTTTCACGATGTTCTCCGTTGTGTTAGAGACGCGAATGATGAAGACAAGTTGTGCTGGAATGAAGCTGACATTATGGAAGAAGGTATCTACATACATAGAATATACATGATCACAAACAAAATTACCATAACAGGATTGCAATTTTATTTGTTTATTTACAAAATAACACTTAGTATAGTCACATGACACGAATTTAATAGAACTTACTTTTTAATTAGCTCGAGACCTATTTACAAGATGTGGCAAAAAACTTCAAAGGCGTAGACAAGAGAATGAATGGAGACTAGCGGCTTCCAGAATTGCCTTAGAAGTCGATCCCGCGGATAATAATGAGCAGCTGAAATGCAAGCTAGATGCAAATAAGAAGATAGCAGCAAATAAGGAGACTGAAATATTTAATAAGTAAGTTTGTTTTGATTACTTCTATGTCTAATCTATCTAGTCTAGTTCTAAAACTACAGCCTAGACAGATTAGATATTATTATAACAATCATAAAGCCTAGTAATACCTGCCGGTCGGCCGCTCTTCAAACGCCACTTTCAAGTCGTGTAGGTAGAAATTACTTAATTAATTCGTTATTTAATAATGACGCCACTTGGCGTCGTGAATCACTTAGTCACAGATAATATAATACTACGTACAGATACCCAATCCCATACAAAGAAATGACACCTCCATAAGTCTGGCTATTGAGCTGGTAATATTACTTCGTCCAATTTTTCAACAGATGGCAGCATCAGCGACTCACTCTTTGCCAGAGACTAGTTTTACCAGGCCATCTAGGAGTCGATCTACTTCTAAAACGTTTCATGCAATCCTTTTATATAAAGTTTAATAGTTCCGGGTTCAGAAAAACGTAAATAGATTTCTTTTACATTTCTGTGTAAAGGAATAGATAAAAAATAAAGTTTTCGGTTTGAAATTGGTAACGATAGTGGCTACTCTCATGTGTTTAAATTGAGTAAAGCGCCATCTATAGCAAAAGAGCATTAAACGAAATGATTAACAGATCATCATATCATGGGTTCGAATTGAAGTTTAAGGCTTCATGCATGTTTTTCTTGAAAATAAGTGCATTATGAGTGTAAATAGATAAATACAAGAAGGTTTTGATCTTTACCAATCTTACTTCAGCCAAAATTCTGATATTTAACGCTTTTTAGTGATTGTTAATTTCATTATGGTTACCGATGCTGCCATCTATGATTCTTTTTCAAGACTAATTATAATTTGTTCGAGTTGAGACCCCATGACTTAGTGAAGCTAATCTCCTAATAAGCATACATGTTATTTCAGGTATGCAGACAGACAGAACCAACTCAAGTTAGAAGCTGTCGAGATTGGAGATAAGGAAGCGGAGGAATCACCTGTTGAGAGTGAAGAAGAAGAAGCCAATGATGAAAGTGTTTCATTAGAGAACAAAGGTAAAAGAAAGGAAAGGCTGAAAAGACTTATACACGAAATATCGAAAGGGCCCAGTGAAGGGAAAGAAAGCCAACCATCAATAGAACCTGCAGTTGAAACAGATGCAAAAAAACATGAAGAAAATGAAGAAGTAGTAACAATTAAGGAAAATGATGCTAAAGATAAAGAAAATAAGGAAGATTCTGGTGAAATCTTGGAGAGATCTAACAACAAGGATTCTCATAATGCTGCAGAAACACTTTCTGTAAGTAGCCATGACAGTAATGATTTAGAGTCAGATATAGATGAGCTCCATCTATTGCAGAAATTGCACTCAGGTAATGAAGCTGAAAGTTCAACACTTGAATCCTCTGATTCTGATAGTCCCATAGCTATCTCTGACTCTATAGAATCTGGTAGTGACACTAGAAAACAGTTGAGTGATGTCATCAGTATCGAAAATTCAAGTTACTCAGAAAGTGAGTCTGACAAAGTGGATAATATACCTGTTGAAAATACAGAAAGTGTTGAGTTAATAGTTACGGACCGCCATCCGAACAATGAAACGGAAGCGCCTGTTGTTGTTGGCATGGAAAAAGACAGTTCCAATGTTACAGAAACATGTCGCCGAAATGATGCTGTGGACACGGAGAGCTCAATTTCTGATAATATGAATGTAAACAGTAAATCTGACAACAACAAACATAATGAGGTGGTTGAAGGTATATTACTTGCGTCATCAGATGAAGATACTACTGGTGGAAGTCAAGAAGAGGGGCCACCCTCTGCTGATGGTGTGTGCATTAATCTTAAAGATGACCTTATTTCAATTGATGAAACAGTTGTAGGCACTGTTGCCAATGAACCTGACGAAGTCGTTGAAAATGAGCTAAGTATCATACCCGAAATCATACATGAAAAGGTAAGTAATGCTGATGAACCAAGTGTAGTAGAAAATAGTACTAATGATGATCGTTTTAAAGATAGAGACAATAAAGTTACAGAGAAATCGAATACCATTGAATCTATATCTATAGAGTCTTCACAAGAAATAGCACATAGTGCATCCAAGGAAGAATGTGCACAGAATGATGTCAGTGTTGTACCTGATGATACCAAATCCGCTGATATTGTTACTAATATGGATGTCGATGAAGCAGACACGATATTGGAGACGAATTTAAGAGTAGAAGACAATTTACCACCTGCATTATTTTCAGAAACTCAATAACCCAAACTTATATTAAGTTCAAAATGAATGAAGTGTAAAAATCAAATATGTTTTGTTTACATTTGTATGAGTACACAGTTATACTTAGCTATGATTTTAAAGTGCATGGTCAAACAAATGTTATCATTTTCTACTCATTCTATGTGAATGCAATGTTCTGCCCTGTAGACAATTTGCTATAAAATTCTATTCTTTCTGTTTATATTATAATGCTGTCTAGGAACTACTAATACTGCCTCGGAAGTCAAACCTAAATTGAATAATGGAGATAAATAATTTATGTATAGGAAATAATCTTCCTTAGAGCGCTTTACAGTGTCATTTCATTATGTCATATTTGTACCCTTGTTGAATTTGAATTTCAATAATTTTATGTTTGCACATAAGTTTCATTTTAATGTAAGTTCTTTTTTAAATAGGTATGATTAAAAAAACAATTGATCACAACCGTAATCTTAATTTATATTAAATAGTCGTTCAGGCGTGAATAATCTTTTCTGTTTATTATTTACGAATATGTTATTGACTAGCTTCCGCCCGCGACATAATTCACGTGGAAGTCGTAAGACCACAATACCACAATATCCTAACAAATATTATAAATGCGAAAGTAACTTTGTTTGTTTGTTTGATACGCTTTCACGAAAAAACGGCTGAACGGATTTGGATGAAATTTGCACACAGATAGACCATGACAGGGGCAACATAGGCTACTTTTTATCTTAGATCGCAGACGAAGTCACGGGCAACAGCTAATACAAAATAACAGCCACATTTTATAAAACTATCCTCTATGCTATGCCGTTTGTACTTTTTGTCTCAGTAACCAAATATGAAGAGAGTCAGGACTGGTGACGCGGGAGCAAGCGACGTGTGATAACACGGACGTCGCTTGCTCCTCGCATCTCCTCAACGCAGTCCTGACTCTCTCTTGCTTCTCAGCAGCTCGTCCTGAGGTCGACACCCGCAGCCGTAATTTCCCATTGATACACAGACTGATGCATTCTTACAGATTATTCACGACGAATAGTTATCACAAAAATAATATTTCAGTAGATTTTAAACACACGGGGTTTCTCATTAGCAGACACCTAACCTAATTGTTACTAAAACCAAAGATGACAGAAGAGGCCTAGAGGAGAACTGGATAAAATGGTCCCCACGACCAATAACAACCAAACATATGTCACTAGATAGGCATTTTATTATAGAACGATACCTAGTATTTTAATTATAACAAATCTTGTGAAAAAGATATCGCGATGTTTCGTAGAACGTACCTGGGCAGTAGGTAACGGATGAATAGTTAATCACTTTTAGTGGTCTTAGTTTGAATATTCGCAAATGTATGCATTCCGATGATAACTAAATAGTATGGTACCATCGAGCTGATAGACCTGTACCCTAATTGCGTAATACACAATCAATCGGAATCTGAGTTGTTTTGAAACAGATTGCTAATACATTGCTTCATAAGTTCGATAAAAAAATCTGCTCAACAATGTAAATAACGCAATGATTGTTGTTGAACTGTCAAAATACAACAGATTAGTCTCGCCCATTACTGGCAAAATATAGGTGTTTTTTTTATTACTACACTTCTACCTACCATTTCGGAAAATACAGTCTTGTACTTAAGCAAACCTCCAATTCTGCGTTTTCTAGCACGTACGCTACAAACGAAGCGTAATTTTGACTAATGTCTTCACAAAAAATGTGACGCTTTAGTATTCTGTTGTGAAGTCCACGTTGACATTTAATACAAATAATGTGATTTTCTTCCATAATAAGAGGAAACGCGGTCATTTTGTCGTTGGAGTTCATTCCATACAAACGTATTCTCTGTTTTCTCCCTGATTCAAATATTTTGGCGTATGTTCTATGTTAGAGGGTTTGGCTTCCGCACATGGTCCTTCATGTGGACCATTGTACGTGGGCCACGGCGGCCGTCGATGGTTGTTATTCCAACCAGCCCACCTCCCTCCAGAAGCCGATCAAAGCTTCTGGTCTGTTGAGAACATCTGTGTAAGTTCCGGGTGTCCCGAGGGTTTCTGTCCTAATCTGGGTAACGCCTGTGCACTCCAAGAGCACATGCGCGACGGTCTCGTCCGACTCCATGCAAGCTCTGCACAGGGGACTGTTCGTTATGCCTATTGTGTGAAAGTGTTTGTTAAGCGAGCAGTGTCCTGTGATGGTCCCCGTCACCAGGCGCCGGCCATTTCTGTCCAGGCGTAATAAACGTCTGGTTAGCCTGCCATCTAAGGATGGCAAAGCTTCCTTGGACTACCTGCAGCCTGGTGTCGAGGTCCACCACCTCTCGGCTTGTGTGTGGGTGGACTCCTGCAGCCACCTGCGTATCTGGTTGAAGGGGATGGGTATGATGGGTTCAGGCCCGCAGGCCGACGTGCTGGATGCTCTCCTGGCTAGCTCGTCAGCTGCGTCGTTGCCTAGCGATCCACTGTGTCCTTTTATCCATTGCAGTGTCACTGTGTTGCGGTTGGATATCGTTACTCGTTCTAGATTATTGTGACATTCTAGTATTATACTCGAGGTAATATATTTTTTCCCCAATAATTGGAGGACTGAGGCGCTGTCGGAGAGTATACGTATATGTTGACGTACGTACGCAGACGTTGTTGATTATTCCCAGCGGACTTGATATGTTTATATTGAGGTCATGTGAGAAGACTCCGACTCCGGTCCCAGATCCGGTCTTCGAGCCGTCGGTGTATACTCTCATCTCATTTGGGCCGGAGTAGTCACGCTGTTCTTCTGAGAGAACGATGTTATGTTATGTGCTTTTGAAAGTAGTGTTGCTTCGGGGTTTTGTCGCAGGTTGATGCCAACGTTGGTTGTCGTTTGACCGCATCCTCTTTTATGCGTATTTGCCTGACCCTAGAATCTTTGCTTAGGGTTCCCGATATATGGAGCCTGAAGGCAGCCAGGGTCGCCTCCTCCCGCACGATGAGGTGTAGGGGTGGCAGCCCAAACATTGCCTGTAGGGCAGCAGTGGGTGTAGTTCTCATGCAGCTAGTGATTGCTACACAAGCAAACCGCTGAAGTTTTTCGAGATCTCTTTGGTCTGTGCTCAGGTCTGTCCTAGGCCACCAGACCAACGAGCCGTACGTGATAATTGGTCGAATGACAGTAGTGTATAGCCAGTTGGTAACCTTGGGGTTAATCCCCCCGTTTCTGCCAAGCATTCGCTGGCACTGCCACAGAGATATGCTGGCTTTTGTAGTGATGTAGTTGGTTTTGCCCAATTCAGCTGCTTGTCCAAATATACGCCTAGGTATTTGGTTTCGGTTGATAGGCTTAGGGTAGTTCCGAAGAAGCGTGGTAGTTGTAGTGTCATCAGTTTCCTCTTTTTTGTGATGAGAATCAGTTCGGTCTTTGTGGGCTTGACGGATAGCTGGTGTCTGTTGCACCAGTCCTCTACTATTTTCAAGGCTTGGCGCATAAGGTTGCATAGGGTATTTTCGACTGTGCCATTTACTATTATGGAAATGTCATCGGCATAGCCTACAGTAAAGTAGCCTTTTTTAAAAGCGCGGGAAACTTCGAACTTGGTGGACGCGTCCTTTTTGAGAATAACTGTTTTAGTTGAAAAAAACCTGTAATATAGGATCAGTAGACGTAGTTTTAGTGTTCTTTTCTCTTTTATATATATATAATTTAATATTATTGTGTATTTTCTTCGGTAGTGGTAAGTTTATTAAATTTTATTAGCGGGAAATGAATAAACCGCCTGACCCGGGGGCCTATGTGCCCCCGGCAGGCAATTTTGTTACTATATCCAACGAGTCGGGCATGGATACCGATGGGTCATCCTCAGCTCGTCATTTAAAAAGAAGCCGTGTTCATGTTTGCAAACACTAATAAGCGTCGCCGTACCCGCAAAAACCACGGTTCCGAGTCTTCGGGTTGTGATTGCACGGACTCTACAATAACTACTACATTGGAGCCGAACTGCTCCGAAATAATTGTTCCCAATGCTAGTCCGAATAACAAAATGCCTGATATTCCTGCTCAGCCCGTAGCTCCCACTCAGATTGGCAGATAAAGTTATGAAAAAACTGACAACTGCCATTCGTTATTCATGTTCAAAATAAAAATATTACACCTGATGATGGAACCACATTGCACCCAATCACATTTGGCAAGTTCTTGAAGCGCAAAAATATAATAAACGGTAGCGCCAAAAAAATAGGGCGCAATAAATATCTTTATCTTTTTCAAATTACCTGGACGCAAATTCCTTTATTACAAACAATAGTCTCGAAACACTTAATTTTTTCTCACTCAAATTATAAAGCCTTTATACCTACTTTTAATAATAATAATAATAATAAACCATTTATTTCAGGCTACAATGGCCCATAGACATATACCTAATGTTACTAGAATGGGTTTAGTGCGCGGTGTTCCTGCGGAATGGTCTCCGTAGGAAGTTATTGATAATATAACTGTGCCTATTGGTAGCGGTCCAATTTTAAAAGTCAGACGCCTCAATTTTAAAACAAATGTTGATGGTGCAACCACTTGGAAACCTTCCCAATCCATAGTTGTAACGAAACCACTGTTTACCGAAAAGAATTTTTATGTGCTACAATGCATTACCTGTAGATTTATAAATTTTCCCTACCGTTCAGTGCTTCAATTGCTGTCGTTTTGGTCACACAAAAATTCAGTGTAGGTCCAAACCTCGCTGTTTTAAAGGTGGTCAAGGCCACACTGGAGACAGTTGTGAAAGAGAACCAGAAAGTGCATCTTGCTGCCTTTGCTCTGGTTTTCACTATGCTACTAATAAGTCTTGCCCAGAATTTATAAGGCAAAAATCAATTAAAACATACATGGCACAAAGTTCAGTATCTTATGCTGAAGGTATATCCCCCAGTAACTAAATCATATGCTGATACACTTTTATGTTCTCCCTCCAAATTTTTTGCAGATATTCCATCAATCTCTTTACCGAATAGAATGCTATAAAAAGACCGTCTTTCTCAAACCACGCTCCCCTCCTAAATCCGTACAAGGATATAATAAAGAGGCTCACAATGCCATTTTTAAAGATTTTGACATTCCCCGGCCATCAAATGGTTGTGCTTTTTCTAATAATAAAACAAAACACACAAGTTTTTCCATAAACGATTTTCTTTCTGCATTACACAATCTTCTCTCTCAGTTCAACATTTCACCGTCCAACGTTGCCACTTCTTTCAATGTAATCTCAATCCATTCATAATGGAATAAATCCAAAATAATCCAATGGAGATGCCATAAACAAATATGAGCCTTTTGCCTTTGCCTTACCAGAGACATGGCTCAAATCCAATCATATTTTTAAAATTAATGGTTATTTAACCATTAGAGAGGATAGACCTGATGGGTATGGTGGAGTTGCTATACTTATCAAGAATTCTATCCCTTACCTACTCTATAATTTCCTTACCTCCTCATAGTGAGGAAATTTCCATTGTAGCTATTAAAGTGCACCATACTTGTCTTCTTTCTATTTACATTCCTCACCCCTCTCCTTCTGTTCTTCAAGAGATGAATAATCTCTTTTCTTCTCTTCCAAAGCCATTTTTAATATTGGGGGACTTTAATAGCCATCAATAATCATGGGGTTGTTCAATTTCTAATAGTTCTGGTGATGAATTACTTGATATAATAGACTTACATAACTTATGCATCTTGAACTCAGGAGTTGCCACTCGCCGTTCAGATCCCAATCAGAACCAAAGCGCAATCGACCTTTCTATCTGTTCTCCAAGCTTAGCCTCTTCGTTAAATTGGCGTACTCTAACCTCTACTTATGGTAGTGAACATTTTCCAACAGTTATTTCTTATCCTCTTTCCAAACCAAATCAACGTAAACGTCGGTGCCCCAAATTCCTGTTTCAACTACGTTGCTACGAACTGCGGGATACATACGTCACGACGAATCGGCTACGCTCTTGTAAGGAGTACCTACTACGCGACGCGCATTTGCTACGCGCCAACCCGACTGACTGCTTGCTACATTTTTATAGATCTGCTACGCCATTCATTAAACTAACTAGCACTTTGCTGTACAATTGTACGTAGGTACTGCCTATTTTTGAATATTATAATAATGCCTAAAGTCAATCGTACGCCGCCGTCTACTCCAAGAATAGAAGTTCAGCGAGTGATATCTAATCCTAACATTGCTGTTACTCCGATGGACGCCGAGTTTGTTAATTCATCCCAACGATCAAAACGGCCTCGTTCCGAGTCAAGCCCTACAAACGAACTTGGAGACTTTAAGGAAGGAATACGAGCAATGCTCACAAAGTGGAACGCTGATCAGGAAACCAAATTAAAAAACTTTACGACCAAAATAACAATGGAACTGACAGAATTAAGACTGCAGAATGAAAAGTTACAAAATATTAGATCAGACATTGAAGTCATCAAGAATCAGCAAGTCTCATGAATGAAAAATATGAGGAAATCAAGGCAAAAATGACAAAGCTGGAATGCGAAAGGTCTGAACAGCGGAAACACATAGATAACCTAGAGAAACAAATCCAGGATATGCAGGAAAACCGACGATCTGCCGTAATTAGGATGATGGCTAATATTAACAATGTTCATAAAAATAATGCACTTTCAAAGAAGGCATAGTAAAAATTAGATAATCGAAAAAATCTGTCAAATCGATGTAAATTTGAAGAAGATACACGCTTTAAAAGTTTTTGGAGGGGATTATTGCCGTTCTTGTCGCGCGGTACTGACAATGTACGGCGCTAGTATGAAGTTGCATAGTCGTGACGTCACTTCTACGATAGTGCTGTCCTTGTCTAACACTTATCTTAAAACGTTTATAACTTGACAAATTTTTAAGCTTTTACACTTTTTGTAATAAAGTTTGCGCTATTTGGAAACAAACAGTATTTTGAGCCAAAATAAAAAAATCGTCATCATCCCAATTGAGCTGCGAAATATTCCTCCCAGGGAACAAGAGAATGGCAACGATCTGGTCAAAATGGTACTTGATGTCTGTAAACCCTTACAAATAATAGTAGAACCGACACAGATACGTGACATTTACAGAGTGCAGGGTAAACAAAGACCCTCTAAACAAATTGACGCGGAATTCCACTCAGTTACGATGAAAAATAACATCCGTAATGCCACGCGTAACTTTAATAAGGGAAAGCACGCCACGGAGAAACTAAATAGTGGGCACATTGGCTTGACGGGTAAGCGCATGCCAATTTATATTGCTGATCGTCTTCCAGCGAGGTCTAGGCAACTCTTTTATGCAGCTCGAAAATTGCCAAATCTCAGGAGTTTCAATACTGCTGGTCAGCTGGCGGAAATTTTTTCTTCTGAAGAAAGAAGGCGAAAAGCCTATTCGTATTCAGTCTGAAAAATGTTTTCTCGATATATTGCATGTACAAGAGTAATCTTTCTTCTGTAATTATGTTCCCTTTTTAATTTTGGTTTTATTACATTTTTCTTTCTTAAATTTTAAATTAGTTAATTACAAGCTTTATAATTTTGAGTATGCCCTCTTGCAACGAAACAGATACACCAAACACAGATCACTTCACAAACAAACAACGCGCCCAGTTACAACTTCTCTTCTACACAAAATATTACTCCAAAAGTGGGAAGGATATATTGTTATTTTTCTCAGATGTAGATGTCAAACAGACTCTTTCCGAAATAATGTAAAACTTTCAAATGTAGTGCTTAAAGTGTTTTTATCTATTAATAAAAATGAATGATATACATGAAATTATGAATCATCTGGATTCTTGTGGGTCAAATGAATTTTATAACTGCCCGCCAGACAAATGCCTTCAACTATTAGGTAACCACAAAGAAATATTTAAAATACTGCATTTTAATATACGTAGCATTAATAAAAAAATCAGTAACGTCCTCGTCTTATAGTCCATATTGCAAACTGGGTGTGACGTTATAATTTTCTCAGAGTGTTGGTTAAGTAAAACTTTGTCTATTCCGCAACTTCAAGGATATTCGGCTTATTCTACAAAAAAAAGTTTTAACCAGAATGATGGTTTAGTGATCTACTTACGATCAGATTTGCAACATAATGTTATGGAACCACAATTTATGGAAGCAAACTGTCTGGTTTGTAAACTTGATTCCGATACAGTCATTGTAGCAGTGTACCGACCACCATCCTTTAGACATACAGATAACTTCTTGAACAGCATAAATAACATATTAGCTTCAGTGTCTTCGTATAAGAATGTGATTCTGGTGGGAGATATTAACATAAATATAACGTCAAATAATAATGATCCACATTACAGTGAATATATGAATTTAACTGACGGATGATGCACAGCCGAACTCTCTCGCCCTTCTTACCACGGATTTCGATGAAGTTGAGAGGATCATAATGAGTCTTCGTACTGATTCTGCTGTAGGATGGGATGGAATTCAAACCAACATGATAAAAGTGAGCCGCCAGCACCTCGTGCCCCTTAACACACACATATGTAATCTATGTATCTCAAAGGGAGTTTTTCCAAGGTCCTTAAAGAAAGCTATAGTGCATCCTATACACAAGAGTGGGGACAGAGGCAGTGTCCAATAATTACAGACCAATGTCTGTCCTTCCAGCGCTATCAAAGATGTTGGAAAAGGTTCTTAACAGTCGTTTAGTCAACTTTATGGAAGCACATGGCATTTTATCAGCTAATCAATTCGGTTTTCGTAGGAACAAATCCTGCGAGGATGCTGTTGCTGCCTTTGCTGATAGTGCTGTAAAATTACTTGACATAAGGACTAATTGTCTCGGTGTTTTCTTAGACTTATCTAAGGCATTTTACACTGTCTCTATCCCTATCCTGTTGTCTAAATTAGAGAGGATAGGAGGTCCAGCACTTGCGATATTTATTAGCTACCTCTCTGAAAGGACACAATGGGTCAAAATTGGCTCATACGCCAGTGACGAACACTTATTGTCTTTTGGAGTTCCCCAAGGCTCAATTTTGGGACCTATCCTCTTCTTGATATATATGAACAGCCTCTGTAACTTAACTATCCCATACTGTAGCATATACACTTATGCGGACGATATAGCTTTACTCGTGCATGGTCTGGGCTGGAGAGAAGTCCGGGAACGAGCGGAGTTTGCGCTGGGTATAGTGATGTCTTGGTTAGGAGCTAATATTCTGACACTAAATATCGGAAAAACAAAATACATCCCGTTTTCAAATTAGCTCATGTACGCGGCCGGATAACTCGTTTGTTATCAGAGCCCACAATTGTAATGAATAGTCAGATCAATGCCTCTGCCCACCCCTAGTCAGAACAACACAAGTCAGGTATCTCGGTATCATGATAGACAACCTGATGTCCTGGTAGTTGCAAATTGACGGAATGTCTGGCAGAGTTAAAAAACTCATAGCGATTTTCAAGAGTCTGCGCCAAAGTGCAGACTTAGTTACACTTCGAATTATCTATTTTTCACTATGCCAGTCAGTGCTCTCATTGGGAATAACGACTTGGGGAGGTGCTATAAAAACTTGTACTCTTATGCTGGAGAGAGCGCAACGAGCTGTTCTTAAAGTCATGACTTTTAAACAATTCAGGTATAGGTCTGCACAATTGTATCAGGACTGAAAAATTATGACCGTTAGACAGCTCTTTGTGCTCAATAACATTTTTCGCAGACATGGCTCTCTGAAATACAATACTGGTCATCTGGCAAATAGAAGATCAAAATATGTCTGTCCTGTAGAGCGTTACAGAACTAAATTGGCTGAAAGGCATTTTCGAGTATTAGGTAGTCGAATTTATAATGTAGTTAACAAACAATGCAATGTTTATGGCTTTAATAAATTCGAGTGTAAAAAGAAAGTGAGTCAATGGCTCAAAACTCTTACTTACGAGGAGATTGAAAAATTACTTGGAAAGCTCTTCTAATACTTCCTGCTTACTCAGATAACTCAACATACACCGCCACACACATACACCACACACACACACACACACGACACATACACTTACCAAATTCACACTAGAGAGGCAATACATTATTTTTATTTTTTCTTAAGGTTTAATTTTTTAAAATTTTTGTTTTGTTTCTTTACTTTATTACAAGTAGCTTTATTTTCTTTTTGTACTCAACGATAGCTACTTATCAAATGTTACTCCGTTCTAGTTTATATGAATTGGAAATGTATTAACAGAGAGATTCCTGGCACCCATAACACAAGTTCGATCTTAGCTTGGGCGCCAGTGGAGATATTCAGTGATTAATGCAATTTTTTAAAACAGTAGTGCCACTAGTATTAATCTTTTGCCATCATGCAAATTGGAAAGATAAAAATAAGTTAAAGTTATTGTTGACAGAAAGTTATGCTCCTTGCCTGTTATATCTGATGGCAATGAAAATAGTTGTGCTGAAGCTTTAGCACTCATAGTAATTGCAGCTGCAGATGAAGTTTTTCCTGTAAAAAATTGCAATATTAGTACAATTCCCTAGCCTCCGTGGTGGGACTCTGAGTGCACAGAATCGATCAAAAAACGTAAATAAGGCCGTAAATACACAACTATTACCTTGATATGACTGATATTAATTTTGAAATCGTTACTATTTCAATGAATGAAACCAATAAACTTTTTAAGAAGATTAAATTGATTCTTGGCGTAGCTTTTGCTCATCTATTTCACCGAATACTCAACCTACGATTATCTGGCACAATATTCGCAGATTTAGGTCCATTTATAACAACCCTTCTCCTATTCCTGTTTCTTTAGCTAGTGAGTTGTTAGATAAATTACCTTCTCTACTCCTTTTGTACCTGAGAGTATTAACCTTTACCTGTCTGTCGTATCCATTAACCAAGACACGTCGCTAGATCCATTCACTCTCACTGAATTAAAGGGTGTTATTCATAAAACCAAAGATTCTGCACCAGGCATCGACGGCTTTCTCTAATAACCAACTACCGTTGCAGTTTTCCTTGATATTAATGCAGCTTATGATAATGTTGTTTTATCAGTTTTACAAAATAAACTGCAAGCCTTAAAAGTCCCATTGAATATCATTATTGTCGAATTACATTATTAATACCCTGACTGGTCGCTCTGTTAACATGTTAATAGGAGATCAAGAAGTATCTCGTCTTGTATGGAGAGGTCTCCCACAGGGTTCTGTGCTTAGTCCCATTCTTTACAATATTTACACATTTGATTTAGACGTCTTTAACTAATCATGTTAAGGTTCTTCAATATGCCGATGATTTGTTATTATATTCTTCAAGCCAATCTGTTGAAAAAGCAAGCTGTGCTATCAACTCTGCTTTATCTACTTTGGAGTCATGGTTACATCTTAACGGTTTGAATTTATCCACGTCTAAAAGCGCAGCTGTTTTATTCACCCGCAAGAGAAATATTCCCTTAGTAAATCTCTTTTAAAAGAAAATACCGATTCCAGTTAAAGATAAATTCAAATATCTAGGTATAATACTTGACCGTAATTTAAGTAGTATTCCACATTGTGAATATATTGTTAACAAATGTGAAAATCACCTAAACATGTTTAGGTGCCTCTCTGGGGTATGGTGGGGTGCACATCCCTTTTCTTTGAAACTCGTTTACCACGCAATCATCAGAAGCACTCTGGATTATGGGCTATGGCTTTTAAAAAGTTGGATCGCATCCAGTCTAAGGCACTACGCATTATTTCGGGTGCCATGAAGTCTAGCCCAATTAATGCACTCCAAGTTCAATGCGGAGAAACTCCTTTTTATTTTAGAAGGCAATTTCTATCTGACAAATATTTGTTCCGGATTCTTCGAATATCAATTCATCCTCTTATTCCTAAACTGGACTCTTTAGTGTTGCAGATTGAATCTTCAGATTACTGCTCCCATAAACGTGCTCCTTGTTTAGTTGTAAGCTATAAAAAATCCTATCACTTTCTTCTCCTATTCATCGTTCCAATAATCTTCCGCTATTTAGCAGTAGCTATGAGAGTTTACAATTCAGTCCTATCATAAAATCAGTACCGTATCAGCCCTCCTTAAAGTGACTGACGATATCAGGCGGGGCATGGAAGACACTAAAGTTACAGTCTTAGTGTTAATTGACTTCTCCAATGCTTTTAATACCGTCAGTCACGAAGTTCTTTTAGCTAACCTTTCCTATCTTATGGTCTCTCGGGAGGGTTTGGAATGGTTTTCTTCTTATCTTCAGGGGCGCCAGCAGTCAGTTCGTGCTAGAGACTCTTCGTCGAGTTGGTGTGATCTTGCAGCTGGCGTCCCTCAAGGCGGTATATTATCTCCTCTTTTGTTCTCCATTTTTATTAATCTTATCACCACCGAACTTCTGGTTGCGTATCATCTTTATGCTGACGATTTGCAGCTTTACTACCAGGCAAGTGTGGACAACATATCCGATGCGATTGAGCAGCTTAACCGGGATTTAGGTGTAGTTAAAAACTGGTCTGATAGATTTGGGGTGGCAGTAAACCCTACGAAGTGTCAGGCTATCATAATACGGATGAGACTGGGTCATGTCTGCTCTCCAGCCCATCTTGCCAAACTTCGTATCATCGACGACCCCATTTGCAAGTGTGGCACAGACGTAGGTGACTTAGATCACATTTTTTTTCTCCTGTCCCTTATATGACCGCTCATCCTTTCTCAGTAACCTCTTGTACCTTCGTACTCATTTCCCTCAATACTTTCTTTACTTTGTACAAATAGCTTTCCTGTATATAAATGGATAGTATCTTTCATTAGTTTAAATAATATTAAGTTGTAATTTTAGTTCATTATTCATTATGGTATCACTGGTATAAATACTGATCCTATAGATTTTATTCCTAAATCCCGTTATTACTTATTGTAAATATTATATTTTCGTTTTTGGCGTAATTATGTATAACAACGTATTTTATTCTAAAATTATTTAGTTTTAACTACGCCAAAAAACAAAACATAGGCACATGACTGTGGTAGGCATAAAACTGTACTGGGTAATCTATTTGTTTTTTTTTAATTTTTTATTTGGACTCGTTAAGACACAATATCTTATGACTCCACATTCGACGGGTTTACTAGTAGCCATTAAAGGGTTCAGTTTTCTAGCGTCCTGGTGAGTAATAAGGTCATCGTCATCAGGTAAAATGAACAGTACTCGTTGAGACATCTAATGAGCCCTCACTCGAGAGGGTTTACAACTATTCAAGAGTTCCGATATCTAGCGGCCTCGTCAGTCATCAGGTCCTCGTCATCCGGTAAACCGAACACGACTCGTTGAGACACATTTAATTAGCCTATACTCGAAGGGTTTATGTAGCTATTCAAGGGTTCCGTTATCGCTACATGGTATACTATCGAGGTCCATAATCAGGCCAGCTCGATGGTACCATGTTATTGTATTATCATCGGAATGCATGCATTTGCAAATATTCAAACTGAGATCACTAGCAGTGATTAACTATGCAAGGGTTACGTTATCTACCTGGTCAGTCCTACGAAACACCGCTATAACTTTTTTCACACAGCGATTTGAAATGAGCCGCCATAGTAGTGATTGTATAAATTTTATAAAATACCTATCTAACGACCTATACGTGGTTTTTATTGGTGCTTAGACCAACTTCCATAAATTTATGCCGATTATATTTTAGAGGTATACCTAAAGTTGTACCTAAAATCTCTTTGGCTGTACTGTTTGTATCTGGATGTTTTTTGATACCATTAGTTATGCGGCAATAAAAATAGGTAAAAACGAGGTGTTTCTATTTTTTTATTTGTATTTCTGTCCGCTAAAATGGACGAATCTTACAAAGTTTGATACGTTTTGAAATTTTATTACAAACAAGGGAAAAATACGACACAAGCCGCGAAAAAAATATGTCACGTTTATAGGCTTAGCGCAGTGTCAATAACGACCTAACCCAATAACGTATCTATCTCCAATTTTGACGTACTGGAGATTGAAAAATCTCTCCATCTCTGGTTTTAACGTCCCAATAAAGCCAAAGTATGCGATCCTATAACGTGACGAGAGCTATTTGTTTAACAGGGACAGATACAATGGTGCTGTCTATTACCAGTAGCGATCTGTCTTAGGTTATTGGATTTAGCCGTTAGGTTAGGTTAATTTAGGTTTGGCCTGCCGGGAGGATACGGCGTGGCACACGCTGGCAGAGTGTGCCGCTTGGGAGGAGCCGCGCCGTGCCCTTATTTCAGAATTAGGCAGTGACCTGTCGCTGCCGACCGACCTTGATGGTCGGTAGCGTCGAGTCCTGGGACGCGGTGGTTTCCTTCTGCGAGACGGTCATCTCGCGGAAGGAGGCTGCGGAAAGGGAGAGAGAGATCTCGACTCTCGACCCGGCCCGCAGCAGACGTACCGGGCGTCGGAGGAGGGCGGACAACGCCCTCTTCCGGCCCCCCTAAATGGGTCCAGGGGCGACGGATTCGGGGACATCCGTGGCCCCCCAACATCAGGACCCGAGAAGGTGGCGCGCGTAGTGTCCAGCGCGCTCTGGTCACAGACGTTGCGGGGGGACTACACCTCACTCCCCCCACCCGAGACGAGGCCCGCGCAAGCGGGCCGGCACCAGCCGGGGTTGCGGAAGAGTTATGTTTTCCGGCGACCCCGGCGTAGGTGAGTGATGGAACACCGGGTTGGTTTTTAGTCGGAAGAGTCCGACAGATCGGGGCGGGGGACATCCATGAGGATTTTCCAACCCAAAACCAAAAAAAAAAAAGGTTAGTTTTGGCCCTTAGGTAATACGGGCTTGTGTCCGCAACTCCACGACAATGCGCGTATTTTGCGTACCAGGTTTGGCCCTTTACGGGGCCCCGATATGTGCGGCTGACTTAACGGCCGCTAGTATCTCTGTTGTGCGAAAGCCGCAGAGAGCAATGGCCGTCAGAGTCACAAGAGGGTACCGCACGATCTCCTACGAGGCGGCTTGTGCACTGGCCGGATCCCCGCCCTGGGATCTAGAGGCGAAGGTGCTCGCGTCACTGTATCGGTGGCGCGAGGAAGCGAGGGCGCCGGGCGAGCAGCCGATATGGAGCAGCGTGGTGGCAGGCTCTCACGTCCTACCGCCGGCCTCGTCGCAATCGAGGCGGTCCGGCTGGTGCTCGACCTCTGAATCGGGAGGAGGCTCTGTCGTTTCGGTTGACGCAGGTACTTTCGGGGCATGGGTGTTACGGAAAGTATCTGTGTCGCATAAATAGGGAGCCGGACGCCCGGTGTTACCACTGCGTCGACTGCCGGGAGGCAGCATACGCTGGGGAGGAGCCGCGCCGTGCCCTTATTTCAGAATGGCAGTTACCTGTCGCTGCCGACCGTAGTGAATTCGATGGTCGGCAGCGTCGAGTCCTGGGACGCGGTGGTTTCCTTGAAACTGTAATCTCGCAGAAGGAGGCTGCGGAAAGGGAGAAAGAGATCTCGTCCACTCCCCCTTAAATGGTTCCAGGGACGGCGGACTCGGGGACATCCGCCGCCCCCCCTACATCAGGACCCGAGATGGCGGCGCGTAGTGTTCCACGCGCGCCTCTCTTAGACGTTGCGAGGGAAGTGAAACACTTCACTCCAGAGGAGATCCGCCGAGGCGAGCCGGAACCAGTCGGGGTTGCGGAAGAATCCGTGTTTCGGCGACTCCAACGTAGGTGTGAGATGGAACACCGGGGTGGTTTTTAGTCAGTAAGAGCCTGACAGACCCCTCCGCTCGCCCCAGGGCGGAGGACATCCTTGAGGATTTTCCACCCCGGAACAAAAGTGGAGCATCTTGCTCCACTTTTGTTCCGGGGTGATAAGAAGTTTAGAACATAGCTGAAGAGTTACGGGTTGACCAGTTCTGAACCATTTGAAAAAGTCCGTGTATACAAAAAAGCTCGATAATTGGGTGCCACACGAGCTCACTGAAAGAAATCCATTAGATTTCTTCGAATCGTGTAGGTACTAATTTGCTGTTCTCTATTGAAAAGATTGAAAACTGGTGACGAAAAGTGGAACACCTCTTACAAGAACGTGCATAAAAGATCATGGTCAAAGAGCAGTCTAGCTCCACAGAAATCTGTTGGGACTGCCATGACTCGAGCCACCATTGAAGCAGCGCTCTTGTGCATTACTGTGTGAAAACAATCTACACGCGCCGCCGCAAATCCCAGACGCACTGCAACGCCAGAGAACCTGATCAGCTTTCTGAATACTATTAAATGGACACGAAGGGCTCCATACGTATTTAAATTGTTCCACTCGCTCAAGAGGAGCACTGTTTTTAGCTGAAAATGATAAATGATTTTATTTCTGTACAAACACTTTTACACTTCATATTTTAAAAACTAGATGAGATCGGCTGTTCCTATTAGACTACTCTGAGAAGAAAGGCCGAAACAAACTCAGACAGCCTAGTCTCTTTTATAGTCCAGACATAATCTTGGTCAGATCATGTGAAGACCATGACGTTGGTGTCTGAAATGGTCTTTTGAGGAAAGAACCACACAGATTGAGTCAACCTGTCTAGTGCACGCATTTGTCAATCATAGTGCTCAACGCAGATATTATCTGCATTCGAACATCCAATATTTCGTCAGTGCCGCAACACAGTGTTCTAACATCTAGAAGAAATCCAAATCTGGCGTCAGTTTCATGCGAACGAGTAAACCTTTCACTCATTTCACACACAATACGATCCAGCGCTCCCGTCATTACTCGTTCCATTTCTTCTTTAGCGGTCAATCCTGCGTCCGAAGCACTCTCACCAGCCATACAATTCTTTTCGCCTTCGACGCCTTTCCTTGACTACATCCAATTCCTGGCAAAGATTGAATCCTCTTTTTAATGCCTCATTAACTAACCTCTCTCTTTCATTTGAAAAACAGTTTCGGAGGGCTTTTATATCCAAGGCAGCATTATGAAAATTTATACTTGGGTCCTGGAGTCGCTTTTGGACACGGTCAATGGAAGCGAGTACATCGTTCAAAAACCCTAACAACGTCAGAAAGTCATAGGACAACATGCGATTATGAAGAAGTCTGGCCTCACTTCTGGTTTCATTGGTTTGATCGCTATCGTCTGTCATATTTTGAAGAAAGTTCAGTATATCTTCATGATATTTGTGAATTGGCTTTACTGCTTCAACCATTGCACTGCATCTTGTTTCGGACTCTGATTTTAAAACCACAGGCACGCATTTTTTGGGTTTTTCCCAGCGTAGAGTAGAATGGGCAAATAACACGTAAATAGCTTGAATAGTTCCGAAAAACGTGACCATTATAGCGTCCTGCTTGGCTGCATGTACACCGACCAAATTGAGTACATGATTATCGCAATTCACAAATATTGCCAGATTGGTGAACTCCAGTTCGATACCCTCCATCACAGCCGCGTTGTCATAACATCGTGTACGACAATCCTGTAGAACTATATCGTCTTTTCCCAGCTGTTTTTGTATTTCGTCAACTAAACTTCTAGCGTCCTTTTGACTTATCTGTATGAAACCAAGAAAGGACTCTTTAACGCAGACTGATTTTCTCTCGAAATCAACTTCTACATAATTATCTGACTACTTCTGACATCTGCTCACGATGTGCCTGATCAGGAGTCGAATCAAACATGAGACCGTAGTATTTTTAAATTTGCGAATGCTTTGCAATAAATTTTGGCGAACTGTGGTTGTGGATCAGATGAATGAACTCATTTTGAACTTGAGGTGAAAAGTAAGATGTGGTTCCGGGATTATTTTTAACATAATTGAGATGGTTATTCATGACGGGGTCGAATGTTGTTAAGAAATTTATTAATTCAAGGAAGTTACGAAAATTGCTAGATCCGGTCCCATCGCATGTAATGAGTGACTCTCTGTGACCTCGTAATGCAAGATCTTGATAAGCAAGAAATTTGATTCGAAAAACGGTCTTGAATCACAGATTATATAGTATTTATTTTATTTTAAGACAGCTTTATTTGAGCGTGCTGCAGAGATTTATTTGCTTTTTGTTGAGTGCGAAACTTATCCTGAACAATGTACTCGAAGTCAGTTCGGTCACTTCGTAAGAAAGTGACGACTTGTGCACTATAATAATTCTTACGGCTTATCTCCTTTGAGATGGGCCACTGTGACCGAAATCGGTCGGGAGGATTATTGGTTAAACAGGTCGGATGGTGGATGTTAGCCCGGGAGGGAAGTTAACCTAAATATTCGCTTGTCTGTACGGAACCGAACCAACTCTCTTGCGAAAAAACGAATAAGTTTGAAACAAGCTCTGTACGACGATAGTCTATACACCTTGTGCAAGCGTACGATGAATGCTCTGTACACTTGTGATGATGGAAACTCGGGGATGAAGAATTAAACCGCCCGAGTTGAGTGTGGTAAAATCACTGATTTATTTTTACTTAGCCAGTTTACTAAATGCTCGCGCGTATGCAAACGCTGATGTAGCTTAACCTACTTAATGTGTTATGAAATGTGCGGGTTCATCGTACATACTGCCAACTCTAAAGGAGAAGACGAGCGAATATGTTGACCCTAGATGAACCTAGCTTTCTAAATACAATAAAAATGATGCCTTAGGATAAATGATACAATTTTTCGTTGACAGCTGATACAAGGTGATTTCAACAATATCTACTCTAAGTACCATGTATACCTAACACTAAATTTCGTTAATATTTCACCATAGGAGAGGTCCCTTTATCAACACTTTCGGTGGACTTGCTTATATCACTGAACTCACTGATCACTGGCACTGTCACTGTTTCACGCGCGCACTTAGTAGATCCTGGTCCTGAGAGGTCAGCTTGCGCCTCCGCCCCCGGGGCTCGCTCGCCCTTCGTTACACCTACCTCTAACATCTCACGCTGTTGCGGCGCAGGTGTGGCTTGGCACTTACTTCTTATAATTAGGTATAAGCATATGCCGCCTAAGACGAGAACCAAAGCCAAAGTAACGTACACGACGGAATAATGGTGGATGTCGTGGACGTTTAGTTGTGTAGAAGATTGTTCCTTTATATTGGTTATTTGGTCTCTAAGCTGATTCCACATATGGGTGTGGTTTTCCGGTACGTCGAAATCGTTGGGAAAGGTTGTGTTTATTAGAGAGTTCAATATGGAAACCTCTGGGACTTCGATATTTGATCGCATGTTCAAATAGCGTAAGTAGTTGTTGTGCGTGTGAATACTATACGAATCCGATTTCAGTGTGCATCCATAACCTAGGTCAATGATTCCGCTGCCTCGTATAACTGTCGTTGTTGTGTCAGCAATACAGGAAATATACAAAGTTGACATGACTCACAACAGGTGTAAAGCCAGGAGTTCGAATTGTGTAAGTTGACCCAATAATTGTGGCACGTGGACACGTCTTGTTTACAAGCGCTCCTCGTATTACTTACAGTCTGGATTTCGCATAGCGACTGTTTTATTCCCAGATTGTAAACAGGTTTGTCAATGGAGCACAGTAGACGATTGTTACTAATGATATGAAAGCATGCTTGCAGATCGCTATCTGATAAGAGAAGGGCGAGGTCCTTTTGTATATTGTAGGCAATATATGGTGAGTTCGGGACGGTGCGAACGTGATTCGACCCCCTTTTCTGAGGGATAGGTATGATTCTATCTAACTCGAAGATATCGTTGTTCACGAGCGGAATCTTTATCTCTATAATAAGAGAGCCTCCATACAGCGTTGCCGACGCCTTCATAATCTTGTAAAGCTCGGATAGGTTAGATGGCTCGATCAGGGTCATAAGACTTCCCTGCAATTGCCCGGAGATTATGTTGATCTGACGAGTCAGCTGTTCGGGAGTCAAAAGGTACGGGTCGATGCGACCGTGGCTGATGTCTGTCACGGTGTTGATAAGTGTGTGTTGGATTCGCATTAGATTTGACAATATGATTGAATATTGATTCTTGAGTAAGTTTTGCAGATGATTTTCATTATTCGTAATTTTTTCAATATCCTGCTTATACTGTTGAGCGAAGTTTTCATCTAATACTCCGAACAACGTATTTGCCAGGTACCCTACTCCGTTGATTAAACCACGTTTTTGCCTTCTTGCGTTTGGGTTTTCAAGGAGTTTTTGATAATGGTCAAGTTCCTTCACTTCGTGCTCTAGTTGTAGGATGACGCTGTCGTATTGCGAACCCATGCGATCGGCTGTTTGGTTTAGGTGCTTGACATAGTTTTTAATGTTCGATACTCCGTGATAGAACGTGGACATGTTATAAAACACGATGAGTTTCCAATCGTCCTTGATAACTTGGAGGTTGGACATATTGTCGAAGTAAAGTCCTTGGTTTGTGGTAATTTGCGTAACGTTGTATGTCGTCACTTTCTGTTGTTGACTAGGAGTTGCAAACAAAAGCATTACTAGAATACTTATGAAAAAGGCTTGCAAAGTTTTTTGTTTTCTTGTTCGCGAAGGCCTCCTCTTAACTTCAACTTGATTTGATGACGGAGTGGAGGACTCATCCTCACTCTGGTTCATGGGTTTGGATGAGGATACCTCCTTATTTACAGGCAAGTATACAAGCTTATTGACTGGACGTTGTATGGTGTTGTTGCTTGTCCTGACAGTAACTACTCTCACATACCCGTCCTTTCCAGGATGAAGTATGTGCACTCGTCCCATTGCCCATTTACCCGGAGGTACGTTGTCTTCACGGATGAGGACAAAGTCGTTGACTTCAAGATTACGTCGTGCCTGTTGCCACTTGGTTCTGGTTTGTAGCTGCTGCAGATACTCTGATGACCACCGTTGCCAGATATGCTTGTCATAGCTTGGACGAGTTGCCATCGCGCCTTTAGCGTTGATGATTCCGGTTCAGTTTGAGGCCGTGATCGGTGCCCCAATCAGGAAGTGTCCCGGAGTAAGGCAGTCGTCGTCTGAATTCTCCGTGAGTTGACATAATGGTCTGGAATTCAGACATGCCTCTATTTGGCAAAGTAACGTTGAGAACTCTTCGTACGTAAGGCGTTGATCGCCTATGACCCTTTTCAAATGGTATTTCAGGCTCTTCACGGCCGCCTCCCAAAGTCCACCAGCATTCGGCCAGGCAGGTGCATTAAAGTGCCACTGGATGTTCATCTCACTGATTTTGTTAAAGAAGTCCGGGTTGATGTTCTGCATAATCTCCTTATACTCCTTTTTCATGAGTCGATTAGCGCCTACAAAGTTTGTACCGTTGTCACTATACATGTGGCCTGGTGATCCACGTCGGGAGCAGAATCGACGAAACGCTGCTAGAAAGGCGGCTGTACTCAGGTCTGAAACCAGTTCCAGGTGGACCGCTTTCGTCGACAGGCAGACAAAGACTGCTACGTATCCTTTCGTTGTTTTGATCCCGCGTCCTTTATTGACTTTCAGCTCTACGTGGCCCGTGAAATCGACACCAGTATGAGTGAATGGCCTTGACGGAGTGACTCTGGCTCTTGGTAAGTCTGCCATAATTTGCTGTTGAACTTTGTTGTTAAATCGGCGACACTTAACGCACAGTCATAACTGCCGTTTTACCGTCCTGATTCCGCTGATGATCCAGTATCTATCCCTTATGTAGGAAAGTGTTAGTCTGGGACCACTGTGCAAAGTCGTTATGTGTGCTTGGCTAATGACAAGATCAGTAAGCCGATTGTGGCTTGGTAGGATGATGGGATGCTTCGCCGATTTGCTTATACGTGACGGTATGTCAATTGCGAGTAGCTCCTGATCTCGGTCATTAATGTCGTTCCGCAGTTGTGATATTAAATCATTTACCTGTGACGATACTATGGGCTCAGTGTGTTTGTTTTCTAACACAGCAACTCTCTCCTCCAGATTACTCATCCTATCATTTGTAGCGTTAAGTGACGATCTTAGCTCGGAGAGATCATCACGGAACAGCTGGAATTCATTCCGCACCATCTTCAAAAAATCCTCCTTAAATATATTTAGCTCTGCCCTGAGGATGTCAAGGTTGAGCTCCCGTGTGATGTCAAGGGCTGTGCTGTTTATGGGGCTGGTGTCCATCAGGTTAACGAGGCTTTCCTCGTGTGCTGCCGGTATTGGTGTACGGGTCCTTACCGGCGTTTCAGCCTGGTTGTCCCTCACCAGGTTCTTATTACACTCGGGACAGTGCCAGGGGGTCGCTAAAGGACCGGTATTCTGTATACCCACGCACCCTCGATGGTACCAAGACCTACATTTAGTGCAATTAGCGGCTTCCGTCAACGACAAAAACTTGCCACAGGCACCGCACTTAGCCATGGTAACCTGCTGATGATGATTTTGTGCAATCGATCAAAACCAGTAGTACACCGATAAGGCAACAGATGGCGCTATTTCAGAAACACGTTTATGGCGGTTTTCACGGTGTTTATGGTACGGATAGACACCATAAGCTAAGCAATGTATCAGTATAACCGGGGCGCACACACCAAAGTTTGTTCACAGTTTGTTTCCCGTCTACGAATAAAACACTGTTTATTTTGCTTCGAGTGTCAGGTACTTTAGTATTCTTGGGGATCGATAAAACGTTTTTAGATGTTATTATATTTAACACAGCACTTATACACTGACAAATGTTAATACTAGTAGGTAGCACTTAGAGGTGTATTTTTATAATAAACTTTTGCAGAACAAACTTGTGTTTTTATTTATTTCGCGAGAAGTACACAGAGACTTTATGTCTGATTGATATCCGTGACGTCACCCATACCTATTAATTACATACCGCAGCTTAAAACCTTTTTTATATTTACATTTAATTATTTTCAATATTTACATATTTACAATTGGACTAAAAATATTATTTGAAATTAGAATTGAAACTACGGAACGTGCACAGATAATAATGATATTTCTAAATGACGCAATCGTTTTTTATTATTGCAATGATGACTAAAGGAGAAAAATTTCTTAAAGTTGGTTTTCTTAATGCTGGTTCATTGGGTACAGGTCATGATAACTTGATTGGTGCGCTCGACAGGCATTGTTTTGACGTTATGGCCATTAACGAGACTTGGTTGCGACCGGGCGAGGAGGGGCGCGCTCCGGTGGTGCCGGGCTACCGACTGCGCCACACGCCTCGGCCGGCGAGTGTGCGCTCGGGTCGTGGGGGGGGCGTTGGCTTTTATCTGCGGCGAGGTTTGAGCGCGCGAACATGGACTGGTGCGATTGATCCAAGGTTCGAATCCGTCGAACAAATGTGGTTAACGATCTCATTGAACGGCAAAAAAATTGCTATAGGTACGGCTGTACCTATAGCAATTTTTTACAGACCACCATGGCATGACCTAGTCCTTTTCCTAGATGCCATAACGGATTCCATTAGTTCACTGGGTAATTGTGACCACTACATGTTACTTGGCGATTTCAATGTAAATTTATTAGACACGGATGGAATAAAAACTAAAAATATTAATGAGTTTTTGAATTGCCTCAGTCTGTCACAGTTGGTCACAACTCCTACCCACTATACAGCATCCAGTGAAACTCTCATCGATCTCCTATGTACTGACCTAAGAGCAAGAAATACATCAGTAGAACCTTTTGGTTCATTAAACGGCCATTCTATTGTAGTTGGTGAATTTCACATTAAACGTGACAAGGTCAAACCATATTTGATAAAATTTCGACCTCTTAAAAATGTGTGCGCGGAAAGTTTTAATTTAGACTTATCGTTTTTAAACCTTCGAGCAATTTCGTCGCTTAACAACGTAAACGATATGGTGCACGTGTTTAACACATATATAATTTCCCTGTTTGATATTCACGCACCGATCAAGACGTGTACTGTAAAGGAAAAGTCGTATCCGTGGATCACAGATACAATCAAGGTTATGATGCGTTTACGTGACGAAGCACTTGGCAGTTATAGGAAAACGAAAGCCGATTCAAAGAAAATATATTACAAAGAGCTAAAACACTTAGTGACTAGTTCATTGTACAATGAAAGAGTTGCGTATTTTAAGCACAACATAAATAATAAAATAAAAAACCCTAAATTTTTATGGAAAAATCTGAAATACACATTAATGCCCTATAAGCCTACCTTCACACTTCACAGATCCTGACCTAATTAATAACAACTTTTTAAATGTCCCCGGTAACCCCGCGGCAAGCATATCACTTATAAACTATTATGAAAATCATAGGCATGGTAAAGAAATTTTTGAAATCACTCCAGTGGAAGAGAACGACATCTCTCGTATCGTCTCCAATCTTAAAAGTAACGCTGAAGGCTACGACAACATTACACTGGATATGATTAACATGACTCTGCCATACACGTTGAATGTTGTAACGGACATAATAAATCGCTCCATAGTTACATCTACGTTCCCCGACCTATGGAAAATTGCCTCCGTTAGGCCCTTGCCAAAAAATTCAAATCCATCCACTTTAAAAGACCTACGCCCTATTAGTATATTACCATGTTTATCCAAAGTTTTAGAAAAAGTCGTTAGCCACCAATTAACGCTTTTCTTGGAACAAAATAACGTTTTACCTGATTTACAATCTGGTTTCAGGAAACAGCGCAGTACATCTACTGCTTTACTCGACGTTACTGATAATATATTGTCGGCCCAAGATAAGGGACTGTGCTCATTACTGGTTTTACTCGATTTTTCTCGGGCATTTGATGCAATTAATATTCCGCTATTACTGTCGAAGTTAAATTATTATGGTTTCGACCCCAGCGCTACGCAATGGTTCCGTAGTTATCTGAGTAACAGGGAGCAACTTGTTGACTTGCGTTTGGGTGACGGCACTACCCTTAGATCGGCACGTATTTCTGTGGAAAGAGGAGTTCCGCAAGGCTCTATTTTGGGCCCGATTCTCTTTATTCTGTACTGTGCGGATATTATAAAATGTCTTCAGAGATGCAACTACCACATATATGCCGACGATGTCCAACTTTATATATCCTTTAGACCAGACGAGTATGATAGTGCCATTAAGGATCTTAATGATGATCTTCAAAGAATTGCAGCCTGGTCAGAGGAGAACTGCCTGTCGTTAAATCCAACGAAAACTAAATATATGGTAATTGGCACAAGACAGCAGTTGGCTCGACTCCCTGTGACTTTTGACTTGAAGCTAATGGGCGAACAAATTGAGCGGGTGTATGAAGCGCGGAATCTAGGTGTTGTTATGGACAAAGACCTTCGTTTTGAGAAGCACGTAGCGGAATCGGTTAGAAACTGTTTCTATCGCCTAAAAGTTTTATACAATGCGAGGCCTTATTTATCCGAAAAATTACGGGAACAGTTGGTGGAAACACTGGTTTTGTCCAGGTTGAACTATGCTGACACGGTTTACGGCCCACGCCTACTAGCTCGTACAGATCGCCTCATCCAAAGGGTACAAAACGCTTGCGCTCGGTTTTGTTACAATATTCCTCGCAGAAGCCATGTAACACCTTTTCTAAATAAGCACTTTACACTTAAAATGAAGTCCAGACGCAAGCTGCACTTGGCTTGCCTTCTGTTCGGCGTGGTTAAATATCAGAAACCGGACTACCTATATAACAAGCTTAGTTGGGTTACGAGTAGACGGGAATGCGGGAGAAGGCAATGCTCGCAACAGCTCTCAACTCGGTCTCAGGGTACAGCCGCTTTTAGAGGCAGCTTTCATTATGCGGCTTCCAAGGTATGGAATAACCTGCCACCACCGATTAGAATAATTAAGACGATAGGCGCTTTTAGACGACGCTTACGGCGGTACCTCATTGAAGCGCAACGGAAGTTGGACATGATTACACTAAATGTCTCAATTATATGATGTATGTACGTAACTACTTAATTATGTCAGTAATTCTGTCGGTTAGTGTTGCACGAAAATGTAAAAATGGCTGTTGTTATACTGTACAATTTAATTGCTGTGAACCGCTCTTGATCTTGCTCAAGCTCCGTTTAGCTCGCTGGCTCATGTCCCGTTTATCCTCGGCCCGGAGGGTGTTGTTGCGATATCCGCAGCATTGCTGCGTCCCATTCGCAGTTGTGAGACCTGTAGAATATGAGACAACACATTAAAATAAACGTTTATTTACATTTTTATGCATTGCAATTCCACGTTTTACGTACCCAATGTGTCTGGCCTACTTGCACGCAACTGAAATGTATGATGTCAGGATGGCGCCAGTTGTGCCATCCTTCACCAAGTCCTAGCAGCGGGCGACCCTCTGTGCAGTTTGTGATTTGTCATTCCCATAGATGAGCATAAGACTGTAGAAATACACCGAGAAATTAGAAATTGAAAATTAAAAATTAGAAATTGGTATGTGGGTAGGTTACCTACCTGTCACCTTATGAAGAATTAATGAAACTGTTTATTTATTTATTTACTTCCAATTTCACTTTCACAAATGTATTCATGTTGATAACCATCGTATTTGGGCAATCTAGATGCCAACCATAGCTAAGAGTTTAAAAAAAAAGGTTTGAGGTTGCAAAGTGTCCGTAAATAGTCCGCCGCGCTCGGCTGTTTGCAGCGTATTGTGCGTTGCATCAATGTAGTGCACGGATTAATTAATTATACAATGCGTTGGAGCGTGGAAGTCTGGCATCGTTTAAAACAGGTTTTGGTTTGTTCCGGCTCGTTTTCGTTGTTTTTTTTTTTTTTTGTTTTTGTTTTGCATTTTACTCTATTTATGTACTTAATCATGACTATTATTATTTGAAACAATTTTATTTTCATATGTATACACACGTCACTTTGCAGTATAAAACTGATTTACATCCGTTACCTCACAATTCAGGTCCAGTTGAAAACCAGCGTCGGGCACTAGTTGCCTGGCATTTTTTGCTGAACTGGGCCTTTTTGGCGCAGCCGTGAGGCACACTACCCTGCAAGTTTCATATTTCGCGCTGTACACTTTTTTATTATTATTTGTATGTTTTTTTTTATTGTTTTTCTTATAATTTTTACCTGCTTTGTGTGCCTTTTAGTCTGTGCTAAATAAACGTTTTTTCTTTCTTCTTTTCTTTTTCTTTCTATACTGGCGTGTTTTAAACGTCCACCAACTCTTAATAAGCAATTTTCATCTAGCCAAGGGTTTAGACTGCAAATCTTGCTTTTCGAGCTCACGTGTTGTTTACACTTAATATGTTGCAATTCTTGCTGAAATTCCTGTGATTGCACTTCTTTAATAATTAAATAGTAGGCTTTGTTTATTTCTGATGACTCCAGAAAACCATGTGTTGTAATCTGTTTGTCACGAATTCGCTTGATGAAACGTAACACCCAGCAAGTAATCCGTACAATTCGTGTCAACGAACTGTAATTTTGCAGTAATTCCGTAATGAATGCAACATTAGTTTTCACTAAGGCTGTGTTCACACTAACCGCTTTTGTTTCGATTGTTGGGGACTGGTATACGATCTTAACTGAATCTTTACTCTCGCAACCTTTTAGCCATTTAGGCCCTTCCCACCACAAAGATTGGTTTAACAATTGATGAGACGTTATGCCTCGTGTAGCACAATCAGCTGCATTTTCTTCCGAGCTGACATGACTCCAGAACTCTGCCGGGACTATGTTGGTTATCTGCTTAACTCTGTTAGCTACAAATGACTTCCATCTGGATATATCTCCGTGTAGCCAGCCCAATACTATCATGGAATCGGTCCATGCATGAAGCGTCATACCTATATTTGGTAAGGACTCAATGACCTTCTTTACAAGTTGGTATAGAAGCAGCGCGCCACACAGTTCCAGTCTAGGGAGCGATGTTTTCTTTGCGACCGGTGCCAGCTTTGTTTTTGCAGCCACAATTGTCGATGTGTACTCGCCCTTATTGTTCTTGGTGACAAGGTAAATAACGCAAGCGTAAGCTTTGTTTGATGCGTCGCAAAACCCATGTAAACGACAGGTTTTTTCTGTGTTGCCTAAGAATCTTGGTATGCGGAATTTGTCGACGCAGTTGATATCTTCTTTTAATGTTAGCCAATAGGCTTGCATGTCCTTTGGTAGGTAGTTCTTTATCCCAGTTGGATTCAATGGACCACGTTTGTTGAAACAGTAGTTTCGCTCTGATTGTAAGCGGTGATAACCAACCAAGGGGATCGAATAGCTTTGATATTTCTGACAATAATTGCCGCTTTGTAATTACTGCATTACTCCTAGGGATTACATTACTTTGGAACATGAATGAATCAGATGATGGGTTCCATCTTAATCCAAGAGTCTTTCTGGATTCGAGACATTTAAATTCGTAGGGACTGTTCAATTGGTCGGTTGTTAGATTCTGCATTGCATAGTTCTGGATTGTTACTTGACCATTTTCGCAGATTCATACCAGCACCCTGGAGCATTTTAATAAGTTGTTGTTGTAGCTCTTTTGCTTGATCGGCGGTATTCTGTCCACTCAGCAAGTCATCCATGTAGAAGCAGTGCTGTACAGCTGCTGCTGCTAGTGGATATTTCTCGGCATCATCTGCCGCGAGTTGCTTTAGAGTCCGCAAAGCCAAAAATGGAGCTGCTTTGGTCCCGTACGTTACAGTGGTTAATTGATATTGATTCAATTGATCATCCATTGAATCTCTCCAAAAGATCGTTTGCAGAGGCTGATCTTGCTCTCTAACGATTATCTGACGGTACATTTTTTCAATATCCGCAGTGATTGCATATTGGTATTGCCTCCAATTTATGATAAGTGCTAATAGGTCTTGTTGTAAGTTGGGTCCACTGTACATTAAGTCGTTCAGACTGTTACCCGATGTAGTCTTGGATGAGCCATTAAAAACGACTCTCAACTTAGTTGTTGTGGAATCAAGTTTCGATACACCATGATGTGGTAAGTAGTACGCCTGATCAGTTATATTTTCGATTTGCCGCATGTGACCTAATTCTTGGTATTCGTTCACAAATTGTTTGTATTGACTTGCAAATGATGTATTTTTAGACATTTTTGACTCTAATTGTTTAAATTGCGCTATAGCCTTAAACTTTGAAGATCCTAGTTGCTGCTCAGAGCCTGGTATCATGGGTATCCCAACTTCATACGTGCCATTATTTAAGCGTCTCGTGGTAGTTTTGTAGAAATCTTCGCAAAATCGATCATCAATAGTCACGTTTGATGATGATGAGTCGTGAATATCCTCCAACTCCCAAAACTTGGCTATTCCTTCAATGTTATTGATGGCGACATGACAGTTGAACCTTTTGACATTTCCTGATAAGATCCAACCCATTTTGGTTTGTTGCGCTATTGGGGCCTGCGCCGGGCCCTTGATAAGACCGCTTAATATAATTTCCGAATATACACTGGCATCCAGAAGAAGATCGATAGGTCTTGATACGTTATACTCCGGGTCTGCTAACTGAAGATGTTGCAAGTGAGACCAGGTCTGTTTGCGGAATGATGAGTTCGGTAGGCTGCTTATGACCTTTGATACAACCAACGCCTGAGTCCTCAAGGTGTAATCTCCGTAGATGGACTTGCAGTCTAGTGTTACAATTCCTTTGCTTTGTTTGGAGAGTAGACCTACTCCTGAAATGGAGGCATGGTACTGTCGACGTTGCAAGCCTAGCATTTGTGTCGCCTTTTCTGAAATCAATGAAATTTGGGACCCCTGATCTAGAAGCGCTCGTAATGTGACATATGTACCATTTTCAAATAACACAGTTAACGACAACGTGGTTAACAGTATTTCTTCGTTATCAGCGGCGACGTGGTTGACATTATGCTGCGCCGATGATGGCTGCACGTTTACGCTCGTTGTCGCTGCGGTTTGTTGATGTGGTAAATTTCCTGCAACGAAATATAGAGTGGCGTTTATTACAGATCGGACACCCTAACCCTTGAGTAGCGACGACTTGATATTGTTTCTTGTAGTGGTTCCCATGATTGGTAGGTTTGTCCCGCTGTTGACCAGAGTCCCGTTTAAAGGCAGGCTTTGTTGTTTCTCTCTCTCTTCGGTGTAAAGGTTCTAGGGCTGTGAACTTGTTTTCGAGAAACGTCATAAATTCTGTCAAGGATGGGAGCTCCCTGGGTGATTTCCGCGCCTCCTTGTAGTCACAGTAAGTATCCTGGTCCAGTTTCTTACTGAGAAGATGTACTAACAACGGATCCCAGGTATTTGTGTTCACACCAAGGTTGTTTATAGCATGGATGCACTCCGTGGTGGTATCATATAACTGCTTTAACTCATAAGCTGTTTGTTTAGATATAGAAGGCTGATTTAAAAAGGTCTCTATTTGATTTGTAAAGAGAACTTGGGCGTTATTATATCGGTGATTTAGAATTTCCCAAGCTGTGTCGTAATTTTCAGACGAAATGTGAAGATGTTGAATAAGGCGTTCAGCCTCTCCCTTGATCTTTCCCTTCAAGTGTTGCATCTTCTGAGCCCTGGTTATTGTGTTGTTGTCGTGAATAGCTTCTGTAAACAGTTCACTGAATGTTGGCCACTGCGTGTATTTCCCGGTAAAGGTAGGAATCTCGAGCTTCGGCGTTGCCTGTTGTACATGAACCATGGACGATATTTTCTTATTTAACGAACGCTTCATATCCTTGTAGCTACGCTCGTACATGATAAATTCATTTTCGTACGATACATCTCCACCTTGAAGAATGTGGTCGATTTGCAGATGTAACTTATCGATAGTGTTCCACTTGGCTTGTATAGCCCTAAGCTCGTCTTCAAGTTCCCATTTTTCGGATATTTCGTCTACGTTAATACTCCTCACCAACCTGTTGAAAGACCTAAAATTGGTTCTCTGTTGAACCAACAGTTCAGTGGCTTCAGGGTTTGACTGCGTACCCTTTTCATCTGAACTAAAGGCATTAAGCAAGTTTCGAGTACACTGGTAGAGGCTCTTACCCTGTTGATAAAGGTTAGATGCAAAATATTGAGGTAACTTATCCGGAAACTCAGAGAGTTGCAAATGATTTTGTTCGAACTCTTCCCAGAGGTTATCCAACGATTCTATTCTCTTTTGGATGTATTCCGGAGTTTTTCTCGACAACGGATCCTTACCGAAGTTGACCTTTATCCTATTGAGGCCTTCTAATATTTCCGATTGACGAGCGCTTGAAACGGCCATTATGATTTAATAAAAGGAACATTCTTACTTGGACACTGACGAGTTGCGGTACAAACTGTGAGTTGCCAACGCCGTGTGCAGTCCTTATGTAGATTTAGCTCCACCGATGTCTTCTTGGAACGATTCACTGATGGTTCACTGAATGGACTGAATTGATCTATTTACGGAACTGTCGCAAAATACTCAACGAATATAATCAAGTGTGTGGCTGCGATTTCAACACACCTTGATCTATACACCCGATGGATGGTTACGCGTGATCCCAGATCCGTCTCGAAGGACCAAAAAAAATGTACGACGATAGTCTATACACCTTGTGCAAGCGTACGATGAATGCTCTGTACACTTGTGATGATGGAAACTCGGGGATGAAGAATTAAACCGCCCGAGTTGAGTGTGGTAAAATCACTGATTTATTTTTACTTAGCCAGTTTACTAAATGATCGCGCGTATGCAAACGCTGATGTAGCTTAACCTACTTAATGTGTTATGAAATGTGCGGGTTCACCGTACAAGCTCACTTTTCAAACAGTCTTCAAATCTGAGATTGAAGTAGATTGCCAACAACTGCTTGAAAAGTGAGCTTGTTTTAAATTTTATTTGAATTTTCAACCTTTTATTATGTTATATTTTTGGAATCGTCTCCTCAAGCCCTAATTTTGATGGATAAGGTACTTTAAAGTTTTGGTACAACACATTACTAATTGACGTCTTAAATCCGCCATTTTGATTTGATTAAAATTAAAGCTTAGCCTACCTCGACGAGCCGATATACTCGTACACCATCTCATGTATCAAAATCCATCCAGCCGTTCAGATGCTTCGAGGGTATTAAGAATACCACATACAAAAATACAACGAAACGCATGGAAAACATAACCCTCTCTTTGCTGTCGCGCAGTCGGATAGAAAGAACATCCTGTAGCTTTGTGCTGTGAATTTGATACAAATGTATATTTCGGGTAATGGCTTTTGCAGAGGTTTTTTTCTAGGTACCTAAAGTAGGTAAATATACGTTACAAACATGGACTTCTTTATTTCATACTTTATTAAATCTATTTAAATGAACGTAAACTGAAGTTCGTCACAACATTTATTTACAATATTTACAAAGGTCCACTGTTAAGTACATAATGTTAAATCTATCCTTATTTAAATGAGTCTAAACTAACGGTATCAAGCGCAAATGTCATGTAAAACAGACTGGTCCGGGGGTGAAGGAGAACTGGTGTTCCGCATCAACGAACGACAGAGGTTGGAAGTCGCTGATAGGAAGTCTATCTGTCCTGGATGTTTTTATTTCCAGCACTATTTCGCCGGTTCCCTCCTGAAACATTGAAGAAAGAAGTCAGTTAAAAACGCATTTACACTTCCATCTCACTCAAATATGGCGAGGGGGGCAATGGCTGATCTTTGCGTTATGCTCGTGAACGGGTGCTGCTTGTGGTGACTGGTCGTCTTGCTGTCTATGGTTTTGATTTTGTTAAAGTAATTGTTCTGTTAACTTATTTTACTTCGATGGTCCTGGTTTGTCATTTGTGTTTACTTAAAAAATAATCCAATAATGCATATGTAAGATGTCACGCCCCTTATGCCTGGAGGCTTTTATTTGTGTATTAAGTTATGTTGTTTTTTTCATTGATTTTTTTATTGGTTTCTGTTTTGGGTATATTGGCGTGGCTAGCTTAAATATGGCAGATAATTTAATATGTAATTTTTTTGTTTCGGTTTTTATTCTTTGATTACCTTATAATTATATAATTCAATGGTTTTCTAACTAAACAGACAGCTGTGCTGCTGGGGAGTTTGTTGCGCCACTTCTTCTTCCCAGCTAAAGCACTAGGAAGTGGTGAAGGGCGGGCGTTTTGGGGGACTGTCTTATGTAATTTTGACGTTCGAAAAGTGCTGACTCTCAGCCTAGTTTGAATAAATGACTTTTGATTTTGATTTTGATTTTGACTGTTCATCATCTTCAGATAACGTTACTGTCAAGAAGCATAAACAAAATTCGTTTATTTTCAGGAGAGACAGGCCCATTGAAAAATACGTTGATCTAAACATACTACATCTCTTTATTGTAAACAAAATGGTGTAAGCATAGACGAACGAAACGACGAGAGACGCACAGACGAACCACGAGACGGAAAACTAACACGATTTTAACCGTGTTGGGAGCCCCGTTATTTTTTAAACGATACATTCTCATTTCTTTGCTTTTAGAACGAATCCAAAACCAAGAGCCACACATGGTTTTACATGAAAAGTGTATGGTATGGATAGCTGGGACACAGGCTTCCTATCTGTGGGAGGGATGGGGCTGGCATCCACCACACGGGCACAGTGCGGATGTGCCGATGTATGTTGTCTTCGAATTTTTGTTCTGGGCGATGCCCATTTCCTTCACCGGTTTGATAGCAGTGGTGATGAAATAAATTACCCAAACTAAAACGCCCGCCTGGGCACGAACTCACAACCAACAACTCGTAAGTAGGGGCCGTTACCACTTTTTTTTTTCCGGTGTGGAAAATCCTCATGGATGTCCTCTGCCCTGGGGCGGACGGAGGGGTCAGTCTGACTCTCACTGTCTAAAAACCAACCCGGTGTTCCATCTCTACTTACGTCGGGGTCGCGGGAATATACGATTCTTCCGCAACCCCGACTGGTGCCACCTCGGGTTGAGGGGGGGGGGACTGAGGTGTTTGACTCCCCCCATAACGTCTAAGAGGGGCGCGCGTGGAACGCGCCGCCACCTCGGGTCCTGGGGCCGACCACTGCTCCAACTGCTCTATGTTATGGATATTTTTCTCGTTATCTCTCGACAAAATATTAATATCCTATAGATTAATGGTTTTTAAAATTTACTTAAAAGAATAACCTTGCAGTCGTCTTTAATCAGTTGTGGTTCTCTAAATTCCACTGAATTGTAGCCGAAAAGCTTTAGGTGGTTCTGTCTGATCAAATCGGCGGGGATGTCGGATCTGAAACAAAGTACAGATTATTGATAAAACTTTACAAAAGTGTTTTCATAGATAATTTGCGCCTGAAGTTTCGTCGCGATGAAAGGTTGAAGTTAAATATTGGAGAAAATGTACCTTTGCGGAGCCTTGGTTTTCACGCAAGAGTATGTAAAGTTCTGCCTAGCCGCGTTTGACAGCAATCTCAAGAATCGAATTTGTATAGCACCAGATCCTTCACCATCGTATGTAAGCTGAAAAAGTAATGTTTGTTGGTAATAATGACATTGTTTAGGAAACTATAAGGTAGGTATAGTTAGGGAAATTAATTGTTACGCAAATTGACTACCAACTTAAATTGTCCGTACCTATATTCAATTCAAATATGAAATGACCATCATCAATTAATTTTCCTGACTAATTGAATACCCGAGTAGAAAAAATCTAAGTTCATATCTACCCTGAAACCGTTGTCAGATTGTGAGAATTTGTGGGTGGCATCAGCTGTGAAAACAGCTGGTTCCCTATAGTCTGGGTACACGCAGGTGCTGTGGCCCTTGCAGTACACCTTGATGGGCCGGCCGCTGGTTGCACCTCCACGTGCATCTATCCAGTAGTAACCTATGGAAGTAGGTAAATATTTACTTCACAATAAAGAAAAAGAAAGAATATACATTTATTTAGCACAGACTTAAAGGCACAAAATGTTAAGTATGTAAAACAGAAAACAAAAGTAAAAAAAAAACATATAAAAGTGTAAAATGCGATGTAATAAATGCGCTGGGAATTGTGCCTCACGGCTGCGACAAAAAGGTCCAGTTCAGCAAAAATGTCAGACAATTAATGCCTGACGCTGGTTTTCAACTGGACCTGAAGTGTGAGGTGACGAGTGTAAATCAGTTTCATACTGCAACGTGACGTATGTATGCGTGCTTAAATAAAATAAACTGTGTCAGATAAAATACATATATCAATAATAAATCGTGTTCCAGTGAGCTTACACAGAAGAGCTCGATACTGGATGGACTATCTTGCCGATACTTCAAACCTCTCTAAAAACTTATGTTATTACCATAAATGTCAGCATGACCACCAAAAGCGAGTATTGTCGACGGAAGAATAGACAACCGTAAATTTGCAGAGAAGTAAGTGACATGTATTCCCCGGAGGGTTAGGCAGAGGTACACTGAAATTTCACCAAGTCCCATGTTTTAGGAGGCGAGGTCATTTCCATTCACGGGTGCAATTCCAGATTCCGGGTCGCTACCAAGAAATTCTTGGTAGAAGAATCTTTTGAGAAGAAAAGAAGAAGAGAAGTATTATGGTCTGATTTCACCAATGTTACTTAACGCGTTCAAGAACTGTCAGTGTCAATATGTCATAGACAATAATGACACTGACAGCTCTTAAAAGTAGTTAATGTGCTGAACACGTTCAATTTCATCGGTGAAATCTGTCCTGATAAGTGCCGATTTCACCAACAAAACTAAAAACTTTCAGCACATCTAAAAAGCGTTAGCTAAATCGTAGCTCTTGAACTGAGTTTAAAAGTACTGATAGCGTACAATTTCATTGGTGAAAAATGCATTTAGTTTTCAAAATCTAAAGTACCTACATGTCACATACACACGCACATGTCGCAGATGTCCATGTTTCTTTCAAAAGCAATAAACATTTGTCTTACCGTCAGTGAGATTAACGTGCGAAGTACGAAGATCACGACAGGACAGTGCTGGATAGCCCCTGCTTCCTCGAGGCCTCCTCACCGCCTCGAGTGCCCCGCGCGCTGTCAAGACACCCGACATGACTTCCTTCACCCATTCTATGTCTTCCTCTGTCAAGTAAATTTTGTAAAAGGGAGGACAATAAAAAAGAAAGAAAAATAGGTTTATTTTTTACAGAAACACGTGCAAACAAAATATTACCCGAATAAACTATAATAATACAGAATATAAATAAACAAACCAAAACACAATCAAAACATTAACACTAAAATAATCAGCAGGCTCGATGCTAGATTACTCACTACAGTAAAATCGTGACAGGTACCTACTTTGTTTAAGTTTTTTAATCCCCAGGATTAAAAGAACCCCTTAGCAATAAAAGTAGAAGGGTATTTTTTCGGAAAACCATGGCACGGAATTGAAAACTTACCTTCGTCGAAATTATCTTCAGTAACAGATTCCATAGATTGCATTTCTACACTGCGTCGTCTTCTGGTGTATGACGAGAATAGTTCAGGAGGTATCTGTGGTGCTGGAGCGGGCGGACCTGGTGGTCCAGGAGCTCCCGCCGGCCCAGGTGAACCAGGCCTTCCTTCTGGTCCCGTTGAGCCTTTTGGTCCAAGTTGGCCTTCGGGCCCTGCTGGCCCTATCGGTCCGGTGTCTCCTTTTAGTCCCGGAGGACCTACGGGTCCCTGAAAAAAGAGAATTATTGAAAATAAGATAATAGTCGAAATCAAGGTAAGTATTGGAAAATCTGTTTTGACATGCCGAAAAACTTAATGAACATCTAAATGCACACCATTTCTCCTTTAGGTCCAGGTGGTCCAATTGGACCAGGCAGACCTTGCTTGCCAACTTCGCCTTGATCACCTTTCAAGCCCATCGGCCCAGTGTCGCCAATGTGACCCTTTGGCCCTCGGTTGCCTTTGTCGCCTCTTATGCCTTGATTACCTGGAGGGCCTGCCTTTCCTGGTAGACCTGAAGGTCCCATTATTCCTGGGGCGCCATTTTCACCCTGTAACAAGTACATTATAAATTTTTTTTGTTTTTTTTTTTACATAGGTACACCTCTGCCCAACCCTTCGGGGAAACAAGGCGTGATTTTATGTTACTTTATGTTTTTTTTTTTAATTGCTGTTTGTTTTTATGGATTGAAAAACAAAGTACCCCACAAGGTTCGTAAGTACGATGTTATAAATATAGAGACGTGTTCTTACATCAGGACCCGGCAACCCTCTTAATCCCCGTTGTCCTTCTGGCCCTGCTGGTCCTGCGGGTCCATTTGGTCCTTGCTCTCCAGGAACACCTTTGGGACCCATATCACCCTTTTCTCCAGTTAGACCGGGGCTTCCTTGAAGTCCTGCTGGACCTTCTGAACCCTGTTAATAAAAACCGTGTACTTGATGTAAGTACAATTATTTCCAAAATACAGAGTTACGATGAACACACCACTCTGTTTATAACAAAACCAGGGTTTTATTAGTTTTCAGGAAACTTACAGGATTGCCGGGCATCCCAGTTTCTCCGGATTTCCCTGGTGGACCAACTGGCCCAGGGGACCCAGGAGGCCCGGTACTACCTTCAGGCCCATCAGATCCTGGTTCACCCTTGATGCCTTGAGGGCCTGTTTCTCCTCGCTCTCCTGGGAATCCAGCAGGTCCAGTATCTCCTTTAGGTCCTTCGGGACCCGGAGGTCCTTTAGGACCAGTTTCTCCTTGTAAACCTGACGGGCCATCATCGCCTTTAGGCCCGACTGCTCCTCTAGGTCCCTGAAAATATGAAATTAAATAACTTGTGTTTTTGTAAAGTTTTAATCAGTTACCGTTGGTTACCATTATTGTTTATAAAAACAGTATTTTGTTTACCAGTTTTCCTTCAGGACCTTGAACGCCCGGTGGGCCAGGTGCCCCGGGACTACCAACATCTCCCTGTTGTCCCTCAGCGCCACGTGGTCCTGCTTCTCCTTGGATACCTTTAGTTCCTCGTCGCCCTGGCGGTCCTGTAGGACCAGCGGGTCCTGTTGCTCCTGTTGACAGAAAAATGTGGGTGTCAAAATGACATATCGAGTTTAAGAAAGATACTGACGGATGGGAATTAATAAAACGATCACTGTTTCGTGCTGGATTATTTAAAATCTTTAGGGAGCAGCGTGAAACAGGTACTTGTTTATTGTCACGGGAGCTAGTAAATGAATTTCATACCTAAAGCTCCAGCATCTCCTATATCTCCTTTGGATCCCTGTTGTCCTTTTGTGCCTTGTGGGCCAGCAGGCCCGAGAGGTCCAGGTGGGCCACGGACCCCATCTGTGCCCGGTTGTCCGGGAGTGCCTATTTCTCCCGGCGGCCCTTTATCGCCGGGTAAACCTACTGGCCCAGCTTCTCCTCGCAGACCTTGTATACCAGGAGATCCGGGCGGACCCTGAAATAGACAGTCAGTCATGATTGTTTGTTACCCGTTCATTTTAATATTTAAGATGAAAGTTTGATAAAACTTCTTTCGCATCATTATCATACTTACAGATTCACCCATTGCTCCTTTGAAGCCTTTTTCTCCAGGTGGACCAGCTTCTCCTTTGTCACCGTCTTCGCCAGGTGGCCCTACTGGACCAGGGGCTCCAGTTAAACCTCTTGGTCCAGGCAATCCGTCACGACCGATAGGCCCTTGAAAGACAATTTTTATAAGTTTAAATGATATCAGAATTAGACTCATAGACTTGAGGGGGATGCGCTAAGGTAGCCCATATATTTTATTTTTCAGTTTTTCGCGGTCGCGAGTCATATTTTGATCAACATACAGCCCGGTAGCATAATCTGCCTATAACATTTTCACTGCTGGGACACCGGCCTCCACTCTGTGAGAGGGAGGAGGCCCTATCCACCACGCGTGGCCCAGTGCGGGTTGTCGGATCTTACGTCTTCGAATTTTTTGTTCTAGGACATTATTTTTTACATTCGTTTCCTCACAATGTTTTCCTTCACCGTTTTGAGAGCAGTGGTGATGAAATTAAATACACAAAGTAAAGTGCCTGCCTGGGATCGAACTCATAACCCAGACTCGACTGACTCGTAAGTCGGGGCCGATACCACTGCGCCACCACTGCTCACATCACAACAATACAGCCCGATACTGACCTGCAAATTGCTATAAATATAAGAAAATTAGAATTTCGTGGGTCACCGTTGCGCTTTCGCCTCAAAGAACAAAATAAATTTTTTATTGGCCGACCGTGTTACTGACCTACGGGTCCTGCTTCACCAACTTCACCCTTTTGTCCGCCAGGTCCTGGTGATCCTCGTGGTCCTTCTCGGCCTTGAGGTCCCTGCGGTCCTTCGTTACCGGTCACACCAGGCTCTCCCTTATCTCCTCTGATGCCCGGTGCACCAGTTGGACCTAAATCGCCTTTAGTTCCAGGAATCCCCTGTTAGAAACGCATCAACATTTAGATAGGTCTGGTGTTCCTATACAGGGTATAATCAAACTGCGTGTCATAACTTAGGGGCGCGTTCATCAAGCTATTATACTCACAGCTGCTCCTGGTAATCCAGGTTCTCCGTTATTTCCTGGTAGGCCTGGAGATCCAACTGGCCCAGGTTTTCCTTCGGGGCCCAATGGTCCAGGCGGCCCTTCTTTCCCCACTTCTCCTGGAGTACCCACGTCTCCCGGCGTACCAGGAATGCCAGAAGCACCGGGTGGGCCTGGTGGACCCGGGTCGCCATTCGAACCTTGAGGACCGACAGGACCTGGGGGTCCTGTTAGTCCTGTTGCACCGGGTTCACCCTGTAAAAAAATATATTGTTATTGCTTTTTAAATAAGAATTTTGGTAACGATTTATGAGTATATTTAGCAGTATATCGCCAAACATTTTTTTTGTTTTTCTAACCGTAGGTCCTCGTTCTCCAGGTGGACCCGGTAATCCAGCTTTCCCATCAGGTCCGGGGGCACCCATAGCTCCTGGGAAACCTCGTACGCCTTCTAACCCTTGTGGTCCTCTCTCGCCGGTTGAACCTGGTGGTCCTGGCTGTCCCGTATCGCCTTTAGGTCCCGGAGGCCCGTCCGATCCTCTCCGGCCGCGTGGTCCTCTGTAACCCTAAATGTGGCAAATAATACCAATAATACTTTCTATGATTTTTTATCAAAATTATGCTACGGCGCATGAAAATTGTCGTTCTGATTTGTTTTAGTTCGTGAGTTAAACAATACTCACTCTCGGTCCAATTTCACCCCGATCACCTTGCTGTCCCACCAAACCCTGTGAAAAAAAGAAGAAATTATTTCAAGTTCAAGTTACCTGCCTATTATGTGGCACCTGCAATTTTTTGTCTTTGGATCGCCCTTCGGTAGACTGGTAGAAAATGTCTAAGGCATCAGCAAAGAGATTATTTATTAAAAAATATTTATTTATTAAAACGTATTTTCTTAAGGTATAAAAGAAAATTAAGTACCATTAACCCCTTTGTGCCTCGTCTGCCTCTTCTTCCGTATGCACCCTTGTCTCCTTTTTCACCTTGACTGCCTGGATATCCTTGTGGGCCTTGTGGGCCTGTCGCTCCTTTCTCCCCGGCTGTACCGATGGGGCCAGTTTCACCTCGTGGTCCTTCTACACCCTAAAATTAAGAGTAAGATTAAGTGTTCAATATACAAATTCCTTCGTACAACGAAGGAATTTGTGTATTCAGATTTAAGATAGAGCAAGGATAAAAGAAGAGGCGTTTATTGGCATAGGCATATAAAAAAAAGTTATGCATAAAGGGCCTCAGCTCAGATAACTAAACTGCTATTTTACCTTTTGTCCTTCAAGTCCTTCAATGCCAGGAGGGCCGGGTTCACCTGTTAATCCCCTTTCTCCTTTCGGTCCCATATCGCCCTTTTCTCCTTCAATGCCTGCAGTTTAAAATTTTTAGTACAATAGTAGTTGGTTTACGTAAAATGACGCGAATTAATATAAAACAAAGTTCTTGCCTCTTATCCCTTTATCTCCTTTGTCCCCTGGTAAACCTCGTGGACCCTCATCTCCTTTTAAACCACGGCTTCCAGGAAATCCCAGCATTCCCTAAAATTTTAGATTTTTGTTTTACAATAAACTGTCTTACAATATTTTAGAAAATTGATAAACTTAGGGCAGATTTTTCAGTAGTCAGAATATGCCTAAAAATAAATCTGACAGTTTGACATATTTTATATACAAAAGCTGTCAAACCACAATTTTCATTCTTCAGATAAAATTTATCTGACTATTGAACAAACAGCTCTAAGTATATCAATTTTCAAAAATATAAATATTTATTTATTTATAAAATGAATACCTGTGGGCCCTGAGGGCCTACGTCTCCTGATGCTCCCTGCTGTCCTGGGTTACCGGGTGTACCTGGTGATCCCTCCGGGCCGGGTAGCCCTGAAATACCTGGTTTTCCTTGAGGACCCTGGAAAATATACCAAAATAATAATTGCATGCATTTATGTCATAATAATCGTTTCTATCCTCACCATTATCTGCACTGATCATTAGAATTATTTATGATTTGTAAGAGATGTTAAAATATTTCAACGATACCTGAATTCCTGGAGCTCCAGTAGGACCTTGTGGTCCCGATGAGCCTGGAGAACCGATTGTGCCGGGCTGTCCTGGTGGGCCCGGTGGACCCGGTTGGCCAGAAGAACCCTTTGCGCCATGGGGCCCTTCAAGACCAGGTATGCCTGGGTATCCAATTAGTCCTGGAAATCCTCTGGGTCCCATAAAGCCTCGGGGTCCCTAAGAGAAACAAGTAATTCAATATGAGTAAATTAAGCAACACATCCTTGAACCTTACAAGTATCCATTAAGAAGTTTATTTACCAGTTCCCCAGGAATTCCAGCTAGTCCAGGGGGTCCATCGTCCCCTGGTGGTCCATCTTGACCAGGCGCTCCAGGTTCACCTTGTAGCCCCGCACTTCCTCTCTCACCTTTGTCACCAGGCATTCCCGGTAGTCCAGGGTAGCCCTGCTCGCCTTTAGTACCGGGAGCACCCGTTGATCCCCTCTCACCATCCCTGCCTGCGTGACCTCGTCGTCCCAATCTTCCAGGTGGGCCTTGTAAACCCCTAGGGCCTGGTGGACCCTAAAATTTTTGTCACACCGTAAAACTTATACTGCACAAATTAAAAATCAAAATTATGTAACATTTTGTGGACTTACTGGTTCCCCTTGCTCTCCTAGTTCTCCTTTCGTACCTTCGGGGCCTATCTCGCCTTCCGGACCTGGTGGACCTGTCAATCCCATTGGCCCCTCTGCCCCTCGCATTGCAGCCTGTATTAATTTTCAAGTTATTATTATAGAAGAGCCACACTAACTACTTTTTTTTTTTTGACAAATAAAAATAAATACTTGAGCAGACGTACCATGTGTTGTGAGAACATTTGTCGAAGAGCTTCCGATTGAGCATCGGGTCCTTTGTCAGTTGAAGATTGTTGTAGCTGCAAATAACATTTATTTAACCAAATATAATTTCTCAAAAGTTATTACGAAAATGTAGAGAATATTAAAAGGAAATCTTCCCTAGTAAAAGATTGTTGTGGTACTTACTGGAATAACAAATACGTTTCCCGGAGGTCCTGGGAATCCTTGCGAGCCCTCAAAGCCAGGCTTTCCCGGCTCTCCCTTTGGGCCCCTTGGACCTTGCGGACCAGGTGGTCCGGGGTATCCTCGAGGGCCCATGTATGTACCAGAACCGCCGTAATCGTAGTAAGTCTCAGATGAATCGTAGTTTGTGGTAGAATTGTCCTGAAAGAAGTAGGCGTAGTTGCTAGAGGATTGGGTAACAGAAAACGTAAGCATTTCTACACATAATTTTAGGTCAACATTTGTTTTAAACAATGCACGTAATACTAATTCCACCTTTGGCTTTAACTGTTAAATGTCATTGAAGTTTATTTTTCAACAGTGTAGGTAGGTAAGCATTTAGTACATAGTAAAGGCAATGGATTCCGAAAACGGACATTATTCCGTAAATAAATAATCTCTTTTTAAAAGTGCTCCAACTTTAAAACGTGCTGTTAAACAAAATATTATTATACACGATAACTCACTTGGGTAACTTCCGGGGGATGTGTGAGCCAATCTGTGTCTTCTGTGGTGGTCATAGTGCTGTACGTAGTCTCGGTGACGACTAGGGTTGTCCCCGACGCATCCGCTTCGTCACCGTCCCCTCGTTTAGACTGGAACAAGATACATTTGTGAAGGAAATAATCGTACGGGTCATAAAAACATGATAATTCAATTTAAAACCCCATATTGTATGTTGCGGTGTGGGTGGCATCTATACTAATATTATAAAGAGGAAAGATTTGATTGTTTGTTTGCATTGAATAGGCTCCGAAGCTACTGGACCGATTTGAAAAATTGTTTTACAATTAGAAGCCGAAATTATGTCTGATGAACATAGGCTTTTTTTCGAAATCCACGGTGATGAAGTCGCGGGCGAAGTGCTAGTCAAAAATAAAATGAAAGGAATGCTTTTATTGTCCAAATGAACTATTTTTTACATTTTATTTGACATAACATAACAAACCTATTAGGTAGGTACATTTCCGTTCGATTATTTCTCGAAGAATGGTGTGTGTTTTGTCAATTCACACTTTTAAAACAATTTACTAATGCTCTGCGGATTAAACAAAACTACGTTTCTATCAGATTACCTATATTTACTTATTATTTAACTTACTCTTGGTGTGGTCCGTTCCAAAGTATCTTCAGGTTCGTTCTCAAAAGGAGTCAGTGGCGGCGGTGCAAGTATAAATTCGTTATCATCTGTAAATGTACCGAATATGCTGTTTTCATCTGAAATAAACGCACGAACTTTTAACAACAGAAACTAGTACTCTTTAATAATAAAATGTCTTTAAAATGTATAGCTTTGATACCTGAATCTGTAGATGCAGATGCTGAGTACTGGTTGTTGATAGGGAATGAATTAGCGACCTGCCATACTGGCTCAGGTGTAGTCAGTACTCTGGTAGGCCACAGATTATCTGACTCGTTTCTATCAAAGAATCTATTCCTGCTGTGAGATCCGTATCTTCTTCGTACATCGTCTTCTGTTAAAGTCCCTAAGTTTGGATGTTCTGTGGATTCTGGGCGAGGTTCAACATAGAGTATGGGATTAACTTCTGGTTCTAACTGTGCTGCTGGCATTATAGGGACGTATGGCAGGCCAGGTCCGCCTTCACAGTCGGAAGCTATTGACAAACACATGTCGTAGGCGACGTCCGGTTTGTTTGCGAATTGGAGTAACTCGATTTCACCCTTAAAGATATAAAGTAAGTTAAGTCGTTTATTTTATGTAGGAGCCACTTGTAAGCACCTAAGTAAAATATTGGTAAGTCTACTCTCTCGCATCTATCTTTGTTCCACCTTGAGATATTTCTTTACTGTCATTTGAATTAAAAATCAAAACTCAAACCTTTTGGCGTAAATAAATAATTTCTTGTTAATTAATTAGCAGTACTCTAGAGAGCGACTCAGCTGCTTTTTTGTTCACGAATAAAAGTTTATTAAAAAAATTAAGATTATTTTTTAAATGTATTGTGCCAATGGGACTTTTAATAATGTCTCCGAGTTCTTTTAATTAATTGTATTGTTTCTACAGAATCATACTCAATTGTAAAGTGTTCAAACAGTAGTTACAGGTAAGATATGGCACGTAGTTGCAATATTTTGAAAATTGTGTTCTATGCTTGGAGGGGTGTGTGGTATTTCGCGAATATCATATGAAATGAATACATAAGAGGAAGTCTGGCATTAGTACCGATTGATGGACTGTGTGACAGATGAAACCGAATAATATTTTGATAAGGGTAGGAGAATGCTAATATTGTGTTCGATTTTTTAACCTACCTCGTAATATTGGTCGGCGGTAACTTGGGAGCCAACCACCAGTGCACCAGCCAGGTTAAATGTGCTGCCTGGCTTGCGGTCCAGACGTAATGTTTCTCTCACTTCACAATCCACGAGTAGAGTTGCTGAATCGCCTTTTATACTTATCGCAATGCGATGCCACCTAAGAGAAACCACAATCATGTTTTAATTTTGTTAAAAAAATACAGTGCATAACACAAAACAATACAGATAATATAAGATATTCTGCCTTTACAAATTAGATTTTTATCAATCAATTTCTTTCTAAAAGCTTTCAAGTGTTTGGGTATACGACTACAAATAAACTGGTTGACGAAAAAAAACGGCTTATTTAACACCTTGGTGGAAAAAGAAGAACCGATACAATTTAAAAAGTAAAGACAAAAATAACATTAGTTGGTGTTTTAATCATCAATAGTTGGAAACATCGTCAAAGTTTTTGGGCGGGTTACATTCTTTAGGTAGTTTTTGTTCAAACATTCGGTAATTACACCAAAAGTTCATGATAACGAAAGTTTTTTTTTTCATTAGATAAAGAAACACAAAGTATTCTGTAGCTTGTATCTAAACTGTTCCAAACTAACAAATTAGAAATAAAAAAAAAGGGAAACATCGTCTCCTGTTCTACGCAGTACTACTGCGTACTGCTTCGACGCAGGCATTTTTGTGGAAAAAAAGGTAGAATGCACTTACTTTCCATCAGCGATATCGACCCGGTACGTGAGGAGCTCATGGTCGGCAGGATCTCCTCTCGTGTCCTCATAGTACAGTTCTATCAGGTTACCCACCACCAGCTGCAATTGTTCGTCACCAGCGTCCGAATACAAGATGAATATTGGATTTTGATCCGTTCCTGTTCATAAATACATTTTTCTTTTTAAGGGAAATTAATTATACATTCAAGGCGTTGCTTGGATATCCAAAAAAATTTGGGTACAATCATAAAAATAATTACTTTGAAAACAAATGAATAGGCTTGATGCAACGAAAGCTTTCTAAACTTTTCATCATCGTAGTGTCGTAGCACAGTGCGCGCTAAGCCGTAGAAGGGCGCATAGCGTCTTCTGGAACCTTTTGTAAAAATCGCGTTCTAAACAACTAAATAGGATCAAATTTTAAATTGCATCGTTTTCATTAATGATTTCATTTAAGACTGGAATCACTTGCTTAGTTTCTTGAATTAGCCTGTACAAGAAACATTCATAAAAGTATTTCGGATAATGATGACACAAATTCTTGGTTACGCAACTTCGTTTCGTTATTACGCTGTTGTGTATTGTCACACAATTTGAAGCACCTTTGTAATGGGGCCGTTTGAACCCTCTTAATAGTCGGAAAGCCGGAAAATCTCTGAGAGAAAAGTGATTATGTTGTTTAGGTTAGGGTTGGGCGTTTGGATAAGTGTTGGAAGTAAAGGAGAAGGTGTTAAGTGTCTTTTTTGCGATTGGTACTAAGTATGGAACATATACCATACATGGGCTTTTAAACCATTGTGATGAAGGGATTTATATTTGTTGCACTTCACTTCAAAAATTCAAGCGCCAAATCCACAAAAATAGATAACCACTCGTATATGTAACGCACGATTTCCTCAACTACTGTCTACTATTCGTGAAAAAACTGTGTAAAAATTTTGAGTCATGTCTGTACACTGTTATTTTTCTTTATATAAATTTGTTTTTGCATGCTGTGTCTATAGCCTACTATTGTGCACTTGGCTTGTATGTTGGCTTGTGTTAATTCGGTTGAACAGTGTAACGAGTATAGATAGACCTAATAAATAAATATAAAAATAAATAATGTTTTTTTTTACCTGGCAGTCGAACCACAGCTAAAATTGAGAAGTCTTCTGGAAAACTGTTGTAGAACATTCCAGCGGTCAGTCGGTGTAGGGTGGCGTTTTCATTTAGGGCGATAGCTGTGTAGTCGGAGTTATTCTCTAGGGGTGACTGGCACCGCCCCGGGGTCCGAGTGACCCCATCAGGGAGCTCCTCGTTGTCCCGGACCACAGACAAAACGTCGAAAAACTCAGTCTCATTTTCATCTGAAATATAAGGTTACATCAGAATTTACAGTAAACCAACTTATCAACGAACATAGTCCCATGGGAACTAACAGTTTATTCGGTGACATCAGCTCCAGGTCTGCAATAAATACGATGTCGATATATCTGACCTAATCCTGTTGAGCTCTTACTATAACTTCGATTCCCAGTGGAGTCATACGCCTGATCCTACCATTAGTTGGTCTTACAACTTTTACTATTTCTTTTTAGAGCTGCTGTGTTTCTTAGAAGGTGCGATCAACTTTCTTTCTCATAATTGTATGCGTAGGCATGCGTCTCGATATCGAAATAAAAGCGTTTAAAGCAATAATATTTACTTACCGTCCCCTTCGGCCCCGCTGAGTGCGCAAAATAAAAATAAAACGAGAAATAGTCCTTTTGTCTGTGCCATTGCGTCCCGAATAAATATGTGAGGTGGTTTTTGTTTATATTCGGTCCCATCCCGGTGGGCGCGTTGGGGGTGTTAGTCAGAGGCCGTGGGGAGTCGCAACCTCTTGCCGTCCTTGCGGGAGCGGCGGCACATGTCGGCTAGCCAGCGGCGGCAGGCACGATACTGAGCACCCGACCGCTGCTACCACATCACATCGAGAGCCATCTTTATTGCAATGGTGTCAAAATAATGAAGGCAAATGAAAAGACAGAGATCCTGAACCGCGTTCATTGAATGCTATTTGAAACAATTAGGAATGGGACAGTTGCTACAGATATGTACTTGCATAGGGTTAGAGACTGTAGTTTGTCATAATTTAAACAGTTCGGGCAAAGTCATTGGCAAAGATTAATAATAAACCGAAGTCGAAATTAAACTCCACATGAATCATATTAATCGGATAAAGGTAAATAATAAAGTAAATATGTTAGATTTGTAAAATGTTGTTGTCGCCTGGCGTGCGTAAATTGATCAAATCCAATTCGGCGCTATCAACTCTCTAATAGAGATTCATTTGTTTTGCGACTATGCAAAACATTTGATAGTTCAAGCAATAAAATATCAATGTACTTTGAAAGTTCTAATAAAAACCTAGTGGGCTAGGCACCTGTCCCATCGCCGGCGATTAACGATTAGCGAGTAGAGCTAGCAACAAAAAACGAGTTGATGAGCAACGAGCAACGAATGCGCGGCGGCGACGAGCGATTAGTCGCTGGTATGCAGCGTATTACCAAACGTGAGTTTTTCAGCGTATTCTTCCCGCCAAGCGAGCGTCGCTGAGCGAGTAATAACACTCTTTTGATAGCTCTGGGCGGTGCGACAAACGAGTACTCGCGCGATCAACTATGAATAAAAAATAATAACAGTGCCAGCCAATGGCTTAATAGCCAAGAGCCTCGACCAACACCTGAGGAGGCTCTCGTTGGGCAGCTGGATCAAGAGCTTGAATCAGAAATCGGTACTTCTGGACACGGCTCGCATTGTCAGGAGGTTCCTCTCTCTGGAGTCCTGACCGCCGGTAGATTGGACCCTGTTCCCTGACCGTCGCCCGGTAGCTTGGACCCTTTACCCGATACCGGTAGGACAATTTTTGGGTCGGGTCTATTAACGTTTGGCAGGAGTTCGGGGGTAAAAAGGGGTAAATATGGTAGGGTTGGGTTCCCTGATTGTAACGCTACCACTCTTATTACAAGGTAATGCATATTTTTCGAGAAACGTACTAGTGTATTGTCTGTGGTGTAAAATGTCGTGCAAAATCTACGAAACGGAACGTAAAAAAAAAAAACGCTATTTGCGTCATGTGTCAGTGTCATTTCTTTACGTTCATTCCGTTTCTCCCAGAGTTCTGAGAAGTTAGTGTACCCCCACTTCATGGTTAAAATAGGTCGAAATTTTTCCAAAACCGAATCGGGGCACTCCTACTCTACGTAGTCTTTTGGCTCCTACCCCTAGAGTGTTTATAAAAATCCGGAGGCGCGAAGGGATGGCAACCCTCGCCCGCTCACCTCCGCAGCTTCGGCTTACTGCCTCAGCCGCTACGGCTCGCACGGGTGCCTGTCCTTTGTTGCGCAAGGGCGAAGGTGTTGCACTTCCTGCAGCGCCGGAGACGTTGGAAAAGCGACATTAAAGTGTTTTAAGGTTAGGTTACAATAATTAGTTTTTCTCAAGAACGGTGCGTAACCTTTTAATGGGAGTGGTACCAGGGGGGACGGAGCAGTTAATGGCCAAATAGCGGAGAGCCTCGACTAACACCTCAGGAGGCTCTCATTGCGCGGCTGGGTCAAGGGCTTGATTCAGAAACGAGTACTCCTGGACACGGCACGCATAGTGAGGAGGTTCCTCTCTCTAGAGCCCTGACCACCGACAGCATAGACACCGTTCCTGATGCCGACGGGCCACTACTTTTGTATTTCTAAATGTTTTTTGCAAAAATATTTATAATGTATTTAATATGTAAGAAAATGAATAAACGGAATAATTATTACTATATTTGTTTTTACATGGGACCTAAAATCTTTTGTACGTTTCTTGAGCGAAGAAATTGTTGATAGCTAGTCGTCTCCGCGTCGGCGGTGGGATAGTGCCTTAGGTACACATTGTCATTAGTTTTAAGTCTATGTAAATATTTGTGTTGAATTCATAATTGATTCGTACTTGGTATTTTAACTTACTACCTAAGTTACAAACAATAAGGTATTGAATAATTCAATTATACAGGTTGGCTTGTAATTCAACGTATTCCTTCTAGGCCATAATAACCCATAACTTTTAAGCACCCCATATAGCCAAGGCGAAGGCCCCAATTATACAAGTTAACTTATGCCCAGGCTATTTGGAGTTCAAAGGATTCGAGAAAATCCAAATTTTGTGTCGAATTTTCCAGAATTCGTCATTAGATAAATATTTTTTTCCCGTACACAAAATACGCGCTTTGACGTGGAATTGCGGACACCAGTCCGTATTGCATAATACCTAATTTTTTTCTCTCTAAACTCTCAAATTTAATCAGTGCAGTTTTATTTGGGAGTTATTACTTTAAGAAAGCTTTCAACATAACCAAGTGTTCTAAAACATCAAACAGTAAAGAGATACAACAAGGATTAATTTACGATTTTCATAAATCTGTACATGAACTTGGACACAATGCATCTCAAAATTGTACTGTGACATTAAGCGTATTAACTAAAGGGTAAACATATTTTGACGTCAGGTCACGACTTGGGCTCACTCCAAGTTGGGAACACCAAGTGCTGCTCCGTTTCTTCAAGGCCGTTTACGCAAGGCCACAACAGGTTACAACTTACTGTAAGTGAAAGATTATATCCATGACACATGGTGGCAATAGAACAAAGCAGCAAAGTTTGCCATTACACTCTAGATACGACGTAGGGTAGGGTGGTGTAAGATTGCGCGGGCGATAAGATTGCGCACTCCTTATTGCTCAAAACGGGTGCGAAACATGCTGCCAACTTTAGTTGTGTTTTGATTGCTTTGGATGCCAGCATGCGCCTCCGAAAAAATATTGAGATACGAAAGAAAACGGCAAGTCCAGGTGAGTTCAAAGTTTTTGTAGCCCTCTGACCTAATTTTTTGACATACTGCAAGTATAACTGATGAAAAACCTGGTGGAATTACAATGTTTTACTGATCGTTTTACTTGTGTTTACCGTTGAAATTTTGGCTTGAGTGTTGAAAGTTCAATCTTTTTCTAAGAGTTGGCAGTAGTATTAAGATGGTTGCATGAGAGGCCAAGCGTGTAAGTTTGCGCATCTATGGGGTGGATAATATTGCGCGCGCAAACTTACACACCACTGTGTAATATTCATTTAAATGAATAAATATTGGTTTTATTCAATGGTTTTTAAAAGCGCTTCTCTTTGTTGAAGAATGTCACGAAGACCACGCAAAAGTGACCGTAACGTTTGCACGCCTTCCACCTTCGAGGATGCTCGTAAACGTTTCAACGCTCATTGAAAAAGGAGGAAGAAGAGACAAGTAAATTTTTCTTAATGCTTTGCCTTGACGTTGCCACCTCACTGCAGCCATAAAACGCAACCTCTTTATAGGGGATTCCACAGTGCTTTGAAGAAGTACTATGCCAGCGAATGTGAAAAATGACTCAGAAATCACCCAGGAACAGCAATAACGACTAGAGCCTACTAATGAAGACTGTATTGAGTGCGATACGTGACAGGTGGTGGTGGCTCGAAGAATGGACTCTTTTTTTTTTTTTTTTGGATGGCATATTGCAGGTCAACCTATGTGGTTGTCGTCTGCTTAAACGGACTTGCCTGTGGTTCCCCTAATAAATTAAGGCATCCAGCCAGGACTTAAACTTAAATACTAACTAAAAACTAAGCAACTACACGCTAAGGGCACCCCCTGTGGGGTACGAACCTCGGCTTAGGGCGTCGCTGGAAGGGGGCAGCAAGGGACTAGCTGGATCAGGATTTGAGTTATTAAGGGACGAATTTAAAGCTACAGGCTCAGCGGCGCGGGCTGGCTCGAGCAAGGGTCGGGAGGGGCGTAGATTTGGGCGTCGCGGCGGGCCTCGGCGGCGAGGACGGTATGACGGCGATCGGGTTTTGGCTTGTGTAAAGTGCTGGTGGCCTTACTGCTCTCCTGGAGGAGGGTAGTGGCGTCATCGGGGTCGATTAAAGTATGCCTTGGTCGGCGAATACTGCTAATGCGGGAGGGAGAATAGCGGGCGGCCGCTGAGATTAAGGGGTTTTTGGGTCGAAGAAACGCTTAGATAAGCGTTTCATGAACTGTTTTATGGTTGGCATTTTAAGGTCTACGTGGAGATCTATATTACGGACATAGAAGGGGGCACCCGTGACCTTTCTAAGGAAACGGTTTTGGAGGGTCTGCATCTTATGGTGATGACGTGAGTGAGCGTGCGCTAATACAACGCAGGCGTAGGTCATGATGGGACGTATGACTGCGGTATAGATGCGCAGCTTGCATTTAAGTGACAGTATACAACGGGCTGTCAGTACAAAGTGGAGCGAAGGAGGCGCGCGCGCGAACCGCCTTAATATGTGCCTTAAAGGTAAGGTTTTGATCGAGGATCACGCCTAGGTATTTAGGAGAGTACGAGCTATAGCATTGGGACAGTGACCGGTATAGTAAACGGCAGTGTCGTCGGCGAAGAGAGCCAACTGAGCCTTTTTACTTTTTGGAATATCGCTGGTGAACAGCGTGAAGACGAGAGGTGATAGTACGGAACCCTGAGGGACACCGGCGCGAATAGGATGAGGGGACGAGAGTGCTCCCTCGATGCGATAGAGAAAGGTGCGATTCGACAAAAAGTCTCGTAAGATGAGCACGAGACGATCTGGCACTCCTAGTTGGTAAAGCTTGTATATCAAGCCGTTGTGCCAGACTTTGTCGAAGGCTTTCGCTATGTCGAAGAATAGCACACCCGTCGGCGCGTTACGCTGCAGACCAGCGCATAAGTGCTCTACGATACGGTGGACCTGTTGGGTGCCCGAGTGTTGGCTTCGGAAACCAAACTGCTCGTTGGGAATGAGGCTCTTTGCTTCGGCGTAGTCTTTGAGACGCTTATAAATAAGCCTCTCGTAGATTTTGCCGAGAACATTGAGTAAGCTAATAGGGCGGTAGCTGGAGGGCTCAGACTTTGGTTTGCTTGGCTTTGGGATACCGATGACGGTAGCTTCTTTCCATGCTTGTGGGAAGATGTTGTTGCTCAAGGCGCCATTGAAGATGGCGGTCATAAGCATTATTAGCGGGGCAGGAAGGAGTTTGTATACCTTATTGGTAATACCATCCGAACCGGGGGAACATTTAATGATGACGTGCACTTTGTCTGGAGTGACGGGAGGCAGAGGATCATCAGGGTCTTCGACGGGAGGGACGGAGGCTCTCCGTTCGACTTCAGCGTCAACCTTGTTCAGGTGAGCTTGGTCTACTGGTTGAGAGCTGGGAGAACATTGGGACTCTAGGCTGTCAGCAAGACATTCAGCCTTATCGGGACTGTCGAAAGCGACACTTGTCGGGGCGGATGAGAGGAGGCATAGAGACCTCTTCTGAGGAACGCAATTTCATCTGTAATTGCCAGAAGGCTTGATGAGTGGGCTCGAGTTTGTTCCAACCCTCAGAGCGAACCTCCCCTATGCGTTTCTTTACAGCACGCTGTAAATGGCGCATGTGGGCTTTGTTCGCGTCACAAGGAAAGGATTCGTAGGCACGAATGGCCGCGTTCTTCTCGGTTATCAGGTCACGCACGTCAGTAGGTAGTTTCCAGCGATGGTCTTCCATCACCGGAACTTCCCGTGAACAATCCGTCAATACGGATTGTACGTGCTCTGTAAACGAGTCGATTGCGGCCGTCGTGTCGGCGACTGACACTAAGTGATCGGGGATGGTGTCCAAGTGAGGCGACGTGGTGGATTTCAGTCTTTCGCTTACTTTCCTCCAGTCGGTTATCATCTGGGTCTGAGGGGGGCGGTTGGGGTCGATTGGGCCCGAGTAGGGTGCAAGATGCATCGCAGTGGGCGATGGCCGTCAGAGTCATTCGGGGGTATCGCACGATCTCCTTCGAGGCGGGTTGTGCACTGGCCGGATCACCGCCTTGGGACCTGGAGGCGAAGGTGCTCGCGTCACTGTACCGGTGGCGCGAGGCAGCGCGGGAGCGGGGCGAGCGACCGATGCAGCAACATGTCGAGCAGCGTCGGTTGCAGCTCCGCGAGGTCCTGGTGGCGGAATGGAGGGTGAGGCTGTCACGCCCTACCGCCGGCCTCAGCACCATCGAGGCGAACCGGCCAGTGCTCGACCGCTGGCTCGGGAGAAGGCACGGCTCCCTGACGTTTTGGGCGACGCAGGTGCTCTCGGGGCATGGTTGCTTCGGGAAGTACCTGTGTCGCATAAACAGGGAGCCGGACGCCCGGTGTCACCACTGCGTCGACTGCCGGGAGGACACGGCGTGGCACACGCTGGTAGAGTGTGCCGCTTGGGAGGAGCCGCGCCGTGCCCTCATCACTGAAGTAGGCAATGACATGTCGCTGCCGGCCGTCGTGAACGCGATGGTCGGCGGCGCAGAGTCCTGGGACGCAGTGGTCTCCTTTTGCGAAACGGTCATCTCGCAGAAGGAGGCTGCGGAAAGGGAGAGAGAGATCTCGACTCTCGACCCGGCCCGCAGCAGACGCACCGGGCGTCGGAGGAGGGCGGACAACGCCCTCTTCCGGCCCCCCTAAATGGGTCCAGGGGCGACGGATTCGTAGACATCCGTCGCTCCCCAACATCAGGACCCAAGAAGGCGGCGCGCGTAGTGTTCCGCGTGCGCCGCTCACAGACGTTGCGGGGGGAGTACACCTCACTCCCCCCGCCCGAGACGGGGCCCGCACAAGCGGGCCAGCACCAGCCGGGGTTGTGGAAGAATAATGTGTTCCCGCGACCCAGGCGTAGGTGTGAGATAGAACACCGGGGTGGTTTTTAGTCAGTAAGAGTCTGACAGACCCCTCCGCCCGCCCCAGGGCGGAGGACATCCATGAGGATTTTCCACTGCGGGAACAAAAAAAAAAAAGGGTGCAAGATGCATGACTACTGGGCGGTGGTCAGAGTTAAGCTCGTGGAACGTCTCTATCGATTGCAAACGGAGGTTCACATTCTTGAGCAGCGCTACATCGAGTATATCGGGAAGATGAATGGACTCATTAATTGGGTTTTGGGAATTTATATATGATATATGCAAGCTATTTGCTTGAACAAACACTGCGCAATCTTATCGCCATCTATGCGCAATTTTAAACACCGGGGTGTGTAAAGTTGCGCAAGTCCCGACTTCTGTTGTTTTGTTAATTAGGTAAAAAGGTTATGTTTGGTAAAAAATGAGCATTAAAAGTTATGACCAGATAAGTTCTGATTTAATAATAATAAAGAAACCTGTGATAAATTCATACGTTTAATTTTTAAGGCCGGATCATTCAAAATTACGCAAACTTACACCAACCTACCCTACTTGTATTTTGTGAGGCATGTATTTGTCACGGAACTCGGTCTCAACGAACTTTCACATAGTTCCTGATACGTAGTTTGTCTTGGGGGCTGGTAGTTTCTACCTACTGCTCAATATAGGACATACGACAATTTACGTTGTATTTTTAAACGACGGAAAAAAGGAGGAGGTTGGCGCCGACTCAAAATTAGTAATTGACATTAAATTAGGAGCTTAGTTAGACGGAAAGGTTTATTTTTTAACTTGTTTTTCTTTGGCTTTTTTTTTTTGCGACTGTGAAGCTCTGCTAAGTTTAAAAAAAACATTACATGACATTACACAATTATATGTGTCGACCAAATTCCAGCTTAGGAAATGCGTGGCTTTAAGAAAATAAAGGCTTAAAGCTTTTCACAGAGTATTAAAGTTTGCAGAACATCGCCGATTGTTTCTTTTGATTGTTGGCAATCAAAAAGAAATCAAAGTAAGACCTGTTCGAACTTACATTTCCGCGTTTGTTTTTTATTTATATTTTTGAAACTGAATTAATCAACACCATGTATGTTTCAGAGGTGGTTTAAGTCTCATGGAAGAAATCTATTCATAGAAAGGTTACTTTATGCTTGACTTACGCCTACTTAAGCTTTAATTAGAATTTCATGACACGAGTGAGGAGTTATGTCCCGTATTTTTTATCACAAGCCAGTGGTAGAGTGAGACTATGCTTAGACTTACAAACCTAACCGATTGTTGAAGGGTGGCCCGACCTTTACAAATATGGTCGTGGTTGTCCGTGCGTGGCCACTTCGCCTTATTATAATCATAGAGATTTTTACGAACCTTTTAAAACCAACTTCGAAACGAATATTTTCAATTCAAATATTAATAAGAACGTCTCTGGAGCATGAAAATCGCTGCCGGGAATCAGTGGCGAGACGGAGCCAGCCCAGTGTACATAAACGCCACTGATTTACCGAAAGCATGTTGTGGAGTGCCTCCAGTTGTGTGTTTTTTTTTTTAATTTGACATTACGTGGTAAAAAATACAGGGTTCAAGATTACCAACAGTTGGGAATGATAACTAGTTCATGAAAAAAAAAAAGCTTCGCACTCTTTCTTATAGAGTAAAATACAGAAAACTTATTGATAGGCTTTGTATTGAATTTATGCGACTGGAGAGAATTTCACAGCATTTGAATTTTATACACGATCAGCCTGGAACGACATTATTTTCTTTTCATTTCGTGCACACACTTGAGTTGTAAAAGGTTTTGTTCATTTGTAAATGTCACTTTGTAAAAGGTTAGGAAACCTGCTTGGCATCCAAGAATAACGTATGACTCAGCTTTACCAATCTGATTTACGACCACATTTCTTAAGTGATTGTACCACCCAGTAAGACTACGTTTACACGGCAATGGACTGCATGTTTTTGCTGTTAAAATGCTGGGTTCACACGGCACCCTGTTGGTGATACGGTCAAAGTCAAATAGGTAAATTAGGGACGTACGTACAGTACATAACTAGGGTACTGAAATAAGTATTTTTTGTATGAACCAAACCAATTGCATAAAACATACCAGTAACCAGTCTTACTGGTACTAACTACGAATAGGCATTCAAAAATGATGTCAACAGAAAACATTACGCATCAGTGTAATTGCTTTTTACCGAAGAAACCTTGGATCAATTGTTCGACGTTATGATTGGAAGGAATTTACGATACCTATTACTGAAAATGACATGTGTATATAAATACATAGTATGGCACCTAAAGGTACGATCTATGAAATATTTTGAACATAAATCAATCGCTTTCAAACGGGTATGGAAATATCCAGATGATGATATCAGCCAGATAAAGTGTAAGGTCGTTTTTGTAGTGAATTGCTAAGTGAATTTTAAGTTAGATTTAAAGTGTATTTTTAAAGTTTACCTTTATAGCATTTTGCGGGCTGTTACAGTATAATATTCATACATAATATACTACCTACATACCGAAATCTTCGGTTCATTGTACAAACTCAATACTCGTAGTACATTAGCCAAGAATCTATTCAATATTTGACTAGTATTATCTATTGATGTTTATGTTCAGAAACATTTTATAGCAGCCATTAAATACAATGAGCATAATTGCGAATAAATTCGCGTTTAGCTTAGTAGTACGTGGAAGGCAATCATGTTAGTATTCACAGGGCGTAATATTTCTTATTGCAGCTGTGACCTAAATTTGCAGAGCAAGTCGTAATTCAACGATTTATGACAGTGCGACATTTAAAGTCTTTGTCATATTGAAAGCGAGGCGGGGACAGCATCGGCAGTCGGTAGCGGTGTGGCTTCAGGTAACCGATACGTACGCTGTACCTAAAGCCTAAAAATAATATCATGTATCTACGTATGTTTACCCCAGGATGTGCAAACTCGTGCCTATTTGACGGACAGGACCGTCATTTACCCCGGTCACCAGGGAGAGTGGAATCGGCGAGAGATGTCGTGCAGTGTCCCACAGGGATCGGTCCTGGGGCCGCTTCTGTGGGAAATCGGTTACGACTGGGTGCTGCGCGCCGACCTCCATAGTGGCGTCAGCATGGTTTGCTACGTTGACGACTTACTGGTCCTGGCACAGGGGAGGTCGCACCAGGCGGCGGCCGAACAAGCGACTCGGGGTTGCAACAATCGTCGAGAGGATCCGGCAATTGGGACGCGAAGTGGCCCTGCACAAGTCCGAGGCCATGTGTTTTCATGGTCCTTGGAACGCGCCACATTCGGGCTCCCAGATAACGGAGGGAGGGGTTCACATCGGCGTCGAGTCGACGATAAAGTACCTGGGACTCGTCCTCGACAGCCGATGGAACTTCTTGGAGCACTTCCGATGTTTGGCTCCCAGACTGGAGCGGGCTGGGGCTGCCTTGAAGCGGCTCCTACCCAATTTAGGGGGTCCAGACGCCTCCTGTCGGAGGCTCTACGCGGGGTTTGTGCGGTACATGGCTCTTTACGGGACGCCTGTGTGGGCGCGCTATTGTGAGGCGCCACAATGGTGACACCCGGGCGTATTGTGTGGATCGCCCGGAGGACACGATGGAGCATACGGTGGAGGTCTGCCCAGCTTGGGTGGAGCACCACCGTGTCCTCGCGAAGGCCGAATGGAAAGCCGTCACCTTCTTCTGCGAAGCAGTGATGCTCGCGAAGGACGAGGCGGAACGAGTGAGGGAGAGAGCCTTGCGCACTCACGCCCGTATCGCTGCAGGAGACGCCCTGGGCGTCGGGAGTCGCCCTGGGCGTCGGAAGTCGCCTGTTGATTCCTTTTGATTATTGTTGATTTGTTGTAGGCGAGGGCTTGCGGACGGCGGTCAATGGGTAGTTCGCCGTCCGGTAAGGACTAGGCTCGGGTCGACGGCGCGTCGTGTTCCATGCGCGCCTCAAAGAGATTTCAGCACTAAACGACGGGGTCCGATAGGGCCGACGCCTCAGGGTCCCGGGAAATTCGAAAGAGAAACCGTAGGCCTGGCACAGGCAACAGAAAGAACACGGGTGGGTTTTAGTGAGTAAAAGTCTGACACGCCCTCCCGCAACACCCAGAGCGGGAGAAGTCATTTGATGATTTCCCACCAAAAAAAAAGGATGTGCAAACTCGTAGCACAACTGCGCGTGGAGATCCCAAAGCTCTAAATGTGTTCAGTAGTGGGCTCAAGTAATCCTACGTTTTCCCATACACAAAGCTGTACAAGATTTTCGCAGCTTAAATCGAAACTAACTCCGCCATCTTGTTTTTTAAATATATTTCACAAAACAACAGACTATTTGACTGTGTTTTTTAATTAGAGTTTTCGATTTCTAGATAAATAGCCACAGTTTAAAGTGGCGAAGTTCTATGCCTTAAAAGTCGATGCTAGACAGACACATTATTAGCATCTCCCAACACAGGAACGCCGTAGTGACTTCACGCCGTGTAGTACAATGATCGTGTTGCGTGACAAGGATATAAAAAATATTTTAAAACTGGGTAACTTCTCCATTTTTCCACCGTTATTTTTTTTTTGCAAATCGTCTTTTTTTGGTTATAAACCTTTAGTAATGAATTATTAATTAATGTATATTTTTGATAGTAGCCCAATACTCTCTTGCACAAATATATTTTTTATGCGCCAAAAGATTCTTGTAGCAGTGTAACAACGTACGGTACCAAAAGACAGTTGGTCCGCGTTCTATGTGACTCAGCCTTAACACACCACCAGACTATGTAGGGGAGTTCTTTAAGAGAGCACATTCGGCGTAGTTATGCTGATGTTATGGCTCGTTAGCATACCGTGATGTGAAGGAAATTCAGGACACAGGGTGTAAGTGCAGCACTTGATAACACGACTTAAGGGTCCTGAACATAACTAATGGCAGACATGACAAACTGACTACCAAATGAAATTGTCCGTATATTTAAATCACACCTGTCATTGATTGATAGCTGTGTGAAATGGCAATAACACATTTGTTGATTTGTTTAACAATTAATTTTCCTTGCTGAACACTGATTTCAGGCTCCAACTACTTATAGAATAATTTTATTGTTTGCTTACCGAAATATAGGGCTCATTCTTGTAAGCTCTAAAACCTGAACCAAACATTGAAACCTGTTCCACACTTGCCGTTTCGAATGCCGGAATATGGAATGCTAATGCCTTCCGCTTTTAACCCTTTATATATTTTGATTCGACAAATGTTTTGGGGACACCTTCAACCCTTAAACCTTCATTGTTTTCCTAAAGTGGGGCAGCCTTGGCTGTGTGACAGATAAGTGTTAACTTAATTAATCAAGGTGAGAAATCGGGGTAGTGTTGGTTTTACGAGGGCTCTAAAGAAAATTACGTTAAGTTTTATTTTTCGCGTTTATAACACTAGGTCACTACATTTTTACAATGGAAGTTAACCTTTTTCATAACGTGACTATTATAGCCTTTGATGGCCTTATACGAAAGCCTCAGGCGGTGGTATAAGTAAAAAGAAAGAAAATGCGGTCAAATTAAGTACCTCTTCTTCTTAGGAGTCGAAAAAAAGGAAACAAAAAAGTTAGGCGATGTTAGGTACGATTTACTTTAAGTTTCAGACATCCAACTGCTACAAAACATATCGATTCTTTAGCCAGAGCAGTCGACGACGAAGAAATACAAGTAATTAGAGGGGTTTAGTTTAATTTAAACATTAATCTGAAATCACCATCTGAGTCTAGAAACGCACCAATAAATTTTTGTTTTCGAAGATAGTCTGAGTCGTTATTTTTAGTTTGCTTATTTATTATATTATTAAATGTACGTTTTAGGTAATTAAGTAGAATTTAATTTTACTTAAAGTAAGGTGCGCGTCTAGGTTGAATGAATAACGTACTCAGTAGATATATGTAATTTTATATATTTGATTTCACTTTTTCAGGATGAGTTTCTTGAAAAACTGTTTCATTTAACAATGACTTGTACATAGTCGAAACTGTTCGGTACTTGCTGATGTCCAGTTTATGTCTGAAAAAGAAAAAAAAATCTCTTGAACTCTTTAGTGCGTTTTCAATCAAAACTTTTATTGTTTGGTGCAAACTGTGTTTTAGATTTCAGATCACAATTTTCAGATAAAATGTGAAGAAATGGAAAATAAACAGATTTGTCAAACCTTCGAGATGAGGTGAATTGTTTTAGTTTTTTATTGGACCCACACGATTGCAGGCTTAGTTGTTAAAATATTATCTATGGTAAAAACTGAATAATGGAAGAAAAACATGGATTGCTTTGAGAGCTTTGCGTCTCGCTCGTAATTTGTGGGAGTCGAGCGGTGGAATTGGTTGTAAAGCTTACCTTGTAATATTCCCCAACCTATTACGGCCTTAATTATAATTTGTTGGTATTGCTTTAAAGATTGTTTAATTAACTCGGTAATTACTGACGTCTATCATCAATGAGTCCCTATTTTTGTAATTGAAGGGCTTTTCTTGTTTAGCGGTCAGCTGTTATTTTTGACTTTTTTTTTGTAAATAACGGCCACTGATTTGCCTGTTTTTTCTTTCATGACAAGTGAATAATATTTGTAATGATTTATTTTCTAGGCCCTCTTAAAACAGTTCAGTTCAGACATCAGCTGTACCTTCTTAACTGTAAAAAAAAGTTTGTTTACAAACCCACCTAGTTACGGCATTGTACAGCTGAGGCACAAGACATAAATCAGCAATGGTGATCTGGTCTCCAACGCAACATTTCCCAGCTGTCTTTTGCAGCAGTTCTTCCAAGGTCTGAAGACCGCGGTCGGTCCAATATCTTGTGAACTTCGTGTATTGTTCCGTCGTCTCGAACTGGGGCCTTAGACCGATGTTTTGTAACGGCTGGATGCCTGAGACTATTATCTGCAAAAGAAAATAGTTGATGTTTGTCCCTTACACGTCTTGCGAAACAAAGAATATCCAATCACGACTAAGGATTCTGTTGGTTCGAATAGTTGGGGATTGGTAGTTCGGGAGATGTCTTTACCCTTATAAAGCTACAGGCTACCTACTTATAGTACGTCTAAGGCCGTCAGAACACAAAACATTGACCAAAAATGCTTTGAAACCATGCGTCGCAAGTCATAAACGCGACGTAAGATCGGCGGCGACATTAATTTCGTCCTGAAAGTTACAGTAAGATCTACTGAATTAAAATAATTATTAGCAGACCTCAGAAATGGAGGACAAGTTTTTTTTTCTTCTTTGTCGTTAATTAAGGGGCTCTTGATAATTCGGAGTTTCATTATAATTACCGCCCCAACGCGAAAGGGGTGCCGCTGGGGAATTAACACCTCAAATACCCTTTAAATGCCGTCAGGTTAAACGACAAATTCAATTAATTAAATAATTCTGAGAAAAGTTAGCGAAAGTTGAGCCATAAACCGTTTATATTATTGAGTTATGTTTTGTCAGCATCGTAATCAAGATCAAGAATTAATGATCCTTAAAAGTTGTAATGGGCCTACGTTATTTCGATGCATTTGTTTTTTTTTTACAATTATGAATAATTACGGGTATGAGTTTCATTGCGTGTTTTTTTTTAGAATGACGTGTAGGAACCACCCCCATGGTGGATTCAGGTGACTGTATCGCCACCCTGTATAAGAGTGTAATTACCTTCTATATTACTATAATTTTATTATGAACTCCAACTTTCTGACCAACTGACACTCTAGCTATTAAAAAGGATATGTTAAGTTAATTGTTTAAAATCAATATAATGCTTTGAATTTCTGTTTCACTTGTACTAACCTCACAGAGTTCCCTCATCCTGGCCCTCAGGAGCGGGGATTTTGGAGTCAGGGCCGGCTCGGGGTGAGTATCCTCCAAGTACTGCATGATAGCCATGGACTCCACCAGTGTCTCATTATCTAAACATCCAATATACCATTATAATTATGTACTTTACTTAACGCTATAACGTTTGAGGCAGTCGCGGTTATAAAACGTGGAAGCCACATGTTACTAGTCGAATTTTCAGAAGTCTGTTACTACGTGCCGTTTTCCCAATGAAACTTCAGCACTTTTAAACCCAGTTCAAGATCAGTTAGTGCCAATATTCCATATCAATTTTGAAACGCGTTACAGATGTGCTGAACGCGTTCAGTTTCATCGGTGAAATCGTTACTAAATGCCCTCGTCTTATTCGGACGTTTCATGACCGCAACAGCCCCGAGTTTTGGCGTTTAGACCACGTACGCACGGACAAATATCGCGGCAGGATGTTTTCGCAACAATGTTGAGCCGAGCATTGAGAATCCTACAGAGTGCATCTCAGTGAGTCGAAAAAACAAACTGTTGGATTTTCAACTCACGGCACTAAGCAGTGCGTTGAAGATCCAGTGCGCGAAAGAATCCCGCTGCGATATTTTGACATTTCATGCAATGAATATGGGCACCGACTAATTAAAGAAAACGTTTGAAGTTGTTCAAGCAGACAGCGCATGTTGACGTACTACTCTGCAATAGAAACACGAAATTCAAATACCTATAAAACGTGACGCAAGCAATTGTTAGCGATTGATTGACCACTGAATGAATACTTAATCAATCGATGACAAATGGTGTGACTTGAATTGAATGCAATTAAAGGTTGTAGACACGCGAAAAGTGTTTGGTAAATCAAAATAATTAAATAATTATTAGATTCAATAGATTCTAATTTGATCCTGTCTCGACTGATCGATTCTGTTGTGACTACAGAACCTTTTAATTTGTTAAAAGCTCTCACTAGTCATTGATCCTTCTTAACAAGCTGTCCCTCGAAATGCCAAATAATTCACTTAATTCGTCTCGTATTTGATTTGCAGGTAAATTAAGCGAACTTTACAAATTTCTCGAGGCGGAAAGTTTGAGCAAATAAGCTGGCCAAGTGGTAAATTATTTTCGTAAGTAACTTAGGGTGATTCAATTTGAACCTTCTGCTACGGAGATAAATGTGTATATGCTGTGGCGATAAGCTGTTGTTTTCTGTGGCAGCTTTGATCGTTGTCCCGAGAGCACATATACATAATTTCTGTCAATATTAGTTCCCGCACTAGTTTTCTCCATAGGGACATAAAGTTTGATGCGTATTTTTGCACTCAAAAGTTGTATCATCTGTTTTCTTAATATACTTATTGTCCATTGTTTACTTGGTAACCAAATTAATCGACACAGTCTGAGTAGGTGGTCTGAGATCTAAGTCTGTCCACACTTTTACATAATATTTCGTTTCATATAAACTTGAAACGTTCCTAATGGATGACTATTTATTCGAAGTGAATTGGATTGCTTATCTTAACATATTATCATAACTACTTAGCATAACAAACTATAATGTTCCCACTGCTGGGACACAAGTCTCCTCGCTCGCAATTATAGATCACGCGGGCCCAGTGCGGTGTGGTAGATGTCACAGTCATGTACTCATGTCGACAAGTTTTTGGCTCTAGGACATGCTGGTTTCATCACGATGTTTTACTTCACCGTTTGAGAGCAATTATTTACAACAAATAATTCGCCTGCCAGGGTTCGAAACCACGACCTTAAACTCGTAAGTCGAAGTCGATGCTTCTGGGCCACCAATGTTCTCGTTCCTAATGGATGAGTATCTATTCGAAGTGAATTGTATTGCGCAGATATTATTATCTACTTATATTTGCATATTAACGGCAGTGTCAACAGCTATTAAATTCTTGTAGCGAATTCACTCTGAAACTATTGAGAAATCAATGATTATTATACAGTTTATTAGCATAGTAAAATAACTATAAAAATTAAAAATAAAGCTTGTCATGCAAACATATGTTTTAGTTCATTGCCAACATTTACTGGAGTGTATCTAGCATTCAGACGCAGGCACGCGGCAAATTGAGCACAAATAAATAAGTTCAATTAAATCAAGTCTACAAATGATTCGAATTTGTTTCGTCTAATAGAGCTCTTACAATAATTGCGTCTCAGATCGTCAAAATACTTTACAATCCTTCACGATTTAGTATTGTCTTGGTGTCGTAAAGTTGAACAAACTGCTGAGATAAATATATTAAGGAGCCGACGCACTTTGCAGGATTCAATGACCCAAATAGTTACCAATTCAGACAGAGTTTTTCTATGTGGGATGTTATTAGGTGGCGACACATTCATTAAATAGCTATTTGCGGAGTTATTGACCGGTCCACTTAAACAAACGGTCGGTCGCCTCAAGCACGCAAATGATGTTTGATTGTAGCGGACCGCGGACCGACGACACTGCTTGAATTTTTTATATTGCAGCTTCAGATCTTACTATAGCGAGCCCAACCACTCAGCCAGAAAATGAAAAGGTTTTAGGGTCGCAGTTTGAGTGCATTCTAAAGGGTACATTTATTTACGTGACCAGATTGTATTCATTTATTTTATAAAGACTAAATAAATACTGCGTAATATCATGGTTTTGTGTCATACAAAGTCTCATTAAGAGCTTTGAAGATTACATTTAAAATAAAAATCACTTTGAGTAAATACTTAAATAACCGCAGAATTTTCAAGACTCAATTTATTTACACTCTGATTATACAAAACAATTTACGAGATACGAAAACCGAAGCTTTTATCATCGTCTGTAATCTTTGCTCAACCGTTTCACAATGATTAAGGGATCTTTAATACTTAGAGATATCGAATTATAGGGGTGAGCACATTAGCAGCTCTAATGTGCTTATGTTGGGGTAGAGGTAGACTTCTAACATTAACGGTATGTACTGCACTAATCAATCTGAACATTTAAATAGTGACAGCGCATTAAACTTACTAGGGATAATGTGAAATATTTATCTTTCTATTTTATTCACAATGTATTTTGTAGGTTCCAGTAGTACTTTCGGCTTTATGTCTAAATTGGAAGTCAATCCTCACATCGTTGCAAAGACTAGGCTGTTTGATTGCTTGGGATCCATGATCCATGTATGTAGTTTTAGCAAGTTTTGTTCGAATTTGTATCTTAAAAATATAAACACACCAAAACGTACCTATATGAAAATATGCTTAAATACGTTTTGACGTGAACGCCTTAAACTGTAAAACTTTCATGAAAATATTGTAAAGTGTTCCTTACATTTGCGCCGCGACTGCACCGGGTAAACAACCTGTGATAATGCTGTGAGGTTATATATATTTTCCCTCTTTCAATATTGTCCCTCATTAAACCAATCATCCTCGGCCTAGTTTTCTAAGAATTAAATGTAATCCATGCGGTAGCTATTATTCTAATTCCTATTTATATCTGTGACTTGGGAGATATCCTCGCAACACAGATGATAAATCTAATTTCTAATCGTTTAGCTAATGTTTCGAGTACTCCCTATTCTCTGTAAGTAGCTACGATATCATTAATTTCAATTTAATAACGAGTCGTGCAATATTTGTACCGTCGATAATAATTTTGGTAAATAACTTATGTCTGTAATTTTCTCTGATTTTCACAAAGAGTCTTTTTTTACCAAGTAATTACTGTGTCTATATTGTTCAGAATATGGGATTGATGCTGACTGCCACTCTGATCATCCACTACTGGTTTGTAATCTGAGAATCAAGCTTCACAAAACCATCAGCAAGAAAGCAAGTAGCCGTATGGAGATTGCGGATAGAGACGGTTTCACCACACTTGTACTTTTTTTTACTTCGATCGACTTTTTTTTACCAAGTAATTACTGTGTCTATATTTTTCAGAATATGGTATTGATGCTGACTGCCACTCTGATCATCGACTACTGGTTTGTAATCTGAGAATCAAGCTTCGCAACACCATCAGCAAGAAAGCAAGTAGCCGTATGGAGATTGCGGATAGAGACGGTTTAATTTATTTATTTATTTATTTATTCACAAGGCAACTGCAACAGGTGATAATCACAATATATCACTAGGTTTACGTTATAGGTTTCTACCTGATTATCACCCAAAGCGTAATCGCACAGCATGACCAGCAACAACAACAGCAATGATGGCAACAACAGTAAGTAAGTAGGAGACCAAACAGAGACCAACACGCCAGGTAAAGTACATAATTGAGACAAATTAACATTATTTAAGGAAAAACAGTATGTAAAGCGTAACAATATTAAAGTGAAAGAGTACATACATTTCTTCTGAAAACAGCAGCACGGGAATCGAAGATATCAATACTATTGTTATCTTTGGAAATTTCGTTGTAAAGTCGACACATTCTAACGATAGGGTTGTAATAGGAGGTATTATTTGTAAAGACCAGCAGTGCAAAAGTTCTTGGTATTCGCGTGTTATACCTAGTATTGATGTTTATGAGGGACAGCAGAGCTGAGGAGTCCAGCTTAGAATGTAGGATCTTATGCAGGTTTAATAAGTCCTGCTGTTTGCGACGAGCATGCAAAGTCTCCAGATTGAACTTAACAAGCCGTTCTGAATAGCTTTGTAGCGTTCTAGAGAAGCCGTACCGGTACGACACCCACTTAACACATTTTCTTTGCACACTTTCAATTCTGTCAGAGTGTACTGCGTAACACGGTGACCAGATTATCGAACAGTATTCCAAAGTACTTCTTACTAGGCTTTTATAAAGTAATATGAAGCTTTGAGGTTTTTTAAATCCCTTGGTAGACCTAGATATAAAACCGAGAAGTTTCAATGCTCTATTCGTCATGATATTGTAATGATCCCTAAACGATAGTTGTTCATCAAACAACACGCCAAGATCTCTGGTTTCACCACACTTGTACTTTTTTTTACTTCGATCGACTTTTTTTTACCAAGTAATTACTGTGTCTATATTTTTCAGAATATGGTATTGATGCTGACTGCCACTCTGATCATCAACTACTGGTTTGTAATCTGAGAATCAAGCTTCGCAACACCATCAGCAAGAAAGCAAGTAGCCGTATGGAGATTGCGGATAGAGACGGTTTCACCACACTCGTACTTTTATTTACTTCGATCGACTTTTTTTTACCAAGTAATTACTGTGTCTATATTTTTCAGAATATGGTATTGACGCTGACGTCCACTCTGATCATCAACTACTGGTTTGTGATCCGAGAATCAAGCTTCGCAACACCATCAGCAAGAAAGCAAGTAGCCGTATGGAGATTGCGGATAGAGACGGTTTCACCACACTTGTACGGGACACCCAACATAATTGGAGAGGTGATCAAGACGATGACCATCCGAACACATTCTGGCAAAATGCCAAAAACTACATTAGCATGTTGATACAAAAGTCACAGCCCAAACCTCTCCCAATAAATCGTCAACACTGGATGTCCACGAAAACGTGGCACATGGTTGAAAACCGTAGGAAACTGAAAGCCAGTGGCACAGCGACACTCACAAAAGTTCGAAACCAAAGATCTCCCCATGAAGATACGATCTATCACTCGCCATTTCAAACCAAACCTGGGCTATAGAGAATACGGAGGGTGTAACACTTACGGAGATCAAAGAAATAGTTAACACGTGGAAGGATTACTGTGGATGGCTGTTTGTTGACACTCACTCATCACAGTCCCTCATACAATGTTCTCAACCCTTGGAATTGGAACCTGTTTTGTTGAAGGACGAAATAAGAGCAGCAATAAATCACTTGAAGCCCAATAAAGCTGTAGGTGTGGATGAGATACCGATTGAGATCATAAAGGCGATGGGTGATGCAGGAGTAGACATAATACATCCCATCTGTTGTAGGACATGGAAGACTGGCGAGTGGCCGAAAGACTGGTCTACCTCCCTCTTCATCCCCCTTCACAAAAAGGGGTCCACCAAAAAGTGCAACAACTACAGGTTCTCCCTCATCTCCCGTGCAAGCAAAATGCTTCTACATGTGATAAACAAGCGGCTGCAGTCGTTTTTGGCCCGCGAAATAGCACCCGAACAAGCCGGTTTTGTCAAAGGAAGAGGAACGAAAGAACAAATTCTCATATTAAGACAAATCATAGAGAAGTCTCGGGAATTTAATAACCACCTCTTTATATGCTTCGAAGACTTCCGAAAAGCATTGACACTGTGCTATGGCGGAAACTGTGGGAAATTCTCTCAGTTATGGGTGTACCAGACCATCTGACATACCTCATTAGAAGGCTGTACGAAGATGGCACAGCAGCAGTTCACGTGGACGGAATTGACTCAAGCTCATTCTTTTCAGCTATATATACTTGGGCTCCAACATTACCAACACCGGAGGCTCTGAAGACGAGATACGAAGGCGTTGTGCTGTTATGCGATCTGCCGTCGAAAACATTACAAAAATCTGGAAAGACCGCCGAATAACCAAAACCACAAAGGTACGACTGATGCGAAGTCTTATCTTTCCAATTTTTGTCTACGGAGCTGAGACGTGGACATTGAGATGTCGTGATGGAGACGTCTGCTGAGGGTTCCGTGGACTGCTTACCGCACCAATGTTTCGATTCTTAAAGAACTTCATATCAAAGAGAGATTTTCGTCGACTGTTCAAATACGAATACTGACGTTCTTTTGGCACATAACCCGAAATGAAGACTCAATAGAGCGTTTTGTAATCCAAGGCAGAATGGAGGGCCAAAGATCCCGTGGTCGTCTCCGACTAGATGGACAGATCTAATAAAATCGCTCACCAACTCGACTATGACCGACTGTTCCCACAATGCCTTCAATAGAGTCGAGTGGAGACGCATAGCAAGAGCCGTCATTCGTCAGGACCCTCCCTTTGACCACGACCACTCTGACAAGAGTTTCCGATTAAAAAGAAAAGCGATTGATGGCTGCTTTTTATTAATTTTCTGACATCCATAAATGGAGGCACCATCACAATCATAACGAACTATAGTGTAGGTATTTTAATTTACATCTCCTATTTGGTAAACAACGTTCAGTCCTACCAAACATTCGTGATGTTCTTAACGTGGTAGGAAAAATAAACTTAAGTAGTCTAAGAAACCAACTTTGGCCGGTATCTTGGGATATTTGTGTATGTAGGTATGTACTACAGTTTGTTGCTACGAGCATCGAATTGACCTCATTTCTCTCATTAGTTGACCAAAAGTCAACCAAGGAAAAGTAAAACTTAAGTAAGAAACCAACTTTGGCCGGTATCTTGGGAAATATGTTTATGTAGGTACTACAGTTATTTTGCTACGAGCATCGAATTGACCATATTCCTTCTTTCATTGACAGCTTATCAATCCGAATCAAGTACGTAAATCAAAGATTTGGCTCGTTGTGACGTTTATTTGCGATTGAAGTGTGCGTTAACGTGTTAATTAATGGGTTGGTTATTAGCGCAACCCACAGTACACTTCATCGGGCCGAGAGGCTATTGTGACTATGATGACATCAGCGAATATAGAACCAAATGCATGTTCAAACATTCATCGACCTAATAATATGACGAATAGATGCTTGTGCGGTCGTGATTTTGCTGATTTATTGGTCGGTATCCTGCCGGTTATTAGACGGTTAATGTTGATCATGATGTATGGGGCTAATAATTAAGAATTTGTTTTTGAATAACCGTTTTCAGTGACTTTATTCACATAAAACATGAACAATGTGTCATCTCTATTTATGGGGTATTTATAATAACGTAGTTCCCTTTCTTTTGTTGCTCTTATTTCCGATAAAACTATCTTTAAAAGGAATGTACCTAGGGCGTTACAGCCATGGTCCCTTTAGTTAATCTGTAATAAAGGAACAATCGTATTCTCAAAACTATGTCAATACGATCGAAACACAGAAAGTGTATGTGGAAAGGAAGTCAATGCGGTAAATGGTTGTTCAGTTCCGGCCATTTCCTACCCGCCTCTTAATCTGAACAAAGGGGTTTAACAACCATATGGAGAAGGTTAAAACTATCCTTTAACGACTTCAAGGACGATTGTTTGTATCTACAACAGTTTTAGTAACGGGTTATTCGTCAGTTAGTGATTTAGGCTCGTACAGACTGGAGCTACACGCGACGCGAATCATACCTACACGTGTTTGCGTGCTGTTTATCTCTCGCCCGCGCGGCACCAGTCGGGGTTGCGGAAGAGTCATATGTTCCCACGACCCCGACGTAGGTGTGAGATGAAATACCGGGGTGGTTTTTAGTCAGGAAGAGTCTGACAGACCCCTCCGCCCCGTCCCACCCCGGAGACAAAAAAAAAAGGTTACCTCTATAGGTAACCGGGTTTCACGAGGACGAAGTCGCGGGCAGAAGCTAGTACCTATTACAATAAAAAGCTTAGTACGACTCTGGTATCAGTCCCTGTACATTTGTCAAGTTTATTTATGCAGGACGTAAATTCTTATTAATTAGATTCCGATTACTCCACGATTTGAAAATTAAATAATTAAACAAATGTTGCAGGATGTATTTTTACTCATAACTTGTATGAAAATATTTGTTGCTCCTGCATCGGTATTTGGTTCAGTCAATTCATGTTGAATGAACACAAAAAAAATAAAAAACACCAACACCACCATAATAACTAAAATTTAACTACGCACAAATGTTTATTAATCTGTCAGCTCAGCAGAAACAGCGTTTCAAAAGCTGACAGAATTGAATGAAATGGAAACTAATACCGTGCTCAACGTGTTGCGTTGGGCTCGATTCCCAAAAGTGCCCATTCTACTTTGGATATTTCGAATAACAACATTTGAGACTCGGACGATAGCTCAAGACTTAAAATATTTCGACAAGGGATTCAATTATTGGATTGACACGGTGAAGGATCAAGAACGCTGCTAATGAGATGTACAAAAACCGGAAACGGTTAGTAGCGAGACCTCAGGCGAAGACATTGGAAAGTATTGCAGTGACATAGAAAGGAACCGAAAAACCAGTTGAACCCCGCTAAAAGATTCACCGATGAAGCTCGACCAGAATTAACCCGGCTGCGACGTCGTTAAAAGATCAAATATCACCTCTCCACTAATCCAATGCTTACGATAGGGTGCATACTCCTTTCGCGGGTTATTCTACAGAGAAAACCGTGGCCCTGGCACAGGCAACTGAAGGAACACGGGTGGGTTTTAGTCAGTAAAAGTCTGACACGCCCTCCCGCTCCACCCAGAGCGGGAGAAGTCATTTGATGATTTCCCACCCAAAAAAAAAAAAAAAGGTGCATACTCCATAAGCTCTTATTACTATTAAAAAAATATTGATGGTCAAAATTTCAACGTTTACTGACGTCTCTTAACCATAAAAAGTTTTAATATTATAAACTTGTAACACAACTCTACGTAACCCCACGACCCCTGTACCGTTAAATGCACCCAATAAGCACAATGTTTTGCGAGCGTGACGTTGCTCACTACCGTAAACAGCGATTTTTCAAGGCATTTTTTTTTCTTCCAGCAATTATTTTTGTGCTTTGTTACTTTGTTTCATGTACTGAATGAGTAGTTGACGGCTATGTGATGGATTTTTTGACATCATGTGTCTTTTAAAGTCAGGGGTATTTTTTTAATGAATGGAATATTGGAATGAGTTATCGTATTTCGTGAAATAAAAACCCTCCACGACCATCAAAGTGGATATCGAAGAGCCGAACATTGCCACTCATTTCCTTTTCTCCAAATCGAGCGGATATTGGTATATTAGGCGCTTTTATCGAGGGGCGAACGTGTGAATATAATAACCTCTTAACATACGTACGTTTCCGAAACGTACCCACATCTCCATGACGTACCTACGAACGTCTACACCCACCTACATATGTGATGGGAGAAATAAAACGTTCACAAATTAAATTAGAGACAAAACGCTCACGACGCTCATTTTTGAATTTGTGACACATTTTCAGAATTTTGTTACCTAAGTGACATTATTACCTACTGCAACGTGACGTCTTCTGTTACAACCTACTTTTCTAATTAATACGTGTGGCCATCAATCTTTTAAATCAGTTTTTTATTTATTTTGACTTAAGCAAGCAAAACATTTGATGGAAGGAAAAAAAAATCTGTTGGGAAAAGATTTGAACCTAAACCCGGTCGATTTTCGTAATTTTTCAGTTTTTTTTTTAAATTTTAATGGAGTCCTTGTACTGACCTTAATCTACAAAACAAAGTCAGGTTAGTTACACCTTTTATAACTCAAGATCGGATGGACCGATTTTTAGGATCTTTGATTTGTTGGATTGTCTCCGCCCCGAATCTGCTATTCTATTAAAATACTATTAAAACAAAGGGAAAATTGACGAAAAATATATTTAAGATTAGTCGGGACGAAGTTCGCCGGGTCAGCTAGTACTTAGCTTATAAGATTGCTTACAGTCGACCAATGATCTGATTCTGATCACTGGTATGTACCTACCTATGTACTTTTCCTGATCTCATCTCTCAGCGAAAGTCTTACCCTTTTTCTCTGGTGTAATACCCTTTTTTATTTGTCCAAGGTGTAGAACCAGTTAAAAGAGCTGCTTCTGACCCTTTTCCAAAAATCGGACTAATTACCACCACACATGATCTCTTTATGACCCACGACAAACTTTAGCCGTGTCTCATGCTATTCCATCGGCACGTGCACTGCTTCGAGGCCAATGTTTCATCCAGGAAATCATCCAGGAAACTATCCCCTTTATCTTTTAATTAACAATATTTATAATATATTATTAGGATAGGTAGGAATCTATTTAATATTCAGATGCTAGTTGTTTTAAAAACTAACTAGAATTAGAATATTTAAAATTTATTGAATTTTGATTAACTAATTGTTAATTAATTTGTCTTGGTTAAAACCAAGACTCTTTCCATCAGGATAACTTATCTTTAAGAGATGTGTATACATGTAGGAATAAAAGGGCTGAGGTCAGAAGAAAAGTAAAATGAATATCATAAACTACTTGGTTAATTTAGTTTATGTTATGGCGTGTCGTGGTGTGTGTGGTGTTTATGTTTTGTGTTGTGAGAACACATAAAAGTACATCTTATAACCACGTCTGTCATTGTACCACACGTCTTTGGCATACGTCATCTGTCTCTTTAAAAACCTTCTTTAGATACCTTAGCATTCGGCTCTTTCACACAAGTCATGCATTGATCAATGTTCCAAATCCTACATTAATTTAAAAGTTTACGTATTTTAGTGGACACGAGCATATAAACCGATTGCATTCGATTCGCTTGTATGTAAACTAGCATAGCGAAGTTTTATTATCCAATATACCTTAAGTTTTTTCGTATTTTCTTTACATTGCGGCCAATTTACCCATTCCAGAACTGTATTTTTAATATTTCATTTTCATTTTATAATTAATTATGGATACGATTTTGTAATAATTATCGATTTTACGTGTTTATGCGATGAATTCCTTTTTTTATGACCTACAATCGTGAGGAAAGTTTTCTGTCTCGAGTTTCGAACTCAGTAACATATTTGACACAAGTCATGAAAATATCAGGTATGCATTGACGTATCTAGAACTTTTTTCCAGGGGGGCCTGGCCCCTAAACTGACAGGCGATGCTCAATATGTTGAGCACGGATTAGCATAATAATTCATAATTGCTTTACAGATATATACCTTGTCGCTGTAACGTAACTACATGAAATATTAATTGCTACATGAATATAGAAGCGTTACAGCCACAAAGTATATAACTCGACCGATCACCATGTTCGGCAAGCCAATCCCTTGGGAGAAGCGAGCCAAATATCTGCGTGTGGTGTTCAATGAACATCTCTCCTTTTCTGAGCACATTAAGGCGGCTCGTTAGCGTGCCGACTTCGCTATACGTAGACTCCACTTGATATATTGAATGTATTATGTAGGCAAATAATAAGAATGTAAGTTTCTCGGTAGGTTATGTACTTGATTGATTTTGTGTGAAGTTTGTTTAAGTGTCCAACTTAGAATTTCGAATCAGTCCCCGAACATCCTGGGATGGGCATCAGACGATTCTGGGGTGAGCACGCATTAAAAAAAGTTTTTTCTTACTTCACGTCCTCTAGAGGATGCCATATTCATATAACCTTTTATTGTGACGTCATATAAGCTTTAACCAGCGGACGATCAAGACGCTTTCAACAATAACTCATTTGTTAAATTTTGATAAGTAGTTTAGAAGTTATGAGGGAACAGATGAACATACATACATACATACCGGTCAAATATGACCTCCCTTTTTGCTTCGCTGCAGTAGGGTATAAAAAAAACTAGGGAAACGTGTGGCCTGCCTTCAGCTTTCTTAACCTATCCTGTAACTTATTTCAGACTACCTTTTTTCCTGAAGTACATCATCACATATTGTCACCTTTCAATGTCCGCGGCATTTAAGTACCTAGATAATCATAAGTATTCTCTTCTTCAAGAATGACTTATTATTTATGATGCCTAGGGGAAATTACTTTTTGGCCTTTTGGGATATTGTGGGCACAATAAACCCACATATGAAAACGAATACAGCGAAAACGAATGATATATTGTATACGTCACAGTGGAGATGTAATATTTATTTTCATCTCTCACCTCGACCCCGCGATATTAATTTAAAATTATAATAAAGTTGATAAGCTGTTTTGTAAAAATGTAGGAAGATACTTACTTATTAATGAAAAAAAATATTAAAATGCATTATGTACTCGTACGTGTTGTTTTTATGAAGGCGAAAAATAATGTTACCATAGTTTTGAAAAGGCTTTTTTTTGTTGTGTGTACTGTCAATGGCGTATACTGTCGGAATAAAAAAAAACTGATCTTTGCTGTAACGATGACAAAAGTTAAACGTGATAATTGATACAGACTTTTAGAAACTCAACCAATAAGAATCATATCACTGAACTAACGGGGCCCGGAAATAGAAGTAAATAAAAACATAGGCAGTAATGGGGACAGCCGATAAAAATTAAAACAATGCAAAGCTATTGATATACAGTTAACAATAGGATGTCGGTGACACGAACAACCCCTAAGATTTTTCCCTATCAAAAATCTTTCAACTCGCCTATTGAAGTTTTCACTGCAATAAGCACAAAACAAGAGAACAGGCGATAAATAGACGTATTATGGGATGAGTTACGGTCAAACCCAATAACCTAAGACAGATCGCTACTGACGACAGACAGTACAATTCTATCTGTGTGTTTATAAGCTTTATGGTACACACAATTTAAATAAGGTAATATAGATAAGGTAGGATTGTCCTACAAAAAGGTACGGCTATCCTACATATAAGAAGTGGGATTCGAATTTGACATTTGTCTAAATATGTATTTACAAATATATTTTTTCTTTCTTTAAATTGCGTAACGGTTAAAACCTGCGTAGTTTGCTTTTCTTATTCCCTAATTCCCAGATAAAATGGAAGAGTTCAATGGTACTGCTGCGGGCCGATCAGATGCACATCGATCACGCAGCCCCATACATCGTACTCCAAGTCCTATATTGACAAAGAGAATACGCAGGGAACCCATAAAGCAGCTGAACAGTCGTGATGTACAACACCACAGAGGACGCGATGTTCCATCACCTCACAGCCGATGCAATGATTGGTTGTCTCGCAGCCAACACAATGAGCAATTGCCTAATCGCCATGCAGTAGAAACAATAGGCGCTCGCTGCGCAGTTGGCGTGACGGGCAGTCGACGCGATGGGCAGTCGACGCGAAACGTAAATGCAGTAAAATTGGCCATGAAACTGAAAAATGTTACTCTAAAATTCCGGTCCCAGATAAAACCCTATTAAGAGTTGTCGTCAGCAACGAAGTAGGCTTATTACCCAATTCCTCTGTTTTACTAAAGCCCAATCAACAATATTTTAAACAGGCTGTTGTCAATGGGGTATCCATGCAGGACTTCATTGATTTAGGTAGTGAATGCTCTATGATTAAAAATCCTGAGTTTCGAAAGATCAGTAATCAGTTTGAGGGTTTCGGTAATTCAATAGTCACTGCCATCGGTAAACTCAAGGTTTATATTATCATAGACAGTGCTGCAGCCAATGTGGACCTGCTTATAGTCCAAGATAACGCCATGCCTTTTCCGCTTATGATTGGTCAAACGTTTACAGAACAGTCGCACATAATAATTATAAAAAACGAGCAATTGTTTAGATATATCAAGTCTGGACATTCTCGAAAGCAATATTCACAAAATTCAATTATTTTGTTAAACAAGACTGAAGTATCAGGACTTACTATTGTCGAGGTATACAGTAATGATCCTAGTTTTGATGGGGAAATATTCGTTGAAGGTAGTTTACGTTATGAAGAACAAGTAAAATATTCGGTACTGTCTGGTATGTATTATATTCAGAATGGCCTCTGACTTATAGTTGTTACTTGTGCACCTTCTTTGAGATTAGGCTTCGAAGCAGACTTTTTAATAGCGCGAGGCCTAGTAGCCCACGAAGAAGAAGCATGTCGCGTTTTAAATGTTACTAACTTTACGGTTCGTGTGCCTTCAACCTTAACATAAGCTCAATTGAATATTGCTGATGATCTATTTCCTGAAGATAAAGAAAAGTTATTGTCATTACTAAATGGTTACCGAGAATGCTTTGCTCTGGATTTAACGGAATTAGGTAATACATCGATCGGTAACATGAAAATAGACTTAAGTGATGATCAACCGGTAGTTTATAGGCCCTATATAGGCAATTGCAGAAAAAGAAGTAGTTAGAGGAATGATCAAAGAGTTATTAGAAACTGATATCATACGCCCCTCTACTTCATCTTATGCGAGTCCCATAGTCCTCGTTAGGAAGAAAACCGGTGAATTTCGACTTTGTATTGACTATCAAGCGCTCAACAAAAAGACTGTTAAAGATCATTATCCAATGCCTCTTATACCGATCAACTGGATATTTTATCAGGAAATAAATTGTTTACTAAGTTAGATCTGGCATCCGGTTACTGTCAGGTGCCTATAGCTGAAAATGATAAATATAAAACCGCATTTGTCACGCCTGATGGACATTACGAGTTTAATTGCATGCCATTTGGGCTTGCTATTGCGCCAGCAATATTTCAGCGATTAATGAATCGGATATTAGGGAATGCTCGACATGGGGAAGCGTTGGTGTATTTAGACGACGTAATTATACCCAGTAAAACTCTCTCTGAAGGTATGGAAAGGTTGCAGTCTGTACTAGACCTATTTAAAAACACTGGACTTTCTCTTAAACCATCCAAGTGTTTTTTCTTTAAACGCACAGTAGACTACTTGGATTTTGCAGTTCCGGAAAAAGGTATTCGACCAGGTTAAAAAAAATGAAGCATAACGTCCGTCAGTTTCTAGGACTAGCTAGTTTTTTTTATATGTTTGTCCCCAAGTTTTCTATTTTGGCAAAGCCTCTCACTCATTTGTTAAAGAAGAATATTTCATGGCAATGGGGACCAGACCAAGAGACAGCCTTTAGAGTTTTGCAAAAATAGTTATCTCAAAAACCTGGCCTTATACAATCCTAACGCGTTAACAGAATTGCATACCGACGCTTGCAAAATAGGCGTTGATGGAATTGTTTTACAAAGAGATGAAAATTTAGTTCTCGGACTAATTGCTTATTTCACAAAGCAACGTTTCAAAAACGGATATGCTCCCTCGTGTCGTGCGATGGTGGGAACACAACAGATGCAAGAGTACAATTTTTCAATTGATTATAAACCAGGCCCATCCATGTCCCACGTTGATGCACTCAGTAGGAATCCAGTACCAAGTTCGGAAACCGGAGTTTATGCAGTATCAGAGTCTACATAGTTGACTACTGTGCAAAATGTCGATGACGTTATACAAAGAATAATAGGCATTCATATAGATCCAAAGTTTGATGACTTAGTCGATATAAAATCTTATTTTAAACAAAAAAATTACAAATCGTTTCGAATAACTGCTCCTGGAGATCGATGGGTTGTGCCAAAGGGAGTGCGTTGGCAAATTGTAAAACAAAACCATGACGATATAGGTCATTTTGGTTTTGACAAAACTTTAGCTAAAATAAAATCCAATTACTGTTTTATTAAAATGCGACGTTTCATAAAAAAATACGTAGATTAATGCCTAGAATGCGCATATGCGAAATCATCCGGTGGGAAAAAACCTGGTTATCTTAACCCAATCCCAAAAATAGCAGCTCCTTTTGACACAATACACATTGATCATACAGGTCCCTTTGTGCGAAGTAGTAGAAGCAATATGTATATTTTGGTTTTAATAGATGCCTTTACTTAATGTATTTATTTAAAAGCAGTAAGAAATACTAAAACTAGTATGTCCATTAAACTACTTAAAGAGTATTTTGGCTTCTTTGGGGTTCCTAAAAGATTAATTTCTGACAGATGATCCTCATTCACAAGTGACAGTTTTAAAACCTTTATTAATGAAAACGGAATCAAGCATATACTTAATGCTGTTGCTACCCCCAGAGCAAATGGGCAGGTAGAAAAATATAAAAAGACAATTGTAGATTCATTAACAGCAAAAACTATTGGTGTGGCTGAAAATAAATGGGACAATCACCTGCCTGAGTTACAATGGGAAATCAATAATACGTTAAACAAGGGTATTAATCGGACTCCTGCGGAAGCTTTATTTGGCAAACGATTAACAGGAAGTAGTGAGAATAGAATCATTTCCGAACTAGAGGGAGATATTACTAAAGTTAACGAACAAGACCTAATAGAAATCCGTGAAGAAATCAGTGAGCATATAGCCACCGAAAAACAAATCTAACTTTGATAAAAAAACGTTGTGCCTCAGTAAAATATCAGGAAAGGGATTTAGTACGTATTGAGCGTCAGGTGCCTTCTACAGGGCATAGTAGAAAGTTAATACCTAGATTTAAAGGTCCATACAGAATTACAAAAGTATTGGATCACGACCGATATCATGTTGAAGATACACCTCTCACAAAAAAAGTTTGCAGAGATGATTCTACGATAGTCGCGGTCGATAAACTAAAACCGTGGCTGAATTTGAATAGACCACATGGTAGTTACGATGATTTTTCCAACGAGTCTGATTAAAAATCAAGTATTTAGATTAATATAAAATGCATATCGACTAATAATATTTGGTTTAAAGATTTAAAAGTTGTCATTGAATTGGACGGAAGGGTCCCATATCATGTATTATGACAAAGGTGTCATATTGTATTGGACGGAAGGGTCCCATAACATGTACTTTGACAAAGGTGCCATATTGTATTGGACGGAAGGGTCCTATAACATGTATTATTGACAAAGGTGTCATATTGTATTGGACGGAAGGGTCCCATCATACATTGTTATGTGAAACAATAAAATAAAAATAAAGTGTAATTACGAACAAAATGGTTTCATTGTACTTTTAATCTATTAATCAATATAATAATAATAATGTACATACATGGCTTGTGAGGGTGCTGGAGTTATACAAGATAGATGCAACTCTACGCACCTTCCTTAAGTCCTGTATGGGGCAATGGAGGACGGTCCTTCGCTATCCGGGGTGTCAACAGATCCAGGGGAATGACGAGCCTGTCTGGATTAAACGGGGAATATTTCAGGGCGACAGTTTGAGTACACTTTGGTTCTGCTTAGCTCTGAATCCTCTAAGCACACTGCTGGAGGATTCAGGTCTAGGCTATCGGTTGAAGAGAGGTGGTCAGGTCATATCTCACCTTCTTTTCATGGATGACTTGAAAATCTTTGCCCCCAACAAATTGCTACTGATGGAGTTACTAAAGGTAACTGAAACATTCAGTAGCGCCATCAGGATGGAATTTGGTGTGGACAAATGTGCAATCATGCATGTTAAGCGAGGTGAGATTATGGAATCCGAAGGTATTCAACTTTCGGATTCCATACACCTTAGATCCCTCTCTTCATCCGAAAGCTACAAGTATTTGGGTATGTCGGAAGCGTTAGGCATCAACGTTATTAACATGAAGCAATCGTTGAAGGAGCGCTTCTTTGGCCGCCTGAAGAAGGTATTAATTAGTCTTCTTTCGGGCGGAAACAAGGTGCGCGCCTTCAACGGTTGGGTCATGCCGATTTTGATGTACTCTTTCGGCATACTCAAATGGACCCAAACCGAACTTGACGCCCTGGATAGGCGAGTCCGTACACTTCTGACCGCAAACCGGATGCATCACCCACGTTCATCGGTGATGAGACTGTACATCCCGCGAAAGTGCGGGGGTCGAGGCTTTTTAAATGCGAAAACCCTCCACAACCGCGAGGTGTGCAGTCTCAGGGAATATTTTTTTAAAGCCGAATCGGGTATGCACCGTGATGTGGTCGCAGTGGACAAGGGGCTTACCCCGCTCTCCATGGCTAAAGAGAACTGGCACAAACCTGTAGTACTTACTACCGATGACCGTAAGGCGGTATGGCAAAGCAAGGAGCTTCACGGGCGCTTCTATCGTGCTCTTCATGAGCCTGGTGTAGATTTCGTCCGTATCCTGGCTACGTTTTGGTGACCTTTTCGGGGAAACTGAAGGTTTCGTCTGTGCAATTATGGACGAAGTTATCTTGACGAATAACTACCGGAGACATATTATGAAGGACGGGACGGTTGACGTGTGTCGGGCATGCCACCGTCCAGGTGAGTCCATCAGACATATTATCTCTGGTTGCTCTCGTCTGGCTAACGGCGAGTACTTGCAGAGGCATAACCAAGTAGCCAGGATTATTCACCAGCAACTTGCTTTGCAATACAAACTTGTGGATTCTGAGGTACCGTATTACAAGTATGTACCCGACCCAGTTCTCGAAAATGACCTTGTCACGTTGTACTGGGATCGGTCTATCATTACTGACAGGACTATTATCGCTAATAAGCCTGACATAGTAGTGATAGATCGATTAGCGCGCCGCACAATGATTATCGATGTTACCATTCCACATGACGAGAACCTCGTGAAAGCTGAGAAAGAGAAACAAATTAAATATCTCGACTTAGCACACGAGGTTGTTGACATGTGGAATGTGAGCTCGGCTGTCATTGTGCCGATTGTCGTATCGGCCAATGGTCTGATGGCAAAAAGCCTCGACCAACATCTCTCGAGGCTTTCGTTAGGCGGTTGGATCAAGGGCCTGATTCAGAAGGCAGTACTCCTCGATCCGGCTCGCATTGTGAGGAGGTTCCTGTCTCTGGAGCCCTAACCACCAGTAGCTTGGACCCTGCTCCCGCTACTACTGCTCCCGCTACCGGCGGACCACTATTTTTTATATTTTTAAATGTTTTTTTTTTAAAGTTGTTTTATAAAAATATTTAAAAATGTATTAGAATAAGGATAAAAATAAATAAACGACATAATAAATATAAAATAAATAATAAGCTGGCAACACCGTATCAACAAAAGTCTCGTTTTCTCATTTACGTAATTTTAATTCTTATAAGTTTTTTTTTTGACCCAATTTAACAAGATATTTTTATTCTGAAGTAAACCTGAAACCTGCAAAACCAAAGAAAATTCTATAACGATATCAAACTACAACATAATGTAATTTTGAAACCAAAAACTACCGCATCGGAGGTGACATGACAGATGTCACCTCCGGTAAAACATCACTGAATAAGAAACCAAAAATGAAGAAATGTTGACGAGATCAGCCGCACGTCGAGCACGCCCACCACCTCCGGACTCATCGCTCAGCTCCGCCTCGCCGCCGCCGGTACCCAGCGCTACTGGGAGCGCTATGACGACACCGGCCGCGGTAGTTGCGTCGAGCTCGAGCGACGAGTATTTCTCCCCGCCCACGACGCCACCACCTGCTCGTCGACGAGGAGGACGCCGGCCGCCGGACGGCTTAGGACCTCGAGGCCCACCGGCCTCTGATAGGGTCCCAGCTCCCGGCGGAAGTGTGCAGCGCATGAGATGGACACGATCCATCAATGAAAACGTCATGCGCTCATACTATGGGGCTACAGAGGGGGGCAACAATCTGACCGCGTACCGTGTTCGGATGCTCTCTCTTTTTCAGGTGCTTGAGCCAGCTGTCAACGTTTCGGCACAACGACTGTCGGATCAGGTGCGGGTCATCCAACGTAATCATATGTTGGATGATACTGTGCTTGATCACCTGCGAAGTGAAATGCAGAGTAGCCATGTCATCGCCCCCCCGTCGCAGACTGTTGAGGTACTATCACAGTCCAACACAAATCAAGCTGACGAAGGAAGTGATGATAGGGCTACAAACGTAAGTGCAATGAGGAATTGAGGAGTGCTTTGGAGTGTGCGATTCGGGAATATCGGTTCATGTCGCCCGAACTTAGACCACGCTTACCTCGTTTGCCCATGCATAACAAAAATAGGGCGCTGGTGGCGCTCCTGGATTCGCAGTTATCATACTATTTTGATGACTGCGAAGACCTCACCGATACTCATTCAATTCTGTACTGCGCGGCTGAAGCGGCATGTCGTGTAGCTCACGTCAAATTTACCAATGACTGTAGAGCTACGCGACCGAAACCAACCGTACCAGCTTGGCAGTGCAGAATTGAGCACCGTATTGGTGGGGCCAGAGCGCTCATCGGCAAACTAATCTGCTTCAGAGACGGCAATACTCGTCCAAGAGTGATGCGCTTTGTGAGGCGGGCGTTCTCAGGGACTGATATTAGCTCTCAGAACTATCTGTCCCGCGTCACAGAGCGCATCGACTTCTTGAAGCAGAAAGTGTATGCATGGGCTAACCGTATTCGTAGGTATAAGCGGCGAGTAGAGCGATACACTCAGAATCGCACGTTCCAGAGCGATGAAAGGTGGGTTTATAGGGGTTGGGAGCGACCGAACCAAAGTGTGGCTGACACGTGCCTGCCAGATGATGATGCCATGTGTTCTTTCTGGCGAAGTATCTGGTCGGTGCCTGTCAGTCACACCGAAGGTGACTGGACTCGGGAAGTCGAGCGAGCCTGCAATCCAATAACAGAAATGGGGGCTATTACCATCTGCCCCAAGATGTAGCTCGTGCAGTCCGTCCGTTACCTAACTGGAAGTCACCAGGGCCGGACGGGCTGCAGAACTTTTGGATTAAATGGTTTACAAGATCGCACGCTCGCTTGGCGGCCCAGTACCAGACGGCTTTGGAGTTTGGTTCGCTACCCCAGTTCCTAACAACAGGAGTTACCCACCTGCTCCATAAATCAGGTAGCACCGCGGAACCCAAAAATTATAGGCCGATCACGTGTTTACCGACGGTCTATAAAGTGCTTACATCCATTTTGAGAGCTAAAATTAACAAACATATAAACACCAACTCCATCATGTCTGCCTCTCAAAATGGATGTAGGAACGGGTCCCGCGGTACTAAGGAGCTACTCCTCATTGATATGGCCATTAGCCAACAGGTTCGACGTTCCCGAAAGGATCTGTCGACATGTTGGATAGATTACAAGAAGGCCTATGACTCGGTGCAACATACGTGGCTCATGAGGGTGCTGGAGTTGTATAAAGTAGATGCAACTCTGCGCACCTTCTTGATGGCATGTATGGGGCGATGGAGGACGGTCCTTCGCTATCCAGGATGTCGGAATATCCTGAGGAATAGCGAGCCGATAAGGATCGAGCGAGGCATATTTCAGGGCCATAGTTTGAGCCCGCTTTGGTTCTGCTTAGCCTTGAATCCTCTAAGCACACTGCTGGAGGATTCAGGTCTAGGCTATCGGCTGAGGAGAGGTGGTCAGGTTATATCTCACCTTCTGTACATGGATGATCTAAAACTCTTTGCCCCCAACAATTTGCAACTAATGGAGCTACTGAAAGTAACTGAAACTTTCAGTAGCGCCATCAGGATGGACTTTGGTGTGGACAAATGTGCGGTCATGCATGTAAAGCGAGGGGAGATTGTGGAATCCGTGGGAACCCAACTCTCGGATTCTATAAACCTTAAAGCCCTCTCCGCATCCGAAACCTATAAGTATTTGGGTATGTCGGAAGCGTTGGGCATCAATGGTACTGACATGAAGCAATCGTTGAAGGAGCGCGTGATGAGACTGTACATCCCGCGAAAGTGCGGGGGTCGAGGCTTTTTAAATGCGAAAACCCTCCACAACCGCGAGGTGTGCAGTCTCAGGGAATATTTTTTAAAAGCCGAATTGGGTATGCACCGTGATGTGGTCGCAGTGGACAAGGGGCTTACCCCGCTCTCCATGGCTAAAGAGAACTGGCACAAACCTGTAGTACTTACTACCGATGACCGTAAGGCGGTATGGCAAAGCAAGGAGCTTCACGGGTGCTTCTATCGGGCTCTTCATGAGCCTGGTGTAGATTTCCTAGCGTCCGTATCCTGGCTACGTTTTGGTGACCTTTTCGGGGAAACTGAAGGTTTCGTCTGTGCAATTATGGACGAAGTTATCTTGACGAATAACTACCGGAGACATATTATGAAGGACGGGACGGTTGACGTGTGTCGGGCATGCCACCGTCCAGGTGAGTCCATCAGACATATTATCTCTGGTTGCTCTCGTCTGGCTAACGGCGAGTACTTGCAGAGGCATAACCAAGTAGCCAGGATTATTCACCAGCAACTTGCTTTGCAATACAAACTTGTGGATTCTGAGGTACCGTATTACAAGTATGTACCCGACCCAGTTCTCGAAAATGACCTTGTCACGTTGTACTGGGATCGGTCTATTATTACTGACAGGACTATTATCGCTAATAAGCCTGACATAGTAGTGATAGATCGATTAGTGCGCCGCACAATGGTTATCGATGTTACCATTCCACATGACGGGAACCTCGTGAAAGCTGAGAAAGAGAAACAAATTAAATATCTCGACTTAGCACACGAGGTTGTTGACATGTGGAATGTGAGCTCGGCTGTCATTGTGCCGATTGTCGTATCGGCCAATGGCCTGATGGCAAAAAGCCTCGACCAACATCTCTCGAAGCTTTCGTTAGGCGGTTGGATCAAGGGCCTGATTCAGAAGGCAGTACTCCTCGATACGGCTCGCATTGTGAGGAGGTTCCTGTCTCTGGAGCCCTAACCACCAGTAGCTTGGACCCTGCTCCCGCTACCGGCGGACCACTATTTTTTATATTTTTAAATGTTTTTTTTTAAAAGTTGTTCTATAAAAATATTTAAAAATGTATTAGAATAAGGATAAAAATAAATAAACGACATAATAATAATAAATCATTTAATTCAGGCAACAAAGACCCATAACATAAATACCTTATAGCCTAACATACATAATTATAAATAAAAAAACACAAAAACACTACACTTGGGAGCTTGGTTTTGGTCGTGCTTCCCTGTAACGTCTGTACACAACTCCTGCCGGCCAAAAATCTGAGCTTAGGAAGACAGCCTTCTGCATCGCGGAACCTGGAGGACGTAGGACTTAAAAATTATAGTCCTGGTTGACTCCAACCAGGATGTAATTAATTAACTCTTATATAGAGTAAGATTATGATTTGTTTATATTTAAGCACGAGGTCATGCTTAGCATAGGATGGCCGACTGTCAGAATGTATAATTTAATACTTGGGTTGTCAATATAGATGTATAATTAAATATAAAATGCTAAAATGAATAAATGTAAAAACTCGGTATGTTTGTGCTCAACGTAAAACGAAACGTGCGTCTGCGACTGCAGACGCACTTGTTGTGTGATTCATAACTCCCGCCACTGAGTAAGCGTATAAAAGTAGTTGTTGCACAAGCAAACGGTGAAACCAGTTCATGAAACGCTTATCGAAGCGTTTCTTCGACTGTGACATCAAACACCCAAACCCCTTGATCTCAGCGGCCGCCCGCTACACTCCCTCCCGCATTAGTAGTATTCGCCGACCAATGCATACCTTAATCGCCCCCGACGACGCCACTACCCTCCTCCTGGAGAGTAGTAAGGCCACCAGCACTCTACGGAAGCCCAAAACCCGGTCGCCGTCGTACCGCCCTCGCCGACGAGGCCCGCCGCGACGCCCAAATCCATACCCCTCCCGACCCTTGATCATTTCAATTCGTCCTTAAATCACTCAAATCCTGATCCAGCTAGTCCCTTGCTGCCCTCTTCCAGCGACGCCCTAAGCCGAGGTTCGTACCCCACAGGGGGTGCCCTTAGCGTGTAGTCGCTTAGCTTTTAGTTAGTATTTAATTTTAAGTCCTGGCTGGAGACCTTAATTTATTAGGGCAACCACAGGCAAGTCCGTTTAAGCAGACGACAACCTCATAGGTTGACCTGAGAGATTTATTTATTTATATTTCTACAATCACTGCTATCATTACAGGAATATTCCTAATGCGGTAGCGTGGTCCTTATTATACTATCTTAAATAACATAAAACATACAATATTATTTTTGTGAATTCATTCAGAGAGCAGGAAAACAGATGCCATTCCAAAAAAAAAAAAAGCAAACGGTGAGGGACACTCGACGCTCGACTCTCGCCGCGGACGGTTGTGTGCGTGCGCTCTCCTGCTCCGGGCTCAGTGTTGTGTTTCGTGGTTCTATTCATCGCAATTACGTGACGTTATCGTAGTCGCCCCGACTACTAAATTGATTTTGATTTTAATCAATTAAAAAGTGCCTTTTTCAAGGCAAATCTTATTTCTTCAACAGACCATTGTGAGTAGCTTCACTAGGCCCCTTCTGGGTAAAACCACAGTTTCGTGGTCCTCGGTTGAAACCATACGGTGCCAACGAAGCCGAGTGGGGCGTTGTCCCAATCACACCCGTCGAACCCTTTCAGGGCAAGGCAGTTAATTGGACGGGTCCCAGATAACCGGGCTTGGGGGGTCTCCTAGTCGGCTCTGGTGATAGTTTTCCTTTTCAGCTACTCACCTAGGGTCTTTAGGGTGTGTCTACACCCTTCGCGCTAGACTGGTTAGGGCCCCGTTCGCATAATAAGACTGGCGACGGGTTTACAAGCTTAGGGCTCACCAATAGAGTACACACCTCCCTGTCTACACCCGACAGGGAGAGAAACTCATCCCCGGGACAGTCCACCCGGGGAGATAGGTATAGGATTAGTAGGCTAAGTGGAAACTTAGTTTCCAAAATTCCCTCCTCAATTTAGCCCCCCTCCTCCGACCATGGAGGACGCCATCCTTTTGGCGTTCCTCAAAGAGGTCCTACTAAAGGACCCCGAGTTTTTAGCGAAATTTGGCGCCAAAATAAGCCAATGCTCCAACCCCACTCCGTCTCAAGGCGCACTCTCTAACTTCAGTGACGCCCTTGAAAGCCCGCTTTCGCCACCTATTGCCGAACAAGGCATTCCGCCTTTTGTTCCGGCAGACAATGTTCCGGCCGCTAATTCGGCCCCCATTGTGCCGGCAATAAATACTTCGGCCCCTATTATCTCGCCCGCCATTGTCTCGGCTGCCATTGTTCCTGCCGCTATTGTTCCGGTATCCATTATCTCGGAGACAATGAACCCGACGCAGCTGCACTCCGCAGCTGCAACCACGTCACGCCCTGAGAGCATGGACACGTCAGTCCCACTCTCCGAGGACGAAGCCCGCTCCTCCTGACTCCGTCACCTATGAGTGACTCCGTCATTTTGGCGGGGGATCTCAATGCCAAGCACCCGGCATGGAACAGTAGCACGACTTCTACCAGAGGTAGGATCGTCTCCAAGTTAGGCGAAACCCTTAACTTTGACGTCATCGCTTCAATGAGCCCGACGCATTTCCCCGGAAATCCAAATCACCTTCCCGATGTACTCGATGTAGCGCTGCTCAAGAATGTGAACCTCCGTTTGCAATCGATAGAGACGTTCCACGAGCTTAACTTTGACCACCGCCCAGTAGTCATGCATCTTGCCCCTTACTCGGGGCCGATCGATCCCAACCGCCCCCCACAGACCCAGATGATAACCGATTGGAGGAAAGTAAGCGAAAGACTGAAATCCACCACGTCGCCTCACTTGGACACCATCCCCTATCAAATAGTGTCAGTCGCCGACACAACGGCTGCAATCGAATTGACGGTTTGTTCACGGGAAGTTCCGGTGATGGAAGACCATCGCTGGAAACTACCTACTGACGTACGTGACTTGATAACCGAGAAGAACGCGGCTATTCTTTCCTACAACTCCTTCCCTTGTGACGCGAAGTTCGCTCTGAGGGCTGGAACAAAATGCTAAGTGAACTCGAGCTCACACATCAAGCCTTCTGGCACTTGCAGAGGAAAATGCGTTCCTCTTAATTCCGTCTATATGCCTCCTCTCATCCGCCCCGACAAGAGCATCGCTTTTGACAGTACCGACAAGGCCGAATGTGTTGCCGATAGCCAAGAGTCCCAATGTTCTCCCAGCTCTCAACCAGTAGACCAAGCTCACCTGAACAAGGTCGACGCTGAAGTCGAACGGAGAGCCTCCCTACCACTCGTCGAAGACCCTGATGATCCTCTGCGTCCCGTCACTCCAGACGAAGTGCACGACATCATGAAAGGGCTCCACGCTCGTAAAGCCCCCGGTTCGGACGGTATTACCAATAAGGTATTCAAACTCCTTCCTGCCCCGCTAATAATGCTTATGGCCGCCATCTTCAATGGCGCCTTGAGCAACAACATCTTCCCACAAGCGTGGAAAGAAGCAACCATCATTGGTATTCCAAAGCTAGGTAAGCCAAAGTCTGAGCCCTCCAGTTACCGCCCCATCAGTTTACTCAATGTTCTCGGCAAAATCTACGAGAGGCTTATTTATAAGCGTCTCAAAGAAGCAAAGAGCCTCATTCCCAACGGGCAGTTTGGTTTCCGACCCCAACACTCGAGTATCCACCAGGTCCACCGTATCGTAGAGCACTTGTGCGCTGGTCTGCAGCGTAACGCGACGACAGGTGTGTTATTCTTCGACATAGCGAAAGCTTTCGACAAAGACTGGCACAACGGCTTGTTATTCAAGCTTTTCCAACTAGGAGTGCCATATCGTCTCGTGCTCATCTTACGAGATTTTTTGTCGAATCGCACCTTCCGCTATCGCATCGAGGGTGCACTCTCGTCCCCTCACCCTATTCGCGCCGGTGTCCCTCAGGGTTCCCTTATATCTCCTCTAGTCTTCACGCTGTTCACCAGCGATATCCCACAGAGTAAAAAGGCTCAGTTGCTCTCTTCGCCGACGACACGGCCGTCTACTATACCGGTCACTGTCCCAAAGCTATAGCTCGTACTCTCCAAACCTCCGCAAACGTCTTACGCGCTTGGTACCAGAAATGGAGAATCGAAGTCAACCCCGATAAGAGTCAGGCGGTTCTCTTCTCGAGACGTCGTCAATTCCCCCCCCCATCCCCCCCTTCCCAGCCCGATCACTATGTACGGTAAATACCTAGGCGTGATCCTCGATCAAAATCTTACCTTTAAGGCTCATATTAAGGCGGTCCGCGCGCGCGCCTCCTTCGTTCTTAGCAGGCTCCACTTTGTACTGACACCCCGTAGAAAACTGTCACTTAAATGCAAGCTGCGCATCTATACCGCAGTCATCCGTCCCATCATGACCTATTCCTGCGTTGTATTCGCGCTCGCTCACCCACGTCATCTCCTTAAGATGCAGACCCTCCAGAAACGTTTCCTTAGAAAGGTCACGGGTGCACCCTTCTATGTCCGTAATATAAATCTCCACGTCGACCTTAAAATGCCTACCATAAACCAGTTCATGAAACGCTTATCCAAGCGTTTCTTCGACTGTGGCATAAAACACCCAAATCCCCTGATTTCAGCGGCCGCCCGCTATATTCCCTCCCGCATAAGCAGTATTCGCCGACAAAGGCCTCCTCCAGCAGAGCAGTAAGCCTACCAGCACTTTACACAAGCGCAAAACCCGATCGCCGTCCTACCGTCCTCGCCGCCGAGGCCCGCCGTGTCGCCCAAATCCGCGCCCCTCCCGACCCTTGCTCGAGCCAGCCCGCGCCGTTGAGCCTGTAGCTTTAAATTCGTCCCAAAATCCCTCAAATCCTGATCCAGCTAGATCCCTTGCTGCCCTCTTTCAGCGACGCCCTAAGCCGAGGTTCGTACCCTCGGCTCGGCGGAAGTCCTCCCGAACCTCGGCTTAGCTTAGGTTAGTGTGTCGCTTAGTTTTTAGTTAGTATTTAAGTTTAAGTCCTGGCTGGAGGCCTTCATTTATTAGGGCAACCACAGGCAAGTCCGCTTATGCAGACGACAACCTCATAGGTTGACCTGCGAAATGCCATTCCCAAAAAAAATGCAAACGGTGAGTTGAGTTCTCTCGGTAGAGAGTAGTTATATTCTTTGGTTGAGTTGGAGCGATTGTGGAGTGCGCACCTCTGAGTGTAGGCTTAAATGTAAGTACTACGATTTATTATTTATTTTAAATGCAACAATGACTGATGTTCTAATTTTGAATGTTTGTGTTACTTAATATAATAAAATATGATGTTGTGAACCAAGCTTAGTATATTTATTTCATACCTACATTTAATACATTTATAATCTTTATGGTACACACAATTTAAATATGTTAATATAGATAAGGTAGGATTGTCCTACAAAAAGGTACGGTTATCCTACAATTGATAGGTTTGTCTATCTCCAGTACGCCAAAATTGGAGATAGATACGTTATTGGGTTCCGCCGTTTGACGACTCTGAAGTGACTGTAGTACACTGATGGTTACTTTTAAGTACTTGAATTGATATGCTGAATTGCTGACGTCATAAACGAGTAGGTACTTTGTATATTTATAATCTTTTATTTCGAGCAACAAAACTCATAGCGTTAGTAACAATATACTTCCAAACTATGTTAGTAATACACTTACAAAGACAAAAACAAAAACAGAAACAAATTGTGACGACATTGCTGCAAGGCCCATCCGAAACCTTGCAGCAGTGGTTGAAAAACTCACAATCAAGCCTTATTGCTATCATAGACAGGATGTTTTAGGCGCTGCCCCGCACCCTACACACCAAGGATGCGCACCGCTTTCGCATCATCGTGTAGAAACCGTCCACGTGAGCTTCAGCGAACATCCCCCATGCGCTGCAATATCGCGGCAACCTCATCAGCACCCTGGATGCGTCATTGTATTGGACGCGAAGGTTACTGTATGATTTTTGAGTATAATGAACCTACAGGCTGCAAGTGTAAAAAGACGTGCAGTAAGAACTAAATTTAGTCCGCTTGACCTCTTAAGAGGCACGCCTGAATCTGCGGGCAATCATGTTAGCTCTCATACACAGCGACCTTGACTCCTTGTCAATATCCTCATCGTCTTTGAGGCCAGTGGTCAATAGGTGACCCAGATATTTAAATAGGTGTACCCTCTCAAGAGGTATACCGTTCAACCTAACTGAAGGTACTGCTTCCGGGTATTTACCCCTGGCCCCAAAGAACATAACCACACTCTTCTTGACCCAATATGCCAGACCATTTAGTCTGGCATATTGCTCGCAAGTGGCTACGAGTGTCCTAAGCCCTCTGATTGATGCGCTCAGCAGCACCATGTCGTCGGCGTAGCTAATGTTATTACAACACACGCCATCAATATGACATCCGACACGCATGCTGCTAAGCGCGCCAATCTGATCATTCACGTAAAGGACTGCAGCAAGTTAGTTATTAAGAAATCATTGTGTAAAAGATGAAGACATCATGCATTCATATTGTTTTCTACCATGATACAGCAGGTCAATAAATTTAGTATCTGATACCCATTTTTACTGAAAGCACTTGGAAAACTTAATTAACTGTGATTTACAATCATCTACAACTATCAGACTTATATTAATGAGCTTACCTACTCAATAAAAAACAAAACTTGTTTTGACAACCTGTGAATTTATTTACCTAAGTCTTCCTAAGTCAAAAACTGGAGATACCTACCTACCTACACTAGTTTTAGATAAATTAATTAAAAACCTGCACCGGTTGTCTTAAATTGCAGAATAATATATTAAATATTCTATTTCTGATCGAATATCAGCTCTAATTCGTACGAATCTGATTTATGCAAAGCTTTTGAAAAGTAATGATATACATCTATGTTTAGAAGCTTTCAGTCTTGAAACCTCAAAATACGAAGTTTGTTATGGAAGAGTCTTCATTCATAACAAACTTCGTATTTTGAGGTTTTAAATAGATGAATATTTAATATTTTTACGAGACTTTATTATTATAATGTGTGTTGTGTATTATTTTTCTTCCATCTGTAAACATTTAAACATATTTTATAATAAATTATATGAAATAATGATACTCAATTTTCTTTTTCATAACCAAACATCGATTTTTCGTAGTGTGACAGAGTCCGGTCACTACATTTTCGAAATACCTACCATATTTTACGTAGTTCTTTGTTTTAGTTTTTCATAAAAACGAGTTAGTATGTACTCGTATAGTAATTGGATATTAGTAGTATAATTGAATCAATGTTACAACTATTACCTTATAATTAACTTAATGTCGGTCTGTAACTGATAGCGATCTGCCTTTTTATCTTTACGGCGGACCCCAAACTAGGCGGCGCCTGTAATTTGGGGACCAGAGTTGTGATACATGATGCTATTTACCACTAGAGTTTTGTGAGAGTAGGTAAGACTAGGTAATTGCAAACTTTATTATAAAACTAAATTAATATTGAGATCATTATTAAAATGAAAAATTAAATCATAAATTAAACTAAAAACAAAAATAAAGCTTAATTTGCACTGAACAAAGCACAAGACTAAAAATGTTAAAAAATAAAATAAAATGTTAATTAATCAAGAATAAAATTTTAAAAAGTTAAAAATAAAATGTTATAGAGCCAAAGTAAGGTGTGTGTTAGTGTGTGCGTGTATGGTGTGTAGATGTTAATGTCTGTGGTGGTAATAGGATTCCGAGAGTGAGATGAGTGTTGATGTTGTGAGAATGCTTTCCGATTCATCATACGAAAGACTTAATAGCCATTGTTTGACAACATTTTTGCATGTAGAGAGGGAGAGTTCTTTTGGGTCACATGGCAAACTAATGGTGACCTTTTTATATTCAAAAGTGTGTAGATAGGCGGGACAGCATCTTGTTAGGAGAGATGTGGTTCGTTGAAGCGGGATGTGAAAGACACGTTTGGAAGTCAATGAGTGATAGTCATGCATTGAGAATAAATAGTTGCCGGACACGTAGAACTTGAATAGGGAAACTCTTTGAATAGGTAGTCAGTAACGTAGAATAATTGTTTTCTTAAGAGAACTTTAATAACAGCTCTCTGGGCCCTTTCAAGCTCAATCATTATAATTTTTCCAGCCCAAATAGTTACGCCATATTGTATAATGGACTGGCATATTGCGAAAAAAACCATTCGCATTATGTATTTTGAAGTGCGGTCTCTTAGTTTCTTTATGATGTGTATAAGTTTCCTTACCCGGCTAGAAAGAAATTGAATGTGGGCTTTAAATGACAGATTTTCGTTAATAAGTAGACCTAAATAACGAATAGATTGTGTCCGGTTAATACAATCGCATGAGCAGACTTCGCGTGATGTGTTCAGGTGGTTTTGACATGTGTGAAATTTTAAAGTTAGGTCGGGAGGAGGGCTAGATAAATGTGGTTTGAAAAATGTAATAAATTTGGTTTTCTTTATATTGAGTGTAAGTAAGTTATGGTCGAGTGTTTGCGCTACTGTTTCTAAGCCTTGTTCCGCAAGGCAATAGACCTGTTCCCAGCTAGGTGCATGAAATGTGATAACCGTGTCGTCTGCGTAAGATATTATTACCGCGTTTGGAAGAGTGAGGTTCAGTATATCGTTCATGTAGATTATAAAGAGTGTTGGGCCTAGTAAGCTGCCCTGCGGGACTCCAAAATGATAGGATAGGATGATAGGAAGTTGTCCACTTGAGTGTTCACCAGATTTCACATACTGTCGGCGATTGGTGAGGTAGCTGTGAAACCACTTAAGTGGTTTTCCCCTTATCCCTGCTGCATTTAGTTTTAAGGAGTAGCTCTGTTGAAATTGTGTCGAATGATTTCGCTAGGACTAAGAAGACCGCCCTGCAGCGTTCACCCTTTTCTATAGTTAAAGATGTGGAGTTTGTTAGCAGCGAAGCTGCGTCTTCAGTTGAATTCCTTTTTCTAAAACCAAATTGTCGCTCTGAAATTAGATGATGTTTATCTAGAAAATTTACTACGCGGGTGTTAATTACTTTATCCAGGATTTTAGATAATAATATACTAAGAAGTGATATTAGTCTATAATTTTCAGGTTTATCCTTAGGACCACATTTATGTATCGGGTTTACTGCTGCAATCTTCCACTGTTCGGGAAATACCTCTGTTTCCAGGCTGAGATTAATCAGGTGGGTTAGAGATGTTATAATTATGTTTTGTATTTTATTTATGAGTTTCACACGGATTTTGTCGGGACCTGGGGAACTGTCTTTAAACTGATTAATGAAGTTTTTAATTTCTGTTTCGTCAGTGGGATGTAGAAAGAAGGAGAAAGGTGAGGTATTTGGTGATGAGTACTTGATGGTTCCTGATAGTCTTGTCAGTATGGTAGCAGCCAGGTTTTTGACTACGGATATAAGAGTTGCATTTATTGAGGGACTCGACAGGGTCGGGAGAGCTGGTCACTAAGTTGAATGTATTATTCCTTTGACTGCTAGGGTCGTACTTTGATTTTAGAACTTTCCATAGATTTTGAGAGTTGTTGTTATTCTCCTGAATTTGTCGACTGTCGTATTTAATTCTAAGTTTCCGTAAGAGATAGTTGCAGAAGTTTTATAACGGTGGTAGATTAGTTTTTTGTCTCGTTTTCGGGATCAGATTTTAATGTTAGATGTAGCTTATGGCGATGACATATATAGCTCATGAGTCTGGGTGTGATCTAAGGCTGAATGTTACGTTGCTTCGCGGAATGTTAACTTTGAGTGTGTGTGTTTCTATCAACTCGGCAAGGATTCCGGTGAAAGAGGCAGCGGCAGAGACTACTCATTGTTGATTAAGGGTGTCAGTCCAGTCAATTTTAGCAAATTCTGTGGCTAAATCGTCCTCGCATACTAGGCCTTGGGTTCTGGTATTGCTTTTGACAAATATATGATCAAGACAACATTTTTGGCTAGTGGGTTTGGTTATAACAGGTAACCATGCGAAGCCATAAGGCACATGTAATCGTGGTGTTTGTTATTTGTGGTGCAACATATGTCAATGTTTATGTCTCCGGTGATCATTACAGTTGGATGCAAATTGGTCGTTTTAAGGAAGTTGTCTAATGCAGCGATAATGTTTGTGAGAGTGATAAAAGATGGTGATCGATATAGCCCCAATATGTCGATCACCAGCTGCTTTATTGTTCAAAATAAATAGAAGGCTATCTGTATCCTATAATGTGGGTTCGATTAAAATAACGTCATGGTAATTTTTTTTGTAAGATTTTGGTGTAAATGACTATACCTCCATTTTTGTTGTTTTGCGAGTTTATTCGAAATACATTATAACCTGGTAGTTTTTCTAGTCCATTCTAGAAAAACTAAACTAAAGCCTTGGTAATTGAGAAAAGCTGAAGTAGGATTCGGCATTTGAATGAGATTTTGGTAGTGTGCGTGTGATGGGTAAGTCTTATATGTGTAGTGTTGTGTGGGTGTGCGTTAGGTGTGTGTTGTGTGACAGCAAATACGTGTAGTAAGTTATGTGGGTGTGTTCCATGAATAATTGAGAAGTAACTTGAGATAAGTCGTGAGTTTACTTAGGAACTTACATACAGAGTAAATTAATAAAAAAAAATACAAAATAAAGAAATGGTATACAAAAACTACTGCAACTAGTAAGAGTATAAAAGTACTGTTTGTTGTCCAAGTGATTTTTAATCACATAGTTGTGTTGGTGGCTCTGACTGCGGGGGCGCCAAAGTCGGAGTGCCGAGACGGCGCTCCAGGTCTTCGGTGTTGCGTATATGGATAGCGGGGTAGCCTTCCTGTTTCCGTATGAGGATGGCTCCGTTCTTATGCCAACAAAATTTGTATCTTTCCTGTTTCGAAGAACGCTTGGTGGTGCGAAATAACTGCCTGTTTTCGTGAGTTAGGTGCTCGTTAACTTAAACGACTCTCGATGGCCCCGCTATTTCCAAGTTGGACGATGTCATCGGTCTTCTGGTTTTGGCAGCCAGTAGGAACTCATCACGCTTGTAGCGGCGTACAAATCTGACTACTAGAGAACGTGTAGGGGCTTCAGCGGTGACTTGGTTTTCCTGACGACGTCAATGTCCGGTTCCTGTGCGGTTACTCAGAATTTGAGAGACATTACTTGGATAATGTGAAACGGGTTCTCATTTTTGAATTCATTCACTCCTGAGATTTCCAGCTCATTCTGTACCTATTGCTGATTGAGCTTGCGAGTTATGTTGCTCTCGGATATTGAGGATAGTGCTGTTTAGAGAAATGATTTCCTGTTCGCGCTTCTCTAGTGTTAATTCTTGTATCATACTCATCAAAGCGTAGCAGTGTGCGAGGTGGTCGCTCAATTGTTTTATGTGAGATTTCAGGTCGTCCATGTCTCCTCGGAGTAGTTTGATTTCGGACGTCAATGTACTCACAGTAACGGAGCTACCAGTAGGTGTACCAACAGGTGACTCAAGTAAAATAATTGGTACCTATGTGGTTATGAACACCTGCGACAGGCGACTTTTGTGATACAAGACCTTCTGCGCTAAGAACTATCTCTGTCTGCTCTCCGGTCGCCGAGAGCCGAGGGCGTGAAATTCCTCTATCCAGTTCATTATTCTAATCAAAACTGGCAAACCCAGCTACTTTTGGTTTCCTCAGATAATTTGACATGGTTTCCACCTTATGAATAATAAGGTAATCAGTAATGTGAAAAAGTTTATAACATTTCGAACATTTATTGTTGGTCGATCTTAGTTGCTTAATGCTTATTGCACAGTTGTTTGCCATTATTATTATTTTTTGTTTACAATCAAAAAGTCTTTATAGCGTAGTTAGTTGCAATCAGTTAGCGCTTTAAACGATGCTTGCAGCGGTTGTCGTTTAGTTCTGCACGAAAATAAAAGCGGTGTAAGGCTTGAAGGCGGAAGCTAACAATGGCACGCTTCTCGGATTATTCGCGACGAAAAGGTCGTAAGCACCGTGCAATACGCGTCGCTTACGAGTTTTAACGAAACCAAGTCGCAGATCACGTATTCACTTTTTATTTTAACCTATAAATTTATTGTTTTAAAGTAAGAATACGGCAAGTTAGCACTTTAAACTTTGGCACTAGAGATGGGACTATACCCGGTAAAAACCCAGACTTTGGGTATTTACCCATTTATACCCATTTTTACCTTCCCATTTTTAATTTATACCGGGTAAAAATTAAAATCAGTTTCATTTAAAGTAATTGTTGTATTTTTTTATAAATACTTCGAAATACAGAATTTCTAGAGCTCCGCAATTTTGTTGTGCACGCGCCGCGCAGTCGCGCTTCGTTTCTGCTTTCGTGTGTCTAACGTCCAAGTTATACTTTTGCTATTTATATTCATTTCTTTTTTCAATAGTATTCTGACGTGAATGAGTGTGAAGTTTTGTTCACTTAATACTATAAAAGAAGGTAAGCCAACTTTAAAAAATTATAAAAGAAAAGAAAACCGGAGAGACTTTGAAATTATCAGTAAAAACACGATGGGGTAGCCACGTAGCATCCTTAAAAAGTTTAAACAAAACATCACAATTCTGATGTAGTCACAGATTTGGCTAATTACAAAGCCAGGGACGGACTTTCATTTGGGAAAAAGTTCAAGATATAAGTCCCGTAACATGGTGGAAGGGACTTTGCTCGTCTAAAAACCTGAGCAAAATAGCAGTACGTATTTTAACCGCCCCGTGCACATCTGCAGCAACAGAGCGATCGTTCAGCAAGCATGGCCACATATATTCAAAGAAACGAAACCGATTGACGTCCGAAAGGGCAGCTAAACTTGCTTTTGCATCTTATAACTGGGATCTACTCCACAAGTACAATGAAGTTGTAGGATCTGAAGATAGTGAATCTCCTGAATATAGGATGACTCCAGATCATATTCAGAACATTGAACAGTCTGGAGAAACCCAATCTAGTGAAGATGAAAGTCAGGACGATGATCGAAACAACCTCACTGCAGAAGAAAATATCTTAGCAAGAAGATCACCAGGACGTGATATAATATTTTTGGACTGTGGTGGTAATAGTAGCAGTAATGAGGATTGAAATTGATATAACCTGATTGAAATTAATAATAAGAGTACTAAAATACGAGTGTGAATTTTTACTAATTATAATTTTTATTAAGTGTAAATATTGAGAACTAAAAGTAATCTCACATCGTGCCATAAGGCCCTACTAAATTAAAATAATAATAATACCTACTAAATTAAAGTAATAATTTAGTGGAGTTAATTTAATGATGATGACTAACCCTAATCCTTCAAAATTACTTATGTAGGTAATTGTGATATGTTAGGTAACAAAAAGGGTTTAGACAATGTGATTTTGATCTGTTGATATTACTAAAATTAAAGGTATTATGAAGACTGAATATTTGCGCTATACAAGTATCAAACTATTTGATTGTGCAATTATAATATTTTTATTTTTACTGTCTAGGTTGCATTGTAATTATTGTTTTCTGAAACGAAAAATCTAAGTGATTGATACTCATTTATTTGTTTTGAAATGTTTTCACGATAAATATAGTGTGCAGAATTTAGTTAACAATATTTGTTTTAATTAAAACAGTTTATTTTATGTTGATTAAAGATTTAATAGTTTTTTGTTTTACATATGGGTAAAAGTGTTTTTTGCCGTGAGTGCTTGGATTGAAACCTGAGATAGGGAAGGGTTCTAGAATTAAACCACTCGTTTCGCTCGTGGTTTAAGAGAAGAACCCTGAGCGTCGCGAAGGTTTCAAATCACGAAACGCGAAAAACTTTTCACCATAAGTGAAAACACAACAATTTTCACCACACTACGAGGAACTTGCAAAAAAGAAAGAAAATTAGTAAAATACGTATAGAATCTGTTTATTAAAATAAATTAAAAAGCAGATATTTTCGGTTCTGAATAACCAGGTATTTTTGGTTGACAGGTTTTGAACGTTCCTAACTTTTGTCTATAAAACGTTTTTGTTCCTAACTCTTTGGTTTTATTTAAAACTTCGAGTAAATGTTGAATCGGAAGCCTTTGAATTTTAAAACACTTTTACACTCTAGATAACAAAAAAGGCTTTTACCCTCGGAAATCGATGCGTAAAAATTGCAAATAATAGGTAGTGTGGTGAAAAAGATATTATTAAAGTAGTAGTTATTTCAAATCAATATTTTATCTTCAGTGGTCAAGGTCAAAATTAACATGGTGGTCAAAATTAACATTGATGACGAAGCCAATTACATTATATAAAAACAGTATTCATTACATGGCGAAGCCATTTAAATAATATAATGGCAGTACTAATTTTTACCCGGTATTTTTTATTAATACCCGGTAAAAAAGGGTATTTTTTCTTTTTTACCTTTTTTATACATTCTTACCAATTTTTACCTTCCCATTTTTTACCCACCCGCCCATCTCTATTTGGCACTGAGTCTAGAAATGTTTTATTTATATTTACTGCATAAAATTTACTTTCGAACTGCAATTTGAACCACTAATTTTTAATTATTTCTTGGGAGCAAACTGTGTCGCGTCTCACATATTTCATTGTTGTGTATTATCCTAATATAGTTAGTTATACTGTTCCTTGTCAATTTACTGTTAGTTCTAATAAAAAGGATTAAAAAGGTCTTGAAACTACAATTCAATTCTATAATCTCATACCTCTGACTAACAATCGCATAGAACTAGTTTGACGATACAAGACTAGTAAGACTACATAATAACAATTTAGCATTTATGTAATTAAGAAATAGAGTGGTAGGTACTTACCATGTCAGCTGGTGTCTGCTTACTTTTAGCTAGGTGTCTGAATGTCTTGGACTTGTTCTTTTATAAACTAAAGTACCTCGAGAACCGAGAGATAACTCACAAAACGTTGAATGCTATGACTTGGGAGTGTGACAGTTTGACTGTTTGTTGTTTTTGTTCAAGAATACCTAATTCGTAATTTTCGTTTTCACGGAGCCTTATTCAAGTCGTTATGTTAAAATAAAGCCTACGATAAATAATTGTAATGGAAATAAGCTTGGCCCTATTTTCTAATAGCTGTTGCGTTCAATTCTCTTTAACGAGGTTCCTTTTGTAAAACCTAGATGTCACTATTACCAATAAAACTTTACAAGCGGGAAAATTCAAAATTTTCAGGTTATAAATTAAACAATAAAGCTGATATACGTTATTTATTTACATATATAATGGCAACATACGTTATTATTTTTTTATCACTATTATATTATTCAAATACTTTTTTGTTTTTTTTTAAACCTTATAGACACAATAGAAGTGGAAGATAGATAATTTTACATTCTATGGATTATTAACAAATAGTTACATTTCAGAAGACATTATGCATTGCTTTTGCGCACAAGAACAAAAAAATGTCGTCCACAGTCAATAATTTTAAATATTAATTAGATTAACATACATACCATATTGTAATAGGTATTGTTCTTGAATGTATAAATAGTCATTACAAATATTTGTTATAAATTATTAATTACTACCAGACCACCAAAAATGATAGTAGCGATTTGGTCATTTTATTGTACTATTCAGCAGTTTAAAGAAATATATTTTATCATTCAGTCATCATTATTATAAAATTTGACAAGAAACTACTTAGCTCTCGGGCTGGAGACAATGTATAAATGAAAAGTTTGAAGGTGCGATTTAATAATAAATTATGCTTTGTTTTTTCATGCATGCCTTTTGAACAAGTTCCAAAATCGTTACTTAAAATTATAAAACTGAGCAAACTTCAAATTTTATTGCTTCAAATACACATTTTCGTCATTAAAATGCTGAACCATCTATCGCTAAGACAAAGATAATCTGGCTTGAGATACTATTAACTCACAAAAGCGCGCTATAAACCTCCACTGAACAGGATAGTTTTAGCCATTGACATATTTCCTACTGTTTTAATATTTTTGGAGTTGACCTACGATCGTGCTACTTCCATTCAATTTTTTCCTATCATGTTCCTCATTTATTTGTCTAACACGTAACTGCAAATCAAGTGGAACTTAAAAAAGCTTCAACAGTCCTAGTTTATTAACCCCAACGAAGTGGTGAGCCGGGTGGTCGCATTAGTGTCGCCCTGGTCTGCGCCGTGAGGGCGACACCTCCTCCATCAGAGTCCGGTAAACCGTAGAACGCGTGTAAGTGTCGTCGATGCTGTAGTTCGTGGCCCTTGTGGTTGAGGCTCTGCAGACGACTCCACAGCGAGAAAATCCTCTTATTTACAGCTCTGGTCTGGTTTGGGTCGTCTGGAATACATACAAATATTCATTGTATAACTGGAAGTCAATAACATTTTTTTGTTGTAATATGCGGCACTGCACGGATTTGTGTTTTGGAACCAATTCTGGTAATTTACCACGCGGATCAGTTTACCGAAAATAAAATTTTGCTACACATAAGATTACCAAATACAAATCGAATAACTTGCAGGATTTTGTCGAATCGATTCATAATTATTTTTAGTTTGAACTCACCTGTTAACTCGTTACTTTGCGTACTAGCTACGCCTTCCCGTTTAACTTTTATGACGTTCACTTCGGGGTTCTCATTCCTGAATTTATTCTTTTCATCCTCTCTCAGATTATCTGAATTTAGTGCAGAATTTATAAGATCAGCATATTGAGCTTTTGCATTGTAAATATCTTTATTCAAGCTTGCTAAACGCATTTTAAGTACTAACAAGGGTTTAGTCGCAGTTATCCCAGCATCGTAAACATTATTCTTACCAGGTTTACTGTCTAAGTAGATTTCGTTGGTCTTATAATTTTCATCTTGATTGTCAGGTGCCACTTCATCAGTGTCCTCCTTATTAGGGTCGGGGTCAAAATTCCTTTTATCTGAATTGTATTCATACAACTGGTGAAGGCGATCCAATTGTCTCGGATAGTTATGCCATTGCTCTTTCCGAAACCCTTCTCCTTTACTTATAACATTGAAAATATCATAATTTTGATTAATGTCCGCATCTACATATTTGAGTTCAAATTTATTCATGGATCGTGGTTTATTCTCGCGTGCGACGTACTGTTTGTATATTTCATCAAGAACATTTCTTGTTTGATATCTATCACTAAATGTATTGTCATTAGTACTTTGGCTATCAAAGCCGAGTTGTTCTCTGTCGAAGTCACTAACGGACATTGAAAGAACATTACTCGAGGAGAGTGCGACCATCGCAAGGAGCAGCACGGGGACAATTTGTTGCCGCATCTGTAACAAGAAAACGTAATGTTTAAAGATGAGTGTGTCGTGAGAGTAAGAACTGAGATGTAAATTAGATTTCAGTTAATTGGCTTAAGTAAACGTCTCGCGATGCCGCACTGCCAGCGGCGTCGTACGTCTGCTCTATTGATTAAAATTCTAATGTCACCTGATTTGCGTTTGACTAGTTGAGAATATTCAAAGATTAGGCGCTTCCTTAGATAGTGAGTAAGAGACATAGCTTCATTCAACGGAGTTCATTTGCATATCTTTTGGTCGCGTTCTCGAGATAATATGGCACATGGCAAAGTTGTGTGCAAACCGCTCCAACATTAATAGGGTTTCGGCAAACAGCCTCGCTAAGAGAAAACAAATTCACGTTTATTTATCTTGTCGCAACACGATTCCTAACTTTTAGGTTGCTTCGTTAAATTGTTAAATGTTGTAAAGTTTACTTTATTTACTGAAACTGTAAATATTTAATGTAAAGCCTTCAAAGTAAACGAATATCTGCCGTACAAAGTTCTTTACACTTTCAGTTTTCTTATTCATAAATCGAGTTTAATTATTTTACCTAGAAAATTAGACATTGCCCTAGCTTCCAAAAGACTGCAATAACATGAAAGTATACAAAAGAAGGAGTGTTACCTAAGAATGAAGAAATTTCAACTTAAAATTATCCATAGCTGTAAGTATTATAATAATAATGCAATCGCCTCGTGAAATCTTCATAGCAAGTGTTTTCCTGTGACATATTTCAGGCGTCAATAGGCATTCGATAGTTATTCATAGTTATTATGTGTCATGTGTGTCTTTTCATAGTTAGTTTTTATTAGTATTCAAACTACTGGAAGTCCATTATTCTGTAACTTCAGGCTATGGGCCCAGGCCGCCTGTTTAATGTTATGTAACGGAAGTGTTCCACAAATACAACAAAAAAAAAATCGACCAAAAGAAGACTTCGTACCGCACCGTGTTTTGTTTTCAGATTTTAGCACTAGCAAAAAGTCTCTTCTCATGCAGATAAGAAACGAGCAAAACATCACCTTGTGAAGCCATGGATATTTTCTACGTGTGAAGCCTAACCTGGAAAGGACTTGTGAAATATGTTGATTCCACATTGATATTTAGCTCATCTAAACCTGCGGCCTCGTTCGAAGAGGCCTTAACCTTTGGGTCACCACGAAATAGTTTCGAGTGACGTTAAATAACAAACTTAGGAAGTCACGAGTCACCCAACGTTATTTCCCTACATCCGTTTCCGTTGGACAGACAGTTGGCGTCGGTATTAAAAAGCAATAAAGGTTATTAATGGATGGCAGAAATGTTCGCAATTAACGAAGTCCCGACATTTCAGGCGTAACGGAAGAATACTGAACAAGTGACCTGGTTACTAACTGTTTCGCAATACTTTCAGGATCTTGTTCCTTTTACGTTTGTTATTTTCTTACTCCTTCTGCCTGCCACTTCGTCCGCGTGAAATTTTTTGTTCCTTTCATCCCCTACTTTACCCCATTAATGGATGATCAGAATCTTCTAAGCATTCGTTTTTCATGAACTTAACATGAATGGAAGGGATCATTCTTCGGAAAAGTCAGATAAGAAACGAAATCGTAAAGTTTCGGGGAATTGGATGTAAGAAGTTTTCTGGCATACAATATTGAGTAGTGACTTATAAATACTCTTCTTTAATTCGAATTAATTTCTTTTTCTTCTAATAGTAACTTATTTTATTAGTTATTTGAACTTCGTTGAATTTTTGGGATGAGACTTCTGAGTAGGCACCTGAGTATCAATTTTGTTTTGTTTTTGTTAAAAGTGTGGAATGTAATTTTTCATTTATTTTGTGTAAAATAAGACCATGACTATGAAGAGAAAAGTTTTCAAAAACCGCAACTAGTGCAACCAGGAATCAAACCCGAGGTGGTAAGTACCTCTGGTTTGATTCCTGGGTTACCTTTTTTTTTTTCCTGGATTTCAATTATTGTAATTTTCTCATGTTTATTTTTTTGTTCCTTTTTTATACCTTATTAGCAAGTCAACAGATTCTCAACTCATCAGATAATTTACTATCCAACACACACATAATCTATTATGATCTATCATGAATTATTTTAAAGTAAATCCCTGAAAAACAGAGATCATAACATTCCCATAATTCTGTATCTTCTGAAAACTAAATGAGGTTTTCAAGCCCAGCCAAGATACGAAGGTAACGTTAATCGTATAAGTTAGCAAACCTATTAATACCTTAAGTAAAGCCACAGAGATAACAACTGTTTTGTTGACTTTAATCTGTACTTGAGCCCCTACTTATTTTCGTTCAGAAGCAAGGAGACACGCTATTAAAGGGTAAGCATATCATTGACTCAAATTAACGATTCGATTACAGTACGGCCAATAAATAAATAATCAGCCTGTGGTGTCCCACTGCAGGGCAAAGGCCTCCCTTTCCTTTTTTCCAATAGTAGGGTAGGGTGGTGTAAGATTGCGCGGGCGATTAGTTTGCGCACTCGTCATTACTCAACACTGCACCGGTGCGAAACATACTGCCAACTTCAGTTGTGTTTTGATTGCTTTGGATGCCAGCATGCGCTTCCGAAAAGATATTGAGATACGAAAGAAAACGGCAAGTCCAGGTGAGTTCAAAGTTTTTGTAGCCCTATGATCTAAGTTTTTGACATTTTGCAAGTATAACTTATGAAAAACCTGGTGGAATTACAATGTCTTACCTGATCGTTTTACTTGTGTTTACCATTGAAATTTCGACTTAAGTGTTCAATCTTTTTCTAAGAGATGGCAGGTGTCAAGATGGTTGCGTTGGTGGCCAAGCGTGTAAGTTTACGAATTTAGGGGGGGGGGGATAATATTGCGCGCGCAGACGTACACACCACTGTGTAATATTCATTTAAATTAATAAATATTGGTTGTTTTCGATGGTTTTTAATAGCGCTTCACTTTGTTGTAGAATGTCACGAAGATCACGCAAAGGTGACCGTAACGTTTGCACACCATCTACCATCGAGGATGCTCGTAAACGTATTGAAAAGGAGAAAGAAGAGACAACTTACTTTGTCTTAATGCTTTGCGTCAAGGCAAAGGAGATTTCACGGTGCTTTGAAGAAGAACTTTATCAGCGAATGTGAAAAATGGTTCAGAAATCACCCAGGAAGAGCAATAACGACTAGAGCCTACTGGTGAAGACTGCATCGAGTGCGATAGGTGCCAGGTGTGGTGGCTCGAAAAATTAAATAATTATTTGGGTTTTGAGGAATTAATATATGATTTATGCAACACGGCGCCGCACACCGATTTATCACCTTCTATGTGCAATTTTACCACCGGGGTGTGTAAAGTTGCGCAAGTTCCGACTTCTGAATTTGTTGGGGCCCCATACAATATTACCTACCGGAATTGTAATATTATTAGTTACTACTTAACTTACTTTTGTAGACCTAACTACTACTATTTAATTATTATTATTTTCGTTTAATTTTTAACTGAGTCGCCTTGGTAAGACGATCAAATTGGCAAATTTCCTTCATCGTACCTACATTCACATAATTTTCCTTCAACTTAGGTTAAGTAGCTACCTACATTCATAAAGTTTTCTCTCTTCGCTTCTGCTTTGACTCCGACTCGCACGTAAATGACTTCTGGAATAGGTACTCATAAAAATAGATGATTTGGACATTTTAAAGAGTCGTAAAAGTTTATTACTTATCCCGAAGAGCCTGCGTGATATTTGAACTTTCATTTCATAAAATGCATCTGCGGGTGACTGGAAACGAAATGTCTTTTTCTAGACGAAATGGCCAGGAATTATGAGACCTTGACTATAAATCTTGGGTGGATAGAGTTCGCTTTCACGGTCTTTTTTTCATAACTTATTCATTAGAAATCATTGGTACAATATACAATCTAACCTAACCTAACCTTTTTTTTTTTTTTTTGTTCCCGGGGTGGAAAATCCTCATGGATGTCCTCCGCCCTGGGGCGGGCGGAGGGGTCTGTCAGACTCTTACTGACTAAAAACCACCCCGGTGTTCCTTCTCACACCTACGCCGGGGTCGCGGGAACACATTATTCTTCCACAACCCCGGCTGGTGCCGGCCCGCTTGCGCGGGCCCCGTCTCGGGCGGGGGGAGTGAGGTGTACTCCCCCCGCAACGTCTGTGGTCGGCGCGCGAGGAACACTACGCGCGCCGCCTTCTCGGGTCCTGATGTTGGGGGGCGACGGATGTCCCCGAATCCGTCGCCCCTGGACCCATTTAGGGGGGCTGGAAGAGGGCGTTGTCCGCCCTCCGCCTGCGCCCGGTGCGCCTGCTGCGGATCGGGAGAATGGACGAGATCTCTCTCTCCCTTTCCGCAGCCTCCTTCTGCGAGATCACTGTTTCGCAGAAGGAAACCACCGCGTCCCAGGACTCGGCGCTGCCGACCATCGAACTCACTACGGTCGGCAGCGACAAGTCACTGCCTACTTCTGAGATGAGGGCACGGCGCGGCTCCTCCCAAGCGGCACACTCTGCCAGCGTATGCCACGCCGTGTCCTCCCGGCAGTCGACGCAGTGGTGACACCGAGCGTCCGGCTCCCTGTTTATGCGACACAGGTACTTCCCGAAGCAGCCATGCCCCGAGAGCACCTGCGTCGCCCGAAACGACAGGGAGCCGTGCCTCCTCCCGAGCCAGAGGTCGAGCACTGGCCGGACCGCCTCGATGGTGACGAGGCCGGCGGTAGGGCGTGAAAGCCTGTCCCGCCATTCCGCCACCAGGACCTCGCGAAGCTGCGACCGACGCTGCTCCATATGGCGCTGCATCGGCCGCTCGCCCCGCGCCCTCGCTTCCTCGCGCCACCGATAAAGTGACGCGAGCACCTTCGCGTCTAGGTCCCATGGCGGGGATCCGGCCAGTGCACAAGCCGCCTCGTAGGAGATCGTGCGATACCCCCTTATGACTCTGACGGCCATTGCTCTCTGCGGCTTTCGCAGCACAGAGATGCTGGCGGCCGTCAGGTCAGCCGCCCCAGATCGGGGCCCCGTAAAGGGCCATCGATCGCACGATCCCCACGTAGAGCCGCCTACAAGCGGCGCTCGGGCCCCCCAAATTGGGAAGCAGCGTTGCCAGCGCCCCGGCCGCGCCCAACAACTTGGGCGCCAGCCGCCGGAAGTGGGGTCCGAAGTCCCACCGGCTGTCGAGCACCAATCCCAGATATTTCATGGTGGGCTCGACAGCGATCCGGACCCCCCCGACCACAATGTGTGATCCGGCCGGCGGCGCCCGCCGGGGGCCATGAAACACCATGGCCTCCGACTTGCTGAGGGCCACCTCCAGGCCGAGGCGCCGTATGCGGCTCACCGTCAGTGAGACCGCCGCCGTCGCGAGCAACGCTGCCTCCCTGTGCGAACTCCCCCGGGCCGTGACCAGCGTGTCGTCCGCGTAACACGTCAGGTCCGCGCCCGGCGGGAGCTCGCCCCTCAGCACCCAGTCGTACCCGATGTTCCACAGGAGCGGTCCCACGACCGATCCCTGTGGAACACCGCACGACACTTGGCGCTGGTTTCCGCCATCACGTCCCATGTAGGTGACACACCTCCCCGCCAGATAAGCCCCAACGATGCGGCGGAGGTAGAGAGGCACCCGATGATAACGCAGTGCCTCCCGTATGCAGCTCCAGGGCAGGGTGTTGAAGGCGTTGGAGATGTCCAAGGACACCGCCACCACCACCCCGCCCCGGGACACTGTTTCCTCCGCCAGGACTCTCACCCTCGACACAGCGTGGATGGTAGAGCGCCCATGCCGAAAGCCGAACTGGCTCTCGTCCAGGTCCGGCCCCTCTCTGCACAAGTGGCCGACGAGGCGGGCTGCGAGTATGCGCTCGAACAGCTTGCCCAAACCTAACCTAACCTAACCTAACACTAAAATAAAATACCAACTGAATCCTAACGAATGGCAATGCTAATACTTAGGCCAGACCTCTGGTCACGTGAAGTGTCGACCAGTCGGCTCAAACTTACCTTTTTAAGGAAGTTTTGAGCCGACTGGTGAGACGCGCACTCGGGCCTCATGACCCGAGCGTTTCGACCCCAAACGGCTCAAAACTTTAGTAACCCGTTAGGTTACAGTATTTGCGCGTGCTGGAGAGTCTCAATATTCTTCATAATAAATTAATGAGAAAATAAAAAATGCCTATTATTTTATTGTCCACCACCACTATCTTTATTAAACATAATTATATTAGACCATTTCAGACACTAATAGATAAGTGTCTCACAGACAGTGACAGTCACATGGTCTCATATCATGTGAGGACCACTAGAGTGGTCCTCACATGATCTGCGACCATGATTGGACTTTAGAAAAGACTTTTCCCACTGAGTTTGTTTCGCCATTTTTTCTCAGGGGTACCGGGTAGTCATATAGGAAGTATCGTCTTCAACTAGCTTTTTTTTTAATAAGACGTGTTAAAGTGATTTTGAAAACATATTTACAGAATAAACAATTTCTTGTTAATTTCATTTGTAAAACGTAACTTACAAAGTCTTTACTGGAAGGCCTAAAAGTTCTAGACATACGAATACCCTCAATGTTTTCATGTCTTTCATTACTCTCAGGATTTACATTGCCCTCCAAAAGTTAGTCGGTGTCTCTCCACTTCAGTTACCTGAAGGCCAATTCTCGTACATTTAAAACGTTTAACGTTTTCATGTTTTCAAGTAGCAATCTCATCTCAGCCACAATCAATGTCAAAAGCTTGTCAAAATGTATATAAATGTATTGTATTTTTGACAGATTGAGACTTAGATTAGATTAGCATTCGAACGTTCTTAAAATACGGGAATAGCCCCTCAGATATTTTTTTTTTAGCCGACTTTTAGCTATAGATAGCAAAAACTTAGACTTTTATAATTTTTGTGATTACATTATTTACTGGGTTGAAATATTATTTGAATGACATTTTTGTTATGATACCAGGATTTTTCAAATTATATTTAGTCTTTGCCAGGGCTTTAAAAAAAGTCCTGGCAATTGCTTGGAGGTGAAAGTTTTGTTGTTTGAATGAGTGCATGAGTCAGAATCAATTAATTGTGGCGCCTGGCACCACAATAGACACAAGGCTGTAAACGAGACGTCTACGGCGCACTGGAAAACGTGTTTCGAAAACTGGTTCAGACGCATGAAACTTTGTATAGATGCTAGTGAAAAGTACTTTGAAATGATTAAAAAAAAAAAATATAAAGGATGTACTTTGATTTTCGTAAAACTTACTGAGTGTCCCACGTATTTGTACAGTCTTATTGTCTATTTTGACCAGTTTTCTAGAAATGTTGTATACAATTATTATTCGTTTCTCCGACGAACGGTTCGCCGACAGAACGATTCACTTTTCATGGTTTTCGAGGGTGCAGCTAGGGGCAGAGGCCAGAGGCAAAATGAAAATACAATACAAGACGGTAGCTGCAAAAGCTTAAATTTTTTTCGTCATGGGTGTCGTTTTCATGGTTCGATCGAGATTGCTAAAGCAGATAGTGGGTCAAAATGGAAATTAAACATGGCGGCGACCAATATTTGATTTTCATTTTAACCTCACTTAATGACAGCACGTAATGCGCGATCATGATCTTATCACTGCATCCAATTCTCGTAGCTACCCGCGCCAACGTGATTCAGCCAGGTGAAGTGAGTCGGTGAGCGCGATGTGCGAGTTTTGATCTTATTATCTTATGATTGGGTCTCGTTGGGATTGCGTTTATTTAATCAGTAAACAATTGGCTCAAAAAAACAAATAATGTCCATACGCATTTTCTTTGATATTAAGCTTAAAAACGCGAATGTTTTATTTTATTTATTGTTTTGCATGATGCGCTCTTTACTTGCCTGTGTGATCGTGATGCCGTGACGTGGACGTGGACGTCCACGATAAATTGTCACGTTAGAAATGATAAAAGCGCACGTTACCTCCGAGTTAAAGCGAATCACATTAAGAAACAAAATTACAATGACTCACAAATACGTCACATATTACAACTCCAATCAAAACAGCTTACAGATCAATTTAGAAAGTAGTAAACACGCATATTCATTCGTATTTTGGAATGTATTACGATGAAACGTTAATATTTTTTCATAGAAAATTAATAATTTGACGACGCCTACTTAATATTTCGGTAAATCGATTCTCACTAATAGGAATCGCCCTTAACGAACACGTGAGTCAGGTTAACCTTTACTTTCTGGAAAATTGAGTCCGTTTTTCTCAGAATCGAAAGCGTTCTATGTAACGATATTTTTGTTTCGCGTTGCTTGGGAACCGAAAGAGGTAGGTATACACACTTTATGTCATCAAATAACATGGTGATTCAGGTGTTGCCTAACCAACCCCTGAAATCTTTCAAGGCATTATGACAAAGATGAACCGTTTGACTACTTTACATTCTGCTATAGACTCGCTCTCAACTTACTACACAAAAGATGCGTACCTAAGTAGCAAAATGCACGTGTATTCATACGTTTACCATATTCATACTGGGTAGGCAGGGAATGCAGGCGAGATGTGTTATAATTTTGCTATAAGTTCAGCCACAACATTAGTCGTGTGTTGACAAACCCGTACGTATTTTGTGACAAAACTTAAACTCTGGATCTTCCTGCCTACCGCTGCGCAACGCGTGCGGCGTGCAAATTGTCATAATGCGATGTGAAATGTGTAGTGGTGTAATATGACGGTCGGTTGCTGCTCTTTACGACTGGCGCCGAACACGTGGAGCGTCTGTCTGCGGTCAGGGCGAGGGGGTGACTGAGGCAGGAAGCGGGGGGCGTCATGGCCGCCGCACCGCATACCGTGGCGTCGTCGTAACCTTCGCGCACCGTGACGGCGAGCGCAACGTCCCATTACATTTAATCTACAAAATGAGTATGTTCGATGATGATTTGATTGAAAATGTTAAGAAGTACCCAGTTTTATACCGAAATAAAGGAAAGAACTATAAGAACATGATCAAAAAAGGCAACTGTTGGATCAAAATCGGTGAGGTACTAAATAAAACACGTGAGTAATTTCTCCTATGTATGTCAATGATTTTGGATGTTATGCATGATTCTTACTTAATACGTGACTACAATATTATAATCCAATATAATTATTATGTGGTAAAGAACGTGTAGCTGAAGAAGGTAGCCAATGTTTGTCCCAACTACCAGACTAATAGTTCAGGTAGCGCAGAAACTTTTTTGTATTTTATGTACCGTTGCGTTCACAGAACATAATAATGTTCTGTAGTAGGGCACCGTCGCGTTCGTCTGTCACTCGGACTTTTTTTTCTGGGCTATTTAATCTGCGGAGTAAACGTTTCTTGTCTAATTTTGTTATGGATTTGTTGTGTTTACTTGGCGGTTGCTACGTGCACAGGATGTTCACTATTATTACTCAATTATCCATTTACAATGCGTCATGCGTTACACAAAAGTTATCTATAATCTTGAGCGTGGGTGTTTAAAGTGATTATTTAAAGTAATCGATTCATGAAATTACATTACTGCCCCTTCTAACATGTTTTGTGTTTATTGAAAGGCCGATTTTATTTACTTTTTTACATATCTAAATGATTATTCACCTCACTTAAAGACGTTGCGTAACGTTAAGAGACGTGTAACGGTAAAACAAATTTGTTGTTCCTACTACCAGGCTCAACAAAATAGGTGGCTCGTTTAAATGTCAATGTATACGTTTTATAATAAACTTCCTAGCCAAATTGAAGGACTAAGCCTTAACAAATTCAAATCTTTTATAAAGCGGAAATTATGCCAGAAAGCCTATTATACTGTCAAAGACTATATTGAGGACAGGAAGGCTTGGGATTGAGCTGCTCCAAAAAATTTACACAGACAATCTTGATGTTTAATATTATTTAATTTTTTTGTAATATTTTTAGTTTTATAATTATGATTTTTTTAATATTTGTACCTTTTTTTTACATACACAATGACATGTATATATTTAATGTATAAAGTATAATATTATTTTAATTTTGTGAATGTGAGGACTATGTGGGTCATTGTATTTTTCTTTTTTTCTTTCAGTTAGTTTTAATTATGATCTGGCTGTTTGAGTACTTTATGCGGCCTACCCAAATGTTATTTCTTTTGTATTATTCGTCGAATCGTTGAGCTCCTTAGTTGTGAGTTGAGCTGCACCATGATTGACAAATGCGTGCACTGACTGGACAGGTCCACTCAAATCAGTGTGGTTCTTTCCTCAAAAGACCATTTCAGACACCAGTCTACAGGGTCTGAAATGGTCTTTTGAGCATATGCTCTGACCAAGTTTATTCTCTGATTTTTATACACTTTGACATTGATGAACTTAATATATGTATGTACTTATACAATCACATGAAAATTTACTTTGTAAAGTATTACAATATTTTAATTATTGTGAATGTGAAGGCAGTGTGGATTTGTTTTTTTTATCTCAGTTTATTTTTATTTTTTTAAATTTAGTTTTAATCATGGTCTGGCAGTTTGAGTAATTTATGCGGCCTACCCAAATGTCCTTTCTTTGGTAATGTTCGTCGAATCGTTGAGCTCCTTAAGTTCTGTGTTGAGCTGCATGATTACTGACAAATGCGTGCACTGACTGGACAGGTCCACTCATTCTGTGTGGTTCTTTCCTCAAAAGACCACTTCAGACATCAATCTACATGGTCATCACATGGCCTGACCAAGATTATGTCTGGACTTTAAAAGAGACTGTGACCTCTGAGTTTGCTTCGGCCTTTCTTCTCAGAGTAGTCAGATAGGAAACACCGATCATCTAGCTTTTAAAATATTATTGAAGTGTAAAAGTGTTTGTACAAACTTACTTACAGAAATAAAATCACCTATCATAAAATAAATGTATACTTTAGGCAGACGATAATCATAACTTATCTATGACGAGGAAGACTTTCGGAAAACACAAAACTATTTGGAATCAGTCATGTTTGTTAGAGAAAAGTTAATAGAATTGAGTCATACTAATTTTATAATTTGTTAACAAACCTTTAATTATTAGATGCTAACATAATGTATAACAGCCGCGTAGACACATTCAATAAACAGATTTATTTGGATACAAACGTATACGTATACGTAACTATGCATATTTACTTGACTCAAATAACATAACATAACATCACGCCTTGTTTCCCCGAAGGGTTGGGCAGAGGTGTACCTATAGTACACCCACATTTCGCCAGTTATGTTTAAGTCCCATGTAATAGGGGGCGAGCCTATTGCCATCTACCGGGCACAAATCCAGAATTCGGGCTGCTACTGAGAAATTCCAGATAGAAAAACCCAATAACACGTTGCCCGACCTAGGAATCGAACCCAGGACCTCATGCTCAGCAGTAGCGATTGCGACCACTAGACCAACGAGGCAGACTCAAATCTGAATCTGATTGAGATACTTTCAGCAAACGCTATGGAACCTTAAAACTAACAGTGGCTTAAATATACCAGATTTATAAGACCTAGTCATTAATCATAGTCAACACGATTTTTCTAATAATTCACAACAGTCAATTTCTCAGTTTTTATCGTTAATTGCCTTAAATCTTGCAAGTCGGAGACATATCTGGTGAAAAAGGGGCTTGCTCGATGGTATTTGTTTTTGGTCAATAGTTCGTTCACAATGATGACCTTCTTTGAAGGCGCATTATCGTGATGCAAAATCCAAGAATATTCGTTCCAAAAATTTGGCCTTTTTCACGGCACCATTCCACCCGGGCCTGCTTCTGAGCATCGGTGAGGTTGTGCGACACCCAGCGTGAAACTATCGCGAACAACACGCGAAGATGGACGGTATATGCTGAATCTCTTGATACGTAACTCGCCTATTGTCTTGAATTAAATTTGTAACTGCTAGCAAGTTTTCATCCTCAACAGCCGTCATAGGGCGACCACTTCATCCTTCATCCCCCAAAGTTAGTCGACCGCGCTTGAATTCGTTATAACAACGATAAACGGTTGCCTTAGAAGAGCCCACATCCATGTGAAGGGATATGAGGAACAGGGTGTAAAGTTCACTCATACTCTTGGAAAAGGGAGGATCCTCCGACCAGATGGATGTCGTATCTGGTGGGCAACTGCCCTATGATTGTTGTCGGGAAGTTGTATATATGCTAGCTGCGCGGTAAACTTTGATTGCGCGATGCAGGATTTGTGTGATGCGTTGTTCGTATGTGGCGGTGTAGATGCCGCCACACATGGATGCCATTTGAAGTCTATCGTACGATTGGTCCGGTTTCAGGCGGCACTTGAAATCGTAAAAAATCATAGCGCGAAAATGTTCCCGGCGCAGATCCATTTTTTAATGAGACACGATTATTTAAATTAGCTCCCAAGCAATGTGAAGGGAAATTTTGAAATTGGAACTTACCTACCTATTTTAATTACAAATAATCATACACTTTCTGAGTGACATGATATATGTATCTATGAATTTGTTTTTTTTTTTGACGAAAATAATTTCTGTAACCGTATCTTATGTAGGTAGGTAGGCTTAGGCTAAGTAGGTACCCGAAAATTATGATATAGGTATGTACATATTTTATCCGATGACACCATGACGTCATCCTTAATCCTGTGAGCATATCCGGCATCTATTATCTAACAAGAAACTAATTTATCTATCATAATTGCGCTATAAACTGAAACGCTTTTTTGTTACAGCTGAAGAATGCAAATCAAAATGGCGAAATATACGAGACAATTATATGAAAAATAAAAAGAAAAAGATCACTGGAAGCGCCACTTCATATTCCAAGTACGATGACGAGAGACTGAACTTCTTGTCAGAATCACATGATGAAGGGGAAACCTCAAACACCTACATCGTGGATCATGATCCTATTGAGATTTCTTTCGAGAGCGTGAAGGAAGAATTTGATTCATCTGAAGACGTTCCATTATCAGAGTCACCATTCGTAATTAGAACTTTAAGTAGCAGCAACGCAGAGCCGCTTACTCCATATACTCCAACTCCAACAATTGTAAATACTACATTTGATGCCAATCAGTCACTGGCTGCACAACAAAATTTCGCCGTTGTAGAGCATAATATAATTCCACCGCCAAAAAGACCAATGAAACGAAAGATAGACTCAATCATAGATGAACTGAAAAAGGATAGAGAAGAAAGGAATGTCATTTTACAACAATTGGTTACTAAAGCTACTTGTCCAGCAGAAAAATCTTCCATCCATAACTTTTTCTCCAGTATGGCTGATATTGTTAGTAATTTTCCGCCAGAGAAGATTGCAGAAGTACGCATGAAAGTCTGTACTATGATCAGTGATGTGGAAATTTCAGTACTGAAAGATAGGAGTCACTCTGGTGGCAGTTCTTAACTTTTATTGAGTATGTAATATAATAATGTACATATAATGCTTAATCTTTTATTCATGCTATGTATGAATATTGCCTCTTTTTGTAAGAGATTTAACATAAAAAATATAATTATAATGAATATAAAATTGGTTTCAATATACCTATCTCTCAACAAAAATTTTTCGTCATGTTCTTAAGCACAAGCGCCTTCCAAAATACTAAGAGCAATGTCGGAATTCGTTGCCTCCGGCCGTGTATCCCGCGAAATATAAACAAAGGAGCATAGGGCTCCTTTGTTTACTTGTACTGTGTGTACTTCATTACAATCTCTGATCAAGATTAATTAAATAGGTTTATTTATATGCAAATAGTTTAGCCCTTAAATTAAAACTCACACCTCCTAAGGTATCCGAGGGCACGGTTAATTTTTAATACATATTTATTGTGAATGAAAGATCTGCCCACTTTCATTATCTATGGAACTCTTGTGCAAAAATGAATGTTTGTAGACCCAGCGGTTTGACTCTGCGTTAAATGTGCTGTCAGTAAATGATTTTAAGTTTTTTATTGAATAGATTGTGAAGCACAATTTTCTGTGTGGAAGGTAGTCTAGTTCAAAATAGCAACAGGACAACTAGAAACCTATAAAATACACTCACACAAATGGTTTCATGTAAATGCTCCACAAACAAACGCTACCGTCTTTTAGTCATTCATAGCCGCCCGGACAATCTTTTAACAATAATCGTAGAGAGAATAAACACTTTGAAAGTGTTTATTCTCTCTACGATTTACGATTACGTTTGTGCTATGCCAACTATTAACCCTTTATGTATTTTTGGGCGTAGGCGATGATAGTTTCATAAGATTTCATATACTTATGTTTAATAGGTCTTTTGCAATTTAATATTAGTTATCTGAGCAACAGTTCGCTGTAAATATGTATAAATATTAATAGATCTTCTATGAAAGTTAAATAAAAGGTCGACTTGAATGATTTTAATAGATAAGTTTGTAACAAAATTAACATATAAATGATGCTAATTCCTATTAATGTTGTTTATGATTCTCACACAAGTGATTAAAATATTGTCTTTCCAATAAGAGCATTGAAACTTTGATAACTTAGAACATTACCTAGTATTTGTAAGTGATTATAAAAACAGAATAACCGTTAGGTCGTCACTGAAAGGTTAGTTAATTGCATTTATTTTGTGTTGGTACTTTGGCATCTTGGCCGTGAATGCCTAATGCCTTCGCGTCGACACACTTATGTTTTGAAGTCAGTTACATTACGACTTCGTCTTTAGTTTCCACTTATAAGGGTAGGTATACCAGATAATTACGAAACTGCCGCTCGTTTTCTCGGATTTTCCCAACCTTTTTCAGAAAAGCTGAAAGGGATAATGTAATCTACGAATATATCACTAACGTAGCATTTTGAAAAGCCGTTGAAGGATATTTATTGTATTTTGAAGGGTTTATTACGTTACAAGCCTTGAAACTCTTTTAGTGCTGTTTTATTAGCCAATAATTGGTCTAAAATAGAAAATATTGTACTATTCATAGATTTGTCTCCTGCCGATATTTGGAAGTTCCTTGGAATTTTGGATACTCCACTGTTCCCACTATAGATAGTCTAACCAAATGTCAATCCCTCGACTATCTTGCAGGTCTGTATTAACCCCTATGTCTTCACTCCAGTCGACCCGGGAGAGATAAAAAAGATTATCCTTTCCATTAAATCCAAAACTGTGGGATGTTATAATATCAGCCACCGTATAAACGTAGCAGCTCTTGATTTACTCCTCCCTGCAATCTCCCACGCCGTAAACTACTCTCTTTACACCCGTGTTTTCCCTTCCCTGTAGTCCTTGTTCGGCCTCTCTTCTTACTTACTTTCACCCCATTTTCATCCTTCCCTTTCTATCTAAAGTGCTAGAGGCCAGTTTTCATAAACAATTCTCCCACTTTATTCACCATAACTTCCTTTTCAGTCCATTTCAATCCGGTGTCAGGCCCGGGCACAGAACCGTTTCGGCTTGCCTTAAAGTGACGTACGATATCAGGTGGGGAATGAAAGGCACCAAAGTTACAGTCTAATTGACTGCTGCAATGATTTAATACCGTCGGTCACGAAGTTCTTTTCTCCAACCGGTCCTATCGTATGGTCTCTCGGGAGGTTTTGGAATGGTTTTCCTATTGTATTCAGGGGCATCAGCAGCCTGTCCGTGCGGGAGACTCTTCGACAAGTGGGTGTGATCTTGCAGCTGGCGTTGCTCAAGGCGGTATATTATGTCCTCTTTTATATAAATTTTCCATTTTTATTAATTGTATTACCACCGAGCTTCGGGTAGCGTATCATCTTTATTCTGACTGACTGATTTGTAGCTTTACTGCCATTCAAGTGTGGACAACATATCGGATTCGATTAAGTAGCTAAGCCGGGATTTAGGTGTCGTTAAAAACTGGTCTGATTGATTTGAGATGGCGGTTAACCCTACCAAGTTTCCGATATATAGCTCCGATATTAAGGATCTTGGTATGCATGTAGACATATGTATTGACTGACGAAAGCTGGTAATGACTGTTAGTATAAAAGTCAACGGAACGTTTCGGTAGCTCTATCGGTTGAAAAACCTTCTCCCATCACACATAAAGGCTATGCTTGTACAGTTCCTAATCTTTCCCATGCTAGACTATGGCGATGTGTGTTACTGTGACCTGAATGCAGATCTTCTCAATAAACTTGACTGCCTTCCAAATAACTGCATTCGATTTGTTTTCAATCTTTGTGTGTACGATCATGTGTCTGCGCACCGATTGCTTCTAAAATAGTTACCCATACAAGTCAGCGTAGAGAGTTAAGGGCTCTGTCTATGTGATATTCTATACTCGACAAACCTACTTCTCCTTATTACCTGACCTCCCATGTTCAATACTTATGCTCTGCCCATAGTTAAAATTCTTCGTTCCACCAACAATCGTATTCTACGATGTCCTTTGCACCGCTCTGGTTTTATCAATCTTCTTTCTTTGTCCAGGCAGTCTTTCTTTTGAATACAAAACAAGTAATGTGTGTATACATCAGGATAGCAACCAGTGGGTTATCTTCAAAATCAAGGAAGGATCCCAGCTCTGCTTTGCTGGATTAATTTTCGCTACCTATCGTTATTTCTCCTGACAAAGATTATTCTGATTATATTTTTGCATTTAAGTATCTATTTTTTTTTTGTTGAGTTATCCATCCCTTTTGTTGCACCTGCCATGTTTCGTATCTGCATCATCCTAAGGTAGACTGGTAGAAAATGCCACAGGCCTTAAGTCCGCTTTTGTACAGAACTTTTTTTACTTGTGCATAGAGTTTTAACAAATAAACACACAACACACAATTTGATTAATTAAATAAACCACAGTATCTATAAAAGTTACTTAAGGTTAAGTGAAGTTTTAATTTCAAAAATGTCAACAACAGTCAACATGTGTTCAACAGTCGCTAATCATTATTAACCTTTAAGTAACGTTAGAAATGAATACCTTTAATGTTACATAGTTAATCATTAAATTAACCAACCACCTTAATAGTCGTGATTGTATTTATACTCATGTAAAACGATTCAGTAACTTACAAACGAACTTAAAAAATCGTAGCTCATTCGTAGCTTCGTAGACCCCACTATGAAACGTAGGCTTATTGCCATTTTAACGTTTTTTTTTAACTTATGGTCAAAACACAAATTGTAAAAAAGTCGAAAAAAATATTTATATTGTATTTTGCCAACTCTCAAAAACTAAACACTAATCATAATTAGCACCCGATGCTAAATTGTCGTATTCCCATGTTCGTTTTGGTCATAAACGCGCCTTCAATAAATAGGAACAAAAGACGGTGTATTATGCAATTTACCTTAGAACTTTTGTTTTATAAAACATGCTTTTGTTTGCTTTAAAAATGCGTGGTCGCAAGAGAGTCTGTTCTATTAAAAAACGGTGCAGTTCTTCGAGCAATTAATGATAAAATTCTGTTTGTTGTTGACTACTCGCAGTATAATGGCTCTGACAAAAATGAATTCTATGAAATAAAATTCATCATTCCTATTTTTTTTAATAGGAAAAACAAAGAGTTTGTCTGTGTCAGAGGAATAACTATGGCCGTTTTATATAAAAAACGAGGTTTTCTTTACTTTATAGAACACTAGCGACCAGTCCCTGCTTCGCACGGTTTTTACGACATGACGAATCATCGAGATTTCTTTATTATATGAAAGTTTTATATGAATATATTAAGTTGCGGTTTCACCAACATTTAAATCGCATTAAAATCCGTTGCGTAGTTTTGAAAAACAATGAGGTCAAACAGTAAAGCGACATTCATTAACTTTATTATGTAGAGGTTATTGGTTAAAAGTGGCCAGACAACCAAGTCACGTATTCCTTTTGAATCATTTCTTTTATTATAGTTTCAGCTCATCTTCATTAAAGCAAAATCCTTTGTTGAATTTCCTGTGGCGGCAAACATGTAGTTTATTTGTTTGGATTGGTATGGTGGGTTTAAAGCACTTTACCGTATCTAGTGCATTTGTGAGCGAGCCTGAGGGCCTAGACAAAGTAACATTGAATGTTCCGCGGAAAGCCAAAAAATGTATGTGTAGGTATAAGGTTGATTCGTGATCATGGGTCATAGCGTTTGTAGTATCATAGTGAAGTGATAGCGATTGTAGAAATAGAATCGCTCCGAAGCGAATGTCATTTATCTAGGCCCTCTGATTCGCTCGAGCGACCAATGAGTCGATGTGACAGTACCATTAGCTGCCATATTGTTTAACCGACCAGAAATTGTTGATTTCAAGCGAAAGAACTTAAATGTAATGATTTAATATAGGTTTACAAGCGAAAGGCGCCGTAGCCAGACACATAGGCGACTTAAGTTATGATGAGGTAGGTATACAGGTTTCATGGCTACTTTGAAGTATTTTTCCGGTCAGACCATAGTCCGATCTGACCGATCTTCGCCTGTTCAGATTGAACTCTCCATGTAGGTATGTACTGCATGCCACTACGCAGTTTTATAAAATTTATTTATCACCAGTGAACTTGCGAAGATCGACATTCGACACAGCATGAGGGCGACCTACACTTCCGAAGTAAAAACCGATAAAAGCCTTTATGACTTATCGTTCACAAGCTTTTAAGTAGAGCCGGGATCGTATCGAAGGGTGCAATTATTGTCGCAGCTTAAGAGATGGTTTGTTGTACCTCTGTCCAGATGCATAAAACATACAAAATACTTTTGCCAGTAAACCAGAAAGAAAAAAAAACAGAAATTCTACCCTTTGAGCACTGATAACACTGATTTAAAGAGAAAGTGGTTTCAACTTTATTTACGTCATTTCATTGTTTACCTTCCTCTTTGTTCTGATAAATGGCAATGTAAGGATGTAAATACTTAGGTATATTCAGTTAATCACATGCTTACTTTGTCATAGAAATTTTAACACACAAATTACATTGTAGTGCATCATTAAGAGCCTAAAGTAATGTGTGAAACTGAGCATGAAACGCGTAAAAAAGTTGATCCAAGTAGGTACAAAACGAAGCAGCTGGCTGGCGTGACTGACGAATTCTCAAGTTCCACAACTCTACGACAAAGTCTTTAAACATAAACTTTCTTACTTTTGTGCTTAATTCGCCGTGTGTTGCACAATGAGTTTTTGCTACGAACCATTGAATTACGTCTAGAATGGTTAAAGTTGAACTTTTGATTAATCATGTGTGCTTACTGAGCTTAGCTCCGTTCGCAGCTATTTATTAAGTTGCCAACTTCTGTCAGACTGGGGGCTTTGCAAAAGTCGGGTTTGATTCTGTGCATTTATGTACCTTAAATATCACCATTTAAGGTACATAAATGTTACTTAAAACATGAATTTAAAAAAAATCGGCTTTTACAGTTTAAATTCGCTTTTCTACTTTCTCTTTGTTCGATAAAAAAATACAATAAATAAATTTAGAAGTGTTTAATAATTATACATCTCCCTACGAATATCTAAAGAAAAACCGGCCAAGTGCCATTCGAACTCGCAGACGAAGGGTTTCGTAAGCATAAACCATTATTATTACCCCTCAAAGGCTTGGCTTGCGGCTTCGGGAGCCAAGTGTCGTGCGGTTTGAGGTATTGTTTCAGACAAAGTTTCATTTACTTAGTTTAAAGTTCAGTTCGCGCTTTATTTGATTCTGAACCACTGTCAGACGACACAATCAAATACAATGTTGTTTGTTTGCGATTTATCTTTAACTTTTGTGTAAACCTGAAAGCGGTTCTTTTTTTGTTCAGTATCAAAAAAATAGGTTCGATTTCGGTCTTATTGACAATGTCATTTATTGTTGAACGTTAATAAATAGCTTGTCACCTGCCTCGTTGGTCTAGTGCAAGCGCTACTGCCTACTATGGACTACGGTCCTGAGTTCGATCCCCAGGTCGGGCAAAGTGTTAATGGGTGTTTTCTTCAGGAATTTCTCAGGAGCAGCCCGGACTCTGGATTTGTGCCCGGTTGATGGTTCGCCCCCTTTCACGTGGGACTTAAACATAACTGGCGAATTGAGGGTGTATTGCAGAAACACCTCTGCCTTACCCCTTGTGAGATTACAGGCGTGATGTTATGTTAGGTTATGTTAATATACCGTGGGGTTGTTATATATATGTAACCAGTGTCTCTGCCTCAAAATGACTGTCTTAATGTAATACTACTCTGTCAAGAAAATACCAGGAAAAGATCAATATTACACAAAATGTTATTCTTCCAAATTTATGCTCCTTCAGAAACTATACACTTACGCCAACGAATAATCCAATCATCAAAACTTTTTCAAACGCTTTTTCCGGAATTGAGTTCAGTTCTCACCGCGAATTCTCCTTTATGTCTTCTACCGAATGAAAACGGGTGCCACGAAGTGGTAATTTGAGTTTAGGAAAAAGAAAGAAGTCGGCTGGAGACATTTCTGGTGAATAAGGTCTTTGCTCGATGGTATTTGTTAAGTTTTTGGTCAAAAATGCGTCCACAATGATGGCCTTGTGCGAAAGCGCATTATCGTGATGCAAAATCCAAGAATTTTCTTTCCACAAATCAGGCCTTTTTCGTCAAATTTGCCCTCTTAAACTCTTTCACTTTTGCGATGTTAACTTCAGTTGAAGACGATGATGGCTTCCATCACACTGCGACCGCCTTGTACTACCTACTCATATGTACGTGTTTTTGATAAAGTCGATTCATCGTAAGCCTTCTGTAACATTTCAGTGACTCCGAACACGAAATTCTATTGGCGATGCAAAACTTAAGACAAACTCTTTGTTTGATGTTATTGTCCAATAGGAAATTTACAATACACACTAGATATGATCTAACAAAAAACGACACTGTTTAGAAGATTCTAAACAATGTTATTACAGATGCAACTCAAACTCCGCGCCAAAATGGAAAACAGTTGTGCCAATCTAACAAGGAAAAAAAAAACAACAAAGATTGACTTTGGATTTTTTGTTTTATAAATTTAGATGATCAAATTAATTGTATGTTCTTGTAATTTGTATATTGGGACTTGGTGCCTTGGTAAATAAATAAATAATCAAATCATCCTTTCCCGATACTTTTTTGACAGAACGTAAATACAGTAGAAACTTTTCTTTCATTACTTTTCGTGTTATAAAATTGCGCACTTCAATATTTAATAAAGTGGACCGTGTGGTTGGCGGAAATTAATATACCACCTCGACCGACTGAGGGATTATATCTTGGTGAGCAGCGTCCACGGTAAATGAATTCGTTTGCACAGCGAAGAAGACATCCAGTCTTCTATATTATCTGTGTAGGTGCAGTGCAGCAGTCACGAACCTTGGTCATAACCTCACAATTACGTAAGATTCAAAAGCGATTTTCACCGAAGGTATGAAAAAATTAATAAATAAACTATATGATGTTACGAACATAGTCTTTTCAAAACTTTATTATTATTAAATAGGTCTCTCCTCAAAGTGGAAAGAATTTCATTTACGTGACGTGTATTTAGCACGCGTCGGCGGCAGCCGTCGAGCTCAAAGTCCGAAATTATTCAGAAAACTCCAATACAAACCCGTGAAGCACTTAATAATAAACGTCTTGATTTAATAGCTTTACTTACATTAACTTAAAGTCTATTATTGTAACTAATGGCGTAAGTACATCAGAAAATTTAGATCCTTTAAAAACACGTAAGTTAGCAAAATAATTTCGTGAACCTTATTCAGTGAGCGAAAGCCGTAATATATTATACGGAAGTCGTCGCTTTATTCAGTGAGTCTCTACTTGAAAATAATTGGAGAAATGTTTAATTTTCATTAAAATGATTTAGTTCTTCAACGCAGAAATGCAAAATTAATGTGACATATTGTCAAGCGCTTAACCAGCTACGATTGGTGGTTGATAACGCAGTCAAGTAATCACAGCAGTTCGCACACTTGACAATTTGTCACATTAATTTTGCTCTATGTTTCGTTCAAGATACTGGACCTAAATGACTTAATAAATAATCATACTTTACTATTATAGTATTAATTTTGACCCTGTTTACAATTCAAGTGATGCAAATATTTCTTTAAAGTATTTCATAAATTCGCTACAATAAGGAAAAACACATTCACTTATACAATGCCTAGAAAGTATAGTTGTATTAAACCCTGGATCACACCTGGTCTTGTTCGTTGCATAAGACATAGATACAAACTTCACAGAAAATTGCATCTCTCACCTGATAACGTAATACTTTCTGTTACTTATAAAAGGTATCGAAACTTCTGTAATAATCTTTTGAAGAAACTAAAAAATCAGTACGATACAAATGAATTACAGAAGGCGGGGAAAAATAGTAAACTTGTGTTTTTTTTTAAAACCAATACATTTTGAGCGAAAAATCCCGTACCCCCGCTTGATTTACTATCAACAGAGATAAACCCATCCGATGAAATGAATGAAGAAAACAAGTTTTTTGTTAAAGTTGGGAAAAACTTGGCTGAAATATATCTAAATTCCAACAATTTTTCCCGACAAAACCAGACTACGACATCTTCTAAACTAAACTCTTTTGTTTTATTAGATATCGACGTAAACGAAGTAGTAAGTTTAATAAACGGGTTAAGGGACGTTTGTGCTACTGGGTGGGATGACATACCTAATAACATACTTAAAAGATTTAAATACCTACTTGCCCCTCCGATAACCCACATTTTTCAGCTATGTTTATCTAAAGGAATATTCACTAAACTGCTCAAGAAAGCTGTGGTCACACCTGTATTCAAGTCTGGAGACAAAAACAGGGTGAACAACTACAGACCCATCTCAGTGCTAACAGGTCTTTCAAATATGTTTGAAAAAATCATCAACAGTAGATTCAATCTACTGTTGAACAAACTACTTTCAGAGAGTCATTTGGCTCCATAATAATGTCCTAACTTTAAATGCAGATAAAACAAAATACATTTTATTTATAATGAGAAATACTAACATACCGCTTACTAATCTAAATATTCACGCACATAATTGTAGCTCGTATGCTGACACTGCATGTTCTTGCCCCATTTTAGCTAAAGCTGACCATTTAAAATATCTTGGTGTCACTATTGACTCCAATCTAAATTTTCGTAAGCATATCGAACTGCTATGTACTAGAGTGCGCAAATTAATATTTGTTTTTAAGAATTCACGAAACATAGCCGACTATAAATTAATTAAACAGGTTTATTTTGCCTTGTGTCTGTCAATTCTTACCTATTGCATAACATTATGGGGTGGTGCTGCAAAAACAATTTTACTCCCTCTAGAGTGCGCTCAAAGAGCAATTCTAAAAGTTACTACCTTTCGTCCTTTTAGATTTCCTACGCACCAGCTCTACCTAATATGCATACTAACAGTACGACAATTGTTTATTCTAAGCATACTCGTAGTACTACACCAACACACTGCACTTACTTATGACCCAGTACCTTCTGACAAGAGAAGAAAGGACCTGGTTTGCATAAATTCTCAAACTAGACATGCGTTTGCTAATCGATTTTATGTGTTTTTAGGACCTTTTCTATATAATAGGCTCAACAAGGCACTAAGCTTCTATAGTGTGAATCATATTTTTTTTGTAAAATGTTATAAGAATATTTAGCCATACTCAATTACACAGACACAGAAAACCTTCTTGAAATTCTGGCATGATGATACACTAAATACACTCGGTCCCAAAAATAACGGGTTAGTCACAAAATTCCGAATATCTCCCGAACTACGTATGCTATCATGAAACGAATACTGTTCGATTGGACATTTAATGATACAAAACATGAATAAATTGAAACTTATGTGTACCATCATTCTTATTCTCAAAATAAAATAAAAACTAAAGTAAGACTAATTTTTCTGAAACTTAAAATTTTTGTAAGATTTTTTTTTGCTTTTTTCATTACATGCATAATTTTAATACTTCGTATTGCCTCCCCGAGCTATTCTCGCAGCTTCCAGGCGATTTGGCATGCTGAACACCGAATTTCGGAGCCGGTTCTGAGGAAGTCCAGTGCTTGTCTGAGCTCGTGTAGCGTGATTGCTGGGGAGTTACGACGTTTTACGCAACGCTCAAGCTCGTCCCATGCATGCTCTATGGGGTTTAAATCACGGCTTCGCGCTGGCCTCTGCATCAGTTCGATACCGACCTCTCCAAGGTATTCATTTACAATTCCGGCGGTATGTGGACGCGCATTATCCTGCATTAATTTGCCATCCCGGTCCATCCTCGCCATGAAAGGTCCCACATGCTCATTCAGGATCTCCTCCACGTACCTCTCTAAATTCAGAGTGCCATTTTGAATTAGCACGAGCTCGGTGCGGGCCGCGGCAGAAATTCCAGCCCAAACAAGTACTGTGCCTCCGCCGTGTGCCACTTTGTCCTCCACACAGGCTTGATGGCGTTCCCCTGGTCTTCTGTACACCAACTGCCTACCATCATGGAATGGTTTATGGAATCCGAGAGTTGGGTTACCACGGATTCCACAATCTCCCCTCGCTTTACATGCATGACCGCACATTTGTTGGTGGTTTGGTGTACCAAATTCCATCCTGATGGCGATTCTGAATGTTTCAGTTACTTTCAGTAGCTCCATTAGTTGCAAATTATTGAGGCACCCTCATGAGCCACGTATGTGGCACCGAGTCATAGGCCTTCTTGTAATCTATCCAACATGTCGACAGATCCTTTCGGGAACGACGAACCTGTTGGCTAATGGCCATTGTTCCCCTGTTGTTAGGAACTGGGGTAGCGAACCAAACTCCAAAGCCGTCTGGTACTGGGCCGCCAAGCGAGCGTTCGATCTTGTGAACCATTTGATCCAAAAGTTCTGCAGCCCGTCCGGCTCTGGAGACTTCCAGTTAGGCAACGGATGGACTGCATGAGCTACATCTTGGGGGCAGATGGTAATAGCCCCCATTTCTGATATTGGATTGCAGGCTCGCTCGACTTCCCGAGCCCAGTCACCTTCGGTGTGACTGACAGGTACCGACCAGATACTGCACCAGAAAGAACACATGGCATCATCATCTGGCAGGCGCTCCCAACCCCTATAAACCCACCTTTCATCGCTCTGGAAGGTGCGATTCTGAGTGTATCGCTCTACTCGCCGCTTATACCTACGAATACGGTTAGCCCATGCATACACTTTCTGCTTCAGGAAGTCGATGCGCTCTGTGACGAAGGACATATAGTTGTGAGAGCTAATGTCAGTCCCTGAGAACGCCCGCCTTACAAAGAGCATCACTCTTGGACGAGTATTGCCGTCCCTGAAGCAGATTAGTTTGACGATGAGCGCTCTGGCCCCATCAATACCTTGCTCAATTCTGCACTGCCAAACTGGTACGGTTGCACGACATGCCGCTACAGCCGCGCAGTACTGAATCGAATGAGTATCGGTGAGGTCTTCGCAGTCATCAAAACAGATAACTGTGAATCCAGGACCGCCACCAGCGCCCTATTTTTGTTATGCATGGGCAAACGAGGTAATCGTGGTCTAAGTTCGGGCGATATGAACCGATATTCCCGAATCGCACACTCCAAAGCACTCCTCAATTCCTCATTGCACCCAGTACGACTTACGTTTGTAGCCCTGTCATCACTTCCCTCGTCAGCTTGATTTGTGTTGACTGTGGTAGTACCACAACAGTCTGCGACGGGGGGGGCGATGACATGGCTACTCTGCATTTCACTTCTCAGGTGATCAAGCACAGTGTCATCCAATATATTACGTTGGATGGCCCGCGGTCCGACAGTCGTTGTGCCGAAACATTGACTACTGGCTCAAGCACCTGAAAAAAAGAGAGCATCCGAACACGGTACGCGGTCAGATTGTTTCTCCCCTCTGTAGCCCCATAGTATGAGCGCATGACGTTTTCATTGATGGATCTTGTCCATCTCATGCGCTGCACACTTTCGCCGGGAGCTGGGATCCTATCAGAGGTCGGTGGGCCTCGAGGTCCTAAGCCGTCCGGCGGCCGGCGCCTTCCTCGTTTACGAGCAGGTGGTAGCGTCGTGGGCGGGGAGAAATGCTCGTCTGTCTGAAATGCTCGACGCAACTACCGCGGCTGGTGTCGTCACAGCGCTCACAGTAGTGCTGGGTACCGGCGGCGGCGATTATTATTATTATTAAATTTAAAAAGTGGAGTATTATCAAGCATTCTTACTAAGATAAAATCCTCTAATTTGTAATATGCTTGTTTACAAAGTGTTCTTTTTAGCATGAGTTTTAAACTTTCTTTCATTTAATTCCAATACATCACAAGGTATTTTGTTTTAACATTTAACACAGTACCCCAAAAGAGATGCATGGACTTTAGATAGTCTGAAAGATGGTTAATCTATTTTATTTTTTGTTAATTTTATGTCTATCACTTGATAAAAATTGATTCATAGATAGCGGCCCGACCCCACAGTTAAATGCCATATGACATAATGCTGTGGTAGTAGCTAAAATAAACCAAATGCGCGGTTTCTACGCCTGTTAACTGTTTTATCTTTCTAACACCATACGCGGTCGAGCTTAGTCGCCCCGCGAGAGATGTTATATGAGATCACCATTGTTACTTCTCGTCTAGCGTGATTCCTAGGAAAACCATCTAATTAATAAATTCCAGTATTTCTCCATTCAATATGATGTCACATTCGATACTTCTAACATAAGGTAATTTAAATCGAATGCATTTGGTTTTTTTCTCATTTAGTACCAAATTATTTAAAGCTTCAGTAGTTTAATGTGGAATTTTAACAAAAAAGTGAAAACTTTTTTGTAAAATTTCTATTTTGATATAGATCTACATTTGCTCAACAGACATTCCGATGATGTCTTTTCGTTCTAATTGAATTTTTACTAATATTAATGACCCGCCATGTATCATACGTTTTCGGCTGTAATGGCTAATTTGCATAATTAATTGACATTACTTGATGATCTTTTAACCAATGTTCTGTTAAAGAAATGACATCAAACTTAAATACTTTCTAGAAACAATTCTATTTCCAATAATTTGGAAGGGCAACCTTGGATAATTTGATTAAATAATTTTAAAGTATGTTGCACTCTCTTTGGTTTTTAATTACTATGAGTTATATTGCCAGAAGATACCTTATTATTATTCTCTAATAATAATTGATTATTTGAAGGGGTAACTTCGGTTGTGTTACTGACTAGTTTAAATAATTATCCGGAGTGACCTCCATAACTACAACTGAACATCGAGTCGGGGAAACTGTTGCTGCGTTATTCCAGTACGTTTTTTCAGTAGAAGCCCAAAGCCTGGCTCTGTGTGCGGTTGATGATAATAAGCGCGCCCTATTAAATGTGGTTTTCTGCGCCAACACTGAGACTTGCACCAATCTTTCAGCTTCACATCTCGACCTCGTTTTCAGATACTGCATCTTTTGCGCTTTGTTAATCATCGGGTTGTTGCTAATAGTTTCCATGAACAGATCCTTGAAGGAAATTCATTGAGTACAGCTACCCAAAAATTCAGAAGCCTCAATTTTTGGCGCCGATTTTTCGTATTGCGCTGTCGGCCAAATCTTATGTTCAAGTTTCTTCTTAGCTCGTCGTACTTGTCCTCCATATCGACGAACATGTTGTAGTCATTACCGTTGGAGCCTTTAAGTAACGCTTCTAGCTCCCAGTGTTGTTTGTCGATGACTTTCCACTTCGACCTTAAATTGGAGAGATGGTCTTCTATTTCCCATTTCTCAGTGATAGCTTTGTTGTTAATTGTAAACATAAAATTATCTTGCGAAATGTACCAACCTATACATACCTACCCTTCGGGTTACACGGGTGTGACGATACGTTATGTTACCTATGCTTGGCGGCGAATACATGCGTCATGTACTCATGTTAAATAATTAATTCAAACATACCCACAACATTCTTATAAATAAGCTCCATTTTTTTGGTTATTATTGGAATATTTGATGTCCCCTTCGCATTTCAGTTCTGAATTTGGGTCACAAGTCACAAAAGCACGTGAGGGTTGGCTTTACGGGATATTGTGATGGAAATCCGAGATTATACTAAAAACGATTTCCGTTCAATCTACATAGGAGTGCGTCGCGGCATCGAACGTCACAACTCACACTTATGTCGTTGTAAACTCATCAATCATCCCATCCCTGCTTTGATGTTTTTTGTTTTATCTAGATGTCTATAAAAACTGATTGCAGGTCTGTTTGTTTTTGTGTCTATTTCTGGCTTAAGATCTACTATATTAGGGGGTATAGTAGATCTTTGACAGTCTTTGCGGGTAGTCATAAGCCCAAATCTGACAGTGAGTGGTTTACCGTAACTGGTTTGTGGAGGTCAGCTGCATCCAGTTAGAGCTAGTTCCCACTTGTCGGGTGTCGGATCCGTATATTTATCTCAGGTTCCAGTGGCAGAGCATTTCATATGATGCTATTCGGAAAGCGATTTTATGTTGGCGCCGACAATAAAAATAATCGTGTCGGATCTCGCTCGCATATGAGTAAGAATGGCACTGTTCACATTTGTCGGATGTCGGTTTTGTATTTTGGTAGTTTATGCACACTGATATTTGAGTCAGTAGATCGTTGAATGTACTTATTGACGTCCTAAAATAATTGAAAAACTCAATTTTCGTCACTTCCCAATTCTGTTATAAAGTTCTGAAATATTTCCAATCTAAATCTTTCCCTCAGGATTGTGTGCACCCAATTTTTTTTTCCTTGGCTCTCTTTCTTCGTTTTCTTCTTAAATAATGATACATCACAAGAATTTCGTCGACGTCTATCATGCAAAGTCGCCTCGCAAAGTGCTAAAAATTGGCACCAGCTTCGACCGTGGCCGACAACCGATTATTTACCGAAAGTTTGAACAAAGGCGCCAACATGCGATTAGTATACGGATCCGACACCCGACAAGTGGGAACGAGGTCTTAGGCTGGAAGCTGACCTCAACATAGTTGGAAAAAGGGAAGGCAGATTGAGACTGTTTTTTTATTAGCTAGACACACGTGTTCGGAATGTTACATTTGTTTTATTAGCTAGACACACGTGTTCGAAATGTTACATTTGTTTTATTAGCTAGACACACTTGTTCGGAATGTTCCATTAGTTTTATTAACTAGACACACTTTTACGGAATGTAACATTTGTTTTATTAGCTAGACACACTTTTTCAGAATGTTACATTTGTTTTATTAGCTGGACACACTTGTTCGGAATGTTACATTTGTTTTGATGATATTAAAAAACCAAAGACCAAATTAAGAGTGTAATGGAATAACAGTTTATAGACTAAATTCGTAAACAAAAAGATTTGTTTCATAATAGATGTACTTACAATTGTTTCACCCTACCATGAAATATTCTAGCAATATATGACTTTTATCTTAGAAATAAATTGGAATAGATTAGATACGTACCCTACGTATAAATTTAGAAATATTGCGATTTATTTTATTTTACGATATTGAAAGGTGAGATATGAGAGTGAAATTACTTTCTAGTTTAATTATTACAGTCTTTAGTAATGTTTCAGGGGTGTCTTTTGCAGATTCACATTTCGACTGCTTAATCAAAATATCTTGAAGTTCCAAAGTTAGTCGCTATATAAATGAAAAGATATTTAAAGACACACAGAATTCGGGGTATTTACTAAATTAAGTATTTTCGTATTTCATAGCTGACAACTTTCCAACTGCCTCTGATCACGACGCGAATGATAGAAATGCATGAATCACGAATGTTGAGAATGCGGAACCTTGTTGGTCACGGATTAACTTCATTTTAAAAAAAAAACAGGCATTTCGATGGAATTAAAGTAAATCCCATCGACTTACGCTTTCCGCCTAGTCTATTGTGGAATTCGTAATTCTTATTATCATAATCTATGGATTTTTTCAAAGGATCAATTCTTTTTCTCTTTACAATGGATATTGTAATCCCTCGATTTTCCAAATCCTTGCATAAAACATTTGTCCGACTGTATTTTTCTTTTTTGTAATTTGGTATTTTGTGAGGCAATAAAGAGTGTATGGATGTAAATATTGAATTAACAACTGAAAAGATATTCGCCAACAGCTTAAAAAAACAGAATTTACTGAATGAAAGCTGATCGAGTAAATTTACTAAATTGAGGACACAATAGGTAGTAGGTAGGTATTGTAAGAGAACATAGACTAGCCACTATCATTCGATACGTCCCATTGAACCCGAGAAACCAAGTAACGTCTTTCAAGTAATTACTTGGTGAGATATACCCCTTCAGTGCCTCGTAAAGGTCGGCCCGAACGGAATCCTTTTAGGCAACGTAACTCAATAGTGTTTAAAATCGACTTACCCGACATTATTCAATCAAGACCATTTGCTATATGGCTGAACGTTCACTGGCGGGACAGCATGGCAATGGGATTTTAATAAAAGAGAGAAAATGGTATTTATTTGACTAGCATAGGAAGATCACAAACTAAACTAAACAAGCATAGAAACATAAAAAGAAAAGAATGCAAAGAAAAAACAGTCAGTCCTGTACGCGGCCAAAAGGCTAGGCCTAGGTAGGTAACGAACCACCCACGGTATACCTAATGTTGTGTCATTACGGTCGAAATTCCAAAGATTACCGATTGAACAAGTTAATTCTAGGCAAAAAGGCACTATCGTCGACCGCAACAGATGTGAAAGCTAAGCCATCAAAGTAATTTTATAATAAACTAGCTGTTGCCCGCCAGTTCGTCTGATTTGATGCAGGATGAAAAGTATCCTTTTCTCCAGGTCATGGTCTACCCATGTGTCAAATTTCACCTGAATCCGTGAAACCGTTTTAGCGTGAAAGCGATACAAATAAATAAACAAAAAAACTCGCTTTCGCATTTTTAGATTTGAGTTACGATGGTAGCTAATAAAAAAAAATTGCTTTCAAATTTTGTATCAGTGCGTCTTTGAAGCAACTGTGATTCGTGGGGAAAAAATCTGTTGCTGTGCCGTGCCGTTCCGCCAGTGGGCGCTGACCCTAAGGCTCATCATATCAGAAATTATGTTGTTCGTTAAGCTTTGGGCTTCGATGATATCGTAAATGTAGGTCGTAGCTCACCGATCGGATGTTGGATAAAATTATACTAACATTATCTTTTTTCGAAAATTCGATATGTATTTTTGGGTTCTAACAATACCAGTTCGGATATTAATTTTGGTAAAAAAAAAAACTGGAAAAATTCATCTGATTCCACGAAAGGTAGAACCTAAAGCCTCAATTTCACAAAGAGTAATTAATATCAGGGAGCGGTAGTGCCCCCGCCAAGACGAGCCAGAAACAAAAAGTAGTTACTTATCATATACATACCTTTTCTCGAAGTGTTTCGTCATATTTTCAGCTTCGGCCTGGATAATGCTAGAGAGCTCTTACTTATTAGACTAGACTTATAAAACACACTAAGTTTCATTTGTATAGCTTTATACTTTGGACGTTATGAATACCTAAAATACGTCGATTTCGGCTAGAAAGCTAAAATTTGGTGTGCAGGCTAAGCAAGAGGTCTTATTTTTTTGTTTGCTCACAAACAACAATAAAAAAAAAGAAATCTGTAACTTTCACCCTCCAAGTCCCGTAATGGTAGGGGAGGGGTTGCAAGTCTGTATATATATTTAAATCTCTAGGGTACTTTCCGAAATTATGTCCGTAATATAGATCTTCACGTCGACCTCAAAATGCCAACCATAAAACAGTTCATGAAACGCTTATCAAAGCGTTTCTTCGACTGCGGCATCAAACATTCTAACCCCCTGATTACAGCGGCCGCCCGCTACACTCCCTCTCGCGTTAGCAGTATTCGCCGACCAAGGCATACTTTAATCGACCCCGACGACGCCACTACCCTCCTCCAGGAGAGTAGTAAGGCCACTAGCACGCTACATAAGCCCAAAACCCGATCGCCGTCCTACCGTCCTCGCCGCCGAGGCCCGCCGCGACTCCCAAATCGACGCCCCTCCCGACCCTTGCTCGAGCCAGCCCGCGCCGCTGAGCCTGTAGCTTTAAATTCGTCCCTAAATAATACCAATCCTGATCCAGCTAGTCATTTGCTGCCCTCTTAGCGACGCCCTAAGCCGAGGTCCGTACCCCACAGGGGGTGCCCTTAGCGTTGTCGCTTAGTTTTTAGTTAGTATTTAAGTTTAAGACCTGGCTGTAGGCCTTAATTTATTAGGGCAACCACAGGCAAGTCCGCTTAAGCAGACGACAACCGCATAGGTTGACCTGCGAGATGCCAAACAAACAAACAAATACTTTCCGAAATCCTAGAAAGCTTAAATTTGGTATGATAAATTATTTATTTTCTGTAAATAGGTTTGTAAAAACACTTTTACACGTCAATCATATTTTAAAAACTAGATGAGATCAGCGTTTCCTATCTGACTACTCTGAGAAGAAAGGCCGAAACAAACTCAGAGACTCTTTTAAAGTCCAGACATAATCTTGGTCAGGTCATGTGAAGACCATGTGGATTGATGTCTGAAATGGCCTTTTGAGAAAAGAACCACACAGAATGAGTAGACCTGTCCAGTCAGTGCACGCATCTGTCAGTTGTCAACAATACAAAAGAAAGGACATTTGGGTAGGCCGCGTAAGTACTCAAACAGCCAGACCATCGTTAAAAGATTTAAAAAAAAAACAATGACCCACATAGTCCTCACATTCTCAAAAATTAAAACAATGTTATACTTTAAACAGTAAATATATAGATGTCATTGTTTATCTAAAAATGTACGAATACGTGCAAATTAAACATCAACAATATCTGCGTAAACTTATTGGAGCAGCTCAATCCCAAGCCTTCTTGTCCTCAATATAGCCTTTGACAGTATAACAGGCATTCTGGCATAATTTCCGCTTTATAAAAGATTTGAATTGATTAAGGCTTAGTTCTTGAATGTGGCTAGGAAGTTTATTATAAAAACGTATACATTGACATTTAAACGAGCTACCTATTTTCTTGAGCCTGGTAGTGGGAACAACAAATTTGTGTTTGTTCCTAGTATTTATGTATACTGAGAGGGCACAGTCATTATATTAATCACTTTAAATTTGTCTCTGAGGGAGTGTCTGGGACTTCATTTATAATTGAACGAATTGCCCTTTTTTGTAAAACAAAAATTGTTCGAATATCGGCGGCATTTCCGACAATCCGTTTTCCCAGAGACGTTGGGATGAGCCGCTCTGCAGAGTAATACAGGACAATTTAATTAACACGTCTGCTACTTCTGCGGAGCGTGCGCGCCTGCTGGCTGTGGGTAAATGGGAGTCAGGTCTGTGGCTTCATGCACTACCGTCGTCGAACATAGGCACTTTGTTCGATGACACCACTTTCCGCCTCGCTGCTTCCCTGCGACTAGGAGCTCCTTGTTGTTCTCCTCATCGCTGTCACTGTGGCGAATTTGTCAACAGTCTCGGACATCACGGCCTGTCTTGCAGCCGAAGTGCGGGTCGCTTAACGACATCATCCGACGAGCTCTTGTCACCGTCGGCGTTCCAGCTGTACTAGAACCCATTGGCTTGGCACGCGACGATGGCAAGAGACCGGACGGCATGTCTTTATTTCCATGGAAGGTGGGTAGGCCTCTAGTGTGGGATGCAACGTGTGTCGACACTCTTGCGCCATCCCACCTTTCTGGTTCGGCGAGCTGTGCTGGCTCTGCTGCTGCGGCTGCGGAAAACCTCAAGCGGCGTAAGTATAATTACCTTATCGGTAATTATATTTTCGAGCCGTTTGGGGTTGAAACCCTCGGGCCGTGGGGTCCGTGCGCTCATGGTCTCTTTAAGGAAATTTGTAAACGGCTGGTTGACACTTCTCGTGACCCAAGGGCTGACTTTTACCTTGGCCAGAGGCTAAGTATTGCCATACAACGTGGCAACGCTGCCAGTCTCTTGGGAACATTACCAGTCGACAGCGATGCGGATGAATTTTTTGACGCTATTTTTTAAATTGTGAATGGTATTTTTTTTTTTTTAATTTCGTTGAATAAACCATGCCGTTCGGTTTAACAGCAAATTAAACATCAACAATATCTGTGTAAACTTATTGGGGCAGCTCAATACCAAGCATACTTGTCCTCAATATAGCCTTTGACAGTATAATAGGCATTCTGGCATAATTTCCGCTTTATAAAAGATTTGAATTGATTAAGGCTTAGTTCTTGAATGTGGCTAGGAAGTTTATAATAAAAACGTATACATTGATATTTAAACGAGCTACCTATTTTCTTGAGCCTGGTAGTGGGAACAACAAATTTGTGTTTGTTCCTAGTATTTATGTTATCGATATCACTGTACTTTTTAAACAGATTAATACTTTTATGTGCATACGAAAGATTTTCATAAATATACTGAGAAGGCACAGTCATTCTATTAATCTCTTTAAATTTGTCTCTGAGGGAGTGTCTGGGACTTCATTTATAAATTGAACGAATTGCCCTTTTTTGTAAAACAAAAATTGTTCGAATATCGGCGGCATTTCCCCACAAAAGAATACCGTACGACATTACACTATGAAAATAACTAAAGTATACTAAAACAAACGTTGGCACGTGCCAACGTGTGTTGGGCCTCGTCTTTTTTAGTTTGTTTTAATTTATAACTTTTACTAACATAGTTTTTGTAAGTCATTGTTACTAATACTATATGGATTGTGATTACACTGGTCCGAAATAAAGATTATATATATATATATATATAAGGTGTATCTATTCATACACGAAATATTTGAAGAGGTGCATCTATAGGTCGAACTTGGGCTATAGAAATGAAAAAGAGTTTTTTATCTAAGCATCTAATTTAAAAAAATTAATAATTTAATATTACTTAAACACACATAAAAATACTGGCTCTTTCATATTTTGTAACATCCATTACGCTAGTTAATACTACGTAGAAACTACTATCATTGAAGCGGGCGAGGTCATGGAGGCGCCCTTAGATGTCGCGTGGCTTTTATGAATGATCAAAAGAGACCCGAGTCGCGCCGCCGGCGCCGGCTTCAGTTGCCTCGCCCCGCGCCTGCCGCGCCGTCCGCCGCCGTGTTCAGTCTCGCGCGAACTGCATGTTGCACTGCACGCGGCTTAACTAACGTGGAACGCTTCGCGCAACAAACGCAACAATGCCGAAATATTCCAACTAGGAGTACCATACATGGTGGACTGCTACAATGAGGGTGGTCTTATTTTTCTCACAGCACAAGCCCCCTTCCTAGAGATCCTAGAAGCTCGACAGCGGCAACGGGACTACGGGGTCTACATGCCCCCAGCTGCAGACGGAGGCAGGCCTGATCTTACGCCGTTGGATTTCCATGTGTGGGGTAGGGATAGACCTGATTTATGATAATGACGGCCAGACCATTTCTAGTGCGGAACAACAAAACGTGAATCGTGAACGCTTGTTTACGCAGTGATAGCTAGAGAGACATTGTTAAAAGTGCAACGACACATTATTTAACTTGCAACTGCAGGGTGAATATGTACAGCAATTTTGGTGTAAATAGTGTAAATAAAAACTACGTCGCTATGAGGTATGTACATTTTAAATTGTTCGCGCTATGCACTTCTTACAGTTTACATCTGTACAAATAGGTAGGTACACAACCTATCAATCAGCTGACAGATACGACTCGACGCACAGTTCGTAACTTAGACAGAAGTCATTACCTTACGCGAATCCGCGTTGCGTCAGCTGTTTATTTTTCTATTATTATTATCTAAAAGATGTGTAACACTGTCGAATATGAATGTTTTAATCGAATCTAGGATCCTTTTCGTAAAAAAATAAGAAAATGATTGAAACGTTTCGATGCTCGCTCGTAAAAGTCGTAACCCCACAGAGGTCATTAGCTGCTTATTTAGATGTAAGTACCTGGTTTACAGAAGGTACTGTTTTTGTAAAACTGCGAGCAGGGAATTCAATATTGTACCTACTTAGATTTAGGTCGTTTTGTATTTTAAATTCAGATTTATTTTTATTGTAAGCGATAACTCTGTCATCAAAATAAGACGAGGTCGAGGTACGGAGTCTACCTAAGTTGGTTTATTGTGAACATCATCACGCCTGCATTCCCCGTAGAGATAGACAGAGGTGTATTGTCGAAAGTTCATTACAGTTCACCAGTGATATGTTAAACAGAGAGACGGCACACGCCCCGCGGCAAGGCACCGCGCCCGCGCCTCGCCCCGCCGCCGCGTCTTTGATTCATAGAGCAGGCCGGTTTTATGCAAAACATCTCAAGCAGTTTTAAATTATGATAGTTACGTAAAATAAAAAAAAAAACATTTACATAAAAAAATCTATTTCGTTTCTATAGCTTCTAAACGACCTATAGAGGTCCCTCTTAAAATATTTCGTGTATCAATAGATACACCTTATATATATATATATAAACGCGCTGTCTCCAAATCTGTTAAATTACGAATTTTTGTAACGGCGTATGCTGCAGAGCTTAGTTTTTTTTACAATTTATCTATATGGGGGCCCCATTGAAGCTTGGCATCCAAAGTTATGCCTAAGAACACTGTGGATTTATCGGGTTTCAACTCTTCACCCTTTATAACAACACTAGTTTCTACTTGTCTAACATGAGGTACCGTAAACTTCATGCATTTAGTTTTTTCTCGTTAAGAAGTAGGATAGTAACGTTAAACCAGTTAACTACCTCAGCGAGGGCGCTATTTATATTATCAGTAACCAGCTACTGACGTTTCAGTTTAAATAAAAGTGAAGTGTCATCTGCAAACAATACTATATCATGATTATCCTTTATGAGGTAAGGCAAGTCATTAATATAAAAAGGAACAAAAATGGGCCAAGAATAGAGCCATGTGGGACCCCCATTCTTACTACAGACCAGGTGATATTTTTCCGTTAACATCAACTGTCTGAATCTATTTATTTATATTTCTATCACTTAAGTATGAAGTAAGAAGATCCAGAGAGGCTTTCCGGATTCCGTAGTGGTGCAGTTTCCTGATTAATGTTTCATGTGTGTTATGCAGTAATTTGTGTTTATTAAAAAATCTTTGCATTTGATCTAAAATAAGTTTTTCAAAAAAATTATTAAAGGCAAGCACTGAAATAGGTATATCATTAGTAGGGTCTGATATACTACCCGATTTAAACAATGGTATTATTTTACTGTTTTTCATAAGATCAGGAAACTCACCACGGTCAATACAATTATTAAAAATAACAGCTAAAGTAGGTGCTACAATATTTATAATTGACTTAACTACGTACACAGAATTACCCCATAGATCTGCGGTCTTTTTAACATTTAGTGTGTGAAAGGTTTTAATTATATCTCTACAGGTGACATATTGGAAATTAAATTCAGAATCACAAACTGGAACGTTTTCTTTAAGTAAAGACGCTGCAGTAGTGGGCGATGAGTTTAGAGATATAGTAGTCGATACGGGAATCTCTGCAAAGAAGTTTTCAAAGGCCGCGGCGACTTGAGAATCTGATTTAATTATGTTGCCATCAATATCAAGGCTGTAGTCACTACTTCGGTTGCATGACCTTCCCGTTTCGCTATTAATGATATTCCATGTCGTTTTGATTACATTACTACTATTTTTAATTTTTGAACTCAAGTAACGTGACTTGGCCATACAACAAACTTTTTTAAATAATTTTGAATTAATTTTGAATAATTCCTAACATGCAAATTAAACTCAGCTGTGTTTATACAAGTCCGTTCATCATACAACTCATAAAGTCGTTTTCTACTTTTATGCATACCTATGGTAGTCCAGTCACTGAAGGAAGCATTACTATTAATCGAAAATGTCTTTGGAATGAAAGTGTTATCAAATTGTGTAACATTTTGAAAAAAAGCATTATATTGTTAATTAGAGTCATCATTATTTGATAAAAATGCAGGCTAAGATTTACAAATAAACAAAATAAAAAACTTTCACCCAATGTCCACCAAGTCTGTACTTCGTCTTACGGATAATAGGTATCAAACTGAAATGAAATCACACCAACAACATTTCATGTTAAGTAGGTGGTCAAAACTCACATAACGCATACTGTCAAAAAATTATCTAATCAAATGTAGAGCCAAGCCCCTAACTCTGCAAGGCATAAGTCTACGAACCTTATATCTTGGTTAAAATGTATGGTTTGGCATTGAAAGTTTTTGGTGGGATCTAAACATCTGTATTCCGCAGTCTTTCTCATCAAGCTAAACCTGTTAGACAATAAATGTTCAATTAACTCAATTTAAAATGGTATTATGTTCATACAAAATAATTATGTACGGCGATCTAGTTTAATAATTGAAATGTCAATGTTGTTATAATTGGCCGGTCGGGCTAGTCAATATGAAATGTGCATATTCAATTATTGGCCGCAGCATTCCAAATACGATTCAATATTTACCGGTGGCTTATAAAGCTTCAAAGTTTCATTCTATTTTACCTTTGCCGCAGATTTCTTGAAACTACGTTATGTACGGCTTTATTTGAAGCAGTTCATTTTTCATTCATAAGTTACAAAGAATATAAATATCTTTGAAACTCGGAGAAATCTGCAACACCAATCTCAAGTAGTCCATGTGTGTATACACCTTAATATGAATATTGTAACGAACCAGTTAGTTCCTTGACTTGAGTATGATAAATAGATAGATATCATGACTGAAGATGGGGTGTAGAGGTACCTAATTATGAAAGGATTTATCAAAACTATACCCCTGAGCCCCTGAGCAGAATACGGGAGTAAAATAAATTGGAGAAAAAATCACTATGCACTGGTTCTGTAATACACGATGGCTAAGTGTTGGAGTCATTATAATTATGGATCGGATGGAGTACTATAACGGTACCTACCCTTGTTTCCTGAAAGGCTCATTCAATTCTTTGATCATCAGATGACAGCTGTTGTGATTGATTGAGAGCAGTGGTGGCCTAGTGGTAACGGCCGCGACTTACGATTTGTAGGTCTTAGGTTCGAACCAAGACAGGCGCTTTACTTTGTATCCCAGAGGTGGAAACATCAGAGGCTGATTATTTTGGAAACTAACCTTTTACGCGAGGTTCACAACATCGACGGAAGAAAGGTGTTTAGTGCTTTCCATTTTACAATAACTTTACTGTTTCCTTTTTCAATAAAATGCATGGCATTGTGTTATTTCGCTTCGCGCTCTTATGAGTTTTCCTTTCCACGAATGCCTACTTACTTGCATTTTGTAAAGTCTACCGCTGGCATTTAAAAAAATTTGATGCAGTCTTCGAGGTTTGCCGGTATAAAAGGTAATTCATTTTTTTATAAATATAATCTTTTATGGTAATACATATTTCAATCCAATTAAAACGTAAAATTCTAAAAATGTGGTTGAAATCTAAGGAGCAATTCCCGTAATTTTAAGAACGTTCGCATTCAAATCTCAGTCTCAATTTGTCGAAAATAGGTACCTTTAATTTCCCTACATATTTGACAAAGTTTATGACAATGATTGTCACTGAGATGAGATTGCGAATAGATTTTGAACGTTTTTAATTACGAGACGCCTTCTGGTGTTTTAAGTCCCAATTTTGCATCAGCGTTATAACATTGTCAAATCACTTGTCAAGTTACTCGATTGGCATTTGTAATCTTATATTTATTTATTTATTAAAACTTTATGCACAAGTAAAAAAATACTGTACAAAGGCGGACTTATTGCCTGAGACATTTTCTACCAGTCAACCTTAGGGTGATGCAGAGACAAAACATGGCAGGTGCAACAAAGGGGATAGATTATATTGACTAAGGCGAAGAAATAAGAGGGTTATGATTTTGGCGGGTACGTATGTATCTATGTTCATCTGTTCCCTCATAACTTATAAACTCCTTATCTTAATTTGAAAAATTAGGTATTGTTGGAAACTTCTTGATCGTCCGCTGCTTATAGGCTTTTATGACGTCACATTAAATGAATATGGCGCCATCTAGGACGTAAACCCATGAAATAAACAAAAACAAAACAAAAAGCCATAGGTACAAAATTGGTCAGGGTGTAGCCGTGGTTGCATGCCATTACAATTTTGTATGTTTTCCTGATGGTATACAGGCCCAGTGCGGGTTGGTAGATGTCACATGTCTTCAATTTTTTTTTGTTCTAGGACATGTCGGCTTCTTCTCCGTTTTGAGAGCACTGGTGATGAAATAATCACACAAAGTAAAGCGTCTGTCTGGGTTGAACCCAGACTCGTAAGTCGGGGCCGATACCACTGCTCTCACAAGGATTAGTTTGCTGGACATTAAGTCTGAATTACGTTTCAGAGGAAGGTAAATATAGTTTTAAATAACACCAATTGTAACATCAAATCGTATTGTAGCTAATAAATTGTTTTTGGTGTTCATAATTCAATTGTTTTTGAGGTTTTATTTAAATACTCACAAACTGCACAATATTATAGGAGTGTTGCTGTAGTGTAGGTACTATACGCGAACGTAAAAAACAAAATAAAATTATTAAGTAATGAGTTCATAAATTGAGACTTTGACATTTTCGAATTTCTTCTTTAAACGTTAAAAGCGAATAATGCAGAAAAAAATATCTAGGTAGCACAAAAAACCTGAACATCTCGCATTTCAGGCGATATCAACATCGTTATCTCTAATGTGCCTTCTATTACGTTTCTTTTAGTTCATAGAATAAAAAGGCTTTCTAAGGGGCAAGGGCACATGGAATACCTATTACCTACCCATTTGTAAGAATCGCTACTGCGGAGCATGAGGAACGATTCCCAGGTCGGGCAAAGTGTCATTGAACTTTTCCCTAAGGAATTTCTCAGTAGCATCCTCTAGTCTGGATTTGTGTCCAATTGGTGGCAGAAGGCTCGTCCCCTAGTACATGGAACTTAATCATCTTACATCTCACTAAGGCAAAATGTCGGTGTACCATAGGTAGCCTTCGCCTAACCCTTCCAGGAATACCAGCATGATGTTGTTTTGTTGTAAGAATATGACTATAATCGTATCTATTTATCCGGCCTTATAATCTAAAAATCTGTCAACGAAGATACGGGCCCCTCCGCATGTAGTTCGATACATTGGAATGAACTCCTATTAATTATTAACATTTTCGGACGGGCAAGTACACATCGGGATTAAGGACAGTTGTCAAATCGTGTTGTCATCCATTCTTAGCTCGAGCCCTAATGTAGATAATCGTAAGTAGTCCGTAGTAGATACGGAGTAGGATTCGCCCGTACCTTCGGCCGAAACAAATGATTTCGTTCTGTGAGAGTAGCCCCTAGCTTCGTGAATAAATTCGTTGTTTCGTTCGGACCGTCTAATTCTATCAGAACTTGATAGATTTTGATCAACCATTTCTAAAACTCGATGTGTCTGTCAACTGAACTGCTTGTACTATTTTATTATGTTTTCTCAAACTCAAACTCAACTCAAACTCAAACCATTTATTTCAAATAAACCAATTACAGGCACTTTTGAATTGTCAAGTTCGGTCGGTCAGAAAAATGAAGCTAGTTCTGTAGTTATAAATTAAACACTACTCAACTATATCAACTAATTTAAGAAAGCTCTTTAGAAGTAGTACTGCCAAAGTGGACTCATCTTTCATGTTACAGTGTTACAATAAAATACCTCCCCACATACTTCAACTGAATGAGACGAAATTCAAATCTTTTATAAAACGCATACTATGTAGGCGGCATTTAGATTACGATACCATCACGTCTGCGTAGTTTCGCAAAGTAATTTTAGTTGGCCCTGCATATTTTACAAATACTAAAATTTATTGGTACAGGTGGGGTACAAAAATCGTTAAGTAGGTAGGAAATGTTAAAATTAATACTCTGTGAATTCGGTTTGTTGACGGGCAGATAAATAACTGCGGGCTGCGAGCTAGAGTCGATTCGCTACTATTATAATTAAATTCAACGTCGCCAATATCTACGTAAAGCTTCCAAGCCAGCAGCGTGTAGACCCAAGAGATCTAAGATTGAAATCAGGTTAGTAAATTAATATTTTTCTTTGATTTGCTCAGTACCTACATAGAAGGCAAAACGTCTTTTTTTAAACAATAATAATATTTTTGTAATTTTAATGTTTATCCGATTGTTTTAAAATACCCTATTGTGGGGTTTAATAATGCTAATGTACAAGGGAGGTTTATGAAAAAATAATGTAAAATAATGAAACAATGTAATAGGGTCGCAGTAAACGCAGGTTTGACATTGACGTATGACGGCAAACAGCTGCCCCAAAACGTTTCTAGGATATAAGTACGTTTTAAACATAACATCATAATATGACGCCTGTATACCCAGAAGGGTTAGGCAGAAATGTACCTATAGTACATCCACATTTCGCCTCTATCGCCATAGGCTCTATTGCCATTAACCGGGCACAATTCCAGTCTCCGGGCTGCTACTGAGAACTTCTAGATAGAAAAACCCAATATCACTTTGCCCAACCTGGGAATCGAACCTAGGACCTCTTGCGACCACTAGACCAACGAGGCAGTACTGTTTTCATAGTGTGAAGATTAGATACTATTAAGATTAACCAGATTAAAAGTTATGACATTATTTAAGCGGCAATGTTCAAACAGTTATGGATACAACCCGCATAACTTTCGGCGCCAGACGAACGGAATCCAACGGGAAACCGGAACAGATTCCGGTTTCGCCGGATCCCGGTCGTCTGGCGCCGGTGATATGGTCGATATGGTTTTAAATTATTGTGAATTTAAAACAAAAGACAAAATTATCAGGAGTTTGTTCAAGGCAATACGGTTTAGTTTCCAATGACTGCCGTCACCGTTGAATGACGTCACCGCTCTTCTTGAAAGCCTTAGCTTAAGGCTATGTGTTGTGTGGGTGTCATACAGCGGCTATTTGACATCCGGTGGGAGAACCTAACTAGTGTAAGTAAACAACGAAAGTTTCAATGATTGACTCGGAGTCTGTTGGCTATTTATATACTTGAGTCTCATAAATTAAAGATTTTGATCAGTACATTTCGTTATATTATAAACTAGCTAATGGCTGGTACGCGTTGCAATGCCTTTTTAATTTTTGTTTTCAAACCAACCCTGTTTTAGATAACAAAACAACAACAACAAAGTACTCAAATCGATTAAGCCGTTTTTGAGTTTTAGCGAGACTAACGAACAGCGATTGATTTTTATATGTGTGTGTGTTGTGTTTTTTTTTGTGTGTGTTTGTTTCTTTCGCAGGTCTGCTGTACCTTTGTACTCAAATTGTAATTAAGTCGTATCCCTTTGTATTTTACTGTGTGTACATAAATAATAAAATAAATAAGAAGAAGAAGAAGATTAAAAATACGCACAACTTATAATACAGGGTGGAAGGGACATCGGTTGTGCGTCGATGTACCTTCCACCCTGTATAACCTACTTATAATTATCTGCACGGTTATGCTGTTTTCAGTTATGTAGGTACCTAGTTACTAATTCTATGTCGATTTTTCAGAATGTTATGCAAGAACTTAATATGACAAAAAAATGCTGTACCCAAAGGCAATTAGTTCAAAAGTTATGAGAATTTAGACGAAATTAAAGATATATAGATAAGACAAACCACTCACAGAACATTATCTTAATAAAATAGTTCATTCATGAGGCATCTAATGTCAAATCAATAAAACTCGGGCGCCGGTGGACAGCGGCTCGGCGAACTGTAAAAATTTAATGCCCCTGTACACTATCGATCCGACACTCTACGAGAATTTCACACCATCCACAGGTTACGCTAGTCAGGACTTATTTGCCTTATTCAATAGAGCGCACGGAGTTAGACACATTTATCGCGCACCAAATTTGAAACAAACTTGCTTTAACACAAACATCTTATCTTTCTTCTATTGAATCTGTATTCTAAATAAAATCTCTTCGAAAGGAGTCCCAAATAAAGCATGACCAGCCTATAATGTTTCCACTGCTGGGACGTAGGCATCCTCTCTGGGAGAGGTAGTGGGCCGTAATCCGCCATGCGAGCCCAGTGCTGGTTAATGAATGCCACATGTCTTAGTAATTTTTGGTTTCCTAGAACCAAAAATCAAACACACAAAAACATTGTGAGGAATCCGGCATGTCCTAACATTCCGAATTCTTTCACCGTTTTGATTAGTGGTGATGAAATAATTTACACAAAGTAAAGTGCCTGTCTGGGTTCGAATAAACGACCTACAAATCGTTTTTTACGGGCGTACTGCTAACAAAGTAATTATTTAAAAAAAAAAGTTAACCAAGCGCCACGTGTCGTGTGATCTTGTACGAGGTATGGTTGTAGAAACTCGGCGAATATACATACACTTGGCACTATTTTACCTAAAGCTAGATACTTATGTATTAAATCGATTGATACCATAGTTATATGAAAAAGTTGTGCTTCGCCATGCATGAGAACTTAACCTACTTAATTGTATGCATGTGCCTATGATTTAATTACCAACACTTACTAGTCTAGACATCGAAATATCTGTTATATCTATAAGCCTACTGTTTTTGTATAGCAATATGTCCGTTGTTCTTTTGGTATCTAAAGCACATTGCGCCAACACCTAACAGTTAACAATGTAGTAAAACCCAATTATTTTTAAAAAGTAACCATGGAGTTTCATGCCGGCTCTTCTCCATAGGAAACGACCAATTGGAACCGTGCACATAGCTTCTGATGTTTCCTAAGTGCCCATGTAGGTTTATGTGGAATAAAATATTTTAAGTCTGGAACTCTTTTCAAGTGATTTGAATGGCTTTTATTATTTCAGCCAGCTAATACCGCATTTAACTTATGTTCGGCGTTCTGTTAGGGTTTTTTTGTCTTGCTTAGCCTTTTACAAACCGGGTGATTGACATAAATCAAATAACAGATAAGAACTTTAAAAAAAAATTAGAATAGTTCCTATTTTATGGTATAGGTACAGTCGCATCAAAAATATGTTCGTCACCGTCGTCGGTTGTTTTTGTCTGCTCATAAAAAAGAAAAAAGATAACTGGTTTATTATTTTACCAAGTTAAAGCTCATTGGACGATAGATTGGATACTTCCTGATTCGCCACATTCCCGATTCACCACCCTAACAGAATACCTTCACAGAGTCTTGTTTCGCCAACGACGACATTTGACGTCATTTGTATATATTAATAGTGCGGCGTATTGTCAATACCGCAGAATGACATTCAGCCATCTTATTTACACGTCATATCTAATAAAAACCTGATTTAAAAAAGAAACGTGTGGGTTCGGGGCACCCTCGCGAAGTTCCTTATGCTTTTTCTACACCTCGTTTTTTTTTAAATTTTACGCAGCCGTCATTTTGAATTTTCATTTTGTCCTCACTATTGGCTTATGCACCCTCGAAAACCATAATGACACCGGTAAAGATAATTTTATAATTTAATTTTTTTAAATTTTAAAATAAAATCATTTTTATTTATAGGTTAACAAAAATTATAACAAGTTCAGCTATATTTTAACCACGTAGACATACAAAAGATACACACAAATACACTCACTTATAAAATAACATATTGGAGCTCACTTAAATTATAATATCCTTTCACCAGTAAATAGCTTCGAAATCTTTTTTTGTCTATTAGTTTTGGTTTTAGTAGTCTGTCCAACTCTTCTGTCGTTTGTTGAAGATTACTGTAACCATGCAGTAGGTAGACAATTTTGCGCATAAGTGCTGTCTTGGCTTACACTAGGCATAGCACGCTGTTATTTTGCCTATTGCGAGGACGTACCTAGACGTCTGCTAGACGTCTAAAACGACTCAGGCTTGTGTTCACAAACACAACGACTTCTAGTATGTACAGACAAGGTAATATTAATATTTTGTACTTTTTAAAGTCAACGTTTAAACACCGTTTAAATGCATGTTTTTTGTGCCTTGTGTCTCGGTTTCTTTCGCAGTGGAATTTCCCCAAAATATGACTCCATACCTTAATTTTGATTCTACTTTGCCATACTAAGCAGTATGAAGATCCGTGTAAGCAGTGTGATGATGAGAGGCGTCTCAACCTGTAGGCTTCCAATTTATTTAAGAGAGTAGGATAGTGTACATAGTCTAATGCGTGGGTCATACCACAAAATATACCGCAAGCTCCGGTAAAGAACTTCGTTACAAAAAAAACATAAAATGGCAAGGCAATTTTAGAGATTTGTGGTAAATGCTAACTCGACATTGGTAAGATATTTTTATCTATGTGATAAGTAAAATAAAATTTTCTATGCAATACTGAATCTGCTCAGTGCCGTATCTTCAAAAGGTTGTGTCTTGACTTGATAAAGGAAAGAATTTTAAAATACTGGGTGTACGTATTAAAACAGTCAAGTCGTGTAAATATTCGTGAGTTAAATAGTTGTTTTCTTCGAATTTATCAACTAAGACGTATTTCATAGAAAAGGTTACCGATTGTTTTGAAAGCTCACCCCGACTTTAGCAATCGGTGGTCGCAGGCAACGAAACAACAGATCAAAGACAAAATTAAATTACTTTCATTAAAACCTCCACAGTCAATCTGCTCTTCAATTAAAGTACCCAAAACGGCGATCCAGTATCGAAATTGAGTTGTGGCTCAAAATATTGCTATTATAGGCTCTGATTGGACAGGATTTCTATCGGGACTTATAAAGGCTCGACCCGGCCCGTCCACAAATAATTTTGCTAAAGACACAAACTGTGCCAGTGGGACATCAAAATCAGCTTTATGTTACACAAAATGTGTAATGGAAGTGGAGGGGCTATCGCTGTTTAATCTGTTATTGAATGGAACGACATGTTCTGCCGATAACCTTTTACCTATGGATGCTGATGCCTTTCTACAAATCGTCGTTTGTGGCTGCAACCCGCAACGTTCGTGTCACAGATTATGACGTGTTTTTTTATAAAACAATAGCTGGTTGCATTGTTTGTTTTTTAGGGCGATCATTATCTACGGTTACGTGTAAAATAAGAGTCAAAATATTTTATATTTCGATTTGGTGCTCCGTTGTTAAATTGTCGTATTAAAAACGATTATCGACCGTCATTCGTTTGACAAACAGGACCTCACTTGCCGATGAATCGATCCGCTAGGCAAATCTCTGTCATCCAAGCGTATCAGTTCAAACTATAGGTACTCAAAAACTAACATTGAGTAGGTAATAATTACATGTAACACTTAAAAAGAATATTAAATCTCCCTTGCTTAAACTCTCATACAGCCCATCATAGACTACGCTGATGCCTGTTATTTGGATGCCACCGAGGAGCTTTTAACTAAGCTTGAGTGTTTGCAAAATATCTGTATTCGTTTTGTTTTTAACCTTAAAAAGTATGACCTCGTTTCTAACTTTCGCAAGATACTCAAGTGGCTCCCTATTCGACTTCGCAGGAACTCTGGGATATTGTGTCTGCTATTTAACATACTCCACAACCCTTTAACGCCATCCTATCTGCGAGAACGCTTCCCCTACGCCCGTCCTTTCGATGCGCCTTGCAGGTCGCACCTTAGAAATCTCCTAAAATCCCCTCCCCACTCAACCGACTTCTACTGCTATTCTTTCTCTGTGCACGCGGTTCGGTTGTGGAATTCACTTCCGCCTGATAATAGGAACTGTCAAACTGTTGCTGTGTTTAAGAGGAGAGTGAAAGAACACTATCTTTCCACTGTGTCATAGTTTCATTTGTATAATATATGAATATATATTTATTCACTCTATATTTATATTTATTTAGTGATATTTATTTTAGAAGTATGTGTGTATGTTGGTATATTTTGACATTGTATGTTTATTTTTATATTAGTGAATTGTTTAGTTTTTATGTATTTTGTTTTCTCTTTTACTCTTACACACGTTGTCTACATCTATCATATACTCTCCTATTGCAGGTATGCTGGAAGAGATTTCTTTAGAAATAAGCATTACCTTTGTACGTACTTTTCTGTTCTCTTTATTCTTCTTGTCTGTATATATGTGTGTACATAAATGGATAAATAAATAATAAATTAAAAAGAAAAGTTATAAATTTATTTATCTTAAATGTTCCAATTGAATCTTCAACAAAAGCCACACCATCAAAGCCATCTTTTGCATCGAATACTTACTTACTTCGAAAACTGTATAAATATTTTTTTTTCCTAAGGAAAAAAAAAGTATAAACACAGCGACAGGGCATGGCATCATCTCAACAAATGCAGTTAGGCGCAATCTTCTCCTAATTCAGTCGCTCGTAAATCTCATCGCAAAATCTAGCCTATTTGTGGCTGACCGTGCTCTGCAGGCCGTCCTCTAAAACAATATCTTGTCTTAGCAATATCTGGGCTCTTATCTCTATAAAGGCACTCCGTTCAATATCGCATTCCCTTAGTGTTTCATTCAATTTAGCTGTGCCATCAATTTTATTTAGTTTATTATTTTATCAAAATAATATTTTAATTTGGATAGAATCAATAAGCTAGTTCAACTAGAACTAGCTTATTGATTCTATCTATCAGTTTCAAAACTAATTACTTTATCATTATAAGACATATAATTACGATGTGGAATAAAATACAATGAACTGCTATTTTTAAAGACACAGAGGTTAAAAAAATCACCATTTCATTCATCGGGTTTTATTACTAGAATCAAAATCATTTATTTAAATAACAGGCTTAAAGGTCACGTTCTTATATAATAATTATATGTTGCGCTATGTTTTGTCATTGATGACATACAAATATCAGTGAAGATAATATAAAATAAAGAAACAAAATTCACCACAGAAAAACAAACAAACCAAAACAAGAGCATATTCATGCATGCAATACATTGGATTTAGGTACAGTAGTTACAGTGTCTAATATCTAATCTGTCGTAATTATCAATTAAGTAATCATCTAGGGCATAGTAACATTTCTCAACTAATAACTTATGAAAACACTTTTTTATGGCATGCTTCTTACGACATCGGGTATTTTATTATAAATTTTGGGAGCAACACCTTAAAAGCTCTTTTCCTCATTAATGATGTACTGCATTTTGTCGTACATAATTGGTTTTTATATTGAGTACGGATTGGGGTCTTCTTAGCTGCTGACAATTGAGTAAATAAAGGCGGTTTTGATTTCACAAACAATGTAGTTTTCCGTGAACATAGAATTTTTCAAAAAAAGTTCGTCTGAACAAAATTCATTATTCTCTCTTGTAATAGTTTCTGTTAGGCGCTGCGTTCCCATCTCAAAAAATTAAACTTTGAAAGTCTTCAAAAGGTCACGTTTTTTTTTTTATGACCTAGGACAGTAGTACAAAACTGGTGCTGAGCAATTTAATGGATTTGTTGAAAAAAAAACAGGACATAGGGTAGAATGACCTTTCCCTTTACACTTTTACTATCGCGGGAGCGCGTAATACCGTCACGACAATCAAAAGGTCATTCAATAAAGGACATTTATTATTCGGAATTATATTCTTTAGATCGACCACCAAACAATGACAGAGCGTCCTTATTGAACTGAGAATGTCGTGTGTGAACAATGGTGTAGTGAATGAAAGAACCGATATGTAATATATATCCACCTATCTTTATGCAGTACGTATAAAGAACTTTTCGTAGGTTACAAATATTGCAGGTGGGTCGATGCTCCCTGTAGTATCTTCATTTAAAAATATATTTTACAGAACTACAATGCCTACTAGGCGTATATATTCAATTTATCAATACCAACCGTACCTATCCTTATATAACTGTTATGAATACAGAAACAATCTCTGTCCGTCTGTCTGTTTGTATCAAAACACGGGTACCCAAATGAACCGCTGAACAGATTTTAAGGGTGTTGAACTTTGTGTGGCAAAGTCTGAGATTGATGTTCAAAATAGAATCGTTTGGTATGACTACGTGACACGTCTACCGCTTATTATCATTCAAGCCTGCCATGGTCTGACAGAAACCGTGAACAGTAAATGTGGATAATCAATAATTTATTAGCTCCTTATCATTCGCTCGTAAATGTCGTCGAAGAACGACGTACTAACCTGAAGTAGTGGCGAGTATGTGTTACTCCATATTCCAGTTGTATTGCCTGTAAAAGTGTAAACCTTTCTTGTTTACACATAACGTTCCCAGTTTATAACGACGAGTTCATTATGCATTCTGTATAATAACAACTAGTGAATTTCGGTAGAATAACATTTTTGGATGTAAGATGTAAGTAAGTAAGTTACTAAGTAAATTTTTCAATAGAGTTTTGTTGAGCTAATTGTAGATTTTCGGGGAATTTATACCTTGCTTACAAAGTTAGGGCAAAATGCGTAAAGCTTACAAAAATAAAATACCTACTGTATAGATTATAAAGTTAATTAACGAGTTCAACGTTAGCATCAAAACAATATTGTTCCATTGGCATCAGATTGGCAAGGTAAAAAAACTTGATAAGTGGGTGCCGCACGAACCGAAGGATTGCCAGCGTGACGAACTCGTTGAGGCATGCCTTACATGCGTTGTTACAGGATTTTAAAAGGGTATAGTAAAAGGTATAGTAAAAGGGTAAGATAATATAGATTTAAAAATACTTTAATGAAAGACAATGAAAACCAAATTACCAATCAGTGCAATAAATTGAAATCAAAGAAGGTCGCGAAGGTCTCGAATCCCCTTATTTCATTAGTCTTGGACAGACTTAATTTATAATAATTGAATCATACGATTTTTCTCTGTCTCGAGAATTTCTGAGAATTTTATTATCCTTAAAATGATAAAAGGTACCTACCTATATTGTGAAAAAATCAGGGACAGGTGCGTTTTAATTGGTTGCTAAATTAATTCTGATTTTGTTTTTTCTTGGAAAACTTCGATTTTTTTTTGGAAATTTTCGTTGATGAAAACGTAAATTTGGTTCTTCTATAACGAAATAAGAAATAAGGTGAAAAATAATATGAAAACAGTCGAGAAAATAATTTTTAGATTATATCAATATCTAATTATGTACCCATAAAAGACTCTATTTATGGAATTAATCCGTCTTAGATGGATTTGGACTTAATTGTGTTATAGTTTGGTATTATGTATTTCGTATTGACAACAAGAATAGTACTGCAAGTCACTCATAATCCATTCTTACTCAACAACAATCGAAGCAAGAGTAGAATAAGAATCATAGATAGATAGATTGTATCAACAAGCCAGCATATCGTCCACAAGTCGCGCGTGGAAAATTATTATTGTTCTCGTTGTTGTTTTTGTTTAGACTAACTCAATAGATATCTCTCTCTCTCTCTCTTTGGATGTTATTACTAATAAGTCGTTTATTTATTTTTATCCTTATTTTGCTACATTTTTGAATATTTTTATAAAACAACTTAAAAAAAACATTTTAAAATATAAAAAATAGTGGTCCGCCGGTAGCGGGAGCAGGGTCCAAGCTACTGGTGGTTAGGGCTCCAGAGACAGGACCCTCCTCACAATGCGAGCCGTATCGAGGAGTACTGCCTTCTGAATCAGGCCCTTGATCCAACCGCCTCACGAAATCCTCGAGAGATGTTGGTCGAGACTTTTTGCCATCAGGCCATTGGCCGATACGACATCGGCACAATGACAGCCGAGCTCACATTCCACATGTCAACAACCTCGTGTGCTAAGTCGAGATATTTAATTTGTTTCTCTTTCTCAGCTTTCACGAGGTTCTCGTCATGTGGAATGGTAACATCGATAATCATTGTGCGGCGCGCTAATCGATCTATCACTACTATGTCAGGCTTATTAGCGATAATAGTCCTGTCAGTAATGATAGACCGATCCCAGTACGGCTTAGTACCAGTACAACGTGACAAGGTCAATAGGTTAACAAGGTTATTATTATTATTATTCATTTATTTGCATAAAACATGGTATATAAAGGTGTTACATGAGTAAAGGATGCGATCATATATGTTTTGCTTAAGACTAAAGCATGCAAAATGATTAAGACAACTTATGTTCAAGGTATTCCTAAATGCTATAAAAATTATTTTCATTTTGCCATTTAAACAAATGAATTGTAAACATTCTACTATTTAGTAATTTCAGTTTACATGATAATTTGTTATATATTCGTACAGCCATAGCCAAACAGCTTTTACTATAATTTGTTAATCGAGGGATTTCATCTAAAACAAGTCTAAATTTGTCATGCCGATTCCTAGAGCTTACATCTGCTGCTGTTCTGAATAGATCTTTGTGTTTCCATACAAACATACATGTTTCATATAGATATAATGGGGGTAGTGGAAGCAGACCAAGTTTTTTTAAAATATTGGTCGACAAGATACGTCCTGGGGAATGCCCTGAATAGCTCGAACACATTTCTTTTGGGCGAAAAATGCTCTGGTATGGTCGGTACTATTTCCCCATACAATTAGTCCATATCGCAGCGTAGACTCCACATATGTGCGATAGGACATTACAGCTGCTTTCCAGTCTATATGTTCGTCTATGATCGTTCTCAAAAACTTAGTTTGTGCTACTTGTTGAAATTTTTGATATGTTCATTGTAAAGTTAAATTTGGTTTTGAGGTATTAAGGTTAATAGATGAATTATTATTATTAAGCCAAAATATATGATTTTAAATTGTATTGTTAATATCAGTTTCATGATCAATTATTGATTTACATTTTTTTATCAGTACTAACAATTATCGAAATGTCATCAGCAAACAGAAAGCATATATGATTAGTCACGTCAACAATATCATTCACATAAAGGACTACTATTTCATAAGAAGCCGTACCCGATGAACTTTCCCATCGGCAAAAAATACTTACTTCCATACAAACATCTGCTTTATTTTTTAACCGTTTTAGAGGACGAACTTTCAAAAATCCTTCCTTAGAGCAAGTTTTTCGCGATTTTCGACTTATCTGGTACTCAAACCTCAGTTGGTCACTTAAAGATTTTTAAAACCTATAAGAAACAGGATCGTATGGCATGAAAAAAAGTTTTTTTGAAAATTACCCATTTTCCAGTTCACTGTTTTTTTTTTTCAATATCTGTGAATGCCGTTTTAAACTCTCAAAAGTTTATGCATAGTCTAGGAGACTATCCACAAACCGAGACCGTTTTCCAGTACCTAACTACAACGATTAAGGTAAGTACCTACCGATGCTGCCCCGTCTAAAAATTGTATTAGTATTGTCGAGTTCTTTAATATCTGAGCATGAAAATCAAAAATATATAGGCATTGGTAAGTTTCATCAAACTCGAAACAGCTTTGCTCTTCAATAAATTGTAAACAATCTGTGTGACATCACAAATATGTGACTACATTTTAGAGACTCAAAATTTACGCAATCCCTTGTTCATAATATTCAGCACAAAGTTAGGTTCACAAAAATCTATGCAATTTTTCTATGAAAAATATCTTGACAATTTGAAATGTATCGAAGTTTTAAACAAATGAGTCGAAACGGTATAGTCATCGTGGGCACTTTTTTTTGGGTGGGAAATAATCAAACGCTCTGGGTGGAGCGGGAGAAGTCATTTGATTATTCACACCCGTGTTCCTTCAGTTGCCTGTGCCGGAGCCATATCTCTTTCGAACAACCTACGACCCTGGCAGGCATCAGCCCCATCGAACCCCGTCATTTAGTGCTGACATCTCTTTGAGGCGCGCGTGGAACACGATGCGCCGTCGACCCGGGCCTGGTCCTTACCGGACGAGCGAACCATTGCTCGCTGTCCGTAAGCGCCCAGGGCTGTGATAAGGGGCGTGAGGGTGCAAGGTTCTCTCCCTAACAGATCCCATGGCGGCAATCAGGCAAGGAGGCTCCTCACAGGAGACCCTGCGGTATCCCCGGATCAGCCGAATTGCCATGACCCTTTGGGCTGGCTGGTCGGCGCCTCGTCTTCGGTGACCCTAAGTTTTCCTAAAACTTAATGAATCAAATAATACAGCTCTCTCTTAGAAATTATAATTAAAATATTTGTGCGCCGTTGACGGCAAGACATAGCGGCGTTCATTTTTATTAATATTGACATCTACATGTCGATTCTGCAAAAACCTCACCTTTAAAACTTAGGTGAAGTGAGCGTGGAGTGAGCTGTCAGTGCCACTGATACTAGGGATTGACCAAAACGGGATGTCACTGACAGCTCACTCAGACTTCACGGTGAGAGCTTTACAGAATCGACTTGCTGTACTGTGTGCACTGTACTGTACTGTGTGAATGTTTACCAGTGTTCTACATATAAAAATATTTGAATTTAAATTTGTAATTCAAATTAAGAACGGCAACAATGCATTATTACTCGTACTTCTGCACCGACAAGCAAAAATAAATTTTATTTTAATGAGTATTTAGCCTCGTTGGTCTAGTGGTCGCAATCGCTACTGCTGAGCATGAGGTCCTGGGTTCGATTCCTAGGTCGGGCAACGTGTTATTGGGTTTTACTATCTGGAATTTCTCAGTAGCAGCCCGAAGTCTGGATTTGTGCCCGGTAAATGGAAATAGGCTCGCCCCCTATTACATGGGACTTAAACATAACTGGCGAAATGTGGGTGTACTATAGGTACACTTCTGCCCAACCCTTCGGGGAAACAAGGCGTGATGTTATGTTATGTGTTATGTGAGCATTCAGTTGAAACTTCAAAGCTGTATAGATATTTACGAATCCTAGGTTGTACCAAATATATTGAAATCTAGAGTATTGAGATATTTATGTTCCGAAGACGGTAGTGCAGTCAAAGATATCTGACTAACCGTAACATATTTAAGAACAGTTTTAATGATAACATATTGATGTCTAAGTTTGTATAGAACTTTATGATCATTTTAACGCTTACAATATTTTGAAATATAGTCACTGCCAATATATTAGTGAACTCGACTCTGTACCTACGTACAAATAATGTGGAAACTTTCGTTAAAATCGAACCTTTCGTTCGAAAAATCTTTGGCTTTTTGTAAAAATAGGCTGTTTTTTTAGGTGGTCGTATGTTCTTCTTTCTTTCAGCTATCTTTTGTGGAGTTCACTGTATAGGATGGGGTGCCCTGTGTTAGTCGAATACTAAAGGCAAAAGTCCGTAGTACCTAAATACACACGTTACACACAATAGTTGATCTTGGAGCTGTAGTGGAAATCCACGGGAACGAAAACAGTTTTTTCAGTTGTTGGCACATGAAGCAGAGTACAGGCTTTATAAGGCAGGCTTTTGTAGGCTCTTATATGAAACATCGAGCTTTAAAAAGAGCCAGACGACTACGACGCACTATGTTTATAGTCGATTTTTTACTTAAATTTGATACGCCATATTTAATTAAAGCCGTGTCTTGATTTTTATTCAACATGCTGTTTTTTTATTCAAACTGTTCAGCCTATCGCAATCCGCTGTTAACATTTGTCATATATCCGATGAGACCTACTCAAAAACGTAGAATAGACTCGTAACTCGACACAGATCCCTCGAGTACTTTTAAAATTACCTTCATAATCTCTATTTACCCCGGGCAAGCCGTAAAACTACTATAAGGTTTAATAACAATAAATTAAAGCTGTAAAACACGTTATGGCATGTTCAGGTGGGACAAACTTGAGCGTAACAAGGCACGGCTGCTTGTGACTGGGACCAATGAATGCCGAAATAGGGTCCTCCGTAAATTGTGAGAGATGTCATGTAGGCAGAGTTGAGAACAATTATAGCGTACATATATGAGCTATGGGAGATGGTGAGTCTCATTTTATGGATTTTTGAATAAATTATTCCTGTACTTGAAGTGTTTTGGCTTGCATATTAGGTTTGTTTGTACAATTTAACGTAGACTTTTGGAGTGAAATAAATACATACTTAGGTGTGTCGTCGATCTAACGTTTTGAAATTTAATTAATAATCATCTGGTTCGTATGTTATCTATCTACTTCTAGTAGTGTACCTACTTAAGTAAGAACTAACGAAGATGTTCCAATTAAAGTCTGGAATATCCAAAAATGTGCTGTTATCTTAAACTACTAGTATATAGGGATAATATTAAAATACCTACTTACTCAAGCAGATATTATATATAACCTAAATAGATAAGGCTAAAATATTTCATTGAAATATATAAAAAAACGAAATGATAAAATACTTAAATAAATTAAATATTATAAGAATAAGAAAAAGTAGCAGTAAAATAAAGAATTCATATATAATACAAAACACAAATAGGTAACCGCTGTTCCTTCTATCTCCTACTATGCTGTGCCGACAAGGTCCATAAATTAATAGTAGGTATAATTAATTTTAAGCCTACCAACTGTTTTACCAACATTATGGAATACAATAAAGAATTGAGAAATATATTTTGATCGGGTGGATACTTATTGCGAGCTATCTGAACATAATGAAAAAGTCATTCTTTGCATGAATTTTGACATCGCGCCGTAGAATTATCTACAGTCTGTCATTTTGTCTTCCGTTTCTCCAATAGCCGTGCTATATTTTGTTTTGAAGAATAGACAAACTGACTCTGTCATGTCTATTCTTCCGTCGATCAAACTCGTTTCTATGGTTGTCATGCTACGTATACTGAAGTCAAAGCTAAAATGTCTCTTAATTAAAATAGCCTGTCGTAACGAAAGGTACCTAAATATTGGGTATGTTTTCACTTTAATTATGGAGGGAAGTGTTTTCATTAGAATACGGTTATCGCCACGAGATATTGGGGCAAGGTCGTCCCCTGTTTACAGTTTATGTTAATTAAGTTTCTACATTCTTTAGTCATACCTAAGTATGTATCTATAATTGCACAAACTATAGTTAAGTTACGTACCTAAGGTCTTTGTATAATATCAACTATGTTCTTAGAATTAACGTGATTATCATAACGAGGTCTTAACGCAATTAGTCTGTTACGTTCTTTAAATAAAGTTCTAAGCTTTACTGAAGTGAGCAAGATGGATACATGAGTATGTATCCTGTATTTTCGGCGTGATACGACCTGTGCAATCCACATAAAAATATAACTACCGAACTGCTGAACTATTAAAGCTACGACTGTAAGCTTTTAGAAATTAAAAACATTTTAGCAAGGGTTGCCAAATAAAAAAAAAACAAAGTTGGTGTTTTCGAAGCCATCGCCTGTAAATGGCAAAAAAGATATAGAAATACAGTAGGTAAGAACGTTTAAGAAAAAAACAGCCTTTTTTCAGCAGTAGATTTAGCAACACATTTTTTGGTCAGAAAGAGCACCAACCAGAATTACATTAAACTGATTTATTTCTGAATAAAAATTTCAAAAACAGATTACGTTAACGCGTTTCGTTTTACAATTATTTAATAAAATAAAGGTTTTTTTTTATTTTTATAAATGGCATCTCGCAGGTCAACCTATGAGGTTGTCGTCTGCTTAGACGGACTTGCCTGTGGTTGCCCTAATAAATTAAGGCCTCCAGCCAGGACTTAAACTTATGTACTAACTTAAAAACTAAGCGACAACGCTAAGGGCACCCCCTGTGGGGTACGAACCTCGGCTTAGGGCGTCGCTGGAAGAGGGCAGCAAGGGACTAGCTGGATCAGGATTTGAGTGATTTAGGGACGAATTTAAAGCTACATGCTCAGCGGCGCGGGCTGGCTCGAGCAAGGGTCGGGAGGGGTAAAATAAAGGTATCTTTTCATCAAAAATATAGTCGATCCGCCTACAATTGTTTCTAGAAATATAGTATATGGGCCTATAGTAAAGTAGGTCACTATATTGTATAGTAGTGTTGGCAACCCTAGCCGTAACATAAGAATTATGTAAAAGTATGTTAATTAAAAAAAAAAACTGTTTCCGTGCCTAAAAGTCTGACGTTTTTTCGAGCCATCCTGAAACAACAGGATGGTTTTTAGAATCGGTATGAGGCTTCCACAGACCAGGGAAGCATCGCACAATGCTCTATACGAGCAGGCCTACATTTAGCAGTGGGTGGAAAAAGGCTGCCAATGATGAAAATGATTTGCGACGTCACCGTTGTGGAATAGGCTGTTTGCGATTGAGTACGACGCTTGAGTTGCCCGGTGCCGGACTTGCTCACGACCGGTATCGGGATCGCGTACAGAGCCATCTTGCAACAGACCCGAAAGCTTTCTAGAGTTACGTCAGATCAAAAAAAAGTAATTCGAGCCACTATAAATTGAATAAGGACGGACGAATCATGTCGGACCAAGAATGCACACAGGAGTACTCCTGCTAGCACAACTGCGGCGCAAAGCGGGGCGTGGGCGCGCCTCGGTCGTCTTGAGGTGTCCATGGTGCGCTGCGCGCTCGCCCGTTTGCTACCAAAACGCTCAGTCGGACCGGATGGCATATCACCCTTTATCCTTAGCCTGAGATAACCGCATGGTGTTTAATTGAACCCTTACTACACTTATTCAATGTCTGCATTGCTACAGCAACACATCCTGATCGTTGGAAGCTTAGCCGAGTGGTGCCGGTGCCGAACGATCGCGGAGGTACGGAAGCAAGTGACTACAAGCCTGTGGAGGTTTTAAGCGCTCCTGCTAAAGTGTTCGAGCCAGCCATTCACAGCTGTTTACAAACACAGGTGAGCGTACATTAATTATCTGATGCGCAACACGGGTTCCGCCATGGTCGGGGTACAACAACAAATTTACTTCTTTTACCAGCTGTCTTACCAGCTTTTGACGCAGGTTTAAAGGTAGGTGAAGCCTATCTAGATTTTGGGAAGGCGTTTGACACAGTGGATAATGATGTGCTGCTGTTAATATTAGCCAACATGGGTTTCACACCGCACCCTATTCAATTCCTCGCCGATTACCTACACGGCAGATGCAATACGTTGACTGTAGCTGACGCTTTTCTGAGATTTATTACACGGGATCGGACGTTAGCCAAGGTAGTAATCTTGGGCCGTTCCTTTTAATCCTCGTGGTGGACGACTTACCGAAATTAGTAAATGAGTCAACTTGCCTAATCTTTGCTAATGATTTTATTTCTTCTTTATTCATGTAGTGAAGCAAAAAGCTGATCATGACATACTACAGCAGGATTTAGATCGAGTCACTAAGTGGAGCCAGGAAAATAAACTAAATTTCAACGTGGAGAGATGATCTGTGCTTTCGTTCACCAGCGCCGCGCCCCGCGTCACCATGAGTAGAAGGTAAACCGCTGCAGCGGAGGACAAAGATCTGAGCATTCGATTCACAGCTGATTTGTACTTCCGGAAACATGTCGTAGAGGTTTGCAAAAAGTAATACCATAACCTAGGTTTTGTTTTGCGACAGGCAAATGAATTTTCAAATATGATTGCTTTAAGAGCCTTGGTTCGTCCAATTCGTCGTCCAATCGGCATTGGTAAAGAACCACTTGGAGTACAATGCGGCTTTTTGGAGTCCAAGGGAAGCCAAATACAAAACGATGCTAGAGCGGATGCAAAATAAGTATATTAGGTTTATGTATTTGAGTTTACATGGAGTATATCCTGGATACCCATTGCTGTATCCAACACTATTAATTTTGGGAATGGTTCGTAACTATAAATTAGTAATTAAGCGAGAACTAGCACTAGTCACATACTTGTTCCATGTAATGAGGGGTAAAACATTATTTGCCACACTTCAGATAATGGGGATGATGACAATTTTTTGAAATCTTTATTTCAATAAAATGTTTATTTCCAAATAGTCCAAATAGTATTACAAGCGAGTATAGTATTACAAGCAAGTGTAAAAAGCTTAAAAAACTGCCAAGTTATAAACGTTTTAAAGTAAGTGTTAGACTAGGACAGCACCATCGTAGAAGTGAAGTTACGACTATGTAACTTCATACTAGCGCCGTACATTGCCCGTACCGCGCCTTATCTAATTTTTACTATGCCTTAAATTACATTATTTTGACGAACATTTTTAATAGTAGTCATCATCTCAATTCGGCTGTGCGTGCCAGACGAGTATGTGGGCAAGCGGCCACCGCCGCGGCTGCTGGTGGTGCCGACCGCGCTTACCAATCTGCTTCAGCGCGCACCGCAGACGCGCGTGCTATGCACGCTCAACGGGGTAGCCGATAGAAACGACTTGTTTTACTCTGGCGACTTTTAGAGTGTTGTGTTATAATTAAGTTGAAATTAGGTGTTATGTTTGTTTATTTTATTGTGAATTTAGTTTATAATTAACTGTATATTTATACTTTACTATCGTATAAGGCCAACCTGTAAAGATAGATTTCAGGTTTTATAATTAATAAATAAAAATGTATGTTTATTGCTGTACGAGGGCCGATTTTATGATTCTTACGCCAATCGATTTGTCTTAATCTTGCGAGTGTCACAAAAGACTTGACAGTAATAAAATTCAATATGGCGACAACCAAACCTATGTTGTGCAAAATTAAAGGCGACGAACTATGTCAAGTGCGGAACTTATAATTGAATAGGTCTTTGAAGATCATCTTTAGGTTTCTCTTGTCATTTTTCATTCTGAATGAAAATTTATGATCTATTCGAAGTTAGTTGGTTTGTTGGTCTCACTTTTTTCAAAACTTTTAATAAAGCTGTTAAAAAGTCTTAAAATTGTAGTAGGTTGGGTAGGGTATAATAGTAGTAGGTATTAATAACGTGAAAAATAAGAATTATTAACTAAAAAGCGTAAAATAAAAACAGTTCATAGAAAAAAAAACCTGACTGCGTAAAAAGTGAACTTTAAAAAAGATTGAAACAAGAAAATTTAATATAAGAGGTTGAGTACACTTAATACTATAAACAATCTCATGCATTCATTTCTTTATATTTACTTTTTTATAAGTTCGATTCCCCCATCGTATAAGTCTTAAGTGTTCGTCATCTGGGTGCTTATTCCTTCAATATTTTATTTTTGTTGAGACATTGACGTTTAAACTTAGACAGAATTTGTCTAAAGAAAGCTTCGGTGTGATAATTTGACGCCTGACAAACCTTACGCGCCTATTAGTTATAGTTTCATATGAGGTAGCAATGTTATCTTTCCTTCCCTTTCTTTAAAGCTTCGCATTTTATGGGTTTCGTGTTCAATATCGCACAAAGGGCCGGTTAATGGCCGAAGAAATAACAATAAAAATTACTGAAATCAATTTGTAGCCCGGACGTCAGATGTTGTACGAAAAAGTGTTTTTTTTTTACAACTTTTTGTTTATTTTAAGACAATGAAATGTATCTTAATTAACAGCGGGGATTTGGAGTAAAAATACATAACTTAAAACATTGTTTTAAGGAACTTAGTTTGCTCACTCTACCGTCTACATAAATGAAATGGAAGTGTTTGTTTTTTTTTTTTTGGAATGGCATCTCGCAGGTCAACCTGTTTGGTTGTCGTCTGCTTAAGCGGACTTGCCTGTGGTTGCCCTAATAAATTAAGGCCTCCAGCCAGGACTTAAACTTAAATACTAACTAAAAACTAAGCGACTACACGCTAAGGTCGCTGGAAGACGGCAGCAAGAGACTAGCTGGATCAGGATTGGAGTGATTTTGGGACGAATTTAAAGCTACAGGCTCAGCGGCGCGGGCTGGCTCGAGCAAGGGTCGGGAGGGGCGTGGATTTGGGCGTCGCGGCGGTCCTCGGCAGCGAGGACGGTAGGACGGCGATCGGGTTTTGCGCTTGTGTAAAGTGCTGGCGGCCTTACTGCTCTCCTGGAGGAGGGTAGTGGCGTCGTCGGGGGCGATTAGGGTATGCCTTGGTCGGCGAATACTGCTTATGCGGGAGGGAGGGATTTTGGTGTTTTATGCCACAGTCAAAGAAACGCTTCGATTAGCGTTTCATGAACTGGTTTATGGTAGGCACTTTAAGGTCGACGTGGAGATTTATATTACGGACATAGAAGGGGGCACTCGTGACCTTTCTGAGGAAACGGTTCTGGAGGGTCTGCATCTTATGGAGATGACGTGGGTGAGCGTGCGCAACTATAACGCAGGCATAGGTCATGATGGGACGGATGACTGCGGTATAGATGCGCAGCTTGCATTTAAGTAACAGTTTACTACGGGCTGTCAGTACAAAGTAGAGCCTGCTAAGAGCGAAGGAGGCGCGCGCGCGAACCGCCTTAATATGAGCCTTAAAGGTAAGGTTCTGATCGAGGATCACGCCTAGGTATTTGGTTTGCTTCTCCCAAGGGATTGGCTTGCCGTACATAGTGATCGGGCTGAGGGAAGTGTTTGTTCACTGTTACCTGCATTTATATGAAAAACTGTGTTCCCGCCGTTATCAGAATACCATTAATGTATGGCTCTAAAAATATATTACAGTATACCAGCAGCTATAATATATATACTATATTTAAAAGGTCTTTGTTTAAAGTCCTTTTTAGATAGATAATAGTACCCCATCACTGAGTTTGCTACTGATAAACAATACCAGCAGCTATCAGACATAAAGAGTGTCTTAGATCCTTTAAGAGGTCTTTGTTTAAAGTCCTTTTTAGATAGATAATAGTACCCCATCACTGAGTTTACTACTGATAAACAGAGGTCTGACGATTCCAAAATGCTAATTAAACACATATGATTTAATTTGATTGATTAAGTATGAATGTGTTTATTTATCTTTTGTGATGACCTGTTTACATAGTGCACATATTGAAGACAATCTAATATCTGCAACGATACCTATGTTTAACAAAATAAACGATTGATTGATTGATCGATAACAATATCTAACGCATTCTTTGCCCGAAGAATTCTGCAGAGGTGTACCTTTAGCAGGCCCACTTTTCGACAGTTATTTTTAAATCCTATGTAATAGGGGGCGAGCCTATTGCCGTCAGCCGAGCTCAAATCCAGACTCTGCTGATACTGAGAAATTCTAGATAGAAAAACCCAATAACACTTTGCCCGACCTGACTATATGCTCAGCAGTACCGCATGCGAACACAAGACCAAGGAAGCAGAACAAAATAGCATACGGTATAAAAATTGCCCTGCAACAATTATAGAAAATTTATCGATATCAGTAGTAGCTGTTGCATGCGGGGTTAGGTTAAAAGCAACACTAGTTACCGTTAATAACCTAACTGCTAACCTCGGCTCCGATAAAGGACGTCGGATTTCAAACACAAACGGCGAAATGTGGTGTTAAGTTCTATTTAGGGTAATTTATATTTAGATTAAAAAGTGCTCAACATAAACGTCTAAAATAGTGGACAACTTTTTAGAGAATATTATTTACATTAAAATTCCTCTGTTAAGCGAAATATGCGTAGGATCCCGGGTTGACACATGTTATTATTGTGTCGTATTACGTTGGATGGTGAGGTCGGAATTTAAGTAATTACAAGAAAATTTTCTACCGTTTTTTAGGATAGCACTTTCTAATTATACGGAGAAACATTTACTTTTAGAGGTTCTGTAAAATTCCTTGTCTGTGGACAAGGAATTTATGCTGGTTTTAGTAATTCTGTTCGTGTGTATCTTTATAAATTTAAGTCGCATTTCGTGTGTGTCTATGTGCCCGCGTTGTTCTTCTAAATAATGATTTTATTTTTTTTTAAAAATTAGCGCGTTCAAACAAACAAACTTTAGATTTATTATTAGTATTAAACTTATATACATAAAGTAATCCATGTTTTGTCAAGACGTAAAAACCGGGCGAGCCGGGGCGAGTCGCCAGCGGAGATTAAAGCACACAATTTCTGTCTAATGTTTTACCAATTACAAATAAAATAACAAAACCTTTAGACATCCTTTTTATCGAACAATTCCAAAGAATACGACCATTATTACGGCACAAAAAACTTATAAGGCGAACCATAAAAGCTTTGACTGATGTCAACTTAATGGTTTCATAAAGATGGCACAATTTTCCGGATAAAGGCAAGTGTAGGCATTGTCTTTTATGTCGAAGGCCTTTTGAAGAGCTTGCCTCGGCCTACTAACACGTCTTCGCTGTTTTAAGCGGCGATTATGAGCCGATTGCCATACTGGATATAAAATACGTTAACCACTCATCGTACACTTATTTAAATATGTGTTTCGAATAGATTATGCCGCAGTGATATATTTTGGCGTTATGGCTAGCTAGTTGACTAAAGACTAGTCGTGTAGTATTCATAATAAGGCCATTCGTTCTTAAACCCTATTTCAGCAATCGAACTGTTTTGTCTCTATCTATCAAGTTAAAATGAAGTTTGACGGAAAGGGACAAAACTAACTAAAATAGTTTCTAGAGCGAACGGATTTATTATGAAAAAGACGGTAGGACTCTTTGTATACGAACGTTTTTCTTGCCGTGAAAAACTACGGTTTATACGCCGTGTGTACGCTCGGTCGTCAGTGTTGTATGGATCATTATGGAAGCTTGTTCACAGACACGTTTTTTCTACAAGTAAATAAACTTTGCCGTGTTCAAAGGGCCCTAAGACCAAAGATGACTAAAACCAATTGTAAAGAGTAGTATACATAATTATTCAGGATCAGTGGTCTTACAACTATAGTGGTTTAACCCCAAAATTGTATTGAATATTTTTGGGCTTTCTCATTGTTCTGCATAATCTATCTAGGTACAAAGATATAGATCTAGATACATAGATGTATAGTTCTACGTTAATTTTGGTTAGCTTTGCCCAACGAACCGTGAGCCATGCTTTGGCTCACTAGCAACCGCATCAACTAGTTTGTCTGTCGGCAGACCGTGAGCAGTTTAGGTTACCTACCTATTAATAGCCCCTTGGCTATAAATATTTCTGTAAATTGATAATATCAATGAAATATGTGGCCCTTGTACCATGTTACTTGGGGTGTGCACAAAATGTTTTTCTCGCCCTTTCTCGGTCAGCCGTCACTTTATCATTCATTCACTTTTCATTCATCTTCCCTCACAAAATGCAGCTATAAAATCTTCGGTCTATCTCTCCTTCTTCATGCAACAACTTTTAAGCCCTTCAATCACCTAGTCACATGCGTTTCGTCGCTCCTCACCTTCACCCCTTCCACTTTCATTCATCATCATCCTCTTCATTGTACGCATATTAATATCTAATAAAGCAATAAGATTACGTACTCAAGCAAATGTTTCAGCGCAAATTTTTGGAGCCGATCGCGATGCTATATTTAGAGCGAAATCTAAAGACTGGTAATGAGAGGCGCCAAGTGTAATTAAATAAGTTCAGTTTCTCTGAAACGGTCGTGACGTAAAGCAAGTCATATGTTCGCGTAAACGTACTTACAGAAAAGATGTTGTACTAAGAATTGGAGAATTTATAAACATCACCACGCCTGTTAGCTCCGAAAGGGTCAGGCAGAGGAGTACGTGTAGTGCACCTACGTTTTGCAGGTCATGTTTAAATCCCATGTAGTTGCCATCAACCGGGCACAAATGCAGACTCCGGGGTGCTAATGATAAATTTTAGATGGAAAAGCCCATATCACTTTTGCCCAATCTGGAAATCGAACCCAGGATCTCATGCTCAACAGTGGTGCTTGTGTACACTACATCAACGACGCAGTCTTAGTTCTTAAACTAGATAATTCATTGTTTGTGCTATTTATATCACCAAAGTTAATTTTGAGAAACAAAGGCAGAATAATTTGTTTAAATTAGAATTGCACTAAAAGGCTTTTGAAGGGGACACAAAGTTTTATGAAAGGTTCATTAAAGTTTAAGTGTCACGAGAAAAATACTTATAATAATATGGTATATTAATGGAAATATGCAAAACCAAAAAAAGACAAATAAAAGTTTAGAGGGGGAGTGTTTGTAACAGTACTTAGGTGCTTACAGCTTAAGTAGTCAAGAGTCAGGGACACTTTTACTCGTAAAGAAAAAAGACTGAGTACTTTGGTCAATCTGCGTCAATGCGATTATTGTGCGGTTCGGTCTACATTTTTGTTATATCAAGTTCGCCTTAAACTTTGAACTTTACTTCACGTTTGTTGTTTCCTGTTGAAAGGTAATTATCTCTTTATTAATAAAAAATAAGTTAAAGTCCGCTCTGGTTCAATGTTACTTGTGCTTAAGAAACTTTTTATTTTGATTCAGGTATCAAACAAAATAATAAATTATAGATTAAACAATTTTTTTTTCAATGAAGGTACCTCGACAATATTGATGTTTTATTTCTATTTATTTGTTTTCAAGTACCCCCTTTCATTTAAATCCAGTCTCCAAGTTACACAACTACGCGTATTACGAATGCTACGCGGCTACGCGATTTTGCATGCTACGAGACCACAAAATGGTTTCGCGTAGCGTTCGTAGCAAGTCGTAGCGACAGCTTCAACTACAACGATTTAAAAATGAGTTTTGCATGAAAATGATTATCTGCCGTTTTCATTGCTGGCCTAATATACGTATAACCAATTAGGTAATAAAAAAACATTCACGTATACCGGACTTCATAAACACCAATAATGTCTTTACTGAAGTGCTAATGAATAAAAGTGGTATCAATTTCCAAACGGTCATTAAGGTACAGCCATCAGTAATTACTGCTGTTAAAATTTCTGGGCGATTCCTTATCTCATTTAGTCGCTGATAGACGGCCACGGAGGCGTCGGCATTCGCTTGATGAGCCCTTTTTAGTTACAGGTAATTCCACGCTTAATGAAGTACGACGTAGCTACTTCAAATGATGAGTAACACCATTACAGCCGGTTTATTTGTTACATTCGCGTTTTGTTTTTTATGGAAATTGGGTGTTTGACTTTAGTTTTAATTACGACGCTATTAAGTCACAATTTTAATCAGTTTCATGAGCCTTTTGCTATCGCACGTTTCGGTAAAGTAAAAAAAGTAGAAAGACCTATTTTGCTTTCGTCCCGTTTGTGGTTTTGTCTATACACTTTACATTGCCCGATGAAAGAAAAGGAATAAATAAAGGAAGGAAATACATTTAGTTAGCATAGACTAAAAGGCTTTAATATAAAGCAGATATTAGTTAGCACAGACTAAAAGGCTTTAATATAAAGCAGATATTAGTTAGCACAGACTAAAAGGCACACAATATAATATAAGGCAGACACAAAATATAAATTGTAAAATAATATGCACACGATACGGTACCTTTAATAAAATATAAAGTTCGGATAAAGTACCTTTTGGTTGTTGACCACAAAAACGAGCTAACGCATAAAACATTTCCTATCTAAGAAATAGGTTTTGTGTTCGGTACATTGAAAACTATTAATACTCAGGAGGACTGCCTGCTTAGCTGTTTCCTGTTAAACAACCAGTAGGTTCCAGGTAGATAATCCAGCTTCTGACAGGACATAAATCCTGTCTTAGACTCAATCAAATAACCGTCTCGTCCCCGTCTCGAGATTGCTACAAATAACAAAGTTAACTACCAAAATACTCAACAGTTTCAACAAACATAGACAAATCCTAAATCCGAGCCGCCAATAAGACCCGCCAATAAGACCCGCCAATAAGACCCGCCAATCCGAGCTAATTCGATTCCAAACTTGATTTAGCTTCGAATCTAACATTACGATTCCCAATTTCATTTTGACAAGCAAGTGGGGCACGTAGGGACACTCATGTATTCAGTTCGTAATGGTGCTGCCAAAGATTAAGAGCATATCGTTTTAAATTGAAAAGCTACGCCATTCAGACTCCAAAACGACTTTTTTCGGTGAAATGATTTGATTTTTAGCCGACTTTATACATGCATGTCGGTGCGTGGTGGATTTTAAAGATCAGACTCAGTTTTTTTGTGGTATGGTCAATGTGGGTATACCTTTCTTTATCATAGACAAATAGGTTAAAGGTAAACAGTTTCGATGAAGAAAAACGGAACACTGTGGTTTTTCTTCAACAAAAATGTAATATTTATTTAGGCCTCCAATAAATCACATAATAGATGGATAGTAAGCAACAACACACAACAAAACAAACATATCTACTGGTTTTCTTTATATTTTAGAATCATGCAAACAATATTCCTGTTTGTCCTTTAAGGTAGATTTTTGAGGAACTGTAATTATATATTAAGAAGATCTCATGTAAAATGTACCAAAAATCACACCAAATAAATGAATTTGAATTTGAATATTATAATGCTCATCAATCACACCGCCACCGAACAATAATGATCGTAACATTGTGACAAACTTGAAAATCTACGAAATCGAACATCATGCCTGTTATATGAAGAAATGAAGGTAGACTATTATATGTTAATACTGTTTTGTATTTCGCTAGTAATGTTTCGAGTCCCATCCCCCGGGAGAGCCCATTGCTATCAAAATGGCACAAATCCAGACTCCGAGCTGAGTAGAGCTTGCGACCACAGTACCAACGAGGCAGTCAAAAGTAGATCTACGTGATTTGTTATAAAGTTTCAGGTAGAAAAAACAACAGATTTAAAAATATATATATGTTGGGTTAGGTACCACAACTAAAATGTAAAAATAGAATGTTTTTTACAGAAAATATATCCTTTTCCCAAAAAAAAAAAACACTAGTGAAAAGTGAAAAATTACCTTTCATTTCGGAAGTCGATGTCTTTGGTTTTGAATTGGTTTGGTTAGAAATAAAAGAAAGAAAAGAACGTTTATTTACGGTAAACATGACGCAGTGATCGAACACAAACACCAAAGAGAACAAATCGGGGGAAAATATGCGTCACATCCACGCAAAACGGCCATCGCTCAGCTTAATGCTACGACCCTATGCGAGACAGAGCCCCAGTTTTCAGCGACAGCCGGCGTTGAATGACGTCGACCAGTGTAGCAAACGCTAAGATGAAAAAAAAAAAAAATATACACATAATAACTAGATAAGTGTTCAACAAAATAAAATAAACAATATTTATAACAACAGTAACATTCCGGGCATTGAAAGCTCACGCGCCGTTAGCCTTTGCGTGAATCTGTGCGTTTTTATTTTGTTTTTGTCCAAAACTTGTTATTTTTCACTTTTTATTTGTGTCAACTACCCCACACAAATTCGTATACCACTACTTGCTTTGTACATAACAGTGACTGGAAGTTATTAAAACATCATAAATATACAATAAGGTTTGATTTCACCAATGAAACTGATCGCGATCAGTACATAAACTAAGTTTAAGAGCTGTCAGTGTCATTATTTTCTATGGAATATTGACACTGACAACTCTTGAACGCGTTTTAGATGTGCTGAACGCGTTCAGTAACATTGTTGAAATCAGCACTTAGTGGATAGAATACGTATCATTGAAGTTAACTGACCACCTGCTCTGAACAAACCATTAAAAAAAAATTCGTCGGATATCGCGAAACATACATAACAACAAAAAAAATAAGTCGAAGTGAGTACCTCCTCCATTTGGAAGTCGGTAAAAAATTAATTATGCATGATACTTACAAAAGAGAGATCAAATTAATGAGCCGTGATAGTGACCGAAAGTAGTGTGATGAATGTAATACATTTAAATGTAAGTCATCATTCCACCAACGTTACGGGTAGGTAATAATTGTTAATCTACTGTCGGTCGGTACTGTCTCGTTGGTCTAGTGGTCACAATCGCTACTGCTGAGCATGAGGTCCTGGTTTCGATTCCCAGGTCGGGCAACGTGTTATTGAGTTTTTCTATCTGGAATTTCTCAGTAGCAGCCCGGAGTCTGGATTCGTGACCGGTTGATGGCAATAGGCTCGCCCCCTATTACATGGGACTTAAACATAACTGGCGAAATGTGGGTGTACTTTATGTACACCTCTGCCTAACCCTTCAGGGAAACAAGGCGTGATGTTATGTGTATGTCGGTCTTTTGGTTGATTGGACTTGCAGCTGACCGGCGTTATAGAAAAGACCTTCACCTGTAAGTTTCGGGATAAAAGAGATGTTTTTCAGGAGGATAATCAACAGCGCAATGTACTTCCGTGTGTTGTTAGAATCAGAATTAGAATTTTATTTGCTGTGAATAAAATTTACAGGTATATGATGTTGTTTATGAATTAATTAGATCGGCTACAGTCTAATTAGACATGGGTAGCTCGCCGTCCGGTATGGACCAGGCCCGGGTCGACGGCGCGTTGTGTTCCACGCGCGCCTCAAAGAGATGTCAGCACAAAATGACGGGGTCCGATAGGGCCGACGCCTCAGGGTCACGGATTATTCTAAAGAGAAAACCGTGGCCCTGGCACAGGCAACTGAAGGAACACGGGTGGGTTTTAGTGAGTAAAAGTCTGACACGCCCTCCCGCTCCACCCTGAGCGGGAGAAGTCATTTGATGATTTCCCAACCAAAAAAAAAAAAAAAAAAAGGTTATCCCGACCTTTTTTTGTTTGACCAATGAATGAAGGGTGAACTTTTTTTAAATAATAATTGTTTTAGTTTAATTATAACAGTCAAAAAGTTAAAACCCAAAATTACTAAGCAACCAAGAGCAGAAAAGCGAATCAAGGATATACAGTTTTTTAAATCTGATAACTGAAACTATAAAAAGGCAAGCCGCAGAGTACATAATAAAACATGACGTCAGAGGGCGGGATACTCCGTCCAAAACTAAAATTATACCATTAGCCGTTACTATTTTTCGCTACGAAGACATTGATTTATGTTGTGGCAAATGGTGAATGGCATCCGTAATTTCCAAACTAGAGCCTTATTTTTATGAAACTAGGAAGAGTATCGCACAAATAAAACTATTCTACGGATGATTAATGGTGACTGAAATATGGTGGAAGTGAACTGTTTAATAATGTCTTTTCGGGTTTCGCACCCAAAGAGTGCCGACGGGAACCTATTACCAAGCCTCTGCTGTCCGTCCGTCCGTCCATCCGTCGTCTGTTGTTCAGCGGGCTGTCTTCCATGAACCGTAATGGGTAGACAGTTGAAATTTTCATAGAGTGTGTAATTTATATTGCCGCTATTACAACACTTAATGAAAATAAAATAAAGTTGAAAATTTAATTCTGTCTCCGCAAAAGAAACGTGTCTTTTCCAGCGTATTTCGTGGCCGGTTTTGGTTGATTTGACGGTATTGCACACAACTCTGCGCTTAATATTTACTTATCCATAGTATTATCATGCGTATCAATCTTTAAATGTATAGTATTATCATACTTGAAAACGCATTACATTTTTAGTGTTACGATATTAATAATTGGAATTCTTAATCAATATAACTGGCTCCTGCCCGCGACTGTGTCCGCGTCTGCGTGGCGTCCGCGTGAAGCTTCCTTGTTCCCCGACCCACTAGTCTTATCACATCTATTAAATTACTTCGTTTTCGTTAAGCGTTCTTTCTTCCTTTTTTCTTTTTCCTTGGCTCCTAAAATAGGTTAACCCAACCAATTCTTAAATTTTTAAGGAAGGGGAAGGGATTGTCCTATCAAATACAAAAAGATTGTTTTTAACCGACTGGTAGTTCCAAACATTAGCGCGTTCAAACAAACAAACTCTTTATGTTTACTGTTAGTTTATAATTAATTTAGTAATATTGACAAATTAATCAAAACAGGCAACAATCAGAACAACTATAAGAACACCCTCATACGAGTAAAACGTTGGCTACAAACACAACGTTGGCTTAAATTAGAATGGGTATTCCTTCAAGAGTTACCCACACGTTACATTTTACAGATGGGTAATTCTGCTGTAAATAAACAATAACCCTTTCTCAGTCAGAGCCCACATGATTCGATCACAGCTATTAGTTTACGGCCAAACCCATTACCCATTATCGTATCTATCTACAATTTTGGCGTATTGGAGATAGAAAATCTTTGGTTTTAACGTCCCAAAAAAGCCAAAGTATGCGACCCTCTCGTGTTGACAGCCATTTGTTTTATAGAGGCAGATAGAATTGTCCTGTCTATCATCAGTAGCGATCTGTCTTAGATTATTGGGTTTGGCCATTAATAGGTTCTCACATTTTCTCCACTAACAGCGTAAGAGTTGAGTGTTTCTCGTTGTACGAAATTTTACTTGCGATTCTTACTGATTTACTAAAACTTTCGTGTAAAGAAAACCATTTTCCACGGTAATAAATTTGAACGTTTTTGCAGCGGTGGCGCCGACGTAATGTTACATGAGCCTTGACACGATTTCATTCAAATGTATAAAATCCAAGGTTTCAGACCATCCAGTGCAGTCAGTTCCACACAACGGACTAAGAAATAGGCATTTCTATGTTGTGATTCATTTCATTCAGGTATATAATAAACGGAACAAGCTCATTGGGCATCAAAAAATTTGTCCGCATCGCTGTCAGTGGGAAAAGTGCCCAAAAGACTGGCAGCGTTGCCACGTTGGATGGCAATGCTGATTCTTTGACCTTTACTAATGTACAAGTGTTATATATAAATATACTTATATTAGTATTAGATTGTATAATGTATTCATTCAATTTTTTATACAATAAACACTAAATTAATCTGAAATTGTTTATGACGAGTGAAAACTTAAACCAGAAACTATCTAATTTTTCACGAATATCTGTTATGGTAACAGATTAGAAACTAAAAAAGGTACCTAACATAACCTAACCAAAAATCTCCAGACGTTGGAGTTTGGTACTTTTATTTTCTAAAGTTCTAAAAATAGTTGTTTCAAACATGGTAGCAGTAGAATCAAACCCCTTATAATATTCTTGGAGACAGATATTTTGTTTTGAAGCCAACTAGGTACTTTTAAATTACAACCTTACGTACGGCACGACATTTTGTACACTATGCCTACCTACCTACCAAACGCGGATGCATCTAAATAATATTTATTTTTCACAACACAGTATCCTAAATTGTCTTGTTTCTTACTCCTCATCTTATAAATAAATATAAAAAGACGATCAAGAGTGTTTAGAGTTTTATTGGAATTTAGAGGCTATTTAATATGAAATTTTAGCTATTTTGGGGACATAGCTGGCTCACTTGTCAGTGTACACCCCTGCCTATCTATATCTACATAATATGTAGTTATAATCTATATTATAATAGTTTGAACGCGCTCATCTCTGGACAACCGGTGGATTAAAAAAAAAAACTTTTAGCATTTGAAATCTCAATTCTTGAGGACATTTAAATCACGTAGGGCCTTTATGAGCCGGGCAAAAACGAAATAAGTCTGAAATAACGCTAAGTGAAAGCCTTGTGTAGGGAAGTCAAAAATATCACGAAGAAGAAGTGGCGGGCAGAGGTAGTTCGTTTATATAGGGACTACAGCAGGCGTGATGGTATGTTTTATACAATGAGCGTCCCTTTTCTGGGATGTAATGTGGAAATCTTCTTTGTCGTGGTATCGGCCATGAGATGTGGAGGAATGAGGAACATGTGTGGAATGCCTTGGGTATGTATAGTGTTCGGGGTAGAAACGATGAATGGACTGTGAAAGAAGATTTGGCTTGAAATGTGGGTCGAAGAGGACACCCTGCACCGATCCCAAATAAATTGGAAAAAGGAATGGATCTTTTCATAAATCCAACATTCCAAAAGTGTATTATGATTTACAATCGACAAGATATCAATGGATTCGTATAAAAATTGACCTAACATAAATGAAAAATGGTAAAACCGTTTAACTTTCATAAAATTGGAGTTCTCATTAATTTTGCTTAATACAAACCTATTAACTAACAAATAATGTAAAGTTACATAATATACTTTATTATGAGTAGGTATTGAAGTTGTTTCATGCTTTATTATTGTAAGTGAGTAGAACATAAAATAATCTGATAAAAAGTTTTCAAGGTTTTCTGGCAGTTTGTGGTGAATTGCAAATATCCCGAGGGGCTAAAGTATTTAATTTTCCTGTAGCAGACCGTTGCCCCAAAGTTAAGTAGCCTAAAATTAATTAAGAACCACTAACTGTTAAGTGCTGTAGTTACTTAATTTATTAATTCAAGTTGTTCAAAATTAAGGCACGAAATATTCAAGCTCTTCACAATTTAACGCGCTTAATATAACTTCTCAACTTTAGTCAGAAACAAATCCGTGGTTACAAAAAAATAATTAAAGTTATATTAAAAGTTAAAACAAAACAAACTTACCTTTAAAGCAGACAAAAAGCACAACAACAAATATATAGTTATTTACTAACACGTAATAATAATACTGGTGTCTAAAGTTTCTAACTGCTTTAAACTTTATTTTTAAAGAGAAAAAGAGTGGTATCGCTTCGCAGCGTCACGTGTTAAAGAACAATTATTATATTGTTGTTTATATTATTAGTTAAATATTGTTTTAGTTAGATGGACATTTCGTACGATTGCATGGTTGGACCACATGGCGCGGGCACGGTGTAGCCTGGGCGGCGGTTCGCGACTCTCTGCCGTCCGCCCCACGCTAACTTGCACAGTAACTTTGTACGCAGTTTCTAGTTTTGGCGGATAACGCGGAGTTAATTATATATAGCTGCTGGTTTTCCGAATGCCCTCGGACTTCAGCTTGATTCCTGCTCGACAGTTTTGTAGCTTGTTTCCTATAGCTATATTTATACAGGTTTAAAATAAATAAGCTTGCGAGAAGGGTTGCTTTTTGATATCTTAACACGATAAAAAGAAACGATTTTCTAAACAATGTCTGAAGCCATAGTAAAAATGAGATAATGGAAAAAGCTGTCAAATCGATGTAAATAGGACTAAGCTTTAAAAGTTTTTGGAGGGGATTATTCCCGTCCTTTTCGCGCGGTACGGACATATGGTGCTAGTATGAAGTTATATAGTCCTGACGCAACTTCTACGATAGTGCTGTCCATGTCTATCAATTATTTTGAAACTTCTATATTTTTTTTAAATAATTGTAAATAATTGATTTTTACAATATTTTTAACAAAAAAATTTTGACTAAAAAAAAAAGTGTCATCATCCATATTTAATATCGATTACACATCCCATATGTGACGTTTCTCTAGTTAATCTAATTTGGCCTTGTATTTTATGTTTATTTACATTCTCCACTCGTATCGTAGAAACAATAAAAAAAATATTGTGTGTTTACAAGGGGATAAAGCAAATGCGGGTAGGCTTTGTTTCTTCCCAAGTGATGCAGGTTCGCTTCATCAGATTGGCTTTTCACGCATGGATTTAAGCTATTGCTCTCAGAGTCACTGTTTATGTGCTTGATGTAGCGTGCATTAGCACTGTAGCCGTAAAACCTACCTATCTTCATAGTGGAGAAAACCCTTAATGTCGTCATCTTTTGCCATATGAGAACTCTGAAAGTGGCACCGGTAACTAAAAATTTGGGTGAAAATTGGTTATCATAGTATGGGGATGTGATACGAAGGAATGAGGAAAATGTCCTGAGGAAAGTTTTGAGTATGTCGATGGCTGTAGTGGAAGACCACAGAAACGATGGACAGAATGTCTGAATGATGATATCCTTTGAACGGGCGTGACTACCGTGATGAAGACTACAGTCAAACCCATAACCTAAGACTTACGCTACTGATGATAGACATTCCAATTATCTGTCCCTGTCAAAAAAATTGTTATAGGGTCGCTTAGTTTAGCTTTATTGGGTCGTTAAAACCAGAGATTGATAGGTTTGTCTATATCCAGTATGCCAAAATTGGAGATAGACGTTATTGGGTTCGGCCGTTAGGGGGCTTTGGGATCGATTTCCCAAAACCCATAAATAGTAAGTATTTTTTTTCCACATGACACATAACAGTACGCCTGTAATCCCCGAAGGGATAGGCAGAGGCGACCTACAGGCCACCCACATTTCGGCACTTTTAATCAAGTTATCACCACGTAACGCGCGTTTTCTCTCGAGTCGAAAATATCCAGCATACTTTCGACATATTCTGCAAATGGACGATACTTACACAAACTCGGAGGAAAGTGCAGGTTCAGCATCATAAATTATTTGTAGATACATTAGGAGCAATTTCTTATGAAACTACTTACTTTTCTGTTGCGATTTAATCTATATGGACTTGATTGCTTAAAGAGTTGTTAATAGTTATAGATAAGGGATGATTACAGGATATATCAATCCGCTTAGATTTTCCAATCTAATTTGGGGTCAGTTTCCAGTTTTACCAGATTAAGCTGTAAGTAGAACTGCCTTTTTGGTCTAGTGGTCGCAATCGCTACTGCTGAGCATGAGGTCCTGGGTTCGATTCCTAGGTCGGGCAACGTGTTATTGGGTTTTTCTATCTGGAATTTCTCAGTACTAGCTCGAAGTCTGGATTTGTGCCCGGTAGATGGCAATAGGTTCGCCCCCTATTCCATGGGACTTAAACATAACTGGCGAAATGTGGGTGTACTATAGATACACCTCTGCCCAACCCTTCGGGGAAACAAGGCGTGATGTTATGTTATGTAAGCTGTAAGTATACCAGTATTACATGGAGCGATTGTCAAAGTCAAAGTAAAAGCATTTATTTCAAGTATGCACCAAAAGGCACTTTTGAACGTCAACATTGACATTTAAATAGAATTGATTCTAGGCATTAGGATTGTATATCTGTCCCCCCACAACCCAGTTACTGGGTACCCCTTGCTAAGACTGGTTGTCAGACTTTTGGCCTTAAGACTTCTCGTAACGACTGTCAAAAATCTACGAGTGATAGCAGGGACCAACGGCTTAACGTACTTTCCGAGGCACGGAATGTATTAGTTACTATTTGTTGTGGCTATTATCCAAACTGCAGCTTATTTTGTCCATACCGTTCGTAATAGTATTAAAAACGCCTTTTTAAATCTTTATCTGATAAATAAATACCAATTTTTAAAAAAATCAAATTAATGAATAAATAAAAATACTTAGGTCCCAATATATTTCATGCTTACTTGATCAACTTGAGATTAACGTGTTTTACGAGTGAAGACATAATTTTCCGCTCAAATGGTTTGAATACACCGCATCGAGATTCTATTCAAGAAGTGTGCTCAAATGTTTGGCCAATAACTATCTACCTACTCGGAAATTATTCATGTGTGAGCTCGCTGCTGAAATGTGTGACGTATACAATGATACCGACATACATTAACGACAAAAATATTGTGTGTTTTTTTTAAAGGTATGACTGGTTGTGGCTGCCTGTAACAAATTTCAAACTGTTCTACGAATGTCTAGGGGGAGCAGTGGTTTAACGTGGTTTCCGAGGCTCGAAGGTGTCTCGACTTCCGTGATCTGTTTAATAGATTTTTATCAGGTAAGTCCTAAATATTGCATTTTTGTAAAACAGCTAATTTGTTTCGATATGTCTGACGTGATCTCATGGTCAAAGTTGTTTTATTTTTTATACACAAAATTGGTGGAAATTCCGCAGTTTTGAAGCATATTTTTTTAAGCCAATTTACAGAAATAAAAGTTTATATTTCAAAGAAGTATTCACGTCTGAAATAAGGGTTATGAACGTGGATTTTGTGAACAAATTGAAGGTGCTCTGAGCGTTACTCGCTGATCACTCGAGTGATTCTTATACAAATACCAGCGATTTTGTTTACAGTGTAGAAATCTTATGGCTGAATAACTCACATCTCGACTGTAAACACGAAAGTGTGCTTACCAGAAATAACAATATTTACTGTAGAATGTAGGTAAATATACAAGCCGTACACTTACAGGCAACAACGGATATAAGTTAACACTCCAGTTTTTTTAATAATAATTATTGAACAACTAGCTAGTACGTTGCATCCAATGCCTCTTTATATAAAGACGTTTTTAGTAGCTTCACAGCACAACATCACTGACAAAAAATGTAAAAAAATCTTAAATCTTAGAAGCAAATATTAACCTACTTCTGATTGTCGTTTAGAAATGAAACTATGTATGTATATGTAGTTCGGGTGACAACACTATAATTTGGTATCTTGGAGCTGATCTGATGATGGAGCCAGGAAGTGGATAGTGGAACTCTTCGGTAGCTACTAATAATCACTTCGACTTTCGGGTCACACGATTTGTTTTGATGAGTGGTTCCACTTGGTGTTGACGGTCTGATGATGGAGCGAGGAGGTGGGAAGTGGAACTCTTCAGTGGCTCCTAGTAAACGCTTGAGTCATAACTTCGTTGACTCAAGACTTATTAACTAAATGAAGAATATTCTAGACTATGAATTAACAATATATATTTTAAAAAAATATGAAAAAAACGTCAATCAATTTCTTTACTTTTTAACTTTTAGTGCGTAATAAAAGCGTCTTTTTTACCACCCCTGTATAAGAGCGAACAAAACCAAGCCGTTTTTGATTTTTGTGAGACTAACGAACAGCAATTGTTTTTTTTATATATAAAGTATTTTTTGTCTGTATTCTTGCTTCGTTGATGGCAATAGGCTCGCCTCTCATTACATGGGACTGAAACAGAACTGGCAAAATGTAGGTACCTACTATAAGTGCATGTCTGCCCTTGGGCGATTACGGGCGTGACGTTATATGTTATGTTATATATAAACAACAAGGGAGGAAAGATAACTTGCATAATCAGCCTACAATGTTTCTACTGCTGGGAGGACTCTGTGAGAGGGAGTAGGCTGTAATCTACCACGCGGGCTCAGTGCGGGTTGGTAGATGTTACTTGTTTTCGGATTTTTGTTCAAGGACATGCCGGTTTCTTCACGATGTTTTTTCTTCACCGTTTTGCGAGCAGATATGATGAACTTATTTACACGAAGTAAAGCGACCTACAACTAGTAAGTCGGGGCCGTTACCACTGGGCCACCACTGCTCACTGTCATGCGCTAACTGTAGATGATGATGATGATGTACGGTGCATGTGATAGAAGATAGATTGAATTGCGTGCATCACACATATGGTACTTCATCATTCAGCCGAAAGAGAGTCCACAGCTAGACATAGGCAGTACTAGACATTCCCAGGCTCCGTCGCCGTCGCCGTAGCCGGTCTATTCTGTAAAAATCTTACCGTAAAGACTTGCGTGGAGTGAGCTGTCAGTGTCATCCTGTCTTGGTCAATCCCTAGCATCAGTGGCTCTGACAGCTCACTCCACACTCACTACACCTTATTTTCACGGTGAGATGGTTACAGAATCGCACTACTGATGCTACGGTTTGACACTGTTGACAGCTCAATTTAAGCTCACTTCACCTTAGTTTTCACGGAGATATTTTTTACAGAATAAATAGATCGGCAGTCCTGTGCTTTAAGCAACTATTGGATTCCCACGACTTTAATTAAGTCGTCGGTCCACAAACAGCACCAAACATATATCTATTAAAAACGATTAGTAAACAAAATAAAACCACAAAGAGTTTCCTTTAAATTCATATGTCGAAGGCCGTACGAGATAAGCCGTGATTTCCTTTATAAACACACCGAGGTGCGGTGTGTTTATATTTTATTCCTCAACCAGATTTGCGTTTATACCAACGTGCTTCTTACCGACTCTCCTCCAGAAAAGCGGTCTCTGAGAAGGGTATCCTTGGAAAAATGCGTGCAAGTATGTGATTGGTATTGCCTTTACTTACTGCACAAGTCTGCCTACAATTTCAAGTGAATCAAAGCAAATCAAATGACAAGAAAAGACAATGTTTTATAAAATTATTTATTTGTACAGGTTTCTCCCGTAAGTCGACATCAAGCCGGAAGCTTTGCTATGTATTTAAAAAATTACGGACATTTATATTTAAAAAAAACGAGAAAATTTACTGCCTGTGACGGTCTTAATTACTTATGAAAACTTACCATAAAATTTACCATATTTAGTGTTAAAATTCTCATGGTTCATAAAAATAAAAATCTTTTGGTTTTTATGAGTTTTATTTTTTTGTCAATTTTTGCTAGTACATATCCGCTGATTATTGTCGGCCATCTTGCGCGAATCGAGGTGTATGTGTAGGTACTTCTGGGTGGTCCCGCGCGATAATGTCGCGTGTGATTAAAATAACAATAACTCGTAAGTTAATAAGTTATACCAGGAATACGCCTTTATTGGATCGGACAGGGTTTTTGTAACATGCTGTGTAACCAAACTGAAACTAAAAAAAACAAGCTATCTACCTACCCCACCTTTCTACCTTACATACCATAACATCAAGCTTGCATTGCTCTAAGGGTTCGGCAGAGGTTGCCTACCTATAGTCCACCCACATTTCGCCCATCATTTCATTTCCGGCGGTTTTTCTATCAAATATTTACTTAACTAATTTCTTCTTCTACTGCGTTTTGCCGGTGAAGGCACTGAATGACTGACTCATAAGAAGACTTATCCAACTCACCCGAAGGTCTCAGCTTGGGCTACTTCTTCAATCTGTAAAGGTCAGGGGTGGATACACGCCCCCCTCAGGCGCGAGGGGTGCAGTTGCCACCCCTGGTCTACGACCGAACAGAGTCTAAAACTGTAAATTGGACATAAACTGTACAGTTTTATAACCTGTACCTATGTTTTATGTTTCATAACCTTAGTCTTAACTTCCTAACTAATTCCTAATCCTAACTAATATTATAAATGGGAAAGTTTGTTTGTTACCTTTTTACGCCTCAACCACTGTACCGATCAGTCAGGGGTACAGAAAAAGGACTAAAAGACAAAAGTTCTGTCCCCGAGGGAAAGAACTATAACTTTTGACGGTCAAAATTGCTTTAGGACGCTAGATGGCGCTACTTGTCTTTCGAATGTGATTGAATTATATTTGAAACTTTAGTAGTGTGCCAAGAGTCATTTTTTGAAATGTAAACACTTCGTGAGTTTTTAACCTGGATGGACCTTAAAAGTACTACCGGGATAAAAGTATACTGTGAGCTACACAGTATACTTTTTATCCGGGTAGTACTTTTCCGTGGTATAATTTCACGCTGGCGAAGCTTCGGGTAAAGGCTAGTACAAGTCGAAAAGAGGAGAACATAGGTGGTCTTTTTTAAAGGGCTTTCATGGCTTGAAGCTTTCACTCCCCCCCGGCCCCCCGCCCCCATACTCCCAGAAAGAAACATTTGCCCCCCTGGAGCAAAAACCTAGATCCACGCCTGGTATAGGTATATATGTAGGTCCTGTTTGCACATCGTTTGTCCACTTATTTGTTGGGTACTTGTCGGCCTGTTATTCAGTTAAGTTAGACGTTGTTAATGAGGTACTTCTGTTTTATTGACGTAGTACTTACTTCTGTAGTCACTCGTTTAAATTATTTAATACAATTTTGTTCTATTGATTAGGTATTGAAGAAGTGGTGAAGTTTTGATTACTTTATGTCAACCAATTACTGAAAGAACTATTTTATTGCGGTTTCATATATATAATTCATTGATTGGTGAAAAAATAATGTTGTGATTATTTTCAATTTAGATTCCGACTCCATTGACGCCACCTAAGTTCCTACTGCATGAATACATAAAATGCAAAATTTGGTACAAGAATACAACGAGACATCAACGAATAACTCAAATAAATACAGAGAAACTATACCTACGTGCGAACCGGCGAGGTCTTTGCACACGGTAGCGAGATAGTAATTTAAACGAAATTAAATAAAATAAAAACATTATTCAAGAAAAATAAAACCAAAAATGGAACATACACTCACCATAAAGCCAGCCAACTCGCCCCAACTCACAGAAAACTACTAAATCCTATCGGCTTATACAATGCAAAATCGCGTCATTTATGAGAATCCGATAAGAAGGCGCAAGCGGCGCCGCTTCCGCAACCATCCTTTCCGCTCAGCCGCCGCCTGGCGAAGCAACACATGACTGACTTTAACTTATTTTTGCTTCAGCTTAAGGTTTATGCCACAGGCAATGGGATAAATTGCACCGTGTAGGCGTGGCATTAGGTACCGTTCACACAGCGTGTTTAGCCAAGGTAGCCACGTATTTACAGCCCGCAGAGGAAACAGAAAATAACAAGAAACAAACGAACTTGAAAATAATCTTTTCACACGTTGTAAAAAATGTTTCCAGTGACACATAGATAATAATTGTTTTCACTAACTCTGATTTCTTGTTGGAAATTATAATAAAAGAAAATAGTAACAGTATAGTACTAAAGCACCTACAACGAGCTGGAAATGATTTGATTGAAAAATGGCAATGAATTGTAGCTTCAAAAGTAACAAACCTACTTTTGCCAAAGGACCCGCAGCGGACCGCTCCTGCCACCATGTATTATTAAAAAAACCGTGTTTATAAATTACTCTCTATTTTCTGACACGCATCACACACAACATAATGCGAAGCCTGCAAACAGATACAGTTATACTTAATTACCTAGCATTATAAATATTAAAGGTGACTTTGGACAAAGCTATGAAAATCCGTGGTTATTATATTTTTATTTTATTTATTTGAGATCGCGATGTTTTTTGTGTAGGAAACACTACTCTCATTTCAGATCGCTTGAAGTAAAATTAGAATCAAAACTTCGCTTAACAGGTAAGCTCGTTTGATTCCCAATTATACTTAAGTACTTACCTAACATTTATAAGTATTATAAGAGTGTAGAGAAGAAAAGTGACTTTAAACAAAGCAATGAAAATCCGTGGTTATTACTCTGTCTCGTACTAAGAAGGGTATTTACCAAACTCATCAAAAAACGTCTTCGAATAAATTTTACATCCTTTAACAGAGATCACAATTTTCCAAGCGATTCGTCCTTGTGTAAGTAATTTATTTCTAAGCTCTGCTCTGTACAGAACTCAGATCATTTTGTAAATATTTGTCTTTTTAAGTAACCTCCCGTTTCAAAAGCTTTACTAAAGACAACATGAAATGGAGGTGTGTTGTGATACCTACGGTTTCATTTCACTTTGATGGACGAGTAATTACTTGGGTACCTACCATAAGGTAGGTTCCAAGGAACTCGTAAATTCAACTCTTATAAATAATATCTTGTAAATAAGAGTGTGCATAATATTCCAACTTCTGGGACACAGGCCTCCTCACTATGAGAGGGAGGAGGGAAATAAGAGTTTGATTTCTGGAAAGAATTAATGTTTTTTAATCATGCTTCAGACAAACCGAGGTGATGAAAAACATTTCACTGTGCGGCCTACTGTGCTATTATTATTTAATTTACCCTTTCTTGATGTTGAAGATTCTTCCGTAGGTAGTCTAGAACTCATTATGAAGGAGCTCGCACGAGAAACTATACCACCACCAGACCTTGTCTGCCACCAAACAGCGCTGCTGTGTTCGTTGTGTTTACAACCGTTTTAAAACAACTGTTCGACAAAGACAGTAATATCATATATTTATCAAATAATTATTTCCTTGCAAACATGGGTAAATTTGTACATAGGTGTTGTCATAAAGTTAGTTAGCCATGTTTTGCCGTAACATGGCCATGCAAATTACAATCAATTAATATCATTTGTGAATAAAATTAGAAATATCATTAAATTCCCATTTTAAAAATTAATGTCAAATCATTTCAATCACAATAAATAGGAAATGTCATAATGTTACATGAAATGTCACTGGCTATTAACTATGTCAATTGATACAATACAAGCAAAATGATGAAAAATATTTTATTTTCTTTCTTATTTATATTGACATAAATAAGAAAGAAAATAAAATATTTTTCAAAATGTCATGAATGACCATTTAAATTTACATTTAAGATCATTTTATTAGAAATTTTAATTTGAATTATGATTTCAAAAGAGCATGCCAAGAATTAAACTGAAAGAAGATTAGTACCAGGAAGTCAATCAGTAAGTCATTAAAAATTGCAACATACATCTATACTTAGGTCCCACAGTTTTTTCCGAAAGGAAGACCGAAAAATAATACGATTGACTTACGATTTTTTTTTTAAATGTCTTTTAAACAAATTAACATTTAAGATTTTCATTCATGTATGCGATTATAAATAATTGGTTCCATGTAGAAAACACATTTTATGCATCAGAGCTGTCTTAGACTTTGTACACAACATATTGACGTGTCGACGACTCTGGATATTTGATTCAGATAGCTTGGGAAACAATTTTGGGTTAATAATAGCCGCAACCTCAAATATGTAGGTACAGTTAGGGAAGTGTCAGTATTTTATACTGGATATAAATGGATTACAAGTGTCAGTGCATTTCAGACCAAACATTACCCTAATACACTTTTTTTGGGATTTAAATATTAGTTCCTTATTGTTTGAGTTCCCCCAAATCATAACGCCATATCTAATTTGGAACCCGCCATTCCATCACATGCTGTTAAAATCTGACTGTCTCATGTAATTTTGACGTTCGTAAAGTTCTGATTTGAATAAATAGAATTTAGATTTTTAAATTTCCTTTTTTTGCCATCCAATAAAACAATTTTTTTTTTGTAGTTGAACCTTACACCCACATTCATTACTTAGAAGGAAAATTAATTTTTTAATTTATTATTGATCCTCAGTTGCCTATTATAACACCTACGAAAAGTATTTGGTGACCTATACCTGTGTTGGGCATAACTATGTCACTCATATTCTTTCGCGTGGGCTGTAGTTAATAAGTTACTTTCACGCTTTAGAAAACAAGAAAGGACCGAAACACTATTCAGCTGTGAAGATTAGACAAATTCCTCTTTACAGCAGTATAAGTTTTTACTGGACCGCAAATGTTTTTGATAACACTATTGTAACAAAGTAAGGAGGTCAGCAGCCTTTGTGGGAGCATGGTTAAGGCGAGAATACCAAACTTTTTGCGCTGACGATGAACAATGAACAGGGCAACAGCAACGGCTCCGCGTCCTCCCTTATACACGTGCGTCCTTTTCTTTGTGTTTCTCTTAGTTATTTACTCATACCCGTAAGTGAAAGGCCGCCTATTAATTATAGCGCGATTACATCTTCATTTTTTGTTCCAGAGCATTTAGTAATGCTCAGCACCATAATTGCGTAAGCCTATCACAATCTGAATCATTTTGAAGGATATTGCTAGTCCATTGCTACGTATGTTCGAAAAAATTGTCTGCACAACAACATAAATAAACCAATGAATGTTGTTGAACTGTCAAAATGAAACACATTGCTACTTACCGATAGCGTGTTGCGCAATTACTCCGCCGCGCCGGACAGATTGGTGAAATGTAACACTTATTCAAACAAATGCGCATAGTCACATGAGTTACATGAGCTTGTTGCATTGCTTTAGTTTGCACGTTTGGAGTTTGGTGACCTTGTAAAACCTTATTTATAAAATGCGGTTTATCTTCTTCAATTCGAATATTTTAAATTAAAAATTTCAAAACAGCATGTCGATTCTGTAAAATTCTTACCGTGAAGACTTACGTGGAGTGAGCTGTCAATGTCATCCCGTCTTAATCAATCCCTAGCATGAGTGGCACTGACAGCTCACTCCACGCTCAATTCACCTATGTTTTCAGAGAGATGGTTACAGAATAGCACTACAGTTGGATATTATAATCAAAACTAAAGTTACAAATTCTTACTGACGTTACTTACTCTAATAAATGACGGATCTTGGAAAGAGACTACCCTTTTTTTTGTCCTTTCGCAGGTCAACCTAGGAGGTTGTCGGCTGGGGTGCGTGCAGAAAACCTTCTCGAGTGCCTGATAGCTTACGGATACATTCGACGGGAAGAGCAGTTGTCGGGCCGGTGCACCCTGGGCATGTGGGAGGTGAGAGGTGGGTATGTTAAACGATATTATTCCATGTGTCCCTCTAATTAGCAGAGGGCATAGTGGAGGAACAATGGAGATGGGTCGCTCCTGATTGATCGACGTTCGTCGATTGACACTGGAGGCGACCCTACCGCACTGGTGACGGCGTGCCAACGTGACTGTCGTTTCTCCCTCAAGAGCACTCTTGAGGAGACAACTTTCGGCGGGTCCACTGAGTTAGGTTAGCCGCACAGCGAACAGAGGCATGCATAATGCCGCCGTCGGGGGCTTGGCTTAACCACCCGCCCCAGACGAAGGATACCTCTAAAATAAAACCAACTAATCCGATGCTTTGAAGCATGACGAGAGGATGAGTGGCTGGTGGGGGACCAGTCGCTAACGCTCCAGGGACCACACCCAGGATGACTGGAGCTGGAAGATCTGTCAGCGGCAGGCAGCTCCCGCGGCCACTGGCCTCTTCTGCCGCGCCTTTGTCGGCCTCCGAACCCGCAACACACCTCCTGCATCTGCACTTGCCCTGTCTTATTGCCACCCTCTAGTCAATCAATCAATGTCCACGACATTGATCAATAAATCAATGTCGTGGACATTGATTGATTGACCAGAGGGTGGCAAGAGTGTGCATGCAGCAGTGTGGGGGAATGGTGAGTGTGCAACTGGAGGCCATAGTCCATAGTCACAGTTCCCCCCAGCCGAAGTCCTCCGACCCACGCTTGCGGCGGACCGGCGGAAGACAGTGAACTCCACTAGAACGAAGCAAGCAAGCGCTCACAGCGACTGCCTTAACCATCCAAGCGGCGGTAGGTAAGAGGGGCAAGCGCAAAAAGAAGGCACGGCTGGGTGGCCGCACTCGCGGACGGAATTGTCACAATTGGGGCATATTTCTCTCCCAACAAGAGTCTCGCTGACTTCCAGGGGTTCCTTTGTCGAGCTTAGTCGAGGTGCCTTCGTGAGCCGGTCCCACACTCGCTATGTTGGCTACATACACGCACATATGCACATATATGGTCTAGGGAGACGGGGATCCGTGGGGGCGCCCTTGTCGAGCGGTCCAAGGGACACTTTGTGCCTGGGCGCCCCCACTCACTGAGAGTCTGCAGACTCAGGTGCTGGACTTTGGATAATACTGGTAACAGGGAAATGCGTCTAAATGATGATGCTTCTTGGGGGGTTTTCCAGGCCAGGTTATGTTATTTTGTATTTCTCTCAGAACTTCTTTATGAGTCACAAGCCGAATTATTTGACTTTTTGATAATTTTTCTCACTCACAAGTAGTTCTATTGAGTTGAAAAGTGTTTTCTAAGTATTGGGCAAACTTGGTTTCTGATAGACGGTATTTGCACAATCGGCCTTTTAAGTTTTCTTGTCGCTTTCCAAAGAGAGAAATCCGTTTGATTGATCGTTGGTTAGCTACACAAGGTTAATATTATTCAGACAGTTATCCTCAAATTGTAGTTTTTTCCGCTTTAATGATTTATTTAGGTAATTTCATAATGTTTAATCCGCGGTCATCTTGTTAGCTGCAACAGCTTTATTTGCTTTTATTTCTCAGATAGTCAGAATATCCTTGGAATAGATATATCCCTTATATTTACGTATTCAGTTAATACGTAAATATAAGGGATCTGATCTGGGCGTGATATTGTTGTATTAAAACAACAAATTTGTTTTCTTCTGAATCCAGCTAATCCTTATTTAGTATAGGAGTTTTTAGGCCGATCATATTATCTAGATCAAGTAGAGTTATTAACCAGGGTTAAATGGCTTTCTCTTACTAAGATTTTTTGACTAAGTTTAAGGATAATCGAGGAGTGACCAATTACGTTAGTTTGGGGAAAATCTTCCTCCAAACTAACGTAGGAAAATGTATATAAGATCTTCTGGTGGTCAGTGGGCCAGTATGTTGGTTTGTCTGTGCTCATGACTTCACATTGTGTGTCTTTAACTGCATTTAAGAGCTGCCTTTCTTTCATTGTAGTAAGTCTTGATCCCCAGTGCATATTCTTGGCATTGAAATCACCGCCAAGGATAAATCTCTGACTTAGAAGTTCAAAGAATTGTAGGGAAGGCTGGATTGGAATTATTATTTCGGGACGAATTAAAAAATACATGCTCGGGTGCGTTTTGCGGCTCGAGCAAGGGTCGGGGCGAAAGTGGATTGGGGCGTATCGGCGGGCCTCAGCGAAGAGGACGAAAGGACTGCATGGCGGAGTGTTTTAGTGTTTGTGTGTGTTTCTCGTGCTCTCCTGGAGGAGGGTAGTGGCGTCGGTTAAAGTATGCCTCGGTTAGCGAACCCTACTTATGCTGGAGGGACTGAAGTGGGCGGCCGCCGCAATCAGGGGATTGGGATGGTTTATGCTGCAGTCAAAGAAACGCTTTGAAAGGCGTTTCATGAACTGCTGGATCGTGGGCATTCTATAATCTAAACATTACGCACAGTAACCTTTCTGAGGAGACAGTTCTGGCGGGTCTGCATCTTATGCAGATGGCGTGGCTTAGAGTGTGCAAATACAACGCATGCATAGGTTATGATGGGACGGATGACCGCGGTGCAGATGCGCAATTTGCATTTGAGTGACTGTTTGCTGCAGGCTGTCAATTTGAAATTGAGCCTACCGAGAGCAAAAGAGAAGCGCGAGCGAGAAGCCTTTCTCGCATTCACTGAAGGTGAGATGGTGGTCAAGGATTACGCCTAGCTCGCTTCTCCCAAGGCATCGGCTTGCCATATACATAGTGATTGGGCTGGAAAGAGACCTCCCTCTCTTTCTTTTCTATTTATATTCCAACGAAAGCGCCAGGGTAGACCGTGTTTCTTTTTTTGTTTTTTGAACTTTGCAGGTCAATGTCAGGTCACCATAGTGATTGATAGTTCATGAAATAGTCATTCAATAATTTTAGGTTACGATTGGCACCTGATTATTTAATGATTATAATTCTGTAAATACATACGTAACAAGTATGTCGCCAATCAAGTTTTGTTTAACAGACAACCTGACACTGACCTTGCAAAAAACGTAAGAAATTTTGAATTTCAGGGGCCACCCTCGCGATTTTCCCGATATTTTAACTTTTTAAATATTGTCAGTTCTTATTTTGTTTGACGGGGTGCAGAAAACAAAGTTTTGAAACTTTAACTCGACATGTTTCTTTGATTAAGTAGGGCCTTTGAAGATTTAGCCTATAATAATATGAGTATGTAGGTAATCTTTGAATAATCTACATATATTATTATAAGAAAGTTACAGCAGTAAATATGAACGCATACCTATAGTATTTTTATCTCACCAAGCGACGCGCGCTTTACTTGTGTACACGCTGTGAATGTATGTGTGAGGATGAGTAGCGCAACGCGCAAACGCACACACACACACACGGACACTCACACACACACACTTCCGACATCGCCATTGTCTCGGTCGGACAGTACCGAAAGCTCCTGCGCTTACACACACATTTGCAGCGTGTTTGTTATGACATGACGTCTGACGACTCTTTCTAAAGATCACTTAATATAATAATCAACATATTTAACGCCGTTTATGCATTTTCGCAACACCAGACATCACACAATGCTAGTCTTAGTACCAGCTGCTGTCACGTTAATGTGGTTAATTCTATACTGGCAGATCTTTCCACAACGGCATGACATTACTATTGTCTTTTATGTCACACGAGGAGACGAGGTGAGAACTTCAAACTAATAATTTAATTAGCATCATATCATGGTATAGTCAAAATCATTACTCGAAGTCGTTCACGAACCGAATTTTCGGTCCGTTTCAATTTAAGATATAAGATATTTCACTTTAAGAACCAAAGGAACAACGGCGCGTAGAGGAATTAATTCGCGCGCCAAGAAGCGGTCGTTTCGTCCCTTGAATTAGGAACGGAATAATTTTCGTCGAGACGTAAATAAGATATAAGGGACATCGAGCGCACTTAACGAAGTGAGAACGAACTTTGTAGCCGGCTGACGTTTTAAATCTCAAACATTTTTTAATGGATTTGGGACGAGTTTTCCAGTCGTTGTGGGTAAAGGAAGATAGGACAGGTCATATCGTCATGGATTTATTCAACTGAATAACGTATTATTTCGCATGCCCATGTAGGTAGGGAAAATAAAATTAGAATTTTAATGATTCGGTACAGGGAAATCTACATCTTAAACTCGTAATATTAATTTATTTATTTGCAATCATGTATAACACTGTTATGTAGGCATGCATAAAATGTTCATGACACAGGTATTGTATGTGCAACACGCACATACAATACCTGTGTCATGAAAATGTCTGTGGAAAATAAACTTATTTACTTTCTTTCTTTCTAATATACTATTGATTCTTATTATTACAATATATTTTTCCTTAGGTACATAATACATACTAAACATTAATCAATAATTTATCACATTTTATTTAAATAGTCATCATTATCAAAATTCAATCTATTTTAGTCTTTTATAGTTCACATTTACGTCAAGCATATCGTTCTAGGGTCAATCGAATCACAACTTGTCAGCTTTCAATTCCTTAACGGTATAGTAGCCTTTCTTTAGTAAAAAAATTGAGTCATTTGGTATCATTCAGCTCGATATTAGATTTGAAGAGGTGCCTATTTTTCCTAACGAATATACAACTTTGCAGTATATATTGCTGGTAGAGTGAGAATTTGTAGTTAAATAAAGTGTGGCCTACAACTCTCTCGTAGGTCTATGTTCTTCAATGTTATGATGCATTTTTTTTTTGCTGAATTAAAAGGTCCAAAAAGTCAGTACTTTCTCCCCACAGAATAATACCATAATCAAATAACATAATAAATGTCTAGGATTGCACCACCCCAACTCTTCTCGTGGGTGTCGTAAGAGGCGACTAAGGGACAATCACAGGGGGGCGGGCAGCAGCGCCCCTTGCAGAGCAATTCCATCACCAAACTGCGATCCCCAACCCTCATGCCCAGCGTGGGGATTATGGGCATTACCCCCAAAATGAATTTACAAGCCAAAAAATGGCCCCCAGTTCCCGGCCGCCTCGCTATTCCTGGCCATGGTAGCGGCCATGGTAACGGCGGGGCAGGGGGTGCTAGGAATCCCCGGGCTACGGTAGGCTACAATTCATTACTAAAAAAATTGACCCTGGCGACGTATAACGGACGAACTCTGAGGCTCGACCATCATCTAGCGCAGTTGGAAGCGGAGTTAGAGAACATTAAATGGCATGTTCTGGGGTTATGTGAAGTCCGTAGAGAGGGGGAGGACACCGTAACCCTAGACTCGGGTCATCTTCTCTACTTTCGCGAGGGCGATAAAACATCCCAGGGTGGCGTAGGTTTTCTCGTCAATAAGGCCCTCACTAACAACGTTCAAGAAATCTCCAGTGTGTCGAACAGGGTAGCGTACCTGATCCTTCGGCTATCCAAGCGGTATAGCATGAAGGTAATTCAGGTCTACGCACCGACCTCGGCACACTCGGATGATGAAGTGGAGGATATGTATGAAGACATATCCAAAGCCTTACACAACACCACTAAGGCTCACTTCAACGTTGTTATGGGGGACTTTAACGGCAAGGTGGGAACCCGGACTGGCAACGAATCCCGAATAGGCCCACATGGTTATGGAGTTAGGAATCACAGGGGACAAACGCTTGTCAACTTCCTTGAGAAGGAGGGGCTGTTCTTAATGAACTCCTTCTTTAAGAAACGGCCCCAAAAGAAGTGGACGTGGCGAAGTCCCGACACTGTGACAAAAAATGAGATCGACTTCATCATGACGGATAGCAAGCACATATTCAGAGATGTCTCAGTGATCAACAGGTTCAATACCGGGTCTGATCACCGACTGCTCCGAGGGTCTCTGAAAATCAACTTAAAGCTTGAAAGAAACCGTCTGTTGAAGTCCACGCTCCGACCTAACCCAATCCAAATCATGGCGGGCACCGAGAAGTTCCAGCAGGCTCTCGGGAATAGATTCGTTGCCTTGGATCCCACTGATGACGCCGACGAGACCCTACACAATCTGGTCGAAACGTTGAGAGGCATCAAGTTCTGCCAAAAGCAGCGTACTGGCAGGAAATCCAAACTCTCGGATGAGACTCTCAGGCTGTTGGCAAAAAGACGGGAAACCACCCAAGCGACTTTGTCAGATAGGTCAGACCTGAACAAGCGAATTGCGAAGATGGTACGGCACGACCTTCGGAGCTCCAACACACGCCTCATTGAAGAGGCAATAGAGCGAAACCGAGGGTCCAAAGTATTCACTCAGCAGCTTGGCAGGAGCCACCTGACGAAGCTTAAAACGCACGACGGGAGGACTGTATTGTCGAAGCCGGAGATATTCGCCGAGATAGAGGATTTCTATGGCCGACTATACGCTGCACATGCCCCTCGTTCCCAACGAGACGACCACGATTCCAGAGCCACCCTGACACGCCACTATACCGACGAACTGCCAGACATCAGTCAAGACGAGATCGTGTTAGCTCTGAGGCAGCTTAAAAATGGAAAAGCCCCCGGTGAGGACGGCATAACGTCAGAGCTTTTGAAAGCCGGAGGAGCTCCTATTATACAGGAACTACAGAACCTCTTCAACGATGTCCTTCACAGTGGGAGAACTCCAAAGGCGTGGAGCAGGAGTTTGGTGGTGCTCTTTTTTAAGAAGGGTGATAAAGCCCTCCTTAAAAACTACAGACCCATCTCACTCCTGAGCCACGTCTATAAGCTGTTCTCACGAGTGGTCACGAACCGTCTCGCCAGGAGACTCGACGAGTTCCAGCCACCGGAACAGGCCGGGTTTCGCGAAGGATATGGCACCATAGACCACATACAGACAGTGAGGCAGATTATACAGAAGTCCGAAGAGTATAATCAGCCCCTGTGTCTGGCCTTTGTGGACTATGAGAAGGCCTTTGATACTGTCGAAACCTGGGCTGTTCTGGAATCCTTACAGCGATGCCAAGTAGACTGTCGCTATATCGAGGTACTGAGATGTCTTTACGACGCCGCCATCATGAGTGTCCAAGTACAGGACCAGCAGTCCAAACCCATCCAACTGCGCAGAGGAGTGAGACAGGGGGATGTTATATCCCCAAAACTGTTCACGAGCGCGTTGGAGGATATGTTTAAGACGCTGGACTGGAAAGGTAAGGGCATTAACATAAACGGCGATTACATCTCACACCTGCGATTTGCTGATGACATAGTCTTAATGGCGGAGTCGTTGGAGGAGCTGAACCAGATGCTGGGCGGCCTAGCTTCAGCCTCGCGACGCATCGGTCTCGGCATGAATTTGGATAAAACCAAAGTCATGGTCAATGGTCTCATTTATCCGGGACCGGTCGTCGTACATGGCCACCCTCTCGAAATTGTTTCCGAGTACACTTACCTTGGGCAAATTCTGCAGTTAGGTAAAAACAATTTTGAGAGGGAGGCCAAGAGGAGGATCCAGCTAGGTTGGTCAGCGTTTGGGAAACTACGCCGAGTCTTCTCGTCATCCATACCGCAATGCTTGAAAACTAAAGTTTTCAATCAGTGCGTCCTACCCGTCATGACCTACGGAGTTGAGACGTGGACACTCACGATAGGGCTGGTCCACCAGTTTAAAGTCGCTCAGCGAGCTATGGAAAGAGCTATGCTCGGAGTCTCTCTGAAGGATAGAATTCGCAACGAATACATCCGACAGAGAACCAAAGTTATCGACATAGCTCAAAGAATTAGCAAGCTGAAGTGGCAGTGGGCCGGCCATATCTCGCGAAGAACCGACAACCGCTGGGGTAAACGAGTTCTTGAGTGAAGACCGCGACTCGGCAAACGTAGTGTAGGACGTCCGCCGGCCAGGTGGGATGACGATCTGCGAAAGACTGCAGGCAGATGCTGGATGCGTCGAGCTGAAGACAGGGCGCTATGGCGCTCATTAGGGGAGGCCTATGTCCAGCAGTGGACTACTATAGGCTGATGATGATGAGGATATTACATTTATTTTGAACTTTTACTTTGTTACAAAAGGTATCAAAATAATGATTAAGTACTTAAAATATTGTTTGAAACAAGTCAAATAAGCACAACTCAAATGAAGTAAAGTTTTCTAAGGGTACGAAAGTTAAAAATTAAATATTACAAAATTATGTTCTAGTAATATATGCTACGAGTAAAGAACATAGGAGTTACAAATAAAATAAATCTGAAATGAAGAAGTTAGGAAAATTGAAATTCGATTTGTTATTGGAAGTCAACATTGATAATCTAAATTCTATCGCAGGGGTTATTTATTACCATTAGCGATATTTGAAAGGCGAATTGGAACCCAGATAATATACATCTGTGTACGTTTTGGATATTGCCCAATTCGGTTATTCAGCCTAGTAGGTACTTATTCCTTAGATTCTTATTTCCAATTCGTGTTATTTCCACTTACACAAATATCAACTTAATTTAAGTGTAAATTGATTTCAGAATAACTGGTGCTATTGAAAAAGTTACTTTTTGTTTATGAAGTGGCGCAATCTTTAAGTGAGCGTATTAATGTTATTTTTACAGAAACACGTGTATTTGTTAACATGTTCGAAAAATAAATTGCGAATGCATCGATAAAGGTAACAAGCGCTCAGGACCTTTCTTTTTGGTGACGCGCATAAGGGCGCTAACAGACAGGCGTATATAGTACCTGTACTCTTTGTAAAGGAGGACGTCCGGTGAAGAAGGTACAACCACTATATATTTCAGCAGCATTGTTGTCTTGTGGGTCGGGCTATATTGGTGCCCTTGTTTTAAAGACACATGACACATTTCATCATAGCTTCTGTGATGGGAATGCATTTGCGATGCCTTTGCAGCAGTGCAAATAAGAAAACTGATGGGTGTATAAAAATGTATCATTTATTGTTTGATAATAATCATTCTAATCTAGTACTTACAAACTACTCAGTAAGAAGTCTAATGACATTGCAAAACTTAACAACTAAGTTTTAATTTTGATTAATTATTATAATCAGTATCATTACGATTATGGGTAAAGTTTCGAAACAAATGCTTATGTTCTAAAGCTGGGTATCCACTATACCTATGTCCGTGAACCAACTGTGTTACGCGGATCTGCTTTGTCGTGGTGGCTGATCTTATGCAAACACAAAGGAGTAAGAGGGGCGGCACGTTTCAATCAAAAGGTTTAGCTTGTCGCGGTCGGTTTGTGGATGCGGGACCCTCCGTGTCTCGGGAAGCAAGTTAAGACGTTGGTCTCGGCTGTCATTCGTAGATCTTCGACAGTAGTTACGGGTCGTCAGTGGCCCTACTGTGAGTTTATTTCAACCGTCTCGTATTTACGCATCGAACGCGTTCGGCGCTCCGATTGGTCCTTGGCAATCGGAGCGCAGCTTTCGAATGGTGGAGGGCCAATCGGAGCGCCGAACGCGGTCGATGCGTAAAGTCGAAATGGTTAAAAGAACTCACACTAGGGCCTCTGAAGCCCATAAGCCTGACAACCAGTCTTACCAAGGGGTATGGTGTTGCCCAGTAACTAGTGAAGGTCAGATAGGCAGTCACTTCATGTAAAATAATGGTATTCTACTGCATCCGGATGGACTAGAAGTAAACCCCAAAATTAATTGGGAAAATGCTAGGCAGATTGGTTTTCAAGGGAGTTGCTCGGGGAAAAGTTGGTGGGCAAACTAGTGGATACCCGCCTTTACAAACATACATGATGTATATTACTTCGAAAATTATTTTTGGCGACTAGTTATGAAACGTATACTAATATACACGAGTACCTACTGTTCGTAAAAGAAATATTTGTCATAGACTATTCAAGACGAATGAAATGCCTTGATACTTAAAACATACGACCATAAGATATTTATAATTGAACTTAAACTTAACATACAACAGTTCTGTAGCTTAAAAATAAATATATGAACGTATAGGTACATATTTGCATAAAACACTATCAGACCAGTAAACTTTTCAGTTATTTTTATAATCAATTTCATTTTCTTTATTTCGTCTTATTTATGCATATTTTAACTACTATTTTGAATAAGATAACAGCAGATGAAAGGTGCAGGCGATCAAGAACGGCATTCATCTTCTTTTTCATTTAGCTAAAATAATTTCAGATTTTATTTCAAATTTTAATATTAGATCCCAAACTGTAGAGACATGCGTCGGCACATTTTCATTTGGTATTTTAAAATCACAATAAAATGCGTTTTTTTCTAGGTATGTACTAGAAAATTAAATATAAGTCTATAGTTTAATATAGTTCTACAAGCTTAGGTACCTCACCCCTAGAAAAGTAATTTACAGTAAATGTTTACGAATATCGTGAATCAACAGATTCTTCAAATAGTTGTCGTCGTTCGCGAAACATTCTACGATGTCAAAGTGATCCATGCCGTCCTTGATCTCCAAATACATATTCTGCATAAGGCAAGTGTTGTGTAGTATCTCGTAGAACTCTCTGGATTGTTTTTTGAAGGTTGGACTGTCGTGTTGCCCCGCTAAAATGTATAAACGTATTTTCCTTCCTTGCAGGTGTGTGAAATCGTCAAACTGGGGTGACAGGGGTACTGCCCACTCGTTCGGTAGCTGGACAGCGTCGTTCACAGACGTGTGAACAATCTCCCTAAGGTCGTATACTCCTGAGACGAGGAATGCTCCTTGAAGGCGGGACGCTCCTGGCGTGTTCTCGAAGAAGTCTGCGTTAGCGAGAAGTTTGGCGACGAGGTGCGCACCCGCCGAGTGACCCGCGAAGTACACACCTCTGGAAATGACAAAGGCGGAGTGAATATTTACAATTAAACAATTTTTTTTATTTTATTATTTTATAAATTGCACCTACCACTGCTTGTCTCTGCATCACCCAAAGGTTGACTGGTAGAAAATGCCTATGGCATTAAGTCCGCCGCTGTACAAAATGTGCGTGAAGTATAAAAAAAAATAAAAAGGACTAAAATAGGTACCAATTTCGTTAATGCTTGGGAAAAGAACCTTAGTACCTATTTCGTTTCTTAATCAATCACTTTCAGCTCAATCAGTCTGTCGCAGTTTATTGTGCTTTTCATTGGAAAAGCCTCAGATTCGGACTAGTTTCGCAAATGGAAATAGTTATAAGAAACACAAAGCTACCTACGACAAATTATAATAGATAGCTAACCTATAATAATTTACGTCATTACGAAAACCTTAAATTACTCTTAAAATAATAGAGCTAGCAGCTTGAATGAAACTGTATGCTGTTGATAATTTACCAATTAATAAAACAACAACAAATGTTGGAAATATTATTGGTTTATTTGTTAAAATTGCTTTTTTTCACTGTAAGTATTCTTTTTGTTGAAAAAAATATTCTATCTGCGTGCGACTCTCTGAAGAGATTCCAACCCAAACGATAACCGCATGTCGATTCTTTAAAAACCTCACAGTGAAGACTTGCGTGGAGTGAGCTGTCAGTGTCTTCCCGTCTTGGTCAATCCCTAGCATCAGTGACACCGACAGCACACTCCGCGCTCACTTCAACTAAGTTTTCACGTTGAGATAGTTACAGAATAGCAACTTCTACTCTGAGGCCCTAGTGCGAGTTCCTTTTAACCATTTCGACTTTACGCATCGACCGCGTTCGGCGCTCCGATTGGCCCTTCACCATTCGAAAATTGCGCTCCGATTGCCAAGGCAAATGAAAAAAAAGCAGTAGAATTTATTTCCAAATTCGAGGTTCATACGATATTAAAATTCTCTCTAAATTAGTTTCAATTATGTACCAGTATTAATTTGCAAGATACAGGGATTGGACCGCGAATGTAGTTAGGGGTAGGTACTTAATAATCTAGTCTCACTGGCACAAGTAGGTATTAGGAGCCCATCTGGCTCTTGTAGGTTCACCCTAGAGGTTAAATAGGCATATTGTAGACATACATTTATTAAATTCGACTTTATTTGTTAACCACCTGCAACAATAAATAATACTTTCTTAATGTATGTCTTATCTAAATCAGGGACACAAACTGTAACCATAGTAAGAATTTTAACACTGTTTTAAAAGAAAAAAGTATCAGATACAATAATGTTACAGAATCAAAGTGTAACATTTTTTATGGGTGATACTTAAAACTGCTTATGTGTCACAGAAATAATTAGGTATCCCTAATTTCACGATACGGCAACACGCGCGGCGGACAGATAGATGCAGCTTTGCCAAAATAGCCTCAATAAAGTGGTGTATGCGGCTCTTGTGGCAGTTCCGCGTTTACCATTCACACTTATTAACACTTTTATATCTGTAACAGTATTGCTGTTACACTTTTGTAAGTGTTTGGGTAAAACATCTGTTATCAATTCAAAATGTAACATTACAACATAATTCTGTAACATTTATGAAGGTGTGTTTAAGTCCCTGATCTAAATACCTTTTAGTCAACCCAGCGAATATTACGGCTAAATTGTTTAAAACTTGCCCATTCGTCGGTCGAGCTTATCTCCATTTTCGGTTCATTACATCACAAATATTTATCTGGGTGAAGGGTTATCTTACTTGGAGGCCATTTTTTCAGCGTACTCGAACACGAATCTCGCAGCGTTTCTTATTTGGTTGACAATGTCAGCGAGGGTGGCGTTCGGGCAGAGGTCATAGCCGACGACGATGGTCTTCACTCTGAACTTGTGGAGGGGACCTGCTGGGTACCTCGACAACTCGCGGGAGAGCTCCTGCCAGTATCCGCCGTGAATGTACACGAGGATCGGTGCATCTGGGGAGGAATAATATATAGGAATTTTATCAATCAAGAAGTTATATTATGTGACAAGTGAGAAACTTATGTTGTGAACGATGACAATCGGCAACATTTTTTTTTCATACTTCTCTAAAACGGCCGGCTCCAATAACGTATCTATCACCAATTTTGGCATTCTGGAGATAGAAAAACATATCAATCTCTAAGGCTTTACCGTTCCATTAAAGCCAAATTTAGGTGTCCCTATAAAACTTTGACAGCTATTTGTTTGACAGGTACAGATAGAATTTACCTACTGTGTCATCATTAGCGATCTGTCTTAGGTTCGGCTGTAGTCGTCATCTCGGTAGTCACTCCCGTTCAAAGCATATCATCATTTACACAGTCTATCTATAGTTTCTGTGGTCTTCCCCTACAGCCATCGACATTCATACTCAAAACATTCCTCACATTTTCCTCATTCCTCCGTATCACATCCCCATACTATGACAACCGATTTCCACACAACTTTTTAGTTATCGGTGCTACTTTCAGACTTCCTCGTATGGTAAAACATGACAATATTAAGGTTGGTGTCAATTCCTTTACGGAACCAAAGAAGTATAGACGCTGAATGGTTTACTACCAAATGCTTGGCAGAAGTTTTCTCTGTTGTGAGCAACAAGCGACCAAAAACAGGGCACCGCGGGCTCCAACACGACAACGCGCCTTCGCACACTGCGCTCAAAACGAGGAACTTCCTGGTCAGCACGCCGGTCAAACTCCTGGGTCACACTGTGTGTGTGACTTCTTTTTATTCCCGAAAAAAAAATCTGCTCAAAGAGATACAATTTTCGTCGCCGAAAGATGGGCTTTCAGCGTTCGAGCAGGCTGTAAACGAGGTGTCTACGGCGGACTGGAAAAAGTGTTTTGAAAACTGGTTCAGACGCATGAAACTTTGTAGGCTAGTGGAGAGTACTTTGAAAAGATTTAATAAAAAGTATTTACGTATAGAACATTTGTTTTTATTTCTGCATAACTTTCTGAGTGTCGCACGTATACCTAGTAGTTATTTAAGATATTACCCATTGTTAATAATAAGTAAGTTGTTTCCGCAATAATAAACATTAGTGTATACCTACCGTTTGTTCCGCTCCCACAGACAAACCGCGTAAACGGTTTTGTGGTGCATAGTTCTTATTTATAGGTTATTGTGAACTTTGTTTGGATATATAAATAAATAATATTATTATTTATACTATCCATAACTTATATAATATTATACGTTCGAAAGTAACTCTGTCTGTATGTTACCTTTTCATGCCTAAACCACTGAGCGTTTTTCGATAAAATTTGGTTAGGAGATAGATTGCATCCTGAGGAAGGACATATTTTTGTGGGATAATTTCCTACATACACGCAGGCTAAGCCGCGGGCAGAAGCTTGTATTCATCAAACATTAAACTGCAGCATTTCAGTATCATAGATAGGGCGTTCACACTAATGAGATTAATTGTCAATGACACCGCATCCATCTATTAATTCTAATTTCATTCTATTACACATCATTATACGAAGGTACCTAATTAATGTGCTATCAATTTGGCTGTCAGTAAACATTAAGTACGTACTCACAAAATATTGAAACACGAAGTCAGCCTCAAACAGACATTGCGCTTTCATAATTTCGTGGATTTCCACGTCCATTTCATAGCACGGGAAGTAAAATGAATGGAGACATGAGTCCAGTATGAAGTTGTAACGTGCATATATTCCCATACATTATTTATGAACCTGCACGGGGACGTCCACGATAATATCGTCACGTTAGATACTATACGTGAAAGTGCACATTGTGTACTTAATTGGAGACAATCAAATTAACTCTTGTCGATGTTTAGGGAGATCTTTTTGAGGCTGCATATCCATAATGGTTTCCTTGTACTACAGGGTGTAAAGTTCACTCGTCCTCTATAGAAAAGGAGGTATCCTTCAACCGGACGGGCGTCGTTTCTGGTGGGCAACTGACTGACTATTGATGTTGGTACGTTGTATACATGCTAGTTAAACTCTGCTTGCGCGATGCAAGATTTTGCGTGACGTCAGTTTGATAGTTCGCATGTGGCGTTGTAGATGTTAATGCGTTCTATTGTTACTAACTTACTTCTAACAGTAACGGATTTCACCCTGGAGTTCCATCTCTAAAACTCACCCCGTATAGTTGTAAAATTGAAACATAATATCCAATCCTAAGCTAGCATAAAGTTAGTCAAGACGTGTCATATAAACCTTCCCTTCACACCATTTACAATCACACAGATACATACGTCTTTTCTCAATTTATTTGGTATGAATAAGTTACATTGGAATTCACATCGGGAGACAAGATACTTACGAATGACATTCGGTTTTCTTATTGTTTATTTTTATGGTTTCGCTCGTAATGTGCCCACATCTGCTGCACCTATACCACCCGGTTTAACAACGTGCCACAAACCCTTTACTGCTACAAAACTTACAGGGTAATATGGACCCCTGAGTTGAGTTAAGTATTTACATTTTTATCGGTAACGTTTAAGAATTGGAAGCTTCTTGAAAGATGTACATAATATATGCAATAGAGATGTTTTTTGTAGACTGCACAGCTGAAGTTATATAAGTTAAAATACAACATAAATTAAAAGTGTGTCCATGGCATAGGGTTTCTTATCTGTTCTTCTCCATAGGGTTTCTTATCTGCTAACAGATAAGAAACCCTATGCCATGGACACACTTTTTCTTTTATTTGTGTAAATTACTTCTACGCTTTGGAATGGTCAACTAGCTTCATCTTTCTGACTGACCGACCCCTTTGCCCGTTCAAAAGTGCCTATAAATAATTTAATTAAAATAAATGCCTTGAGTTAGAGTTTACGCATATTGTTTTCTTTCCGAAAATGGCCGCACAGCATCTTTTTCCGAAAAGTAGGCAGTCTTTAAGTTGACACACATAAAAAATATATCTAGGTGTTTAATTTCACTGTGTGTGCAACTAGTACAAAGACTAAGCAATAGTGCGTTTTGTTAATTAAAGTAACATATAAACATAACATCACGCCTTGTTTTCCCGAAGGGTTGGGCAGAGGTGTACCTATACACCCACATTTCGCCAATTATGTTTAAGACCCATGTGATAGGTGGCGAGCCTATTGCCATCAACCGGGCACAAATCCATACTCCGGGCTGCTACTGTGAAATTCCATATAGAAAAACCCAATAACACGTTGCCCGACCTGGGAATCGAACCCAGGAACTCATGCTCAGCAGTAGCGATTGCAACCACTAGCCAAACGAGGCAGTTTAGGTGTTGCATAAAAATATTTATAAATAATTGTAATGACGTCAATATGAAATTGTTTACAGACAAGAGAAAAGTGCGGTAAGTAGGTAGGTAAGTGATTGCTTAGAATTAGTCTAATAACCTTATTTGCTAAACTTTCAACATTGTTTATTGGGAAATGTATTTTCGACTTGGTTTCGACCCAAATTTATCAATAATAATTATGAATGCTTATTTGCTCAATAAACATTTAATACCAATGAATGTTTGTTAATTAAAACAATATTAGCTCTGTGTGCTAATATTGTAATGCTGTGCTACGTGGCTTGCATCATAGTAAAGGTGCAGTACCTACCTACTAAGTAGGTATTTCTGTTGGCGAATATTCGGCTTAACAAAGCAGATAAAGCCTGATGAACACGGTGCATAAGTTAAAGCAACAATAAAACGTGCACCGTCTGAACAGTGTTTAGACGGTGCAAGTCAGTTGTTGCTTCAATAATGGTTTTCTGAAATGACGTTCACTAGGTGGCAGCACTGAGACGTCAGGTTTGGGCACCTGTCAAAGGTGTCAAAGCGCCTATATTTTCTTTAGTTGTGACTGAATGATGAACGAATGAATGAACCTTAATGAATTTTAATGGAAACCCTCATTTTATTGCATGCCACGGCAATAAACTTGCATCGTTTAAGTAATAAAGTTTAATAACCTAAATCCTAACTAATATTACAAATGCGAATGTGAGTTTTTGTTTTGTTTGTTACGCTTTCACGCTAAAACGGATGAACGGGTTTGGATGTAGTACTTATGGCACACAGGTAGATCATAACCATCATGAGTAGCATGACCACTTCTATCTCGACTCTACGAAGAGAAGACAAATTCACTTGAATTCTGACATCGCGCCGTAGAAATCTTTCTACATTCTGTGATTTTGTCTTCCGTTTCTCTAGTGGCCATGCTACATATGGTGTAAGGTAATTCCCGTAATAGAAAACGTTCAAAATGTAAGTACTCGTAATCTCATCTCAGCGACAAACTGTCAAAAACTTATGTAAATAAGAGTTAGTTTTGACAGAGTGAGACTGCGATTATAATGCGAACGAACGTTTTTAAAAATACGAGAATTGCTTCTCTGGCTTTGGACATAGAACTTTTTATCCCGGTAATAATATAACTGACATGCAGGCGGGCGAAGCCGTTTCCAAAAGTTTGTAGGTGATATAACGAAACCTACAGATGATACAATTAGGGCCCGATCACACGTACCACAACCATACAACAACGTATTAATTGTTTATTCACACGGAGCCCATTTGACCGTCAAAATCCGGCTGATTTTGACTCTCAAATGGGCTCCGTGTGGGATATCGACTATATCAAAGCCACGTCGCAGCCTCAACATGACCAGCGAGCCCGCGCACTAGCGGCAGGCCAAATCGCTAACACATCGATCTGTCTGTCTGCAAACACTAGCCACAACGTTGTAATACTACATCGCAACTACTACCGACCACGAAACTGCAAAAAGTTGCAGCGACAATACTGTAACACACGTAACCACTTCTTGCCCTTGTAAGGGCTAACGCCATAAGTTTCCTATGGTGTGACGCGGGGCTCGCTCGAGCGCTCAGGCCGTAAGCCTCCCGCCTCGGACTAAATAGGTCGTTGTAACAACTGATTAAATAAAAGTCATATTGTGATTCGTGTAGTACTTGTATTAATTACCACCACCACCTGTAGAAGCGTAGGGAGCTAACTCACACCCTCATTTTGTCGCTGCGATGTGGTTGTGCTACGAGTGTGTATGGGCCCTTAGGTATTGAGTATATTTATATTTTGATAAAACAAAAAATAAACCGTGGTGAAGCGGCCTTGTCCAGTAATTAAACTATTTAATTTAGGTACCTACTTGATATATCAACAGTTCTTTTATAATGCATGGCCTCGGAAGTACGAGTTTTCGAAGGTTTGAGTGTACTTTACCAGTATAAAAGTGGATGAGTTGATTATAATGTCATTGACGGGTTTAAAACATTGTGAACACGTCATCACTACGACTTCCTGTTTTGTTATTTTTGGAAGAATGCATTCAACTGAGCGTTCATCCCGCGCGAGCTGGTAACGAAGCATTTCCAGTGGTTTTTCGTGATTATTTTATAAACTTTAAATCAAAGTAGGTACTTTTTTCCGCCAAGGTCTAGATAGGGAATAGAAGGTTAGTATTTTTATTTATTTTAAACATTTACTCTTCAGTAAAAATATTTATTCGTAGCAAAAAAAAAGTACTGGAAATACAAAATAATTGATAATATTATGAGTAAAAACAAAAATAACTGTAAAATAAATAGCATATATTTTTATAATAGGTACCAACGATCTCGTGCTTGGCTAAAAAAAAACACAAAAGTAGCGACGTTGCCAGCCCGCGCTTAGCACGAGTAATTTTGTCAAATTTCTTGCAAGTCTACCTGTAAATATACCTCTAGCCTGTTCTTAAACAAAATGAATGCAAGAAGATAAAAGCTATCTACTTCTGTGATTCGCTGCCTTCCTTGGATTTTCCGAACTACATTGGCGGGGTTTCCAGTCTAACCGACGCAGCTCCAGTATTTTAAATGGAGCGAAAATGAAGTTGCATTCTAATCTCGGCGACAAACAGTGTCAAAAATTTGTCAAAAATGTAGGGACATTAGAGATATAGTACGGCCAACTTATCTGTCCAACTGTTGGTTGCGCTGGTTGTAAACGAAAATCAAAATGTTAAACAAAAACCGATCGTATGTCCCATTCAAAATGTTGGTTCGAAAAACGGCCGTTGCACAGAAAAGTTAGTCGGAGTGTCATTTGACAGATTGAGACTGAGATTGGAATGCAAACGTTTAAAACAAAAGGGAATTGTCCCTCTGTCTTCTGACTAGTTATAACGACTGTCTACGACAGATCTTATCTACGAAGAATGACAACCGGAAGGCTCTCGGTATGAAAGGGATTGTCACCAATGGACCGACCGCGGCAACCTTGATGATCGTACTGTGCGGCTGTTATTTTGCCGGGATTGCCTTCTTAATATAGACATCGAAACATTTTTGACTCTTTAAAAATATTATGGTTTTTATCTTAACGGACATACTTACTCGTACAATCACTTTGTACTGGTATTGAGGATTGAGAGGCCTTGAAACGTCACTATTAAATGAAATGTAATGTAAAAAGCCTTTTATTCACTGAAGGCTTTGGTACTCACAAAATTGTTCAAATAATATTATGATTTTTTTGATGTTGGTAATGGTGGTTTTTCTTACTAATTTCTAAAAGTCTTATTCGTGCACGCAAGCATTACCGATTTACCAAATAAAATGAAAAAATAATAACACTAGAGGACAACGCCCAGGAGTCTTAAATAATTTTGGTTTCTAAAAAACTATGAAAAAGAAAACGTTGGTACCTACCGTTTGGTAAATCTGTTCCAAGAATGTCAAGTTTCTGTCCAGTTGTTGATCCATACTCGATCTCTAATTTATGTGGGATGTTGTTTGTTGCTTCATCGCTTGCTGTAAGAAAATAAACTGGGGTTAATAAGGACCAAAAATAAACAAACGTTGTAGAGGATAGTAAACAGTCAAACATAAGCCAAAGTCAAGCCTTATTAAGTAAAATAATGTGTGTGTGTGTGTGTGTAAAATAGAGCAGTGGGCCACCCCAGTGATAACGGCTGTGACTTACAAGTTGTAGGTCGTAGCTTCGAACCTAGACAGGCGCTTTAATTTGTGTAAATTATTTCGGCTCTCAGAACGGTCAACGAAAACTTCGTGAGGAAACCAACATCTCCTAAAACCAAAAAAAAACAAAATACTTGTGACATCCAGGTACCAACAGAACCCATGCGGTGGATTACGGCCCACTCTCTCACACAGAGAGGAGGTCTATGTCCCAGCAGTGAGAACTTGTTGCTGAACTTGAGCTGGAGAGTTTGTTGCGCCACTTCTTCTTCCCAGCTAAAGCACTAGGAAAAGGGGTGAAGAGCGGACGTTTTGGCGAACTGTCTTGTAATTTTCACATACAAAGAGTGCTTATTCTCAGCCTAATTTGAATAAATTACTTTTGATTTTGATTTTGAACAGGCTGATTATGCTTAGTAAAATACTGAAAAATTTGTAAAGGTGCAACAAGACTGCGGTCGATCGACGGTTAGAAAGTATCTTCAAGATAAGCTGGCGTTTGATCAATAAAAAACCTGATGGGAAGTGATGATGCGGTGGATGATGAAGCACGTTCGCCTAAACGTTTATTCACGTTCACATAATGGCAGTGGAACGCAATGCCTTTTATTTTGAGATCCATTGTTTCATAGACATTTTATGTTTGTTACGAATAATTTCGCTGCTTCCCCTCCTTACCAGCTGTGACACACTTCACGTGGTGCTGAAGTACTTCGATGGGCGTGGGGAACCTCTGCGACCACCTACTGGGGGAGTACTCTCGCTCAAGATCAATGGCGTCCAAGATTAACGACATTTTGTTCCGTTGTTCTGCCTGTAAGAAGAATGATAGCCATGGTTAGTTATATTATTAGGTAGGTTATTAGGTAGGTAGGTGCTGTCATTATTTTTTCGCAAAATGACTCGAAAAGGCTCAAAATGCAGATGCAGATGCAATGCGGCTCATAATAAAACACGCGTGTTTTATTACTAACATTAAATTCACGCACGAGAAAGTATGTCAGAGATAACTGACTTTATACTAGTCACAATTTTGCGGCAAAATATTATGGTTACGAACTTTTATTTATTATTCCTTTGCGTGTGTGGAAAATGTTCGGTTGATGCGATTTTGATTTGCACTTGTCCTGCAAACCATTATGGTGGGGCGTTTCTTCACTATTCCGATTGGTCTTATGTCTATTAGTATTAATATTGGTTTTTATTTCGGACAGAATCAAAAAAACAAAAACTTTAGGTCTATTAGTAGGCGAACGAAAGCAATTCTTTCTACTGTTTTGGTTGGTTGGTATGTACGCACTTAATCACTGTTATAAAAGATATGTAAAAATGGTGTAGGCATTTGCTACTGGGCTTAATTCAAACCAAGAATAAGATGTAGGTATTCGTATTGGAATATAGTTAGTATTAAAATACTTATGATACATAATTATTATGTTTAGTAGTTTTTCAAACCGCTTTTCAAGAATATTTTTTATTCGTCTCAGTAGGTTCGTTACGTTTTTCCTTTTTGAAGATCTGAAGACAGGCAATGCTTAGGTATAACTCAGGTAATAATATTACTCATCCTCCCACACACATTTACTTTCTACTCATCGGAGGCATCAATACACAACTTATTTTAAGATTATTTTTCCTATATTTTCCCATTTTTTATTGTTACTGGATCAAATGTTGTCTTTATAGATGTGTATAGAGGTCAAACAAAGTTATTTATAACATGTCGCCTACAACAGGGGAAGAGCGCTGATGTCTGAAAAACAGATATTTTATATCTAGTCCAGGCACAGATGTTCAGATTGACTCATAGAAACAAGTGTCTTAAAGTTCACCTTAATAACCTTAATATTAAATTGTTGTGTGTTTTTGAACAAATAAATTATACTTATAACTTATAAGTAGATGTTATGTATAAAATTTCGCATATGTCAAGATCCGTACAATTTTACGTGAACTACAAACAAGCATATTTTTATTTTACAATACGCAAGGGTGAGCAAGAGCGATTAGTCAGTCTTTATGCCCGCTCTTATGACTGTGGCTTATGGCAGGCCACACATGGGCCATCGGTTTCAGAGATAGTTAAGCTCGTGCTATTTATCGGTAGCTGAAGCGACCTTCAGTCTTCATCTATAAACGTCAAGTCAAACATTTTTTTTTTTTTATGTATGGCATCTCGTAGTTGACCTTGAGAGGTCGTGGCTGCCTTAAGCGGACTCAAAGCCTCCAGCCAGGGGCGTAAAATTACTTACATTACTAAGCGTACGCTCGCTAAGGGCACCCCCTGTGGGGTACGGACCTCGGCTTAGGGCGTCGCTGACGGGAGGACAGCAAGATGGGACAGGCTGGATCTGGATCATATTATTATTATCAGGGGAATTTAAAGCTACAGGCTCAGCTACGGCGCGGGCTGGCACTTCGTCGAGCAAGGGTCGGGGGGGACAGTTACGTCGGGATCTTCGCGAGGAACCTCGGCGGCGAGGTCGGAATGTCGGTCTGTGTTTGTGCACTGTACTGGTGGCCCTACTGCTCTCCTGAATGAGAGCATACATTTTGGCAGCAGTTGTACTTCTTATACTAAAGGTACGTAGGTATGTAAATATCTGCAGATCATAGACTATTTAATTGTAAACACTTTACCTTTTTCCCATCCTTGATCTTCGTAATTGTTTTATTCCGTCGAATCACTTTCAATACTGTCCTACACAACTCTATCAGTTGCACCATGTTACATTTCATGTCGGCAAGTTGTTAATTACTATACTAGACAGCGATTGTTATCGCGCCTATTTAAAGTAAATCGAGCGAATGCGAATTCAAAACATCAACAAAATTCGCGATAAGCGCACCAACAAAGTGTTTATCAAATAATTACATCATAGCACAGATGTTTTATGTGAACACTTAACTGCTATCTAATCTTTGTGCTAAATAATGTTGGTTTATTGGTTTTTAGACCGATTTTGAACTGTTCACAGTAAATGTTTCCCTCAATCTCTGAGTAATATTTGGAGCTGAGTTGGCTTTACGGCAGTTGAGCGCGAAACCGTGGAAAATGGGCGCGAAAAGCTGTCGCGTTTATCCGCTTACAATGTTATCAAAGTTTGTCCGTAACATTAAATTGAAATGTGATTAAATCGGAAACTCTTTTGTCCTTGCAAGAAAAAAACCAACCGGTATTTTGTACCAATCGGAAGTTTGTACGAAAATAGATTTTAGGAGCAATTGATTTAGGTACCTACCTACTTGAAACAAAAAAATAAGTTAAACATTACATTACTTTGCTTTTATGTTTTTATTAAACTACGTGAGGCATTGTAATTGTGACATTTTGTTACGGTTTAATACGTTTTTTTGTCAATTCACACTAAACTTCGTTTCGTTCGTTTTTAAGCCAATATCCGTAAACTGTAAACACAAGGTACTTATTTTTTTTACAACTTTGCAATAATACAAGTAAATGTACGCAATATTAGATTTTTTTGAATACAGACTCTAAGAACTGTTCGTTATTGCACAAAAAATATAATAATACTGCGCTAAGTGCACGACAGGCCCGGTCCTACTAAGGGGAAGATTGAAACATTTTGCGACACTTTCCGATATCCGTTTATTTCGACGTCAGTTTGCGTGATAAGGAATATCTTGCGTGATAAGAAGTGATTATTATTTATTCTAGGTACTTGATTATATTTTTGAACTAAAACCTATAAACGACGTCTTTATCAGCAATTACATTAGCAATGTAATTGCTGCCAATGACGCCTTTAAGTTTTAATTTTAAGAAGTAATTATGACTTATTTCAAAACTTGTTTTGAATTCCCAGAAACTGTTTTTAAATTGCCAATAGAATGTAATTAATATTCCAGAACAAATATATATAGTTTGTCTCTCCATATTATATCCTTTAAAGACAACCTTTGGATCCACCGAAGGTTTTCTTTGAAAGATAGTTTTTAGCGATAAAATTGTGTCACATAATGTGCAAAATTTCTACGTTCATAATTATGTGTAATTTTTGTGGTGTACATAATAAAGAATACTCTATTCTATTATATTCTAATATCAAGAAAGAAAGAAAGATATTTATTTATTTATATGAAGTTAGGAAGCAATTATGATATGATATAATTCAGCTATTTGTACAGTAAAGTTAGAAAATTGCGTCACATGCATCTCACACATAATATTTTCAGCGGGATTATAATGATATGAAGTGTCATGATGTTATAAATTCACTTGTCTTTTGTGTTTTCTTTACTTAAATTAAATCCTGTTTTTTACACCATTTGCTTATTGTTGAAACGTCCTGATTTAGTGTATTATGGCTACGTTTGTTACGGAGAATCACTGACTCCTAAGACGTAAGAGTATTAAATTTATTGTGACCTATTCATAAGCTTTATGTACCCTTGGTCTTGGTATATAGTAATGTGATGGCTTTTGGTAAAATTAAGAATTTATTTATTTATTTATCGCAGTTTATAGGTTCTGTGAGTCTGCTTTATTGAACCTACAAGAGGTTTGATTGAACATTGTGCACCCTTCACTCATTAAAAAACCTTCGAATAGAAAGGTGCTATACCAGGCGCAGAAGAACTAATGGTGTATGTAGGACATGAAGTGAGAAGACGGAGAAGACCCAACACAAACGGTTAGAAGGAACGAGAGAAAAGCTAATGTAGGCTCCCGCAAATAGGCACGACGCCACAGCGCGACACAAAGGCACCGCTCGTCGCGCGAAACGCGGTTTGTGTCGCGATAAGGCGTCGCGCCAATGTGTACGAGCCTTAAAGGAAACCAAATAAGTCCTACAGCACCTCCATCGAAGTACAGTAAAAAACACGTGTGTGCTATTGTATTCATTAATTGATCGTGGGCAGAGATGAGTTGCAAACAATCAAGATAATATAATACAGGATTGAAGGGACATAGACGCACAACCTGATATGTACCATGGATTCAGTACATGATTCTGGACCCCCTGGAGTTGAAATTTTTGATCGGTTATCAAAAAAAAAACGTTCAAAATGTATGGCAGAGCATGTTTTTTTTAAAATAAACGACAAAAAATTTCAACGCAGGGGGGTTCAGAATCATGTAGGTACCTACTGAGTCCATGATAACTGGTTGTGCGTCGATTTTTCGTATAGGTTTTTTGTCTCATTGAAAAGTAGGTTGGTAGCTACTTTTCAATTAAATTATTAATATGCATCGTGTTATATATGTGTTTTGCACATTACTTGTACTGTATTCCTTACCATTTCAAGGGAGCTACTAATTAGGTACTTTTGCTAGGAGTGGGTTTCCGTGATCATCAACGGGAACTAAGTACCTATTTGTCTGAAATTGCCGTCATTAACCCGTGCTGGGTCGTTGCGGTCGGCGCGGGATGTCGTGCGGTGTTCCACAGGGAATGATCCTGGGGCCAGTACTGTGTAACAAAGGGTGCGACCGAGAGTTGACTTTACGATGTCCGCGTCATCTGCGACACTGACGATACGCTGGTGTCAACAAAGAGGTACGTAAGTACAGGCAGGCGGCAGCAACCCTGATGGTATGTGATTTTCGCCATAGCCACTTGTATGTATGAACTGTTGGCAACAGAAGAGAATCTACACGGATTGCAGGTGGCATTTCTATACACTCAACTTCCGAATGGTGAAGGGCCAATTGGAGCCCCTTCTTCTCCATACGAAACTACCTTTTGGAAGGGGCGCCTAGAATCAATTCTATTTAAATGAAAATGTTGACGTTCAAAAGTGCCTTTTAGTGCCTATTTGAAATAAATCCTTTGACTTTGACTTTGGAGCACCAAACGGGGTCGATGCGTAAAGTCGAGATGCTTAAAAAAAACTCACACTAGGGCCTCAGGAGTCGAGCGAAAATACAATAAAACTGAGAAAGCACGCTAAGCGAAAACGTATTCAGTTAAATGCTGTGTCGGTTCATTATCACTTGACCACATTTTTCCCTCTATAGAGCGCTTTATGAAGCAACTATGATACTCCGTCTTTGGCACCGGTTCGTCAGACACGGTGCCCATGAACAAGCTACATACCTACTGTGAACAGATTCAATATCATTTCCAGAATGTATGTAGGTAGGTACAGGGCAAAACACAATACCAAATTGAACTGTTTACGTTGACTCGGGTACTAAAGATACCTAGTGGCATAGAAACTTCTGTAGAAAAAGCGACATGAGAAAAATTATCGCAAATAGTTTTATCACACAATGAGGAAGACATTATATTACTTTCGATCACTTAATTGTCTGGAAACCTCCAGAAACACTTCACAGTCACACAAACTACTACTACTACACTAGTACGGTTCGCGAACGCACCTACAACTCGGGCGATTTAAAATGGCACCTAGCTCGGGTGACGTTTGTTGAATAAAGTAAAAAAATAACCGTAACCTTACACAACACTTGGACATAACAAGTTCCTAAACATTGGCTAATAATATAATTAATCATTAAAAACTATAAATAAATACCTCTAACAGTTCCGAGCCAGAATGTTAATTCGCCCGAGTTGATTTTTAACAAACTCGTTTCATAAAATAGGCCCACTAACGACTGATGGCATTAACATAACTTAGATGCCTACCTAATTTTATACGTGTACGTAAAATATTTGTGGCTAATGCATGCGATATTATGTTGTATAAAAATAAACAAAACCAATCAAGGAAGTGGCAAAACTTATGAGATTAGTAAGGTATATTACTATATCTCACTTACACACATAAATCACAGTAAGTAATAGGTATATCGCAGAACAATTGCAGTTGATGTAGGTAATGATATATGATCTTCGGAAAAGGGATGCCTTGCTGACTTTGCTTTTTGTTTCCTGCGGTTTCCTACTGTACTCACATCTTCGGGAATTTTCTTTGTACTCTCGTAGTTATACAAAAGTATCCAAAAAAATACAAGGATAGGCCTTAGCTGTGTGCCAAATTTGATCCAAGCCCGTTTTGCCGTTGCAGCATGATCGAAAACAAACGTCCAGACTTTCACAGTTGATACGGTAAAGAAAGACAGATGGAGCTAAGTAGCTGTTAGGTCCCGAAGACCGAAACCATGGAATCATTAGAGAACCCAGCATTCCAGGGTTAGATAATTGCACCAAGAAATAAATAACAACTGTCGTTTCTGGCGGGAGTTGACGGTCTATTCTATAAAAATCTCATAGTTAACGACTGAAGTGAAGTGAGCTCACTTCACCTATGTTTTCACTTTGAGATTTTTCATTTCCATTGACAGCTGTCAATGGTGTCGTCTAATGGAATGACAGCTACCTAATTTTTCACAGTCAGATTATTACAGAATATTTATTGCTTGAAGGATATTTATTGCTAATCCATTGCTTTAAATGTTCGAAATTTCTTCAACAATGTAAATAACGCAATGAATGTTGTTGAACTATCAAAATGAACGCGATTGCTACTAATACTGTGTTACGCAATTACCCCGCGGCTTATAATTAGAGTTGTGAGTGTTGTGATTGCGACTCGAGTTCTGAATTGAGAGGGATTATTTATAAATAAGAGACCCCAAGTCTGGTTGAATGTAACTGCATAACGATAACTCGATGATAAACCGTTCAAGGTGAAGTAATGCAAGCGATATTATGCCGTTGCCAACATGTCACCCACGATAAAAGAGTAATGACGCTATATTTTGTCAGCCACATGCAAATGAATGAGACGTGTGATGTTTTTAATCGAAGCCAAGAAGTCCAAAAGCAGTAATAATGAGAAACATACAAAAGACAACAGGTAGTCATATTTAGTTGGGTTGGGATAGGTTTGGCGAAGCAAAATCTTAACAAAATGCCGGTGCCCGAAGTTGGTCGCACAAGTAACTTTTAATACCCGTCACACGAAAATGTGACACTTGCCTCGGCACTTGACCAATTACGCCAAAAATTGTGTATTGACCCGTATTGCTCGAATTTATAACACCGATTCATTACAAGTGGATATATTTAACTATAATAAACCAGCGTTCAAAAAACAAGTAATGAAAACTTTCATCGAAGGCAAATGAAGCAACAAATCTCATAATGTTCAATCTTTTTTTTCTCTAATAAAACAGTTTTTTTTTTATTCTAAAATATAAAGTTTCTTACGTTTAGGTTATACATATATCTAAAACTTTACATTTTGTATTGAACTATTTTTTTTTGTCTGTGGTTATTTCGCATGTTTTTATACTCATCTTATAAATAGGGAAATCTATTATTAGCCATTCAATATTGTAATACACAAACTCTGTATTGGCCATGCTGTATGTTACGCTGTCGTTTGCCTAAATAAAGAAAAGAAAAGAAAATAAAAATGCTATGTCTTATTTTTATAACCCAGTAGCTACTTACATCCACCGAGAGGCGAATCACTTGAATTTAACAAAACTAAGTAAATTGGAATTTTCTGTTGATATTATTATGGTTTATTAGTTTTACAGATGAGTAAAAACAGAGGGAACAGAGGGAAACATGAGGCAACTAATGCTGCTGCTCACAGACATTTGTGAGGAATTAGATGATAGTTAGATAACTTTTTAAACCTACTTACGAAAAGTCACATAATTGACTTTTTTTCACTCTAAGAATATTTCTCTAAATAAATATGATTAATTTAATTTATTTATTTTACTCAGACACAGTGATCCATATTTATGTTAGTCTAATTTAACAATTATGTTAGCATGTAGTTATACATGCCACAATAATACTATTAAAAACAACTGAAACAAATATCTGAAGTAGTACTACTCGTAAAGTCAATTTCTAAAATAAATTGATATGTTAAATCGCAATCATCTTTAAAGTCATTAAAATGTATAAAATCATCTATATCTTTAAATAAATAACAAATAAAAAATTATTAAAATATGGGTAAAATTGTAATCATACAGTTGATAAGATCCGATACCGGTTCTAATCGACATGCAACTGCACACAATGCCACAATAATGGACAGTCCATTTTGCCAGCCACAACGCTAAGAATGCCGTTGCCACTGCCGCGGACGCGACTAAGCAGTGCCGGCAGCATTGCATAATCGTGTCCGCGGCGCTCTTTTTCTAAGGATGACATGAAAGCCATCGATACGAGCGTCGGCAAACATGCCTGACGCGCTGCAGTGCTTCGGCAGCCGCAACAGCATCCTGAAGGCATTTTTATACTGAACGCGCAGGTCGGTGATTGACTTCTGCGTATAATTGACCCATAGACTGCACGTATAAAAAGATTAGCAAAACGCACGAAACAATGTTTCTTTTACTGCCTTAGAGCAGCTTGCAAATCTAAGAGCCAACATATTGTATCGGACAGCCAACGCCCGGCGCTCCCTCTCAATGTCCTCGTACTCCGAGAGGTCATCCGAGATCTAATGGCCCAGGTACTCGAAACGCGAAACTCTGGGTAAAGAAACACCGTCTATGAGGACGGGTGGTACGTTCATGACTTATGACCTGCTGATTCACCAATAGTTCGCTCTTCTTTACATCATACCTGAGCCCATGAGCCCCAGCGTATTCCACACATATAGCGAGGATTTTACGTACAGCGCTTATGGAGACCCCCAACAACACCATATCGTCAGCGTAGCTGATGTTGTTTACAAATTTTCCGTCTATGGAGCAGCCGACATTGGTGTTGCTGACTCCCTCGATGAGCCCGTTTACGAACAGATTGAAGAGACAAGGCGAGGTTAAACCTCCTTGCCTTACTCCACACTTCAGTCTGTACGCATCGGAGATCGCACCCGCCTACTTAATGACATTAACTTGGATGTTGTATACCAATAATAAAAAATTAGAAGACTTCTTCAGGGAGGCTGGTTTCTGTCCTCATTTTGTACCATAGCACATCATAGGACACCAAATCGAAAGCTTTCGAAAGGTCTAAAAAACAGGCATAGACTGGAGTTTTTCTATCGGTGTAGTTCCGGACAGTGTGCTTGATAGAACTGCCGTTTCTGTCGATAGCCCGCGTCTAAAACCGAACTGAGCGTCGTTCAGCTTTATGTGACTGATCAAATACGATCAAGCAGACTGTCCAGCACTTTCGCCACGGTAGTAGCTTGCGAAATGGGCCTTTAATTGCTGTTGTCTGACGCGTCACCAGTTTTATTTTTGATTATTGGCACAACCACGGTCTTCATACATTCATCCGGCAGGTATGAGTGTCTTACACAAAATATATAAAACATAGCCAGAAGCTTTGGCAGGTGAACCCCCGCATGCTGCAAAGACTCAACACTAATTCCATCGTGGCCTGGAGACTTACCCGTCGTCATATGCTTTATAACGGCAAATTTATATTTAGCAGTAAAAGCTGGTAAAACTGCCGGCCCAAGCGAATTTTGCCTGATTTCATTACTGTAACTAAACGAGAAATTGTTGTGTTAGACAGGAATAAACATGTTCGCAATGTCACGAGGCTCAGTTACTCCGTTAACATTAAGAGGGACAGTGGCTTTACTGTTTAGTTTAGTCTCGTGCCTTTCCAAAAGCTTTTGAAATTTTTGTGATGCGAGATGGATTTAAAAAGACGTCGAGACTCCACCATGTTATTATAGATAGGTCCATTTGCAGGCCTACTGTATAGTAACCAGGTTTGAAAGTTTAGCCTGGCAGCCCCGTGAGCACCACGAACATGTTTATTCCAGTCTAACACAACAATTTCTCGTTTAGTTACAGTAACTCTGCAATTCGAGCTAACCACAGGCGCTTCACACATGGTCGAAACAATATCTTTGTACATTTTATCTATTACTATTCTGTGATCTTTATTGTGACACTAGCACTTCGCCCGCGACTTCATACGCGTGGATTTCGAATAAAAAAAAGTTGCGTATGTTCATCAGACATTATTTCGGCTTTTAATATTAAAATAATTTTTCAAATCGGTCTAGTAGTCGAAACTACTGGACCGATTTAATAGGCTCCGAAGAGCCTATTCGATACAAACAAACAATCAAATCATTCCTCTTTATAATGTTAGTATAGATAAATCGTCACAGCATTCCGACAATTTCTGATGGAAATTCCAACTTTCTCATTGATCATTGCGTATCTAATATATACAAATTCTCGTGTCTGTTAGTTACCAAACTCCTCCGAAACAGCTGGACCGATTTGTATGAAATTCTGTGTCTATATCGGATAGGTCTGAGAATTGGCCTACATCAATTTTTCAACAAAAAAAAAAGATGCAAAAAGTTTGCGGGGTCAGCTAGTCTTACTATTAAGTGGTTTTCGTTGTTCATCCCTATTGGCCCACAGTATGCCATTAGGGCATTTTTCAAGTATTACAAACTACGGTAACATTACAGAAAGATTACAACATACTTCTAGGGGATAGTGGTCAGACCAAGTACAGCCATATAGTACCCTCACACTCAGTACAGACTGCCACGCAGACTCCGTCACCACACCATGGTCAAGCCAGCTTGTGCTACCGCGTGGGCCTCACTAACCAAAGTAAAGGTGCCCGATAAACTTCCTAACTTTTCTATATCCACACATAGCCATTGCTGATCGTTACAGTATTTTAGAAGTTCCTTTCCAAACAACGCACAAGGACTTGCATTAAAGTCTCCTAAAATGTACACATTCGCAACTTCGGTATTTTCAATTATAGCACTTATTTCATTAAGACAGTCGGTAAATTCTATTGGGTCCTAAGTATTTATGATTTTTTAGGTAGGTTTGTACAAACACTTTTACGCCTCAATAACACAATTTACGAAATTCTAAACCATGTTCCATTATTTAATCTATATATCTTCAATATAGTTGTGCATTTACCTTGTATTTATTTATTAACATAGCAATTTAGCAAAACCAGTACATAAGTGGATGGATTCGTTATGTTTGGCGCAAGAAACGTAAGTACCTAGGTATCTATAAAATTACATGATTAGAACTTACAACTCGGGCGAATTAACATGGCACCCGGAACTAATAGAGATATTTTCAAATATAAAGTTTATAACTATTAGGAAATAATACTAATAGCCAATGTTTTCCAACTTTTTAAGCCAGAGTTAGTGTAATATTAAGTTATTCAACCAAATAAAGTTATAGCTATAATAAATAAATATATCTTTTTTACAACTTTATTCAACAAACGCCATTCGAGCCAGGTACCATGTTAATTCGCCCGAGTTGTAGTTACAATACATACGATATAGCATTAAGGCCTAGCCACCCCGAATGCAAATTCAATGTGCTGTGAGTACCACGTGCGTGTGCGGTGCGTTTGTTTGTTGTAACACCACGTTCGCAATGACGTAAAAATATCTCGGCGGGATTTTTTCGTGCATTAGATTTTCAACTCTCGGTGTTGAGCCGAGCATTGAGAATTCAACAGAGTGTATTGCGTCGCGTCAACAGCTTGTCGAAAAAAGACATTGTTGGATTTTAAAGTCTCGGTGCTGAGCAGTGCGTTGAAGATCCAGTGCGCGAAAAACTCCCGCCGCGATATTTTTACGTCCCTGCGAACCATGTTCGCAGGGACGTAAAAATATCGCGCCATTCCAATCCAATTTGAATGATGTTAAATTGCAATAGTCTTAATACCTCTAGGGTACTCTACTACTAATAACTCTTAGATCCTCATTGGTATAAAGTATATATTTTACCTTACCGAGATAAGAGAGAGAGAGAGATTTGTTCATAACTGTAATTTTTGTTTCTGCCATGGGAAGAATGTGTGAGTTTATGTATGTATGCATGTATGTACAGTCCGCGAGGCCTGACCTGAGCTTTGCATTTGTGTAAGTGATGACCATTCGCACCAGTGTGCGCGCGATAACACAGCACCTCAGGCCGATTGGCCGATTGCCAAGAAAAGGACGCGACGCTATGTGCAATCACACAAGTGCAAAGCTCAGCTTAGGCCTCGTGAACTGTACCTACCTACTAATGGTTTTACGCCGAACGTGAATATCCTACCTTATTGTTCTGTCTCGTACATAGTAATAAGTCGTCAATCCTTCTGCACGCTGCACAATCTATTTTTGTATGGAACTCCTCATTGCGCCGAGGGGCCTCTGACAGACTCATAGCCACACAACCAAGGTCAAAGAGCAATAGGTCTCGCTCTGCATTCTGCAATTAGGTATTTGCATTGACTCAATTTTGCAATGCGTTCTACCCCGAAGGTTGCTAAGTCTTATCAACAACACCGAAATTGAATATCCTATGTATATTCAATAGAATGCTACAATCACGGTACGGACACAAATACAAAAGAAACTCTAAACCACATTCCGTACCTTTATATATACGGACAGTAGACCGCAACAAATCAATTGATACCAAACGCGGATATTAGTGAAGTATCGATTGTGATACAAGCGCAGTATCGAGTATACTTGTATCCTTGTATTACTCGAGTGTACCGTACCGTAATCGAATCTAGTATATTGGGTTCAGAGACGTGTCAGGAGCAACTGAGTTAATTTAAATCTTGAGAGCACAAGTGCGCCAATCAGTGTTTTTATTCTTTTATTTTTTGTTTATTATCCTCGTTCCTACAGCGTTCTTGCGGTACAGCTCTACAGATTTGAATAATTAAAAAAAAATGAGCAGGGTTAGTGTTAGGTCATTGACCCCTAACAAACACAAAACAACGTTTTTAGCTCTACTTCAAAAGTATTATTGAAGTACTTACAGCTAAAAATATTGATGACGTTTTTAGCCTAAGTCTTCAACCAAGGCTGAAAAAGTAGAAAAAAAACACAAGCAAAATCCCTGACAGTGGTTGCGGCACCGCAGAGGATTTGAATAAGCTCAAAACAATGACTCTCCCAACAAATTACCCCCAAATAAGCGTCCATCGATCCCTTTTTAAGCCTTTAACAAGCACGGGTACTTAATAAAGAGGGTTATTTTTACTCGATTGCGAGTGAAGAGGGCTTTAGGATTATTTTAAGCATTGTTAAGGGTTCATTTAAACTCGGTTGATCCGGGTAATTCGTGCAATTTTACGGAAACGGACCAGTTTTTTTTAATAAGTTGTTTTGTATACATAACCTTGGTAGACGTATTATGTTCTATTGTAGGTACAGGCACTGCTGGCCTATTTTAAGCTGATTTTGCTTTACAACCCTAATTCATTTCAAAAATATGTTTATTTATTAAATAAATAGTTGATGTAGGTTTCGTTCGAACAAAAGCGTTTACAGATTAGTCGCGTAACTTTCTATTATTAACAGCGACATAAATTCCAACTGTACTAATAAAATCGAACTCATTTGTAGTGACTATTCTGATTCGCCGTCTTGTCATCCGCAAGTTGGTTACATCACACACAGGAGCCGTTACTTTACCAACACTAAACTTAAATAGGCAGGTATACAGCATGAATGTTTCAAACTCAAAGTCAAAGCATTTATTTCAAAGACGCACATAAAAGGCACTTTTGAACGTCAACATTTACATTAAAATAGAATTGATTATATCAGAAGTGTTGTCTTTCTGACAACACTTCTGACAACACTTTAATACCCACTCGACCCAAATGTATGGGAAGGACGGCTGATATTTTTTTTTCGATTCATAGATTACGATGAAGGTCCCATGGAGAAAGTTGCTCAGTTTGATGTTCTTTATCACACCTTTAGATATGACTACATCTTTCAGTTATGAACACTACCAATTTGCGTGAGTAGATAGGTATACTACTCTGTCAAGAATGTACCGGAAAAAGATCAAAAATACACAAAATGTTAGTAATAACTAACACTCTTACCAACATTATTACTAAATTTAGATAAATACATCCAAAATTTATTTTATCGCCTTCAAAGTATGCTCCTTCAGAAACGATGCATTTACGCCAACGAATAATCCAATAATCAAAACATTTTTAAACGCTTTTTCCGGAATTGAGTTCAGTTCTCGTCGCGAATTCTCCTTATAGGCGCCAACGAATGAAAACGGATGCCACGAGGTGGTAATTTGAGTTTAGGTTTAGAAGTTCGGGTGCAGTGTTATTGGGTTTTTTCTCTCTGGAATTTCTCAGTAGCAGACGGTGTCTGGATTTGTGCCCGGTTGATGGCAAAAGGCTCGCCACTTTTTACATGGGATTTAAACACAACTCGCGAAATGTGTATTTAGGTAAGTACTAGAAAGAAAGAAGAAATAGGTAAAGAAATAAAATTATTTACTCTGCACAAACAAAACGCACACTACAAAACGAAAAATCAATTACATAAAATCACCTACCAAGTAACCAAAAGCCTCGCATGCAACCAATTAAACATTTGGTTCATTGCTTGATGTCAGGACCCAGGGACCAATGACATATACATTGCGTAAAGAACAATGTCAGATGTCCATCGCAACTTTGGCTCAATATTAATTTGTCACGGACAGTGAAAATTCTTACGTTTTTTTGTGCAGTTTCATGTAAAAAGCCTTTCTTTGATTTCCACTTTAACACTGAACTTTAATAAAAGAAGTTATTCAGATATTTTAAATTGGAGGTTATGTATTTTTACAGAGAGTAAATTAAAGCCATTTTATCCGGAACACATTTATGCCACAATTCATACCTACCTTTGTAACAATATCAAGAATAATTAAACAGTGCGTCGCATTTGTGCAAGAACAGGTTGCTCAGCAAAATGCTGTGATTTCGGACGAACCTATTGTCAACAGCGCAGATTTTCAGCAACTACCTCTCGAATGACACCCTAGAGGCACACCTCTGCCCAACTCTTGGGGGAAACTAGATGCGATGTTAATTATGTAGAATTTGTACAGTAGGTAGGAACTGGGAACCTACCTATAATTGCACAATATTTAATTTATCTCTAGGTAATCAAACACCGTTCTCAGGTCAATCTTAATTATTTTCATAATTAAATCTAGAACAAAATAATGACCTTATTAGCGTATGATTCAACCAAGAACATAGCGAACACAATGAATATATTTCTAGGTGAAATCTAGATCGTTATCTATAATTTTCAACCTTGCTAGATTCCATCAAGGTGTTATGTTATCATAACAATGAACGACGACAAAAACTACTAACTACTGTTGAATTAATAGGCCGCACAAAAAAATTGCTTCTCGATGGGTAACGATATCTGCTGAGAAGAGACTTTATGAAGGTTGTATTGTAAATGCTGTAATCGGAGATAATTCCATTATTATTGAATTTCTGACAATAATGGCCTATAATGCACTATTTCACCTGCGCGCACATCTTTTATAAAAGATTCGCTTTCTACCTTGGCCCTTCACTCTACAATAAAGTCAACAATAAAGCCTCTATATTTATCTCAACGACTCCTATTTCCAAAAAGATTGTTCACACATTTATTCAAAACCTACACTACTATGATACTGAAGAATTGATCAAAACAGACTTGCATACATCTGATACATCACACACAATTTCAGACACACACCACACTTCACACTAAATACTAACACCAACACACAATACACTGACTTAATCGTAGATCTTTCCCTGCATTCCGAGTTAGAATATAATCGCTGGCAGCGCTCACATCGATAATTAGCGTTCCGATTTAGATATCACGATTATGACAGCTGACAATTCGCTCACGGTGATATTTCTATAGGGCATGGTCGGCGTTATCGCAAGATGGCGCATGTCTTGACGTCACCTATGACGATTCACGGGACATCGTTATCGCGCTCACGCCAACTCGGAACGGGTGTAAGCGCGCTCAAATCGATTACATCCCAATTCGGAAAGCAACCTTTGTCTTAACTTTTTACTTTTTTATTAACTGTTTGTATCATGCCTAAAAATATTTTCACGTCATTATTAGTGATCGATGTTACACGTGCAATTTTTAAATCTCCCACTACGACGGGATCGAAACTGTTTCTTCGAAACACAGGCTACCATGTAGCCCATCTGGGAGAGCAGTAATCCTCCCACTAACAAGATGTAAGCCAATCGCTGTTCTATTTTCATTTACTTCACCATGTATCTAGGCTTAGTTAAACAATACAATTTTATTATTCAGGTACCTACAGTACAGCCCGTTCACAGTTATTTACCTCTGACAGCAGCAACCCAATAGCAACCTTATTGTAAAGCATAGGAAGATCATTGTGAATTTGACAGACTTGTCAATGGCAGCAACCCTAAAGCAAAGGTAATAAAGATTACTGTGATTTTGACAGTGATGCAAACTCAGAGGTAGGAAAAAAATGATGGGCGGGTGGGTAAAAAATGGGAAGGTAAAAATTGGTAAGAAAGGATAAAAATGGTAAAAAAGAAAAAATACCCTTTTTTACCGGGTATTAATAAAAAATACCGGGTAAAAAATGAGTACTGTTTTATATAATGTAATTGACTTCGTCATCAATACAATGTTAATTTGACCGTGACCACTGAAGATAAAATATTGATTTTAAATAATTACTTTGATATAATATCTTTTCACCACACTTCCTATTTGCAATTTTTACCCATCGATTTCCGAGGGTAAAAGCCGTTTTTGTTATCTAGAGTGTAAAAGTGTTTTAAAATTCGAAGGCTTCCGATTCAACATATCGCTGCTTAAAATCAAAAGGGTCACAAATAAAAAAAAATACAAATCCTTTTTAAAGCAAAAATCGTAATAATTCTGTTTATATTTTTATATTCGAAAAAGACACCCAGTAATTTCGCATTAAAAATGGCTTAATCACACAACTGCCCCTTTTGCATTTTTACGCTTTGGTGTCTAACTTCAGAGCAAAGCTGCCATCTTCTCAGTTGCGACCCAGCTTTCAGCGTGAGTGCAAGTATTTTTTGTGAAAAAGGGCCACATTCCAAAAAAGACCTCAACTTTGTTAGAAATTTATAGTTAAAAGTGCCACATTTTGAAATACGACCTTATTGAATTAAAATCACATGTAAGTAAAACTTTATATTTTAAGAAAAAGTGCCGTATTTTGCGATGTGTCCCTTTTGAATTAAAATAAAATGTGTTTTATATATTTTTGTATTAAAGATAAGTGCAGTATTTGAAATGGTTCTGTTTTGCATATAAAATTATAGTGATTATGGTAGTATTTTTATACGAATGTGCAATATTTGTTTAGGTTGTTATTATGTTTTAAGTTTTAAATAAAATATTTTGTGCAAATAGTATATTTGCTAGAAGTTACTAAATATTTGCAAGGTCACTGACAGATGAAGCAAAATGTTGGACCAAACTAATTATAAAATTAGTTTCCAAATTGTCTATAATTGTTTTGTAGTTTGATCATTATATTGTAGTACGCATGAATTGTGTCTGTCATTTTAACTCATAACTTTATTTATTTATTTATAGAATGAATAGTAGAGCTCGCCGGATTTTAAATATTATTGAAGCCAAAAACGAAAATGTCAAAATGGAAATGTCAAACAACTTCCAAACGTTTGACACGCAATTTAGCTCAATTCTCAAATTAGTTGAGCCCGATGAATGTTTACCGCAGCAGCTAGTAATGTCTGATGACGTTCAAGTGGAACCTCACCACTCAAAATGAGGGCGATGCTGTTCACTCCATCATTCACAGGAATATCAATAGTGCACTAAAATCTTCGCCAATTTATGTACCTGATCAGTACATCACCTTGATTAAAACAGCCAAGAAAAAAGGAACACCGTTTACAGTAAAGGAACTTACACATGAGTGTTTTATGAATTTAAAATCTCTGGCTGTTGGCAACTACACTACCAATGAAGATGGCGACAGGGTGAAATGGGCAGATCTCAAAGTTATTAAAACTGACCAAGATGTTAAAAACATGTTTTTTTTATAAGACATCCTACGAACGCGCGGAGTTTGCCCAAGTTACAACATTGAAAAGAAGGCAAAATTCACCCGGAGCTGGTCTGCGAATTTAAAAAAAAACTTTATGCCAATAAACTACAAGTTTCCGGAGCGAAAAAACAAGGAATTTTAAACCTAATTGAAAAGAATGTGATTCCTAAGTATTATAAAACTTTTTATACACATCTTTAATTTAAGTTTTCTCAAATGATAATAAGTTAGAACAATTACTATTATAAACCAGGATTTGATAAGACTGATTTAAACCTATAGACTGATTTCAGTAGAGTAATCATTTGAAATGTTAGTAATAAGTTTTTTAAGAGAAGTTACTGTGATGATTTAATTAATATTAATCATTATTATTCTCATTGAAATGTAAGTCAAAGATTTACGTCGGCTTTTAATTTGTGATTTATCATAGGAGAAGATTTAATTTAGATACGAAAATAAGCATTTTGAATTTTGTAGACTTACTTAGGTACATTTATTTCTATTGAAGTTGATTTAATTTTTAGTTTTTACAAGACATGGTGAGGTTAGGTTAATCCACTCAAAAACTGGATAACTTGATATTAGCTCTTAAAGCACATTTCAATTTTTTATGTTATTTTTTTGTTTCATTATTACCTACGTTTTCTATTTGATTTGTATTTTTTATGGTTGAATTTTTGTAATTTTATTGCAAGGTATTGCTGCCATTTAGTTCTAATTACTTATTTTTTGCACATTAAACAAAACATTATACGAAAAGACCCAATAAAACTTATTTTCAGTTTGAGTTGTGAATTTTATGTATAAAATTCATGAACGTTATGGTATTTTTTTTTAAGCAAAAGGGTCTTATGCGATGTTTTACTTAACTGGGTAAAAATTATAGTAGATATCAAAATATAGGCAAATAGAGGCTTAAAATATACATCCGATGATATATAACACATAAATATACAAAATTAGATTGATAAAAATATAAACAAAAAACCGCCCTAAAAATTTTGACGGGCTCTCCTGTAAAAAAATGACTTTTCGATTTATGGCCCCTTTGAATTTAAGCAGCGATATACTCGAAGTTTTAAATAAAACCAAAGAGTTTGGAACAAAAACGTTTTTAAGACAAAAGTTAGGAACGTTCAAAACCTGTCAACCGAAAATACCTGTATATTCAGAACCGAAAATATCTGCTTTTTAATTTATTTTAATAAACAGTTTCTATACGTATTTTACTGATTTTCTTTCTTTTTTGCAAGTTCCTCGTAGTGTGGTGAAAATTGTTGTGTTTCACCTATGGGTAAAAGTTTTTAGCGTTTTGTGATTTGAAACCTTCGCGACGCTCAGGGTTCAATCCAAGCACTCACGGCAAAAAAACACTTTTACCCATTTGTAAAACAAATAACTATTAAATCTTTAATCAACATAAAATAAAATCTTTTAATTAAAACAAATATAGTTAACTAAATGCTGCACACTATATATATCGTGAAAACATTTCAAAACAAATAAATGAGTAACAATCACTTAGATTTTTCGTTTCAGAATACAATAATTATAATGCAACAGACAGTAAAAACAAAAAAAAAAATTGCACACTCAAATAGTCCGATACTCGTATAGCGCAAATATTCAGTCTTCATAATACCTTTAATTTTAGTAATATCAACAGATCAAAATCACATTGTCTAAACCCTTTTTATTACCTGACATATCACAATTACCTACATATGTAATTTTGAAGGATTAGTGTTAGTCATCATCATTAAATTAACTCCACTAAATTATTACTTTAATTTAGTAGGTCTTATTATTATTTTAATTTAGTAGGGCCTCATGGCCTGATGTGAGATTACTTTTAGTTCTCAATATTACACTCGTATTTTAGTTCTCTTAATATTAATTTCAGTCAGGTCATATCAATTTCATCCTCATTACTGCTACTATTACCACCACAGTCCAAAAATATTATATCATGTCCTGGTGATCTTCTTGCTAAGATATTTTCTTCTGCAGTGAGGTTGCTTCGATCATCGTCCTGACTTTCATCTTCACTAGATTGGTTTTCTCCAGACTGTTCAATGTTCTGAATATGATCTGGAGTCATCCTATATTCAGGAGATTCACTATCTTCAGATCCTACAATTTCATTGTACTTGTGGAGTAGATCCCAGTTATAAGATGCAAAAGCAAATTTTGCTGCCTTTTCGGACGTCAAACGGTTTCTTTTCTTTGAATATATGTGGCCATGCTTGCTGAACAATCGCTCTGTTGCTGCAGATGTGCACGGGGCAGTTAAAATATGTACTGCTATTTTGCTTAGGTTTTTAGACGAGCAAAGTCCCTTCCACCATGTTCCGGGACTTATATCTTGAACTTTTTCCCAAATGAAAATCCGTTCCAGGCTTTGTAATTAGCCAAATCTGTGACTACATCAGAATTGTGATTTTGAGCCATTATTTCAAAAAATTCCATTGCCTCCAGATCTTCATTTTCGATTAATGTCAATCCTTGTGTTTCCATTGAATTCAAAATGGTTTGTTTGTCTTCATTGCTTATGATTGTTATGTTGGGTTACATGAACTCCAATTTTGACTTCACGCCTTTGAATATGGGGAAGACCTTATGTATATTACATTCATTTGCTTCTAGTTTGAAAATAGGCTCAGTAACTGGTTCAAAAATAGAAATGCAATTTTCTATCATACTCCAAAAACTATCATCTAGAAGAGTAGATTTGGTCTCTGAAGGAATCACTGCGTCTTCGTGAGTGGCCAGAGCCAGTAGGGCTGCTTTTGTTTTGTTTAAACTTTTTAAGGAAGCTACGTGGCTACCCCATCATGTTTTTACTGATAATTTCAAGGTCTCTCCGGTTATCTTTTCTTTTATACATATTTTTTTTCAAGTTGGCTTACCTTCTTTTATAGTATTAAGTGAACAAAACTTCACACTCATTCACGTCAGAATACTATTGAAAAAAGAACTGAATATAAATAGCAAAAGTATAACTTGGACGTTAGACACACGAAAGCAGAAACGAAGCGCGACTGCGCGGCGCGTGCTCAACAAAATTGCGGAGACCTAGAAATTCTGTATTTCGAAGTATTTATTAAAAAATACAACAATTAGTTTAAATGAAACTGATTTTAATTTTTACCCGGTATAAATTAAAAATGGGTATAAACAGCTGGGGCCTCCCCTCGTGTTTGTATTTTAGGAGATACCAATAATACCGTCTGTGAAAAAAAAAGCCTATGTAGTACGTACGGTTGCAGTTACAACGGAAATAAAATACTGCACTGTTTCTAGGTAATTTCTGTTTCGAATGAAAAGGCCGCGGCGTGCTTGTATTATCATGATTGTATTCTTCCGGTATAATCAAATCGAACGCACGTTTTTTGGCATGTCACTTTTGTAAAGGCAACACAGGCCTCAATCTAAACCGCCAGGGTCGCGGATTGTTCGAAAGAGAAACCGTGGCCCTGGCACAGGCAACTGAAGGAACACGTGTGGGTTTTAGTTAGTAAAAGTCTGACACGCCCTCCCGCTCCACGCAGGAAGTGTGATAAGTGATTCGATGATTTCCCATCCAATAAAAAAATAAGGCCTCAATCTAAAAGAGTTAAATTAGCCTAGTAAAAATACGTAATACTCAAGTAGTAGCTATAGCAAGTATGTTTATTCTCGAGATGTCCATTAATGTAAGGCCTAACTAAGACTGACAAGTTTTTCTTATTCGTCACCTAAGTTCGTATTTCTTATTCAAACGTTTAGTGGAATTTGAATTTCACGGGCCCGCCATTTATTTGTATAGCGGTATCTGAATGCATTGAAATAGGACGTTGTTCTTTGAATCTATTTTTGAAAGTAGTTCAACTAAACAACGTGGGTGAACTTATTATTATAGGCAGAAGACGTTTATACTTCTGTAGGTACCTACCTACTTGCTACCCTAGTTTCTCAAAAGTTTATTTGTTACTAAGACAAAGGACTCAATATAGCCTTTTAGTGTCAGATCAAGAATGGTGGATATAGGAAAAAAAGTTGTGCAACCAACAAAATTTAATACAGTCACACGGGCAGGGCTGTAAGGACGGTGACCCAGGAGTTTGACCGGCATGCTGTCCGGGAAGTCCCTCGTTTTGAACGCGGTGTGCACAGGCGCGTTGGCGCGGTGGAGCAGTAGCCCGCGGAGCCCTGTGTTTGGTCGCTTGTTGCTCACAACAGAGAAAACTTCTGATAAGCATTTGGTAGTATACCATTCAGCGTTGATGCTTCTTTGGTTCCGTAAAGGAATTGACACCAAGTAGCCAGTCAAATTGAAAAAGCTCGCGATCAATATATTACCCCTTGCTTCTAGATCGTTTCACTTTGGTAGGCGTTGATTCGCTTTGAAACTCCCAAACCGTCAACTGACGCTGCGTTTTTGGATCGTATTGATACTCGTAAATTCAAGACCTGTAATGATGTCGTTAACAAGACGAGCCTGCTTGAAATTTGTTTATCATATCACGGCACCATTCCACCTGGGCCTGCTTCTGAGCATCGGTGTGGTTGTGAGGCACCCAGCGTGAAACTTTCCTCCTCACGCGAAGATGCACGTGTAGAATTTTGTGAAGGCTTTCCGACCCCACCTGCAGTATGTGCTGAATCTCTTGATATGTAAATCGCCTATTGTCTAGGATTAAATTTCACTGCTAGCACGTTTTCTTCCGTAACAGCCGGCAAAGGGCGACCACTTCTTTCTTCATCCCTCAAAGTTAGTCGACCGCGCTTGAATTCGTTATACCAACGATACACGGTTGCCTCAGGCGGGCCTTCATACATGAATGTCATTTGAAGTCTATCGTACGATTCGTTCGGTTTCAAGGGACACTTATTGAAATCGTAAAAAATCATAGAGCGAAAATGTTCCCGGCGCAGATCCATTTTTTAAAATGAGACAATATTAAACAATTTGGAGGGAAAGTTTGAAATTGAAACGTACGAGTACCTATTTTTACTTGCACTTTATTTTTTTTAAATAGACTATAACTGGCTGATCTCTCATGCATAAAAACTTTTTCGCAAAACTTTCTGAGTGGCATGGTATTCTCTCTCGTGATCGTCAGTCAAATATATAAATATATATCAACGCTGAAATTATACACATTTTAGGTACAGACCAGTCTACGACTCTATTTAAAGGTGCATGCACACCGAAGTTACTTCTTGTAGAACAATTTTTAGCAACTTATATAAACTTTTGTTATCCGTTGTTACCCACTAACACTTGCAAAAAGTAACTTTGGTGTGGATGCACGATATGAGGCATATCTGCTTACAGTTTTAATACTCTCACGTAACCATTGTTGATTGGTTACAAAACATTTTTCTTATTGAAATCACACTAAAGTTATTTAATCAGGTTCTCGGACCGTAACTGAAATTACATACCTACCTACATAAGAATAGGTCCCGTCGACTAAATCATTTAGGTAGGTAAGTCCCTAGTCAGGAAAGTGATAGTAATGCAATACTCCCTGTGAACACCGAAGTAATCCCTTTAACAATGAATCAAGGAACAGCGCCCTAAAAAGTTATCTACACCTGCATTACCTACGACAACTAACGTAACTGTACAATTATTGGTGGAGCTGGTTGTAAACGAAAATCAAAAAGTTAAACAAAAACCGATCGTATGCACAGATGTGATGGTAATACTTGCCTAGTGTCAATTCGTAAAGGAATGACAGCTCACTTCAAGCTTACATGACCTAAGTTTACACGGTGAGATTTTCACAGAATAGAGCTACTGGTAACCACTTACCGCCAAATCCAATAACCTAAGACATATCGCCACTGATGATTGACAAAACAATTCTATCTTTTCCTGTCAAACAAATAGCTGTCTACACGTTTTAGGGTCGCCTAGTGGCATTATTGGGATTTTCTATCTCCAGTACACCGAAATTGGAGTAGGTAAGTACTTAATTGGGTTCGGCCGTTAACATGAATTTCTTATCTAACCACTTGACATTTAGACACTTATAAACTTGTCTGCTGGCAAATGGCTATAATAATAAGTATCTAGAATAGGTATGACTAAGAACGTTTGATACCTAACAGCCTTATTTTTAGCTTTCAACTTTTCAACCACAACAAAATACTTCAATGACATTGAGAACCCAGCTTAAAAACAAACGCGGAAAGTGTGAACAAGAAACAAACTACAAGATTTCATATTTTTAACCAAAAAAAACATGTAAGTTAGTGCCTACCTATATATGTATATAAGAACTTTTGATACCTAACAGCCTTGTTTTTAGATTTCAACATTTCAACCTCAAAAAAATACTTCAATGACATTGAGAATCCAGCTTCAAAACAAACGCGGAAAGCGTGAACATGACACCAACTGCAAGTATTCATATTTTTAACAACAAAAGACACAACAAACTTGTAAGTTAGTGCCTACCTATATATATTTATAACTATTGTTATTGCCAATTAGCGATCACCGAAGGTAGTAAGCTGCATCAATAAAGCATTTATGATAAAGTGAGACGTTATAATAGGTGCCGCAAATAAAATAAATAAGTTTGTAGGTACATTTTAGCCCTAGAAGCGCCGCTGTCTAACGACTGCATGCGTAGGCGTGAATGTATAAACAGGGCATAATCATACACACGCAGTTCCTACACCTAACGTGTTATGTACACATTGTTTGAGAAATCGTTTATTACCTACCGGCTTACTTAATAGCATCAAACCTAAAACAAACTTAAAATCTGGCACACATTATTCTACTATTCTAAGTCAAATGAGCCACCTACCTTTTGTACAAATGTCAAATGATCACTAGTTTTTTTATCGCCTGGTTGTTTGTAAACAAAGACGACGTGCAACGCACGCGCACTCGCGTTCGAATTTAGAACCGAATTAAGCGCCGTTGTGGTCCCACCACGCCCGCGCAACGACTGGCCGCGACTACAAAACCAGTCTTATTATAAATCTAGTAAGTAGTAGAGCCAGCTCGAAGTGCTGCCGATAACATTGTTATTGACGCTTCGTTCACGTTATTTTAAAGTCATAAGGCAGCGAAATAAAGCCTGATAAGCTAATTGCCAGCCAACTGATAAAACAAAATTAGTAACGCCTAAATGACTGGTAAACAATACCAATTTATAATCATTGTTAACTTGTTAGCAACAATTTAAAATAAACAAAATCTTCTTCAGTATGGTAAAGACAACAAACTTTTGCTCTTAGGTATAAGTAGGTAATAGATCAGAATATAATATTAGGTTGGAATTCAACCACAGATTTTAATTTTTTTTTTGACTTCGTGTTTCAGTTTTTAAAAAGAGCTAAAGCGATGTCACTATCAGACTAGAAAAGAAAAAGAAGAGCGATGACACAACGCTGGTCATTAATTGCAAAAAATTAAGCAATATTTTTTACAAAAAATCTATTGATTGGACCAAAAAATAAAACACTATTACGTATTTTGTTTCTACGATTATTCTTAATCACATAAAAAATCAGAATGATTGCATGTAAATTAGTATGATTTTATTCGTTAAAAGGTTTTTATTTTAGGTGTCTTCCTGATTTTATTCTATCGTATCAAATAAGTTGCATTATGATTTAACACAACTATATAACTAGCCTATATCCTGTAGAATATCATATATTTCTGATTTTGTTTACTGCAGCGGATCATATACTTTAAGGCATAATAAAACTTGCGTTTAGGTCGCCCCCCCCCCTTATTGAATGCCTTGTTGGTCCAGGCATTGATAGCAAGAGTGAATGCGAGAGTGGGTTCGATGCCACGACGAGTAGAGTATTAATTTATTTAACCGGTTATGTACACACATTTAAAAAGACAAGAAGAAAGGAACGTAGTGTTGACATATTATGATATTTCTAAAGAAATCTCTTCCAGCATACCTACGATACGACAGCATATAAAAGAAATGTTGGCAACGTGTTTATGAGTAGAAGGGAAAACAAAATACATAAAATCAAAAAACAATTCTCTGATTTAAAGTACTTATATTAAATATCACAAAAAAAAAAATATAAGGTACTTAATTTAAATAAAAATACATAAGCAAATGACAAAGTGAATAGTGTTTTTCCACTCTTCTTTTAAAATACTGGAACAGTTTGTTGGGAGTCCTTAATGTCAGGCGGAAGTGAATTTGACAACCGAAACGCGTGCACAGTGAAAGAGTAGGAGTTAAAGTTGATTGAGTGGGGAGGGGATTTGAGAAGATTTCTAAGATGCGACCTGTAGGGCGCATTAAAAGAACGGGCGTAGTTGAAGCGTTCCCGCAGATACAATGGCGTTTTAAGGTTGTATGTAAAGTTTGACAAATAGCAGACATAATATCCGAGAGTTCCTGCGAAGTCGTATAGTGAGCTTGGGTATCTTGCAAAAGTTAGAAACGTGATCACACTGTTTAACCGTTTTTGCGTATTCAATCTGAACTCCGGTCAGACAGAGTGGAGACAGCGACGCAACATCGAACCTATTCCGCGTATACCTGCGACCGATAATTATGACTTGGGATTTCCTAGGGTTGATCTGCAGTCCAAAATACCGTGACCACTCGCTAATAAAATTCAGGTGGTTCATAGCAGACACAGCGGCATCCGGATCTTGGAACAGGAATTGACATCAACATGGAGATGGAAGTGAGAAGAAAAAATAGAAAAGCGAAGAGGAGAGAGAACGACACCGTGAGGCACACCTGCGGTAAGAGAGCACTAGTCAGAAGAAGACTCTTTAAGACAAACCCACCGCGAGCGGCCTTTAAGATAGGAGTCGAACTAACCAATAGCACATTTCGAATCGAGATTTCGAAATCGACAGACTTAAAGGCACTGCTGAAGTCCAGAAGTACCTACAAATAAGGTGAGAGATTTGCGGTCCTTAGCCCAGCGGATGTCATCAGTAACCTTCAAAAGAGTCGAAATCCAGATTGGAAATGACTAAGTAGGTCATTCGAAAATGGAAAGGCAGAAAGTTGCTGATGAACAATGTGCTCAAGAACTTTAGAGAGATATTAAGGAAGTATCCAAATGGGTCGGAAATCGGTCGGCGAGACCGGGTTAGGAACGTTCCCGCGACAATGGCGCGAGGCTCAAATTATCCCAATTCATAAAAAGGGCTCCAAGCTGGATGTACCTAATTACCGAGGCGTATCACTACTGAATAACTTTGGGAAGATGCTTGAGAAAATTGTTTACGACCATATTTACGCTGCAACTAAGCTTTGTATACCTGCTTCCCAGCATGGCTTCGTTAAATCACGTTCAGTCAATACTAACCTTCTCGAACTTACCAACTATGTTGTAACTGGTATGAACGACGGCGCCCAGGTGGATGTAATATACACAGACTTCGAAAAAGCGTTTGATCGGGTGGATTTCTGCATTCTGATCGAAAAACTAAAAGCCGTAGGTATTAAAGGGAACTTGCTAAGGTGGATAGACTCTTACCTTAGAAACCGGCGACAAGCCGTAGTTATCGGTAGCTACCGATCTGATTACGGGGAAGTTACTTCTGGAGTGCCTCAGGGCTCACTGGTATCCCCCCTACTTTATAATATTTACTTATTTGACATAACACAGTGTTTCTTTCACGCTGAACCTCTTCTGTATGCCGACGACAAAAAATATTTATGAAAATAAATAACCTTAGTGACTGTCATTTGATCCAATCAGACTTAGATAGGCTTAGTGACTATTATATTTTAAACAATATAAATGTAAATATTAAGAAATGCCAAATTATAACTTTCTCTAAAAAACGCAGCAATATTAACTATAGTTACCGTCTCAGTAAGGACATTATACCGCGAGCATCACAGGTTAGGGATTTGGGTGTGATTCTAGACGAAAAGTTCACGTTCGAGGCATTCAAGTCCCTCGGATTCGTAATACGTAACAGCCAACTGTTCAATAGCCCACTTTGCTTAAAAACTTTGTATTACTGTTATGTAAGGAGCATACTGGAATCCGCTAGTGTTATATGGCGACCTTTTTATAAAAAATATATTGATGAAATTGAATCAATCCAACGCAAATTTATCAAGTCTAAATTACAAAACTAAAGTTGATATTCCAAATTACCCGGGCTCCTGTCGACACCACGAATTTAATACTCTGGAAGATCGACGACAGTTGAATGATATGATGTTATTGTACGACATACTTAACAATAAATTTGACTGTCCACAACTGCTCAGCAGAATACACTTTAACGTTCAAAATCAAAATCAAAATCAAAAGTCATTTATTCAAACTAGGCTGAGAGTCAGCACTTTTCGAACGTCAAAATTACATAAGACAGTCCCCCAAAACGCCCGCCCTTCACCACTTCCTAGTGCTTTAGCTGGGAAGAAGAAGTGGCGCAACAAACTCCCCAGCAGCACAGCTGTCTGTTTAGTTAGAAAACCATTGAATTATATAATTATAAGGTAATCAAAGAATAAAAACCGAAACACAAAAAAAATAACATATTAAATTATCTGCCATATTTAAGCTAGCCACGCCAATATACCCAAAACAGAAACCAATAAAAAAATCAATGAAAAAAACAACATAACTTAATACACAAATAAAAGCCTCCAGGCATAAGGGGCGTGACATCTTACATATGCATTATTGGATTATTTTTTAAGTAAACACAAATGACAAACCAGGACCATCTAAGTAAAATAAGTTAACAGAACAATTACTTTAACAAAATCAAAACCATAGACAGCAAGACGACCAGTCACCACAAGCAGCACCCGTTCACGAGCATAACGCAAAGATCAGCCGTTCCACTCAGACGTACCAGACATACCTCTATGCTATCTGTACCATCGGCCTCTACTAATTATCTAAAGATGTCACCATTTTTGCGTCTACCTGCATTATATAATGATAAATTCTCATCTTTGGACCCCTTTTCTACCACACGTCACAAACTTAAAAAGGAGATTATCCAAATCCTCCATCTAACGCCGGTTATTCAGCTTACCAAGTAGTGCCAATTTAGTCATACTTCTATAGTCATACACATATCATCACACACATTTACAGCACCTACACCGCACAGATACACGCACTCACATAATAATATTATAAATAGTCACTCTCTATATTTCATATTTTTCTGTGTACTTCGTAATTGGCGTAATGTTTTAAATAATACATTATGTTATATTTACTGTCGGCTGTGAAGTTACCTTATATAAATAAATAAATAATAAATATTTTTGCATCTTACTTTGACACTTAAAGATGAAGCAGATCAATTATCGCGCATGAAATTTCAGGACACTGAATGGGAACTCAATGACGACGCATTCAACCAAATAACACATTATTTTGGATGTTAATATGCTAAGTGTACCAGGTACATAACTTGGAAAAACGACCCTGACGCTTATGCAATCGATGCTTTCACACTCCCATGGAAAATGAACTATTCTACGTTTCTTGTTTCCTATTCTTGATTCTATTCTTGTTTCCACCGTGTTCACTAATAGCATAAAACAATGCAAATTATTATAATGGCAACGCAAATGGCATAGTAATTGTACCATGTTGACCATCACAACCTTGGTTCTCTGCTACTTTGAACCAAACGTAAATTGGTTAACTTCTCCTTTCAAAACGCCTCACAATAGGCACCACACCCTGAAAGTGGTTGCCGCGAAGATTACAGGCAAACACTATTAAAGGCTACATAATAAAACCATTGAAATTATTTTAGCATCATTATCTGATTCCACTTATAAACAATATGATGTTTGTATAAAATCTTGGCTAAAGTATTGTAATAAACTCTTAGGCTTCAGTTCCTATAATTATTCATTTTTTTACCACCATTTTTGACAAAGGGGCAAAATACGGTTCTATAAATTCATATAAATCTGCATGATCTTTGTTGATATGTGGCAAACGATGATAGAATATAGTATATATTAAATAAAGGAGCTTACAGATTAAGGCCTAGTTATCCAAAATATAATTTGACGTGAAAATGGCCTAACACAGACCTTGATTTAGAAACTCTTTTTCTAAAATACTATAACTCTATTAGCTTTGGTGAATGCACATCGCGTGAGAAACATTATCATTAATAAATCTATGCAATGTTCTAGAAAATTCTGCTATTGACATAACTATAACAATACCTGTTTTGATTAAAACTTCCAAACATATTCTTCACAACCAGTTTTAATATTACCTGTTTTCGACGCTCGTCCTCAGATTTGTCTGTAGAATGTTTGAAGAGGTTTATATATGTAAATAAAAGTCAACCGCTTTGCAAAAATGATCATTTATTTGTAAGCTACAAAAAAAACTGGATTAAATATAATCTTTACAGTAGCGTTATAGATACGTTCATATTAAGTACACACTGCACTCGTCATGCAGCTACATCGTCGGCCTTTGCGTCAATATTGACCTCATAATAAAAAGAAAAAAAATGGAGTAAATCATCTTCTGTTTTCGCAAAACATTATATTAGCAGGTTGTGACTGATCCTCATCTCTTTGCCACTACAGTACCTACTTGCTGGTGGTCATAATCTGTAACAAATGCTTAATAGTAGATCAAGAGTTTAAATCATAACACAACATCACGCCTTGTTTCCCCGAAGGGTTGGCAGAGGTGTACCTATAGTACACCCACATTTCGCCAGTTATGTTTAAGTCCCATGTAATAGGGGGCGAGCCTATTGCCATCAACCGGGCACATATTCAGACTCCGGCTGCTACTGTGAAATTCTAGATAGAAAAACCCAATAACACTTTGCCCGACCTGGGAATCGAACCCAGGACCTCATGCTCATCAGTAGCGATTGCGACCACTAGACCAACGAGGCAGTTTGAATCAAAGTAAAATAAACTTATATCAGGTATAACTATAATAGTTATAATAAAAGGCACTCGTGATTACTCACCCTGTTCTGTTTAATTTCACATTTTTGTCTCTGAACATCTACAATTCGTAAACAGTAAATCGCTTCGAATGAAGCTGTGAAACATAATTCAAAATCAAACGAACTTATCAAGTGAAGTTCGATGAAAATTATGTGAACAGCTTCATTCGAAGCGATTTATACCCTTCCTAAAAAAGTTACTACCCTACCCTAGATAAATAAAAAAATAAAAATATTTACTTTCAGCAAAATTATAGGTACTATATAGTCTTTGTGTTAAAATGACTGCGGAGTTGCGGACCGTTAAAGAGAAATCGTGTAGTGGGGGCAACGTAGGGGTAAATTTATACAGTGTTGCATTAAAAAACAGTTTATTTACCTCTCAAAATCCGTGCAAGGCTGGTACTTACATGGAGGTGCTGCTACAATACGTAAACAATAAATCGCTTCGAATGAAGCTGCTCACTCATCGAACTTTACTTGGTAAGTTCGTATGATTTTTAATTTTACTGTCAACGTCAGAAGTTGCAAAAGTCTGTCTCTACTATTTTATCAAGCTCGGTATTTCTCAATGAATTATTGATTTATTCATTGTAATTAACAAATAGGTACCTAAGTAAGTTATGCAAACATGGCACTAGCTAGCTATAATCACAAGGTGAACGCACATTTCAGGTATTTTTAAATAATTTAAGAACAGAGTTGACCAAAGTCAGCTCTGTCTGCTTATGAGTAGTAAGGCACTTATGCGCAAGAGTGTTTTTTGCATGGCTCCCATTATTTAAACTACGTTACCCAAAAGTTGGACGGAGCTTAATAATGTACATTTGAAGAATCAACTAAAGTCATATCTGGTTAACAATGCCTACTAAATTATTCATGAATTTCTGACAGATACATTTTTGTATTCGTATTATTTTTTATTGTATTTTTTAACCATTGACATTTTTAATTTATTAATGTTTGCAATTGTGATTCACGTAACTGAGTCATGAAATTTAATAATTTAAAATCATTAACATTCTTAGATAATATATTGCACGTCATACTAGGTATGTGGCAAACATGTCAGAAACTTAATATTTTTTATTGTTATCCTGCATGCATTTTATTCCTGTATGTGTACAAATGTTTGAGCAAATAAATATATCTTATCTTATCTTAAGAAGTAGTTACATATAAGATATAATATATATGAATGAAAAAAGTCACCTATCGGTAACTGCAAAGTGCTTCATTAGTAGATACAGTCTTGTGGGACTACCAGACTACTGCGGAATAGTGCTTATATGGCGTCGGTCTACGGGTAATAACAATACATTTTACCCCTAGTAGTAATATGCAATATCCTGGGTCTACCCTCGCCGAGGCAACTGCCCTGTTGCTGTCGGATAGTTCAACTACCTGGCTATCTGTCATAGGGACATCAATTTCCGTGTATCCACCTTAGGGGTGGATTTTTTGGAGTGTGATCACCCCCCCATTAACCCCATACCATACCCCATAATCAAAGGTCTCAAAAGATAGAGAACGTCGCAAAAAAATTGGAAGCATGGTTCGGGTCAGTCCCGGCTTGGGGTTAAAGTTTAATTTGACGCAACATAACATCACGCCTATTCCCCAAAGGGTCAGCCATTCAAATTTTCCAGTAAAATTCTAAAAAATACTTACGGTTTCTGATGATAATAATAAAATTCAATAACGCTCAATCGAGGTACTGCATACTTTTAGTTGAACATAACCGGCGTCATCGATTGCATAAGCACGAAAGTTCTGCTTGTACTAACAGCTCTCAGTAAGTGTTGTAAACTAACTTACCAAGCTTGTAGACTAGTGAGTAGTATTAGTATAATCTATCGACAATAAGGTATCTACTAGTGATATCTACACCATCTTTCCGAAAGATTGTTTTCATTATACGTCGAAAGATTCTTTCGACGTATAATGAAAACAATCTAAGTCGATCGACCGTAATTCGGCTGCCATGCACCACTGGTTTTCACTGGATAGGCTTGAACGTTCGATGTGATCGATTACAACTTTAGTGAGGATGTTCCAACGGTAATGAGCCTTCTAGATTGATATCTTTTGGTACAGTAGCACTGCAGGGCATTTGGACGATATATACCCTAGGAAATTCTATACATACCTACATAAATATTTCAATATTCAACGTCGCTTTACGTGCCTGTATGTGCGATCGCCTTGTTGATCTAAGCAACCTCTTTTCTGGTTTGCTTTACTAAACGAAAGTGATTATACGAGGGCGGCACTGAAAATTTCAGGAATCAAGGAAGTGACACAACATTACTATCTAAATAGTTATTTGTTTTACATGTGGGTAAAAGTGTTTTTTGCCGTGAGTGCTTGGATTGAAACCTGAGCTAGCGAAGGTTTCAAATCACGAAACGCTATAAACTTTTACCCATAAGTGAAACACAACAATTTTCACCACACTACGAGGAACTTGCAAAAAAGAAAGAAAACCAGTAAAAGAAAACCGTCTTTTCAACTAATTCTGACGGAGTCAAATTTTCATCGCATTTTGATAAATTTGTAAAAACTTGTCGTTGTAAAAGTTTTTGAATGTTAGCGTGGGACACAGGCCCATAGAGTATAGTAACTAAAATGAAACAAAGGCCACAACAGGATTCTTTCAAAGGCTTCTTTCAAGAGCCTGTTGTTTTTTAATTCGCTCATGCAGGCAAAGGAAGTGAGCCATACAGCCTTGTCTTTTTTGTCATTTCTTAGTGAGAAGGTACATTCAAAACAAATGCTTCATACACTTTATTTATTTATTTCGATACACTAAGTATAGTTAACCATTACTTTTATTACCTTTTACTGTATATTACGATTAGAACTATTCAAATTAACATTAAAAATTACATAATTTTATAGTGTTAGCAATAAAAATAAATTAAAAAGCGGATATTTTCGGTTCTGAATAACCAGGTATTTTCGGTTGACAGGTTTTGAACGTTTCTAACTTTTGTCTTAAAAACTTTTTTTTTTCCTAACTCTTTGGTTTTATTTAAAACTTCGAGTAAATGTTGAATCAGAAGCCTTCGAATTTTAAAACACTTTTACACTCTAGATAACAAAAAAGGCTTTTACCCACGGAAATCGATGGGTAAAAATTGCAAATAATAGGTAGTGTGGTGAAAAATGTATTTATTGCTTTTCGAAGTATTCTCCGCGAAATTTGACACATTTTTCCATACGATGGAACCAATCATTGAAGCAACCATTCCATTCGGAAGTTGGGTTAGGTTAGGTTAGTCTCCGCCCGAGACGGGGCCCGCGCAAGCGGGCTGGCACCAGCCGGGGTTGTGGAAGAATAATGTGTTCCCGCGACCCCGGCGTAGGTGTGAGAAGGAACACCGGGGTGGTTTTTAGTCAGTAAGAGTCTGACAGACCCCTCCGCCCGCCCCAGGGCGGAGGACATCCATGAGGATTTTCCACCCCGGGAACAAAAAAAAAAAAAAAAGGTTAGGTTAGTCTCCGCCCGAGACGGGGCCCGCGCAAGCGGGCTGGCACCAGCCGGGGTTGTGGAAGAATAATGTGTTCCCGCGACCCCGGCGTAGGTGTGAGAAGGAACACCGGGGTGGTTTTTAGTCAGTAAGAGTCTGACAGACCCCTCCGCCCGCCCCAGGGCGGAGGACATCCATGAGGATTTTCCACCCCGGGAACAAAAAAAAAAAAAAAAAAAGGTTAGGTTAGTCTCGTCGGGTCCCTGACGAAGAAGCCGCGCTGTACGAGGTGTACCGCGCGGCAAAGGAGACTCTGTTGCTGGCCATCGGCGAGGCGAGGACGCGAGCCAGGGAGGAGATGTTGGAGACTCTAGACGGGGATCCGTGGGGGCGCCCGTATAAAGCGGTTCGAGGGAAACTTCGAGCCGCGGCGCCTCCACTTACGGAGAGTCTCCAACCCGAGCTGCTGGAGGAGGTAGTCGCAGCCCTCTTCCCGGCAAGAGCGGAGCATACCCCGCCGCCGATGGCTTTGCCCACAGCCGCAGGGTCTACAGAGGAGAACGCCATCAGCGTCCCAGAGGTGACACAGGCAGAGATGGGGGCGGCCGTGATGCGGCTCCGAGCCAAGAACGTGGCTCCGGGGCCCGACGGGATTCACGGCCTAGCGCTAGCCCTCGCTCTGAAAGAGCTTGAGCCCCAGCTAAGAGGACTCTTCACAGCGTGCCTTGAGCGGGGCCAGTTTCCCACTTTGTGGAAAACAGGTCGCTTGGTCCTGCTCAGGAAGGCGGGGCACCCTGCCGACTCGCCGTCTGCGTACCGGCCCATAGTGCTGCTCGACGAGGTGGGCAAGCTGTTCGAGCGCATACTCGCAGCCCGCCTCGTCGGCCACTTGTGCAGAGAGGGGCCGGACCTGGACGAGAGCCAGTTCGGCTTTCGGTATGGGCGCTCTACCATCCACGCTGTGTCGAGGGTGAGAGTCCTGGCGGAGGAAACAGTGTCCCGGGGCGGGGTGGTGGTGGCGGTGTCCTTGGACATCTCCAACGCCTTTAACACCCTGCCCTGGAGCTGCATACGGGAGGCACTGCGTTATCATCGGGTGCCTCTCTACCTCCGCCGCATCGTTGGGGCTTATCTGGCGGGGAGGTGTGTCACCTACATGGGACGTGATGGCGGAAACCAGCGCCAAGTGTCGTGCGGTGTTCCACAGGGATCGGTCGTGGGACCGCTCCTGTGGAACATTGGGTACGACTGGGTGCTGAGGGGCGAGCTCCCGCCGGGCGCGGACCTGACGTGTTACGCGGACGACACGCTGGTCACGGCCCGGGGGAATTCGCACAGGGAGGCAGCGCTGCTCGCGACGGCGGCGGTCTCACTCACGGTGAGCCGCATACGGCGTCTCGGCCTGGAGGTGGCCCTCAGCAAGTCGGAGGCCATGGTGTTTCATGGCCCCCGGCGGGCGCCGCCGGCCGGATCACACATTGTGGTCGGGGGGGTCCGGATCGCTGTCGAGCCCACCATGAAATATCTGGGATTGGTGCTCGACAGCCGGTGGGACTTCGGACCCCACTTCCGGCGGCTGGCGCCCAAGTTGTTGGGCGCGGCCGGGGCGCTGGCAACGCTGCTTCCCAATCTGGGGGGCCCGAGCGCCGCTTGTAGGCGGCTCTACGTGGGGATCGTGCGATCGATGGCCCTTTACGGGGCCCCGATCTGGGCGGCTGACCTGACGGCCGCCAGCATCTCTGTGCTGCGAAAGCCGCAGAGAGCAATGGCCGTCAGAGTCATAAGGGGGTATCGCACGATCTCCTACGAGGCGGCTTGTGCACTGGCCGGATCCCCGCCATGGGACCTAGACGCGAAGGTGCTCGCGTCACTTTATCGGTGGCGCGAGGAAGCGAGGGCGCGGGGCGAGCGGCCGATGCAGCGCCATATGGAGCAGCGTCGGTCGTAGCTTCGCGAGGTCCTGGTGGCGGAATGGCGGGGCAGGCTTTCACGCCCTACCGCCGGCCTCGTCACCATCGAGGCGGTCCGGCCAGTGCTCGACCTCTGGCTCGGGAGGAGGCACGGCTCCCTGTCGTTTCGGGCGACGCAGGTGCTCTCGGGGCATGGCTGCTTCGGGAAGTACCTGTGTCGCATAAACAGGGTGTCGGACGCTCGGTGTCACCACTGCGTCGACTGCCGGGAGGACACGGCGCGGCATACGCTGGCAGAGTGTGCCGCTTGGGAGGAGCCGCGCCGTGCCCTCATCTCAGAAGTAGGCAGTGACTTGTCGCTGCCGACCGTAGTAAGTTCGATGGTCGGCAGCGCCGAGTCCTGGGACGCGGTGGTTTCCTTCTGCGAAACAGTCATCTCGCAGAAGGAGGCTGCGGAAAGGGAGAGAGAGATCTCGACTCTCGACCCGGCCCGCAGCAGACGCAACGGGCGTCGGAGGAGGGCGGACAACGCCCTCTTCCGGCCCCACTAAATGGGTCCAGGGGCGACGGATTCGGGGACATCCGTCGCTCCCCAACATCAGGACCCGAGAAGGCGGCGGCCATCATTGGCGGGGCTCTCGTCAGCCCGTCTCGGGGGCACGCCTGGGTAGCCGCCCTCGCAAATGGCGTTGGCGTCGTTGGGGCGTATTTTTCGCCCAACAAGAGTCTCGCCGACTTCGAGAGGTTTCTTGTCGAGTTGGGTGCCGTCGTGGGCCAGCTCCATCCTCGCCCGGTGCTGTTGCTCGGGGATCTCAACGCCAATTCTGCGGCGTGGGGATCCCCGGTGACCGATGCTAAGGGTGAGGCATTGGAGGAGTGGGCGATCACGACGTGGCCTGGTCGTCCTGAACCGGAGCTCGGTCCACACGTATGTGCGGCAGCGGGGCGGATCCATAGTGGACGTATCGTTCGCGAGCCCTGCTGTCGCGAGCCGTGTCCGCGACTGGCGTGTCGCCGCGGAGGTGGAGACGTTGTCGGATCACCGATATATCCGATTCGACGTCTCCGCCCAGACCGCTGGCGGCCCCAGAACATCAGTCCCGCGTTCGGACGGCCCGCGCTGGGCACGTAAGCGCATCGGCAGGGAGCTTCTCGAGGAGGCAGCCATTGCTCAGGCCTGGTTCCGGGGGTCGGCAACGACCGGACCCGATGACGTCGAGCTGGAGGCGCTGTGGTTCCGCGGGGCAATGACGCAGATATGCGATGCGTCCATGCCCCGCGCCCACGCACATGGTGCATGGCGCCTGCGCGTCGCATGCGTGGCGATGAGACGCCGGTACACCCGCTACCGGAGGAGACGTCGTCGGGTCGGCGGTCGGCGAGGTGTACCGCGCGGCAAAGGAGACTGTGGCTGGCCATCGGCGAGGCGAGGACGCGAGCCAGGGAGATGTTGGAGACTCTTGACGGGACGGGACGGACTATGTAGTGAGATTGCTTCAAATATTTACCTATGTACTCCTTACTTTTCGAGAAATAGGGATGAAAAATTAATGTTGCGCCGACTCCAAATAAATTGACAAAAGGGCAGGAGAATGATGATGATAAAAACAAAATGCTGTTCATTGGCAACCGCGTCACTTAAGAACGGCTGGAGGCTTTATTTTTATCGACGAAACAAAAATTGGACAAATGGGAAATACTGAAAGTCCTTTTTTTTGGCATTTTTGCATGAACTATTCAACAGACAACGTCCATCGGGTCAGCTAGCACAAAATAAAATCAAAATATTTATTGTAACTTTATTAACTTCAAATAAAAAGATAATACAATGTTTGCAATTATAACGCCGGCTGTGCTATTACAATCTATAGATTAAAACTTCAACATTCTTATTCATTCAATCGTAACTCTTAATCTAATAAGGCTACCCTTAAATTCTACCACTTTCATTCTTAAGTAAGGGCCAATTAATGCAGTTTATTTTTATTATTGCTTGCAAAATTTAGTAACAGCACGATATAAAAAAGTCGATGTACGGCACCATTCTGAATCTAAGTGGAATTCCTTGTTTTTATTATGCGTTGATATAAATTCGCTAGCATCCTTACAAAAATCAACTATTTTACTAACAATTCCACACCCAGTACAATGCTATAAACGCACGCACCTAAACCTATGCACTAATAAAAATATAAGAATCTTCAACCAACCAAAACAATTGATTTGATACACCCAACAAACAAAATACAACCGAATTATCACACGATCCGATAAAAAATAGAGCATTAATAATATAATATCTGAAAAGGAAACTTGTTAAGAATAAACATTTTACAATAAGTGTATACCTTATGATATGGTAATGATATGATAAAAAATCTACACTGGGTCCAGCCAGCCACCAGAAATTTTATTTTAAAAACCATTATTATTTATAATACAACTAACATGCAATTCATTATTAAAACCTTACATATATCACTACCAGTATTTCGTTAAGGCATAACTGAATATTTATATTGTCCAATCTATCAGGAAGCATGTTATCTTAATTAATAATTGATGGCATTTTATTGACATTAGGTGTTTTGTAAGCTTCATTCCTTTGTCCTGGGGCATATGAGTGTTAAAGTAATTAAACATTCCTATATACACTCATGTACACCAGCCATTATTGTATAAATAACTAGTTTAGAGAGACAATGTCAAAATTATAATACGTAAAGACAGTTCTTTTTTTAATAAAAATACATAAGTACCTACTAATGCTTTGAGTAGGCAAGTACAGTAATGTTTTAAAAGCTATTTAAGCTTATATATTAACAAAAAAGTAATAGGTAGGTACTTAAAGAAAATTTCATACAATGTTTTCGTTTCGGTACATTAAATTGCAAGTTTCGGTTTCAAACCTTATGGACCCATTTACACGAAGATCGTCCGTTTTGTGGCGAGACAATGCATGTGAGTCTCGTAAGTGATACTCGTCAGTGATTATCGCGTCTACATTCCAGCAAAAAACACAAAAAATTGCCTACGATTTTGTCTTAAGAGATTCTTCGAAAAGTTTTCGCCAGCTTTCCACATTCGACAAACGTACCTTTACATTTTTTTACCGCTTTTCCGGGGCTAGAAACTCTCGGCATGTAAATGAGCCTTTATGCAATGTGTTGAAACAACCGTTGCAACAACAAAATGTCAGAGAACTTTAATAAAACTGAATACATCCAAATACGACGTTGATTTAATCAAATATTTTAATCCTAATTGTTACTACTTTATAATCAAGTGCACTTAATGAATTCTCACTACATTAATAGTTCCATTTGTTTGAATTCTATTATTAGCGTCCTTATTCCTCCAGAAATACTAAATTTCCTATGTAAATGGTCCACAGTAACTGAAAGTACAGACACAAAGAGAGCGTCGTCTCCTTATTGTTATAACTGAGCACTAGCACTTCGCCCACGACTTCGTCAGCTTGGATTTCGAAAAAAAAAATACAAAATATAATTTCGGCTTCTAATGGTAAAACAATTTTTTCAAATTGGTCCAGTAGTTGCGGAGCCTATTCAATACAAACAAACAATCAAATCTTTCCTCTTTATAATATTAGTGTAGATAAGCACTCTTCAAATATTTGTTCCCTACGATGCCTGCTAGAATAGTACCGCCTAAGTCGAACATCTAGAATTCTAGGATCCAACTCTACAAGGGTCACTAAGTACCTCGCAAATGACGTATACGCTTGTAGGCATTTATATTTGTCAATAATTCTATATTACAACTGAGCATGATAATTTAACTTTTGAATTCATGGACTTATTGTGTGCAAAGCAAAAAATAAAATACGATATTCTTATCCCCCAAAATATTTTCTGAAGCAAATGACTAGACCTTAACGAAATTCCGTTTTTATTTTACAAATCATAATTAACTTTTTTGTAATGGGACATCAGGGCAAAAGATCCTTGTCAGCAAAACCGATCGCTCAGATCGGGTGCAATTCCTGAATAATCTGGTTAGGGTTTTTTTTTCAGAAATAGGTCTAGTTTATGACTACTAGTCTTTATTTCTTGTTGCTTAGGTTTACACCCTGAAGTCTCATGTAAAAAATTCAGCCTGTATATCTTACTGTTACTGTTGTAGTACCTATGTCATTGTTTACGTATAATTCACTTGAGGAACTCAACTGCGATGGTTTAGATTAGAGGCCGTTATAAATCGTGGATCGTTTTATATCTCATGGACGGAGATTACGTTCACTTACAAACATTGTTTTATTTTGTTAACATAACTACCTGTGGGTATCGGGCAATATCACACGCGATATGATAAATATTATTTATGTACTTATAATTTGTGTTTGGGATAGCGTTGTTATTGAACAACACCACCAAGTCTAGTTTGTGTATCACAATAGACTTACTGACAGAAAGCCTCGGATACTCGATCTCTTTGCTACTCCTAAAACTATTTATTAGTTTTATTTAGTGCCAAATATGATTATGTAACCATTATTTGATATATACGTATAATTAAGATTCATGAAATGGAGATTCAGTATAAATTACGTAGTTTGTCATTTTCTTGATATTATTTTTTAAGTTTTAACTTTAAGGGGTCATGTCTTACCGAGTATTATTTTAGTTACAATTGGTAATGGACGATTCTACTCTCAATATTATATATTCTCAAACTGATTTACATAAACATTTGCACAGAGAGAATATTGATATATGTATAACATATTTATAGCAGCCTCACTAATTCCACAGTGTACCTACACCACTTGCAGTGACCAAATGTGCACATGGTCATCACATGAGTTAAGTGCAACGCTGCATACAAATTAACAATGATTGTTAGCAATTTTAAATAGCCTTATTTAAAATTGCTAACAATCTTTTGGGGTGACTATTAGAAATGTTCGAACAAATAATGTTATTTCAAGGAAGGCATAGCTGTAGGATAATTGCCGTCCTTGTCGCGCGGTACGAACAACGTATGGCGCTAGTAAGAAAGTTTTATAGTCGTATAAAACGTTTATTATTTCGCAACTTTACTAATAAAAGTTATCATCCCTATTATATTCATATTCAGCATTAGAGAACACCCAGTCTATGTGAACGAGTGGCATCATGACGATTGATATTCATATACTAATCGTGGCCAACTTGCTTTGATTTTGATTATGACTTTATGACCACAAGTCATATGTATACGTATTAATTTACACCCACAAACACTACAACCCTGGATTTCTTTGCGATAAACCCTGCGTTGACCTACTGAAAGTAGTTTTATGTAGGTAGGCTGTGCTAAAACTAAGAGGTCTTGGCTACGACTAAAAAGCAGAGCACTGTTTGAACCCTTACACGTTAATACTTAGTAAAAAATAATGCATCTCTAAACTATAAGTGTCTATAATGGAAGCATTAACAATCGGTCAATTCCGTGAGTGCGAAGTTGCCTTATCTTAATAATTAAATGCGTAAAGAATGAGAAGTAAAATTGTTTGAACATAACCTGTTGAATGTTTGAATAAGTAGAATATTGAACTTGTTCAAACAATTTTGACCTCTACATCGTTGTGGTCCATCTTTTACATTTTGATATAATGACACACCCGCAGTGCTATACACAACCAGAGTTCACTAATTATAACTACCAAGTACTTTTTTTCCATTGGAATATAATGTTAAAGCGCAAACTTTAGTCGTGTAAAATGTATGGAAGTTTAGGGTCGATAGAAACATGGTCAGTCTTAAATATAAATAAACAGTAAAAGAAATCAACTAGCATAGGTCTTACGTAAGTAAATAAATTATTAATATCCTATATTGCATGCTTTTCATGAAGATTCAATTCGATGTTTAATTTATATAATGAGAGTACAATAATAATAATTATATACATCGTAGGTAACGCTAACGATTCGACATTAAATGATTCTATGGTGCCTTCTAGGAACGCCACAAAACTGTTAGTACCCAAATGCCTAGCGGAAAGAAACAGCATTAGTGCGAAGATGGCTATCTATGATTCTGGTTTCTAGTTGCATAGTTTTTTGTATATGACCAAGTCCAAAATTATTTAATAATGTGTTTAATAAACTCGCCCCACCGCTGTTTCTACATTATCTGTTGCGGTAATGGCGCCATGTCATCGCAACTGCTGATCGGAAGCTGTGACGCGTACGGCTCGTTATAATGTTGGATTTGGGCGCCATATTGTTGTTAGTTAAATGAAATTGAGTATAAAACGTCACATAACTAGGTATAACCCGGTTGTTTAACAATTTCATAAATTATCTATCTATCACCAATTTTGCCGTACTGGAGATAGAAAAACCTATCTATCTCTAGTTTTAACGTCCCAATAATCTATCAGAGACCAGGGAATCTTATTCGTGCACGTTATCTATCGAAGGGAGGGTATATCGCTTACTATGGATATCTATTTTTATATGTGTCCAAGCACTGGAAACGTTGTAGGCTGGATATCACATGTTGACAGCTATTTGACAGGATAGTTACTAAAGATGACAAAGAGTTCTATCCGCCGAATCGTTGATCCAAAATAGCACCCGTGACAAAAGACTCTGCTTTATCCCCTCAGTGAATAATCTCCTATTATTTATTTCACACAGCGTTTATAAGCAGCCTTCACCAACAGATCTAGACTTAACTTCATAAAAACGACAGTTTTAAATTATTTATGCTAATAGAAACCAGATTAATATACAAGCTTCTCCTAGCTAACGCTGAGACTATCCTTCGGCACATAATGGCTGTTTTATGACTGCTATATGAATAATTTAATTTAAGCGGCAGACTCATAAAGGAGACGTCCACAAAATAAACGGATCTAAGTTGTCCTTATACCATAGATACCTACATTATTATTGTCAGCATTTAAAAATGAATTAGTCATGACACTAATTTGTATAAAAGCATTAAAAACGGGCCAAAGATTATTTTACTTTTAACTCCAATTAACTTCGGGCACAGGATTTGATATGTGTTGAAATTATGAAATTATAAACAAAAATCCTATGTGTAAGTAAACAATAATTGAATGTTCCTAATTTTTTTGTGGACATTAGCAGAACACACCATAGTAAGTACGTGGTATAATTATTGTCGTACCGTCAGCGTTACCTAATGCATTACGTGTGTAAAAAGACCCTTAAGGCGAAAACGCTAGTGTAGCTCGCGTTATTCATATTTTCTTACGTTTTTTGCAATTTGCAGGACGGTGACAGGTTGTCGTTTTGAACAAAATATGATAATTAGATAACGTTTGAGTCCTTTCTAAGTAAGAGAGTTGTATTAATGATTCTCATCATTATAAATCAGTAAATCATACTTGCTACGGTCGCGAATCACATTTTGATCAACATACAATCTGACACTGACCTGCGAATTGCAAAATACATACATACATAAACTCACGCCTTCTTCCCATGGGGGTAGGCAGAAACCACAGAATGCCACCTGCTACGATCCATGCATACTCCTTTTGCCTCGTTTACGTTCATACAACTGGTCATACACGAGCGCCGGTTGCGAGTACTACGCAACTGACCTTTCTGAAGAACATCACCAATAAGGTCACTATATGGCCTCCTAGGGCGTCCCCTCACGGCGTTTCCACTCAAATCTGCTTTATAAATACCTTTTGTGAGTTTCCTTTCATTCATCCCCTCAAAATGACCAAACCATCAACTAGATTAGGGGCCGTTCAAGTATTACGTAAGCATGGGGGGGTGGGGGGGTCTTAGTTTTGCTTATTTTGGATGACGTGGGGGATAGGGGAGTCTAGATGATGATTACGTCACCGGTAGTTATTTACTTTTTACACAAATGGCAACCCTCACATTGTCTATGCTTGAAAACGAAACGCATTTTCAAAAATTCCCGTAAATAATGCATACGTTTAGGCACTCGCTTTAGAATCGATTAGGGGAATTATTTTTAAAATTATAATTATAACATTATAATTACAATATAAATAAAATACATTTATAATTGAAAAATGTTTACGTAAGCATGGGAGGAGGGGGTAAGAGCTTTGCTTACTTTTGCTGACAAGGGGGATGGGGGGGTAAATGATTGTAATAAATCTGCTTACGTAATATTTGAACGGCCCCTTAGAATTTCGCGGGCTATCCTAACGTTTTACCCTTAACGAAACCGAAAACATTCTACTTAATATAGCATTGTTTCAGAAATCGATTTGGACAATTTTACTTTGTTAGATCGTACATATTGTGTAGATGCGGCGGCTTCGTTAAGGATTATTCACGCATGACACAGATTACAATATATGTTGACAGTGTAATACATCTATACGATTTTAAACATAGAAAAAGTGATAAAATAATTTAAACCTATTAATCACATTCTTTATAATACAATTTAGCTTTCGGTCTTATTGAAATAATGAGAAAAGCCAACATCTAGGCCTCAAATAAATACCTTAAGTCTTGCAATAGCAATGCCACTATATATATTAAGAAACAGCAAATTCCTTTTTCTGGAGCAAAAGTAATGGAACAATTTCTGAAAACAAAAAAAAACGATTTTAGGTTTTCTGTCATACATACTTTTGGTGGCTTCGTCAGCATGCATGGCAACTATAGAAAAAAAATGACAGATTGTAGAAAGATTTCTACGGCGTGATGTCAAAAAGAATGGCTTTTTGTAAAGAAAGTGATTTGTTTTCTCTTCCTAGAGTTATGACATAGAAGTGGTCATGCAACTTGAAAATATCCTACTATTTATTTGACCTCATGAAAGTGCATTCACATAATCAGCCTACAAAATTATATCTTGACAAAAGACCACCCTAATGTGAGAGGGACTGGGCCATCCAACACGCGGGCTCATTACCGGTTGGTTATGCATTTATTTAAGGTAATAAATCCTGATGTGGGATCCTGATTTTATCTGCAATGCTTGCTAGGCGAATTGACTGCAATTCGCCTAGCGTCCATCGCAGTTAAGATATTGGACATAGCTCGGGCCGTGCAGTCACACCGAACTGGTTTATTCAAAACATCAGATGCGCGCAGACTCCGACGGTTTTCGGCACTCCAGAAGCGGGGGTAGCCTCGTACATTACCCCTCAAGTATTTTCCAATTCAAGACATAGAAAGTATGTAAACAAAAATATACTTACAAGATATGAATCTATTTACTCCTCATGTGTATATTATGTAAAAAGTCGAAGTGAAATGTTCCATTACAGTGAATGTGGTAGTTAGAAGTTTGTTATGTTCACTGTGAGATTGTATAATCTTCTATGGGGTTAAAATCTTTGCTTTTCATGTGTGTCTCGTTGTGCGCCATCTTGTAACCCCACAAAAGCATAGCTTCTTTGCAGGCCAACTGAAACATTATTTTTGATTGATTACTAAACATCATCTTCTCACCCTGCGGTTGTTTACCTCACAACTCATGCAGTATGGTTTCGATCGCGTAAACGTCTTCAGATAATAACATCTGGTGGTTTATTTAGTTTTCTTAGATATTTTTGGTTCGTTAGACAGACTTATAATATTTAACGTCATGCTTCCGTGCACTGCACACAATATATCCGACGAAATAGAAACCAGAAGAGCAATTATCAAAATAATATCTTTGATAGTATCTTCCTAATATCACATCACAACAAAGACCTTCGACACGATCGTTAACAATAAATGGCATGGCAGTGTGTGTTCAACAACCTTGGTCGGAAAATGCTAGGTCTGGGACCAAGGAAGCATAGCGATCATATTTTGAGAATATCAAAATAAGCGAAATCATTATGATAATGACGGTATTTAGACTCAACTGGCCATGAGAAAAGTGGGTTGGTTTGACTGGTAGCCAGACTTGAAAGCGAATGTGGACTAGACTATTTAAACTAGATATACTATGTTAATTTATTAAAACCTCCAAACCAGTTTCAGTAAAAGCTTAAAAGATCAGACACAGACAAAGTTTGTGTGCATTATTTGACCCACTCAGGTTTTGTGTTTGCTTCGCTAATGTAATTAAATAATTAACTAAGCAGAAATAATCATGGTTGATCAGCCTGATTGATAAATGTGTAGAAGGCTCTGTCTCGTTTATAGTCCAACATTTCACCGCAATAATTATAAAACGGTTTCCAGCTACCCTTTAATTAGGATCCCGTAGTCAATCGCCTAATAAACAAACTACAAAGTGAAGCTTTGCGATATTTGAAGGTGAAAACTATAAGTTGAGTGGATAAAGATGAGAAAGAATTTTAAAAGTGCCTCTGTAAGTTTTTTGCCGATTCTCTTTGTTTAGCGACGAATCGAAACCATTATTTGATGCAAGAAGTGTGTTTCTGTATAATATAGGTACCTTACTCAGCCACATTTGCTGACTTCTTCCATTACTTTCATTAGGCAAACATTGATAAGAATTTTCAAGTAGGCAGTTAAAATGTTTTTGCAAATTGAAAAAGATTGCAAAATGTAAAATTTTAATGAATTATAATCGACATAAAACGAACGGTTGATTAGCGGAAAATAGCAGATCCATATTTTCCTAATAGTTTTTTCTCAGGTTCGGTTGACAAGAGCCGATCGCTAGAGGGCACATTGTTTTATAAAAATGTCTATCTACATATTTCTACAGTCAAATAATACTTTGCAGTGTATGGAACACAGGCGAGACTCCATCCGTAAAATAAGAAGCACGTCGTTCATTCTTCTAAAATACGAAGAGTTTAGAATTGATAAGCGAAATCTTAGAATTAATTAAATATGTTAGAATTAAATTTGACTTTAAAATTATCTTATCAATTAAAAACTGTCTATGATATCTACATAACAATACAATGATAGAACATTTAACAAAACAAAATTGTTTATAACCTATAGCAATGACAACTACATGACAGAAGGGGTCTATAATTAATTAAATAAAGCGATACGTCTATAATCTACGAATAAACAGGTCCCGTAAGTCGACGTCAAGCCGAAATCGGGTGATAGGTCACTTACTCATAACAGTTAACAGAAAAATGTTTAAAAATCTTTGATCTAGTGGTCGCAATCGCTACTGCTGAGCATGAGGTCCTGGGTTCGATTCCTAGGTCGGGCAACGTGTTATTGGGTTTTTCTATCTGGAATTTCTCAGTAGCAGCCCGAAGTCTGGATTTTTGCCCGGTAGATGGCAATAGACTCGCCCCCTATTACATGGGACTTAAACATAACTGGCGAAATGTGGGTGTACTATAGGTACACCACTGCCCAACCCTTCGGGGAAACAAGGCGTGATGTTATGTTATGTTATGTTTTCTGTAAATTACATTTCATTTTCTCCTTCTGTTTACTATTATGACCCGACCTATCACCCGATTCCGGATTAACGTCGACTTAAGGGACACTCTGTATAATGAGACTAAGTTCACTATTCAAAAGTGACCTATCCTAATGTTTTTACAAAATGCTTAACTTGTAAAGTATTTATCAATGTATTGTTTTGTATCTTATATCAATATTTATATCTACACACAAAGCTACTTTCTCACGTACCCACACGAAAAAGTGCTTAGGGCTGACGTAGACCTGGCGAAGCGCGGAGCGGGTTTCTCTGGCAAACAAATATCAACACTGTGTTAATTGAAAAAAAGTTTAAATAACCCTTCCCGCGATATCTTCCGCCGCGTGACAACGTTTTAAACGTAGTTCAAAGATAGCTTCTGCGATGCGGCAGTAATACTTGGCGTTAAAAATCATAGATTTACCTGAAATATATATTTAATTTGCTTTATCGTACCTGATTTATAAAAAGGAAAGAGCTAGCAAATTAAATCGATACAACATAAGCAGCGTGCAATATTCTCACGCTCGGCTTCGGCCTCGGCTGTAATCTACCACGCGGGCAGTGAGGGTCGGTAGATGTCACATGTCTTCGATATTTTTCTTTTTTTGGACAGCCGGTTCCCTGACTATGTTTCCTTTCCGTTTTGAGAGCAGTGGCGATGAAATTATTTACAAATGAAATTAAACTCAAGACCTACAACTCCTAAGTCCACTATGCCAAGTAGGCCACTACTGCTAAATCGATACAACTGTTGCTTTCCATTAAGATTTTTTCAGTACCTATTTTTGATAAACAACGCGAATAAAATCGTTCGCGAGCCTGATTGAGCCAAAAAAACATTGTGTTCGTAGAAAAATATGGCAAAAATGTGCATTTAGTTTTAGGAACAAAAAATTTAATTAAATTTACCATATTATAGGAAACTCTATACTGACTTCAAAAATATACAAATTAATATAGCAATTCGCGCACGCCAGAGTTTGCGCCTGTCGCTTGCTCGGGAAGGCTAAACTAACTACTTGAAGGCATGTGGCATACTTCTATTAGTCAAAGAATGCATCAACGCGTACAGAGGAACGCATTGTGAGTAATTTAATTTCGACTTTATTTTAAGTGACGCTTTGTTGATATTTGTTTGGCAGGGAAACCCGCGCAATACTGCGCTAAGACACCTGGCTTAGCGCAGTATTGCGCTGGCCCTTAAATTTTAGGCATAATTATCCTATACTAAAACTTTTCATAATAAGGCAAAGAGTAAGTTTTTAACATATATATTTTTTAATTCGGAACTAACTGATCTTTTCCAGCTCTAGAAGACGTCCATGGCTTCATGAACTTCAATTCGTTTTTCATTAGAAGAAATTTTTTCACTGTAAAAAGTAATTTAAGTTTTTTTTAAACTTTGAAGATTTCAACTAAGTAGTTTTATGCAAATGTACAAAAAGTTACGTAATAAAACGCCGAAATTTGCATAAAAGGTCATCTGCAGCTGATAATTGTATACAGCCGGACACATCCTTTTTGTTTGTTAATTGTTGTGATCTTCCTGATAACACTCAATTATTCATTTTCAGAAATACGAAGGGAAAAATACTGAATAAGTAGTACCATTTTAATTATAGCATACCTGTATCTCATCTACATAATCAAAGTCCAGTGCATTCTTCCATCTGAAAGGCACATCTCGGGATACTCTGAAGGTAGAACTCACACCAGCCACCTCCACATTCGTATGGGACTGCAGGAACTCATCAATCGATTGCGTGGCACTCAGCCTCAGGAACTTTAAAATTCTATGAGTAGTAATATTAGGCTTCAGTGCTAATTCTTCATATCGCAACACCCTGGAAACATCAAGACAGATTAGCCGTATTCAGAATGTAGTTTTATAGAAAAAAAACATATATTGGACTCCCAAAACAAATACTAGATTGAAGCAAGTGAAACTTGATCATCTGCATGGAAAAGACATTTAGAAGGCAACTCATTCATGATCTTCTTCAATCACTCACTTATAAATCTTGAATCTCTATTTAAAAGTCCATGTTTAATTTAATCAGCAGTTGTGGCCCTGTTTAACTTCACCACTGAAAATACAATACTGTAATTGTATGTCCATGTAATATACAACACAATTATTATGACCTTGTGACAAAGGTCATAATAATTAATGCCCATTCTCTGAATACAATTATAAATAAAATGATGACATGTGTTAATCATGCTAAATTTATTTAAGTGTGTCCAATCTTTTTAGTATTGTTATTTTAAAGTCACAATAAATCTTTTGAGAAATTGATATTGTTGCTTTAGGGGAGACCTGTCTATCCTAAACCAACAAAATAAATTTCGTCCTTTATAATGTACTTACATACACAAATTAACAAAAAGTAAGAATACATTTTTCCACATTATATCCACGATGGGTTGCTTCTTGCTAACAACATTCTTTAAGTGGAAAATTTGTGAATAATGTGGAACTTTTGATCAATATTTAGACAGTAAATTTTATTAAACTATTCTACCGTTGCAGATAAATTTTGTTTATATGTAAAATAACATGTGCACAACTTTACTTATTTATTCTGAAATGAGTTACAATAACATTTTTCTACAAAAATAATTTCTGAGAAAATATATGGTTATATACCACAAGCATGGTGTATGAATTTAAAAGAGTTGTGCTTCACACTAACTGTTCACTGACAGATTTAAAAAATTTCATTTAAATAAATATAGTTATAAAAATTACTTACTTAAGTTTATCAGGATATTGCTGCTGTATTCGGCCTGCCGCCACATAGTCATTGATCATGTCTGCACATACAAGCGATGGCTCCCAGCAATCTGGAGCAGGCTGACAGAAGTTACGATGCTGTCTGGACTGCATCACACCGCGAGGGTCGCGGATCAAAAGTATCACCTTCACATTAAGCCTTAAATATAAAGCAGTTACACATAGTTTACATGTAGTTTAATGTTGAAAAACTATCAAAATTAATACTCATAAACAATATCTTACACCCTACTAATTTAATTTAATTTCAACATTAGTAAACAAATTGGTTTTTACAAACAAAACAAAGATGAATTTTATATTCTCAATTAAGTAATAACATCTACATCGAAGTTAAAACTAGTAAACCCAAACAGTATGCTTATTATTTGTCTACACTAAAGTCAATAATGTGGTGATTAATAGTAAATTAGTGTAACAGATGTCTATTGCATATTTTTTTATTATACGCACAAATATTAATTGCAATAAACTCACTCTTTGTCATCCAGTATCTCCTGGATGAGCCGCAATCTTAGACGTACAATCTTCATAGTTTGGAAAGGAAAGAGCTTACATAACCGTGATGTGAACTCAGCATCATAACACAGTTCTTTCTTATATTTACAATGGTCCCAAAGTCTTGTATTATGGCTAAACTGATACAAATGCTTTCTTCCATACTTAAAGTAATCTTCTAAGCCTTCATAATTACATTTCAGCATAGTCTTGATGGTGCTCAAGGCTTGATTAGATTCTGGTGGCCCCCTTATTTGTATAATTCCATACTTAAGTAGTGGTTCATAATGGTAATAAGTCCCTGGGATTGCATTTAATACTTCTCCAAGAAATGTGGTTCCTGATCTCCATGTTGATATAATTAAACTTTGCAGGGGCCGGCCCCCTGATTCCATAACTAAATCTTCCAATACATGAGCACCAGTTTCAGAAAAGTTGTATTTAGAGAGTTGATATTTGATTTTTGATCGTGTTTTTTCCAATAATTTCTTGATATCTGGAGAACCATCAAAGGGGACGGTGGGTATATGTTGCGTATAGGTTTCTTCTCCGTATTCAACTTTTAAAAAGTTTCTTACATTTCTCCGACTTTCAATGGACGGACGATAATATGTGTTATCTGCATATCGACTTCCAGCAAGAATTAGAAGAACACTGAGACCAAATGCGAAACATATTGAGTAAAAGTTAACTCGCCGCAACATCACGTTTTAAAAGGATTTTGTAAGGATGAAGATAATTTATAATAAAATACGCGTACTACATATACACACTCACTGTCATTTTTTTAATGGTTTTGTTTGCATTTAAATTATAATTCCATATTTATCGTTTCCGCGGAAACACCGCATTGCACCTTCACCGCCATTTTGAACGAATGACGTAGAGTAGAGTTTGTCAAAAATAACTTTTTAATTTTTCTATGACAACGGAAAGTTACATCACTCTGCGCTAGCTTTAAGCTCACTTTCGTTCACTTGAACAAAAAATTCTTTAGATTTCTGTTCGATCTTAAATTTTAATCTGAGCGATCTTTTCAGGTTAAACAATTTCAAAATAAACCTAGATAGTTAAATATATAAATAAAGAGTGATAGCACTGTCGAAACTGTTTACGTGACCAACCTAGACCGCTGATATTCTTAGAGTAAGCTGTGAACGTACGCAGCGCTTGTTAAGGTATTTTACATATTATGATTCGCTGATTGGCTAAGTACAAAACGGACAATCATTACGTAATCTCCGAGAGAGAACTTTCATGCAAATTTTTCAGTTAATTCATGAGTTGGAAAGTAATTTAAAAACCATGATTTTTAATTAGGTACCAAAACTATGATTTTTATTTATTACGTAAGGTCTGTTGAATTACTTTAGTTTACAGTAGAAGAGACACGTCTGGGTCTAACAAAAATAGACCTAACTTAACCTGTCCATGAAACCAGCAGCATGAAACTACAATTTTATTGGAACAAGCCTTCTGTCTCCTGATTCAGCGAATGAAACCCAAATCTGGGGACACTGCAGAAGATCATTCGCTTCGAGCAGCCTACCGCTGTCGTTCAGCATAACTTTTGACGCCTGAATTTTGACGGTCGAGGGGTTATCCTGTTGTTGAGTTTAAATAGCTTTGTAGTTGGCTGGGCCAGCACAATTTCATAAGCTCGCTGCTTTCGGTATATCGGGACTCGTTTATTATTTATGAAAGGCGCAAGTTACTAGGCCAAGTCTTTTTTTCGAAGCCAAGAACCTACGCGATTTGCCTGTTATTAAACGGTCAGCGTTTAAAACGAAAGGCAAGTCGCGTACCAGTAGAAGCAACCCTTCCCGGTTTTGAACTGAGTATACTATACTGAAAGTTTTCTACATAGTCAATCATTAACATGGTCCATCATCTGTCTGATCAGACAAAAATTCGTACCGTGTGTGGCTGTTTCTGTTTTTTGTGTATATGCACGACTAGTAAGCAAACTGTATTAAGTACCTACTTAGGTAGGTAAGGACGCAAATCTTTGTTGAAACTAAATTAAAGAAATAGATTATTTTATTTTGCAATGATGGTTATAACGGATAACCAAAAATTATAACTATTTTAGCTATATTTTACAATGTAGGGATACAAAAAATAGAAGACTTCTAACGTTTCGTGATGCGTATGCATCCGGTCAGACCGATTGGATCAGATTCGTCTGACTGACTGATAATTGATTCGTCCATCTATAATAGAGTTTAGTAATAATAGGTATTAGTTTAATCCTTAATTATAAATCAAAGTCCCCTCGCCGCGTCTTGTCTGTCTGATTTTCATACAGTTTTCACCATTGCACGGAGTGATTCAACCTTCCGGTTTAGGTGTATAATTAATTAGGGTTTTGTGTATTCTTCCGTTGACAAAACCCGGTCTTGCTACGCGTGCGGAGAGAGCAGTAGTGGCCCAGTGGTAACGGCCGCGACTAACGAGTTTGTAGGTCGTAAGTTCGAAACCAGACAGGCGCTTTACTTTGTGTAAATTATCTCATCACCAATGCTCTCAAAACGGTGAAGGAAAACATCGTGAGGAAACCAGCATGCCCTAGAACCAAAAATTCGAAGACTTGTGACATCTATCAACCCGTACAGGGCCCGCGTGGTGGATTACGGCCCACTTCCTCTCACCGAGAGGAGCCCTGTATCCCAGTCAGTGGGAACAGTATAGACTGATTATGCTTACCTGGATTAACACGTAGGATTTAATCCCGGTAGTACCTACGTTCCCGTGGGACATTTAATAATATTAGTATTATAATATTTTAACACTACATAGGTATTGCGTAGTGTAGGTTTAATGAAAATATAATCAAGTAAATAACGGAAACGTAAGTCTAACTGAGTCCAAAGCCAGATATTTTAATGGTTCCCAAAAATAAAAACATCTAGTTTACAATAGTGGTTTGGTTCTTAAGGGAGCAAAATAATATTTTTACGGCGAGGGCGCTTTAGTAGAATCCTGAACGTAGCGAGGGATTCAAAGTACGTCGTGTCGCCGGAGCCAAAAATAAATTTTGCGCCAGAGTCCAAGACTCAAGACCCTAGTCCCAGAGTCCCGAGACCAAGTCGTCCTTTTCGAATAGATGGGATGTTTTTTTTGTTTATAATCGTTGAATGGCATTTACCTAAGTATCATAGTTTGGGTATTGTTTTTTGAACACAATGTGATTTTGTCAGTTTAAAAACTTCCAAAGACACCTTCATTTTATAAAGTAGATTGGTCATGGGTTATTTTATTTACCTATCTAAATATAGGTACCAATAGAAGTCTGAAATCGCCAACCCATCTTGAGCAAGCATGGTGATCAATGCTCGCGTCTTCTCTGTGTGAGACGAGACAGTAATTATAATTATTTATATTTTAGTTTGGTATTTTATTATTCTAGGTAAGTACATAAAATTGTATAAAAAATGAAATGTTGTTTATGGCTAAGCGCATCGATTAAGAACAGCTGGTTTGGACCTATTTGGCTTTTTTTTTTCGTTTTCAAATGTTCGCAATAGTCCGAATTAAGTTTCTATAGAAAGAAAACTTGAAGAAAAGTTTCCCTAGAAATCAAATTCGAGAAAAACTGAACGTCCTGTTTTCATGAATTTTCAGCTAGGACCTAATCATAATAATATTTCCCGCCTGATAATATTATTGTGTCGATACTTTGTGATACTTATAATAAAATGTGGCACCTTCTTGTACAAACAAAACTACAAATAACTGTTGTTTGTTAAATAAAATATATAAAGCTGAATGAATAGTAGGTACTCGTATATACAGTTTGGACAGTACCGACCTACCTACTTTGATACGAGATAGTACCTCAACCAAGCAGAATGATGATATAAGTTCAAGTCTTGAGATAGGTTTTATTTTTTTTTAATTTAATTAAGTATCTTATTTCAAAAAGAGCCACATTTTCTTTTAGACTGTACTTTTCAAAAGATTTTCACCTTAAAAAAAGTGTGACCAAATAATACAGATTAAATATAGGTAGATAGGTATCTCTAATTTACCCATGAATATTCGATGGCTAAAAATATATAGGTACAGACCGCGAGTCCTAAGCTGAGCTTTGCATTGAGTGTGAGTAAACTGTTTGAGTCCTAGGGACTCAAACAGTTTCAAATTGTCGTCATCTAAGACGTGCGTAATATTCATTGAGTTCAACTTTTTACTAGAGAAGCTGTTACAAACTAAAGATGTGTCCCGAGAATGTCAAACGTGAAAACCATGTGTTTGCGTACCTATTCCACATGTTGCGCAAAAATTTTGTTAGCGGTGTCTGCTCTAGTTTACATTGAAATATCATACTCTACTACACTGCGTAGCCAACTATATGGCCCTTTCCAATAGTTTCTCCAATGAAGAACCATAAGATAATTTCCAACCCGACCAGGAAGAGAAGCCAGGCTTGCTTCACCGTTATGGAAAGGAAGCTTTTGTTTTTGAAGAATTCCTTAACCAAAGCTACGTCAGCAACAAGTTTCTGCGGACAAAAGATAATTTTAGTAGGAATTCTAATGACCGTAGCACTGAAATCATTTTCAAATGCACACCATGACGATGGAGGGACTCGACATTGGAGGGATGTTCTTCCAAATGGTTTGGCACCAATAACCCATTTTCCATTACATACACCTGTTAAACCAGTTTAGTGTAGATAAACCTAAACTAAATGCCGCTATCACCAATGAAACTGAACGCGATCAGCACACCTAAAACGCGGTCAAGAGCTGTCAGTGTCAAGATTTTTATTCAATATTGACACTGCCAGCTCTTACACAGCACTGGGTTTAAATGTGCTGATCGCGTTCAGTTTCATTGGTGAAATCGACACTAGGTCTGATTTCACCAATGAAATTGAACGCGATCATTACTTAAACTCCGTTTAAGAGCTGTCAGTGTCATTATTTTCCATGGGAATATTGACACTGACAGCTATTGAACGCGTTTTAGATGTGTTGAACGCGTTCAGTTTTATTGGTGAAATCGGTACTAAGTATAGAATCATAATAAATTAGTTTCGGTTTGGAGTAACGTTCGAAACCGGTTTTGAAATTCTTAGCTGTTTTCAGAGACCTGGTTTTATCTACGGACTTACTTGAAATCTATAGAGACATTTCTAGACATAAATATTTATATAAGTACGTAGGTATCAATAATACTGCACGCCAAAACCAAAATCACGGCATTTACCCGGAAAGCTGCTAATCTTAAATGGAATTGGGCCGGACATGTCTTTTTTTTTTTGGGTGGGCAATCATCAAATGACTTCTCTCGCTCTGGGTGGAGCGGGAGGGCGTGTCAGACTTTTACTGACTAAAACCCACCCGTGTTCCTTCAGTTGCCTGTGCCAGGCCCAAGGTTATCTCTTTCGAATTTCCCGCGACCCTGAGGCGTCGGCCCTATCGGACATCCTCATTTTGTGCTGACATCTATTTAAGGCGCTCGTGGAACACGACGACGCGCCGTCGACCTGCGGGGCTTGCGGACGACGAGCAACGGGTAGCTCGCCGTACGCAAGCCCGCGCCTACGGTGGCCGGGAATCTGCAGGCGACTCCCGATGCCCAGGGCGTCTCCTGCGGTGACTAGTAGGGGCGTGAGGGCGCAAGGCTCTCTCCCTCAGGCGCTCCGCCTCGTCCTTCGCAAGCATTACTACTTGGCAGATGGAGGTGACGGCTTTTCATTCTCTCTCGCTCCGTACCATGGCCTAGACTAGGCCCGGACGCGAGAGATCGCCGCCGCCGATCGCCTCCGCGAGGACACTGCGGTGCTCCGTCTAAGCTGGGCAGAACTACATCGTATGTTCCACCGTGTCCTCCGGGCGATCCACACAATGGTGGCACCCGGGCGTTTCCTTCCGCCTTATGCGAAACAGGAACCTCCCGAAACAACCGTGTCCGGTGAGGACCTGTGTCAGGCGGAAGGTGAGGACGCCGTGGTGCCTCTCCAACCACTCCTCAAAGAGGGGACTTACCGCCGCTATAGTGGCGTGCCCAAGGCCGGACATGTCTGACGCATGTTAGATGAGTTGTGGGCTAAAAGAACCACTGGTTGGGTCTTATTAAATGCTAAGCGACATCGTGGCAAATAAAAGAAGACGAAGATGAAGGGACGAACTTAACTTCTACCGGAACGACTGGCTCGCAATGGCAGAGAAAGTTAAGTGCGGAAAAGGTGAAGTGAGGCCTTTGCCCAGCTGTGGGACATTACGAGCTAAACAAATAGAACCTTTAATGACACCTCCTGAAAGGTTTTATCTATCAAACAACTCTGAGGCGGATTAAACTAGTATTTTGGTTCTTATTAGGTATAGAAAGCTGTACATAGAATACATAGCGTACGTTGTTTGTGTGATAATGGCATAATATAAGAAACTTATTGTACTGGTCGGTAGATTACGGAGAGAACATGACTACATGCCATTCACTAACATTCGTAGGTCGTTATGTGTAGGTCTGTTATTGTTCCTTTGTTCCTTTCCCGGAGGATGTGACGCACTTTGGTGCCAGGCCAACAGAGGTGACAATGTTCTTTGAGTGCAGGAATTGCTTACTTGTGGCCCATTCACAAAAGCTATTTAGATATTTTGAGTTATTAATTAAATTAGCTACAAAACAAGCTGTAAATAAATTCGGTATGTTTATGTACCTACATGGAATACGTTTTAAGTTTGGGAAAAGTTTTTGGTGATGTCTGACATTTGTAGTGGCGATCTATCCATCATAAAAGTTTCACAAAACCATGAGCCATTTTGCTCGAATGAAGTGCAGCAAGCTGGTATTTTGCTTAGAGCTGAACTGTCCAATCAAAAAGAGACTAATGTTGGACTAAAAATACCGAAATCAATACATTGCTTTCCAACTTTTTATTACCTATACTCGTGTCATACTTGTAATACAGTCAAACCTCAGTTGATACCATAGAGTTTATTTTTATCCTAAAAAAGTTTTTGTGAATATCGCCCATTTTCTTGCTGACGGTGCATTTGTTTTTAAATCTGAGGATGCTGATCTAATACTCTCAAAAAGTTGTGGATAGTCTCCTACGACTGTTTTCCTGCCCTTACTGCCCTTTCTCAAAAATCCAGCCTGTATATCAATTAGTAAATTACCTACATTGTTGCCACATGACTTGTTGGTCCACTGTTCCTGATAGACGAGACAATATGACGTCCTGGGTTCGCTTCTCAGGTTGGTCAAGTGTTATGAAATATCCCAGTTTCAGCCGAGTCTGGATTTGATAGTCTATGTGAGTGTACCTAGGTGCCAAACCTTCACCTCTCACACCATAGGGTTTTAGGGCACTATTATCCTACCTTACGCCTGTATGTACAGGCGTGATGGTGTTCTGTAAACTTTTGTCATGTCAATCATATTTTTAACCATTAACTCCTTGAATTGAATACGTGAGCCAGGTTAAGTTAAGGTGCTGATTCTCTTGTCACAAATGCCTCTAAACTGGACAAAAAATCATTAAATTTGGTTCATTCCTGTCAAACGACAATTCCCCGTTCTGAAATTGACTAAAGTGACACAACTTAAATGTATTTTAGTTGGTCAGCACTAAGATGGCACTGATTTATTATTTCTGTGAAAATCACAAGTTTGCTATTCTGAATTTGACGTGTTTCACCACAAATTTTTAATGTACTAAATCTGAATTTGAATCGGACTATTTTGAATCGCTATTAAAAGATGTGGAATAAAATTAGTTGTCATGAACTAAAATTCACACCATCACCTCGACTTCAGGTGCAAAAACGGTTCTGTATTTTTTTCTTCTATTAATTTGCTTTTATCTCTAAAATGGAGTCTCCTATCGCAAACATAAAAAATATCGACCCCTTTTATAATACACATAAACCCCTTAAACTCAACATTTAGGTAATACTTTTTCATTTTCTCAATACAAAAAGTGAAAAATTCCATACAAACACGTCGAGGCTTTTTTACATTTTGGAAATCATCAAATGACTTCTCCCGCTCTGGGTGAAGCGGGAGGGCGCGTCAGACTTTTACTGACTAAATCCAACCCGTGTTCCTTCAGTTGCTCCCGCGACCCTGCGGCGTTGGCCCTACCGGACCCCGTCAGTGTATGCTGACATCTCTGTGAGGCACGCGTAGAACATGACGCACCGTCGCGTCGACCCGGGCCTGGTCCTTACCGGACTGCGAGCTACCCATTGCTCGCCGTCCGCAAGCTCGCGCTTACGGTGGCCGGAAATCTGCAGGCGACTCGCGACGCCAAGGGCGTCTCCTGCGACGAATAGGGGCGTGAGGGTGGAAGGCTCTCTCCCTTTCGCACTCCGCCTCCTCAGAAGGAGGTGACTGCTGATTTTCCCATCCCCTATCGCTCCGTACCACGGCTTGGACCAGGACCACTGGACGCGAGAGATCGCCTCCGCGAGGATACAGCGGTGCTAGGGCCCAAGCTGGGCAGAACTCCACCGTATGCTCTACCGTGTCCTCCGGGCGATCCACACAATGGTGCCTTCCGGGCGTTTCCTCCCTTCCTTATGCGAAACAGGAACCTCCCGAAACAACCGTGTCCGGTGAGGACCTGTGTCAGGTGGAAGGTGAGGACGCCGTGGCACCTGTCTAACCACTAAACAAAGAGGGGACTTATCGCCGCTATTGTGGCGTGCCCAGCACTGGGTTGCGACAATCGCACCCACCATGTCGCCATGAGATCCCGCTGGAGCTCTGTCCGCTGTACCATGATTTCTCGCGGCAGCGGTGTTACACCCAGTTTTGCATCCTCGCGCCACTCCCGTACGTGCGCGAGGGCTTTTGCCTCCAGATCTCATTGCGGCAATCCGGCAAGGAGGCTCGCCGCCTCGCAGGAGACCGTGCGGTATCCCCAGACCAGCCGGATTCCCATGACCCTTTGGGACGCGTTCAACCGGCGGGCTGGTCGGCGCCTCAAATAGCACATCCACACCGGTGCCCCGTAAAGAGCCATGGACAACGCGACCCCCCGCGTAGAACCTCCAGCAGGAGGCGTTTGGGCTACCTAGATTGGGCAGGAGCCGCTTAATGCAGACCCAGCCCGCTCCAGTCTGGGAGCCAAACGTCGGAAATGCTCCACGAAGTTCCACCGGCTGTCGAGGACGAGTTCCAGGTACTTCATCGTCGACTTGACGCCAATGTGAGCCCCACCTGCTGTTATGTGCGAACCCGACTGTGGCGCGTTCCGAGGACCATGAAAACACATGTCCTCGGCCTTGTGCAGGGCCACTTCGAGTCCCAATTGCCGGATCCTCTCAATGATTGTCGCAACCCCGCGTGTTGTGCGACCTACCTTGTTCGGCCGCTGTGGTGCGACCTACCCTGTGCCAGGGCCAGCGTGTCGTCAGCGTAGCAAACCACGCTGACGCCACTAGGGAGGTTGGCGCGTAGCACCCAGTTGTAACCGATATCCCCACAAAAGCGGCCCCAGAACCGATCCCTGTGGGTCACCGCACAACATCTCTCACCGGTTCCACTCTCCTTGGTGACCGGGGTAGACGACGGCGCTGTCCTTCCAATAGGCCTCGACCATGCGACAGAGGTAGGTCAGCATACAGTGATACCGAAATGCCTCCCTGATGCATCTCCAGGGCAGAGTGTTGAAGGCAGTGGCGATGTTTAGAGACCGCCGAGACGACCCCACCCCGGGCCACAGCATCCACCGTCGTGAGGGCTCGCACGCGCATGATGGCGTCCACCGTAGAGTGCCCCCTGTGGAAACCAAACTGACTCTCCGCCAAATCCGGTCACACCCGCACCAGCCGCCCGACGAGGCGGTTTGCAATGACTCCTTCAAAGAGCTTGCCCACCTCGTCGAGCAGCACGATGGGCCGGTAAGCGGACAGAGGGTCCGCAGGGCGCCGCAGGGGCAAGCATGCGCATAGGAGCCCCCTCAGTCGAGGCCCGAGAGCCTCCAAGGCCATAACATAACCCAGGATTTACCTGCAGGTAACCGTCGGCTCGTGGCGGTACATAGGCTTAGTGCGAAAAATATATCATTTTTCGCAGTAAGCCTATGTACCGCCACTCTCATCTACCTCGGTCACCTCCGAAGCATCGTCGTCGTCGGCGGCGGTGTGGTCCGCATCCGGCACTGCAGTAGGCGGAGTGATGGGCGGGGGAGTATGCTCCCCTCGTGAAGGGAACAAAGTGCTCACCACGTCCTCCACGAGCTGGGGCCGGGGACTCTGTGTCAGTGGGGGAGCCCATGGGCAGAGTTTATCCCGCACCATTTTGTAGGGGGCGCCCCACGGCTCCCTGTTCAGAGTCTCCAGCGACGCCTCGCGCGCCTCGCGCAAAGCCGTCAGCTCCGGCGGCCACCAGTACACCTGGCGCCAGGCATGTTCGGGCTGGACCCGGCGCAATGCCACGTCACATATTTCGGATATGGCCTCCCGGATCCACTCCGCCTCGTCGTTGATATCAGCAGGCCTGTCCGGTGGTGACACCCAGGCCTGCAAGATCGAGGCTTCCAGGAGGACCTTCCGGTCCAGCTGCTTCAGCGCCCACCGTGGACCACTCGGGGCCTGTCGGGCTGGCATGCTAGAGGTCTGGGCGGAGACGTCGAATCGGATGTACCGGTGGTCGGAACAGGTCTCCTACCCCTCCATAACACGTCGAAGCTGCACTCTGTGCACGCCTTCGGCTCAAAAAAACACGGGGTGGGGCAAACAAGTACCACGATGAAAAGCGAAAAGAAAAAAAATACACTTGTGTCGCGATTTGTCAAATTCGATTTTAGTAGTGTCAAAATAATTTTAAATTTAGAGAATATTTTTTTCAGAATAGCTTTAAGATTATCGTAGGCAAAAGTAAGAAATTTTAATGAGTTTGTGTACAAGAGATCGGCACCAATTTAAAAAAAAAATTGGAAGTACACACTTACGTTCATTTCAAACAAATGAGGTGGCGCCATCTCTGCGGTGTAAAATCCTTTTAGAACTTTCATTTTCTTTGCAAGCTCGTACTTGGTCGCGGTCTCTGCTTTTTCTATACAAGCAAAAGCATTTTGTAATGATGTTTAGAAGAGGACTTACCTAATTAAATATGAAGCTAGGTACGGTCTGATTGAAACTTCATGGCGGCTAGGAACATGTGACGAAAATGTAACACATATAATTCTGTAACATCGCAGTCATAAATGTTACAGAATTATAAGTGTTACATTTTAAATTGAGAACATAATGATATAATGTAACACCTATAAATGTGTTTTCGTATGTGTTAACCCGAAACGGCTATAGAAATGTTACACTAATATATTTGTTATCGATATAAAAGTGTTAACAGTGTTAAGTGTAACAGGTAAACGCAGCGTTGCCAAAATAGCCGCAATTCCGACTGAATTGAGGCTATTTTGACATAGCCGCATCTGTCTGTCCGTCGCGCGTTGTTTCGTTACCGATACTTAAAACTGCTTATTACTGTTACACTTATTAACACATACAATAAAATTACACTTTGATACTGTAAAATATGATGTATCTGATACATTTATAAATGTGTTTCTTATAAAACAATTTTAAGTCCCTGCTGCGCAGTAACAAATTCATGTGTCAGCGGGGGTGAAGATCGAGGTACTGCGCGCAGAAAGTAGCGCACTTCAGAGCCGCCATATAGTTTGAATCGGTGTTTGTTTGAATCGGTGTTATAGAGGTATTGTTAAGATTTTGTTCTGACTGAATCCTACAACTACCTATCTCATACCAAATTTCATAAAACGAAGGTCTCCATAAGATTTGATCGAGTAATGACGGCTAAAGCGCAACTAAAACCTAAATCCGACTACGAAAAAATGTATCTACACATTGAAAATCCTGCAAATCAAGTCGTTGTCGTATTGACACAACACATAATCAGGCTGTAACGTTCCTACTGCTGGGACTCAGGCCTTCTCCTGTGAGAAGGAGTGGCCGTAATTCACCACAAAGGCCCTGTGCTGTTTGGCGGATGTCACAATCATGAATTCGAATTTTTGGTTCGGACGCGCATGCAGTCGTATTTAATTCCCTTCTTTCTTGTTTACTTTACACAATCCCACTGGACGTATGGGTAAAGCGGCATACGAACAGGGCGACCACGGCCACCTTTTTTTGTTGAAATGACCTGGGAATGCCTGATGGGACATCGATCCTTTCTGAACAATCAAATTAACCTCTGATCACGTCCACCAGTTTCTCTTTGTTTCTGGTTATAGCTGGTCTGTATATTTCTGACAATTCATGGATCATCATCGTCCATCTGCCACCTGTGGAAAAATATAGAATAATATTGATTTCACCATTAGTAACCCTTCATGGTCAACAAAAATTTCGAAACAGTGCTGCAGCAACATTCTGTTGCTGTTGAATCTGTTGCTCACACAACACTGTATACAGTTCGCAAGCATCGTGTTTCCAGCAACACATGTCGTTGCAAATGAAAATAATACATCTACGTTGTGTAAAGGTTGCGCTACTTCTGTTTATTTAAACAAGCGACCCGCCCCTGCTTTGCATGGTTTTTATGACTCGACAAAACATCGGGATTTCTTTATTATAAGTATGTTTGTTTAATATTAATGAATAAAACCATGTAAACCTTAGGGAATAAATTCTCTAAATGATGATGAAAACTGCACCAGTATCCGTTGCGCAGTTTAGAAAAACAACGCGTTTACACAGCAGACAAAACACAACTTAATATTTATAAAATGTTGTTGTTGTTGAGTTATTTGTGAATGCGAGGCTACTGCACTGCGCCGTTGAAAACGAAAATACTTACGGAAGATATTCGCCAATTTTGCTACATTCACGCTAGTAGACATTTTGAGTTTTATTTAACTTATTAAAGGCTAAGAACTTATTCTTCCTCAGGCGTGTTTCTAAATGCCTATTTCTATTATGTAGAGAAGTTGATAATGTGTGAATTTCGTAATTCGGTAACAGTCACAGACTACATTTATAATAGGTAGGCAAAACACATTTTTATGTCACATATTTTTTTTATTGAATTCGAACTCTTTGTCTGTAGGTACGAGTAGGTAACTACTAATGCTTAAGCTGATATAAAAGAAGCTTCACTTGTTCATTTTTGCCTTTCTTTCGGCATCTTTATTCTTTCAATCGAAGTGAAATGTCTGAACAGAAACAGAATCAAAAGTAAAAATTAATACATTAGACTACGTTCGCTCGCGATTTTTTCGACTTCTTAAGAGCCAATTTTGTACCGATCCAATGTTGTTTGATTTCGGCACTCAGCATCTTTCACTCGCCAAACGAATTATCGAGAAATCAATCAGCAGATTAACGTTCAATCCTATCGGTATAATTTTGCCGGTGTCGATTAAACGTGGAGTGAAACAAAAAATTCTCTTCACTCGAGGGAACAATTCACACGAGTGATGCGTCTCTGATGTATTGGCTTTAGAAATCTTTAAAATTCTCGTTCAGTTCCACCTTTTTCTTTTCAGCGCAACAGGTATCGCCTGTTTTAGATTTATATGGTGTACCTGGGTCATTGAACTCTTAACACGTTGGGACCAAATCAAACACTGACATCGTGTAACAAAATCTGCTGTTGTTACGTTTTGTCGAGTTACCTATGAGAACATAAATGTATTTGAAGAAGCAGCTTATTATTGTGCCGCGGTTTTTCTTTTCAGGGTTGGTCGCTCGCGCGAAATGACTTAACCGCTGGGTAATTGCGTAACACACTAACAGTAGCAATGGCTTTCATTTCGAGTCCAACAAAACATTTATGAAGCAATGGATTAGCAATATCCGTCAAAATGATTCAGATTTTGATTGATAAAGTGTTACGCAATTAGGTTGCTGGACAGAACTCTGAGATTCGGGAATATTCGCGATTAAATATTTGGTGGTTAAAAATAAAATAAAAGGCACAAGAATAAATGACAGGGCCTGCGCCCACTGGCGGCACAGCAGCACGGCAAGGGCTCCCTCCGCATCATTACATGCCGCAGTAGGTAATACGTGACGTCCTTTTTGATTATCAGTGAAATGTTAATTTTGTTGTCATACCTACTTTATCTAAACTAAGCCATCCAGTTCCAACTATCCTATTACTGAACTGACAATGAACCGTTTAATGAATAAGGTATTATTTTCGAATCATTTGCCTAGAATTGATCAATTAGTTTCACCATCATCAGCCTGCAGCAGTCCACTGCTGGACATAGGCCTCTCCAATTGCACGTCGTTCATCTTGATTCTCGGAAACTCCCATCCAGATGCTACCAGCCACCTTGCGAAGATAAGAACGTACTCCCTTACGTTTGCCGATTTGTGGTCTTCGCTCAAGAACACGTCTACACCAGCGGTCATCGGTTATATGGCTAATATAGCCGACCCATTTGTCTCGTTGGTCTAGTGGTCGCAATCGCTACTGCTGAGCATGAGGTCCTGGGTTCGATTCCTAGGTCGGGCAACGTGTTATTGGGGTTTTCTATCTGGAATTTCTCAGTAGCAGCCCGAAGTCTGGATTTGTGCCCGGTAGATGGCAATAGGCTCGCCCCCTATTACATGGGACTTAAACATAACTGGCGAAATGTGGGTGTACTATATGTACACCTCTGCCCAACCCTTCGGGGAAACAAGGCGTGATGTTATGTTTATGTTATAGCCGACCCATTGCCGCTTCAGCTTGCTATTTAGGGTTCCGTTGAAACAACGAACCCCCATAGTTTCGCCAGGTCCATCTGACTGTCTGTCTATCCTCGGTTCAACTCAGAGATACTTAGTACTAAAAAGAGGTTATACTTTACAGTAATCATGCCCACAAAGTAGTGAAATATACCATAGCTTGAAAAAAAAATTCTGTTGGGTACCGAGATCTACATACAATTTAGAAAAATGGCCTGTGTTTGAAGTGTATCTACCTACAGAACTATGGCAGCAAATTGTAGCTTTTCCGTAGGACGCAACTTTTAGAAGTTTTAAGTCAAAAACTCTGAGAAGAAGAAGAAGTGCGAAAATCTCGAGGTTTTCCGAGCACCACGCGGCCACACATTTAGCACAGGTCTTTCGAAGCTGCAGACTTGGTTTTAGTCTATACTATTGTTATAAAGTGAGAGCAAATTTTATGAGTTTGTGTAAGTGGAGGGTTATGGAACCACACCTCCTATTTAGAAAATTCTTTTGCCATCTAAAGGATACAGTATTCCAGATTCGCTGCCGCCGTAGTGAATTCGATGATGGTCCTGGGACGCGATGTTTTCCTTCTGCAAAACAGTTTTCTCGCAGAAGGAGGCTGCGGAAAGGGAGAGAGAGATCTCGTCCACTCTCGCGATTCGCAGGAGGCGCACCGAGCGTAGGCGGAGGTCGGACAACGCTCTCTTCTAGCCCCCCTAAATAGGTCCAGGAACGGCGGACTCAGGAATATAGTAGAAGTTTTAGAATAGTTTTAGAAGTGTAAATAATTACATAAGTAATACAAAATTTTGAATTTTTTTACATTATGGTTACTGAACTTTATGCCAAACGGATCAATCCGGATAAAAAGAATAATGATTTTCGGACAATGTATTTTATATGAAGAAAGGGAGTACAGTTTCTGGCATTCACGTCACTGTTCTAACCTAACCTAGTTGTTTCGATTTAAAAAAGATATAGGTGTGTTACGTTGCAAATTTTAAACTACATAACACATAACATCACGCCTTGTTTCCCCGAAGGGTTGGGCAGAGGTGTACCTATAGTACACCCACATTTCGCCAGTTATGTTTAAGTCCCATGTAATAGGGGGCGAGCCTATTGCCATCTACCGGGCACAAATCCAGACTTCGGGCTGCTACTGAGAAATTTCAGATAGAAAAACCCAATAACACGTTGCCCAACCTGGGAATCGAACCTAGGACCTCATGCTCAGCAGTAGCGATTGAAACTATACATGGCAATTATTATTATAAGGTATTAAAATGGATGCTAACCTAACCTACAGTTCTAAAATTGTAATTTACGAATATTTTGTGGGTATAACCTGTTTTAATGATTATATTAAAATAAAAGTGCATTTTAATTTAAAAATCCCAAAAACTCTTATTTTTTGTCATAACAAATCATTGGCCTAAAATATGTTTATTTTTTTAGATTGTTTTCTGTATTCTATCATTTGATTATAGGCCAAATGTCTTATTGAGATTATCCTTGGTAATATTCTAACAAGTAAAAATTTGACCAAATGAAAATGTGCGTATTAAAATCATTCCGAATATTGAATTGGTATAAAAAATTTATGCTAGAATTAATTTGTTTGGATAATGAAATTTCGTCAAAAGAATTTTGGCAAAACGGTAGGATCCCGTTATAAAGTTATTGTTTCATAAAAGGTTTTGTAACTTCTAATTGAAGATCAATTCTCGTACCTTCTAACGTATACAAGAAAAACAAAAAACGTTGAAAGTCAAGTCGCAATCTCATCTTCGCGATAATCATTTGACATTGATTGTCGCCGGGATGAGATTGCGTAGGGCAAAGAAAGGTAGGACGGACCCTGTAGGTACGAAGGTTCACATTAATTATTTTGAAAGGAAAAATGCCATGAGGAAGCTTTCATAATATCCCTTGGTCAGCGTTCTCCTTGCCCTCGTCCACGTTCGCACTGTTTTAGCCAGGGAAGTTTGTTTTTTCATGTTCTGACGTAAAATTTACGATTTTCAATTGACCTACAGTGGCGGATTTTACACTTTTTCCAAGTATAGGCTATTAAATTTTTGCGCCCCAGAGAGCTTTAAAGAGCAGTAATTGTAGAGGACAATTGTCAGTTCCTAGACTAGTTTTAAAATCCAACAATTTGTTTTAAATTGCACAAGAAATAGTTTTTGGGTATATTTCTGAGCTAATCTAATCTCAATCATGTACGCACGACGACGAGATATAAAGCTAGACATTTCCAGAATAAGCTGACTTCTTACGGAAAGCTTATAGATTATGGGTATTATTATAACAAATGTAGGCTGCCTCCCGGTTTTCCCCTCTTGAATCATGTACTTCTAATAGGTATATAAAATTCTCGTGTCGCAATTTTTGTTTCCAAACTCCTCCGAAACGGCTGAAAGAACAAAAGAAGCAAATCAACGTTTGCGGGCTCAGCTAGTATTAAAAATAAAATTAGCTATTATAAACATTTAGATCGCGCATGTATGTATCCCTTTTGTATGCACCTGCATTTTTTTTAATAACCTTCGATAAAGTTACTCTGGGGGTTCTAGAATCATGTTCTGAATTCATGATTATCAGTTCGCGCGTCAATGTCACTTCCACTCTGTATGTTTTCCGCAATTTCGCTCTCTTTTCACTCGCTCTCTTTTCACTCAGTTTCAAGAGAAACTAGAATTCGTTGATAAAACGGTTTTCTTGGGGATCACGCTCGACTCGAGGCTGCAATGGGGTCCCCATTTAACATCTCTTGCAGGACGGCTAAGTTCAGCAGCATATGCTGTAAGAAAAATCCGTCAGTTTACTAATGTAGATACCGCGAGGCTGGTCTATTTCAGTTACTTTCATAGTATCATGTCTTACGGTATCTTATTATGGGGACGCGCTGCAGACATCGAGTCTATTTTTATTCTGCAAAAAAGAGCCATTAGAGCAATATATGGCCTCCGCAGGCGCGATTCTTTAAGGGAACTGTTTAAAGATATTAACATCATGACCGTACCTTGTCAATATATATATGAAAACATCATGTACGTAAGGAAAAACTTAAATCTGTTCAGTAAAAGAGGTGAGAGACACAACTATGGGACTAGAAATAGGGACCAATTGGTTCAACCGGGTTTCAGGCTGGCTAAAGTAGATTCATCCTTCATGGGGTACTGTTTAAAATGTTATAATAAAATACCACCCCACATACTCCAACTGAACGAAACGAAGTTCAAAACCTGTATCAAACGCACACTATGCAGCCAAGCATATTATAAGTTGGAGGATTACATCTCTGACAAAAATGCTTGGCTCAACGCTGGTTCTGCTCCACAAGGGCGCCTAAACAATTGATTAGCATTCGGAAATATTGTTGGAGCTGCTGAAGATTGTAAAAACTGTCTTTGCACTGTATAAATTCAATCTTTTAGTATTGTATAATTGCAAAGCACACGTGTGAGCACTATGTGGTACCTACTATTAAGCTACCCTATACAAATTTTCTGTAACCATATTATTTAAAAGAGTGTCCATGGAGTTTCTTGCCCGTTCTTCTCCATAGGTACCTACTTCGCTTTGGAATGGGCAACTAGCTTCATATTTCTGACTGACCGACCCCTTGACAATTCAAAAGTGCCTGTAATGGGTTTATTTGAAATAAATGCTTTGAGTTTGAGTTGAGTTTGAGTTTCATACAAGTATGGGCAGACGCCGATTTCTGGTTATTTTATGTCGTTCCCGGGGGGGCGGGAACTGAATATTTTACCATGGATTATAGAAGTTTGCAAAATATATAATTGCAATAATAAATTGAAAATAAGAAATAAATCGGTCCCGAAATTTACCGGCCCTTTTTTTATTGGAAGGTAAATCTTCAAAACACTTCTCCCGCTCTGGTTGTAGCGGGAGGGCGTGTCAGATTTTACTGACTAAAGCACACCCATGTTACTTCAGTTGCCTGTGCCAGGGCCATGGTATCGCTTTCGAACAACCCACGACCCTGGCAGGCATCGGCCCTATCGGACCCCGTCACTATGCGCTAACAACTCATTGAGGCGCGCGTCAAACACGACGCGCCGTCGACCCAGGCCTGCACCCTAATTGCGTAATACACAATCAATCGGAATCTGAATCGTTTTGAAACAGATTGCTAATCCATTGCTTCTCGAGTTCGATAAAAATTTTGCTCAAAAATATATAGAACGCAATGAATGTTCTTGAACCGTCAAAATCAAACAGATTAGTCGTAATCGTTTACGAAAATGTGTTACGCAATTAAGGTGCTGGTCCTTACCGGACGGCGAGCTACCCATTGCTCGCCATCCGCAAGCCAGACGCAGGAGACGCCCGGGGCGTTTCCTGCGGCGACTAGAGGCGTGAGGGCGCAAGGCTCTTACCCTCACACGCCCCGCCTCCTCCTTCGCGAGCATCAGTACTTCGCAGAAGGAGGTGACGGCTTCCCATTCGCTCTCACTCCCGGGCCGGAAGCGAGAGATCGCCGCCGCTGTTTGCCTCCGCGAGGACAAGGCGGTTCTCCGCCCAAGCTGGGCAGACCTCCACCGTATACTCCACCGCGTCCTCCGGGTGATCGACACAATTGTGGCACCCGGGGATTTCATCCCGCTTAATACGGAACAGAAACCTTCATTAACAACCGTGTCCGGTGAGGACCTGTGTCAGGCGGAAGGTGAGGACGTCGTAGTAACTCTTTGGGACGCGTTCAACCAGCGTGCAGGTCGCCGCCTCAAAGAACGCGACCCCCGTGTATAGCCGTCAGTAGGGTTTTGGACCCGCAAGATTGGGCAGGAGCCGCTCCAGGGCAGCCCCAGCCCGCTCCAGTCTGGGAGCCAAACGCCGGAAATGCTCCACGAAGTTCCACCGGCTGTCGAGGACGAATCCCTGTGAACCCAGTGAACCCCTCCTGCCGTTATCTGGGAACGTTCCGAGGACCATGAGGCGCGTTCCGAGGACCATGAAAACACATGGTCTCGCACTTGTGCAGGGACACTTCGAGTCCCAATAGCCGGATCCACTCGACGATTGTCACAACCCTGCGTCGCCCCCCTTGGTACGACCTTCCCTGAGCCAGGACCAGCGTGTCGTCAGCGTAGCAAACGACGCTGGCGCCACTAGGAAGGTCAGCGCAAAGCACCCAGTCGTAACCGATATCCCACAGAAGCGGCCCCAGGACAATTCCCTGTGGGACACCGCACGACATTTCCTGCCGATTCCACTCTCCCTGGTGACCGGGGTAGAAGATGGATCTATTCTTCAAATAGGCCTCGACCACGTGACAATGGTAGGTGTCATCCGGTGATACCGATATGTCTCCGTGATGCAACTCCAGGGCAGGTTATTGATTGAATGCATTGGCGATGTCTCAAGACACCGCCAAGACGACCCCACCCCGGGCCACAACATCCCCGTCGTGAGAGCTAAGTTTGCCGCCCCTAAAATCCACCACTGGTTTTAGATTCAATGTATGCGGTCAATGTATGCAAACTAATGAAAATTTACGGACGATAGCAGTACGCATTAATTATATGCCAAGAGGCTAAACGTACCGGAGAAATATAAAGCGAAAAAATAAGTTCATTGAATGATATCAGTGGACCAAAAACATCAAGAAAAACCTAACAAGAAAAGAAAAACAGAAAAGAGATTTATAGAAAAAAAAACAGTTTATGCGACGAACAGAACAGTTTATGTTTTTTACAAATGGAGGATAGGTTCAATATCCAGATTTTCGCTTTACATTAAGCTTGCGCTGGCCGTGTCGAAGGTGATAATGAGGCAGTGTTTCTCTGTGAACTAAATTATGCGTATGTAGGTAAAACGGACCAAATTAAGCTATTAGAAATTATTTAGCATCATCATTGACTGCCTCGTTGGTCTAGTGGTCGCAAGAGCTACTGCTGAGTATTCTGTCTTCGATTCGCAGTTCGAGCATATTTTTATTGGGTTTTTCTATCTAGAAATTCTTAGCAGCAGCCCGGAGTCTGGATTTGTGACCGGGTGACGGCAATAGGCTCGCCCCCTTTTACATGGACTTAAATGGCGAAATGTGTACTTTAATGGGTGTACTATAGGTACACCTCTGCCTACCTCTCTGGGATTACAGGCGTGATGTTATTTTATTCATGTTATGTTATCATTGTCTATAAATATTTTTAGGCCAAATTAGTTTTACTCTCGAAAATGTTGAATAAACCGAATAGTTTGCGTTCTACATAATGTATATTAGTTCTTCCTGGTCCGTTCTGCCTGCTTTCCTTACGGTTCTTGTTAAAAATGTAGGGCAAATTGATGTGTGATAAATTTGAGGTTTTTTCGATAGATTGAAACTAAGATACGGGAATTGCCCCCTGGTTTGTGTAAAAGCCAAACGGTTTCCAGAGTAGTAGTTACCTACCAATCGTCGACCTCTTAGGTGCTTTATTACCCTAAGGTTGAATGAAGTATATGGTTCAATATTACATACACACTTTGTAGATCTATACAAGTTATAAAAATAGAAGGCCAATTCCCGTTATTAAAAACGTTCAAAATCTAGTCGCAATCTCGTCTCAGCGACAACCAATGTCAAATACTTGTCAAAAATGTAAGAGTATTATTGACAGATTGAAATTGAGATTTAAATGCGAACGATCTTAAAAATACGGGAATTGTCCCTTAGCTAGTTCGCCCCTAATGAAGTTCAAGTTTAATAATGGGAATAGGCTAGTTGACAGTAAGAAAAATACCTGTCACCTGATTCCGGCTTGACGTTGACTTCTGGGACACCCTGTATAAATCGTATTTGGCCGATAGAAAACAGAGAGTTGTAGTAAAGGGTCACCAGTCCCTACCTTACACTTCAATATCCGGAGTTCCACAAGGTTCCCATTTGGGCCCTATACTGTTTATTATATTCATCAATGATGTAGTAAACAGTATCAAGTACAGCACCTGTTCCATCTTCGCAGTTGACTTGAAACTATATCGAGTTATTGACGCAAGTACAGACATTGCTCTGCTCCAGGAAGACCTCAACTCTCTACATAGTTGGTGCACTAAAAATCACATGGTTCTTAATGCCGATAAGTGTTACCATATAACATTCACCAAAAAAACACCTGACGCTTACTTCTTCATATTCGCTCAACGGAAAAGTACTTCAAAAGGTTGACAAAATCCGAGACTTGGGTGTTCTCCTTGACAACAAGCTTACCTTCATACCTCACATTGACACTATTGTCTCTAGGGCTGCTAAAACACTTGGATTCATAAAAAGAACCTGTTATGACTTCAAACACGTCCAAACCTTAACAGTGCTCTATAACTCACTTGTACGTACTGTTTTGGAATATGCATCACCTGTTTGGAATCCAATTTATGGTACACATGTGAATCGCATAGAACGGGTTCAAAAAAGCTTCACACGGTATCTGCGGTTCAAATCTAATAACTGTCCTCGGGACGCTGACTACTCACAAAGGCTAAGTTATTTCAAAATGTTAACTTTAGAACAGCGAAGGCATACTAACGACCTGATTTTGCTTCATAAAATAGTTAATGGATCTATACAAGTTCCGAAGCTTCTCGTAGAAATAAATATATCTATCCCTCGCCATTGTACACCCCGATCTGTACGCATCCTAGATGTATTCTCTCCACGCCCAGCAAAAACTAACCTCGGACATTCGGCACCAATGAACAGGTTGATGAGGACGTACAATGAGCTCCATCCATACACGTTCCAATAGCATCGACATCTTTGCTAACAAACTATCGCTATTTCGCAAACTATTGTTACTGACCCACAGAGGCCACAGTGTTTAGAGCAACAAAGCAAATTTAATTATTTCTGTATTTTGAATTTTCTTTTTATTTTGTGTTTAAATTCTCAGCTTTGTTTTATAGCCTATGATTTTGTACTTATTCTGTGTAATGTTATAAAATTTAATTAATATGTAAGTGCTGTGCACACCTATAAGTGACAAATTTACTCTATAAGTATTATTATTTTAAGTCTAATAGCTTTTTAAATAAAGTGAATATTAGCCTGTTTGGTTTACTATAAATATTTACCTTTATAAAAATAAAAAATAAGATATATATACAAAAATTTATAATAAGAAAATATAACTATAATTAAATAAAAGTACAACATTTATAATAATCTAACAAAAAAATTAAGTAAAGTTAAAACAAAGAAAAATCAGAAAAATAACTACTTATTTAGCCCTACAACAATACAACCATTACAATGGAAATATAAAAAAGTCATGTTTTTATTATAATTATAACATTAAGAAATGTTTTTATTAAAATTCAAAATCTAACCGCATAGATTTTTATTTTTCATTCGATTAATTCTCGGACCAATTAACCTGTTTCAACCATGATTGAACATAAAACACGACATGAATCGCTTGTTTTTACTCTCGCTACACCTCGGTTTTATGTTCTTAGAGTTCAAAATATTTACTTTTGGATTATGTAAATATTCGTCAAATCAGCAAAATTGACATCCACTTGTTATGATGTGTAGTTTAGTAAAAATGATAACGACACCACAGGTCATGTTTGAAACCAAAATTGACATGTCTATAATTTATTAACATGAATTAAGCAGGTAGTCATTTTTGTTGTTAAATAAATGTTCTTTTGTATGTTCAATGTTTTAAAAGTATTTATATTTTTGTTATTACTTTATGATTGAGATTATATAAATTATGTCTATTTATTATGAATTGTGAATAAATTGTGTAACATTTATTTAGTTGCATTTAAATTTAAATTGAACGATTTTAAGCATAAGCTGTTTTATTCCATGGAATTCTGAATGAATAACGATATCGATAAAAACTATCGATGGTAGGATTTCTCTTTCCAGACGGATAGCTTTTTTTTTGTAGTAGCTACCGCGACCCCGCCAAAAGTGTCTTTTTTTGTTCATTGCCCTTCTCAGTGTTATAAGCATACTCTAAGGATAATGGTTATGGCGATATTGAGGGCAAAAGTCTTTCTTGGGTTGTTATTTGGTCTCTGTATAATTTAATCTATTGCCAGTAACCGGACACAAATCCAAACTCTGAGCTACTACTGAGAAATTTCTAGTGGAATAACCCAATAGCACCGCCCGACCTTAGCCAAACCCACGACCCCATGCTCAGCAGTAGCGCTTGCCACCACTAGACCAAGGAGGCAGTCAAACTCAGTGAGCTGTTTTTATTTTTATTTTGGGTGACCCTTCGGTTCAGCTAAGTTTTCTTTGGCGGCCGCTTCTTCGGTCTGGCATCTCTCTTTTTTGTTTTTCTTTTGCGTTTATCTTTCGGCTTAGGCTTAGCTTTGGCTTTTGGATCTTCTTTTGGTTGTTTAGCTGCCATCTCAGCTTTCTTTTGTTCAGCTAAAGCGTTGGCTTTTTTTACTGCTTCGGCTGCCTGCCTTGCTATTTCTTTAATACGCTCCGCTTCTTTCGCTTTCTCTGCAGCCTTTTGTTTATTCTCATGTGCTTTTAATGCTGCTAATATTCCGAGTCTTGTTCTTTCTGCTTCAGCATCTATTTCTTTGATTCTGCCGGCTATTGACTCAATAAAACTGTTTGTAATTTTTCCAGCAAACCTTTCCATTTTCTTACCACTTGGTCCATTAAAGAAGTTCACAGTCAGTGGCGGTACCATTTCAACTTTTATATACTTCCATGAAATAGCTCCAACAGTCTGTGCGGATTTCGCGGCATCTAAAATAACATAACAAATAACATCACGCCTGTAATCCCCGAAAGGTTAGGCAGAGGTGTACCTATAGTACACCCACATTTCGCCAGTTATGTTGTAAGTCCCATGTAATAGGGGCCGAGCCTATTGCCATCAACGGGTCCAGACTCCGGGCTGTTAATGAGAAATTCCAGATAGAAAAACCCAAAAAATCTCAAATCGCATCTAATGTACGTATAATAGGTATGAAGTATATCATCACTATACACAAATTGATTATGTCTTAACTATATTTAGTCAACTGTAAAGTAGCTTTCAAATCATTTTTTTATTTGTAATTTTTTTTTTGCATTTTCTAACTCTTTCTCAAGATATGCGATTTCACTAGATAGCTGTCGGTCACGAATTTCTCGTGCTTTGAATGTCATCATCCCCACTATTTTCTCTACACCCGTTTCCATTTTACCTACAATTATATTGTCCACAAGTGGTTTTGCCTTAGTTTTCATAACAATAGCCTTCGCTGAACCCCAAGCTTGTTGAATTTTATCCAGAGAAACTGCGAACAAAACAAATGCGGACTTATTTTGAATGTTTTCACTATTAGATGTTGAACTCATTTATATATTTATTAAACTAAACTCAAGCCATATATTATAACTATATATGTTGCACTTGATATTGCATAACCCACTTTTGTTTTGCAACAGTTTCTTTCAAACGTAATAAACAAACATCAAACATACATAGTGTTGCGTCAAGCGCCTGCCTGACCATCCTGGCCGCCATTTCTAAATATATCGAGGGCTTTCAAAAACCGCTTCAAAATACCAATAATTTGATTGTAGATTTCTATGAAATGAATGTGCCACAAACTTAAATGGCTCACTAAGGTTTTATAATGTAGAACTCGTGAGCCCTGGGGCCTTTCTTAATTGTCAGTTTGTTGACGCTGTCTAATTTACTTTAATTTGACATTGTTTTTTTTAACAGACAGCGTGCCTGTACAAAGTGTTAGGATCACAGGTTAGGATTGAAGGGAATAAAACCTCCTTCGCCGACGTTCGCCTATATGCAATGGACGGCCATAAACTTTACCTAAGTCTTGTACAAAGGTACTTGTACACTTACTCTGCACTTATATCTTTCGAGGTTTTGAATATTCCGTAGCCAAGTTCTCCATAAACGTTATGAACTCGACAAACAGAAAGTAAATCACTTTTAAACTATCTATAATTTAAATATCAACGCGTGATAGATGCACCTTTCAATTAGAAACCCGTATATGCATGCAAAATAATCTGCAATACATGGAACAACCTCGGAGATCAAATTACTCTACACTGCTGATCACACCGTGTTCATGACATGTTATTATGACGTTGGTATAATAGCAGACATACGATACCAAATCATCAGTCCTGTTTTGTGGTTAGAGGGTTGTCCTACCGCTTGTATCATAGTATCTGTACGTACCTATCAGTACTTACGTAAAAGCTTCATCGATAAGATGTCATATAGTCAAGCACACAGGCGCGTTGACCTGAGGTCCACCAAAGCATTGGTGTGTGGAAAGGAGAGGACAAGAGACGCTTGGCAGTTAAGATGTCTGAGTATAGATGAGTATCAGCTGAGCGAAGATGTGTCTGTGGCTAAAGTGGAGCTGACATCTCCTGTTGTTTCCTCTGCGCGCTGCCACAGCCTGCTTCCGAGATACTGCTCTCAGCCCCGCTTTGATCGCTGCAATCTGCTCCTTCCAATCTTAACAAAGAGGTAAAAAGTTGTTTGTTTGTTTAAAGTTTGTATGTGGTAATCTCTGGCACTACCGGTCGGATTTGAGAATGCTTTTTGAATTTGATAGTCCAATTCTTGAGGATCGCTATAGATTATGTAACATCACGCTATGATTTTAAGGAGCCGAGCAAAAAGAAAAAAAACAAGAAAACGCTAAGCGAAAACGATGTGTTTGCGCGGGCAACTGATGCGATGCGACGCGGTGGGTCGGGGAGCAAGAAATTGCATGCGGACGTAGTCGCGAGCAGAAGCTAGTAGATTATTTTTTTCGTTATTGCTTTCATTTCAACAAAAATGAGACATCCCGTCTCCTTTCCACCTGAGCTTTGCCAAAAGAATCTAAGCGGAGAATAACAAAATCATCAAAAGTATTTTGTTTGCCAAACTACACTTGGGAGCAAATAAATCGAGCCACTTCCTTTTTCACGCATTATGGTTATTATTTTTGGTATTATGGAACGCATCGATTCGAAACATATATCGCCTAAAAGGGTATTTAATAACCTTTACAATGAGGGTAGTTAGTTGTCAAAATTTCATTTTAATTAAAGTTTAAAGGGTAGAATAAAATTATCGCATTTAATTTGCTTATGACATTTTTATTGTACTCTGTTAAGAAAAGATTAAATTTGAGGTTTTTGTTAATCATATCCATATTACTTGTTATTGTTGTCTTTATCTGTGCCTGTGTAATCAAAATAACCTGATAAAATGGATACTACACCGACGGAAGCTGCCCAAGTTGTAGCTTTACTTGAGGTTGGACACGGACAACGTGAAGTGGCACGCAGACTTCATTTGAGTCGTTCAAAGGTACAGCGGGTATACCGCAGGTATCTGGAGACTGGTGCTTTTGTTCGGCGACCTGGAACTGGCCGACCACGGGCAACAACAGAACGTGATGACCGCTTTATTGCAACCAATTCGTTGCGCGACCGTGGACTTAATGCTGTTCAGCTACAGCAAGCGTGACGTTCGAGGTGTCGCATTCAGTAGGTGGACAGTGAGACGAAGACTTAAGGAACGAAATTTAACATCACACAAACCAGCAACTGGCCCAAAATTGACTGTAGCTCATCGCCGATCTCGCTTGGAGTTTGCTCGAGAACACATTAATTGGACGTTAGAAGACTGGAGGTCAGTTTTGTTTTCTGACGAGTCAAGAATCTGTCTTTTTAGCAATGACGGGAGAAACCGAGTGTATAGACGTCCTGGTGAAAGATTTGCCCAATGTTGCATTCGAGAAACTGTGAGTTTTGGTGGTGGTTCTTGTATGGTGTTGGGAGGAATTTCTCTAGACGGAAAAACGGAACTTGTCTTCGTCGACCCCGCCGACGATGGCAGTGGTAGACGTGGATTAACAGCTGACCGATACATAACTGACATTCTTGAAGACCACGTAATGCCGTATGCTGGTTTTGTCGGAGAAAATTTCTTGTTTATGCATGACAATGCGAGACCTCATACCGCGCAGATCGTTACGGAATACTTGTCTGCGATCGGGATTCAACAAATGGTATGGCCAGCACGAAGTCCCGATTTGAACCCGATCGAACACCTATGGGACGAGCTAAAACGGAGAGTCCGAGCTAGGGTTCCCGCTGTTTCATCCATTCACGAGCTTAAAGTCGCTGTGCTTGAAGAGTGGCAGAACATACCACTATTGTGGTATGTTCTGCCACTCTTCAAGCACAGATTCATCGATCTGATCAGAGTTACGATGACAAATATGTCATCGTAACTCTGATCAGATCGATGACTAATAGGCTACAAGATGCATCAGGGCACGAGGGGGTAATACATGCATACAGCTCGGGTAAGTCGACCGAATCTGCAATTCGTCTAGTAGTCATCCAGGTAGAGGAAGCGATTCATCAAAAAGGCACCTCTGCCTGGGCACTTTAATAGACATCGAAGGAGCCTTCGACAAAACAACTTCCACAGCATCAGCAGCGGCCTCTCCAGACATGGAGTAGAATGGGTACTAACGTACTGGATTACGAAAATGTTAAGCAAACGAGTGGTTCGCCTGGAGGATGAGCAGCAGTTGGCCATAATAGCTAGAGGCTGCTCCCAGGGAGGGCGTGCGTTACGCCAGCAGGAAAGTATCTCCTAAAATTAATTTTGCCAGACACAGAGTAAGTGTTTTATCTTCTAGCAATGTGCGCCAAATATAGAGTTTCACACCCAGGGAGGGGTGTTGTCCCCCCTTCTTTGGAAACTGGTGATTAATGACCTCATTACCAAACTCAACGCCAGCCGCTATTATACAATAGATTATGCAGACAATCCCGCAATCCTTGTTTCGGAGACGGTGACGGGTACGATCTGCAAGCTCAGCAAGCGCTACGTATCGTAGAAAATTGGTGCAAGGAGTTTGACCTATCAGTGAACCCCACTAAAAGAAACTGAATTAGTCATGGTGACCAAAAACCGAGCATTATTACTTTTCCGCCTTCCAAAACTGTTCAATACAGAACTTCAGTTGGCCAACGAAGTCAAGTACCTCGGGGTCATTCTAGACAGTAAGTTAAACTAGAGTAGTAATTTGAACAACAAACTGAATTCTCGCAGTGCAGGAAATTGATAGGTAAGAAGTGGAGCCTATCCCCCCTCCCCTAGCTGTACACCACAATCATCACAACTCTAATAATCCCTAAATGGTTAATGTCATGCCTTTATAAAATATTTTCTTTAACATTGCTGAGACGAATAACTAGAGCAATCAGCAAGCAGGATTCATGAGTAACCGATCTACCGATAGACCACATCCAAGCATTAAAATGTATAACTAAAAAATCAACTAATAAAACATGCCTCTATACATTGGCTTCATTGATTCAAAATCAAAAGGCTGAGAATCAGCACTTTTCGAACGTCAAAACTACATAAGACAGTCCACCAAAACGCCCGCCCTTCATCACTTGTGTGCTTTAGCTGGGAAGAAGAAGTGGCGCAACAAACTCCACAGCATCACAGCTGTCTATTCGGTTAGAAGAACTGGATTCTAAACAATTGTAAGTAATTACCAAAACATTAAATTAATTGCCATACGTCAGCTAGCCACGCCAATACCAAAAAAAAAGAAAAAAAAATGTATGTTAATAAAACTAATACATAAATAAAAGCCTCCAGTCCTAAAGGGCATGGCAGCTTACATATGCAATACTGGAATTATTATACAACCAAATAAAATAAGTAAATGATAAACTAGGACCATCAAAGTAAAATAAATTAACAGAACAATTACTGTAACAATAATAAAACCATAGACAGCAAGACGACCAGTCACCACAAGCAGCACCCATTCACGAGCATAACGCAAAGATCAGCCATTAACCCCTCGCCATATTTGAGGGAAAGAGGAAACCCGACCCCCGACGCTACCGCAAGCAGTGACATCTAAGGGAGCATGACGAACTTGCTGCCGGTTGCTCAGGCAAGAATAATATTATCAATTAACGAGGTCGCTAGCTAACCACATATTGCAATACAGCTCATTAAAATAAAGATGTCAATAATAAATAAAGATTACAAAATAATTGACTTATACCGTCACATAAAATAAAAACAAATATATGAACTCATATACCCTGTCCATTCTCCAGAATCAGCTTACAGTAGGTAAGCTGATTCTGGAGAAAGAACACGAACATTGTCTTGAGTTAATCACAGCGACCAACAGTTCTTAACGTTTAAGTGGTCGTTAATGGTATAATATGCCTTTGAACAAAGGTTGGATTTAACTTGAGCCTTAAACGCATTAAAAGGTAAATCTGTAAAGAAGTAAAGAAGAGGGTAACTTGTTATAAAAAGTTATAGCAAGCCCAACAAATGAGTTATGGACCTTATGAAGCCGGTGAAAGGGAGCACGTAGTTTGTTCTTATTTCTAGTGTTAACAATGTGAAAATCACTGTTATTAATGTATAAGTGTATATTTTGCCTAATATATAAATTGTTGGCAAAAAAGAATTGAGATGCCACCGTGAGAATACCAATATCTTAAAAAAAAACTCTAAGAGAAACTCTGGCCTAGCTGATAAATTACTCGGACAGCTCATTTTTGAAGGACGAATATATTTTGAATATCAGCGGCTTTGCCCCACAGTAGAATACCGTAGGACATAACGCTGTGGAAATAACTAAAATAGACTAACCGAGCTGATGATTACTCAAAGGCGTTCGACTCTATCTCCCATAGCTCTATATGGAGAGCGTTAGAAGCGCAAGGACTGCATCCAGAGTACATGAACATAATAATGGAAATAAATAGGAACAGCAAAGCTAAAATAAAATTGGACAGGACCGGACCTGCTTTTGAAATAGAGCGGGGTTGAGATAAGGGGATTCACTATCACCAAAAAAAAAAGTTGTTGTCATGGAACAAATATTTCGATCGTTGACCTGGTACAAAAATGGACTGAGTATACATGGACAATACCTATCACATTTGCGATTTGCTGACGACCTTGTCTTACTCTCCGAAGACCTAAACGAGTTTCAGTGGATGCTAGAAACACTCAAGAAATAAAGCAAAAAAAGTGGGGCTTGTGGTTAGGATAATAGATGGTCGAAAACTATAACAACTTCATATCCTAACAACAAAAACGAAGACGGGGTAGACCCAACAAGAGATGGAGCGATCACTTATCTGGCTTAATAGGAAAAACATGGAGCGGACTAGCTAGAGACAGAACACGATGAACAAATTAAATAAAAATTCTGAAAACATAAAAATAAAGTACTACTAACTATTTTGAATTTATGTACTAACATACTTAATTGCCAATAATTTCAATGTTAGATTTATTCGATTTATTTATTATCTATTTCTGACATTTTTCTGTCTGTACTAAAAGCCCAAACTTCCCGTGCCTACCTATGCTGAACGTAGGTACTTACTCGTCATAATCCTTGAAAAAAATATTTCGTAATTTGAACACTTAAGAATCCCAAATATTTGGCTTTCATTTATTAAATTGGATTTACTTACCCTAATAAGATTTCCTTGACACATACAAATATGTGTTGGTGTTTTGTTTGTAAACCGTAAACTAATTAACCTAATTAAAAATACCGTTAATGCAAGTTGGCCTCAACGCTCTTGACTACTCTTAGCGAATTATAATGGAATCAAAGCCTGAGCCCAATTTTTATATATATAGTCTACCTGTTTTCTTACTCAGAGTTCATCCTATCTGTAAACCTTCCTTCAAAATCGGTTCAGTGGGTAAACCGTTTAATGCATAGGTTCTCCAACCTTTTTTACTTACAAACTGGCGCGAATCGGAAATAGCTATTGCCACGATTATATTTAAACGTGTAAGATTATATAGTCGTAAGATCCCATCTCAACGCCCCCTAATTTTCTCTGAGTCTTCTACTACCCCCCTGAACGTCTTAAAAGCCTTCGTTAAGAACCGGTGATTTAACCCTTAATGGCCGCGTGGGGTGTAACACACCCCAGTGCATCTTTAAAGGTTTAGAACTCTTAAAAATTTGAATTTACTTATTTCAGGGAACCTTCATAAGTGTTATAGAATTATAAGTGTTACATTTTGAATTGCTAACAGAATCAAATATGTTCCACTAAATAACTTATAATTGTGTTTTTTAACGTGGTAACCAAAACACTTACAAAAGTGTAACAGTAATATATCTGTGACCGATATAAAAGTGCTAACAGTGTTAATAAGTGTAACAGGTAAATACGGCGTTGCCAAAATAGCCGCAATCCCGAATGGATTGAGGCTCTTTTGGCAAGCAACGCAGCGACTGTCTCTCGTGCGTTATCGCGGTACCGTGTAATTGGATTTAAAACTGCTTATTTCTGTTAAACTTATTAACACTATTGTAACAATGTTGTATCTGTTACATTTATAAATGTGTTTCCTTTGAAACAGTTTTAAAAAACAGTGTTAAAAACGCTTATTACGGTTACAGTTTGAGTTCCGGATAGGTTATTGGAATTGGCCGTAAGGAATGAGGTACTATACCAAGGGCATGGACAATGCTTTGCTACTGCCAAATCTCCTGCTACAAACGGCAGTTTTAGATTCATCTGTAACTTGCTGGGTCATTCGGTCATTGAGAGATTTACGGTCAGCCGTTGACCGTTACAGGCATAAAACCATTTGATGATGATAAAACGTCGTGGACTCGTAACTACGACGTACAATAATAAAATTTTAAGAACAAATCATCATTTGAAACAAGGTTTTGTCAATAATTACCTACGTACCTACTCTCATAATAAATGTAAAGTTGAAAGGAAATTATAATAAGTAAGTTGGAGGCTGCAGTCTTCCACTTAATAGGCCACTCATCATGAGTCACGAGTTAATAGTACTAAATTACTATGATTCCATGTATAAATCACACAATTTATCCATAATCTATGGTAAACGGGGACAAGGATGGTCTTATTTGAAAAAAAAAAATGTTATTTGCACGTGTAACACACTTTGATTGACGCCATGTTGGGTAGTAATTAAAAGTGAAATAGAAAGATTGTCATACTATAATTTTGGGCTAAATTTTTGGATTCATTGGTCGTTATACTGATATTGAATACTTAACGAACAATTATTATATTTATGGTAGAAGACATCAATAAGCGAGAAGAACCTATTGTGTTGAAATCTGCTTCAGAAGACATGACAAATGACAATGGCGTGGCACGAAGTCTTGAACGACCAAAGGCCGCTGGAGCAGACCAGTCAATAAGTTGCGGTCGCGAATCGCGAACATGGATTGACAGACCTAGAAAAGGCTATTCGGACCGACTGGACACGGAAAGTAGAGAACGGAGGAGTCGTAGTGCAAGTGAGTTGATTGTATCTCCTACCTTTTATTAAGTCCCCAATGAAATATTGCAAGTGGCAAGACTACGTAACATTATGAACTCGTCTACCGTCGATTAGTAACACGTCATAAGTCACATAACAAGCTCTAATTGTTCTGTCACAACGCGCAACGCACGACACTCGCTTGCTTCGTACACTTTCGCCGTGGCCAATGTTGATGCAACATCAAATTGTCTTCAGGACGTTGCAACTCACGTTACATCTTACCGGTTCAGACAATTAGCACATATTGTCCCACCAGACGGTGAGACAGTGACCTAATGCGGAATTGTTCTACAGTCGACAGCAAAAGTTAGAAACTCAAAAAGTAAAAAAAACATTCCAACCTGCTTTTGGACATTACCTACTTGTGGGCCGTCATAGACCACTGGCCTCAGGTTACAAAGGGACTGGCCTCGATTTAGGCAAAAAAGTTACTGTGGTCTATTTTAATAAAATTGAAGGTATTGATTGTAGGTACTTTTAAAAAGGGACATGTGTCCCTTTTTAAAAGTAAACGATTATTATTATTACAAATTATAGATTAACCATCTGATAGGACGTTATTACTAAGGAAAATAAATAAAATATTCTGGTGTCCATCCTTTTGACTCCTGGCTTTGGATATTGGAACGTGTGATTTGTGACAAGCTTGGCATAAAGGATCCCCACCAACAGGAGCCACAGCGCGACACAAAGGCACTGCTCGTCGCGCGACACGCGGCGCCTTTGTGTCGCGCTGTGGCGTCGCGCCTATTTGTAGGCCTTAAGGCTTATAGACCGAGTTCCAAACATCGAGATTCGAAGAAGTACGAAGGTTTTCGATATCGGAGGTGGAGTAAGGCAGTGACCGAGTGGCGTCCAAGGACTGGAAGACGAAGTGTCGGTCGTCCGGCGGCGAGATGGACGGACGATATTGTTGCCATCGGGTAGAACCTGGATGACGCTGGCACGGGAGCGTAGAGATTGGCACAAGAAAAGAGAGGCCTATCCCATCAGTGGATGATGATGAACAATCCTCACTAATCCTTAGTGAGGATTGTTCATCATGTGTTCATTGTGACAAGTTTCAGGTAAGTAATAGCAAATATCTAGATACCTGTAAGCAGAACATAAACTGCAGGCGCTGAAAACTGAATAACTTTTTTATTTTTATAGTCCCCTGGGTAAATGTTGTTTTATAGGTAATGTACCTACTTACCTACATTTGTTGGTAGTTGTAACTAATATATTTGTAAGAACAATATTATTTAATAGAGTGTCCATGGAGTTTCTTGCCCTTTCTTCTCAATAGGTTAGGTACCTACGCTTTGGAATGGGCAACAAGCTTCATATTTCTGACTGACCGACTTCTTTTGACAATTCAAAAGTGCCTGTAATTGGTTTAATTGAAATAAAAGCTTTGAGTTTGAGTTGTTTCATGAGATTTACAGGGTGGCAACAGAGACATTGATGCGCAAGCTGTAATCATGACTTCAGTGGGCCTAGTGTGAGTTTATTTTAGCCGTCTCGATTTTACGCATCGACCGCGTTCGTCCCTTGGCAATCGGAGCGCAACGATCGAATGGTAAATGGCCAATCGGAGCGCCGAACGCGGTCGATGCGTAAAGTGGAAATGGTTGAAAAAAACTCAACCTAGGGCCTCAGCACATAATACTAGACCCCTAGTAGGTTTAGGTACGAGATTTTTTTCGTAGGTTATCATCAAGAGAGTGAGAGTAGGTTAGTAGAACAAGAGCAGAGGTAACCCAGTGAGAGCACTGCAAGAACTAGTAAGTCGGGGTCGACTTACGAGCAGGCACTTAACTTTGCGTATTCAATTTCATCACTACTGCTCTCAAAACGTTGAAGGAAAACATCGTGAGGAAACCGGCATGTTCAAGAATTTAAAATTCGAAGACATCCAACTCGCACTGGGCTCACAGAGAGGAAGCCTGTGTCCCAGTAGTGGGAACGTTACAGGCAGATTGTTACTTTTACATTATCATCAAATCTAAAAAAAAACACGTTTTTCCCGTTTTTTTTTAATAACTCCCAAGGTTATACAGAGGTGTACCTACTATAAGTATAAGCATATAGTAGGTATATAAAGTATTTATTATATATTTAGACTACAAATTATATTCCTACTACCAAACATCCACATTTCGCCATGTTCAAGGGGACTACATGAAAAATATATGATATTCTTCGGGATTTATGCTAGTTAGTGTTGAAAACATAATACATACAACCAATTAGATACGATAGAAAAAAAAAACACGAAGATACCTCTAAAGTTTTCTTTTAACGATTAAAAACCATACTAATATATAGATATGCAATCATTCTGATTTTTTGTTAAGTTATTCTACAAGCAACTTATTCATGTAAAAGTGTTTTATTTTGCTTACTCCAATCAATATATTTTTCTTATAGAGATAATTGTTTCATGCAATAAATTACCAGCGTTGTGTTATCGCACTTCTCTTTCTTTTTTAGGCAGTCTGTCAGTGACCGCGCTTTAGCTCTTGTCAGCCTCTTATGTCCCACGTAACAGGGGGTGAGCCTGTAGCCATTAATCGGGCACAAATGTAGACTCCGGGCTGCTACTGAGACCTATTCCAGATGGAACAACTCTTTTCCCGACCAGCAGCCTAATTGTGTAACACATTTTCGTAAACGATTACGACTAATCTGTTGTATTTTGACAGTTCAACAAAATTCATTGCGTTATTTACATTGTTGAGCCTTTTTTTTTCTCGAACTTATGAAGCCATTATATATGAATCCATTGATTAGCAATCTGTTTCAAAACAATTGATTGTGTATTACGGGTACGGGTAATCGAAGAAAGGACGTCATTCTTTACATTAGCGCTTTCGACTAGTAGACCAACGAGGCAGTAATCACAAACTGCTTTTTTTTGTTGTTAATTTTCATTTTCATAAAATGTAAATACGAAAGTAAGTTTGTTTGACAAAACGGCTTTACATGACATTTGTCACACAGATAGACTATGACCTGGGTAAGGACAGAGGCAATTTTTTATCCTGGATCGCAGTCGCAGTCGCGGGCAATAGTTAGTTTTCATATAATTAAAAAAATGTAAGTGTCAACTGACTTTCCTCGCTCACTGTACAAACAATACAAGGTGTGAATGAAACAATGCGCGTTTCTGGTAAACAATAGATGCAGCATTGTAAGCGAAGGTAAGTCTGATTCAACCGTGACTGCTAGATATTTGAGGTTAATCAGTTATGTAACGAACCTCATCATTATCAAATACTTGGTAATGTTTAAGTGTGTCGGTTACAATTGTTCACATCATTGTGATGGTAAGGTTCTGCGGTGCTGACATTGAACGCTTTTGGTTTGCTTTGCACAACGTTTTTGATGAAATACAGGACATATTTGATAGTATGTTTATGATTGTTTATTTAGAAAGCGTTCTCCTTGTCCTTCCAAATCTCAATCCATAAAAAAAACACTTTCAGTTTTCCAAATTTTTTGGGCAACTTTTTTTTTTTTTCATCAGACTACCTCCAACGATAATTAAGAAAAAAATAAGGTGGCCAATTGCGTGTCGGACCACGCACAAGGAAGGGAATATTTTTTTCCCAAAAACAAACTTAACATTGTAGTTGAAAAACATGGCCTCCCATACATTCAACTGCAAATTTAAGTTGTCGGCTATTACTCGTAAACTTGTAAAGCCTTCTTGGCTGTAAAAGTTTTCCGTTTAAATTCGTTATTAATGCTACTACCGTGATTTTTTTTGGGGAGAACATTTAACTCTAACAAAAATTAGTACTTTAATGCTTAATATTTCACAAACGGATCCCTGAATCGAAAAAATCGTCTTGAAATACCTATCCAAAGACACCCAACACCAAGAGAAAGACGAAAAAAAAAACATCCTCACATTACGTGTAGAGGAGGTAGGTACCCTAAAATAAATTATTTTACCACTTTGTCTGCGTGACGAATATGTATATCCGTGCCAAATTACAGCTTTCTAGTACTAGAGTCTCTGCGCGGATATGTCGAAACTATAAGGGTTTATGTTGATATGGGAACCCCAAAAATAACTAAATTTGTTCAACGTACGTCCAACGCACAACATTTAATCAATTTTTATTGTATAGTTTCGGCCCGAACTAGAACATCAGATTTAATCAACTAATAACTAAGTAGGTACCTACGTTTAGATACTACATATCAACATAACAGGTAACTCAATAAAAAATCAGATATACGATATCTGATTTATATTTGATAATGATTAATTAATAAACAAGTAGGTTCTTCGAAATGTTGATATTAAAACATAAGTTATCTGTTCAAATAGCTCTATTCTTAGCTTCTGTAATAACAATATTTAGTTATTTCAGACCGAATACTTGGTTTCGAAACAAACACCAAAATTAATTCCTAATAAAATAAATGATGACAATACCGTTACGTGTTACTACAAAATTACGAATTACACGATATAATGGAATCATTATTCAAATTACTCTAGCAATTAACATCTAAATTATTTCATTTCTACTACATTATGTTTTTTTTATGTTCGAACATAATGTAGCGTCACTCATGTTTGTTACGGATATTGCGGAATACAACAACTAAAACTTCATTTAGTTAGAATTTTTAGTTCCTGAAACAGCAGGCCTTCTTCGACTTCTGCTCCTATCAACAGGCCAAGTCAAATATTATCCGACTAGAACAACACACACGATCCGAAGGATTTATATTGCTGAACCATTGCTTAATGTGTTTTGAAAAATTGGTCTGCTCAACAACGCAAATAACGCAATGAATGTCAACGAACTGTCAAAATTGAAGGAATTGCTATCGTAATTGTGTAACGAACGAAATTACCCCGCGGCTCCCTAATTGCGTAACTCACTGTAAATCACAATCCGAACGGTTTTGAAGAAAATTGATAATTAAGTAGTGTTTGGAAAAATTCGTCCGCTCAACAACGCAAATACCTAACGTATTGAATGTTGTTGAACTGTCAAAATGAAAGCCATTGACATGGTAAGTGTATTACGCAATTACCCGCTGGTAGCCTTGACAGCTCTATCAATTAACTCTTTTTAAATCCTGAAGGGTTGTGCAGGTGGTCGTGGTGACGGGCAAGAATGAAGGTGTAAAATGTACTGTGGCAGCATAGTAGTGCCTATGTCTGGTGACGGTAGCGCCTGAAGCCAGAGACCCGATTCCCGATTACCCACAGCCAGCAATATTAGTGGTTGCATTTAGCCGCTTTGCAAGTTGGTAAAGCGGGTCTTCCCACTGTCTCTGGGAAGATGGGTTCACGGGCTGATCTGTATCCGGGCAAGTCATTTACCGGGCATTCACCGCATCGGTCAAGCACAGCACACCAAAGTCAACCAGGAAAACGGCTAAAAGTGGGCAGAGGACAGCCGGTAAGCTAATAATACAGTGGATCACGGGTATAACGACGATGAAGGGACAACTCTAATTTCATCTTTATATCCGAAAGTCGATACAGGCAAAGTTAAAGAGATAATACAGACACAACGTGTTGAAAATATTTGCACACATAGGTACGCTGGTACATTTAAAAGTTTTGAAATGATTTCCGCCTTTTCTTTACAGTGAATGTGCGTGTAGGAGCCATACTTATTATTCTTTAAATTCAAGGGACTTAGATTTAACATCGCTATGGCTAAATGGTCGCTACAACCAAGGTCGAATAAATGAAATCCACTGTAGTAATTTAGCAACATTGATTCAGCAACAAACAATCTGGGAATACAATCGGTATTCAATAAACTGTATACAAAATCAGTTTTCGCAGATAGAATCAAACAAATCAGAACGGCCACGAACTCCACTTCCCAATTCAATCAATCCATCGACTCAGACGCAGCCCACTGCTGGATAGCATCATCTCCAAAAATCAAACAAACCAGAAGACAAAAGCTCTGTACAGCAAAGATTTATACAAACAACTCATAAATCTCATTCATTCAATTACGTTTGACGTCTAACCACGTACTGTCTGGTTCCGTTGTCGTAAGCTCCAATTTTGTTTGATGTTGTATCACAAATTGGTTCTAACAAGCAATGCGGTGTTTAAGCGCAGTTTACAGTGCGAGCTAAGCTATCTTAGCTGAACTGAGGCTAGCTACGGCGGGCGTCTCTTCATATTTCTAGACACACCGCAAATGAAGAAACGCACGAAGAAGAACTGAGCTAAGTTTATTGCTTAGCTCGCAGTGTGACTTGCGTTTTCACAAAGTTTGTTGTACACGGATACTTATTATGCAACAAGGAAGCAAAAAAAAGTGTCGCGAAAAACACTTCTGCTTGTTTTCAATCGGTGGTGATGTCACTCGTTCGATGTATTTTCAATTGGAATAAGTACTGTCACGCATACTAAACTCTTTTGAAACTTCCCACGAACTCCACTTCCCCACTCAATCAATCAATCGACTCAGACGCAGTCAACTGATGGACAATAGGTATCTCCCAAGTTGCGCTGAACACCCGGTTCTCCGCCTTCCGGATCCAGTCTATCCCAGCCGCCTCTTTGAGGTCGTAGGTTCATGTTACTGGGATGTTTTACATCTCAGCCATGTTACGCTTGCCAGAACACGTTACTGCTCGAAGACTCTGCGCGAACGGCCTTCCTTGTACGACAACAGACCTGATCAGCTCATTGCCAATCATCTCCATGCTTCATCTGTTGGGGTGTCCAAAGTGTCGGTTTTGCGTTTTTCGGTCCTCCGAAAAACGCAATACAAGTACATAAACTTCATCGAGTTTTCATCTGCTTTAATCGAATTAAAAACAAAAGAAAAAGAATTTTTGCGTTGTAGTTTGTTTGTTTTAGTTTAAATAGCATGGTTTGTATAGATTATTTTTTGTGTTAATTCCGTGGAATATGTTATTCCATACATATTGGGCCCTTTATTTATTGTATTTCTTCGTACAAAATGTGATGTGTCACTGTGTGTTTTCTCTAATAAATAAAATAAAATCGACTCGAAAAGAAGACTTATACTAAGACATAGCTGGTAGAGACCAGCTATGTCGGAAACTCGAATTCTTATCCGGAACTTTATGTTGCATCTATGTATCCTTCAAATAAACTTCTTAGCATAACTAGCTTCATAACGTGCTGAGCGACTCACCTACTCTGTAGTAACACAACAGGCTGTAGGTTATCGTAACGATTAATATCAAATATGAAGGAAGCCACGACAATGCGCCGCCGCTCACTATTTCAAAACATTTGGACCCGTTCTTTTCTTCATGTGTACTTGCGAATGCTGTTGAAACGCATCTGCCGATGTGCTCATCGAATAACACTAAGTTAATTGGAGATGTGTTAATACAACGCAATTAGTTTGCTAGTTAAGTATTCAGTTGGAAAAGAGAAGGTTTAAGTAGGTTTAATTGTTTTAGGCGAATTTATTCGTGCAAATCGACTATACTTAATTAAGCCCTTTTAGTACCTAGTGTGTATCAAAGTTGTATTATTCTAGGACGTATTCGCGTAAGTTATATGTAAGAAGTTATAAAAACTGCTACTCGACATTATCACGAGTGTCGCAATGATTTCCAACTGATCGAGTATCATATCGGCCGGACGAGGACGAACCCAGCAGGCGTAACAAATACATAAGTAGTTATAGAGGAATACAACACACTTCAATACGTGTTGTGTGTTTTTTTTATTTTTTTTTATTAGAGATGGGTTTGCTCTTGGCTCTAGTCTAGGTCAGAGGTGACAGAGACAAAGTCTAAGATTGAGTGAGCTTACTCAAAAAGTTCTCCGGAGGGACCAAATGAGGTACAGGTAGGTTACAGCCCAGGGTGGATTTTTGAGACGGAGCAGTAAAAGTACCTTAATAGTTGTAGCTACAGGAAAACTATGTATAGAGACTATCCATAACTTTTTAAGAAATTTATTATAAAATAAGAAATAATTTGAAAAAAAATACAGACAACAAGAAAATGGGCGATTTTTACAAAACCTTTTTTATGCCATTCTATCCTATTTTTTATAAAGATCAAAAAACTAAGTACCAGAAAAGTCAAAAATCGCGAAAAACTTTTCCATAAATTATACTCCCAACTTATTTTTTCACGTTCCCAGTTTTGTTTCAGTTCCATATCATAAGTGTGCGTGCCGGCTTGGATTCCTAATGAAAAAACGCAATAATATTTTATATGCTCGACACTCCAATTGTGTAAGTCATCAAATCATCACGCTCATCACTCACAATCACAATGTCATCATTTTGGAGAGGATACATAACAAATAGATAACATTTTTTTTTTATTCGTCTACGCTGCGTTACCATTTTAAAATTTGAAAAATCCCGACAAATAGCCGGACATAATTAAACTCTTATAATATTCTCAAAAAAACGAAAAGAATGAACAAATGACGAGGCCGGACAAAAATCCGGTCGGGAGACATAAAACCAGACATGTCTGAACCAATCCTGATGGATGGTAACCCTAAACCTAACCCTGGTTTAATTAACAAAATGAAATGGGATTCTGATTGTGTTACGCAAATAAGCTGCTGTGCAGTTACCCAAACATGTTGCCCTTTTTCCTTCCTCCAGATTGTTTTGTGCTTCTTTCACAGGTTCATTGCCTTCGGCGTCTAACTGGACGGTTTTTTGCCTACCAGACAATCTCGATTGACTCTTTATATGAATAGCTAGTGCGACGTCATAGTTTTAGAGTTCTCCACTTCAATTATCTATTATATTAAATTTAGATAACTATTCCCTACCTAGGTACAGTACAAACACAAGTAATTATTTTAGCAACAATGTATTGGTTCATTTCTTGTGTTTGATTACGTAAACTTGCATTCTCTAAAAAGCGTGCAAACGCAATCTTACAAATGTGGATGATCTACAAGTTGACGCTGCTGCATTTTGAACTTTAATTTCATAAAACAAAAGTTCGCGAAAAAGTGGCTTGTTTGTTTGTGTAATGAGTACTTATCTACAAAGAAGACTGGCATAAAAGCTGCTTGCAATGATTATAATCAATTTGTAACAAGATCACTTAAATTGTCAGACTTCAAAACCATTGTGGAATACCATAAACAATTAGAAACTCTCACACACAGTGACCCATATTCTAATTTGTAACTCGCGAATATTCAATAAACTCTTCAAAATACATCATGAAAATCGGATAATATACGCGTGTTTTGGTTAAAACTTCCTTGTTGACTACCTCAAGGAAGCCTCAAGGTAGATGAAAGCATCTACCTTGAGGCTTGGATATATGTGTATTGGATGATTATATTTGACAGTTGGCTTCTCAACTCAAACACACCTCGACTGAGGAAACTGTTTGAGATGAGGAGTAAAATTATAACTATAAATATCAAATCACCCAAGTAAGGGAGTAAAGTCGATGAAATCATGAGGTTTTGACTGTTAGCCAGAATATGTCTGTTAGAATATGGTCACGACGACGCAGGCTGAACTCTACAAAGTCCGAACTTTTCCTAAACCCCAATTGGCATATTTACGGCCGGGTTTAAACAGTAGTAAATAAAGCCCTCTCAAATATCCAAAATCCATGAACGGAACCCAGCAGCGCATGTTATGAGTTTTTTTTTTACTGCCAACATGGTACAGTAATATTAACGACATTTAGATTCTGTTCTCAGAACGCGACTACCGAAATATCATGGAAGTAGTTTTACCTACCTAGTTTATATTAAAGTCAATGTCAATGTACGTATAAAAGTATTCAACAATTTCAATCAATCGGTGGTACATTTACAAACACTTTTGAATATAAACACAACAAAGTAGGTCCTTAATGATGTCATTTTTTTGCTAAATATGTAACTGTAGTCTGTAATTAATCAGTTATAAAATTTTCAATTTGTACACAGCATTAGTGGTGATTTTCTACGCTCTAATAAGTTAAAGTGGTATATCGTACTGTAGACGAAAGTGGATTATTTGCGGATTACATTGCGGATTACAAACTACCAGAGAGATAAAAACCAAAACTTGTTTATGGAACTGTTTAAAAACCCAATTTGGACGCTAAGTAATGGGTACTTGCAATGTAGTAAAACCACTTATATGATATAGAATGTGATTATCCAAATGAATGAACTGGAAACCATCTAAAGTTTCAAAAGGTTGAGTTTTTGAGCTCTAGCTGTGTGATTTCTTAACCATTATTTTATAAAATTGAAGATACTTACACCTTATACTCAGACAGCAAACCTCATACTTGTACGGACAGTCCCACGGGAAATCAGAGCGAGCGTCCCATTTCCTCTTATTACGAGAATACTGTCATTAAAAAGAAAGCAACATGCAAGGAACTGCATATAACATAAACATAACCTCACGCCTTGTTTCCCCGAAGGGTTGGGCAGAGGTGTACCTATAGTACACCCACATTTCGCCAGTTATGTTTAAGTCCCATGTAATAGGGGGCGAGCCTATTGCCATCAACCGGGCAGAAATCCGTACTCCGGGCTGCTACTGAGAAATTCCAGATAGAAAAACCCAATAACACTTTTGTCCGACCTGGGAATCGAACCCAGGACCTCATGCTCAGCAGTAGCGATTGCGACCACTAGACCAGCGAAGCAGTATAGAACTCCATATTACAGTACAAAATTAAATGAGCTTTTATTTAACGTTTAAACTATTATTATGCAATTTAATATTATTACTCTTGCCAGATTAATATTAATTGCATAATAGTATGAACTACAGAGATATAAAAACTTGAACATTGAGGATGTTGAAGAGGGGACTAAATGGAGAAAATTATAAGTCTTTAACAAAGCCTTAGGGCCCAGCCTTATCATTTGCGAGTCAAGTGACAAGGGAAGTCTTGTTGGTTCGCAATTGGTAGCACATTCCATGACTACACGGCACCATTCCACCCGGGCCTGCTTCTGAGCATCGGTCAGTTTGTGCGGCACCCAGCGTGAAACTATCCTCCTCACGCGAAGATGCAAGTGTAGAATTTCGTAAAAGGCTTCCCGATCCAACCTGCAGTATGTGCTGAATCTCTTGATACGCAACTCTACTATTGTCTTGGATTAAATGTTTCACTGCTTGCACGTTTTCTTCCGTAACAACCGTGAAAGGGCGACCACTTATTTCTTCATCCCCCAAAGTTAGTCGACCGCGCTTGAATTCGTTATACCAACGATACACGGTTGCCTTAGAAGGGCCTTCATCCATGAATGCCATTTGAAGTCTATCGTACGATTCGTCCGGTTTCAGGCGATACATGAAATAGTAAAAATCATAGCGCGAAAATGTTCCCGGCGTAGCTCCATTTTTCTTGAGACACGATAATTTAAATTAGCTTGCAAACAATGTACGTACCTATTTTACCTAATAAATAATCAAATTCTTAAAATAGACTATAACTGGCCAGTCTCTCATACATAAAAACTTTTTTTCGCAATACTTTCTGAGTGACCTGGTTAAACTATAACAACAGCTAGCAAAGCAAAAGTATAGGTAATTACATATAAAACAAGTTAATACAACTGGCCAATTTGACACCAAGGTACCCCATAAGTATATTAATAAAGCTAGTTGCCCATTCCAAAGCGTAGTAGGTTGTGTACCTATGGAGAAGAAAGGGCAAGAAACTCCATAGACACTCTTATAAATTAAATTGTTACCTATAATTAGTTACATCAGTCATGTTGAAATTGTATATGTGAGAACGATGTAGAAAGATGTGCACGATAAAGGCGTCCGTAATGAAAAGCATACAAAACCAAAAATAAAAAACAATTCGGAAATTAAAATAAGCCGTGGTGGCAGCCAAGATATGACCTCTGACAGCGCCCTTTCACGAACATGACGTATGGATCAGCACCATTCAGCTCAACCATTTTGAAGGGAACTTAATGATGCAACACACACAACCCACCAGCGAGACATTTGAGTGAGAGTGACATACTCTCAGCCGCCAGAGCACATTCGAGTAAAGTAAAGTAAAAGTAAGTAGTAAGCATATTTTACAATTCTAGGAATTCGCAGAACTACTTCGTTTCAATTTCTTAGGTGTGTATGACTTTTTTATAAGTACAATGTTGGTTTGTGTAGTTGTCAAAGTTATATAAAACTTTTTTACTTAAATGCAAGTAATGTAGTTGCATAGTTGACGGAGATCGGACAGTTTTTTTTTTCATATAGATGTTTAGTTTAGGAAGTTTAGGAAGTTGTAACAATATAACCGTTTTATAATTATTATTTTTTAGGTCCCCTGTATGTAATTGAGTTTAGTCTTGGATGCTGATTCCTAATCTCTATCACGTATTCTAGATTAGGTTTTACAAAAGAATTGTAGATAGTGTGTTTTATCTTTGGTGGTAAGCAGTTTCCCATTCTGCGAAGCGCTCCAGAAAGTGACACAAGTTTGGCTCAATTTAGTTGGCTAAGCCAGGTTAAAAGGCTAGATTACATAATATTTACCAAACTAGGTATTTGCCTATTAGAACTGTGTGTGTATGCGTATCAATCGTGCACGACGCCATTAGCCGTGACGAGATGAGCACCACGAATTCATGCGTTTCTAATTGTAAGACGGTCACGGTATTCAATTTTTTTTTTTAGATTTCTCATTCACCATCATTCATTTGTTAATTCATAAGCCTTTAAAAAAATTAAGGAAGCGTTTATGAATGACGAAACAAAAGCTAAAACTAATATCGGTAAATGACATGTAATTAAACAACAAGGTGAAAACCTTGTGTACATCTTCCTCGTATTCCGGGACATGTTTGTATTCATTATGTACCATAATTCATTCATTCATTTTATCAATCAGAATCATTTTGAAGAATATTGCTTATCCATTGCTTCATATGTTCGAAATGTTGGTCTGCTCCACAACGTAAATAACGCAATGAATGTTGTTGAACTGTCCTGTTCCTAAGTGTGTTACACAATAACTCAGCCGATTGATGGCTCGACTTGGATTAAATGTTAAAAACACGTGTATTTAAAATCCACATTAAAATAAGTATTAGGAAGGGGGGGCATGATGGGGTATCTAAGGAAAATACCAAAAATACAGTATACCTAATCAATACGTTTATTATGCTTATTTATTTATGGCACAATGTCTTATTAATCTAACTACAATTTGGCATAGTCTTTGGGAGATGAACTTATACCATTTTTTTTAAATAAATGATTTAATAGGAACTTTCGAAAAACCATCTTACCCCTTACCATGGGGTATGATGGGGTAATGAAAATGGGGCAAAATGGGGTAAGCTAATTACTATTATTATTGAGCCAATCAACCCCTGCCATCTGCTTGTCAGTATTAAAATTGTGCGCCTTACCATTTCTCACAGCCAGTTGATATGCTAGACGTCTCAGATCGAGAGTTGTCAGTCCAAAAAGACGTTTTTCCATATGTTTTAGATATGCCACCATCTCGTCTTCTTCTTTTGTTGTAAATATAGGTTTTTTAGGGCCCAAAGGTACACCAATTGTAACTTCACCATCTTCTTTCATTTTCTTAACATATCGCTCCAAAGTAGTCTGAGGCACTCCGTATTCAGAAGCGGCTTTTCTGTAGCCCATTTCTTTACTTAATACTTTATCTATAGCTGTTTTCATAGAAATTGTTGACCACTCTCCTCTTTTAGTTTTTTTCTTGTATGTTCGTACCATTGTTTTACCTGAAAAGTAAAATCGTATTAGACACGTACCTATTTATAAACATAGACACCTAAACGAAGACCCACTTCCCCATGTTGCCCCTATACCCCATGTTACCCCATACCCAATACCCCGTCTTACCCCAAAGGCTGATTTAGGAAAAAATAATTAATAAAAAAAAATATATTAACTGAACTTTTGTCCAACTATACCACAACAAAGTAAACAACACTAACAACCATATACGAGGAAAGACATAAATTGGGTAGTTATAATTACCTTACAGTAAAGACGTTTTTAACTAAGCAAAATTATATCGACGAGACACTCAACGTGATTTTCGTTTGTAAACAAAAAACGCGTGCACTCCCACTCACTGTTTCTGTCGCACTGACGGTTGATCGAGTATGGCTTCCTATTGGCTTATTGCTTTCTGTTCGCAAGAGTCTAGTTTCTTGTATGTGTGCGTGACCCCGTGTTACCTCGCGTCCCCGTCATGCCCCCCCTTCCCCTAAATGCGAAAGTAAATCTAGCTGTTAACTCATAAAGCCTTGACTTAACGGATTTCGATGGAATTTGGTATACAGGTAGACCATGATGAACTGTGTATGTACCTACATTCGATGCTTTCTACCCGGTAAAACAAGCTAGTACAATGTAAAGCCTAAACTAACAGAACATTTAAACTTAGGTTAGTAACATATCTCTAAAGATACTTATGTGTGCATACACACGAGTGACACGCGTCAACGACAGAGGCAACTGCAGCCGTCGACGAGTGTCGAGTTCGACGGCAACCACCCGCCGATGCGTCGCGTCGACTGCTGCCGCCGACACGAACTGTTGCCTCTGCCGTTGACGCGTGTCGCTTATGTGTATGATCCTAACACAAGTTACACATCATTTATTGCCAATGCATGTATGCATTTTTGATGCTCATACGAGGATTTCATACTCTTTCGTAGTGTGCTAAACAGTTTATTAATTACGAAATCAGAGAGCCTGGTTCTGGTTCTAGTGGTACTGCTGAACTAAGCTAAGGTCCTGAGTTTTTGAGGTTTTTTCATCAGGAATTTCTCAGTAGCAGCGCGGAGTCTGGATTTGTGACCGTTAATGGCATTTGGCTCGCCTCCTATTACTTGGGACTTAAACATAACTGGGTGAATGTTGGTGTGCTTGTACACCTCGGTAACCTTCCGGGATAACAGGCGTAATATTATGATGTTATAAAATCATAGTAAAAGTAAGTAAATCAAGTACCTACAGTCCGCGAGGCCTAAGCTGAGCTTTGCATTTGTGTGAATGCACGTAGATAGTGTAGGTGTATCAGCCTAGAGCACGATTGGTTTAAAACGGTTTATACGATCAGCCTGAGGCACTATGCGTTCGTCGCGCGATCATATTGGTGCAATTGGTATTAAATGTTATCACTCACACAAATGCAAAGCTCAGCTTAGGCCTCGCGGACTGTACAGTGGATTTCATTTATTACGACCTTGGTTGTAGCGACCATTTAGCCATAGCGATGTTAAATCTAAGTCCCTTGAATTTAAAGCATACTTTAGTACAAAATTCATGTGGTTATAGCGACTTTGGATGTAACGCCGAGTTCGGGTGTAGCGACTGTTTTTAATGAATCATTTGTATCGAATTCCTAGAAATCCCATGCAGATAATGCGACCGGAGTCAGCCTCCAAAGACGAAAAGAGCTTTCTTATCTTTTGTTTACATCCCTACAGATGGTCAGCAACTGTGGAGACCTTTATCTTTTGTTTATAGATATAAGCTAAGTAGATAGGTAAGCATGTACATTTCGGAGTTAAATAGTTAAATAAGGGACAATGCCAATCTTGGGTCTCACAAAAAAATTGTTGTGTCAGGACTATTTTTACTTTATAATTTAGAGAAAACATTCTTATTTCGTAATTAGAAAACGGTTTTAACTCAGGTCTCAGGTCAGGAAATCTTATTTTTATAAAACACTACAAGGTTATGTTAACCTAGTTTCTCTCTTACATCATTGTAATGCTGAAGGGTACCTACTCTTTATATGGAAATATCAATCTCGGTTTAGGCACAGCAGTGATTCCATAAAATAATTAGAAGTTTAGTTTTAGGTAAGTATAATAATAGGATAAATGTTTTAACGGCAAACATAGGCATCCAGTTTTTGCGTTTTTTTTTTTTTTTTGAATGTATATGGCATGGCACCAGTTTTTGCTCTATTGATTTACTCACAGGATATACACAGTCATAGTTTCATCATTATTGGTTAAATTTACTTTAAATGTCAGTATGTAGTCATGAGGAACGCCTATTGGCCTTTGGCCACTCATTGAATATGATTATATGAACACTAAATCGTTACCACAGAGTACAATCGTTACGGAACTGAAGTAAAAACGGAAGAATGAGAAATACTCGACTCAACGTTTATTTTACAATATGAAATGGCGAAACGAACTGACCTGACCGACACTATTGATTTGACATTGACGTGACAGATAGATCGTACGTTTAGTAATGTTGCCTGATTAAAAATTAATTTATGTTTGTAATCGATTCAAAATCGATTGCGCAATTTGTTTTTTTTTAACTTCATAACACAACGCAAAAAGCGTTTACATATTAATTTTTGGATCAACTATTCGACTATTACATACCTTTTCACTATAGGGTTTTTTTTAGATGCGTCGCTCACCACCAATTTTTTTAATAATTTCAATTATCAGTCAGGCCATAAAGTGAAATCCCAGTGCCAGGCCACCGGGGCATGACGGTTAATGCGGTTAAACGCTTTAATGTATATTTTAATTAACGAATATTATGGCGTTTAACCGTTAATATATTTTAAATAATGGCAACTTAATCTATTTTTAGAATTATAATTGAGCAAATATTATTGATTATCATTATATTCTCTAATACAATACAATATAATTATCTAATTCTCTAGTTGTAATATTCTTACCATCGTGAAATCGATTAATCATTTTGTGATTGAAATAATTAATAACTTTTATTGTATCAATTTTGTGAGCGGATGTTAAATAATCAGTCATTTAATTATTTAAAAAGTATACATAATTTCAGGGTAGAGAAAAATGCGTTATTTCAATACATAAACGTATAAGAACTAGAAATAATGCTTACATAGTATTTAGTTGAGACAATCGTTACCTTCACATGGGACTTGCTTTTGGGCATTCTCCTTTATGGTTTAGTTATAAAGTGAACTATACATAAACTATCACAGAGTAACTTTCGCGTTAATGTAATTTTCCGGACCGTTTTCTGCATTTCTTCGGCGCGCATAAGTGTCTGTATCTCTTTACCTTTGCCTGTAACGACTTCCGGATATAAAACAAAATAAGAGTGGTCCTTCATCGTCGTTATACCCGAAATCCATTCAAAATAATTTTCCGCTAGAACAGCAAGTCTAATCGGAATAGAAGAAAAAGAAAAATAATGTTAACTCTGAGCTACAATATACACAATATAATTTCTCCTATCTAGATTTGTGTCAACTTAGACGATGCATGTGTAAAAGAAATAGTGTTCTTCGACTTTTGTCGCTGATCTTCTGATGATACTCGTAAGTGCTAGAAAAGCCCATCAGAAGATTTACAGTAAAAACAAAACAACGCGACAATGTTAACTTAGAAGCCATTTACTTAAATAAACATTAGTATTAAGTTACATTGTATATTCCATTGCGTGCAAGGATGTTCTACGATACGCCACGGCTGCGCGAGAGTGCCTGAGCTTTACCTATTAGTATTAAAAATAACAATGTTGTAAACCAATGTTGTAAATCTTGTGGATGGACATGACTCAGAAATAATGCGTCTCACACATGGGTTGGGTGATTACATCATTTTGTAGACAAAAACTTTTTTTTTCTTAGGATTATGACGGATCTGACAGATAATGCTCCATATGTTCAAGCTAGCCCCTGTCTTATGTTTAAAACAATGAAGCATTGAGGTCATCTCAAACACCCAATACACAGCATTGCTGCTTTGCAGCTGCAAAATTCAGAGCTACAAGCTCCATAGCAATGTTCATTGGGCAAGCATGGAAACCAGTGCGTGTCGTTATCTGGAGACTGGTGTTGCAGATCAGATTGCACATCATAGGGGTGCCGAGTGAGCCATTAGTGTCCTGATTTCCGATACCCGATCCGACAGACACCCGACAAGACCGGATTCCCGTCGGGGCCCGGGGGTGCGATGCATACAGGGTGGCAGGGAATCAGTTCATGATTGTGCACCCTCCCTTTTTTTAAATATTTGATACGCTCAACAAGATCACTACATTTTACTAAACCGTTTGCAACTTTGTAGAGGAAAATTTGATCACGCGTACGACGACAGTCTCGCAGTGTCTTTATATTAAAAAAGTGTAAGCGCTGCTCATACGGACAGCGGTGGCTAAGTTTCCTGAATATAAAGGCTAAATGTTTAGTGAATGCTCTTTGTATTCACTCAACTCTTTGGAATGAACTGCATGGAACGGATTAGAAGCAACACTAGCGTTTTCCAACCCACTTCGCACTAGGGTGTTGAACAAGACTATTCTGGTCTTTGTTAGTTGGAAGCCCCGGATGTTCCATTTTACAAAACTCAGCATCTGTGCCGACTTCTTAACAATGACATTGATGTGTGGCTTAAAACTTAGTTCATCGTCGTCCAGAACTCCTAGATCCCGGATTTCACATACCTTAGATAACGTGGTGTTGCACAATGTGTAAGTAGCAGCAAAGAATGAGTTTTTTTTTGTTTGAGAAAGGAATAAATATGACATTTTCGCGCATTTAAGGACATATTGTTAACTTTTCACCAGTTTTCAGTCAAGTCCGAAATAATTATAACCTCAATTAGGAAAAGTATCTTGAGCAAATCTAGGTATAAGTTATTGTGAATCATATAAGCTGAATGTTAATAAATATCTCATTCGTGTATTCATAGAATTTATAAAGGAAATAGAAAAAATACGATAATTATATAAACTTGACTACAATTCAAGACTTGTTGAGAATCTTTGAAATATGCAGAAATCGTGACGGCAAATATTCAAAAGGCTGCCATGGCGTCAGCAGGTCGTGTGTTATCATCAAACATCCTTGGAATGATACCGTGATGATATCATACGGATCAGGGCCTATTCTTCTTAATCGTGTAAGTAAATCCGAAGCTTAGTAGCTGTGTTATTCATGTAGACAGCTTGAACATGGTAAATAGTTGCGGTGTAATGATTTGAATAGAATACTTATTCTTTATTTTATCATACCATATGAATGATTTGATGGGATTTTAAAGTTTTTTTTTTTCGACGAATAAACACGGCTATTAAAACTGGTAAAGTGTGATTAATTTGATGGAAAATTATAAATACGCGTTTTCAATTGCATATTGCTCAGATTGGAACAAGCAGATAAAGTCCTATGCCCGCCGAGCAGTGCGGGATGAAGTCAAACTTCGGATGACGAAGACACATTACATAACATCAAACCATCATGAAGATAAAACACCAAACACCAATGACAAAAAAATATACTATAAGGATAAGTTTTTAATAAGTGCGCAAACTGTTTTTAATAAGTGAATTAAGCATTATGATATTTGTAGTCGATTATTTTACAAAACAAACTGCTGTTTTTTTTATAATCGATGCTTACTTTCTGTGCTAGGGTTTCTAGAATCATGTACTGAATTAGGTGGTTACAGTTTGCGCTCTGGTAAAACAAAAACCTGTATAATATACATATATACAAAACATCTCGCCTGTAATCCCAGAAGGGTTCGGCAGAGGTAGTACACCCACATTTCGCCAGTTATACTTATATTCCCATGTAATAGGGGGCGAGCCTATTGCCATCAACCGGGCACAAATCCAGACTCCGGGCTCCTACTGAGAAATTCTAGATAGAAAAACCCAAAACACTTAGGCACCAACAGGTTTGCCTACCTATTATGTGGTCACGACATCGACAATGCTACAATAAATAAAAACACTGGCAAAACTTACCCTACTTGTGCATGTGAGTATTTTGAAACCATCAAATGACTAAATCCAAACAACGAAATTTGAAAATAAGTATATAATTTTCAAACAATCACTTAGCTACTTAGTGATAATAATGGATCGATTATGGGTTTTACCAATCAGCTGACTAACTATAGTGACAAATTGTAAATTTTTGTATTTTAATGAATATTTATTTGAAAACAGGGAACCTCTTTAGTTAAATATACGAAGTTTAGTTTATTTTCGTATTTAAGGCTACCGTAAACAGGCGAGACCCGATAGCGCGACTCAAACGCACTGCCCGTCGCGCGACACGCCGTGCCTTTGTGTCGAGCTGTCGCGTCGCGCCAGTGTTATCGACCCTTTAACGAAAAAAAGAAAAGGAAAAAAAAGACATAGTACTGTTTTTGCACGTCTGAAGTTGAGGTCAAAATTACTTATTAATACAAACTAATTAATTAGGAGAAAATGTCGTGAGCTAAAATTCACAACAACGTGTGAATTTTAGTTCACGACAACTAATTTAGTTCCACACCTTTTTAATCGATATTAATAATAGTCAGATTTTTGTTCAGATTTAGTATTAAATATAAATATTACGTGAAAACCTAAGAAATAAGTCAAATTAAGAATAGCAAAATTGCAATTTTCACTAAATTAGTAGGTAACTCAGTGCCATCTTAGTGTTGTCAGACTAAAGTTAAGTTGTGTTACTTTAGTGAATTTCAGAATGGGAAATCGTCCTTTGACAGGATTAAACCAAATATTAGTGATTTTTTGTCAAGTTTAGAGGCGTCGGCGGCACGGTTGGCGCAGTGGTTGAGCGATCGGCTGCTGCGCTGCGTGTCGCGGGTTCGATTCCCGCACGGAACAAATATTTGTATGACCTACAAATAGTTGTTCCGGGTCTGGCAGTCTTGTGTATGTGAGTTTTCGTGTTTGTGAACGCACCCACGATACAGGAGTAATTCCTAGTGTGGGGCAACATTAAAAACAAAAAAATAAAAAACATTTGTTTCAACAGAATCGGCACCATTGTGGACCTTGTCGGGCACAACAAAAAAGAGGAAGGTCTTATAGCAAACCAAACTGGGCCAGATAGATAAAAAAAATCTAAATATATATTTATATCTCTGTTTACGATTAGTTTACGGGATTCACACAGCCTTATAAAAGCGTCGTGCCCCTGACATTCAAAGGGGGACCTTTAGGTACTGACCTGGCTTTTATTTTACGTAAGCACTGACATCACATTAAGGCCTTCTGAAGCCCCCTTCAGAGCTTCAGAGGCCTTAATTTGATTTTTTTAACAAATCAAGAGGCTTTATTGGTATCGATAATTAATAACTACGTACTACTAAATACAATATACAATAACACAAAATATATTATACTTACTTAAAATAAAATAAAACCGAATGAAGTACTTATCTAATATTTTTTTGAGACGTTTTTTTTTTAAATTATAGTAGATTTTAACATTTCTTTGTCAGAAATTCCTTGAGATCCGAAATCACTTTGTATGCCGAAATCATTTTAAACAAAGTAACAATATAATAAATTACAGTATTTTGCTGCCATCGTTCATGTCACCAATGAATTTTGCTTTATCATTGGCGTTTCATTACAGTGCGGTATTTCGATCGTCATTCAGTTGCTTACAAGAATCTGGAGGCCTTTTGTATATTTAGCTTTGCCATAAGTATCGTACCTACGTAAGGTTAGTTTACAGTGTAAGAAGTGGCGAATCTATGCGAGAGGTCAATTGGGGTCATGACCATCCCTGAAGGTTATCAAGAAGTGTGGGAGTCGTGCCGACTGACGGACGCAGTCTCTTTTCCAAAATTTTATTTTTTTTGTTAAGTTTTGCAGGCCGCGGTCGTCGCACTAAATGTAACTGCAGTGACGAACAGCAGTCGGTACCATACTCGCTCGTTTGTCCACTGTATTTAAGTGTGTTGTCCAATCTGTCGTGCCTACGAATTTAGCAGCTTTCCTCCCATATTTAAAATAAAATGCTTTAAGTTAAAGGAGTATTAACAACTATATATACTTCCAAGTCGATTGAGAGGGTCTGATCTGCACCAAGTGCAACGAGCAACTGATAAAAAATCGACAGCTGACGAAGTTTGAAGACAGACATTAAGAAAATAGTTGTACTGTACGTGGTTGTGTTAAGGAAGCTTTCGGGCAGACCGTAAATAGCAAGTTATACGTAATATGCTCCTTTAACTCAACACATTAGCTGTGTTGAGGTTAAGATGTACATGTACTGTTTGTACGTATCTCAACGTGTTTCCAAATGCTTCTTAATGCCAACACTTGTACGTTTTGGTAAAGGTTGTGCTAAAGAAGCTTTTGTGGAGACAAAGTGTAAATACGACTTTCATAGGCTTCTTTAACCTAACACATGAGCAATCCAACAGTAGCTGAACAGTATATGTGTTATCACAACATCACGCCTGCTATCTCCGCAGGGTTAGGCAGAGATGTACCATAACACACCCACATTTCGTCGGGAATGTATAAGTCCCATGTTTTAGAGCGTGGAACCTAAGATAGAAACACGCTTGTACGATATGACTGCATCCAGAAAGCAAAGCTAATATAAATATATATTACTAAACTTTTTACTTTTTTGAAACCACTGTTTCTAGATACTTTGGTTCACAGAAAGCGCCTCTGGAGAACAAAGTTTTAATATTTACTAAATTACTAAATTTCGCAATTCTGGCTCAGATTTAGACACGCGTAATGTTAGCCGCTACGTTACATAGTTTTCATACCATTAATTCATGTAATTATAACCATGTCAATAAATTATGATCTATTTACGGAAACCAATTCGTTTTTTTTTTAAATGTGATATTGCACATTCCGTTGCGTCGTATTGGTTTAACAGTACATCTCAGTATCCGGATGAACTTAAAAAATCAATTGTTACGCCAATATATAAACAGGGATCCCATCAAGATTATAGCAATTATAGACCGATAGCAATTCTCAATACGATAAACAAGATAGTCGAGAAAATTATAGTTCAACAACTTACTAGTTTTTTGGAAAACAATAATATTTTAAACGACGTTCAACACGGTTTTAGACTCAACAGAAGTACTGAAACTGCACTGGAGAAATTCACAGACGAAGTCAACAATCGTCTTGATGAAAAAAAGATAGTTATGGTTATATTTATAGACTTCAAAAAAGCATTTGATACATTGGACCACGATGGCTTGTTGCAGGCTATGAATGAATGTGGCATAAGGGGCCCCATGAATGCATGGTTTTACAAGTACCTAGAAAACAGAACACTCAGAGTACGCGTCCGTGGGACAGAAAGTGTGCAGGGCGACATTAAATTCGGAGTTCCGACCGGTTCAGTATATGGCCCATTAGGGTACATAATGCACGTCAATAGCATGTCTAATGTATTAAAAGAATGTAGGGCATTTATGTACGCTGATGATACTTGCCTGGTTTATAGTCATACTAATATCAATCTTATACAGCAAGCTATGCAAAACGATTTTGACAAGGTGGTTGAGTGGGCACATGATAACGGCATTATAATAAACATAAGTAAAACTAAGTGCATGCTTATTCACTCGCCTTATCATAAAAATAAAAATAGTTTGTTAGTGCAAATAAAGGGTCATTCGTATGAATGTCTGCATAGCAACAAGCAACTTTGTCAGTGTTTATGTTTAGAAACAGTTGCCTCTTATAAATACCTAGGACTAGTGATAGATAACACATTCACATGGAATCTGCATGTTAACAACGTCTGTAATAGGCTACGCTCTATTTTGGGTAAACTGAAAAATCTGAGATATGTTGTTAGCAGGAAAGTACTGCATACCTTATATTACGCACTGGCTGACTCAATTATTGGTTATGGCTTGGGTGGATATGGTCTTGCGTTCCCTACACACTTAAATAAGATTAAGATCTTGCAGGTAAGGTTACTAAAACTTCTTGTAGATAAAAAAACTAAGAAGAACTTAAATAAAAATTACGAAGAACTGTTCAAAATTTGTAAAGTACTGCCGATCCATCTTAAAAGTAAACTAAATATATTGACTGAACAATTTAATTAAAAAAAACACAAAGTAGAACGTAAGCATATGTACCCAACTCGTTTATCTAAGAAGAATACACTTGCTGTCCCAAAAATATCAAACTATTTTGGTAAGCGCACAAGAAGGTACGTCGTACCAACGTTATTCAATGAGCTACCCCCAAAACTGATCTTGCATGTTAAATCGAAGGCCCAACTCAAAAAGGTTCTACATAAACATTATCTCTCAATGTGTCCATGATAATGTGTAACAAACTATAGATTGGCGAAACTGCCTATTTGTAAAATGTGAGTTTTTTTATAATTTTTTATGTGATTGTATATTTATTAGCTATAGTTTATTTACTTAGCGTAATTTAGTTATTTACACAAGCACATTAACTTCAAAGTTTGTAATTTATTGTTAGACGAGAACTACTGCCGACAAACTGTTATGCAGTTTGGCAGACGATATGTGACGATAAGTTTGTACAGATTTTGAATAAATAAATAAATAAATAAATAACAATAATATGAATGCAGAAATGAGAAAAAATGTTGGGTAGATCGAAACTATTGCGCTTTACAAAGTAACAAACGTTTCCTACTCATTTAGTTTTACTTTTGCTATTGTCGCGACGCGAATGTTGTTTTTTTTAATGGTTGCCTGGAAGTTAGAAGAATCAGAACGTGGAGCAGGTATACTAATAGTGGATGGTTATTCGTATCACGTAAATAAAAACGTAATTTACTGGAGATGTACGCGGAGTAGTGCTAAAGGTTGTGGTGACATTCCCAATTCACAAAACGTCTTGGAATCTTGGCATGAACCCGGACTACTAAGACATCGAATGTGTTAAAAACTATCAAAGAATTGCTTTGCATGAGTATGAGTCATATCGTACAAGCGTGTTTCTATCTTAGGTTCCACGCTCCATGTAATATGGGGCGAGCATTTTGATATCAGCCGGGCACAAATCAAACAAACTCCGGGCTGCTACTGAGAAATTGCTGCACTCTTAGCAAGACCTTGTCCATTCTTCCGTGGACAAAACTCATTTCTATCGTGATCATGCTACGCTTGCTGATGGATAAAACCCAAGAACACTTTGCCCGACCTGGGGATCGAGCTCAGTAGACTTGCTACCAGTAGACCAACGAATGTAGTCAGATCTGGTCTAAAGTAAGTAGAAGCTCAAGATTCACCAACATTCAGATTCAATGTCAGCGACACAGATCGCGTACTGACCTTCCAAAGATTTTTCGCTATCGTAATATAAGCCGCGTCAAATCTGCATAACCTTGCCACGGAGTTTACTTAATTCATCAATGTTCTTCCTCGTACTGGCTCATTCGTGATCTCTCAATTATTTCAATACAGCTCCATTACAATAATAGCAGCCAAAACTATTTTTTGTTATCTAACGCGTACCTATGTTAGCTAATGTCACTGTACAGTCAATAACTATCGAACTAACCCGTTTGATAACATGTACTTTATTTAATTATAAGAAGACATACACCCAGCTTTTGCTAGCTAAGTTTTAAGTCCAATGCTGTAGGGAGTGAAGAGGGAACTCATTGGCTTGGCATAAAGCGGGCACAAATCCAGATTCCGGACTGAGTTTGAGAAATTCATGGAAGTCAATGGAAAAACCCAATAACTTTTGGTGGTGGGAATCGAACACACTTCATGCTCTGCAGTCGTAACACTGGAACAAAGCATTATTACTTGCACGAAAAACATCATTGATACTTGTTTAGAGCAAAAAAGTTTTACGTAAACAAACCGTTAGTGAAATTCTTAATTACAATATAATTTATTTTAATGGAGTAAACAAGGCTCAACAGGATTATTAGTAAAAACGTATGACTTTGTTAGTAAGCACAGACAATAAACAAAAACAAGGAAAATTTAAATACAAGGGTAACGGTTGACCACTGTTGCGACATCCCATGAGAGGCTGCACAAACGAACTGTGACCCACGTATAAACAGTCCCAGCGACTTGCAATCATTGGAAGTCACTTGTGGAGCTGTCCCACACCCTGCGCACCAGGGAAACACACATTTTACGCATTGTTGCATAAAAGCAATATACATGCGCATCCGCAAACATCCCTGCCGCACTACAGAAACGTGGCAGCCCCACCAGTACCCTAAAGGCATTGTTGAACGCGGAGAGCACTGTATGATCGTCGTGTATATGTAGCCCACAGGCTGTCCGTGTAAAAAGCAACAATAGGCTCGAAAGAGCGTGATTTTAACAGGAAGAGAGCATCGTGCAAACCTGCGAGCCAGCATGTTCGCTCTTATCGACAACGCCCTCCGTTCCCGTTCAATGTCATCATCGTCTTTGGGGTTGGGAGTCAATATATGACCAAGGTACTTAAACCTGTAGACTCTAAGCAAAGGTGTACCATAAAGTATTACAGGTGGTACTGCGTCAGGACTTTTACCCCCAGCCTCAAAACCATGACCTCCGACTTCTTGGTGTTGTATGCCAAGCCATGGATTTTAGCATACGATCCACATTGAGCGACCAATTTTCTCAAGCCGCAAACTGACGCGCTCAGCAATATCATGTCGTCCGCGTAACTGATATTATTGATGCAGGTTCCGTCTATATTACACCCGATCCTGGTACTGCTAAGCCCGCCAATTAACTCGTTCACATAAAGGTTGAACAGCGTTGGTGAGCTCAATCCACCTAGCCTCACCCCACACTCTCCAACCCGTAAGGACGAGAAAACGCCCCAGCCCATCGTACAGTGTTGATCTGGTTTCCATACCAAAACTTTAAAATGTTCACAAGTTCTGTGGGTAAATTTAACCGCTCTAATTTACTCCACAACACATCATAGGAAACCAGATCAAATGCTTTTGAGAGGTCCAGGAAGCCAGCATAAATAGGCGTCCCGCGCCGCGCTTAGTACGACACAGCATGCTTAATCCCCGTTAAAAACGAATCGTTTTGCTTACCAATGGTAGAATTTTTTGTTTGCCAAACTCAGCATTTAAAGAGATTCGTAAGCTTATTTCTATGGGACGGTCTAATATGCGAAGCTATACGTTTTTTCTTCATAATTGGTAAAGATGCAATAAGAGTTAATTTTAACCAATAACGGTCTGTAAATTATATGAATCGGCTATTAGACACAACACCGCACTCTCTGTTGATAAACCAGCTCTGAATCCAAACTGGTTTTATGAATAATGGTCCTACAATTTAATTGTGTATTAAGCATGATGTCAAATACCTTTGAAAACAGGGTAGCTAGTGAAATGGAGACAAGATTTTTTTTAGCTATTGACCCTACCACTGTACGCATCATCTCACCGGGCAGGTGATACAAAAGCTATATAACATAGCAAGCACCCTAGGTAAGTTTGGGCCAGCCAACGACCATAAAACCCATGGTCGTTGGGGCCAGCATATTATTATGACGTGATTAATTTACAAAATACAACTCTCGTAATATGAATATCTACTGTTTATGTGTATGGTCTGTTTATTCAAGAACCCAAATTATTTTGAAATTTGAGTGGACTGTTTTTGGCAGCGCTCAAAAAATAAACCCCCCGGTCGTCTTGCGTCGCGTCAAACTTCCCTCAAACAAGCGCGCCACGACAGCGCTACACAAAGGAAGGCACCGCTCGTCGCACGACACGCGGTGCCTTTGTGTCGCGGTGTCGCGTCGCGCCAGCGTCTACGAGCCTTAACGGGTTTACACGGTTCTTACGCAACAATCCCGCACCCTAATTGCGTAACACCCTATTAATTACAATCTGAATCATTGCTTCATATGTTCGAAAAATTTGTCAGCTCAACAGCGTAAAAAACGCTATGAATGTTTTTGAACTGTCAAAATGAAAGCGATTACTACTGATAGTGTGTTATGCAATTACATTAATTATAGTGTGTGATGGCATGTTTTGGAGTCCATTCACCAGCTATATAAATCAACAATATAAGCCATAAATACTAAGATGACATGTACTAATACCACTGTACATGAATATTTATTACTTGTTCACAAGATTCTAATTTAAAACCGTACCGTTAGGTTCCACCGTAAACTTAGAGTTGCATAATAATAGTTCTCTTTTGTGTTATTTATTATGGTCCATAATGATCCCAAGTGTCGGCCTAGGCGCCTCTTGACAGAATTACGTGTAATAATATTGGTAACAAGTAGCCTGGGCTTTGAGAGATATTCATATTTCGCTACGTGGGTAGTCGGGCGACAAATAGGAGACGCCACGGTAACTCAGGAGAAGTACCATGGACCATGGAAATTATGATATTCCCTATAAGGTTCCACGAACAATAACATAAATTGCGGATTCCTAGTTTGCTGATTGAGGCTCTTTGCATAGATGTTCGTTTTATAAATAAAAATATTTTATTGCCCGCTGTGCCATCGTGTTGGAAATTATGTGTATCCTTTAACCATAGAATCCTTATATCTATGCCTTTAACAATCACGAAGTGTTGTAGTGCAACGTGTTTGAGATATTCTCGTCAATGTTTGCCGATCAGCGACTGAGAGTCAAACATCATCACAGTCACAGACACATCAAACACCGCACACTGCTCTTTCATGAATGCTATTTCCATTCATGAAAGGCCTCCTAAGGATACCTCCATAGGTATCCTATTTTGAAAGCATTCCCGAGAGGCCAGTTTTTTTAGTAGGCACCTTAGCCTACTCAAAAACTGATTTTTCTTGTACTCCCAATTTGCCATTAAAGTCCCCCATAAAAACGTTGTAGTGGGCTTTTGCCGTACCGTGCATTGCCTTGGCAATGTATGGTACGATATGGCCTCAGCTGTCTCACCAGAGCATGTCGAAGTCGGCGCATATACCTGTGTCACTTTCAGGTAGTACCTGTCCGATGAGTCTCAGTACCTTGACATTATGAAGGCCGCAGCAATCCGCTGGATGCGGGAAGCACAGAACCGGCCGAAATGGCGGTGTTTGGAGGAGGCCTATGTCCAGCAGTGGACGTCATTCGGCTGAAATGATGATGATGATCTTGAGTTTCAGTACAAGGTGCGCTCCCGTGTTGACACACTACTAATTTCCACAACGCTGATAGTGAGTTCCTTGTTGACCAGGAAACTGACATGCGACACAGCCTTGGGAGAGCTAATCACCTTCGCAGAAGTAGAATAGGTAGCTTGACTTCAGGGATTTCGTGTCCTTCCCCTCTGTTCGGACTTGAGATAACCCCAATTAATGCCAGTTAATGCGAAGTAACTTTACCTCACGTTCGACAAGGAATAGCGGAAACACCGGGAACTGGAGGCCGTTGTTTTGTCACTTTCATAATTGGGAGATTTCATGCCCGTAATCATTACGCTGGCCAACGGGGTTGGTATCCGCAGAGCGCAAATCCTTTCGAAACGATGGCGCTGGTACCCGTCTTCGCTCTGGAGAATTTTGGTTGGCTTGTTAAATGGTTATACCGCCATCGGTCGGTCGCCAGCGCCTCGTCTGTCAGTGGCAGGGTGTACCTCGCGCAGGTGAGTCTGACGTTTGGAAAGTCTAGTTGTCATGTGTTCCCCCTTACACCACACGCAATAAGCAAGCATAAACGTTATCTAGCAATAATTAATTGCTCCAAAAACATCTTACACGAGTCAACGCCAAGTTTTATTACTAATAATAGCATACCAAATGAGAGAGATGATTTAAATGAATGGGCAGAGTAAGTCGAAAATAATTGAACAGTTCCGCATTCTATTGACCTTGTACTCTGTACTTGTACTTACATAATTGAGATGGAGAGCACGCCTGCACCTGCGCAAGTTAGATGACATACTTGGTTGGAGTATACCATGGTATTTAATGGACAGAACTGGGACAAGATGGAGAATAATTAATAATCCATGGGAATGTGTAGAAAATCTTTGGGATTATAGGAGCACATCGCGATCACAGTAGCGTTATGAATAAAGATCGATATACAGGGTGATTGTATTCCTTAAACGGGGTTTAACGGGAGCTAATTTGTGACGTGTATAAAACGCAATTAATATTATTGTGTTGTGGATATAAAGGAGATTTTCATTACGAGTGTGCTACATATTTAGGGTGCGTGATATTTTACTCCTAACGATGAAAATACCTACAATAAGAAAGTTGTAATTACTATAAAACCTCACTTTGCCGTATTTCCACTTGACTTATATATTGTGTGATGTCATTGGGTCCCTCGTGTGTAATATAAGCCGATGATTGACTGTTGGCATTACTAGAAAATCAATAAAGTTAGAGTAAAAACAATCATCAAACATGCCACAAATTACGTCACCATCACTGGCCAAATTACATCACTGAGGGGTAAGATCAAGATTGTTGCGTGGATTTTACGTACCTCCAAAAGGCCCGAGGATTGCCGCGAATGTCTGATTCTATTTCAGCTACGTAGTTGTCAAATATAAGCCCCTCTAGGTCTTTGGCCCGTTAACGGAGTATAATAAACGTTTGATAGTCAGATAAGTTCCTGTACTTCATTTCCGTCGGTTTTGTTAGATACGCATCATACTCGTGACCTAGCCAGTTTATGGCATTGCTAAAATTCGAGTTAATCTAATATTCTGAGTTTGTTTCGGCCTTTCTTCTCAGAGTAGTCAGATAGGAAACGCCGATCTCATCTACTTTTAAAATATGATTGACGTGTAAAAGTGTTTGTAAAAACCTACTTACAGAAATAAAAACATTTATGAACTGGTAGCAGTAGGCGCCAAGAGTTGGACTGAGAAGCTTTCGGCTTAGGTTCTGATCTCATAAGATGCAGCGCAGTTTTACTGCCAATGTATTATTTTGTTTTGAATAATGACAATTTTCTAAAAAAATAACTGCTTTTTTATTATCTTCGTTATTGCAATAAAGGGTTTAGAATAAAAAAAAGCGTTACAAGTAATAACAAACATCAAAACATATTTATTTTGTTATAATCTTTTACATAAAGATAACAAACCGATACGATTATTTATAATAACTTCTTCAGCCAAATATGATGTGCAATACTATGTCAAGAAACTAAGAAGCAATTTGTTTTATTTTTATGTGTGAAATGTCCAAAAAATTTGTTAAGTATTTATTTCACCATAAAGATTAAGCTTCGATCATGAATTTCCAAAATAAGTGATTTTATTCAGTGGTTATGTAGGGCAGTTTGTTTACATTTAGTATTTCACATTTTATTTGGCTTTAGTGAATATAGATTACGATTATAATTAAACCTCTTGAATATGATAAGAGTGAAATTAAACCTTAATTTCTTATAGTTAAATAATCACGGATAAAAGCGCAATATACAGGATAAACTATTCCGAAACTTAAACGTTATTGTTTATTACGTTATTGTTTGTTGGGCTTCGGTAATACACGTACAGTTTTTAATGACATGTTGAATAATTCAGCAAAATGTCCCAAAATCCACAGACTCACAGTATTTCTCTAGAACAAATAATGTAATATTATTAGACATGTCTAAGCAAAATACTACAAACTATAATAATTAAGAAAAAAATGTTCTAAATAGCATTATGTTTATAACACTTTACTCATCAATCATTCACAAATTTAAACATATAATAATTTAAAATTTAGTAAAATATGAAATATTTAAATGATTACACTCACACTTATTACATTTGTGTTATCACATCATTTACGTCCACTTTTACGCAGCGCATTAATATTGCCAACCCTTCAACATTTATATTTCAATGGATTTTGAAAATTATAACCGGAACTCCGCTAATTAACAGATTTAAACATTCGTCACTAACCAACAACGTTCAATTAGATGAATAGTCGTAACGAATTGCATCTACCTCACAGAAATCGAAATAATTTACTAAGTTTTCTGTGGGTTACCTATAAACTTAAATTATTTAAGTAAACACGATCAACGAGACAAGTATCGTATGATTATAGAACCACTTAATTTTTTTATTATTTTAGATATTATTTTTAACATATCAAAAACAATTTATCGATATTATTTGAAGATAACATCCAGCATCCGCAAGCATAGGTGAGATTCAAACTCAGGGCTTGCCATAATCGCTCCTACCCAAGCACGGTAACGACTAAGCTAGCAAGCCATACGATAGGTTGGTTAAAATTATGAACTGCTATCAATTACAAACAAAGTGAGTGTGTGAGCGTGTCTATAGTATAGAAACAACGTGTAGAAGAAGGTCGTAAGTGAAACCGAAGCGTCAATCTATTGCTTTGTGAGATTGCTTAAGGACTTATGAGCGCTACTGTAATCTCCATATAATCGCCTTTGTGATATCCATCTAACATGCACTTCATAGAAATGTCTAAGTGATATTAGTGATTATGTTATCAACACATTTAGTGAAAATCAAATTCAAGATGTTTTCATTACAAGAGTCAGATTGTAAAGTTTTGTATTTAAAAATGTTGAGTCTATGGAAAACCATATTTTTAACCACTTGGGTTGGTTTTAACAAAGAGCAAACCAGACAGATATTGAATTAAGTGCCTGTTCTCTGCCTCCTGTCCTAATTCAGTTTCAGAACTTTAAAAAGGGTTCTTATTTATTAGCTGCTTATTTAATTAAAATTAGGACTGGGGACTCAGATGATCATTTGTCAACACTTTGCAAATTCCTAAAACTACATTAGGTACTCTACTGGGTAAAGATAAAAGTCTCTCGTATGATTATTTTGTGCCCCATCACTTGGGACTCAATCAAATTAATAGGCAGCAAATAATTGAAAGGAATCTTCTAATTCCAAACATATTGATAGATAACTGACGAAATGTGGGTGTACTATAGGTACACCTCTGCCCAACCCTTTGGTGAAAACAAGGCGTTATGGTATGTTATGTTATTATTTGGTAACCATATTATTGAAGTAAAACCTATTGTTGTTTTGGATGGCACCAAGTTACCATAAAAAGACATTCAGTTTGCATAAATATCAATATGTTGTAAAACCATGTATGGTTGTTTGTACAGACGGATATATACCTAATTGATGTGTGGGGCCCCTGTCCACCAATAATTTCAGATGCTAAAGTAATTAAAAAGAGTTTAGAAGGGAATCTAAGAGAGTACTTTGAATCTGGAGATATTTGTTTATATTGAATGGGGGCTTCCGGGATGCCTGGCCCTTACTCAATGAATGTGGCTATAGGACATATGTGCCGTCTTCTTTGCAACACGGTGAATCTCAACTTTTAAACCCCAAGTGCAATAAATCGAAAACAGTAAGGTACAATTTGTAGATGGGTTGTAGAAGTACCAAGTCAACGGTAGATTTAAGCGAGATTTTAAGTTTTTCGCCAAGTTTTTTTGAAAAGAGCGTCAAAAAATGTAATGGTGCACTTTGAAATGGCTGTCGCTTTAATACATGCTCTCCACCTTCCTATCGCAAACCGCCGTGATATTCAGGAAATTCAAAAAAAATAATTAGCATATGCATGTGGAAAATAGATTAAGCATGTGATTAGCAACAATACAGCATGTTACGAAAACCCTGTCCGATCCTGAAGGGTATTATTTGGTATCGTACTGCGTAGGTACACAAATACGTTATCATTTAATGGATACGAGATTATTATTTTTCCCCAATGAATATAAATAATTTAAACAAATTAAAAATAATCATACCAAAGGCAACACTTATCGCTTAGCAAAGTTCACCTACAGTATCGTGTCAAAGAAGCCGCCTGAGCGACGCGGTGCTTTGTCGCGTGCCGCCAAACAAACTTATGACTAAAGAAACCTACGTTATGCCACGCGTAGATATCAGCTGATATTTTATTACAGGCATAGACGTTTAAAGTCTCGTGCACACTGGCGAGACGTCACAGGGCGACACAAAGGCACCGCGTGTCGCGCGACAAGCGGTGCCATTGTACCGCGCTGTGGCGTCGCGCCTGTTTTCGGGAGCCTTTATGACCCTGATTTCTGACCTGATTCTGTTTATCAAGAAACAATTATTTTTGATTGTCAATTATAACCATTATTATTGAGTTATTGTGATGTGCTTTTGGTAATGTATAGACTGTAGGTATCAGTTAATTAAAACATTTACTTGTTGCATTCCTCGGCGATCGTGTTCCACATGTCTACCTCCAACATTAATACACATTCGACACCTTTTATATTACATTTGCACGTACTCTTCGCAGCGAACTTGTGTACGATTTGAGTGAGTGGAAAGCTTCCACAATCCGAGCTCTTACTTAGATTTCTGAATCACACTCACTTATAAAAACGATTTGTTTACTATGACCCCATAAATAAAAATAAACATTTTAAAATACTCCTGATTGGAATACGACATTGTTCGCGATACGATAGTGGCTCCGGGTACGTACGGACATTCGATTGAAAGCTATCTCCACGTAGACTGGCCAAAAATCAAGTAGCGTGCCAGTAGGCAACCAGTCGGCTACATCAAAGGGCCGAGGACTCGTTAAAAGAGGGGCTACAGCGCGCTAATTCGCCTAAAGCAGGTGGGCAGTTGGAGCAAACGTTGCCCAGGGTGCGCCGCGTGAAGGCTTTCAACATGCACCCCAGGTGGATGGTGACCTACAGCAACCACTGTTAACGTCGGACTAAACCTGGATGTTAAGAGGGAGAATAAAATCCAGGCATATTGGTAATAGGATGCATTTCGTATATATATTAATCGACAGCTCTCTAAGTGGAAGAGATGCTATAATACAATATTATTGCCCATGTATTGTTGGCCAGTAGATAGGTTGTGCCGGTTCCAGCTCACTTTTTTCCAGGGGTTTGAACCGACTACTAAGCGGTCCTCAATCCTAAAAAAAAAAAAAAAAAAAAAAAAAAAAAAAAAAAAAAAAAAAAAAAAAAAAAAGGTTTTGGCATGCGCTGAGCACGAATCTGCGGTCCATTTTTGCGTAGGATGCACGGTTCGCGAGATACGTAAATCAATTAGCAATAATCTAATTGACATCCGCCCGGCCCGGCGACCCTCATTAGCGTTTCATTGTTCGCTATTTCTTATCTATTACTCATTCGACAGTTCGTATTACTACTGCTTTAGGGTTCCTTATCAATTACTCATTGTGAGCGGGTTCTGCCTCTATTTTATTTCATACTACACTCACGCCTTCTTCCCATGGGGGTAGGCAGAAACCAGAGAATCCTTACATACTCCTTTTGCCTCGTTTACGTTCATAAATCTGGTCTATTACGAAAATGTGCATTCTGGATCAATAAAACAAGTTCACTGTTTTTGTTACTTTTTTTTATTTTTAACTATAAAATATGAATGGAACATCTCATCCACTAAAATATCATTGTACAGTGTATTCCCTGTAAATATTTTTACAAAACTATGCATTGAACATCCCTGAAACTTATATAGCAAATACATTAAGCAATATTCACCACAAACTGAAGTCAAATCATTCTGAATCCTATCAACATTCCAGTCCCATCTTTTGCAATTTCTTCTTAAAAATTCAAGTTGATAACGCACAGGTGCCCGTCCATACGAATCAAAATATTGCCCAACGCCATTTGTGTCAATATGTAAAGCTACCCAGTGTGAGCCTGGTTTATAATCCGTATCCAAATTGCATATTATATACGTTGGCACGTGGGTGTACATGGGTAGCCTATTAGCAGCATAAACATTACTTTCTAGATTAGGATGAATCCTTTTCAGATGTTGTTGTACATCTAGTGTATCCATGATATTATTGTTATTAGTAGATTATTACAGTACCAATCTAAACAATGGTTAACATAGGAATGTTCAATTATAGTGATTTGTAAATATTAAATAGCATTCTTTTCTATCTACTGTACCCATGGATAGGAGTGCATTTGTGCAACGCACCGCGAAGGAATGTGAGATAACTTTGTAGGATCGCACATTAGGAACTGTGTTGACTCATTAAGTTACTATCAGTTGCGTTGTAAGCACTTAAGAATTTGCTTTAGATTAGAAATTACTTAGTGGTGCTATATAAGAGCAACCCACTCAGTCAGACCATAGTCAACTAGTTTGGCAACAGTGGATAGTGACAGTACTACGTTTTGTGTTACTTCAACGCATCAACGGTAATGGAGGTAAGTGTTTATTCTATTGACAATTACTTTTCTTTATTTTTGTCTTTTTGCATTTACATGAATTTTTCCTTGCGTGTGTGAACAAATTGATAATAACATGTTATCTGTGTTGTTGCAGAAATCATTTAGCTTCGTAGACAATGATGAGAATACATATAAACAATATTACTACTCACCACTCTCCCCTCAACACGAAGAAGAGAGTGGTGACATCGTCATTAATAACACAAGTGGTGGCAAAAAAAGGACATCGCAGACGATTGATCAGTTTTTTGAAGTTCCACCAAAAATAAAGAAGAAGAAACTGGTATCATCAACCGTGGCACGAGCCGCTAGAGATGGTGTATCATACATTTCGAATAATTCTGACGACGGAGACCAAGCGACGCATCTCATAAAAATTGAAATGTATGATATGAAGAAGCTATGCAAGATTCCAACTAATGACCATTGGAAACATGCCACCACAAGGATTAAATATTATGTAAAGAATAGTGAAGATAACATCTACGAGAACACAAACAGCCTCGTATTCAAAATTACAAAGACAATAGCAGAAAGTGAAAACGTAAAAAAATACTTTTTTAACAATCAGAGTCATTAGCTAATCATTAGTGAATGTGAAGTTTATTCTGTTTAAATGACTTGTGTACTATTCCTTTGCTAGACAGTGAAATGTTCAATTATAGTGATTTGTTAATATTAAATAACATTCATTTGTATAAATTGTATCCATGATTTGTGTGAACCTGTGTGTGTTTATTTTGTGTGGTAAATAAAAATAAGTTTCTTTATAATACGTTTTTTATTTACTCAAATTACAACAATTTTACTTAAACCTACTTACATTATAACCTTAACTACTATAGTCTACAGTAACATTCCTGTTTTTATCTATTTCAATAATGTTATCAAACTCAGCATAAACTATACAGTTAATTGTTTGTATAAGTGATGATTCAAAACGAACTTCTAATCTTACACTACCATGCTTTATGAGATTCCAATGAGCTGATGAGTTGGCTGATAAATCAGGAGTTAAATCAAATGCTAATAGGCAGTAACCTTTGGCATACTGTTCACGAGAGATAGCATTCCCTTCATTAAGAAAGTGTATACCAGTTCCCGAGAACAGAGTATGATATGCTGATGTAAATATACTATTATTAAAAGATGGTTGCAAGGCTTTTGAAGGTATTTGTTGACCATCAATATATAAGCTGAAAGAATTAATACCATAGTTTTCAAAATTAAATGGATTTTTAGTAAGGCAGCCATTAAATGCAGCATTGCTCACAAACCCAATTATACATCTTTTGGGTACCTGCCCTAAGAATATATTATCAAGAGTTTTTCCTTGAACACCGGATGGAATAGTTAAAACTTTAACTTCAGCTCGAGTAATAGGATATTTAGCAGTAGTAGAAGCTAACACTTTCTGATGTGCAAGTAATACACTTGGGTTAATTCGTGCCCTTCGAACAATAAGAGTTGCATCTGTAATGCAAACTTTAAACTTTACATCTGGTGACCCAGAAATTAAATTAAAAGTCTCTCTTGAACGAACTAATTTTACACTCATTTCAACACCGTTAATTAAAAATTTTTCTTGATTGAAAATGTCACCATGAAGATGTCCAATCATTTCTATTTCCTTACTTTCATAAGCTAATTCCTGTCTTTTAACAAATCCTATGTTTTTGTCATCTGTAGAATTCATTTTTCCTGCTGTATCCTCATACCACAGACTACAAGTTAGATGAGATTGTTTAGCAGCAGGAGCATAGTTTAATAGAGTTTCTATGTATGCTCGGTAGGCATACGTATTATTTGGTGGTGATACAAGTTTTTGGTTTAAATAAACATCAAGTTGACTAAAAAGTGAATGCATCCAATTATTTACAGGTGCTACAGCGGTAGACGATAACAAGTTTGTTGAATCTTGATTTAATACTTTTGCCTTAATGTGTAGTAATGTATGAGACAAATCCATATAGTCATCGCCTGTACCAGGAACTTGAAACTCGATAGGTCCATCATCAGCAAGAGATGATATTGGTTTATAATGAATCCACAATCCATTTTCAATGCTTGTTTGTGTAGATGGTAGTGCAAACAAATCCAATTCTGACTTAACGCACTCACAAGAATGATTATGAAGAAAAGACATATTTAATTTGAAAATATATCTTTGATATTTTTTGGTTTTAGGCCAATTTTTTTTGCAGCTTTCACTTTAGCAGTTAATGGTGGAATGAATGATGCTAGTCGTTTTCTTTTTGTTATATACCCAGATCCTGACATGTTAATACGATCAATTTTGTCATCAGCCTTTCGTTTCAAGTTCGTACTAACTTGCTTTAGACGATCTTTTATTGAGTCTTCCATAGGACGCGCTTGAACCATATCCGATAAAAGACCTACTCCAGCGTTTAATGCTTCTTTACCAATCGCTCGAGCGCCACTTGAAAGTAAAGGTAAAACTGATCTAAATAACCCCCCTAAGAAGCTCCCAATGCCATGACCACGTTGATATGCTGAACCCTTATAAATTACTCCAATTCCTGACCCAGCTTGATGTGTATAATAATTTTCATATGGACATTTATGATGATCACGATGAGAATACATTATTATAATTTTCGGAAATGTAGTTTTATACACACTGTTCCAAACTGGAATGGGATTTTTTGCCCCGTACTCGATCTTATATCTATTTCTAGCGTATCAAACTCTCTTCGCATAACAGGTAAGTAGTGAGGTGGAGAGAAAACGTGCATTTTATTTGCACCATAAATGTATTTTGAAGGATCTAATGGAATTATTCTTAGTAAAGGAGTCATAACATCACCTACAATCTGAGGATCGATTATGTCACAATATACAAATAGTTGAGATGGTAACCCTAAATGTAAATTAGCAGGACACTTTCCAAAATTTCTTTCTAGGAGATTTTTATTTGGTTCAAAACCTAGCTGCAAACTTAATTTGGGTGATAATGTCACCGATGTTATATTTTTATCCAAAACAGAAACAGACACAAATTTTGTTATTTCATCATAACGGAATTTTAAATTCTCTCTAATACCACTTAACGCTTTTAAAATATGGTCTATGTCATCATAGTTGGTGGCTGGAATATGTTTTTTGTAGAACACTGTTGATGCTTTATCTTCATTGGGCATTACCATACTTTTTGTAATGTAAATAACATTTTCATGATCTTGAACAGTAAACATGGTACATGGATATTGAAACTCGACAACTCCAACCGACCATTCACCTTCTAATTTGATAGATTTTGGTAATTTTGTTGAAAAATTTGTAGTCTTGTTATCAGGAAAGTATTCCATTGAACTATTGCTGAGCAAAGTTAAATAAAAACTTTCTTTGTTCATATTTCTTTTAAATTAGAAGCTAAAATCCAACTGTTAAATTTGTCTGGATAACCTTTCCACTTCACTAATACTTCTTTTCTGTTACCCGAATAACGAGAACCAATTATTTTATTTATTTTATATTGTGAGGTGGGGTTGTAAGTTACCTTCTGTAATTCTCTTTCATAAAAAGTACCAACTATTGGTTCATTTTGTAAATCTGTTATTGTATATACAACCCATGGAGATCTATCAATTACTGAAGAAATAATAAATATTTCATCACTCCAATTTGATTCATATCCTTTTTGGAAAACATGTTTATATTTAGTTATACGAACATAATCACCCACATTGAAATTTGGTTTTGGATTTTCTGAACAAAGTTTGTTTGATCCTCTATCATAAAGATTAGTCCAAACAGTCATAATATTGTTGGAATTTACATCACATGGACACATCTTAATACTAGAGTGAATGCTGTGATTATATGAGTATATTAAATCTTGTAAAACATCTATGTACCTATATGTATTATTATGAGTGAAATAACGCCACATTTTCATTTTTAGAGTTCTTTGAAATCGTTCAACAATACTAGCCTTAATATCGGGATTGTTAGTAGTATAGTAATTAATCCTTTTGGATTTGAAGTATTTTTGTACATCTTTTGAAACAAATTCTGTACCTTTATCAGATTGTATGTGAGTAGGTGTTGCATTACTTTCAGTAAATATGCTTTCAAAACATTCTTTAGTTGTTTCTGAGTTTTTCTTTTTCATTGATCTTGCAAAAGCATATTTACTAAATACATCAATAACACAAAGTATGTAGTTGAAACCATCATTATATTGAGAATAAGTACGCATATCACTTAAATCAGCTTGCCACAGTTCATTAATATTTGATAGAATGTACCTATTACGCGGGAATTTTCTTCGAATGGGTTTATGTAATGTGTATGTTTCTTGTGATTGTAACCATTCCTTTACTTGTTTTTTATCCATTTTACCTTTCATGGCTTTTGATAATTTATCAATACTACTAAAACCAACAGGATTAGATGGATCATAATAAATTCTATTAATTTCTTCTAGTACGGAGTCCATTTTTCCCAATCAATCTTTTTACGTATTTTCTGTATAGATCTTTTATCTCCACTGCTCGGTGTAGAAAACTCTTGATCTCCATTATCGGAGGTTTTGTTCAGGTCTTTTGTTTGAAGCTGATTGATAAACTCACATCTCTTTGGGTTTCCAATATAAGTAAGTGGCACTTTAATATCTTTTAATGCTTGAGCAAATCTATCCCACCCTATCGGTTCACTTCTTTTTAGTGGTCTTAGTGAATCATTTATTAAATCAACAATATTACTTCCAGGAATTTTTTCGTTATCAATAGTTACTGTACCTTCATCATCCCAATGTATTTTACTTTTACTGGTTCCAACTAAGTTTAATAATAACTCACCCTTTTTATTATAAGTTTTTGGTATTAAGCTGAGTATTTGAGCTGATGTGTAAAGTGGTTTTGTGTTATTTTCTTCTTTTTTAACGGATTCATTCTCTCTCTTTAAAGATTCAACATCAACTATACTTTTTAGATCTCTATCTTTATTTTTATATCCAATCTTAGACTCATTTGAACCATCATTCGATGTATCAGTATAAATTGGTAGTCTGAGTGGTTGACGATCCTCTTCAGTAAAGTGAAGGTATCTTTGAAGTGTTTGTAAATATAACATCCACTTCTTACGATCTTCTGTCTCACTATTCATAATATTTTGCATTTCAACATCTAATCGAGACAAATTACTATTTACCTTATTTTCTTGTTTTAATTTTTCAATCATCCCAGGTTCAATAAGTATCATTTTCTTTGCATTTTCCATGTTAACTGGCTAGTCCACTTACTAAGCCACTCAATATTGCACCTAATATTATTGGTAAGAAAGCTCCCCCTTTTTGTACAATTATGTTTTTTCTTAGTTTATGTGTACATTTATGTACCAGTTTACGGAGTATATTTTTGTGTTTATTCAATTTTTGTTTGTCTTGATCTTTAAGAGCTACTTTTCCTTGTAAAACGTTATGAATACATTCACAGATGCAGTTTATTTCTTCTTCATCACATGTTTTAAGTAATGCTCTTTGATATTTTGGTTTAAGTGAATGCAAAGCACTTAGCAAATCTTTATGCGTTGTGAGTCGGCGATGCATCATTTAGAAATGATTTGAATTGTTTGATTCTTGGCGTATTTAAACTCTTTTGTGGGGACGTAGACTGTGCAATAACCATTAAATGGGAAGACATTTGTCTTGATACGACAAAAATCATTAGTATTCTGTTTTAAATCTACCATTAAATATCCATGTGCTTCTAAAGTTGCGTCCTTGTAAGCATCTTCAATAAATTTAGGGTTATCTGGCGACACTTGTCGTGCTAAATATCTTATTTGTGTTTTATCTCGAGGATTTTTAAAATATATTATGTAACTTGAGTTTAAAGAAATGTCTCTTTGACCTTTACCTTGATGAAATAAATTTTGTGTTATATAAAATACACTAAGATTCCTGTGATGACTACCTTTTGTAAATATATCTACAATTCTTCCATCAGACTCTCTCATTAAGTCATCAATTATAACAAGATGTGGGTTTTCACCATCAAACATATTAAGATTTGGAATTCCTTGATGATAGTTAACATTTGGTAAATTATATAAAGGTTGCATTTCATCAAAGCACCATGTGATCTGATTAAAATCACTATTACATATTTCTTTAACTGATTTTATGAACTTTGTAACAAAATTTGACTTTCCACATCCACTTGGTCCTGCCACAATTGCAGTAAACGGATGAATAAAATGAAACATTGCACACGTCTAGAGTTTAAAGGGATGAAATCAAAGTAAAGTGGTTGTAGTAAACATTTAATATATATTGTAAAAACAATGTAAAAGAGGTAATAGATGAAAAAACAGCAATGACATGTACATTACAGTAAAGTCCAAAACTTTATTTAAAACTAAATACAAATGTATGTACACAGATAAAACATTTATTAACTAACATTAATTACAATTAAACAATAAGTAAAGTAAGTTAGTTACCTACTTATATATAAAAATCATATGCTTAACAATTAACAATAATAAGTAAATGTTTAAACACATTTTATTATTATTTTACAATTAATACAAATTTTCTATACACAGATATAAAAGTAATATGGATCATTTACGTTAACAATATTATTTCAAAGATCCTGTACCATCACTTAACGTAGTTTATAATGACCCCAAGCTAATGTTTCAATATTATTATCTAAAATATGTCTTTTTGTGTCATTGTATGATAAACAAGTCTTATTTATTTTTTGTGTAAAAATTGTGTGTTTAATCGATTTAAATCTAAGCATGCTACAATATTGCACTTTTTTATTAAATAGAGATGACTTATAACTATTCATTGTCATCTTTTTAGTGATACATTTATTTACCCCCTTTGCCTTGGCTATAATCCTATTCTCTACATCAAAAGCGTACATTTTAGATCGTAAACCTACAAATTCTTTTATAATTTTACCATTATTTTCATCTTTAAAAAAACCTAATTTCTTTTTATTTAATTTTGGATATTGAAAAACGTTATTTGTATCATAATCTGAGGTATCAAAGTATAAGGAAAGGTCAGGTTTTATATCAGTGTAAAAATCGTCTGTAAATATATGATATATTAAACTATCCGTATCTGTATACAATAAATTGATTTTACTAAACTTTTTAATCATATAGTTATAATGAAAATTATACATTAGCGTTTTTGAAATATCTAAAATACAAAACCCTAAGTAAATTGGTTTGTTATATATTAACTTGGTTTTTCGCAATTGAACGGCAACTAGGTTTTCCGAAAATATTGAAATACTATGAAATTGTGGTTTAGCGATTAGATCCTGAGCACCTAAAGCTTTACCCTGGTTCTCCCAGTGTGTAACTAATTTTACATTAACCCTTTTTTCAATATTCTCCATAGTCTTACCGAAGACTGAATTATTCATTAATTTATAAAAATCTTTTTCAAAATCTGACTTTGCTAATGTTCTAAATTTTGTATTTAGATCTATGTACGTTTTTAACCAAGGACGCTGTTTAAATCTCAAAATTCTATGAATTTTTGTTAATTTTACACCCATTTCTATGCATTGTTTTAAATTTCTATAATGAATTACATATTTAACTTTATTATTTAAATTTGGGACTAGTTTATTCTCATTAGTATTGCCTACACAAATGTTTTCTGGACATAAGGGAAAGTCCGAATGTAAATCATGAAGTTCATCAGGATATTCCAAATCAACTTCTAAAATGAATCCGAAGTCCGATGTATCAGACACATTGAAATCTGTATTGGGATTAACCCATTCAAATCCACCAGTAGGAAGGCATTGGGACATAGCCCAACCATATAAGTTGTTGGCATCAAAATATGTGATAAATGAATTTGGTTTCTCTCTATCATAATCACCCATGTATTTGTTATTTGCTCTGGCATAACGATTACTACATTGAGATACACCACCTCTGATACCTGAACGGATAAATGCAATTTTCTCATAATCTGTTAATAACTCTAATTCTATTTGTGTATATTTTAGCATTGCATCCCAGCTTAAACCTGGAGCTGTATAATAATGGGCAGGGTCTAAATCATAAGTATTAATACATAGCTTTCTAAAGTTTTCAAAGACATCAGTCAAAAGTAAAACGTCTGTTTTCAAATACAAGTTTGAGTAATCTAGCATATTACAACAACCAAAATGTTGCCAAACATCTTTAGCGTGAATGTAATCATCGTTTGAAATATGAGAATCTGTGAGCGAGCTATAAAAATTCTTTTGATCAGGGAGTGATGTTAAGTTTAAACTATCAAAGTTAGTCATAAATTCGTATGGGTAAACTCCTTTCCGTTTTAAACGAATGAAATCTTCATCATCAGGGAAATTTCTATGTAATTCTTGAAATTGATCATTACTAAGATTTTTGGCTAGTTGGTCTAAACTACATGATAAAAACTTTAATGAATCTACGAATCTCAACTTAACTTCATAGTTATATATTTTTACCGTTTTGGAAAATGATATATATTTTTCTCTATTTTGGGGAATAACTTCGACTTCACCATCACAAAAGTTTAATGCATGAACGATAAAATGGGCATCATAGTGACTAAGGTTGTGTAAAAATATTGGTATATGACGTGGATTTCTGAACTTCGAGCTACATGATTCATGAGCAACACCTTTAAAACTGCCAGTGTACCAATCAAAGTCATAAAAAGGTTCTGTTAAGGTAGTTTCACATATATGACAGATTGTTGTGTTTGAAATTTGGTGTTTGTTTTCATTTGTTAGCGGGGCTGGACATTTTTGAAATCTATTTTTTCTACTTATTTCTTTTAAATTGTTAAATAAACTATCCATAAAAACTTGTGCACAGTTGGGCCCACTATATGATACATATTTTGATAATTTATCGTCAAATGAACATTTTATATAATAACCAAAACTATACACTTCATGTTTCTGAACATTATGTGTAAATGGTTTGGATGGATCGTTAGAACATGATTCTATTGGTTTTAAAAATGCTTCAAAATCAGCATAAACTACGAATGGTATCTTTAACTTTTTTTCATAACTTTCAAATTTAATTTTATCATTTGAAATAGATTGACCAAACCAATTCTTTTTTAAAGTTTCACTGTTTGGTAATTCTGTACAAATGTGAGCACAATCGTATCGTTCATGGTTATTTAACCTTTCTTGAGATGGAAAATGAAGTAGACATGCATCGCAAATATACATGGCGTGACATTTTTTTGAAATCTGTTTACTAACTAACCGCGATAAATTTTTTATGTAACAATAATGATTATTCGTACCGTTAGATAAAAATAATAAATTGATATGTCTAGATTTACGACATTTTGTCAAAAATAATGGGCCTACTATAGAATTACATTGTTTTTCTTTATTATATTCTAATCCAAATACATTTATACTAATATCATTTAATTTCTCTACTTCTGCTATGTTACAAATTTTAACTGGAAAGGAAATTCCATCAAATTTTAGTTTATTTTCATGTATAGCGTATGATGATACCCGATCAGCGTTTTTGTTTACGGGATATAACGCTGAGAGTAACGCCCATTTAAAACAAAAATAATCTTTGTTTTTTACATTTACAACAGCATTTTTAAGTTTTATATCACGGGGAAGATCTATGTATGAAGTACCGCGTAGGGGGTTAAATTTATTGATGTTCATGTCTATAGATTTTATATTTTTTAGACTCCACCCACTATCTTTTTTTTCAAATACACTAATTTTACTAGTTATTGTATCATGTAAAGATGAAAAGAAAATATTTAAGTCATCTCCTTGACAAATAATATAATTAAATGTTTGAAAATCAAATGTATCATTAATATCTTTAGTTTGTTGAACAAAATCAGCATGCAGTATGAAATTTACTTTAAAAATTGTATGTTGTTGAATACACCCTTGTATTAAAAATAAAATATCATCTTTAATTGTATTTAAAAATACTTCAGGAGTTTCAAAATATAACGGTGTTGAATGATCTACTCTACTTTTGATTTTATAAGTTAAAATTCTGTTTCCAAAAGCAGATTCAACAACACTAACATTTGATAAAGAATTATGTGCATTTAAAAGGTTATTTTTGTGAACATTACTTCTAAAATGATTAGCTAAATACCTTTTCTTAATAAATATGTGACATGTGGGACATTCCACTTGATCCTCGTTACTGCCACTGATCCCTGCAGAAGTCGACGCTTCTTCCACAATTCTTGCTTTTTTGATGATATTGGGTTCTTCGTTGCTCGTTCGCTTCATTCCATTTCCAAGTTGTAGTGGTTGACTGTTAAAATAATTAATTTTATTAAAACACAATATAAAATAATGTATAAATTATGATTGGAACTTATGTTTATTATACTTACTTAAACTGTGTTTCAAACACTGCACAGAGATTGTACAACTCATCATCATATGATGAATCAAACAGTTCACATGTTTCCATTTCATCACAAACATTATACAGTTCCTGATCAAATTCGCAGTTAAATAGTTCCATGTTCTCTTCCATGGGTGAGGAAAAGAAAGCACTGATGCACACTTCACTAACGTTTTCCATATATTCTATATAGCAAAGAAGAAATAGGTAGCAGAGTAAGTAACAGTTAAATGATGGTAGACCAACTGATATCCGATTTCAAACAATGTTCAGTTTTTATAGTCTAGCAAAGGAATAGTACACAAGTCATTTAAACAGAATAAACTTCACATTCACTAATGATTAGCTAATGACTCTGATTGTTAAAAAAGTATTTTTTTACGTTTTCACTTTCTGCTATTGTCTTTGTAATTTTGAATACGAGGCTGTTTGTGTTCTCGTAGATGTTATCTTCACTATTCTTTACATAATATTTAATCCTTGTGGTGGCATGTTTCCAATGGTCATTAGTTGGAATCTTGCATAGCTTCTTCATATCATACATTTCAATTTTTATGAGATGCGTCGCTTGGTCTCCGTCGTCAGAATTATTCGAAATGTATGATACACCATCTCTAGCGGCTCGTGCCACGGTTGATGATACCAGTTTCTTCTTCTTTATTTTTGGTGCAACTTCAAAAAACTGATCAATCGTCTGCGATGTCCTTTTTTTGCCACCACTTGTGTTATTAATGACGATGTCACCACTCTCTTCTTCGTGTTGAGGGGAGAGTGGTGAGTAGTAATATTGTTTATATGTATTCTCATCATTGTCTACGAAGCTAAATGATTTCTGCAACAACACAGATAACATGTTATTATCAATTTGTTCACACACGCAAGGAAAAATTCATGTAAATGCAAAAAGACAAAAATAAAGAAAAGTAATTGTCAATAGAATAAACACTTACCTCCATTACCGTTGATGCGTTGAAGTAACACAAAACGTAGTACTGTCACTATCCACTGTTGCCAAACTAGTTGACTATGGTCTGACTGAGTGGGTTGCTCTTATATAGCACCACTAAGTAATTTCTAATCTAAAGCAAATTCTTAAGTGCTTACAACGCAACTGATAGTAACTTAATGAGTCAACACAGTTCCTAATGTGCGATCCTACAAAGTTATCTCACATTCCTTCGCGGTGCGTTGCACAAATGCACTCCTATCCATGGGTACAGTAGATAGAAAAGAATGCTATTTAATATTTACAAATCACTATAATTGAACATTCCTATGTTAACCATTGTTTAGATTGGTACTGTAATAATCTACTAATAACAATAATATCATGGATACACTAGATGTACAACAACATCTGAAAAGGATTCATCCTAATCTAGAAAGTAATGTTTATGCTGCTAATAGGCTACCCATGTACACCCACGTGCCAACGTATATAATATGCAATTTGGATACGGATTATAAACCAGGCTCACACTGGGTAGCTTTACATATTGACACAAATGGCGTTGGGCAATATTTTGATTCGTATGGACGGGCACCTGTGCGTTATCAACTTGAATTTTTAAGAAGAAATTGCAAAAGATGGGACTGGAATGTTGATAGGATTCAGAATGATTTGACTTCAGTTTGTGGTGAATATTGCTTAATGTATTTGCTATATAAGTTTCAGGGATGTTCAATGCATAGTTTTGTAAAAATATTTACAGGGAATACACTGTACAATGATATTTTAGTGGATGAGATGTTCCATTCATATTTTATAGTTAAAAATAAAAAAAAGTAACAAAAACAGTGAACTTGTTTTATTGATCCAGAATGCACATTTTCGTAATAGACCAGATTTATGAACGTAAACGAGGCAAAAGGAGTATGTAAGGATTCTCTGGTTTCTGCCTACCCCCATGGGAAGAAGGCGTGAGTGTAGTATGAAATAAAATAGAGGCAGAACCCGCTCACAATGAGTAATTGATAAGGAACCCTAAAGCAGTAGTAATACGAACTGTCGAATGAGTAATAGATAAGAAATAGCGAACAATGAAACGCTAATGAGGGTCGCCGGGCCGGGCGGATGTCAATTAGATTATTGCTAATTGATTTACGTATCTCGCGAACCGTGCATCCTACGCAAAAATGGACCGCAGATTCGTGCTCAGCGCATGCCAAAACCTTTTTTTTTTTTTTTTTTTTTTTTTTTTTTTTTTTTTTTTTTTTTTTTAGGATTGAGGACCGCTTAGTAGTCGGTTCAAACCCCTGGAAAAAAGTGAGCTGGAACCGGCACAACCTATCTACTTTGGCCGATGAACGGTTGGTTGCTGTGCCCACACCGTTAGCATAATGGTATCTTGGTTGCGCACTGCACCAAGGTAGTCAATTACGCAATTTCTAGATACTTATGTTTATATTTTGATAATGTTATGATATAGTTATGTGATAATCCTACTGAAGTTGATTAATAAAAACATATATCACAATTACGTGTTTTTCTTTATCTTGGTAAATTATTGCAATCTCATATTACTGATAAATAATAAGTAAGAGAGTCTTGACTAATAAAAATAGTTTTCTGCTGAGGTTTTCGGTAAGATAATTCTGAAGTCACCCCTTAAGAGCTCTTTACGTACCTAAAACCTCATCGAGATAGGCAGCACGCGCTGCCGCACAGCGCATATGCGTTCCAGATTTAGGTACGTAGGCAACAGGGTTGGAAACAATCATGATTTATAAAAAAAAAACTAATAAAGCACTAAGTAATTTAATAATATTTTTGCGCAAAAGGGAACGTGCCCTCAAGGGATTACACCGGACACACCGCGGGGATTTCCCTTTTGTCTGACATGTGAATTCAAACAGAATTCACACTGACAGATGAAGAAGAATCAAGTGCGTTGGAGAAAGCACGAAATCACTATGATGGTTAAGTTTTGCTAATATTGATAGTAGAGCTTAACTCAAAATCAAAACCATTCAGAAGTGTGATGTTCGCAGAAGAAATAGTAAAAAATGTGAATAAAATATGTTTAACGAAGAGGAACAGTCAAATTTTTTTCCAGTGGTGAAGCAATTGTTTGGGGCGATAGCTTCTTCAGCTGCTGTGGAAAGAGACCTTTGGAATTGTTCAGAGCAAAATAGCAAATTAAGAAACCGACTGGGAATTGAAAAACTAGTTTTTTAAATGAAATAATTTTGATTTCTCAGATTTAAACGACCCTAGTTTGTAACTTAATTAGGTATAATTTCTAAATCTTTATTTGGTTTTTATTGAAAAAAACATTTAATTTAAATCATGATTTAAATCAAAATGATTTATTCATGCCAACCCTGGTAGGCAACAAAGCCACAAAAATATCATTTATTATTTAAATAACTGAAATCATAAAAATAACCTTAAATGTAAACATTGTCTGATTTTGAAAATTGGTCTCGTGAAACTTTCCTAAATGCTCTAATTTGTGGCCAAATTCCAGCCCTGTAACGCCAGGCCCAAATTTCTATGGAGTTTGGGTTTCTCCTTTAAATACGAATTAATTAAAACTGTACAGTTTACGAAGATGTGACTGATAGACGCTAGGCGGAAAGACAGACAGAAGGAAAAATAGTTGGGGTTCCTCTAGTTACACTAGAATCCAAAAACCGGATTGTGACAGATGACATTTGAATCAAACGGCTGATTTAACTAGGTTATACGGATATGCTATGTTATATAGATTTATCCGATTACGAACAATCCCATGTGTTGTTACTTAAACAAGGTGTTAGGTTAAACGAGGGACAAGTATGAACAACTATTAAAATGGGACCAGTTATGAAATATTAAAACAACTCTGTTCCCTACATTTTGTCGAGTTATGCGAGCATAAACGTATGGCAGCTGTTTTTTTTTTCTGAAAGATGAACATCAACTAACGGCCAAACCCAATAACGTATCTATCACCAATTTTGGCGAACTGGAGATAGAAAAACCTATCAATCACCGGTTTAAACATCCCACTAAAGCCAATGTATGCGGCCTAATAACATTTTGACAGCTAATTTGTTTGACAGGGACAGATAGAATTGTACCATATCATCAGTAGTAGCAGTAGATACATATTATCAACAGTAACGATCTGGCTTAGGTCTTCATGTCCCCATTTTAACCCAACAAACTGTATATTAGTTATATTACTAGACATAGAGATAGCAGATCCAGCAGGAAGCGAGTCAGTTGCGGTCACCGCATATCTAATACGGAATACGTACGAAATGCTGCCATGTGGTATCAATTCTCGCAATACATTGCGTGCACGCGATACACAATAGATACCTACCAATGTTATACACATTTGGGAGATCATAACGTACTACAATTTGTTTTCTAAAACATTGCAAATCGCCTTAAAAAAATTATTGCTATTCGTGCTAATGACCCAAAGTAATCATATGTCGTCCGTAACATCGGCCGAGATTTTGTGCCTAGGGAGTAGACCTCCAAGTCTCGTCTGCTCCACCGGCCATCGGTCCTTCGATAAACATGGCCAGTTCACTACCACTTCCGTGAAATACTTACTCTGCAAGCTATGTCGGTTACTCCGGTTCTTTTCCGGATAACTTCATTTCTAATTTAATCCTTCAAAGTAACTTCGAGCACAGTCCGCTCCATAGCGCTATGGTAGCCTTTAATTTGTGGACCAGACCTACAGTTAGTGTCCACTAAAATTAATAAATATGACCGCTCGCCATTCCAGAGCAATGCGCATCGCCTCAGACGCAAGCGATCGGAACGAGTCTCCGTTCAACAAATAATTCACTCAAATTTTAACAACCATCTATTAGGCAGACACCGAAAGATAGAGTGTAACAGAAGCTAGTAGATTATAAATTGATCGCAAAAAGAATGCTGGCTAGTTGGTTTAGCTGGCTGGCTAGTTGTTTAAAGCTTAGCTGGCTAGTTGGTTTAGCTGGCTGGTTAGTTGTTTAAAGCTTAGCTGGCTAGTTGGTTTAGCTGGCTGGCTAGTTGTTTAAAGCTTAGCTGGCTAGTTGGTTTAGCTGGCTGGCTAGTTGTTTAAAGCTTAGTTGGCTAGTTGGTTTAGCTGGCTGGCTAGTTGTTTTAGCTGGCTGGCTAGTTGGTTAAAGCTTGCGACTTAGTGACTTAAGCATAACTGGCGAAATGTGGGTGTATTAGGTACACCTCTGCCTTGTTATGTATGTATGTGATTGCGCACTGGTTATAAAAAACAAACTGCGCAAACTGTAACCACGAATTCGGCACATGATTCTGGAAACCCTAACGGAAAGTTTGCGTCGGTTATTAAAAAAGAAACAGCTGTTTCATATAAAAATGCAATACCTAAGCGGTCAAATTGTACTGGAAAGCAATATTTTTAGCGGGCGTGATGTTATGTTATGTGGTATGTAATTCTGTAAATAGGTAAATATGTACTTGTAACGGTCGTGAATCACATTAAGTTACAATTTCACGAGCTACCCTGGCACTTCCCGCTTAAGCAATGTTCAATCAAATCCACGTCAAGCCGTCCCTTTTTGAAAGTATTCTTAAGGATACGTAGTCGTAAAATTCAATGCTATAGCCGTGTACTATTTTAAAACTTGAGGGGTCCCCCACAGTGACGCTGTCTGTACCTACCTAATTGGTTGAAAAACCGTTACCATTCTAAAAAAAATATATTTAATTATTGTTGTTCATTCCTTATTACGACCTTCATCCATCATCGACCAATCGACCGCCTTAAGGCTCGTATAACAAGGCGCAACGCGATAGCACGACACAAAGGCACCGCTCGTCGCGCGACTCGCGGTGCCTTTGTGTCGCGCTGTTGCGTTGCCCCTGTTTGCGGGAGCTTTTAATTTACCATTGGTAGGACCTAGTAAGTGCCGACTTCACCAATGAAACGGAACGCGATCAACACATAACCTACGTTTATAAGTTGTCAGTGTCATATTTTTTTGGAATATTGACTGATAGCTCTTGAACGCGTTTTAGATGTGCTGATCGCGTTCAAATTCATTGGTGAAATCAGTTCTTTAATTCTGTTGCATAGCAACTTAGATTATTCATTTACCTACTGTTATTATTATCATAAATACATACCTACATAGTGCGTTATTTACTTTAAGAAATTGCTCTTACAAAAATATTTTTCAACTTTAGTAAGTTTGTAAGTACTTAACATGTTTAATATACTTAGGTACCTAGATCAAATGCGATTCAGTGTAGTACTATTCCATCAGATCAGGAAATTGTGCAATACGTTTTCCATTAAATTACGTAGCAGCTTACATGCGGGCAATCCCGGAAGTCTGACACAATCAACCTCTCGGATTCAATAGCAAAATTTTGAATCCCAATGTTATATCCCGGCTGACCCCCTGTACACCCAGGAAATGAGCAAATAAAAACTATGTATATTTAAATAACCCAATAGCTTACTCAAATCTTCTGAACCTCGGCTGTTTGCATAAATAACCCTAAAGCTTACGAAATCTGGTTAACATCTCTTATCTTCGAACCTGGATCTTGGATGAAATTTATGCGTATCTGACCTTGTTATTTAACGTGAAATAACAAGATCAGAAACGCATAAATTTTATCCAAAACCCAATTAACCCTCAACATTGCAAGAGCTCGGCCGTTACAGTGCGGTGTTAACAGCGTGTCATCAGTTGCGCCCAATCCGAACCCCTTTGAATGGTCCCAGCCAGACGTTGTTTGTTGCTAATCATAGACGGGACAAAAAACGCAGTCGGGTTGTGGCCCTTCTTTCACGGTCCCTCGTTGCGCGTCGTCGCCGCTCGCTTCCGAGCAGCGCCGCGCGGCCGCACGAGTGTGGCCCGAACACTCCGAACAGCAGTTACAGACAGCAGTTAACCGAGCGCCGCCACCCGGGTCGCCTGTGTCGCTTCGGTACATGTGCATTACAAAAACTTGCTCCATCGCAAGTTTTAATATATAAGTGCATAAAAACCGACCGATATCCCATGTATTTTTGGACAGTGCTTATACAAGCCGTGTAACGGCACGATTGCGTGCATCCTGGCCACGCAAATGCGGGTTTTGTACATCAGTGGGTGGAAAAATAAACAGAACACTCCGGTAAGTTTATTAATGTTTAAAATGGCTTATCTTTACTTTCTATCTCATGAGAAAGAATGCATCCGGGAGGCTGGGTCCTTATTTTGCAAGAAAGTGTAAATCCAACTCCCAAGTTCCAAAGGAGTTAAATTCGAAGGTTCTGTTCGTGACATTTTAAATCTTGACGTATGTTTAATTTAGACCATAACGAAAGTGAAAACGTATCTTTTTTATCAATCAACTGACTCATTTCTCGACCGATGTGTACCTACTTACTGTTCATTAAAACGGTAATAATGATGTACATGTTCACATGCGGACTCGTGTCTGCAGCTTATCGTCATAACATCATTCATACTTCCGTGCAACACTGGTTGATATACCTAAAACATTAAATTACCAAAATTGTGTAGGTATATTATGATAATAAGTGGTTAAACTTTTTGCCACCAATAAGTCCAAATAGGTTTTTCCAATATGCAGTAAACTTTTGCAATTTTAGTTGTGAATAGGTACTTACAGTAAAAACGAATCGAGACGATTGAACTTACAAAACAGACATAGGTTAAATTAAGAAACAAGTCTTTGAAAAGGTCACAAAGATGACAAAAAAGTAGCGGCATCGATTCAACTAGCAATCTGGTTTGATTACACAACGATATCTTGGGATCATCTGAGACTTATAATGATGTTACAAGGATGCTCCACTGAGCTTGCGAAAGACTCTAGGAAAAGGAACATTCATCTATGCGGTCTATTCAGATTCGAACAAGTAATATTTCTATACCCAATTTTTATGTAAGGCACTAACATTTATGGTAGAAATTGGCACTTAAAGTTACCCATAGTTTTTTTTACATAGAATGAACGGGTATTTAAGAAATATCAGCTAAAGTTGGAGAAGCTAATTCGTAAAGGTTTAAAGCACAAAGTGAGAACCACGTCAAATATGCTTACCATTAATATAGATCAAGATATGTGAAAGCTTAGCCATCCTAGCCTTTGCTAACCGCAGGCTATATTTATATTAGTTTTTTACCGTCTTTGGAACTTAGAATATCAATCTCCGTGAAAGTAAGGTTAATGTGAAGAGAATTGGAATTTGACCAGTGCAACAGTGATTCATCTATCAATATGATAATGTCATTTTTGATCTGATTTCATTTAAGAGGTGGTTAAATCACTTGTAGAAAACATTTGTCATTTAATTAGTGGTCGATCCAATATGGTGTTCAGAGCAGAAAGATACTAAAGTCTCATTTGAAGAGATTATTTCCAATAAATTGAACTCGGACATATTTGAGTAGTAATCAAGGAACAAAATTAGTAAAAGCATAGCAAAGAGGCATGCAAATGTGCTAAGATATGGAATAGTTACAGGTGCCGCTACAAAATTCATCAATATTAACACTCTAGAAAAGATACGTGACTGCACTTTTAGCAACGGGCGTGACTAACCGACCACCCTTCGACTATCTCCATACATAAAACATGCCCTTGAATATTGCAGTATTCCCTATAGTCGTATTTTTAATTAGACGAAGCCAACTGACAGTAGCTAATGTCACTTTGTAAAATAATATTGCCATATTTCTCGTTCAATCAGATGAATGAACAATGAGTGTGAGTTAATCGTTTCAAACTATCAAAGAATATTATTTCTATTTTACAATAAAATTTTATAAAAGTGTTCTGACATAAGTTACTAGTAGTATGTAACTACAATCAGTTTTTTGACGGCTTATTACAAAGCGGCGCGGCAACTAGTGCCATTTTGTTTGTATTATTCGGCTTCTAACCTCTGGTCTGATAGCACGAATGTTTTTTCAGCGCTCACGCTGTTTAGTTATTGTTTTTGTTAAGTTTTTCGTTACGTTGTGTTTGTGGTAATTGTTGAGTTTATTTATTGCTATATTGTTTCGTACAAACGATATGGATCCTAAACCAAGCACGTCAAGTCAAAGCTTGACCGAAAGAAGAGACCACGGATTGCTTTAAGCGTTACAAACAGGTATTTGAGGAGAAAACTGCTTCACTATTACCTATTGAGGCTCCCGAAAAAAAAAGAATGTATTTCGAAAACCGCTGACATTTTGGGAATTGGTGTGACCTTAGTTTACAGTGTATTAAAAGAATACAAAGAAAATGAACAATTTAAGTCTCCCGAGAAACTTGGACCTAAACACAGTTTCAAAGATAAATTAGACGATTTTACTTTTGCCGCTATAAGGCGAAAAGTACATAATTTATTTATAAAAATGAGCCACCCACCATTATAAAGGCCCCCATAACACTATGAGCTTAATCCCATTGAGTTGGTATGGGCGCAGTCTAAAGGATGTGTTGTAAAAATTACAAAACCTTCAAAATGACAGAAGTAATAAAACTTTTTGAAGAAGGACTTCAACATAACACACCTGAAAAATGGAGTAGTGTCTCATATAATTAAAGAAGAAGGCAAAATGTATGGTCTCGACCACATGATCGACAATGTTTCAGACAGATTTTTTATCTGATGATGAATAAAACCAAATTAAGTAATAAGCGATGTTTTTTTATTTTCATTACCTACCTATAATTGTTATATTTTATACATCTATAGTTTCAACTACACGATGTATTGAAAATAGGACAGTCTTACAAGTTTCCTCGCAATGTTTTCCTTAATGTTTAAAACACTCGGTATTCAGTATAGGTAGATACTGTAGGAACATAGTCGTCGAAAACTCGTTGGAATGTAAGAAGCACGACTAAAATTCGAACCCCGCACCCGATATCGGCAGTTCGGCACACTAACTTCACTAGACAATCGAGGCAATTTCATTCATTCAGGAGTTTTTTCAGTCATTCACTTTGTCACAACACTATTTTTATTTCATCAAAAACTGACAACACAGTAAACGTCAGTTGACTTCGTCTAATTAAAAATACGACTATAATGAACACGCTGCCATACCTAGCGTTACGCTTGAAGCACGCCCCTCTGTCGTTGGCCTCACTAAATCAATAGACCGGCACATATAAGCAGCGCCAGACCGACAGACCGACAGCACATACGGCACGCAGGACACACAATGGACCAGACGGACTAAATAGATGAGACTCTGAAAGGTGAATAGCTAAAAGTTAAACAGATTCGGCCAATGAAGCGTGCTATGTAGAAAGTTATGATCTTTGATGTAGTTGTAACACAAAAGATTCTAGGACAAAACACGATACGTGGCTTGTTAGGTTTGCAATTTAATCAAAATCACTTTATGATTTATGACTCCTATAAATCACTTGAAGCTTGAAGCAACTACTTAAATTGAATATTTCTCAGCGTTAAAATCTTCAATGCCTCTAATATTCAATGTGACTCGAATGACATAAGTATCCGAAGAAATTTCTTTATCTGCGATGAATCGGTTATGCACAGATGCCTAGTCAAAATGTTGTTACGCGCTTGTCATTTGTGAGCGGACATCCAGGCGCAACAATTCGCACAATTGTCTGTTGGCAGTATTCTTATTAGTCTGGCTTAGACAAAAAACTGGGTCTATTCATAAGCTCATCCAACTGACACGACCAGGTAAACGTGACCGCTCAAAATACAGCAAGCCCCTTACGGCTGAACGAAATTGTAATTGGTTTTGGGGGCCATCTTACTCTGGCGGCTGTCCTCCCACCCTTTGCTTTCGACGAAAAGCACTTTAGTGACTGCTAAAGCATCAACTTGATGAATTTATAGCTTGCACGAAGGAATGGAAAGCAATATTTTATCGTGTTGATTGTTTACCTCCTCAAATATTGATAGAACTATTTATTTAGTAGTTAGAAAACCTTCTGTTAGACAATTGGTTTGTTGAACCGTAGTCATGGTGAATCACAGGACGTCACCCCTACAGACCTACTCAGAGAGGATAGCCTTTTGGAACGTATTTTCTGAGTGCTAATGACTCACACCCAAATTCTAAGTCGTAACCTTGAAAGCTACTCGACTCACAACTCTGTCGAGGAGACCTCAAGGCGTGCCCCGGTAGACCACAAAATCGGTATTCTTAGTCGCCAGATTAAGGAAATTATGAAGTCCCTCGAATGAGTGTGAGTCGAGGTGATACGTCACGAATACGTCAATATTCAATAAACTCTTCAAAAAACATTATGAAAATCGGAAAAAATACGAATGCTTTGATTAAATCATTCTTTTTGACTACCTCAAGGAAGCCTCCAGGTACCTTATATTTAACAGTTGGTTCCCCAACTAAAAATAAACTCGACTGAGGAAACTGTTTGAGATGAGGAGTAAAGGAGGTTTAGTCAAGTCGAAGAAATAATGAGGTTTTGACTTAGAATATGGGTGTCAGTCTTTTAAGGAATAAACATCTTCCAAACATGTTTCTATCTCATGGAAACTGAACAGAAAAGCTGTACGTTTTCTGCCAGACTCTCGGTCAATCTGTTAGAAAATAAATTAAAAGATTCAAAGATAATCTCAAGTGCGGTGAAAATTGAAGCCATTTCATTTATTATTCGGTTTTCTATGGCCTCTGCATGAGTAATAATAATTTTAAATAGGTTATTAGTATTAATACTACTCTAGTTACACACCGAAAACTTTACATAATGATAATTTTAACATTATTTATTTGCTTCAATCATAGTATCTCATACATACGTAAGCTTTGTACAGGAATTTTGCCAACTCTAGTCAGAAGTAAGAAGAAACTAGTCGCAAACTTTACAAACATATATTAAATCAGGAGTTTTGTGGTTGAACTCCAAAATCCTTATGCGAGCCTAGAGCATGACCCTTGACCTTAAGAAACTACCTCATTGTCAAAGTTGACAAACATAATTGACAAAACTTTTGTGTCTACCACTCTACGGCAGACAAAACTGTTTTGCCTTGCTCGGAGTGCACTGTCTACGTTTCATTGTAATAGTGTGAATACAATGTGTAGAATGAAGTAAGTACCTGATGAATTAAAACCTCTTAGAAAACAAAACCATAGATAACGAATGATCCCAAGCCGCGTGCGTGCCAGCCAATAGTGGCACAGCATTTAGTGGCAAGCCAGGTTCGAGAGTTTAGATAAGTGAGTACAATGCGCCGCGCTGCATTCCACGCCACCGACTGAAGTAAGGAATTAGCCATAACTTATTTTAGAGCCTTTCGCACCGTCTCAGCTCGACAAAAAGCTTCGCTTCACACAAGCGCGGGCGCACTCGCCTTGGGACCTTTATTGCATGTGCGGTATTGTTTTTGCCCACGCCGAAGTTTTGTGCATTGGCTCTGGTAAAAGATTTTAAAAAGAATTTGTTTTGAATTAAAAATTGTAGATTGGGAAGCTGAGGAAGATGAGAAATAAGTTCAAAGGAAAATGAGAAATGTTGTCTTAACAGTACCTACTCGTTTGAACTGGAATTTGCAAAACCAATAATCAGATTTCGTCAAACGGTTTTCCGACGACATGACCTCCGTACCTTAACATTTCCAAATTAATTAGTAATCAAAAAACTTTGCCATTTTCCAAGTCTCATCTACTATAATTTCAGTGAGGCAGTGCATCTGCAGGGCCGAGAGCAATGGTCGGACGTTAATCAGAATCTGTCAGCCGTACTGTTACATTACATTTGTATAACAAAGCTCGCTTACAACCGACGTTGTAAATAAATTCCTGGTTAGCAATAAAAGTCGTGGTATGCAGCATTCACACCATCAACCGTTTCAGTAAGTAATGAATAATTTATGGAAACTTGAGAAAAATGATAGAACTTATATTACGTATCTTAATTTTGTACTGCATTTAATTTAATAAAGCAAACAGAGTACAAATTCCACTGAGTTCAAATTGGCTATTAAATCTTAAAAGCAATTTGCTATTGTCTTCGTTATGCCGAAGATCTAAAAAATCAAACCTGAAATCCGCGGCCAATCTTGACCTACGTCTACTGATGTGCCGTTGTACTCTTTGTGCGTGAAATTGCTTACTTTTTTCAACCGATTTTTAAATAAATTTAATGGCATCAACGGTCCTATCTACTTTTTATAAGACGGAATACATAGCAGGCGAAAATCATCGAGCAACAAAAAAAAAACGCAATACATGCTGCAGTCTTTCGAGCATTCCGATGGCTGACTTAGCTTCTGCATAGGTCCCAAATCCCAAAAGCAATCTCGGGGATAAACGACTGCGAAGACGATATTGCAAGACGATTGGAAAAAGGAAAGTATCAGCCAATGGAACACGGCTTCTTCTTAATCAGTTCCTGTAACATGTTCCCGGCTGTAAATATGGCACATCGACTTTCAGAGAACTTTTAGGTCTCTTTACAATGCTGAAGATTTGCGAGCACTCTTGTAGTCTCCGCCACTCATGCCTGTCCTGTTTGACGGAGACAAAGAGAATGCTTTTCAATATGCAACTATGAAACGAAACCCACTTAATATGTTAGATTCACGTGCCAGTGTTGATGCTGTAACCTGAGATTTAAGAGACATAAGCTTTATGCTTGCGCCTCGGCTGCATATATAGGGATGCTACTTCAATCGTTCCCTCAGTTTTAAATTTCCGAGTTTTAAATTTCAAGGCGGTAAACATGCGGCGAGCTTGGCGAATGAACCAAATTTAAGGCAGAAAAGAAAACCAATATGAGGTACCTCTTAGAAATGTATAGGCCAGGTGTCTAAGCAATGGGAGGTTAAATCAAAATCAAAAGTTATTTATTCAAATTAGGCTGAGAATCAGCACTTTTCGAACGTCAAAATTACATAAGACAGTCCCCCAAAACGCCCGCCCTTCACTTCCTAGTGCTTTAGCTGGGAAGAAGAAGTGGCGCAACAAACTCCCCAGCAGCACAGCTGTCTGTTCGGTTAGAAGAACTGGATTTATTAACATGGCACACCACAAGCCACAGACCGTAGCAAAAGGAGATTCATCAAAAAGTGGTAAGCAGCTAACATCCCAGCACATTGAGGATTTCCCCATGAAAAGAAAAGGAGAAAGAATAAAAAAAACATACAAACGCTTGTCATCGTCTGAGTCGTATTGACAAGTGTTTACCATCTAAGCATGCTACCTCGTTTCGTCTCCACTCTCCACTAAGATCCCAAACTATTGAAACAGCATTCCTATCGCGCCCGGCTCGACATACCTGCTTACGTAGACGCTCCTTATAATCACCCTCTGTCTACTGATAGCCGCTTCTGTGCGATAAACAAACATTCACGGTGTTTAGTATCAGGTGTAATTAGATAGCAGTGTTTACTTTTTAGTTGGCTTTGGCCAATGCGACCGATGCTTCGATTTTTAATGAGTTTGCAAAATTTTATATTAGCTTAGAGTGGATTTCACCAATGAAACTAAACGCGATCAGTACTTAAACCACGTTTATGAGCTGTCAGTGTCTTTATTTTTATGGAATATTGACACTGACACTTAGAACGCGTTTTAGATGTAGATGTGCTGACCGCGTTTAGTAACATTGTTGAAATCGGCAGTTAGGTCTGATTTCACCAACGAAATTGAACGCGATCAGTGCATAAACTCCGTTTAAGAGCTGTCAGTGTCATTATTTTCTATGGAATATTGACACTGACAGTTCTTGAACGCGTTTTGGATGTGATGAACGCGTTTAGTAACATTGGTAAAATCGGCACTTAGTCAACGAATTCATTTATTAAAAGGTCAACGAATCGGTTACCTTTAATTCACTTTATGACTGTTTTTTATCGCTTTTGAGTTGCGAAATATTGAAGATAACAATACGCCCCACTTCTTATTGATATGTCTCCTTTTATTTATCGAACTCTCTTATTTGGTAAAATCCTAGCAGTATTTTAGTTAGGCGAAATTTGATGCAGCGAAGTTACAATTCATAAACGATCTTAATCAGCTCTCTAATCAGCCTATATCTATTGTTTGTTTTGTCTATTCTTCCGTCGACAAAACTCTTTTTCATTTGGTTTATGCTGCGTGGTCAGGGCGGAGTCAGCTGTGAATCTCCACCTGAGCAGGTTTTGTTTGCTCCGGGCCTACGTAGTCCGAATTCTATATAAAGCCGTGTGCCCAGTTGGATTCCCATCGGCATATTGTCAAACTTTAAACCCCTTTACGGGATTTTCGTATGGGGGTGTCTGTTGGGCCGCTCTACTTCTTCTCGCTCTCTCTTAAATGGGATCGAGTAGAGCGGAGTCAAAACATGTGTCATTTTTCGTGAACGACCACGGTCAGTAGTCTGAACAGGTTCAGGATGCCAACCGGGTACCGTGGGTATTAGTAACTATAAAATTAAAGACATTTTATATGGCGTAATGCATGTACAGTAACTCATAGTAATAAGTTTTATTTCTATAATTTAAAAACAATATAAACACTCACTTTAGTTGAAAATAATATATAAATAATTATATTTTAAGGAACGTTGTACTCTGTAGTCACCATTTATACATGGAGCTCATGAGGCAAAAAATGTATGTCAGCAAACAAAGGCACGGACACCAAGTCTATGGATTAATTGTAAGGCAGGAGTGTGGTTTTATCCGGTAAGATTCCGGCACTTCCCAAACTGGCTCTTCCGTGAGGAAGTCAGGGCGTCCATGAGGATTTCCCACTACTGCCGCAAAAAAGCAGTTTCCACTGCTGGGATACATTTTTGTTTGCTTTTTGATTGCTTGGGTTAGAAACCACGACCTACATATCGTAAGTTGGGGCCGTTACCACTGGACCACCACTGCTCCCTTCGACCTTCGTTTCGTAATGTCACCGACAAATCAAGTCATAGAGCTAGTTAACATAATGGAAGCGTAATGAATAATCATTTATTTTAATGTTCAAAACTGTATGTATTAAACGGTACCGTAGACTGGACGCTAGGCAAGTGGCATTCCTATGGGCACCGTGCAGCGTGCGCGAGCGGCGCCATGCCACCGTCATCGAATTACAGATTCGCGCCTGTAGAACTACTGCACGCACTTTTTACTAAAACAACACAAACGTAAGATTCGAAACGAGTTCTTTCTATCAATAAATAGCGCGACCTAGCTCATTATATGTCAATGATGTAAACTCTTACCCCCAACGAATTACAAAAGCATTCTCATTTTGTTAATGTTTAGTTGGCAAATAATTCTACATAAGGTATGATTCATATTTCGGATTAAACAGTCTTGGCTTCTTCAACGTCTCCTTTTTATAGCATTATCTTGACCTCTTGCCAAAACAAGCTTTGAACAAAGCAAAACCAATATTCAAATTAAGTAATGCTTAACAGTACTGCATTTGACGTTTTATGATTGTTGTTAGTTCGTCGTAACCACGTTTTAGCTTGATTTACACCACACGGCACCAAATAACTGCTTAAATAAGATTTAACTAACAATAGATACTTAAATAAAATTCATGCATAGCTTTTCAAAGTCTCACCGAATTCATGCCACAATGTCTGGAATCGCGAGTCTTATTTCGGAATAGAGAAGCAATAGAAACCATCAAAAGTGTGAAGCGATGTCATTTTATACGTTGCTATTTAATTAGTCGTATACTGTAAAAGCATCAGCTCAATACGGTGTTGGCTTTACGCCAAAGCATCGGACATTTTACTGCAAAACCGTTTTCCACCGACAATCAACCTCGACCACCCACCATGAATTAATGAAAGCCTTTTACGACTAGCCAATGTGGTACAAAGTAACAAAAGTCACACCCTTGTAGCACAAACATCTAAACTCTTGGATAGAGCCTCTTAAAGCATTCAAATAACCATAAGGAGGAAAAATCATGAGGATGACGACCGTAATTCTCGAAATTACAACGTTGAATCTAAAAAAAAAACACACGTCTAAATGAAAATAAACTATTGCGGTCATTTAATAAGCTTTACCATGAACTTGAAATCGAAGCCTGAAGCTATAACGGCGTGGGAATTTCCATATCAGGTAAAAAAGGAATAAAAAGGGGTTATGACTCATACATACCCATACGCGCAGTTTGTGTACGTCATTGATCAGAACTATAATAGGAGATACGAAGAAATTTGCTGGAATGTTATTTGAGAGATTACGTATGACTATACTGGCACAAAACTAAATAGAAGTGACGTGGAACTCCACTGTTCTCAATGGTAATACGTTGAAATAATTGATCGAGTATCCTTTCATTGGTTGTCTCGCACAAGTATGAATGAACGGAAGGAACGCATACTTTATGGTGTACTAAGGTGAGGGCCATTGCCATGTTGAAACTTGCGTGACATATAGTGAGTATATATTATTGAGAAACTTCTCGGAGCCAGTAAACATCGGATAAAAAGCAATCCAATAAGGAAGTTGTTTATAGCACTTAAACCCTCCAAAATTGTCATACAGCAACCGAAAACCGATTAATTAAGCAAAAAGACAGGTTTACACAAAACGGGCAACTGTAACCACCAGGAAGCCCTAGAACCGAGACCTGATATCCTTGAAAATGGCTGCTGTATTTAAAGCAAGCGTTGAAGATAACCAATTTATGTTCTTGTAATTTGATATTTCTTTCTGACTTACATTATTTTTACGGTGAAATAACTGGTTGGAATCTGAGATATATTGAGCGAATCCCAAATATCTTTGCAGGTAATGAAAAAATAAATGTTGTGTTAATAACATACATAAACATAACATCACGCCTGTAATCCGAACGAAGGGTTAGGCAGAGGTGTACCATATTTTGCCTTTTGCCATCAACTGGGAACAAATCCACAAAAAGTAGTAAAGCCACCTAAAGCAAACTTAAAATAATTCTCAGCGCTGGTTTCGTTTCGATTTGACTTTCCTTATCTTTTTCGTTTTACTAAGTCTCGAACGTGACTTGGCAGAAGAAATAAAGGAAGCTGTTAGAGCCAGGCTCTGTTAGTGTGTTACCAAAGTAGCGTTAAATCGGGTGCCTTGACCCGACAATGGCTGGCCTTATTGTCATAATTTAAAATTTTTGTACTCTCGCCAACGAAAAAGGTAAAAAGAATCCTCTAAATCTGATTACCTGTAGATAATCTTTGTAACAAAGATGCTGATTGAAATACAATAGATACAATTGATTATACAATGACATTCAATACGGAGAGTGGAACGGCTAGGGCGTTGCGACGCTTGAGTTGAGACCTACTTTGCCGTACCTCAATGAATAACGCCAGTACTAGTTGTCTGTCATGTATTATACACGAATACTGGTTATTATGAAAGAGGTGTTATTATTATAAGTTCTAGAATCAATCTTAATACAATAAAAGGGCAGTAAGTTTTAAGATAATCCAGATTGAAGGGTATAAAATCTATTAATTTTTTAACATAATAACTAAGATCACAGACAGATGAATCATGAATCAACAATAGCTGTTGATATTCATGATCAACATCAACGATCACAAGTTCATGATTTGACTACAAATTGTTGTGGACACTTCAATCGTTTATATCTATCTACGCCGTTTTGTTATATCTGTTAATCAACAATTGTATTATCCTTGTATTAAAATTACTTGGCTTGGAATTCAGAATTAATGTATTGCTGCTCAATGTAAAATAGCAATATCTACATTCTAATGGATTCCAGACTCTGCAATAGGTCAAATTGCAGATATTACTCAAAAGATCGCTTTGAATGCATCCGTGCAAATGTCAAAGGAAACCATGGCGAACAGGTAAAATACTTGGAAATGTTCCAAATTTTGTGTTTACGAAACACTAGTGGAACGAATGGTTTCAAACAGTTTTGAATTTACATGTCGGGGCATAAATCTCTACCAACAGATGAAGGTATTCGTAGATGTAATCCAATTATTCGTATTTAAATGAAGAATGTATAATACTTATCTATTTTCAGTTTAATGTGCAATGCCTCTTCTAAATTGTTGTTATAAGGTATCTGATATTTGAACTGATTTCTACATAGTTCGCCGACTTCTAAACTATTTAAATCTGTTACTAGTCCAGATAACCGTTCAAACAATGGTAGGAAATAAACATGACCACATTTACCATTCTAAAAGGATACTTAGGAGAACGACTTCTCCATTCGAACGTAAAATGGCTGATTAGGGAGGAATGTCACCGATTCTGAGTCACAAGTAAGAACTATAAAATGTATCTCACAAAATCGCCTTGACCCGCGCAATTACGTCGTGTGACCAATCTGTTTTATAGACAGTGTATCTAGGCTCATTGAATAGCCAATAAGTTTGACCATGTAAGCAGGCACAATTGTTGCTCACTGCGCTTTCGTATAACCGCCGTCCTTGAATGCGTTTGTGTTGAATTTAATCGTGTTGCATTTCAATTGTGGTAATTGCCGCTTTAATTATGCCATATTGATCTTTGCCTACATTTTATTCACGTTGGTTACATATCATTTAAAACGAGATTGTGGTTTGTTGATTATTCAGGAAAATGATCTACCCACTTCGAAATGATCTACATCGTAATAGAGCTATTGTCAGGAACAGCTCAAGATATTTTTTGTTTGTTTTGAAATATTAATGCTGACTTCCACTTTGCATATCGTTGCCTAAATTGACGAGAACTCGACTCTAAATATTAAATGCATCATCATATTTTTTGCTCGTTTTCGTCTATTTAACTAAATAAAGATTAAATAAACGATACTAAATAAATACAACTAAATGAATAAATAAATAAACAAAATAGCATGAATGTTATTATTAGCCACACCCACCAACGAGTTCGAGCCGTCGACTAGTGCAACCATAAGAAGTTGAATTTTCAAAAAAATATCCTTATTTCCACTTTCGAACTTCGAACTCTTACGAAAGATTTCATGCTTCTAGACCCAGCAGTATAGACTGCGTTGTCCGTCAGTTAATTGAAGAACTTTGTTATGTAGATCTTGATAAAGGATACCAACTGTGCTACGTTACCATCCGATATCCTACATATTTGGCAGGCAGTGAGCTAGTAAGATCACAAAATAGCACAGTATAACGATTCGGATGAGTATACACGGTATGCAATTAACTAATTGCATACCGTGTACACTCATACGAATAATTGGATTACATCTACGAATACCTTCATCTGTTGGTAGAGATTTATGCCCCGACATGTAAATTCAAAACTGTTTGAAACCATTCGTTCCACTAGTGTTTCGTAAACACAAAATTTGGAACATTTCCAAGTATTTTACCTGTTCGCCATGGTTTCCTTTGACATTTCCACTAATTTTTACATTAACTAATGTAAAAATTAGTGTCGGTGAAATAACCTACTAAATAATCGATTCATTTATGCTTTTAGAATTTTTAGATAGTCTCAATGATACAACAATTGCCGTTATGAAACTAGGTATTATACTTAGGTCAAACCGTAAGTTTCTGGTAAAAAAGCCCAGATATTAGACATATGATACATACATTTATTGTTTTTCAAAGTAAATGTGCTCACAATTTAAACATTTTTGCACTCGCTAGAACCATTAAGCCATTACCATTATTATTGGTAAGTTGTAACATTTTTAAAAACACTGAGATTTCGCATATATGTGCTATAATAATTATATTTAACAATATTGTATTAGTACCATGTTTAATGCAAATAAATGTTTTTTTTTTATTATTGTAAAAAAGCAGTTGGACCAGTCTTCCTTAGGACCTCTTCAATGGCTTCGTGGAATGCATTCAACGCCGATTCAGGGCTCGTAAAACGTGTGCCTCTAAGTTTGTCTCAAATTTTAGGAAATAATAACAAGTCGCAAGGTGCGAGGTCTGGGCTGTATGGCGGATGCGAACATTTGAAGCCTTAAGAAGGTAAAGGGCGACATTGCTTCGTGGACGCTTTTTGAACTTTTTCTAAGACTCTGGGCAAGCAAGTGTTAACGTACAAATCTGCGATCACTGCTTCAACTTTTCTAAAGTTTCGTCGGCAAGTCTTCAAAAGGAAAGACCCATTCTGGCGACTGGCTTATTCTTTCCGGTTCAAATCAGTACACCCAGGGTTCGTCACCTGTCACGATATTATAGACAGCCAATGACTGTCCTCCTTTAAATCATTTTACGGCACCACTCGACACGCAGTCGTTTCTGGTCTTTTGTTAAATCACGCGGTATCCATCGAGTGCAAACTTCCGAACCTTCAGATGCCTAAGCAAAATGTTTTTCACTTTGCTCATTGCAATGCCTAACAAAGTACGAATTTGCTGACAAGTATTTTTTGTCAGTTTCAATCAGTTGTCGTGCGGTATCAATATTGGATTCAGTACATCGTCATGGAGATGATCACGTCCACGTCTAAATTCTTCGAACCACGAATACACAGAGCTGCAACATGGGGCTTCCTCACCAAATGCTAATTGAAGTCTTTGGCAACTATCTTGTTGAATTTTGCCACAACGACACGTAAAAAATCATTGAGCGAATATTTTCACGAGTTAAATTCATTTTAATATACTATACTAATATACACACAATTTTCTAAAGAACGCCACAATAATAAAAAAAACAAATGACAGTCTCGCAAGTTAAAAAGTAACATGTTCTCAGAGAGTTCAATTTTCGAATTCTGTAATAGCTTTTTTATGTATTATAGTAAGTGACTTGTTCCAGAAACAATCAGTATGCCCCACGTAACTAGTTCATTATTTTACGAGTATTTATTTGGCACTGACAAGCACGTGCCATACCTGCATGTTTCGAATATTGTAAACAGTACAAAACCGGATTGTATTTCAATATAAATAAACAAGTTGTATCTCTTATAAATTGTAATGCCATCTTTTATTATGTTACGTAGGTATAAATAAGTACGGGATTCCAATTACCGAAAATTCAGTCCGCAACAAAATATCGTCTTAAATTACGTAAAATATTTTATGCTCCAAAGTTTTAACATTCAAATGAGTTTGAAGGTATCATAAAATATTTTACGGTGGAAAACGCAAAAGAGTATGCGGGGTCCATTCCACTTACGCGCGATTGAAATCGTGATTCTCGCAGCGGTCGGGAGGGCCTTTTTTTGTAATTTGTGGTTCTCGGAACTTCCTTAAAGAAGCATCAATTTGCTGCGGCACCGCTTTAACGTCGGGCCGACGACCTTCGCCATAGTGAGTCATTTATACAGTGATTAAGTTAAGCAAACGAGATTGTTGGACAACGACCACATGGAGGGAATTACGTGAATTAATTCCTTTATCTGCTAACAGCGCGGTAATTGCATAACACACATAAAATGACAATTGATCTCAATGGGTTTCACTTTGACAGTTCAGCTACGTTCGTTGCGTTATTTGCGTTGCTGAGCAGACGATTTTTTCAAACCTATGAAGCAATGCATTAGCAATATCCTTCGATATTGAATTGATTGTGATTGAAACTTGTGTACGCATTGCATTGTACAGTCATAAGTCTTTTTAGTGGAAAGCTTCTTCCTTCCTTGTACCTTTTTGTTGTAGTCATTCTTGTTTCGTTAATGCATAGCCTTCACACATCAACTTTGACTGTCACGACGTCACACTATTACCGTAAAACATTAACAGGTCATGGTTATTCATAGGGGAATGCAGGCGAGGCAATTCAATTAAACTGATTAATTGAACTTTCCAAAAGAGAAATGTTATCAAAGACTGGAAAAGGAACGATAAAGGGCTGAAAGTACATAAAGCTCCAATTCACGATCGTTCTTAAACCAAAAGAGGAAGTTTAAAATCCATATTAACCAGTCTGGATAACCAAAAAAATTAAGGTGTTAAATAGGAAATGTTAACCAAATAAAATACATTTCGCTTTGAATGCAATGCAAACCAGAATTAATCCTGAATATCGGTACTGGTACAGTTTTTGGCGTTCTTTTGCATAAAGGGTTCCAATGCCAATTACTTGTATTTTTTAACATGCATATGTAAGCTACCACGCCCTTTAGGCCTGGAGGCTTTTATTTACATTCAATTTTTTTTGCTCTTTTTTTGGTATTGGCTTGGCTAGCTGACGTATGGCAATTAATTTAATGTTTTGGTAATTACTTACAATTGTTTAGAATCCAGTTCTTCTAACCGAACAGACAGCTGTGCTGCTGGGGAGTTTGTTGCGCCACTTCTTCTTCCCAGCTAAAGCACTAGGAAGTGGTGAAGGGCGGGCGTTTTGGGGGACTGTCTTATGTCATTTTGACGTTCGAAAAGTACTGATTCTCAGCCTAATTTGAATAAATGACTTTTGATTTTAACTTTGATTTTTTGGCGTTCTTTTCCACAACGGGTTCCAATGCCAATAACATGTTGTCTTTTAGTCCACGCTGTTCCTGAATTTTTAATTTAAGTACTTACATTATCATTCGCATGAGGAAAAGTACCACCCTACAAGCATTTTGGAATTTCCAAAAAAGTATCATTTGCAATTCATGGAAACGATGACATAGATAATATAATAATAACGATACAGGGAACCAATTACAATATTATAATTAACTTGAAAGTTAAAAACAAAGCCGCTCGTATTTTTCTTGAAACCGTGCTATAAGTATCTTGTTTTGATTACAAAATTATTACTTTTTTGCCATTCCTTCTGAGAAGTTTTGCCAATGAATTTAAATGACAGACAGTGCAGTCTGTGTAATGTTTATCGATTTTAGTTATAACGGTTAAATAAGAAAGTACCCAAGTTCTTAGCTAGGTTTTTTATTAATATCGTATCCGTAATACCGATACCGATCGGATTAATTTCATACATTTAAACAACCCAGTGGTAACGGCTATATTAAATTACATAAACCAAAAGGTACTTTTAGGCTTTAAGCCTCTTTATGCAAAGTTGTTTTAAAAATCTCAGCGACAACAACCACTAAAAGCCCAGTCCCTTCGTTATAAAAATGAATATTTAATTGAGATAAACACATTACCAGCATAATAAAAACCAAACCGCGAGATACGCGGCAATTGAGAGCGCGTGCGCAAATTACATGTTGCGACCTTTTAACAGACACGCGCACGCCGTTATGACTGTACTGTCATGTACTCGTAAATGTATTAAATTATCCACATACCTACTTATCACCTCACACTCAACAATGGGGATGATGACATTTTTTTTATTTTTATCAATAAAAAATGTTTATTACCAAATAGTACTAATAATATTACAAAAAGTGTAAAAGCTTAAAACTGCCAAATTGTAAACGTTTTAAAATAAGCGTTAGACAAGGACAGCACTATCTTTGAGGTCATGACTATGTAACTTCATACTAGCGCCGTACATTGTCTGTACCGCGCGACAAGGACAGGAAAAACTTTAAAAGCGTGTATCTTCTTAATTTTTACATCGTTTTAACAGATTTTTACGATTATAGCTTATTTACTATGATTTCTTTGAAATCACATTATTTTTACGAACATTTTTAATGGTAGTCAAAAATGATCCTAATTATCTGCAGATTCATAATATGTTGCACTATATGAAAAAAAAAACTATGCTGGAGGGTCTAGAATTATGTGCTGAATTCATGGTACAGTTTGCACACTGGTTAAAAGCTTATCATGTATATAACATATAAATATAGAATAAGTTTTTAACGATTCTGTCAAGTTATCAAGTAAAATTGACAGAAACGTCTTCAAAGGACGATACTCACCTGTGTCTGTCCTAACATTGTTTTTCTTTTTTTTTATGTTATGGCAAGCAAAGCCGATGTCGACTATTCTGCCTAACAAGTAACGTGAAGATTTTATGTTATTATGTGAAGTTTCGCAAAATCATAAAAAAACAACAATGCAAAACAGGTTAAAGGTAGGCCAATACTTACACCTCTTTTCTTACAATGTCGTAACTACTCCTGAATTTTTGACTCAATCTTCCGGGCATATTGCATAATGGCTGCGAGGCTTTAATAGACACAACTACAGCCTATAAACTTATTTATGTGCCCATTAATAATCATATAAACATCTTTATCCCCTCTGGAAGCTGATCGTCAAGTGTTTATGGCCCAATCGTCTTTGCCTTCACGTCTTTTTCCTCAATATTCTCATTTATGTGAACGTGAGCCCAATATAAAAGTGGTTGTCTCAAAACTTCCTTGGCAGTCTACACCTGACACGATTTATCAAGTATGTTTCAATTATATGATAAGCTATTGTCCGCAACTTCATAGGCACGCTTGTATTTTTAAAAAAACACTACAATGTGAGTGAGAGTCGGTGTCTTTGGTTTCGTGTATTAATTTTTTGCCACCTACTTCCGAAATTAAAATTATTTTTTAGTTTGAATTGTTTTTTTGGAAGTCGTTTTTTTTTCACCTTTTAATTGTGGTACCTACCCCATACAAATTCGTATACCTTCACTTGTTAAGTAAATAACATTGACAGGAAGTTATCAGAACATCATCAACATACAAGTATAAAAAGTATTATTGAAGCAAGCTCAAAGTCCACTCATCAGAACTTGACCAAATTTTTATGGAACCCCTAGCAAACATAAGATTTTTTTTTTAAATCGGAATTGAAATGAAGGAGTTCGCAGGTAGGTAACAAACATAAACAAAAATACAACCGAATTGAGAACTTCCTCCTTTTTTTAAAGTCTGTTAAAAATATAAATATCCAGGATTTAAAGTACCATATGTCTTTCTTCAGGTCCCATGTTACCTTTCTACCAAATATCATAATGATCGGTTCAGTGGGCAGACAGAGTTACCTACTTTCGCATTTATAATATTGTAGATATGGCTGGATGGATGGTGCGATCGTTATTTTGAGGACATGATGTTCATCTTTAGCTACCTTTGATCTTGATTAATTCTCTTCGTTAATCGTGCCCAGAACCCATAAAATTAAACCAATGTTATACGCTGGCTTTTAAGTTTATCAAGCGTTTGATCGATCGATTTTCTTTAACAAATCCAATTGTGAAACAGAGTTTCTTACACCTGCTTCGATCTGAAATATTTAATCTACAAACTTATCTGTGTGACTCCAGATTCTCCCCTAAATCATATTATAAAACAATCACATTGCTTGAAATCTCTTTGTTTGAAAAAAAAAAACACCTTGTATACCTAACGAGTTATGACAAAGCATAAACCGGCTAAAACAAAAAATGAAGGGAAAACCGTCGTTATTTTTAATGTAGATCCTAATCACAACCACATTATAACGCCGGTCATAATAACGAAACTATGCATAACAAATCCTTGGACTAGTTTTGAAGAAAACTTTTTAAACCATCTTAGCTGTTGCCCACGACTTTGCCTGGATGAAAATTAGCCTTAGTCCCTAGGTCAAGGTATATCTGTGTGCCAAATTTCATCTAAATCCGTTCAGCCGTTTTTTTGTCCAAGCGTTACAAACAGACAAACTTACTTTCGCATTTATTATCTTAGTAACCGAAGTCAGAAGTAACCCGCAACCCACAAGTCTACTGGCAACAGCAAACAAAGGGTAACCGTGCTATAAGTATCTTGTGTGCAGCGAGCACAGGGTTGACAGGTGTCCTAGACGAACCTGAGGCAATCAGTATATCGTAAATATTATAGGTAAGATCTTCATTGGAATTATGAAAAAATAACATTATATAACCAAACCAATAGTCTGCCGACATCAAATGATGATGATCAAGTGATATGATTCATTTACGATAAGTTTTGACTTAATCACAGCAGTTTGCCAGAGTCCAGAGTCTTTCAGAAACTTACGTGCATGTCTTTTACTGGGTAAGTATGCTTGACGAAGGTTCGATAAGGATCAAGTAAATGTATGAACTAGCTTCTGCGAGCAAAAATCATAAATAAATCTTGATCTCGCCTTCGACCGCGTGGATATTGGAAAACGTCCCGCAGGAACGTGTTATCGGGACAAAAAGATACGGAGACTGACTATATATCTAATTCCTTACATCTCAATCCTATAAAGAGGTTCACAACTTTTTTATTAGTTATGTGAATTATGAAATCATCACCTATTTTACGCCTTTGGGGGACGATTTTATATAAACGCTGAAACAAGTATTTCTAAATTTTTTGTCAATTTCTTTTTTCATATTCCTAACTTATTGTTTTTGAGGCAAAAACTAGCCTATGTCCTTCCTCAGGATGCAATCTATCTCCTTGCCAAATTTTATCGAAATCCGTTCAGTGGTTTAGACGTGAAAAGGTAACATACAGACAATGTTACTTTCGAATTTCTGATATAAATAAAATAAGGAAGTATGGATTTATAGACTTCTTTTTTTTCTGGCTTAAAGGCCCGTGACATTTGGTTGTTTGACAAAAAGTTTATCAAATGTCGTGCCTGGCAACCCTACACGCGCTATACAGTTGTTCACCAACCTTCCAAGCTAAGTTACAGGTTCCCCGCAGTTGCGGTGAAAGACAGCAATTTGTTTCGAATTAGTTTTATAAATTTTTGTGCTTCGCCAATTAAATGACAAGGCTGGTTCACGAAGCTCGCGGTTAGAACCTTGGCTTCTGTTGTGATGTTGTGCCACAGCTTTTTTTTATTAACTCTCACTCATTTCAGACTAATTCACACAAATACCTTTATGAACCGCCACTGATCTCGGAGCAAATATTGCTTTATAGAAAATACTTACCGTATTCCTAAAAATAATACTTAATGTTATGTAGGATAAAAAAAGCTTCACCACAAAAATTGCCAACTTAATAAGGAAGGCACGAATTTCCAAATCAAAACTAAATTTATTTTGGAATTATAGGTACATGATGCTATTACAAAACCAGTAGCATATAATAGAACAAAGTCAGGGAGACTACACTGATGTAGTCCGCGGACCGCGCAAATACGTGATCTGGTACAGCATTCGATTCAGAAAATAAACTGTTTGTCCATTTGTCTCGCAAAATGACAGTTCTAGGTCTTTGAACTTTGCCGTCTGACGTGATCTATGCAACAATAGGATCAACATACATAAAACCAGTACAGCCGGTAGTTATTTGGCTTGTTGGCTTAACAACGTTATTCAGCAAATTACAATTTAAAACGATTTCGACTGTCTGTATTGACATCAAAATAAGTTTTTGTTTCGAAACGTTTTGTTTTCACTAAAGTCTTGGCTCGCTTCTTCTTCTATCTCATAGTTGAATTTCTTCTTGTTGACCTTAAAATTGGAGACCTTATGCTCCATCATTGATACAAATAATTTAATAACAAAACATATTATTTCTAAAACTTCACCATCGTTTTCCATTGAAAAGTCTAAAATATTGGTACAACAAATGACACTGGAGAGTCTTTTTTATGGGAGTCATGTTCTCCATGATTTATATATATATAGCTAAAATTTAGCTATAATATTATCAAAAGTGACATCATGATTGTGCATACCAACGATTATAGCCTACGCATTAATTGATGGCTTCATTTGAAAAGTGATTTTAATTTAAAACAGTTGCGGAGTTGCTAGCAAATTCCTCTCAGCATATTAACATAAAAGAGGCGCATTGCTCGTCAACTGAACACATCCTATCCACAATAGAATTGTCCTTGTGACACGACTCAGGTTTCTTATTCCCACAATGTGATTGAAGTAGACCGTGTTGTCAATCTTAATTCTTATAACCAACTATTGCTTTGATGATGTCAGTGCGATCATCAGATCTTTATCTTTACCATTGCCTACATCATCATCCATACAATTGTTATTGAAGACGTCGTTTTCTTCCATACATCTTCTATTTTGCACCCCGGCCAAAGGTAACGGCAGAACACCGTGTGGTTTGAGCCAGTAAGAGTCTGACAGACCCCTCCACATACCCCAGGGTGGAGGCCATTAATGAGATATCAACACGTTAAAAAAAAAAAGGTTTTATAATATATTGTTTTATAATAAAATCTTTTTAATGGGTTTTGCAATATATTGTTTTTTATAATAAAATCTTTTTACTAACACTCTTAATTTATGTGCAATAAAAAAGATTACAATATGGCGATCTTAATAATGTTTTCATATAAGATAAAGGTTTTTAAAGATACCGATCGTATTTTTTTACGGTTCAGTCCCGCCATGACCGTTCACATATTTATTAGAGTTATATTTTAATAGATTGGGATTTGGCTGGCAGACATACTAGTGCTTATTGGTACTGCACTTGCCTTACCGGCGATCGCACTGTGGAAGTTGTGCGCACATAATATCCATTGTATGGTATATGGGGTTAGGGCGTCATATTGACTTTAATGCACCAGCACAAATGCTTGATAATATTTGCATAGACGACTAAATGTAATTATTAATACAGTCAAGAGCACGTCACGCTTGACTATTTGGACTAGCTTTGTTTTGTATGGCACGCAGTATAAATCAGAGCTTAACTTAAGCTGGTAGTGTGTCGTTTCACATGCTTTTGGCTGTTCTAATGAGTTAATAAGTGTCATCATAAGCAGTCAAACAGAGCAGACGTGTTACTAATTTACTCCCGAAATATGAAATTCATTGTACGCAATAAGAACCCTTACAGTAACAGTGTTAAATACCGAAATTAGCATACATTGAGTGATACGGTAACAGCTAATTGCTTCTACACATCGACGACGCCCCGCGCGCACCTCGAGTAACAGAGACATCTGCATTTTTCATATCTTTCGCGCGCAACCGTCTACGCATAATACGCAGGTATACTACCAAACTTTTAACTATGAGTGATCACCGCCCGCCACAATCCAGAAACGTACCAGTGGGCCAATCTTGTTCGCACTCACAACCGGACTTATCAAGAATTTGTGATGATGACGTGAAAGAGAATGTTAACCCCCGGAAAAGGAAAGAAAGAGAATGCTGCGACGTACTAACTGCATTCAATGACTTTCGGGCGGAGATAATCTCAATACTTCAAACAAACTTGAAACCGATGCGTGATGACATATCTATAATGAAAGATCAGATTAATGATATTAAAAGCTCAACCAGCACATTGTTAGCAGAACATAAAAACATGAAAGAAAAAATCTCAGTACTTCAACAAAACTGCGCCAACACAGAATCAAAAATATCTACGCTTGAAGTTGAAATTGAAAATACTAAATCTACCACTTCTAAACCAAGCACATCTGATATCTTTGCTGGTGAAAAAATTATTTCTAAACTGAGAGAAAGGAATAACAGAAGTAAAAATGTTATAATTGTAGGCCTGCCAGAGCAGACTCTATCAGATAACTCTGCACGTCAAACTGCAGATGTGAACGCTGCTCAGGCTATCCTACAAAATGTAGTTTTGGAAAATCCTAAGGTGGTCAAATCTATTCGACTTGGTAAATACGCTCTTGGAAAAAATCGTCCGATGAAACTTTGCTTTAAAAGCTCTCAGGAAGCAAAGGAAATATTGCAGAATAAAAATAAAGTACCAAGCAACATCAAATTATACTCAGACCAGACCCCTACTCAGAAGAATATTATGAAAGAACTGAGCCAAGAGTTGGCTCGACGTAAAGAAAACGGGGAAAAGGACCTGATTATCAAGTATGTTAGCGGCACTCCAAAGATCGTAGAAATGCCTTCAAAAAACCTCAACCCTTAATCTCGCCTATCTTGCAAAACCAAACCAATGAAACTATTACCTATCAGCTATGTCACACTTACCAGGATCTATTAACATCTAAATCTACCTTAAACTTATTTTACGAAAATGTGCGAAGTATACGCAGGCGAGGAAAATTTGACGAACTGAAATGTTCCTTACAATCAATCGAAAACACAACCCATGTTATCCTACTCACCGAAACATGGTTAAGATCTAAAGAGGATGCGGATTCATTTCAACTACCCAACTACACACATTATTATAATCTCAGAACAGACTCTAGAGGCGGTGGGGTTTCCATATATGTGCACAATGATATAAATCATAGCGTGAACGAAGAAACCTACATTGGAGGTATAAACTACCTTTGGGTACGTCTAGAAAAATATGCATTGAACATAGGATTAGTCTACAACCCTGGAACTACCAACATTCAGGAGTTTCTTGCTGTGTACTCATCACAATTGATTAACAAAAAGCGAGCTATTGTCTTTGGTGATTTTAACATTGACCTTTTAACGAAAAATAGCAGCAGCAAACGGTATAGAACTGCCGTACAAGAATCTGGCTACGAAATTATTAATCATATCAGCAAAGACCACTGCACACGTGAAACCACTTCCACAAAGACTATTCTCGACCACGTATGCTCAAACTTGAAACATAAGGGCTTCCACATGGCAATTGTGAACTCGCCCATGTCAGATCATAAGCAGATTTACCTATCAATGAAAAAGTGTAAATCACCACCTAGAAAACGTACCAAGTATGATGCAGTGAACTACGAAAAACTCTTCGAATATATTGAAAGCACAAACTATCAGTCAAATGACAACTACTACCATCACTTCGAAAACTATATAAAGTGTGCAATACTTGAAAGTAAAGTTACTAAAACTAAAGTTCTAAACCCACCTCAACAAGACTGCATATGCAGAGATATAATAACAAAAGTTCATGAAAGAAATGTAGTTTGGCACAAATTGAAGCAAGATCCAAAAGATGAAAAATTAAATAAACAATTTATACTGAAAAGGAACAAAACTACAGAAAAAATACAAAATACAAAAAATAAATACTACTATGAAACATTCAAGAAATACACAGGAAACCCAAAGAAGATGTGGAAACTAATCAACACACTGTCCAACAACAAGGTCAAGACACATTGTATTCATCCAAATCTCTAAACCAAAGACGGGTTGTAACCGATCTTAGTGAAATCTGTGAAACTTTTAACGTTTTTTTCTCAACAATCGGCTCGACACTCGCTAACGCTATCCTAACAACACAGCAAAAACACAACGTAGGTACCACAACACAGACAAGAACTAATAAGGAACTAACAGCTTTTACAACATGCCAAACGGACGAAATCTCAAAAATTATCATTAGTCTTGATCCAAACTGTAGTGTAGGGATTGACGGGATAACTACAAAAATAATTAAATGTTTAAGAATCCTAATATCAGACCAGTTGACAATTTGCATTAATGAACACCTTGCTGAGGGAACGTTTCCAGATGCTCTGAAAATCGCTAAAGTTACCCCTATCCATAAATCTGGCAAAAAAAATGACCCGAACAATTACCGGCCTATCTCCGTTCTTCCTGTCGTTTCAAAAATGTTTGAAAAAGTTATTTATTCGCGGTTAGACAAATACCTCACTTCCATTAACTTCCTTTACAAAAGACAGTATGGGTTTCGTACACTGTCCAACACTTTATCAGCCACAACAGACCTAATCACAGCAACACAAACTAATATTGACCAAAAGAAGATAGCAGTGGGTCTTTTCATCGAGCTAAAAAAAGCGTTCGACACCGTTAGTCACTCAATATTACTACAAAGCTCAGCAATATAGGTGTTTCACGGGTGGCACTAAAACTTATTGAGTCATACCTAAATAATAGGTATCAAATAGTTAAAGTCGGGGAATACCAAAGTACACCACACAGCACAGGCTCATTCGGTGTGCCCCAGGGATCGGTTCTTGGACCACTATTCTTTCTCATTTACATCAATTCCGTACACGAAATTTCACTACACGGACATGTTTCCCTTTATGCTGACGATACATGTCTTTTTTACTATGGTACTTCGATTGAGTACATGATCAACCAAGCGCAAGAGGATTTAAATACACTATCTATTTGGTTCCATCAAAACCTACTCACAATAAATGCTACTAAAACTAGTTACGTCATCTTTAAACCCAAAAATAAAAAAATACCAGCTCACCCCCCCTTGACCATTGATAATCAGATTATACAGCAAAAACAGTACGAAAAATACCTTGGACTAAGAGTAGACTGTCAGTTAAACTGGAAAATGCAAATTGATCACATCAGATCCAAGCTTTCCACACTTTTGGGATCATTACGCAACTTTGTCCACTGCCTTCCTCATCGAGTGCGCCAGACCATCTACAACTCGTTAGTAAAGCCACATCTGATGTACCTAATTGAAATATGGGCAAAAAATAACCTAAAGGACCTACAGATCGCTCAAAATAAAATTATTAAGTGGTTATTTCACTATGATTACCTTACACCTTCCAGTCAAATTTACAGGGAAACGAAACTCATGAATATCAAACAACTCCATGCATATTGTACCAGCATACTTATAAGAAAAATTCTGAACAAGTCCATTCACACACAAATACACTTTACAAAAATACATCAAGTACATAATCGTAGCAGCCGTAGAAAGGATCACATTTTACTACCGCGAGTGCGAACAGTCAATGGCGAGAGAACAATAATTTTTGCGGGGGTTAAACAATATAATAAGTTACCTAAAGAGGTAAAGAATGCGAACTCGTTTGATATCTTTAAAAATAAATTAAAAAATCACGTTCTAAATGATCAAACACTACTACCATAAACAGACTTGCCCTACTGCTACGTTGCCTTATTGTGGTACCGGGTTCGCATTTCTTATCTATTAGGAATATTTGCGACCACGTAATTATTACTTTTGCGGGTGGATCGAAAAGTACTAAGTTTTATGTATCGTTGTTGTTTGCGTACGAAGTGAAATGTTATTACGTACATAATATGATTAACTATTAAGAATAACAATAGTTTGTGTGTTAAAGCTGCTTTAATATATTTTAAGTTTTAAAAATGTTCTCAAGAAAGTGAAATCTCTGTAATTCTTATTGAGAAATAAAATTCTTAAACCATTAATAGGTATATGAATTAACTTAAACACTGTTATTATAATCAATGATTTTCAGTTTGAGAATCAAGAATTTTTATATAGAATCGTCATTTGTTTACGGAAATATGGTTTTATATTTGTGGAAAAAATGATTTTTGTTTAAAATAAATACATTTTGGGAAAATAGTATTTAGTTAAATCATAAATAAACCCAAAAGATTTTTCAACTAATACAAGTACTTAAGGCTATTTTGGGTCCCAATGCACAAATTGACATGTATCCCATGACTGCTGTAGGGTGGGACGGGGTTCATACAAAATCCTCCATGGTGCTTTAAAAGTATTTTTCAGTTTTGGAAATGTGAGTGCCATGAATCCGTTTACTACGTTATTATGATGTACGAGTATGTAGACTTGAATAAGCATGGCAGTTGAGAGCATGTCATGTTTTGCTGATGGTGGCGCGTGTGTTGGATCATTCGTTTCCTTAAAAAATGGTTGAACTGGATGGTGCTGATCCACGAGTCATTTTCGTGAATGGGCGCCGCCGCCGGTGTGGTCGTCAGTTTGGTCAGTGGTCATGTCTTAACTGCCACGGCTTATTTTTAATCCTATATTTTTTATTGTTTCTTCATTTTTTTTTTTACATTGTTCTCACATACAGAAGCAACAAGAATAGTGTGTGGGTACACTATTCATTTTAAATATATCTTATTTAAAAAAAAATTGAGTTTATTAGCGTCACCAATAAAATTCAGGTATAAAACCTAACAGTACCTATATCAAGTGTAGGTAATAATAACCTAACGGTGCTTTTTAAACAAAGACCTCCAATCCAAATTGGGAATTACATCATTTACAGAAACGGTGCCAGCTAAATGCAAATGCTCGTTTTTATTCGTATTGTTTTGAGTTCATGGAACCATATCGCCGATGGAAAGGTTAAATGCTGTAACTGCGAAGATGAAACAGAAAAAAGCTCATTGTCTATTTCTGACGGTCCTATTACTGGGGTTTTAAGTGCTCCGAATTCATCTGGGTAAAAAATTAACTAAAATATTAAAGCAATTTGAGCTCCATAGTCCGTTTGCTAAGCTTTGTTCCGACGGATGATAGAATGAATGGCGATTCCAGAATAGATCGTCACCCTAATTTCGTAATACCGTCAATCATAATCTGAATCATTTTGAAGTTTATTGCTAATACATTGCTTCGTATGTTCGAAAAAATTGTCTGCTCAACAACCTAAATAGCGCAATGAATGTTGATGAACTGTCAAAATGAAATCCATCGGTAACTGTTAATTTGTTACGCAATTACCCCGCAGCTGTAGTGTTTCTGAAGTTTTTAGTGCTATTTATACATCAGTCTGTTCTTCACAAGAAAAACCGTTCGCTCTATTTTGCATTTCACTGTTTCAAAGATACCACTCTTTTCCCCGAACAGACTTCATTAGCCTACTAGACTATTAATGGCATTCGTCTGCTTCTTTCACACAGCTTTTGAAATCTAGCAAATGTTATTAGCATATCGTGAGTCGTCGCTTCCAGTTCGGGGTACAGTTCGTTGTGTATGCGCACCATGGCCGCGGCTTCCTGTTAATGAAGCGCTAGAGTCGATGTGCCGAGCAGTATTACTACTGCTGCCAGTCATTGATATTAAGTGACCGGATAAGGCGGCACTAGCAATGACGTCTGTATCTAAATTATTAAGACAATGATCTTATAGGTAACGCTGGAATGTTAAAAGAGAACAGATATGAATGTTCGGTCAAGGAGCGATAATGTGAAACTATTTTTATTCAAATTCCTTTCCCACATAGCATTTTCTTTCTACATGACGTAGTCGAAAATAATACGGTTCATGGAAAACATTTTTACAACTTTACTGTACAACGGAACCAAATAAGATCAGAAGGAAGAACTAAATGTAAGTAACACGATTTGAAAGATATTTAAAGACAAGAAAGTAATTTGCCGAATAAGATGGAAGGCGGACCATTTTTGGTAAACAAAGCGTCACTCGTTTTGAAAGTTGAACTATCATCGTCGAAAATAAATATCATTTTGTTTTTATTTTTTCATCTTTTTATTAACATCCATAAACAAACAATATTAATATTGTCATTCACCCAAAAATTATTTCAATAAAAATGCGGATGATTACTCATTCAATATTGATGAACTATACGTTTACGAACCCGTCGATTACTATTTAATTATCATCGTGGTTGAATGCTCTATACAGGTTTGTATTATAAATGATCATCGATTTCTATCTGCAGCTCTTCCCAAAATAGACTGTGGTGTAAAATAAGCCTAGGTATTTATAAAGACAACAAGTTATAAATATCTAATATGATATACAGGGTTGTTGACACGGGAACGTTGGGTGTCGATGATTTCATCAAACATCAATGTAAATAAAGGATCATATTTAAAAAAAAATGTTGTAATACTTCCAGCCTTTTGGGCAGTTTCCAATTGACGAGATATTTTGATGCCCAATGAGCTCTTCCCTTTTTTTAAATAGGTACTTGTATATAATATGTATTTCAGTGTTAGCTTGGATATCGTAATTAAGATTTGTAAACATGGAGATACATTACCCTTATTAATCATCTAGTGGTCGCAATCGCTACTGCTGAGCATGAGGTCCTGGGTTCGATTCCTAGGTCGGGCAACGTGTTATTGGGTTTTTCTATCTGGAATTTCTCAGTAGCAGCCCGAAGTCTGGATGTGTGCCCGGTAGATGGCAATAGGCTCGCCCCCTATTACATGGGACTTAAACATAACTGGCGAAATGTGGGTGTACTATAGGTACACCTCTGCCCAACCCTTCGGGGAAACAAGGCGTGATGTTATGTTATCATTCTGATTCCCTCAATAGGTGCTTGGAAAAAGAAAGTGTTAGCTAAAGAAGAATAGGAAGTCTTTGGTTATAATAATTAGCACAATTTTCTCCCGATGTTCGACCCAGTCATACCTAAATACCATGTTTGTTGACATGTTCATATATCTTGTGAAAATTATCACTTTCACACAGAACGTTGTGTTACGTGGAGGAACGCCAAACAGAGCGAATTGCTACTACAAATAAACTGAAATGTAGTCGGCTTATGTAACTTACTTGAACGTCTTTGAGTAAAGTATCAATATTAAGTAATCTATTTTCATGGAGAAGAGCGTGATAAGGAAATACCGTTCTACTCAGATTAACCTAAAATTATCAATTTACCAGTCGACATCGATACGGAGGAATATTTCGACATATTTTCGTTTGTTAATAGTTATTATTATTAGGTTAGGTTATTATATTTTAATTTTATTAGGTTGTTAGTTAATAAAAAGTCTACACTTAATATAATATGAAACGTCAGAATCTAGGTGCACGGTTCCTATTGGTAGTTTTATGGAGCAGAGCCGGCAAGAAACTCCATGGTTACTCTTTTAAAAATAATTGGCTTTTACAATGCTTTCAAATTACAGTGTTAATAGGTATGGGACGGTGAGGGTGTGGGTGTACTATAGGTACACCTCTGCCTAACCCTTCTGGGATAACAGGCGTGATGTTATGTTATGTTATATGTAGGTATGGGAGGACAGAGTTATTGGTAACAATTGAATATTTACAAGGATTTACACATAGCTAAGTATAACATGATTACCTACAAAACATTAATACATAAGAACCTACTTATTTTATGTAAAAGATCATAAAATATGCATAAGAAAGAACAAAAAAAACAACAAATATTCCGCCTGTTTCCACAAAAACAAGAAAATGTTAGGCTCTCTTACGCAGCAAAAACGACTTCCACTAATACAAAAAGGATTATAGACCGCAATTAACATTTAACAACGCATATCCTACTAATAAAATCTGCAGAGCATGTTTATATTTATTAGCTGCCAGTTAATAGGCTCCTGCATGTTTTATACAGTAATTGAAATACTTAGTTATCTTTGTTAATTCCCTTAATTAAAGCGTGGCATTTTAATTAACTTCTCGTTTTATTACTTTCAAAGTATTCCCTCTTCCTTTCTGCATTCGTATTTTTGTTGATTTAGAGAAAAAAGGGCCATGTCTGCCACATGTCAAACACAAATGGGCTAAGAGAACCACCGATTTGGACCCACTAAATGCACGACGCCAACGGTGCAGGCCGAGATGGAGATGGGGGGACGTGCTTGACTCCTACCGAAAGGACTGGCCGACTATAGCAAAAGACAGAATTTTACGGAAAAGGGAGAGAGGGACGCCTTTTCCCTGCAGTGGTAGAATACAGGCTAGTTAGTTAATAAAAGTGGGTACAAATAATTAAAACAAACAGAGAACATCCACGTCTGCTAATGAACCTCTTCATGGACTTCAAAATCACAATCAAAATTCATTTATTCAAATTAGGCTGAGACAGCACTTTTCGAACGTCAAAATTACATAAGACAGTCCCCCAAAACGCCCGCCCTTCACCACTTCCTAGTACTTTAGCTGGGAAGTAGAAGTGGCGCAACAAACTCTCCAGCAGCATAGCTGTCTGTTCGGTTATAAGAACTGGATTTTATACAATTGTAAGTAATTACCAAAACACTAAATTAAAATAATTGCCACACGTCAGCTAGCCACGCCAATACCAAAAAAAAAATCATCCATTCAATGAAAAATAACCATGTTATTTCAGGAAGACCCTACAGGGCTAATAGTTTCTTGATATAACTCTCTGTCAACTTGTACGTAACTACATACTACATACTCGTGCATATTTAACCAACCACATCTAAATAGAATTGCCTTGTAAACTTGTCTCCAAAAGTTTATCTTCATTTATTAACTCTTAAAATCAACAAGTTTGTTTGCAAAGGTTTCTTTCAAGGGCATAAATAAAATACATTTTCTTAATTGCATTACTTTATTTACTGTTACACATAAATACATAACATCAACCCATTAGCAAATTAATATCTAGCGTCCATGAAAATTATTCACGGTCGAAATGAAATTGTTTTAAAGTAAAAATTTTGGCTGTTACACGCATTGCGTGCCCTACTTTCTGTTCAAATGCCACTCATGATTTGAGGACCAAAGGGCCAGCCAGCCAAAGCCTAACAGGTTAATTTTTTTTTTTTTCACTTGTTAATTTCGTAGACCGATTTAAATCACTCGAGGACTCTAGGTAAATCACTTCTATTCTAAAAGCTCCGATTTAAATAAAAAGCTTATTATGTGCGCTCAATCGCTAAATCCAACATTATATTCATTCAATCTTTATTCGGAAGCTTAGGAATCCTGTACAATACATCATCTGTGTGGCTTGATTGAGTAATAAAACATATCAAGACTATTTTCATAATGATAGTCAAATCATTATTCCTTTTTGTGACTTGAAACTACCAGTAACAAAATTCCAAAACAAAACGTCTATGAATTTCTGTTGTAAAATAAACATTTGTCATGCTTTCCACGTATACAAACTAGCTTTAAGTGGCATTATAATCCGTTTAAGTAAAACACTTTCCCCTGTGAAGGTCGCTCTGTGCTTTGAATGTTACGCCTTGCGGCCGCGCAACTGTCCGCTATGAATAAACTATTGCTTACATTTTACATAATGAGATGAGCAAACATAGAAATTCCGTGTTCGGTTGGTTTATTGCTTGTATGACATTGAAGATTCAATTTTGTAACATTCATATTTTTTTAATTCGTGTTGTTATCAAAAACACTGACTGTAACTTGACTATCTGTCGGTATTAGGTGTATACAGGTACACGATTTGAAATCTCAAATACTTGTATTTAATTGTGTTTAAAAAATGTAAAATGTGAAAACGACACTTGGCAACACTTGACCATACCTACTTACCAATACCTACATAACAGAGGTAAGCATAGTACATGCTCTCGTAAATGCATATTAATCCTAACAAAGTGATGTTTCGGACGAAGCTGAAACGACTGGTTTGTTCATTACTCATTTTGATAAAACTCTATAATTACAGCACACTTACTTAGGCACCTGTTAGACCGTAATTGTAATCAGAATATATTAGCTCACCTCACAATTATCCACACTGATAATAAAAAGAGTTTAAGTTTGTAACTTGAAAAGAGTAACGGTGGAGTTTCTTGCCCCTTCTTCTCCATACGAAACTACCTTTTGGAAGGGGTGCCTAGAATCAATTCTATTTTAAAGTAAATGTTGACGTTCAAAAGTACCTTTTATGTGCCTATTTGAAGTAAATGCTTTGACTTTGACTATGAATGAAGGAGGTAACCTCTGGAAGTGCTCGCTGACCAGATTTCGAAAATTCTTTCACTAGCAGAAAGTTAGTATTGCCGAGTGCCACTGCGTATGTTTTATAGTATACATAGTTCACTCGCGGGCGAAGTCGCGGGCAGAAGCTAATGAATAAATAAAATAAAACATTGGACTTCCCAGCCATAAACTAGAATTTAAGTATCACATTATCACATTCGTTAATAAAATGGCAATAACTAGCTTATCGAGCGTAGATAGAGTATTGATGCGTTTTCTATACGTCAGCAGTATTTCGTTCACTTTATCGCAACGTTGGACTATTTAACTACGATGGGCCACTTAGCATAGGTGCTGCCATCTACTACGCCGAACGCGTATGTTCTCATTAATCGGTTATTTGTGAGGTACAGCTTTCTTCTGTTCTTACTCTAAATTAATTAGTAGTTTTGACTCCACTGAACTAATAAAAAAGCGGTTTCTAAAATATCAATCAATGCAAAAATTACCTGAGAGACTGTCAAACTCATACTCGTATTAAAGTGTTATGTTAATTAATGTAATTGGCGTTGTACCGTTTTAGTTAACTATAATAAGTACGGATTACATCAGAACAATAACTACTTAAAGCAGTTATTGTTCTGAGATTTACCTGCTTATTTATTGGAATAAGAACTGAAACTTACTGACATAACAACTGTCAACCAAATCACATGAGTTGGTTAACAACACGGAATTAGTATGTACTACATGTATAGGTTGACAATTAGTCGGCAAATTGAGTTGACCATGTACTGTTTCAGAAACCACCTAAAATTCGGCTTTAGATTGATGAATCATAACTTGAACATTTTTTTTAAGTTTCTTGCTTCATTAATAAAGAAGATAATATGATGAATGCTAAAAGCACGCTGTGCTTTGAGACAAAAATATATTGACCAGAGCATTAGTACTTACGGATTACAACTTTCAGATATTTTCAAGTGACTCGCCTTGTAACATTTTTCAAGGTTTATTTAGTGTTTTAAGTAGTTAGGTGCCACTAAATGGTTGACCAACGGTAACACAGGTGTTATTACCTACTGCCTCGTTGGTCTAGTTGCAAGCGCTACTGCTGATAATGAGGTATTCGGTTCGATTCCCAGGTCGGGCAAAGTTATTGGGTTATATGTCTGGAATTTCTCAGATCAGCCCGCGAGATCTTGATTTGTGCCCTGTTGATGGCAATAGGCGGCCCCCATTTTACATGGCTTTCATGTCCAAGGTTGGTACGTGTAGAAACAGTATAGGACCTTGCTGATAGGATGTATGCTACCAAGACCTATTAGCGGTGGTTGAAAATAGCCGCGTAGATGTTTGTCATTTTGGTGTGCAAGAGAGGAAAGGCGTGAGTTTGTTTGTGTGTATGTATGCCTTATTTTTTTTTTTTTTTTTTTGTTTTTTTATGGATCATGTGGTCTTCAATATAGATTTTTATTTATTTATACGACCCTTTGGATACAGGGCGTAATAGTATGTCTGTATTACCTGCCTACCTACAAGGAGCATCGGTGATAACTGGGTACCTACATCAAATACTTCTGAACAACAATGTAATACAGTTTACATGGCCTAGGACTGCCCCACACACATTTCAAAGATGATGGATGGCCACACTTCACCACACGTCGAACCGCAAAAGCTAACATATTTGCATAGTTGAGGGAAACTGAATAGTTAAAATCACTGGAGGCGAATTCCTGGTTGGCATGAGGACTTACGATCTATTGTGCTGGCCGTTCTTGACAATGTTACAGATGGAATGACCACGAACTATTTTCACATTGGCAGTTGGTACTAAGTATTAAAAAATTCCAGTTCTAGATAATTTTAACTATTATTTAACCAAAACGTACCTTAAAAAAGAATGTCAGCAGCTTAAGGTATGGACTATTTACCTTCGCAACGAAAATTAAATTAACGAGGTTGCCTTGTCAAAAAAAACACGCTCAAACTCAATTATATAATTGCATTTAAAACACACAAGACACAGAATCAACGTAGGTACCTAGTTAAAGTAGTAAAATTTTACAAACAAAAACGTAATCTACTAATTAAATTTTGCGGTTTTCCCACAGGCAGATGATAGATAAAAAAGTCAGCCATTACTGGCGTAAGAAATAAAACCACAAAAGGAGCCATCGAAAGAGTAATAGCGGGTAAAGGCTCCCGCAGACAGGCGCGTCGTGACACAATTCCCGTGAAGTTTTCATAGAAATAGCTCTACTAGAGTCGCGTCGAGCCTGTCTGCGGGAGCCTTAAAGTGGTCCGGTGCGGTCATCTAATAACTATTACATCGTTCACAGTCGTTTTACGGTCGGTAGCTATTACGACCAAAGCCAAGGTCGGATTCCGGTTAACCATTAAAATAATTGATTTTCTCCATCTCAAACATCGCGGTTGTTTGCCCAAGCGAATCATATATTCAAGATATTTTTTTTAATGTTAGTAACTTTTTGTGCGATTAATAGTGATGATTCACTCAATATAGAAAACAAAAAAGTTTGTAATTACTATTACAAAGTTTCTTTGAACGCTTAAAAGTTACTTACTATCATGGCTATTAAGGCTATGTCAATTGAAACATAAAAATAAAAATAATGAGATGGTGAAGAAGTCACATATAACTAAGACTTCAGCATGTAGCATGACCATAATAGAAAAGAGTTTTGTCGATGGTAGAATAGAAAAATGACGGATGCATAAAAGAAATCTGTAATTTTGTCTATTCTATCTGTCATTTTGTGTATTCTGCCGACGACAAAACCCGGTCCTTCTACGCGTGCAGTTCTAGATAAGTCTACGAACTATCTATTAAGAATTGACGCACCTATTTTTTTTTAATTACTTTACTGTTTTCTCCCTATAACTGTTCATTTTGGTAGTTCCGTTTTTTTATTAGAACTATTGAGAATGACGTCACAAAACGTCCCACCCTCACCGATCTAAGTCTATAGATGTTATTAATCATGACGAAGTATACGTACTTACATTGATGTCTTCACAATATTACGATAAACGTCCTCATGACACGTTTTCATTATTCATAGACCGTTCGCGTGTCCTTTGAAAGTCGATAAAAAGCCCCAACTAATACTGGCCACTTACGTAGTTAGAGCCCTATATACAGCATGTTGCAGAAAAATGTGGTCACATTTAAAGTTGTGGTACAGGCCATCAAAGAAAACAACTCTCTTCATATTCGCGAAAATATATACGGTCGGGAATACAAAATGAAATCAAAATATTTTATTTTACACAAACACACATGGGCACTTATGAAACGTCATTAGCTAGGTGCACGGTTCCAATTGGTCGTTTCCTATGGAGAAGAGCCGGCAAGAAACTCCACGGTCAACTCGTAGTCCTCTTTTGAAAATAATTCACATTACTAGTGTTTTCAAATAACCTACTGCATTAATAGGTATGGGAGACCTGACAACAAGTAATCTAAATGTATGAGGTGGCTGATTATTTTTTCGTGATTACGATGTTGGTCCCATGGAGAAATTTGTGCAGGATGATGGTCTGTACCACATCCTCAAATATGACCACTTGTTTCTGTTACAAGCTGTATATTGACGCTCGCTTTTATGATTCAGACCTACATGATACCTTTTACCTACATGAGGTATCAAGGCCAGAAAACGTAGGTCACAGTAATTCTTTATTCGAATTTACGTCAATGACGGTTGTTTATGAATCGATCGTTTCATACAAAAACGTACCAATTAGATACGTTTATCATTTAACAATTACATTATTATGACAAGTTTATTCTCATGAGACAATTTGAAATGAATGTGAGACTGTTTGGAAAAAAATATACCCACTATATGAACGTGGGAAAGTTAATTGAATATCTTACACTTATTGTAATGGTTGATACTTATTAAACATAATGATGGATCTGATATAAAAAAGAAAAGTAGTCATTAAAGAGAGGCTGATGTCTCCTGAGATTTTCACTCTAACACAGTTAGTTTTACGTTTTGAATAAAAACGGAAAAGTAATATTGATTTCACATGAATACGTCTTTAAATTTGACTGTCATAGCATAGGAGGCCATAAAAAAAATGATGGTAACAAAATCAGGGGATACAGTTTGGTGTTGCAGCTACATATCTATCATCTTCAGCCACAATATAATTACAGCACTCGATAGCTTAAGAATCAAAGAATTTGTTACGTCGCGTCACCGCGTCAGGAATGTGACGGAACGACCTCTTCCAGAAAATATTGGTTTGAGTTGCGTTCATGTATTCACGTAAAACACACGGCACGACCCGAACTCCGCAGACGGGTTTAAACATGATAAAACAAAAACAATTTTTTTTTTGTGGGGTCATCGTTTTAAAATATCAGTTTAAAAAAAACTGTATTTTTGTGTAAACGTGATTAATGTCGACTAACACGACTAAACATATTTTCTCAACCTCATACTTTAAGTAACAACACTATCAGTGGTCGTTGACCCCTAAAAAAAAACACCAAGATATTTTATTTTGTGGTGTTTAAATATCGTTACCTATCACGTCTGCAGAGTTTTTTATATTATACTTTGCACGGCAATTAGTAAATCGGGTTGCACATTACTTAATCTCTTCAAATGTCAAGAAGAGTTAAGATAAAATCAAGTTCTTTGCTATAAAATACTAATTAGTCTTAGCTAATAAGAAGCTCAAAAGACGGCTAACATCTTGAAGCCGCCATAAAGGCGCCTCATAACTAGACTGGATACGTATTTTAGATAAATCGTCGTGCTTCGGTCCGTCTGAGCACTAGGCTCGCTTGTCCGGCGCATCGGGAACATAGATAAAATGCATGGATTAATCTGTCCCAAGTCGAAAGATAGCCATCTAAATAATGAGGATCGTAAACAGATATAAAGACTAATCAGAACTCAGGTTGCTAATTAAAGATTTAAATGCTCGCAAGGCGCCATTACCGTCGCCCAATTAGCGAAGATTAAACTTTTAAATATAGACGGAGTGTTTGCCAAGTTTATGCAGAAATAAAAAGCACATTTTATTTTAAGCATTTTAAGATAGTTGTGGAACTCATTCTGTCGTGTGATAAAAATGAAATGAAATAGAAGCACCTGAGACAAACACCCTTTTCGTGTTTCAACTAAGAACATAGGCAGGCAACAAGCGAGTTCTATTTCAGGTTGAAAATTTTGTGTTTTAGTTTTTTTGCCACTGAATTCCGAAATTAAAGTTATTTTTCACTTTCGGTCAGTTGTTTTTTTTTTGGAGTTTGGTTTTTATTTTCACTTTACGTAAAGGTTATTAGTAAAAGTATTATGTGTTTCATCATCTGCAATAAGTTGTTAAGATGAGATTGAAATTCATTTCCCTCGGCGGACGCAATCAGTCCCGTCCATTTCCTGGACCAATCTTCGGTAAACATCTGTAATAGGTACTCAAACGAAATTGTGACTAACAAAAATAAGGAAAAGAAGCATAAATAAATATTAAAATGATGCTTTTTTATTGTTCCAGGGGCAGGCGCGGCACCATCGTGGCGCCCGGCCACAGACCCGTGCTGATGACACAATAAATTGTGATGCTGACACGAACAGAAGCCTATAGGAAACTACGTCCTAGAGGACGAAGACGGACGTTGTAGCTAAAACCTTGTAGTTAACACTAGTTCTAAAAATGCAAGTGCCTAATTTTATAATAATGTTGGGTAATCGCCGTAACTTAATATTTAGAGTGAGCATCGTGTTTAACATCGCCGTTTTTTTATACGCGGCGGTGCATTACTCCGGGAACAGCGCGCCGGGGGTCGACTGGGTGCCCATCACCAGCGACGGCTCGGAGAGGGTGGCCGAGTTCAGGTACCTTAAGGAAGATGTGCGGAACGATACCGTACTTAAGCTGGCAGAGCCTAGTGCGCGCATTCTTGGTGAATACACTTCCCAGAAGGTGATTCCGTCGACGATGTCCACAGTTAAAAAGACTGTATCTAGCACCGCGTCTCTGTATTTAGAAAAGAAAATAAGTGCAGTGCCATCTGAAGCTAACATTATAAATGAGACTCTTGAAGTGACAGATGAGAGTGTTTTGTCTGAATCTACGCTTACGCTGCTGCGGGCATCGCTCGGGTGTAACGATAAAGACTATCTCCCAGAGACGATGCAACGTGGCGAGTTCTGGGTGCTGAAGAACTACGTGCGTGCCAATCATGGTGCCATTGCATGTCATGAGACCATTACGTACACGACGCACGGCGGCTTTGAGTTCCTCGACAACCTGCTTCCTCTTCTAGAGCGGTAAGTTTTGCTTTATTTTATTAATTCCAAGATTGCGATTAATTTGAAATTGTAGCGTCTCTTTTTGCGTTGGCGTTTCGTCAGAGTGTTGACACTCACTCACGACTTCTTTGGCAACAGCCCTCGTCTGAGCGTCGGTATCGGCGTCGTGTGGTGCTATCATAACATAAACAACACCCGAATTAAATAAGTACCTACAACAACACTACATGCATCTTTTGTTTTCCGGTGCATTGACCAGCCTGCTCTTAAGAAAATGCATTTAGTTAGAAGGTTTTAGTTTAAACTTTTCCTGTTCACAGCGATGCGTACGAATTTTTTTTTTGCACATTGATCTTTGCCCTTCTTTTCATATATCTTAGTTAATTTAATAATCTAATTATTTCAAAACTGTTAGCTTATACGTACTGGAATGTTACGTTAATAAAATCAAGATTGAAAAAAAAAAACTTAGAAGGTTAAATGTTCAAGTCTTAATTTAAAATAATACAGTTTTCAATAAGGATTTTTTAAACTCTTCGGTGCATTATCCATTGGTTTATCTATTGGTTTGTTACCTTTATATCATATGTTCTTAAATTATACCCAATACGCACTGCGGAACAGGTTGTTCGTGGTAGGTACTTCACATTTTACACTCCATGTATTGTGCAGTCGTGATACATATGAGAACATTAGTATCGTTAATAATCATTATAATATAATAAGATATAAGTACCTATAACTTCATAATACCTAGTAAATCTGTTCCAATAAAGATGTTTGCTCTCTTTGCAACGATATCGAGTTTTCAATTTCCATCTGAAGAGGTACATAATATTTATGTAGATAAATCTTTTCGACGCGAGAGTGACTAATGGACGCGTGTGTCTGGATCTAACATTTTCATTTACACGACATTTATTTTTATTTTTGCGAAATATTGTGTGTGGTTTCCATATGGTAGAATTTATACTCATTTACAATTCAACTCACAGACAGGTTTAAACACACTCAGAAAAACCTCAATAAGTGTGTAAGAGCTCTTTCTCACGGTTTTATAAGAGTGGACATTTAATGTCAGTAATATGTACGGTTTGTAGATGCAGTACCTACTTCTTCGACTTACAGACAAAAAACGACACACCAATATAACGTCTATTGACTATGAAATAGCATGGAAAATGGCGTGTACAATAGCAGCTATAACTCAGCATGTCACCTGAAGGAAAATAAAAAGTTTTATGCTTTATGTTATGCAGATTACTAGGTTTTTATGTCTTGCCAGACTGTACACTTAATTATTTTCTTGATAAACAATAAACTCTAATACCATGGATTATCACAAATTAAAATAATGACGATTCATGTTCATGAATGAGGTTCTAATAAACGGAGGCATTACGGTGTCGTAAAATAACCATAAAAAATAGTTCTAAAGATAACTTTTATGATCACAAACAACTACTAAAATTGGCATACTGAAATAAGAACTGCCAATCAAATCACTTATTTTAACGTGAAAACGTCTAATAAATCGATGAACGCCGGCTGCATGCACGAAAAAGTGTAACGTTACGAAGTAGATCGTAGTAAGAAGTATTTATTATTTTATTATAAAAAGTAGCGGTCGGCGAGTGCAGTAATAATAGGTTATGTTACAATTGACTAAAACTTATGGTGATTCATATAATTGATGATAGATAAAAAGTTTGAAAAAAAAATCTCTTCTTCATAGTTAAATGGAAAAAAATATTTTGCATAGTAATTAATGTAAGATTAAAAATTTATCTCTTCCTCTTCGTGTCAATGGCACTACAAGTTAAAATAGTAATAATAATAAAAATTATTCAATTTCATTCATAAAAGTATATTTCATCAATGTTTTGTTTTGACGTTGTCACGTTAAACTATCGTCCGTAAACCGGCTTTACAGACAACCAATTTTTTTAAAATAAATTAGTGTATTTTTTTCTTCAATGAATTATGTTTACTTTACCTATTGAAATAACATAGCATATTTTTATCAAATAAAGATCCTATTCCTTTTAATTCTATAAAAACGAAAGTAAGTTTGTTTGTTTGTTATGCTTCCACGCTAAAATGGCTGATCGGATTTGGATGAAATTTGTCGAACAGATAGACCATGACCAGGGTAAGGACATAGGCTACATTTTTAATCACAGTGCGTGCAACAGTATCTCTGTAATACACACATAAAAAAGTCTGAGCAACACATACTATTTCAAATTATTATATCATTTCTTACCAAGCAGGTAATACCTATGTAAACTTTTTTGATCTAGAGGATATACTGGCTGGTTGTAAAAAAATCGAGTAGGTATAATTTGTTTTTTTTTACAAATTCAAAAGCGAATGCATTTGTTCGAATTTTATAGCATTTTCTTTGCCTAATAAAATTTTGTATTCTGTATCATTTTTATGAATTAAATAATAATATGAAAAAAAAAATGAACAAATTTGGATTTTGAGACATTTTTACGTCATGGAGCGAAGTCATTTGAACTCAGATGAAATGCAAAGAGCTGTAGGGATGTTGCAAGCGGGAAGAAGTCAATCTCAGGTATCTCGGTATTTTGGTGTCAACAGAAGCGTTATTTGCCATCTTCATCAGCGTTACACTACGAGAGATCCTGCTGAGCAACACCCTGGTCGAGGAAGGTGTACAACCACACGGCAAGATCGATACATACAACTGACTGCAAGACGCCAGCCAATGTCAACAGTCCGAGAGATAGGTTTAAGGCTACACAATTCAACTTTTTTGATCTAGAGGATATACTGGCTGGTTGTAAAAAAAATCGAGTAGGTATAATTTGTTTTTTTTTACAAATTCAAAAGCGAATGCATTTGTTCGAATTTTATAGCATTTTCTTTGCCTAATAAAATTTTGTATTCTGTATCATTTTTATGAATTAAATAATAATTTGAAAAAAAAAATGAACAAATTTGGATTTTGAGACATTTTTACGTCATGGAGCGAAGTCATTTGAACTCAGATGAAATGCAAAGAGCTGTAGGGATGTTGCAAGCGGGAAGAAGTCAATCTCAGGTATCTCGGTATTTTGGTGTCAACAGAAGCGTTATTTGCCATCTTCATCAGCGTTACACTACGGGAGATCCTGCTGAGCAACACCCTGGTCGAGGAAGGTGTACAACCACACGGCAAGATCGATACATACAACTGACTGCAAGACGCCAGCCAATGTCAACAGTCCGAGAGATAGGTTTAAGGCTACACAATTCAAGTGGCGTTGTTGTTAGCTGCCAAACTGTGCGAAATCGACTGCATGAGTATGGTCTACGAGCACGACGGCCAATTAGGTGCCCACCGATATGTCACGGGAATCGTGCTCGTCGAAATGAATGGTGTAGGGAACACATTACATGGACCCGGGAACAATGGGATAAAATTTTATTTTGCGATGAGTCTCGATTTGGGTTCAAGCCTGATACTGGTAGGGTAAGAGTGTACCGTCGTCCTGGAAATACTGAAAGACTGTAGGTGCGTTCAGGAAGTGCATCCATACAACGGCTCAACAGTTATGGTATGGGCGGGTATTATGAAGAACACACGAACTGAGCTCGCTTTTGTAAATGGTAACATGAACGCTGTAAATTACGTTGAGGATGTTCTAAGGCCATAAGTCCGTCCATTCGCACAAACGCTTGGCTCCGATTTCACGTTGATGCATGACAATGCGCATTCGCATACAGCTTTGTAAACACGGGAGTACTTCGCAAGGGAAAACATCCTGGTATTGCCTTGGCCTGCACAATCGCCAGACCTCAACCCTATCTAACATGCATGGGACATGCTCCAGAGACGTGTTTTAAATGACTTGGATGGAGTGAGAACCACCCAACAACTGATGGACTTACTAAAATTTCATTGGGAGCAATTGCCGCAGGATAACATTAACAGTCTCATCAGTACAGTACTAACTCGTAATTATTGTTGATTAAGATTATTTAAAAAAAGAAAAAAAAACACAATTGTTGTTTAATTTCAAAAAAGCATTGAATAATAATATAAATAAGAAATACTAAGGATTTAATGCGAAAACACATTGTAAAATTGAAATTTGTATGTGTTGCTTAGACTTTTTTGATGTGTCATATAAACTAGGTTTGGCTACACCAACACCAACACCTACCTACCTCTTTTGGAGTGTGGCCAAAATCGAAACTAATGTCCCCATCTTGTTTTTTAATACAATTTCACAAATGTTTACCAACAGCGCTCCTCAGTAAATGTCATTCAATGCGCCAATAGATCCTTGTAGCACTATCAGGTGCTGCCAAAACGTAGTACCACCGTAAAACGCTCAGTTTTTTGTCGCACAGTTAGGCGTATTACAAGTAAGAAACTATAATTTTATGAAATTATATTATAGGGAATTCAATCAAATAAATAAATACCAACTAATTCTTCAACTGAGCCTTGCAGTTTTTATTTATTTAATTAAAACTGCAAAGTTTTGTGGCCATTCGAGTCAACTGACACCAAACGCATCGCTGTTTTTAACCTTATTTGTTGCCGCGATGCGCTATTATCAATCTATTAAAAAATTTGCTTCCTGTGCTGAAAGGAATAAAAAACAAGAATCTGCAGACTACTTACAGCGGCCAGGCTAATCATGTTTGCGAAACACTGTACTGTATTTTATGAATGATTGTCCCAATTTTGTTATTTGCCTACTATTTCGTAATTAATATGAAATATACAATGAAATATGTCGATCAAAAAAATCACATTCATAATGCTCTATAATTATCCAGTACTGATGCAATAATTTTGAATGAATGCCTGCGAAGGTACCATTTGAATGCATTATTGAGATGTATTTTTTTTTTCAAAAGTTCACTTTTGAAGTTCTTTGAAGTTGATTACTTATTTACAATGCCAAGATGCCATTTCAATTTCCTATTGAAGAAGAAGACAGAGAAGAACGATAAATGCTTTAATAACAGGCATTCGAAAAAACGAACGCTGAATTTGTATACAAAGGAATCGACCATTTAAACTGATGTCGTGTCTAAAACAAATTAGTTGTCGTGCTCTTAAAGGCATACACACACAATAAAGCCGTTTTTTTTTGACAACCCTGTACTCATTGTCAAATTCAATAATCGCTAGGGTTACCATTTATACGTATTTTTATTGTACCTCATATATGTTAGTATATATACTATATATAGTTATATTTGAAATACAATAGTTATTTGTTTTACATGTGGGTAAAAGTGTGTTTTGCCGTGAGTGCTTGGATTGAAACCTGAGCTAGCGAAGGGTTCTAGAATTAAAGCACGAGCGAAGCGAGTGGTTTAAAAGAAGAACCCTGGGCGTCGCGAAGGTTTCAAATCACGAAACGCTATAAACTTTTACCCATAAGTGAAACACAACAATTTTCACCACACTACGAGGAACTTGCAAAAGGAAAGAAAACCAGTAAAAGAAAACCGTCTTTTCAACTAATTCTGACGGAGTCAAATTTTCATCGCATTTTGAGAAATTTGTAAAAACTTGTCGTTGTAAAAGTTTTTGAATGTTAGCGTGGGACACAGACAGGCCACAACGGGATTCTTTCAAAGGCTTCTTTCAAGTGCCTGTTGTTTTTTAATTCGCTCATATAAGCAGGCAAGGAAGTGAGCCATACAGCCTTGTCTTTTTTGTCATTTCTTAGTGAGAAGGTACGTTCAAAACAAATGCTTCATACACTTTATTTCGATACACTAAGTATAGTTAACTATTACTTTTATTACCTTTTACTGTATATTACGATTAGAACTATTCAAATTAACATAAAAAATTACATAATTTTATAGTGTTAGCAATAAAAATAAATTAAAAAGCGGATATTTTCGGTTCTGAATAACCATGTATTTTCGGTTGACAGGTTTTGAACGTTTCTAACTTTTGTCTTTAAAACTAGTTTGTTCCTAACTTTTTGGTTTTATTTAAACTTCGAGTAAATGTTGAATCGGAAGCCTTCGAATTTTAAAACACTTTTACACTCTAGATAACAAAAAAGGCTTTTACCCACGGAAATCGATGGGTAAAAATTGCAAATAATAGGTAGTGTGGTGAAAACTTAATTTTACAATCATCAAGCTTTATTAAGGGTCTGTTACTCATTTTACTAGTGTACTGGTAGGAACTGTATTAATACTTACAAAATAGTTTTTATCTACTTCAAATAAACTTATTGGGAAGACTCTTGGTTTATTGGAAGTGCTCAGCGGTTCTTCGTTTCTTGCGATCATATTCAGGAACTTTGGTGCCAAGTCTGGACTGGGGTATAACTCTATGTCTGATGGAAGGACAAAGTGTGTGAGGGCTGCGCTTCTGGCGATGTTCCTACCGACGTTTATTGGATACAACAGATTCTTCTGTTGTTTGTACGTCTTATACGATTAGAACTATTCAAATTAACATTAAAAATTACATAATTTTATAGCGTTAGCAATAAAAATAAATTAAAAAGCGGATATTTGCGGTTCTGAATAACCAGGTATTTTCGGTTGACAGGTTTTGAACGTTTCTAACTTTTGTCTTAAAAACTTTTTTCTAACTCTTTGGTTTTATTTAAAACTTCGAGTAAATGTTGAATCGGAAGCCTTCGAATTTTAAAACACTTTTACACTCTAGATAACAAAAAAGGCTTTTACCCACGGAAATCGATGGGTAAAAATTGCAAATAATAGGTAGTGTGGTGAAATAGTTATTTGTTTTACATGTGGGTAAAAGTGTTTTTTGCCGTGAGTGCTTCGATTGAAACCTGAGCTAGCGAAGGGTTCTAAATTAAACCACAAGCGAAGCGAGTGGTTTAAAAGAAGAACCCTGAGCGTCGCGAAGGTTTCAAATCACGAAACGCTAAAAACTTTTACCCATAAGTGAAACACAACAATTTTCACCACACTACGAGGAACTTGCACAAAAGAAAGAAAACCAGTAAAATACGTATAGAATAGGAAGGTAACACAATTCTTCATTTTCCGTCGCTTCAACTAATTCTGACGGAGTCAAATTTTTATCGCTTTCACTCATTTTGAGAAATTTGTAAAAACTTGTTGTTGTAAATATTTTGAATGTTAGCGCGGGACACAGGCAGGCCACAACGGGATTCTTTCAAAGGCTTCTTTCAAGTGCCTGTTGTTTTTTAATTCGCTCATATAAGCAGGCAAAGGAAGTGAGCCATACAGCCTTGTCTTTTTTGTTATTTCTTAGTGAGAAGGTACGTTCAAAACAAATGCTTCATACACTTTATTCATTTATTTCGATACACTAAGTATAGTTAACCATTACTTTTATTACCTTTTACTGTATATTACGATTAGAACTATTCAAATTAACATTAAAAATTACATAATTTTATAGTGTTAGCAATAAAAATAAATTAAAAAGCGGATATTTTCGGTTCTGAATAACCAGGTATTTTCGGTTGACAGGTTTTGAACGTTTCTAACTTTTGTCTTAAAAACTTTTTTGTTCCTAACTCTTTGGTTTTATTTAAAACTTCGAGTAAATGTTGAATCGGAAGCCTTCGAATTTTAAAACACTTTTACACTCTAGATAACAAAAAAGGCTTTTACCCACGGAAATCGATGGGTAAAAATTGCAAATAATAGGTAGGGTGGTGAAAACGTTATTTCCATGTCTTCAAAAAATATCTTTGAAGAAAACATAAAAGCTACAGACAGGCGCGACGCGACGCGATTCTGGTAGAATTTTATGGAATTTTTTTTAATATAATCGCGTCGCGCCTGTGTTTGTGGTAGCCTTAACATGCCACGCAAATTGCCTTACCTACCGTTACCCGGTTTCTGAAAGGCAACACAAAAAACTGAAAGATTGTGAACTCAAGTCCGGGTGTTTTCAATGGCTGACTGAAAAATTTAGTGAAAAAACGTGTGTGGAAATTGATGACTTGATGAGCTTTTCAGAAACCGGGTGTAAGGTAGGTAAGGCAATTTGCGTGGCATGTTAAGGCTACCACATACACAGGCGCGACGCGATTCTCCATGAATCCAAGTAAAAAAAAAACTGCAGCCGCGGTTTCTTAAATGTAAGGTTTTGTCAGCCCTAGGGGCGATCGTCATCACCACCTCACACGAAGCTGCGTTGACCGACACAATGGGCTCTACGACGCACCATAACAAAACTATTCCAAACAATTTTATAGAAATGCTTCTATAAATACTTCATGCCTTTCAAAATTGAAATTTCAAACTATTCACTGACATAAAACTAGGTTTAGTTGACTATATTGACTTATTTTATCAATTTGACTTTTGTCTCAAAGAAAATCTAAACTGGAAATGTCCTAAGCAATAAGATAAAATTTATTAATAATGAACATCTTTTTCATCAGTTTACGATATGATTCATTAGGCTTATTACTTTCTCATTCATTTAGATGCATCTATTGACATCGATTAGAAGTAGTGAACTTTATTTACAAAAAAATAACTCTCCCATGAAATTTCGATTAAGTTGCAATTCTGATATTATTCGACTAATTATCATTGCATTAACACGAAACAAGAAATAATGTACCTAATAAATTAGGTAGCACAGTTTTATAGAAGAAACCGACATATTTTTGGAAGCAGACTGTCCTCTCATATTTTAATGTGGAGCAAAACTAACTCGGTATAATTTCTGTGACTGAAATCCAAAGATAAATTAGTTTTCTTGATGAAGCTTGAAGCGTAAGTAATTGATAAAAGAAAACTGAGTTATTAACTGAATTCTTGGGGCAAATAAATCAATCGATCATGGCTTTAACGCGAGAGTTATTGTGGGTCACACAATTGATAATGTTAGGTATTTCGAAAAGTTGTTTGTATATTTTTCAATTGTCATTAGTGCACCGACGGTCACGGTGTTTAATTTTGACAGTATTAATTAACTTCATAACGACCTCTTAACCCTAAATAGCATATAAACGCTATTGAACTGATAGCAAAATACTGATTTTTATAAATCAGAATTTCGCCAACCACTTGCTGAACAATTGATTTATGTTTATAAATAAGACTGTTTATGAAATCAAATGTAGAGGTTCTTTCTTTTCTCCAAGAGGGTACTTTTAAATAAATAAAAATAAAAAATAAAATAGAATAAAATGACATGAAACTGTAATGTTTTCCAACATAAATTCAGTTTCATGAATTCATGACATTTATTTTAACTTTATGCTTAATAAATTAAAGAAAATGTTCAGAAATGTGACATTTACTTTACTGTAACATTTTGCAAGATGGTTAATAATATTTTATTGATTAAGTCGAGACTCCAGTGGTATGGAAAATGTTGGATATGAATAATGTTAAAGCTTTTAAATAAACTTTTAAAGGTAGAATGAACATGAAACATTTAAATTGTCTTCTTTTTTAGTGAATTGACCTTTATAAATTCATTTCGTAATTGAAATTGATGCCTCGTTAGTCAATTTTTTATTAGGTCACTTGAATGTTATGTTAGCCATTGTTTATTCGATTATTTGAAGTTTACACCCATATTATAAATCGTAACATCGAAAGCTACTCTACTCACAACTCCATCGAATAAGTGTGACTTGAGCCGATACGTCACGAATACGTCAATATTCAATAAACTCTTTACAAGAAGTTATGGAAATCGTATAAATTTATTACTTATTGAATACCTCAAGGAATCCTCAAGGCAGATACCGACGTATCTTATAATTGACAGTTGGTTCCTCAACTCAAACACGCCTCGACTAAGGAAACTCTTTGAGATGAGAAGTAAAATGGCAACTAAGAACGTCAAACCACATAAGTGAGGTTGAGTCAAGTCAAGGAAATCATGAGATTTTGTCTTAGAATATGGGTTTAACTTTAAAAGCGTTAGTACAATATTCTAGTGGATTGGATGATAATATTAAAAAGTCGTAAAAAAATTGTTTTCAGTTTTTGCTATTATTTGCAATTTTTACCCATCAATTTCCGAGGGTAAAAGCCTTTTTTGTTATCTAGAGTGTAAAAGTGTTTTAAAATTCGAAGGCTTCTGATTCAACATTTACTCGAAGTTTTAAATAAAACCAAAGAGTTAGGAACAAAAACGTTTTTAAGACAAAAGTTAGGAACGTTTAAAGCCTGTCAACCGAAAATACCTGGTTATTCAGAACCGAAAATATCCGCTTTTTAATTTATTTTACCCAATAAACATATTATATACGTATTTTACTGGTTTTCTTTCTTTTTTGCAAGTTCCTCGTAGTAACATAACATCACGCCTTGTTTCCCCGAAGGGTTGGGCAGAGGTGTACCTATTGTACAACCACATTTCGCCAGTTATGTTTAAGTCCCATATAATAGGGGGTGAGCCTATTGCCGTCTTCCTCGTAGTGTGGTGAAAATTGTTGTGTTTCACTTATGGGTAAAAGTTTTTAGCGTTTCGTGATTTGAAACCTTTGCGACGCTCAGGTTTCAATCCAAGCACTCACGGCAAAAACACTTTTACCCACATGTAAAACAAATAACTATAGAATACGGGGTTTGTATCTTTGGAACTACTGATCCAATTCCGAAAATTCTTTCACCAATGGGAAGCTGCAGTGTTGCCGAGTGTTTGAGTATTAAATTGCGGACGAAGTCGCGGGCAGAAGCTACTCACTTATGAACTGTACCAATACAAAGCAAAAGTACCATTACTACCTACAGTATGTTGCAACAAAAAACATCTGTCTCACTTAGATAGCAGTCCATTCTACCTTTGTTTTGTATTGCAAAACTGATCACAATCGCTTTGTCTTAATTAGTATTGCGCTGATTCAATAACTGCCATTGAGAGTTAAGAAATCAGTGCGCAAACACTTAGGAACACTTAAAGCAGCATTTACTTAAGCAGTAAGTAAAGTATTATTACATATCTGTACCTATGTGCGGAAGTTGGTAAATAGTATAATATTCTGTTGGAAAATACGTAAATCACGATGTGACATAATACAAAGTGTTTTTATATATTGTTACATACATTTTGACCGCTTTTTTTTATGAAACAGCAGGTTTTTTTTTTTGATAACCGACGGAAAATTTCAACGGTCCAGAATCATGTACTGAATCCATGGTAACATGGTAACAGGTTGTGCGTAGATGTCTTGCCACCCTGTATAATTTCAAGCCAATGTCTAAGTTCTCAAAGCTCGAAGGATGAGGTCAACCTGTTCCAAACTGGTAATTTTTTTGTTAAACCTATGAACTCTGTAGTAGTCAACAGACCTTGAGAGTTTTTTACGTGAAAAATCTTAGTACAACTTGTACCAATCAACTACACGTCGCGTGAACTCATTTAGTTGACTAAAAGCGCTGCTACGAAAAGGGGTTTGTCAAATTCAAATTTGTTATTATGGCAGTGCAGTTCACTTTACATCCACAGCCTTACGACTACTCACTGTATTACAAACGTTTGCGATCTGTGTACTAAAATAGGTTCCTACATATAAGTAGTTCATTAATCATTAATTTCATTGTCGTTATGCAATAAGAACAATTTTGGCGTGCTTATTAAACATTTTTAGCTACGTAGAGGTCCGCAAGATTACGTTTACAATATTTATAAGCCCATTAAATCCGAAAACAGGTATCCTCAACGTGCGAGCGTCCATAACCGGCGCTGTCCTTAAGCTGGGACAGAGGGCAAACTGTATCATTACCAACGAACGACCATGTCATTGCCATATTCCAGAGCGCGGAGCACGACCATCAAAGAAACGAGCTTTGTCGACGAAAGAATAGACAAAATGACATATGAATAAAATAAATCAGTCATTTTGTCTCTTCCATTTGTCATTTTGTCTCTTCTATCAGTAATGTTGTCTCTTCTGTCAGTAATTATGTCTCTTCTATCAGTAATTTTGTCTCTTCTATCTGTCATTTTGTCTATTCTTCCGTGGACAAGAGTTACGCGTGCTGAGCTACATATGGTCACTAATAACTCAGTCCAATCACATGTTTAAACGTTTTTGTAAAGTCGTTTGTCGTTTTTCTATTTTGACAATGTCCCGGTAAGTAATAAAAATTTGCAGTCAATTTATTTCCCGCAAGTCGGTAGGTAATATTAAATTGCAAGAAATGTTAAATGGAAGATTATTAATTTACCACATCGGTGCGCAGTGATGCTAGGTAAAGTTTGAAGGTTATTAACATGCAACTTTTCCGCTTTAAAAGAAAAACGTGGAAAAGTTCGGTATAATGTGAACTTAGTATTCTTAGTTAGGTACACTTTTAAACTTTACCCTCTTTCAAGGCAAAATTCAAACTTTCATGACGTACAATTTTAAGTTTTTACCAAACTCCTTGCGAAAATATTCGTTATCACATCGAGCTCGGATATGACGCGTATTCGGACTGGACCGCATGACGACCTTTAAAAACTGATATCAAGGCTGTGGCCCGTCAATCATTCACATATAGAGCTCTAGATCCAACAATTGCACAAGAGGTAAGTGGTGCAATTCGCGTACACGTCGCGTATCGGCGGATACGGCGATACCGCCAGCGCCCGCGTAGCCATAGCTTCCACTAGCCGGCCACATGCGAGCACGCTGGCCCCGTTTCGGTGCTCACAGCTCGCACCGGATTTACGGATGAATACACTTGTATATGCACTTTCATATTTATAAATGAATGCTAATTAATATGCATTTATTTGGTTCGGTCAGTTACTAAACGTACTGCACGCTTTTACTAAGTGTTATTTGAAAAAAAATGCGGTAATAAATTAAGTGAGTGAATTTCGAAAGAATGCGCATCGGTGTGAATATATAATTCGAATCTCAGTTTTCTAAATGAGTGCTACTCATAGAAAACAAAATGTTGATTGATTGTAATCAAGCGAGGACAATATTTTTGCTAAATTTATTAACAACAAAGTTACCCAATTGAAACGAGTGAGTTCATCCTTCAAATATTTTATTCGCTAACTCGAATGACCCCAAAAGCGCTAATAAAAAGTGCGTAAGCCGAATGTTCTTAATAAATTCATAGATCTCATTCGCGGATCAGAATAGTTAAACGTCACGCAGACTCCGACTGAGTTGTCGAATAAATTATGTTAATATGGTACGGAACCGGTTCACGTTCATCTCTAGTTTCCACGACGAAAAGTGAAAATGCGCGCATCGAGGTGTGTTGTGTTGACATCGAAAGAGTGAAGTAAAGTAAACATTGTGTGCATCTCCCGCGTGTCCCAAAAACTCTTATGTATGTGTCTGACTGTTGTGCTAGGGCTTATTTTGAGACTTATTACTTCAGCGAACTATTGCTATAATTAGGTACGTTGACAAGTCTTCTTCCAGGTCTTTGAAAGACTAATCACGAACATTTCTTGACGGATTGTCAAACTCATGTCTTTCGGTCAGTCCATTACAGCATTTCGCCTTTGGGTGTTGATTAGCCTCTCAGACTACCTACCTTTCTGTAGTAGAATCAACTAACTAAGTCATCATCAACACTAATCCAGACGACCATAATATCTTCCTGCGAAAACAACCAGGTCAAGGCATGTCGCTATTCAGCCTACTCATGCCATGACTAAACCAAATTATCTCGATCGGCAAAAAAACTGGCCGAAGTAAATCTAACAGTACCTACCTACACACATGCAGAACTTAACGATGTAGATTTGTAGAACTAGAATAAATTGTAACAACTTTGGCAACGTGCCTTGTGATGACGGGATCACGGAACACGCGTAAAATATTTGCAGTCAGCCTACTACGTTAGTTCATTCAAAACTGTGAACGTTTAAAACATGAATCATTTTTTCACATTGAATCAAGAATGTTTCTGCTGTACCATTTACAATTTGTTATCATTATCTAGTCCACATATTTATATGAAGTTTTTATCAAAGTCCGGCTGCATTACAAACATTTAAATGATTTAATTTTACTTTGATAATTATCTATGAAGTAGTTTTAGTAACCCATAATTGGCATTTATAATAAAGCCTTTTTTGGTTGGTAATTTTTAATTTAAAGTGTTAGCAACCTCTAGATTTTATTAAAAAACCAATGAATTCGTAAAGAACGGTTGACTTTACTTTCTTCGGTTGACAACATAACCGGTTTGTTTAGCAGAAAATGAAAACAATTGCGTAAGAGCTTGTGCCCTCACTTTTACCCAATACTTGATTTTTGTTGCTTAATTAATAGAAGTGAAGAAGCTGAAGTATTCACTTGGTTGATGTGGTAAAATGGTGACAAGAAAATACTCTTTATTTTTATAGCATCTCGCTGTTCTACTATGAGGTTGTCGGCTGCTTAATCTGACGAATTAAGGCGACTACACGCTAAGGGCACCCTCTTAGGGGTACGGACCGCGGCCTTAGGACATCGCTGGAAGAGGGCAGCAAGGCACAGGCTAGATCGGATCGATGTTAGAACATTGCCCATTACGGATCTTTTTAAAAATAAATGGGTCACTGTACGCGAAACGGGGTGCATTGATGGCGCCACGAGCACAAGCAGCAATCAAGACGACAAAATTGATTGTGGATTTGAAAAATTGCTCAATATTTTTAGTTTTTACTTTAAATTTATAGTGATATCATGGCATATTAGGGCTATTTATTATTGTTAGTTCCTTATCTTGAGGTAATAACAGTGCGCTATATTTAAACATCCAAACACACAGCAAATCATTTACGAAATAATAATAAAAAAATATTTGGTTCACATGCTGTGAAAAAACAATGTCTACTGTTCGATCTACTAGGCACTAGTGGTGAAACTTGGCAGTAGTTTTTCTTCCATTTTATCAATCTTTTTAATTTACTTTTCTCACGAAGTAACGAGTAAGTACACGATTAATAAATAGTATAAATATTTTTATACATTTGTATTTAATAATTTATTTATACGTGTAGAACGTATTAGATAAACTGTACCTACATAAGCCTCCCGCATACTGCCGCGAAGGCCGTCGGGTCGCGCCTTTCTGGAGGGGGCCTTTATCTAAAGGGATACATAACGGCTCAGTACTTAAATAATGAAAATGTAAGTACCTACTCTTTATTGCATCGTAAACGCCGTGTACCTATTCATTATTAAAACGATTCAATCATAATAAACAGCTCCTTTTCTTGTTGTATCGGCCACGAAATGTTTAATTTCATGGTATTTAAGTTATTAATAGGACGAAGCAAAAAATTTTTTGGGTCTATTCACCGTGTTTCTTGGCCCGGTTAGCAACACAAAAATCAAATCTTTTTAGGGTTCCTTTCCTCGAAAGGAAAAAACGGAACCCTTATAGGATCACTTTGTTGTCTGTCTGCCAAGACCCTTTTTCTCAGGAACGCGTAGAGATATCAAGCTGGAATTTATATCACATACTCAGGTCTACTGTCCCTTGGAGCTGTATAAAAATCAAACTTATAAGCCAACGCAATCAAAAGATATAGCCGTTTATGCCGCAAAAGATTGTCCTTTACTCTGCCGGAAACTCTATAGAACTTTGCCCACTCAAATCAAAAAGTCATTTACAAGCCTGCAAATGCAGCATATTAAAGCTTATTTATTACTGTTGACTAAACATTTGTCCTAATGCCTGTAGAACTTGCGGTTTCTGTTAAAATCTTAAAACAATAATGACATTGATGATAGGTTAGGTTCAGTTTATAACGGTTAAAAAGCGATTTAAACAACATATACGTTACGCATTATCATAATTATTATAATCGTAATATGTGTTTTTGTATTACAGGTATTTAGACCTTTTTTGTTGTGTATCATGCGCAATATGTAAAGCGCATTGTCATTTTCGACAAAACCTACAGGGTACTTCCCCTGAACTCAGAATCTTGAAATTTGGTACGAAGCAACGTCTTGTAGCACAGATAAAGGAAAAATTGCGAAAACCGTAATTTTTATTGTTACATCATTGTATTAAAAATAATTTAAATAATTTTAAACTTACTACCCCTTTCCTCATGAACGCGGGTAAACTTTTACTTGTATACCCACAGGTTTGTACGGAACCCTCGGTGCAGGAGTCCGACTCGCACTTGGCTTTTTTTTTCTATAAAATATTAGTTTAGACTTCAACTCTACACAATAATAATAATACCAGCCTTATATTGTTGTCCCACTGCATTCCGTGCTCAAGACGGGATGGCGATTTCAGACTTATATAATACTAGCTGTTGTCCGCGACTTTGTCTGAAATCCAGGATGAAAAGAGTCCTTACCTAGGTCATGGTCCATCTGTGTGCCAAATTTCATCCGAATCCGTTAAGCCGTTTTGGCGTGAAAACGTAACAAACAAAAAAAAACTCATTTTCGCAATTACAATATTAGCCAGGATTAAGTCTAAGTCCGGGTTTCCTCTTTTCCGTCACCGAGGTCAGTAATGTCCAAGATAAACTCAGAAACTACATGTTATTTGAAAAAGTCTCATTGGTAAGCACATACTTGCACGGATTTGAACCCACAACCTCTCGTGCATGAGAGGTGAGGCAAGGCCTAGGTAGTGGGCCATCACGACAGATATACAAAAAATATGAGTCTAGAATCTAGCCTAGCTGGTGTATGCATGTACCTACGTCTATATCTGCTGTAAAGATCTAGACTACCCAGAACGTTCTAATATAGGAATCGCCGAAAGCTCTAACTTAACAGTTCAACACAATTGCTTACAAACACTTTCCTTATACTCTCTCTGCACTCAACATTATGTTGCTACAATTTTCACGTTGGCACAATCGATCATTTCTTAAGAATGGCTCTAGTTGTAATGCAAATTGTAACACAACGTAATAAGGTGGTAATTACAGTATTGTTGTTATGACGTAGGTGGCACGTGGGTGTCGAGGGACATACACCAGTTGTAGCAAAACAACCACGTGGTAGGCTGCATAAATGCTGTTCAAATGATATGGTATCTAATAGGGTCCAATGTTTTAATAGTTATTCTGCTTTTCGAGGCAGAGACAAGTCCAACAAATCAAAAATCATAAAAGTCGTTCCAGCCGTTCTTGAGTTATAAATGGTGGAACTAACCCGACTTTGTTTTTATTATAGAGAAGTTAAGAATGTCCAAATCGAATATGTTATCAATATCAAATATATTATTTGCACACTTGTATAAACGACAGACATGTTTCCTTTTGTAACGTGCATCTCAAATTAGAAATAATAATGTAACAGCCCTTGGAGGTCTTTGTAAAGTAAAGAGTAAAGACAATGTTACATCCATTATCTCAACATTGAGGCAACTTAAAGCTTTCCCTTAGTTTGGTTACCGGTTACACTGTTATAATAAACTTGTTGTTAGTTAGTTGCAGAAACAGGATTCTAATGGCAACTGCAAACAACGCGAAACTAAGGAGCGGTTCGCGTGAGTACCGACATTGAATAATGAGAAGCCGCAGAGATGGCACGAATTTGAAGTGTGTTTTATTTTAATGAATCCAATGTGGGCCAACCGTTGCAGACAATCACTGATTTACTAATGATGCAACTTACCTGGAAGCAATCTTGAATGATTTAGAATGTAGGAAGCCATTAGTGGTTGGAGATATTTATACACAGTGTCTTATCGAATACCATTTGTAGGTACGACTGAATTTATGTACGAACGAACATCGCGTCTAGAAAATGACCGGTAACTGTAATTTTGATTACCGTCGAACGCATGCGTCATAAAGCCAACCATTAAGCTGTTTCATTGCAGACTGCAGACGAATGCGAATTATAATGCTGTTTCCTTGTAGCTTGTAGTCGTAAACTTATCTCCAGCGACTGCAGCACGAAATGGGCAGTAAGCGCAAGCGCAGGTTACAGTTTTAATCGCTGTAACGTTTCAAAAATGTGAATCAATTTTATCGAATATTGGAACATGTCTATTGAGGTATATTGCATCTGGGGCGTCCATGCATATATTGCGGGCAGGCACATTATGAAACAGGTGTACTTGGTCGGCGCGAGCGAGGCTGCGGGCGCGGTGCGGCGCTCGCGTGACGCTTGCGGTCAACCCAGATGAGCCAAGTGCACCGTCTCCCATTACGGCATCACCATCTCTGTACTGTTATCCGCATAGCGACTGCGGTCACACATGTAGGTCGAACACTTGAACATTAAATTAAATTTATGGTTTGTAAGAATTCCAACGTTAATTGCGACCGTGTGAAGTTATAGATGATGGATCGACGGTATTTTGTATCGACATACACGTCAAAACTGTAAAAACTCGTCCATAAATGGTTTCATCGACAATTTGAACTCACTTTTACGATATGATCAGCAGCCTTAGGGGTTTTGTAACAGAGTCGCTGCAAGCGTAGTCTTAATTTATTGCACAAATTTTCTTTTGTAATCCGCCCAAATATATCGAAGCTGCACGACGTGCATTGTGCTTTTACCGATGTGCCTATAAAGGAGGCCATACAATGAATTGAATGTTAGATAATAGTTGGCAAACAGTGCAAAAGGTTGAATGACGTTGTCAGCTTACAAAATCAGCCTCTCAAACAAGACAAGCGTATATTTTAATAAAAATATTCCCTTTATATGACAATAGACTTTAACGATATGGGAATGATGGAAAAGACTCCAGAAAATTTAGTTATGGCCACCATTAATGTGAAAAGGCGGTACACCTCCGGGAAGGGGATAGAACCCCATCAATCACTTGTAATCCGTTTTGACTATCGATCACGTCACCCCTGTTACGTCAAAGGCTGATGCAGTTTTACAATGACAATGGCTTTTAATGAAGAATGAATGAGTGAATGTGTGAATGACACATAATGTCATACACCTTCGGTTTCGTACAAGTTCTAGCTTTATTAAGTTATCCAAGTTATGAGCCAATTAAATAGAAAAGTTCTGCAAATCAGAACAAGTATCAATGTGGTTAATTCTAAAGCACATTGAAGCTATTGATGCTGTTTTAGTGTGATCTATTCATATTTCGACAAAAGACCATTTGGTTGGTTTCAAGATCCTTTTTATTGCTTTTACAAACACAAGCAAATAATTTTTTGCTTTTTTAAACACTAGCTAGCATTGCCAATTATATAGTTTGAAAATTTGACACCGAAACAGCAACCTAATTGCGTAATACACTGACCATCACAATCTGAATTATTCCGAAGGATATTGCTAATCCATTGCTTCATATATTCGAAAAAATTGTCTGCTCAACGACGTAAATAACGAATTGAATGTTGTTGACCTGTCAAAATGAAAGCCATTCCTACTGTTAGAGTGTTACGCAATTACCCCGCAGTTAGATACGCTGAATGAAATAAAAATTTCAGCTAAAGATAAGAGTGTCCGTTTTTTTTTTTGTAACGGTGGCTGATCAGTAGTGCTATTCTGTAACTATTTCACCGTGAAAACTTAGGTGAAGTGAGCGTGCAGTGAGCTGTCAGTGCCACTGATGCTAGGGATTGACTAATACGAGATGACACTGACAGCTCCCTCAACGTAAGTCTTCACAGTGGGATAATTACAGAATCGTCATGCTGATTATGAAACAAGACAACGTAGTATCGTCTTGTCTTCAAACGATTCCTAACTCATTGTAACTGCTCTTTGCTCAGGCATTATAGTAATTAACCAACTGTATGTATCAGACATGCACACAATCGTAAACAATAAAAGTAAATGTTATTTATTGCCGACATTACTCTGTTCTACATGCGTTCAGGAACCGATTTTGTTTCAGCAACGTAATTTTAAACTGTTCTTTTGGTTCCTAGCAAAGATAAGTTGTCATTTTTCACTCTTTGACCAGCAGCGTCTTCTTATCTGCAAATAAATCAAATAAGGCTGCGATCAGCATTTGACTACGTCTACCAAGCGGCAAATTATATATTTAGCATTCAATATTAGTCATTGAGAACCCCATGTTCAGCCTCTTACGCCTATAATTTTTTCTGAGCACCATTAGAAACCGGTAAAACATCCTTCAACATTTTTTTCACACTTTCCTGCGTTCAGCTCTGCCTTAATTATAGGACTTGAACTGTGGACTACAGCGGTCGTAAAAAACTTTTGTCATAGTTTTTGTAGTTTCTCCACAAGCCAAATACAACGCCCACCTAGAACAAAACCGATTTACGCTAGATTCCGTACATCATCAGCGGTTGAAGCGTTTCTATATATGGAAGACAAAACGGAGCGAGGAACATTCGCTATCGACATCCTCTGAGCGAGGTCAATGGCGTAGTTAGACCGAAGTGTGTCACATAAACACATGAAGAGCTAATATCGTAATAATTACATGTGGCAGACCAGTTACTACACAATACTCATATGTTATGCTATATCGCCTCTGATTACATTGCATTATGTACCTACATACGACATTACGAATTTACGCCGAAGCGAATGTTTGTGTATTCTGAACGAATGACTGATGCTTGTTATAAGAGTTTGTATTCAAGTATTGGTTAGCAATGCCATCTAATTTTAACAGAAGAACGATTCTATGCACTGATTGAAATACAATATCCGCTGATTTACAACATCATGAAAAATTGTTATAAAATCCTGAGAGGGCAAGCGTGGTGATTGATTGATTAAATAGAACGGCCGAAGCCAATTTAAACATACTATTAATTTATCACAGTCTGCATCTTCTCACAAAAATTCAAACATTCTGACAGTATCATCATCCATTCATTCGCAAACATACTGATCTGCGTTTGAGTTCAGGAGAGCGTTAATAGAGGCTAATGTCCAGGTAATGGGTGACTTGGAGTGTGCAATAGTACTGCCAGTTGGAACAGCCAGTAAGCCGTGTTTCCTGCAACGAGAGTAATTGTCTAGGACAAACTAATTGCAGATTGCATTATGCAGATCATCATGTCAACTCTATAAAAATCTCACCGTGAAGACTTGCGTGGAGTGAGCTGACAGTGTCATCCCGTCTTGGTCAATCCCTTGTATTAGTGGCACTGACAGCTCACTCCACGCTCAGTTCACCTAAGTTTTCACGGTGAGATGGTTACAGTGTAGCACTACAGGAACATCGAGCGACCGTCTTAGAGATCAAATTCAACCCAACAGGACTATTTGATGAATGCTTGTTCCTTTCCTCGCTTTAAGTGAAGGAGCTGTAGCATGGCATCGTTGTGGAACGGTAAATACATGCTAATGTTATATAATAAATAAAAACAAGCTACTGAAATGTTAGCACATGGCTTATTGCCAGAACAAGCCGGGCGTGATTAACTGACTAAAAAACGTTACTAATAAAATTGAACCTACTCTATCTAACTAATTAATAATAACAGTTTCCGACGATAAATTCAATCTATGAATTTATGTACGCATATGAGTTTTATGTAAATTTTAATATCCATTTTGATACGCTATTCCTCTGATAACACCAATTACCTACATGTTAAACATTTTGAATTTGTTTAATCGAATCGCCAACAAAAAATAGGTATGATGACTTTTTTTTTACATAACATGACATAACATCACGCCTTGTTTCCCCGAAGGGTTGTGCAGAGGTGTACCTATGATACACCCACATTTCGTCAGTTATGTTTAAGTCCCATGTAATAGGGGGCGAGCCTATTGCTATCAACCGTGCACAAATCCAGACTCCGGCTGCTACTGAGAAATTTTAGATAGAAAAACCCAATAACACTTTGCCCGACCTGGGAAACAAACCCAGGACCTCATGCTCAGCAGTAGCGACTCAATAAAATATTTGTTTGCAAATAGTGAAAACAACTTTATAAAAAGTGTAAAAGCTTAAAATATTGCCAAGTGACTATCATAGAAGTGACGTCACAACTATGTAACCTCATACTATGTATAATTATATTGCCACGCATTGTCCGTCCTACCTCGCGACAAGTACTGGAATAATCCCCTCCAAAAACTTAAAATCGTGTAGTTTCTTCATATTTCCAACAATTTTACAGATATTTTCGATTATCTCATTTGACTACGCCTCTTTGAAATATCATGATTTGTTCGAACATTACTAATATGACTAATATTAGAAATGTTCGAACAAATATTGATATTTCCATCCGTATTCACAGAAGATCATTTTCTTTAAAAAAAAAAAACGGTTTGTTAGAAGGTTCAAGTCATAGATATATCAAAACCGCTACGGGCTAGATCTCCCTTAAGGAGTGGCCTTTAAAACGATGATAAAGACACCTTCAGAAGAAACACCCGTGACTTTTTGCAGAACGCATTGACCTCCATAAACGATAAAATATGCTGTTGTTCATACATTATTACGTATGTATGTATACATGTACATAAACCCCGCTTTCCTCCCGTACAAGGTATGTCGAACTCGGAGCAAAACACGGAGCGAATTGATACTCAATGTTTAACTGTTACTAAGGTTGCCATTTCTTCAGAAAGACTCCGGTTACAAGACAGCATTTTGCGGAAATTTGGAAGTTACTGAATACATTTTGGAAGCCGAAATATAGACCGTTATCACAACGTTATTATTTGAAAAGACTCCTAGTCCACACATTGAAAAACCAAGAAAAATGAAATATGTTCATGTGAGCAAACTTTTCCTCCGTTAACTTTTACGATGTGTGCAAGAGCATAACTGTAAAGCCAGCCCTTAACCTCATAGAAATGTAGGATCACATCGCATTCTCAATAGGCAGAGGTACTTAGCCGGCTAGCTGAGATATGCGGCATTCAATGTGCGCGTTTCAAGACACATGTAGCTGTTGCTAAAGTTCGAATGAAAAGCTATAAATCTTAGATTTATTATGACATTTTCTCAAAAACATTTAATAACTCGTCGGCGAACGGGAATGGTTAACTTGCCTTAGAAGTGTGTACTAGGAAGTCATAACACGTGTAGCATATCAGACATGCTGGATACTAGTAAAAGTGTTTATTGACCTAAAAACACAATGAAGGTGTCAAGGCGAAGTACGCGTATATTAACACATTACGCTACAAGACTTGTTGACTTGTTAATCGTCGATTAGATTCAGCGTAAAAAGTTGATTACCTCGTCAGAGTGTTATTAATGCAGTATGCGACAACACTTTTTATAGTGAGTTTCCTGTACATCTTTATTTGTCTGGAGATAGCGAGAAATGTGAAGACCACTGCACACAGCTACTTGTATAACGTCTACCTAAATTACTTTTAGGGTGAGCTTGGGGGGCGTCTGCAGTAAAGGGTAGGGAGCTGTGAAGGTATTTTGAAATGAAATTTTTAGGAAACCACGGTTAAATATTATCGTTCATTTCTCCATCTACGGTAGGTATGCGAATTTCCTTTTGTTTTTCCAGATCATGCTTCTGCCTACTATAAAGTTTGTTTTTGTTGGTAATCTCTTGCTCCTGCTCCCTCCAATCAATTAAATTGAGATAAGGTCAAGAGAGAAGAAAAACGGTGAAGAAAAACATCGTGAGGAAACCGGCATGTTCTAGAACCTAAAATTCGAAGACATTATGTGACATAGATCTACCAACACGGTTACAAAATACCATTAATTCAGCTTTTATGAAATTAATACTGGATCTATTGCGCCTTTATAGTATTTGTGTTATTTTTAATATAGCATTTAGGTTTTTAATATATTAAGATACTATATTATATGTATAGTAAGGTTGGCAACCCTAAATACGGCCCACTCCCTCTCACCGAGAGGACGCCCGTGTCCCAGCAGTGGGAACATTATAGGCTGATTTTGAACGTCACGAGAATGATAATGCTCTTGCTCTCGTAGTAAAACGGACTTGGTGATGTGTGTTGGTTCAAAACCCAAAATATCTGGGCAGACAAAGCCACCGTACAATCCGGCCTGTATTTGCGCCCGACTGTATGTCTAGTATAAACATCAAAAGATGTTTAAACTCTAACAAAGTTACAGAGTAAACAAACGTCATACTTACCTACCTGCTTATACAAATATGTAGGTACACGACCTTCAGGATAACGCACAATGTTTCGGTAAATAAATCAAGCTTTTATGAGCATATTATTGATAAGTTATATTTAGTAGTAAAGTAAATATTTGTTACTTTCATATTTTTATTTTTCCTTTCAGGGGATTCAATGAAGATTGGTACTACTACTAAATATTTGGCAAATAGATAAATGATGGGAGTAGGTTTAATTTGAAATTAAATAAATATTTGTCTGTTTTTATATTCATTTATGACTTTACTTGTATGACAAAAATCTGTACGTTAAGTACAAAAGGCAATTGTAGGCATCATCACATTAAACATATAACATTGAATTCAAAACTATTTAATATTGTAATAAATGCTGTAAAGTTGTCGAGGCTTCAGCGCACACGACAAAAATGTTTGCATAAATTATGTTCATGAGCAATATAATTTGGCAGGTGATATCCGCCGACCTTGCGTCAGGTAAATACTCGTAACTAAATATGTGATGTGCAGGAAACTGTCATTTTATTATACAGCGTGTATTTTACAAGTGTTGTCGTATTTAAGTGACAGACCGTCATACAGAGGCCCTAGTGTGAGTTTCTTTTAACCATTTCGACTTTACGCATCGACCGCGTTCGGGGCTCCGATTGGCCCTTCACCATTCGATCGTTGCGCTCCGATTTCGAAGAGCTAATCGGAGCGCCGAACACGGTCGATGCGTAAAGTCAAGATGGTTAAAATAAACTCACACTAGGGCCACTGAACAACTTTCATAATGGGACCAACACCGTGATCACGAAAAGATAATCATGTCTGTCATTATTATTCACCTGTTTAACATAGACATACATAAAGATAATAAAGAGTGCACTATGTTATGCCAGAGGGCGTACAAATGTTTGTCGTTAAGTAATCAAGCCAGTCAAGTGTCAATAATTAAATAAAATAAGCCTGGACAGTAAAAAAAACAATTATAAAGAATAACACATTTTATAGTGCAAATTATTTCAAAATTCAAAATCATTTTTTTGTAAATATGTGTAAACAATATGCAGATGTTTTACAGTCATGTAATATTTGTATATCACAGTCTTGGTACTTGGTATCACCATGTTTTACCTTTCGGCATGCAATTACTAACATAAAAGAGAATACAAAAAAAAGGCACTTTTGAATTATCAATCAGTCGGTCACTCAGAAATATGAAGCTAGTTGCCCATTCCAAAGCGTAGTAGGTACCTATGCAGAAGAAAGAGTAAGAAACTCCATGGACACTCTTTGAAATAATATTGTTCTTCCAAATATATTACATCATTAATGTCGATCATCAATAAAACTAGTTTAAAAATACAATAATTCCTAAACGTATTAATTAATAACAAACAAAATATAAATAAATGTCAATAGAAAGAGAAAAAATGATAATCACAATCACTAAACTTTAATGTGGGGATGTCCTTTTCACAATACTAGTTGTTCTGTCTTCTTCTCTATTGTAATGTTAGTTACATTACAAAAACAAAAACCTAACACTAGAAGTAAGTTATATTATTGTCACTAATACGCTGGATCAATGTTGTCCGTAACTAAAGAATATAATATATAATATTATCAACTGTCACATACAAAACTTCAATAACCACTCGACCCAAGTATGGGGCGGCTGAAAATGTTGTCTAGATTATTATGTTGGTTCCATGGAGTTCAGTTTGATGGATTCAACCAACCCCTTAAATTTTACACCTTTCTACATGCTGTATTTACCGACGTCTCAATAAGATAATAAAGATAAACATGATGGTGTTATTACAAGAAATTTTTGTAATCTCTTCCGCGGTATCATGTCATGTTTGGGCAAAATATAAACATTGGTTCATATCCTCGGCATTCTCAAAACTCATGCAATTTGTTATTTTAAGTTATATCATAGTGTTAGCAAAATGTTTTACGATATAATTTCCGCTTTCAGTACTGCCATTCTTGAATGATATAGTAACTTATTGCTGGAAACAATACTAAGGAAGAACAACTTTCCTCGAATCGTAATTTAGTTTCACAGTCAATGAATTTGAGCAATCGATCTGACTCGAGAGTTCGCAATAACAACAGACGTGTCTGGAGTTCCCCACGATACCACCGTCTAGACTTGTAAAGGATTACATTATCTCTCTCCTTACTTATGTAGAAGGTCCGTCAATGAAACTGTACGTACCTACTCGTATAAGTAGGTATACAACATAGTGCATGTGCATGAATTATGGTCGGCGAAGTGGTGATCACTTAGTAATTCATACATAAAACATAATATACTCACGACTTCTTCTCATGAGAGTTGACAGAAACCACAGAACGCCACCTGCTACGATCCTTACATACCTACTCCTTTTACCTCGTGGACGTCCATACATCTGTAGTGCTATTCTGTAACCATGTCACCGTGAAAACTTAGGTAAAGTGAGCGAGGAGTGAGCTGTCAGTGCCACTGATGCTATGGATTGACCAAGACGGGATAACACTGACAGCTCACTCCACGCAAGTCTTCACGGAGAGATTTTACAGAATCGACATGCTGGTCATACACGCACGCCTGTTGCGAGTACTACGCACCTGGCCTTTCTGAAGAACACCACCAATAAGGTCACTATATTATATCCTCCTAGGGCGTCCCCTCCCGGCGGTTCCGCTCAAATCTGCCTCGTAAATACATATGTAATTCGTACGCTAAAATAGGAAGACGCGTAGCCTACCGTGTTTAAAATTGATCTCATGTTCGTTACCACGCGATGGCAAGGTATCGTCGCGATTATTTCGTCGTATGAACTTAATACATGTCCTTCCCTTTCCTTTCTTAAAAGAAAACCAATGTACTATACGGACCGGCGGTTTTTATAGTACCAATTTTTTTTTTGGTAGTAGTGTAATTTTTCAATCCCCAAATCTAGCAAAACCATAGGTGCCGAGAAAAAAAGTCCCAAAGTTAATTTCGGGATTGGTGGGATAGTGGTAGGTAGTAAAGGGTGGGGAAGATCACGTGGCGGGTTCAAAGTTCAAAGTTTTAAATTTATGTAGGCTTAGTCGACGGAGCCCCGTTTCGGCTCCGACTTCTGAGTGGTAAAAAGAAAAATACCACGAAGGCGCCACCCCCTTCTAACCTAACCTGTCCGTGTCGGGGTGCCCCAAGTTCCGAGCTCGTTTTGCTGGCTCTTGCATCATAAGTTGTCCCGACACTTGCACAATATGCCAAGAAACAGAACAACAAACAACATACCAGAAGATATTTATTTATAAATTTAACGAGTTATTCAATCATTTTAAATTTGGTAATTAACGTTTGGATTTATATGGCCACCACATGTCAGTCAGTGTAGTCGAACGTGCAGTCGATTCCGAGCTCAATCTCGACTTCGTTCAAGAGTGCCAATTTTCTGAAGATTGGAGTTGAAACTGAATCGGATTGGAATACGATCGAGTATGATTGATTGTCGTACTTAATGCTATTACATTTTATTTCACTTTTATTGCATGCCGGTAATGAAAATTGCGTGTACGAGCATTGAGCAGTCTACGACGTTCTGTACTCAGTTTCCCGTGAGAGATTTCAAATATTTAATTGGAGACTTGTTATTAATAAATCGTCTTTAAACTGTATCGCCTTATACGAGGAGCACGATAAATTAGTTTTAAATTAGCGACGGTTTGACAAAGTCCCCCTAACAAATATTAAAAAAAAAAACGATGTGATCAACAGACCCGTGATCGTTTAAAACACTCTTGTTTTAAAACAACTTCACATTTTCTCATCGCCAGGCGAAAATCACGAATGCAATTATTGATTTAACAGCTGCGTGTGCCTGTATTGCTTCCCCGGCGCCGGAACACCAAACACACTTAGTACCTGCCTTGTTTACATAGAGCGAGTAAAAACCGACTAGCGTTCAAGGCGAGTTGCTAAACCACGATTTATTGTAAACGTCGGCTAAGACTTTAAACAAATAAACTTCGCTTCTTCGTTTTTTCTTTAAATATTTTCATAACTCTTCTTTTGATGGTAGTCTGAAATTTGTTGAGTCTAGACAGTTTGGTAGTGATGTTAAATTATGTAGATCCAGGATATCAAAGTAAAGTATAACGTGCTGTTTCGCGTTATAACTTACGGTGGTTAAACAAAACCTTTAGTAGATACAGCCCTCTTTATAAAAGCAGAACGAGGTTTGAGTATTCATCATAAAAGTATTGTGGCTTTAATGTCTAGATGAAAATCGATTATCGATTAATACGTCTAACAATTTGTTACTTCCATGCACAGTTTTCTGCTGGTAAGTAATTACATACAATACCAAATCTTTGCGTTGAAGTTAACGTGCGAAAATGTCAGGCAGTTTTGTGTTAAAATAACACGCTAGTGCCAAACCAATTCAGATGTAAACGGGGCATAGACGCAAGGTTACCAGACTGTCGCACCCTCCTGATTAAGCTCCCCGTTCCAATTCGAATGTTCCACAAAATGAGGCTAGTCTGTTTACTACATATCTAAAAGTACAGTCACCATGTACCTGGAACTCGCTTATTGAATTGTGACCAACCCCTTTCAAATTATAAACTAAACGGCATAGCAAAGGGTTTGAGTCAAAAACAGACGCAGTATTCGTGACTATCCACAGTGTAAGTTGTGTAATGTCGATTGTTTTAAAAGAGAATGTGCCTGCATACTTGCTTGTGTTAAGAAATATCGCGATGTGTGAAATTCGATATTAGCAACAATTAACATCGCAATGTTCCGATGCTGACTGAACATTTAACTGCACTTATAATGCGGTTCGAGTAAGTACATTGAGACTTCCTGTAATCTGAACAATGCTTGCAGATAGTGAGTCACCGATTAGATTGCCTGATAACCAGTTGAAACTGTTTTAAGTAGTCTTAACCGCTGGGATCATTTGCATACACGTGCACCGACCACTATTTATACAATCTATTTTAAACCAAGTATTTTTCAATAACATTCTCACCTACCTACTTAGACACAATGTACTACAATTGTGCAGACCTACCACCGCTGCTTCGTGCAGCATCACAGTTAAAAGCCGCGCACCCACTTATCATAACATCTAGGATTTCTTCAGACGCGACAGTCCCACTGACATTTAAGAACTTATTGTGTAAATCACAACCTTTCCGTTAGTTACATCACGCTTCATATTCAATTACTTAAACAATATTTTTCTATATAAAGTGAAGATGATAAAAAGCCGAGCGGGACAATGACCCTTAAATAAAATGTCACGTGGGCGTGTAATATCGTGACCTAAAAAGGCGGTGGCAGGCACCTTAGTCTCTTTTTGTAGCAGATATTCCATTAATAATGTCTTTTGTTGGCTATGGCAAACGTTTTTCATTAACAGCGAGTAATCGATTTACATTGTGTCTACGCATTAGTTTTCGCTCTTGTCCGCGAACGAATCAGACGCTGAGTATGAACTGATTATTTTCTGAACGAGTCGTGACTTTCCAGCGATATCCAATTTCAAATAGTTAAGATTTAAAAGTTAGATTTCCAGACAGCCTTTGATAGATGTAAAACTAAGTGACGCTGCATAAAATAGCACTCCTCATTGGCAGCTTCTAAAAGAAACTATTTCTCAATTGACTCTAGACGTAATCTGGACCGGAGCTCCAACGATTTATCTACAGATAAACCATAAAACGGAAATAAATTCTCGAGTAAATAAACATAAAATCATGGCGTCTCCGTCTACACGAACGGCACAACATTTCAGCTGGAAGTGTCGGTTTGCGAGCAACCTGTGGAGGCGCAAATGTCCCCCGGTCACGCAAACAGGGCGGCTCCGACAGCTTATTGATTAAATATAATTACCTACGCGCTTTCAAGTGTTTTTCCCTTCGTTTTGAAAAATCCCCGACAGCGTCAGTAAATGTACTGGAGTACTAGACAGTCTATTGGAAAATTAACGGCACTTGAGCCAAGTGATCGTGAATTGAATTCATTGGAAAATCCAATTGATAAGCGAATCACTAATTATCAATATTGTTGTTCGATCTCCAAGCGTTATTGCGTTTTCCATTAAAAAATTACTGATCTGCGTTTGCGTTCTTCCCTTCGTTTCGTAGGCAACAGTTTAGATTTTTGCCCGTTTGATGACGACAATAGGTTCGCCCCATATCTACCACTAACTGTTCTTACTATGTTAGCTAATTTTACAAGAGTTTTCAAGCGTTTACGGCCCGGAACTCTCTCGGACTCTTGCGTCCGTAAGAACTGGTGAAGACGTGTGTGAATCCCGATCCCTCTGAGAATGCAAGCGTGAACTATATTATTAATGTTGCTGTACTGTTTATCTTATGAGAGCTGTTTCTTTATCTCCAGATGGATGGCTCCAGTGAGCTTGGCGATCCACGCGCCTGGCTCGGACATGATGCCGACTGTGAACAGCATCAGATATCTCCGCGACTGTATGGGCAACGACCTCGTGCTGCAATACGCCACCTTCCACATCTTCTTCTCAAACAAACATATACCTAGCAATGTAAGAACTATTTCATATTACCTTAGAATGTATATTTAAAAAAAAAACACCATCGTAAACGATACATAACCTCTGCTTGAAGCCCCATTTACACGACGCAAGTTTCTTGCCTGTGGCGTGGCATACAACGAAATTGTCACACAACAAATGTCTTGCAACAATAAAAATTGTACCTTCTAAATACACAAACTTATGGTATGCCACAGGCAATTAAATCACACGGTGTAGATCATGAGAACACCGTTCGAGACACTATATCTATAATATGAGAAAACAAGGTAGTAATTAAACCATAACATTACGAAATGGCTATTAAATTAAACATAATTCAAGACCTACACAGTTTTAGAGTTTACTCCAAAGCTTTACGTAGAGCAATTTCAAAATGAATTTTAGAACCAGCAATTACTGCCAATGGAGAGGTTTTGATCACGACTCAGATGCTAGCATTGCCCTCAATGTGGTTCCATGAAGACGCTGGTATGAATGTTAGTAATTTATTAGAAGAATTTACTTGTCTCACTATCCTCGATAGATACAATTGTAGTTTTCAGAATGTAGCTTTTATCTAAAGCTATGGACACATCGAGCTTCTAAAACTTGATATGTCATCATAACGGTCGGACTCGCCTGAACTTCGCAGACACATAGATCGAGAATGTTAATCAGGGAAGTTTGTTGTTAAGCAAATTGGCACCCTACGCCATTAAGCTGTGTTGTAGCCATTTCATACAGCTGTAAAAAATAACCGTTGTGATTTTAATCATACGGACAAGTTAAGTGACTCACTTTACATAGACACGATTGACTAGCCACAGTAACTTCATGACTAAACCATACATAGGAAGTCAAAGTCGTCGACCGCTCCTGGCACAATTCCGGAACATAACAATACTACTGTCTGGCAGTAAGCCAGGCAGGGAACAACTGTTCCTTGTTTGTTAACTTTCAGCCAAGGAGATACTTTAAATTAATTCAACTAACTATTAGGTGCATAATTTACCGTCGAATGGTCTATCGTTTTACTAAGACCCTTAATGCAATGAATATGTCCATTCAAAGATTGTCTTTAACAGACCGCTTTTAGCGACCAGACAGCCCATGTGTCACCCTATCTTACATTTCTACATTTATCTGTAAATCGTCTGGTGTACATGATAAAGAGTATTTAATTCTTTGTCAACTGCAACAGTAATATTCTCTATTTTTCTTTCCAGATCCCTGACCCTGACATATTTTTGAAGACGCCATTCAACTGCACGAACACACCACCGTACGTCGTCAACTCCTCTACGACGTACAAACAACAGAAGAATCTGTTGTATCCAATAAACGTCGGTAGGAACATCGCCAGAAGCGCAGCCCTCACACACTTTGTCCTTCCATCAGACATAGAGTTATACCCCAGTCCAGACTTGGCACCAAAGTTCCTGAATATGATCGCAAGAAACGAAGAACCGCTGAGCACTTCCAATAAACCAAGAGTCTTCCCAATAAGTTTATTTGAAGTAGATAAAAACTATTTTGTAAGTATTAATACAGTTCCTACCAGTACACTAGTAAAATGAGTAACAGACCCTTAACAAAGCTTGATGATTGTAAAATTAAGTTTTCACCACACTACCTATTATTTGCAATTTTTACCCATCGATTTCCGTGGGTAAAAGCCTTTTTTGTTATCTAGAGTGTAAAAGTGTTTTAAAATTCGAAGGCTTCCGATTCAACATTTACTCGAAGTTTAAATAAAACCAAAAAGTTAGGAACAAACTAGTTTTAAAGACAAAAGTTAGAAACGTTCAAAACCTGTCAACCGAAAATACATGGTTATTCAGAACCGAAAATATCCGCTTTTTAATTTATTTTTATTGCTAACACTATAAAATTATGTAATTTTTTATGTTAATTTGAATAGTTCTAATCGTAATATACAGTAAAAGGTAATAAAAGTAATGGTTAACTATACTTAGTGTATCGAAATAAATAAATAAAGTGTATGAAGCATTTGTTTTGAACGTACCTTCTCACTAAGAAATGACAAAAAAGACAAGGCTGTATGGCTAACTTCCTTTGCCTGCATGAGCGAATTAAAAAACAACAGGCAAGTTGAAAGAAGCCTTGAAAGAATCCCGTTGTGGCCTGCCTGTGTCCCACGCTAATATTCAAAAACTTTTACAACGACAAGTTTTTACAAATTTCTCAAAATGCGATGAAAATTTGACTCCGTCAGAATTAGTTGAAAATACGGTTTTCTTTTACTGGTTTTCTTTCTTTTTGCAAGTTCCTCGTAGTGTGGTGAAAATTGTTGTGTTTCACTTATGGGTAAAAGTTTATAGCGTTTCGTGATTTGAAACCTTCGCGACGCTCAGGGTTCTTCTTTTAAACCACTCGCTTCGCTCGTGCTTTAATTCTAGAACCCTTCGCTAGCTCAGGTTTCAATCCAAGCACTCACGGCAAAAAACACTTTTACCCACATGTAAAACAAATAACTATTTCACCACACTACCTATTATTTGCAATTTTTACCCATCGATTTCCGAGGGTAAAAGCCTTTTTTGTTATCTAGAGTGTAAAAGTGTTTTAAAATTCGAAGGCTTCCGATTCAACATTTAATCGAAGTCTTAAATAAAACAAAGAGTTAGGAACAAAAACGTTTTTAAGACAAAAGTTAGGAACGTTCAAAACCTGTCAACCAAAAATACCTGGTTATTCAGAACCGAAAATATCCGCTTTTTAATTTATTTTAATAAACAGATTCTATACGTATTTTACTGGTTTTCTTTTTTTTTTGCAAGTTCCTCGTAGTGTGGTGAAAATTGTTGTGTTTCACTTATCGGTAAAAGTTTTTAGCGTTTCGTGATTTGAAACCTTCGTGACGCTCAGGGTTTTTCTTTTAAACCACTCGCTTCGCTCGTGGTTTAATTCTAGAACCCTTCGCTAGCTCAGGTTTCAATCCAAGCACTCACGGCAAAAAACACTTTTACCCATATGTAAAACAAATAACTATTTAATGATACTCTATATGTCCTGTTTCAGGCGCCTACAACAAAAACAGAACTACAAAGAATGTTGAAAAACAAAACTGCCATACCTTTTCACAAATACGTGTGTCCGACGTGCCACAACATCCCTAATGGTAACGAGTGGATGGCTGCTCCGGAAGGACAATGTAAGGACCTATCTATTGATTTAACCTGCGAACAAGTAACAGACAGCAACGAAAATCGGTTAAACCTTGAGTTCTTTTTCATTGAGCTAAATATTTTAAATACAATCGGTGCTGATATACCTAATGCAAACTATTCACTATGACATGAAACGCTGAAAAGCAGTTTATCGAAATAGTTTTGTGTCAATTTAAGTTTTAGACGATAAATGTAAAAGTTGCAGTTATCGTCTTTCGTTGCTGATTGTACAGTGTGCGTAACGGATTTCACATCATTTGTAGTATAATCTCGCCTACTCAGCTATTCATTGCCAAAAGTGTAGGTATCGCGAGACAAGCAGTGATGCAGCGGAAATTAATCTAAGTGCTGTTAGTAACGTGAGCTATTTATGCCGTCTGTAGCATAGCGTGGCCGTCGTATGGGGCATTCTAATTGCGTATTATGGTTCAACGACCGCGCCTTACCCGCCGTTCCCAGACGACCGGCTTCAACTTCTTACGCCAATTTGCAAAATCGCAAACTTTCCGATTCAAGAATGCGTCAATATCAATACGCGTAAATTGTATCAACCTCATTGCAAATTGCTTCCGATAACTCATTATTGATTACGATTTTGTCTTTCTAAGAACACACGACAATAATTTTTGATACGTTTGCAGATATGGGAGTGTTCCACGTGGGCAAGCGGCAAGGAAAGCACTCGCATTGGGAGCCAATCTTTATCGGAACCAATGAAGAACCCTATTATGATGAAAGGCTGAGCTGGGAAGGCAAGCAAGACAAAATGACACAAGTGAGAAAAAACTTTATTTATAAGGGTTATCGCTTCCACCTGGGCCTGAACAACCTTCATAATCTTGAAGATACTAAAATGAATTAAGTTGATTTCTAGTCTTAAAATGTTGATTTCAGGGCTACATTCTCTGCGTTAAAGACTACGACTTCATGATCCTCAACAATGCTTTCGTGGTCCACAAACCAGGCATCAAATATTACAAGAAAAATGTCAAGAGGGATAAGATTGGCTCGAAGCAGTCTTCCTATGTCAGAAATGTCATCCTTCCAGAACTGAAGAAACTGTTCGGGGTCAAACAAGGGTGCGTGCTGTGACGACACTTAAGAATCAGGATCTTAAAAGTGATCAGACCTAGTACACCTCAGAGGTACAAAATAGATACCGTTGCAGGCTAATATTATAAGCTTACAGGGTTCAATTTTCCGCCTGATTTTGGAAAATGATACGATGGAATTGTCTCCTAATAAAACATATCACTACGATTAACCTAGCAATGCAAAGTAAGGTTGGTAAGATTTATACGCACATTTACCTATGAAGAATGTGAATATGTATAACGAAGCTAGTAACGTACTATCCCAGGCGTCCCTATTTGCAATGCATGCATTTAAAAAGTCACGTTTCAGAGGCCTTAACAACTAACACTAGGGATATTAAGCTCTAATGTTAGAAACATGTACACGTCCGTAATGTCTAAGTCAATGTATGGTAACGGAGGAACCAGGGGATGTTCCTACAGTGCAGAAGGGGATACTTTGTTTATATTTCGGATTTGGTTTGGGAATTATGCCACTTACTATTTGAAATACCAAATATCAATTGTGACTAACTTGAAAAGGATGAACTGTATGAAATGCAATCTATCCTTTGTACTCGCTACACGGAAGGCTTAAAATAATGTAGTTTTACCTATTATTATCTCTTATTACTTTGTTTTAAAGTGTAAATATTTAGCTTGTGAGGGAGGGAGCACCAGCTGTGGTGTACGTGTATAGTGTAAGAGAGTACTTGACTCCTAATATATAAGTGCTTTTTTACAAGCAGCCGTTTTTATTTTGTTTAGATTTTATATTTCATGTGCTTATAAGCTTACACACAAAGTGTTTGTATTATTAAAATATCTGTCGCTCTGTCGAGATAATCAATGCTGCAATGTTGTGGCTCGAATATAACCTATTAAGGATGCCAAGCAAATGATAACAACCAAGTCTAGAGATATCGATAAAGATATCGTTTATATTATAAAGACAGAGTGATTCCAATTTAAATGCTATTTCCTTACTACATAAGTTTAAAGCTGTATAAACACCGGCACTCATATGTGTACTGTACCTATTGCACGTAAGTCTTTTGATGTTTGTATTTATTTTTACTCATTCTGAAATGCATTTTTAGTCTGTATTTCAGTAGGTATATGTGCTAGAGGTAAAAAATACTTGTAGAATGTTATAGCAATTGTCTATGTACAAAAGGGGTGTAAAAATGGATTTATAAAGTTTCTTTAGCTATTTTTTTTCTGTGATTTTATTCGAATTTATTTTTAATTCAAGTATTAAATGATAAAATCACAGAGAAATTCCTCGTGACTACGATTTGACTTAAATTGTATTGTAGTTTTTAATGCTGGTAACTGTAACAAATTTGTGTTAGGTACTGAATTATCCGATAGTGAACTATGCTGACGAAATTATAGCTGTAGCAAAATATTTTATTTGATACAAAGTTATTTTACAATGTGAAGTCAGGCAACAAATTGTTTATTTGTGGGCAATATTTTTCATTTAAAATTGCGCTAATTCACACCACATTTTATAAGGGTAGACTGTTTTATATGTTCACGTGGTGATCTTATGTTTTATTGCTTTGACCGGTTCCTATAACTATTATGCTAACTAATCGTTTTGCTCACCGTAGGTTATTTACCGTAGACAAGACTAAAATAAATACTATGTTAGACAGTCGGTAAATTATAGCAATTTAAATCTGTATCGGTTGGACGCTTAAGTTTTATAAAATCCTAACCAATTTCGGGGCATTTAGTAGGTACTTCTGATGAATCATTATGGATTAGGCAAATTAAAAATATTAGGAAAACTATTGGAAATGGGAGTACTGCAATAAAACTCAAATGGTACAACTGATACAGATCGTTTAAGAAAAGGGGGTAGGTTGTAATTCGTCTTGTAAAAGCGTTTTTCAATTAAGTTTATCCTCTTAGTTTATTACTCTTTGACCCTAAACTTCCAAATACCTAGATGTCACTTTGCGGAATCTGGCTTTCTGGCGGGCTTTGTCGTTTTCGTGGTCACAGCTAGCCATACGAAGATAGACGAAACATTATTAGATGTATATTAAATTATGCTTGACTCAAATTAATACAAAGTTAGTCTTAAATAAAAGTCAATAAAATACAGCCTACGTAGTATATATTATTCTGTAATATACCTTATATAATATGAGACACCGATGTGTGTTAGCCTTATTGTGGTAATTAGAAGTAGTCGCTATTTTAATTAAAATAAATACAATAAAAAACAGAAGTGTTAAGCTCACCACGTTCGATATTTATTTTTAGAATTATTATGATAAGTAGGTAACTTAAATGAATTTCTTAGAATTTCTTGTAGTATTATGTTTTGCGCTGCGACCGCAGGAAAAGTAATGAATACTTATTTTCATTTTGGCAGTATAACTGGGCCAATGTTATGCTCTTTAATTTTAAATTTGTTTGCATAGGAATTGAACTATCTGTCTGTTAACTGAAGAGAATGTGAATCAACTAAAAAAGAGAAGATAAAACTCGTTGATCAAGCCATATCCTTGACATTTGCATTGAATTTATCGAGGATAAAACATATTACAAATGATGATGAATAATATTTTCTTTTAAACATTTCATTTAAACTAACTGTTGCCCGAGGTTCCACAAATATTCTTATGAAACTACTACATGTACCCGGATAAAAAGTTATCCATGACACGGTCTTTGTGCCAAATTTCTTCCGAATCCGTTCAGCCGTTTATGCGTGAATGAGTAATATCTTTACTAACTCTCACATATTGTAAGTAAGGAAGTAAGAACAGTTTTAGTATTAAACTTATTAGTTTTATTCAATGGGTCCTGGTTTTGGTAAACGCATGTGGTGAGCTTTCGCTCAAAGGCTTCAAAGTGCCTCTTAGCTCGTAAGTGCAATATAAACCTAAAGTCTTGTAAATGTGATCATTTATAAAATATTTATCAATGTATAATCTAAATACTACGTTTTGTAATGTTTTCGTAAGAATCTACAATGATGTAATCTGCCCGAAAATCGAAATAAAACAATAAAATTCTTACATAAACTGTGTTCTTTTTTATAAAGTTATTAAATTAGTATATATAAAGTTTGGAAAATTATTAGTGCTTATTATCATGTATTTTGCTATTAGTCATGACTGTACCAATAAATATTATAGAACTTGCTGCATCAATTCGCAACCGTAATAGAACAAGATGTAAACATTATGAAAATCTACTTGAACTTATTTTAAATAACTAGCATCAGAACCAAACTCCATGCCATGACAAAACAACTTAGTTTGGGGATCTCACAGCTTGAGCGCCGGAAGGGAACAGGCCCGTAATGACTGTCAGGAGATCTGCTGGAGTCTGAACCTCTCGGACTCATCGTACGTTGGTTATCGGCTTTCTGGAGGCTCCTCGGCAGGAGATAGCGGCTCCTCAGCTGGAGGGGATGCCTCAGAAGGCTGTTCCACTTTACTTCCGTCTCTAGATGTATCACCACTCCCTTTATCATGAGCAGACGAGAAGTATACCGGATTATGCATGCTAATGTCTTGTAACATAATCATCTGAGTTGGTATAAAGGAGGTATCCAGGTTAAAATTTGGACTTGAAGAGACATCAAGAAGGTGCGCAGTACTGGCGAAGTTTGTCCAAAGCCTTATCCACTGAAATGAGTTGCGGTACAAAATAATTACGTTAATTGCGAGGCAAATTGGTAACGTATGGCGACCTGATGACCAAAGAGTACTATAATTAGACGGGTACTGATGACATTTTGGTGTCTATTTATTTTTGCCATACGCTGGCTTTTTTATTACAAGCAGGGGTCATAACTAAAAAGGTATTATACCCAATTCTTAATACGGATATGAACCTTAGATCAAAATGTCGAAAGATTCTTCGTAGCTTCATCGCCTACGAGGCGTCTTCGTATTTTTAACGCTACGCTAACGCGACGTCTGCGTAGCATCAACGCTACGTGGTGTTTGCGTAGCTTCATAGCATACGCAGCATCTTCGTAGCTATAACGCTACGCGAAGTGTTTGTAGCATCTTCGCCTACGCAGCGTTTCAGTAGCTTTATCGCCTACGCGGCGTCATCGCCTGCGCTGGATTTAATTATTGTCATCTAAAAATTAGGCTTTACATTGATCTCCGAATCTGATTAACAGGAAACGCGGTCATGTGGACATTGGCGTTCATTCCATATTTTTTCTACGATATCTACTAATTCCTGCATTTTTTTAATGAATAAGTGCCATATCTTATATGATTTCTTTAGCTACGATACAGTTCAACGTTGATGTTTGCTAGCGATAATCAGCAGGGGCACTTGTCGGTTCGTGCCTCATTTCATTAAAAACGTCTATAATGGACCTCTGCGTGTTGGATATCGGTCAATCGTACGCCTTCAGAAGATCCGGGACCCGAGGGTCCCGAGAAATGTCAAGCGCAGTAATAAAACCAACACCTTAGGATTACTAGTTAGTATTATTAATAACAACCACCAAAACCGAGCCAAACACCAAACTTAAAAAACTAAAATCACTGGTTCTACAGTGCGAACTGCCAAATAGTCCACTACTTCCCTGCCCAGTGTGACTTGAAAACAATGAAGGCGGAGTGTCGTCTGCTTTTTCTTGGTCTTCAGACTCTATACTATCGTTACTTGAGTCATCCCACCTCCACTATCGTTATCATCCATCAGATTAACGGGATAGTGCATCCTTGCGTCTTCTATGATCATCGCCTGAATTTGAGGTGGTATCATGGTCTCCGGGTCAAAGGCACAACTTACAGGTATATTAGAGACACCTGGTAGATACGCTGTACCGTTCAGGTTTATACGAAGGCGCAAATTTAGCCAGTGATAAGAGTTTCGGTAGAAAATTACTATAAAAATCACCAGGGAAAGCGGTTACATGTGGGTTGTCATTTCAAATGACAATTTTTTTCTTATTTGCTCACAGATTAACCGAAGTGTAATTCTATGGGGAAGGTCGGGCAAAGCTAATAGTAGATGGCGGGACCATAGCTAGGTCCCTACGGCCTTTAATAAATTTGACATTTCATTCATTCATTCCATTTTGTGTTCATTCAAGAGTTTGATTTTATTTCCCTATTTCGTTATTTTCGGTGATTTCAGTATTTTATAACAAGTACTTGACATGGAAAGTGACAGAATTTTAAACCTTGAATATTTCCTCTTAATCACTTTCTTCAAAATGTTTCTGACACAAACTCGAACTCAAAAAAATCTCTACGAATAGCTTTAAACCACAATCTTCTAATTTTAGGGTCTTAAATTAACAGCATTGGTTTTATGGGATGTTGTTAGGGTAGATTTCAGTAGTTTAAAACCAACTTTGCAGCTTTGAAAGACTGTGGTGTGGAAAAACCTTGAAATTTTCGGACTTATTTCAGTTTTTTATGTAAAACTTCTAAAATGTGTATCCTATATATAAAAAACAATCTGTCTTTGTATCCGATTATGTATCCACTATTTAAAACACTAAGACACAAATAGCAGATACAAGAACTAAATACCAAAAACGTTATTTCGTTTAAATAAAAAACTGTGAAATCCCAAATTACGCTAACATTCCAGACGTATGTCGTGGTGAATACAAATTGGGTAGCAGACAGAAGTAGGGGGACCATAGATAAACACCTAGCAAGACGTTCGGCTAATGCAGCAAATAAAATGAAATTGACAATAATGTATGATTTAACAAAACCTACGAGTAGGTACTAAGGAATGACTATTGATACGAGAAATTGGAAACATACATCTCGAACAATCTTTCAAAGAGTACCTATGTGCTAAATGTAATTAATTAATCTGTTTCATGCAACAGATTTGGGCATTTGGGCAGTGGTGCCCCAGTGGTAACGGTCCCGACTTACGAGTTGTAGGTCGTGAGTTCGAACCCGAGCAGGCGCTTTACTTTGTATAAATAATTTAATCACCACTGCTCTCAAAACGGTGAAGGAAAACATCGTGAGGAAACCGGCATGTCCTAGAACCAAAAATTCGAAGACATGTGACATCTACCAACCCGCACTGAGCCCGCGTGGTAGATTACGGCTCACTCCCTCTCATAGAGAGGAGGCCTGTGTCCCAGCAGTGGGAAAGTTATAGGCTGATTATGTATGTATGTATGCAACAGATTAATTAATTACATTTAGCAAACAGCTTATCTGATTTGAATGCTACATAACAAAAACTCTCATTATATAGCTTTAAAGTTACTTGTCTCATTAAAATAGTCATCATTGATGTGCTTATTTGCATAATTTGATTAGTGGGTTTCTAGGTAAGTATTCAAATCAAATGCATATTTAGTGAACTTATTACTTACATAATCAATACGAAGCTTGTGCTTAGATTGCGGGACGAACTTTTAAGTTTTAGGCGGCAATGGTTTGGCCCATTTTGACTCAGGATCGACTTGAATGGAAAAAGGAAAGGGAGGCCATTGCCCTGCAGTGACACAACACAGGCTGTTTTTTGTGATTAAGATTGAAGCTTTACCTATTATGGAGCAAGAACCGTACAAACAGGTTAAGTTAGTCACCCTACACCAGACAAAGTCAGATAAGGAAGTTGATCCAGGTAGACGGCACGTGCCCAGCATAGCAGCCACACTACTCCGGTTTTACCGCATTTGTCGCAAAATTATATGTCCCTCGCCTTGCTCAAACAAAAACGAACATAATAAGAGGCGACATGACACGCACGTCTTGAGAAATGTGATGAAGTTATGATGAATGTGACGAGACATGAAAAACAAAAGTACGATGTTTTAATAAACGTTTTACACTCGGGATCCCAGAAAATAGATCACTCAGAGTCTGCGTCAGTGGAACAGAAAGTGTGCAAAACATTAATTTCGGAGTTCCGAACATAATGCAAGTCAATAGCATGTCATATGTATTATAAGAATGTAAGGCATTTATCTAAGTACGCTGATGATACTTGCCTGGTTTATAGTCGTTCGAATATCAACCTCATACAGCAAAATATGCAAAACGATTTTGACAATGTGGTTCAGTGGGCACATGATAACGGCAACATAATAAATATAAGTAAAACTAAGTGCATGATTAATCACTCGACTTATCATAAAAATAAAAATAGTTTGTTAGTGCAAGTAAAAGGTATGAATGTCTGCATAGCAACAAGCAACTTTGTCAGTTGCCTCCTATAAATACCTAGGACTATTGGTATATAACACATTCACATGGAATCTGCATGTTAACACCGTATGTGCTACGCTCCATTTTGGGTAAACTGAAAAATCTTAGATATGTTGTCAGCAGGAAGGTACTGCATACCTTATATTATTACACACTGGCTGACTCAGTTATTGGTTATGGCTGGGTGGATATGGTCTTAGGTTCCCTACACCACCCAACTCGTTTATCTAAGAAGAAGACATTTGGTGACCCAAAAGTATCAAACAACTTTGGTAAGCGCACAAGAAAGTACGTAGTACCAACATTAGTCAATGAGCTATCCCCAATACTGATCTCGCATGTCAAATCTAAGGACCAACTTAAAAATGTTTTACTAAAACATTATCTCTCAATGTGTCAATGTGCGTCGTTGGTCTAGTGGTCGCAATCGCTACTGCTGAGTATGAGATCATGGGTTCAATTCCCAGGTCGGGCAACGTGTTACTTAATGGGTTTTTCTATCAGGAATTTCTCAGTAGCATCCCGGAGTCTGGACTTGTGCCCGGTCGATGGCAATAGGCTCGCCCCCTATTCCGTGGGACTTAAACATACACACAAGGCGTGATATTATGATGATGTAATGTGTCCATGATAAGTTTGTAACAAACCACACGTTGGCGAAAATGCCTATTTGTAAAATGTGAGTTTTTATTGTTTTTTATTCGACTGTATATATATTAGGTATAGTTTATTTACTTAACGTTATTAACTTATTTATACAAGAACATTAGCTTAAAATTCCAAAAAAATCTATTGTTAGACGAGAACAACTGCTGACAAACTGTTGTGTAGTTTGGCAGACTTTATGTAACGTAATGTTTACTCAGATTTTGAATAAATGTATAAATAAATACTGTAGTAAGTCAAGACGCTGGATTCCTTTGCAAACTTTTTGTTTCTAGTTTGAAATTCATCACAAATCAACAAGGTATATTGTTAATAATGAGATGCTATATAATCTCCGAGGACCACCTTAGGTATTATAACCAACGTCACACCTTTATTTATTGCATTATGTAGATACTGTAGATAGGTGTTGATGATAAAGATATAGTTAACTATATACCTATATACAGGATTTCACGTATGTCGACCTCAAGACTTTTTTTATGTTTCAATATTTCTTTTTCTAAATCCAATGTGTTTTGTAGTATGAAACCATCATAGGTGCGTCCGTTTGCGTTTTCGGACCGGACCATTAACCTATTTCATTCGGTCAATCGATTCTCACAATTCGCATCGCAAGCTATGGAAAGCTATCATTTCTGTCTACCTTCAAATTGAAAACAGTTTTAGTTTTCAGTGGAACTTAAAAAAATTGAGACAGAAATTCAATTCGCTTTATACATAATTACTATTGATAAATATTTTAATGCTGCTACATTTAGTAGGTATTTATAAGTCCTTACAAAAACCCATATTTCTAAAGAGACAGAATCACAGTTTAAATGATAGAATTACACACACAGTTATTATTAATGTAAAAAAATTGATTCAAAAAGCGTCCTTGACATAAAAAAAAAATCTGAAGTTTAAAGGTTATCGAAATATCGAATAATAGCATGTCATTAAACTAGCCTCCAAGAATAGAACGAGTGTATTAATTAACGCCTGAGAATATTTATGTAGTTGCCAAGTGACGACTGTACTCAGTCTCTAGACCGGTAGGTACCTTCACCTAGTAGCAGAAATTCATTGAATAAAATAAAATGTACCGAACTAAAACGGTTACTATTGTCATCAAGCAGCATTATTTTATAAGAATTGTTTTAATTATTCATAAATTAGTTTATGTTAAGTAGTAGTCTTGATGAGGCTAAGAAGCTTAATTGTAGCCAATTTCATAATTAACATTAATTAGTAATTACCCAAATATTCTACGTACCTAAAATCTAGCAAAAATTAACAAATGTTGTACCTACATACTTAATGGAGCCCAAGATACAGGCTGTGCCTAGTTTGGGACCAACGATACCTCCTTTGTAACTTTCGAATGTTGAAATAAACGATACGATTTTATTTAACGAAACGAAGCAGCATTATTTGCGTTCTGATTTTGAAAAGACCATAAAATTGTTTATGCGTACCTCACATTACCGGTAGGTCTATACACTTAATGTAACATTTTTGAATTTTTGCATTTAATATAGAAATCGTGGGCTTTCTCAAAATCTGACGACTTTGAAAACTCAGATTTGGAAAAAAAAGGATATTCAGGGCGAATAAGTATTTCTGTGCAAAATTTTTGCATGCTCTAATGAAATCAGTGAGTGAAAAGTTATTAATATCTGACGGAAATATGGAGCCTTTTGGCAATAAAGACTAAATTTAATTGATAAATAGAAGTACCCCTGATAACATATTTTAGAAATCAGTTGCATCGGATTATCTTAAGCTCAAGCTACACTGTCGTGCAGACATAGTAATTCATTTGATCTTAACTGTTGAATCCTTGAGTTTGACGGGTATCCTGCGGTTGTGGATGACACCCGTCATCTCCTGTGCCCGTCCGGCTTGAGTATCGTAATTGATACTGTATCAGTAGACACAAATTAACGACGGAAATTAAGTATCTATGTAATAGAACAATCGTTTTTCCAACTACAAATCAACGTGGCAATGTATAAATAACTTTTCAAATACAATTTGGAGTGGTCTTATGTCAAATAGCGATCTGACAGTTGAAAATGGAATGAAAAGAGTGAATGTACTATGGACCCCAGTAAGATTTTACAGCATGGATTTCATGTAATTTTTACTTTAGAAACAGGTAGACCTGAAATCGACAAGGGCATCCTTGTCAATTTCAGGCCTATCTGTTTCATCAGTTTGACGCTCTTTCTGTTCTAAATTCCAGCACTCCTCATAATTTACAAAACTCAAACTCAAAGCATCTATGTCAATTAAACTATTTTCAGCTTTGAATTGTCAAGGAGTCGGTCAGCCAGAAATATGAAGCTCCCATTCCAAAGCGTAGTAGGTACCGCGTAGTAGGTAAGCGTAGTAGGTATGGAGAAGAAAGGGAAACTCCAGGGACACTCTTTTAAATAATATTGTTCTTACAAATATCAAATCTAAATATACATTCTTAATGTATCATTCCTTAGTTCCCAGGACCTTCACTGTGTGCAGCTCATCCATGACCTTTAATTAGTGACGTAAAACATTTTTTGCAAATAACGTGTGTAACATTACAATTTATGCCATATCGATGTTGGATGACATTCTGATGCGAGCTTTGCATCTTAGTCATCACACAAGTTCCGTTTAAGTTCCTTGTCATGTAGGTATCAATTGCGATCAATCGACGATGATCGATGATAATCATCCCCAAAAGGGCGTCCCCGAAAGTCAACTCCTCAAGGGTGCATCAGAGGTGGGAAAATCAAGGGCAAATGAAATACATTTTTATCCTGTAAAAATTTACGGTGAAAAAAGTGAGGGATGTTAGGTGTTGACATTTTGACATAAGCCACTAAGTTTTCACGGTGGGTTTTTACAGTATCGATCGGCAGTTATTCCACATGCGGCTAGAGACTGACATTATTGACCCTATGGACAGATCAGACTTGAAGTCGGATCTGTCAACTCACTTCATCCAAGTTTTATTTTATGAGAATTTTAAAAACTAGATCGGGAGAAGTGTACTGTTACGTTAATAGGCTGATCAAATTGAATAATTTATGAAAAAATCTATTGTCGAGTTTATAAAATATATCAAATCAGCTTTAACGAAGGAAATTAATACATAATAGTAACAGCTCTTAAAATAGAACCTCCAAATATGTTTCTATCGGTCTTTAGATGCTATCATAAGTTGGTCAACACTTCGTGCGTACGTAACAGTTGATAAAAGGGCACCGTATTGTGAAAGGTTATATGTAATCCTAATATGTTAAGGTACCTATTATGTAAGTATCTAAAAACAGTTTCAACATTTACTTACTTCGAACTTTTACGTCAGTTTACTTTTTACGATTTTGGCGTAGTTCTGTAATTTCGGCCTACATCTATGGGAATGGGATAAGTTTATGTAAGTATTTTCGCGTGATAATAAGTCAGCAAAATCTTTCTCTTCCTGAAATTTATTTACTTTAACGCACCTCTCTTGGTTTTTAGGTACTTATTTGAAACTAAATTAGATTTGATAGGTAATAAATTCTCTGGTCGGTATACTGAACGACAGTCGTTGAATCTTGCTTCTCTAATCCGGTGGCAGAGAAATGACAGCAAAAGCTCGGGACTGAAATTTTGAAACACCGTTTCATTAATATCGTAAACTACTTAATTTATTTTACTCTAAATACTCGCCAAGCCACTACCGCAAGCAGTGACCCTTAGATGTCACTGCTTGCGGTAGCGTCGGGGGTTGGGTTGCCTCCTTCCCTCAAATATGGCGAGGGGGGTAATGGCTGATCTTTGCGTTATCCTTGTGAACGGTGCTCGTGAACGATCCTCGTGCTTATGGTGACTTGTCGTCTTGCTGACCATGGTTTTGTTATTGTCCTAGTAATTGTTCTGATTATTTATTTAACTTCGATGGTCGTAACTAGTTTATAATTTGTGTATACTTAATCCAGCATTGCATACGTAAGCTTTTTTTTTGTTGTATTTATTTGTATATTGGCGTGACTAGCTGACATATTGCAAATAATTTAATTTGATATTCTGTTCTCGTAATGTGTATTACTTTGCATACCTATTATTGTATAGAATTAAGTTTTTCTAACTGGACAGACAGCTATGCCGCTGGGGAGTTTGTTGCGCCACTTCTTCTTCCCAGCTAAAGCACTAGGAACTGGTGAAGGGCGAGCTTTTTGGCGGACTAACATAACATAACATCACGCCTGTAATTCCAGAAGGGTTAGGCAGAGGTGACTGTCTTATGTAATTTTCCGAAAATTGCTGATTCTCAGCCTAATTTGAATGAATCGTTTATCAAAATAAAAGTTATTTCTTCGTGCGTTTTTCCTGTTAGTTGTTGTTACGAGTCTCGTTTGAGTAAAAATCGGGTGCTACTTAAGAAGCGCACATTTTCAGAAAAAATAATTAGAATGTTATTTATGCTTCATTGCATAATTCTTTAAATTAATAGAATAACTGCAGCTACATCAATTAAGTCCAATCACAGGTGGGAACCTGCCAAACTTCTAGCACCGTCTCGAGTTCTGTGCTGATGTAACACGGAGATGAGCGGGTTTCGACACCGGCCGGTGCGTCCCCAAGGTCGGCAGCGATCGCCCATTCAATACCTGAGCGACACTCGTGCGCACATCAGTACGGGGTAGCATACAGCATGGACAAGACTTTGATAGTGTTTGCGTGCCTCTGCGGCTTCGGTGAGTACCTACTTATGTACCTATTTTTATGTCTCTTCCATTTTCAATAGACCAACAAGAAGCGATAGTTATATGAAATGGATAAAAAAATCGCAGTGCTTTAAAAAAAATATGGTATTTAACAGACAACATTTTTCCTTCTCAGGAAAAGTGCAAATCTTACATGTTAATAGACCTTAATACATACGCACGTTTCAGTGCAAGCTCTTTGCAATGTAATCTCACTATCACACAGTCAAATGAGCTCGTTTTCTCATTAATTAATTAAACACGTGTCGTATAAATATTTCATTAGTAAGTAAGTAAAATTTTATTTGTTGAAACATGGTGTAAACGATACATTGCATCCAAGATAATGATGATTTACAGAAAAGTTCTAACATGTCCAGCCGCATATCGTGGCGTACAAATTGTTATGAAGAGATGGTGCATAAACCATGATAATATTCATAAAAATTTAATATCAAATTAGTCAATAATAAATTTGAATTACTGTCATTAAAATTTCAATTCCAAATTAAACATTAAAAAAAAACAATACATTACAATAACATGTCAAAAATACATCATCGTCATCTCAAAAACGAAGAAAATTGTCCTCCTTCATAAAGTCTTCTATAATTCAATACGCTCTTTCAATTAGTAAACTCTTCAATTTACTTCTAAGAGCAGATATATTTAATGTTTTCCATTAGGGTTAAATATATTGCTTGATACCTGTAATTAATTAAACGGTTTTAACAACTAATTAAATGTTTTACCGGCTAATTAGTGGTTAACAATAGGTAAGATTAAAGTGGTAAACAATAGCTATACGCTTTTAACTACTTAATTGATCAATTAAACAACTGTTTGAATTAAATAATGTACGTAATTTGAAAGACGTTTAATTCTACACTATTTTGTTGACTAAGTATGTATAATTTAATTCCCTAACCTTAATTATTTTTACGGTTGATAAATAAATGGTTGGTCAACCAGTATTTTACCTCGTACCTACGTACCTACAAAATATTACTTATACACGTAGGTATCTCCTCGAATTCGTAAGTAAATTTTTTGTCTTGTGTTTTTTAAATGTTGTATTGTTTTGTTTTTAACATTGTTCTCACCTAAAGAAGCAACATGAATAATTTTGTAATATCTTGATTTAATAGATAAATAGACGTAGTGTCCTTGGAATTTCTTGCCCGTTCTTCTCCCTAGAGATCTACAATTTTGGAATGGGCAACCAGCTTCAACTTTCTGACTAATTGACCGATTCCTTAGCCATCCTAAAGTGCCCGTATTAAATTGAAATAAATGCTTTGAGTTTAATGTATCCAAAAATAACGAAATTCGGTCATGATGATCAAGCCCTATTTTGGTGTATAGTCAAACTTACACGCTTTGGTCAACTTAACTCGATTAAAATGTCCATTTGTCAGAAAAGTATAATCTCCTCTGCTGAACCACAGAGTCGTTATTAAATTTCACAAAAGAAACGGACCAAAAAACTGATTGATAAATAATGACAATATGGTTTTATTATATCTATGTTAAGTAATAATTATTATTTCCATTACTAGCACGGATTCTAAAACTGTCATTTTTATACCTGCCTGTCTGATTTGATCAACAGTAATTAATGCTTGAATATCGTTCTAGAAGACTTAAGAAGCCTTTATGTTATGATTTATTCGTCTAATATTAAATATTACTAACGAAAAAAGAAAATCGTCAAGCTCGCAAAGTACAACAAAAACTTAACAGCACATAATAGACGATCTACCAACGCCCAAACTTAAGTCAAGCTTGTAGGTATGTTGGAAAAAGAGTCAATCAAAGAGATTTATGATAGATACAATAATTCAATGTATTTGGAGTCAATAGTTCACATGGCCACAGGAATAATCGTTACCTAAGCTTTATCTAACTTTAGTAGGTCTTTGCACAGAACCTAAGACGTCTTGTTTGTAAAACAGTATAGCTTATTAATGCAGCGTAGTATTTTGAAATATATTGCTCACTTTAGTATTCCATGGAAAATTTTGTATTTCTTCACAGAACCTACCTATGTTGTAAAACGCCCAATTTTTATCACATTATTAATTTTTCACAGAATTCATTTAAAATACAATGCATCTGTGGCTACTCGAATAAATTATTTCATGGTCAGAGGAGGATGAGGAATCTACATAATTAAAATTAACTCACTAAAAAATTCGCTTATGACATTCTTCATTTACTGAATAACATTTTGTTTACATGCTCGCCAAATTGAGAATATATAATCACTTGCAAAAGGTCACTAATGCGTTAATAATGTGGCACATCAATAAACCTTTTAAGCGTTTGATGATTATTGCAAAGCTAAAAGAGTAATATGGCGATTCCATTAATAAACCGTAACATGCTGCTGCAGCTGCGGACGCTGACGAATACTTTGAGAGTGAACACGTGCATAGACTTATATTTCCAGTTGGCGGATCTGAATTAAAAAGATAAGATTCGGGAAATACCAAAACTGATAAAACGACAACATTAAGGAATATCCGAAAAATCTCAGTACTCATACCAAGATTTGGTAGTGACTAATACTCGTACCGTAGGATGCTGTACGGATTATTAAGAATTTTGTAGGTGTGAATAACCAAATGATGCAATTCGTGACATACATGGTGTGTCAGCTGCAGGCGTTCTGCTTCCACAGTTTTAATCTGTGTAGCCAATCTGTAATAAAATCTGTCTGGGGCAACTAAGAAGCAGTTGTCAGAATCCACTATAAATACTATTTTAAATTCTTCATACATTTCTTTCCAGGCTTAAAAAGCCGTTAAGTCTTTGTAAAAACAAACTGTGATTTGTTCTACCAAGAACATGAATTCAGTAGAATTGTATTCTACATTCAATTTCGAAATTACCTATTTTTACCAGTGAAAATTAACATAATAATATATTCCAATGAGTCATTCTCAAAATAAGCACCAGCCCAGTTTCTTAGCTTCTGTGTTTCCATTGAAATTCGAAGATGTGTATTGTCTTATTGCTTACAAAGTACAACAAATAGTTAGTCACAACGTCATGTTTTATGAAAAAACATTTTTATGAACCAAAATGCTAATTTACGGAATTTATTATTTAATTTATCTCGCAACAGCGGTCGCTCAGTTCGGAGGCTTCGGCGCCAGTCCCAGCCCTGGTGCCTACTCCAGGAACCAGAACCAGCAGAACAGGCAGCAGTTTCAAGAGGCACCTAGACCAGTTAATTCTGCTGGAGCCTGCAAAGAACTGAACGAAAGATACCCCGTGCCCGGCAGCTGTGACAAATACATTGAATGCAATGTAAGTAAAGTTCTCATGATATTGGTTGCAATATAATAATTTGTGGGTATGGATATGCATCAGTTCCTACTCGTATCAGTTTTGAACATTACGATAACAATTTGAGTCATTACATATTTTTTTGAGGTAGTTTTAGTTGATGGCAAAATAATAACCAAGCAAGAACACAATGTACCTCCAGAAATATTTTGAAAGGGCATCTATGTCAGAGTGTAAAGGTCTTTCCTGCAATCCTTAAAGGAAATACTAATAAAATGAATGATCAGAAGATTCATTGAAAAGGAGCCACCAAGCAACAATATTTTTATTAAGTAGGCGGTAGAGGTAAGCAATCTTGCAGCGGCAGTTCAGACTATAAACATATGTACTTCGTCTACCGTCTATCTCTAACCTTATTATAAGTCACACTGCAAATTGCTTTTTGATCCCAGACACATCAATTTCCATTTACATGAAGCTCTGCACTAAATAATTCACCCATGGTCATGTATGTGGGAAAGTGTTGACACAGACTGGGATCTTACTTTTAAAATAGGTCGTGACTACATTAAAGTCTGCGTACTACAAAGGTGCTGACATAAGCTCCATTCTTTTGTGTGTAATCATGCGTCTCATGAATAATTCACTTAATAATCACAGATTCTGGTAATAAAGTTGGCGTTTTTTGCTAAACGTGATGTGAATGTGAGATTTGAGATGAGTAGATTTTTGATTATTATTAAATGTCACTACACGGAAATTGCGACTTTTATTATTAAAACGTTATTCTTAAAATTATTTTCAATGTCATCAGCTCCCTAGAATGATTAAACTTTCTCATAGAGGACCTTTCGGATTGTATATATCTGTGGTGTGGTTCTCTGTAGTCTTAGTTGTATAAATATGGAAAAATGAAATTTATTCATCTGCAAACACGAAATGGTTAGAGATTTGAATGATATAATTATTATACAGGGTGACAGGAACATCGACACACAACCATGGATTCAGTACATGATTATGAATGTTGACAGTTTTCGTAGGTAATAAAAAAACATTGCTCTGCCACACATTTTCATCGCATGCCTGCATAATACACTTGTCTATGCAATAGCATTTTTTTTCATAACCTATGAAAAATTTCTACGCTAGAAGGATGAGCTGTGTGATGTGAGTCTAGAATCATGTGCTGGTTTTTCATTCGGCATTCATGGTTTCAGTTTGCTCGTCGATGCCACCCTGTCTGATGTAAAACTGTTCTAGTTATGAAATTGTGACATGCTTAGAAATGCTAAAGCAATTAATAATTCACTGCGTCTAAAAAGCGATTGACCCATGATATTACACATCAGCTCAAAACAGTTTGGTGCAAATAGTTTGTCCAATAATACGAGTGGGTCAAGAGAATGGCTAACAGAATCCTCTAGACTCTAGTGCATTACTGCGGTCACCAACCTCTTGGTCAAGCTTGATCATGAATATTATCCTTTTTTACATCTCGGATAGCCATCATCGTAGTAATCACCGCCTTTTAAGCCAGACATGATGAATTAGTGCCGATTTCACTAATGTTACTGAATGCGATCAGCGCATCTAAAACGCGTTCAAGAGCTGTCAGTGTCAATATTTCATAGAAAATAATGACACTGATAGCACTTAAACGTAGTTTATCTGCTGATCGCGTTCAGTTACATTGGTGAAATCCTCCCTTATTTGCATTTGTTTATAGAACGGTACTTCGGAGGAAAAGCTGTGCCCCGATGGTCTTCGCTTCAACCCCAACGTGAAATTCAGCGCATACCCGTGCCAGTACCCCAACGAATATGATTGCCTCGAACGATCCGCTTCCCTACGTGAGTTAAATACGACTTAATATTTTAACCAGCGGTAGTCAAAGTGATTCTTGCAAGTCGCTAAATTTTGCGGCCCGCAATTTATATATCTCAGGGATTACAAATGAAAACATGACCATTGTGACTTTTTGCATTGTTGCAAAACGTTAAGATTTCACGTGCGTTTTCACTTAACGATGCATTCATTTAGGGGTCGCCTAGTCGCCTTCATTAGTGTGAGGATCAGAAATAAATGTTGAGTATCTGACAATTGATCTTATTCTTCTTCCCGCCTTGAATCATTGCTGATTTTCGACACTCAGATAAATATTACACTCGATTCTATTTCTGATCCACACAATAAATATTCCAACTGCGTACTAAGCTGGAGTATTTATGGTGAATTACATAAATTAAGTGAAATGTTGAACGTAACCGTGATAGTTGAAGGTTTTATCGCGAAAACTTTAGGCTTAAAGCAAGCTAGTACAAAAAAATACATTATTCTAAATTCGAGTGCATTATTCATTCATTTTACTTGTTTAAGAGTCGTTTCTCAAGATATATACACCTGCACCATTTCCAGTTTACCTTTTGACATTTTCAGAGGTAAATAACATATGTGACCTCTAAACGAAAAATATAACCTCACGGTCATTAATGCACTAATTGTAATAGACACCTAGCTATAAAGTTTAAACGCGTCCCAAACAATTGAATATCGATATGTTTTCCAATAATCTGCCTTTTGTTTTTTCAACACAATACTCAACATACTTTTATTCAATGGTAGATCCCTAACCCTAATAATAATAAGGAATAATTAATATATTTTGCAATTGTCAAATGTTTTTTAATTATTCTAGAGCCTGCTCAGCCAACTGACCAGTGCGAGCACCAGTTCGGTTACTACAAGCTTGGAGACAGGAGTAACTGCAGCTACTTCAGGAATTGTGTCAGTGGAGTAGCTTACGACTTCCAATGCCCCGAGGGTCTGGCCTGGAGCTCCGCCTCCTACCGCTGCGATTGGCCCGATGAGGTTGAAGACTGCGATGCTGAAGGTAAGAAGTGCATCTTTTTCTCTCATACCCTGCTCGATCTTTATAGAAGAAATGCTTATGGCGTTGCCAAAATATTTGCCAGTTAGCAAGATGGATGGCAGCTCAGGATGCTTCTTACGTAGAAAGTCTTTATATGATACAAGAACCAGCGGTAGTCAGTGATTCCTGCAAGTCGGTAAAAGTTTAGCGGCCCCAATGCGTGACCTGAATATTTAATATTAATAAGAATTAGAATTTAGAATCGCCACTCGTGGAAGCTATATTATTGCGCCCCATGTACTTACCCTTATATACCCCATATACCTATAACTTCTCCCGTCAGAAACAAGTTTAAATCTGCTCGTAAAATATTACCGGTAATTTGCTCATTTAAATGTTTAATCAACATCCTTGTCCGTGGCAACTAAAATTTCGAAGTTAATATAGAAGTTGTTTTTTTTGACAATCATTTACATTAAATCAGTATTCATTTCTTCTATTTTTGTCTGCTGATTTATCTAATTGACTGGCACACGCGGTGTCTTAACTGTTATGATAACTCAAGTTAGCATATTATGAGCACACGCCGGATTGTGAAAGCATTTACCACTTATGAAAGTTGTGTCGTAAAATTCAGTAGTAACAAAGGGAGGGTCTTCGGTTACTAAGAATCATCTTTAAGAATTTACCTGCTTATTGTCTCTCGTATTCTAAATTCGAATCAAATTCCTTCAACTAATAAATATTGTCTTTATTTTCAGCTTTCCTCGGCTTCCGCTGCCCAGAGGTTCCACAATCAAGGGAGCTTGGCCCCCCTGCCGGCTTCAGATTCTACAGGTAGGCATTACATAAATACGTGCAATACTAAATATATGGACAAAAGTCGACTATTATTTAAGATTGAAATGCCAAGAACTGGTTACCTAATAGGCGACCGGTCAGTCGGTGTCAGCGTCTGCTTAAATGTCAGCAGATGATGTGACCTTGCTTATATAACCTCGTTATTAGAAATACCAGCGGTTTGCTCATACCCTCTTATGATGTATGATAATATAGTGCCTAGTTGCCTAAATTACACATTCTTGTCGTGCCACTTTTTATAAGTATCTGCGAAATAGTCTTGTTTTATTTCTGGTCTTGTAGATTTTTCCCAGAATACGACCTCGACGTTGCAATGTCAAACTTTATTGAACAGCTTCAATGTGTTCGTGGGCCATGATAATAATTTAGATTGTATGCAAAAATGCAATGAGCATCTTCCGTTAACTGAAGCAAAGTTCAAGTGTAATAAATAAAAGAAACAAGACATACACAAAGTTTTAATTAATAAAACATAAAAGTGTTATTTTGATTTAAGAGTCCGTGCACAAAATTCACTCTCTAAAGTTTAGGCAAATTCATTGCGATGCTATGTTTGTGTGCAACGTTTACGCACACACGCCAAAAAATCGAGCGTAGTGAACGCTTAAACAGTTTTGATCCTATAGATGAAATAATATTTTTAAGTAACGTAGGTACGGATAATAAAAATCTGGAATGTTGGTGTATATTCGTTTGGTATATTTATCACAATCAACATAAACATAGCACAATTTGGTATTAGATGGATTAAGGTACATTTAAACATTCAATTTGAGGTAAGCGTTTCCCATAAATACGTGTAGTATGCATAAACTTAAACAGTTCAAACAAATTGAAAAAATCTTATTGTCTATGAAATCTTTAAAATAATAAAAAAAAAACAAAAAAATATGAGAGATTTGGATAAAATATAAAGTTGAGGAAAATTTAAAAAAAAAAAATTGTTGTGTCTCTCAGTGGCATTGAGCGAGTTTTTCTTGGATCGACTATTTCGGGTAAAAGTCATGTATTGTAGAAATCTACAAGCCTTTTTTCCATCTTAGTCTTCCAAAAACTATCGTCCCTATACATTTGATTTACTTTTAGCGGCTGCCCAGGCCCTGTCCATACAGCAAAAAGGCACAAATTTTTCTTTGTGATGTGGAGTTGGCCTTGTACTTGGTACCACCAGTCATGATTTTTATTTATTATTATTTCGTTATTTTGGATTTTCCATAACTTATTTTTTTTGGCTTTAATAGCGTCATCAGGAGACATTCCAAAATCTGAGATGGGGCATTTTAATTCAATTATGCCATTTTCGAACAATGCATCTGGAGTTGCACCCAGGAAAAAGATCCATCTTTGATAAACAGACCGCATTGTTCAAAAACAAGGGTTTCTTGTTTTTCCAGCTGAGCCAATGCGTTACGTTCGTTAGATTTGCCATGTTGAATGGCTGCGACGTGGTCAATTGAATATTTATATAGTAATTTTTTTACCAGACCTGCAGAACTTATATTGTTCCTTCGCTTGCAGACTTAGCTAAAATTTGAGGCCGTCAAAAGGCACCTTCGTAGCTCCAGCCACAAGGCGCTTTCCGCCTGTAATATGGTCTCCCGTTCAATGTCGTGCCTTTGCTCTATCTGGGATTTGAGGTTTTGCAGAAACAACGACTTGGCCTTTAAATACTGTTCTTCTGACATGTCCGGCCTTTGGCACGAATCACCGTAATCAATGTTGTTATTGTTGAATATCAGTCTGCGTCTCGGTTTGTTTGAATTTTTTTTACTTTGGTTCGTCCGGCATTTTAGCGCTTAAAATTTTTTGGTTGCTGTTGATGGACTGCTGTTAAAAAATGTTTTATAAAATCGGCTTATAGGTTTCACAGTATTAAAAGCAACAACTGCTGCATAACACCTCAAGGCATATGAATTTTTAAGTGAATAATTAATGCGTTTACCACCGACGTATTTAGCTACTATGGAATTAAATTGTTCAGCTCTATTATTATTAAAATTGTGTAATAAACTTCGGGCATTAAATGCTAAAGTAGATGCAATTGCAATTAGTTTTTGCATTAATACTTTGACGTCAGGCACAAGGTTTTTTTCTGTCTTTTTCTCATCACCAAAATAATATCCTTCACACTGAGAGTGATCTCCAAATATATGTTTGGGACTGTTAACAATATCTTTTTGCAGATTTATATTTTTTCCTTCATTGTGTAAGTCTGAGCCATTCTGAACCTTACTGCAGCTTTTGCAGCAATACGTAATCGTTTGACACGCTCAGTATTTAGAAGTTTACGATGATTCAACGGAACTGACGTATCTTTAATTAAACTCAAAATTTTGCCGTATAGTTCCGCATCAAGTGATTGAAACATTCTATTTTCTCAACTATTACATTTGGATACGGCCTGCTTTCCAAAATTTTTTAAAAGTGCTTGAGTCTCCATCTGCAATAAGTGTTGCGTAAACGTCGCCCTTTAATAGGTATAGATGAATCTGGTGATTCCTGAAACAAGATTGTTTCTGACTCATGTTGTTTCTTGTAAAACTTTAGTTGTAAATATAAATATGTTTAATAGATAATAAATTCAAAGCAAAACAATACCTTATTTGTTTCAATAACAAAGACATCGTCTGAATATAAATCCATTAATGTTGTTTCTCTATTTTGATGAAAATTTTCTTTATTCTGTAACAAATTGTATCCATTTTAATACTAGGATTTTTTTATAACCAAGCGAAGTGCATTTCTTGGCCGTTTTAAATACTTATCCAATCGATCAAAAACATTCATGGATCTAATTATATGTTTTTTGTGGTAATTACCATGCCTAGATTAAGTTGACATGAGTCGTCAACATCACCAGTCATTACTGCCTGTTCAGAACTTCCATTGTCATCAATTTCCTGAAATAAACAACATTTTAAATAAAAATGTACTCATAAATACTTCTTTATGAACTTCTAGCGATGATCTAAAATAAAAACTTACATGTTCTTGAAACGAAGCTGTAGCAATATGATTACAATTACGTTCTGAAAGAATTTGTCTGATACGGTCCAATCCCACGTATCGTCTTTTTTTTTTGGTTATGCACTGGTAATGCGCTCCTTGCTTTCGACTGATTATCTACAACAAATTTATAAATAAATACCAGTAAAATATAGGCAGTGTTGGGCTCAATCACTAAAATTTTCAGTCGATTGATAAGTCAAACTAGAAATTTAGTAAACCAAAAAAACTGATGCTGTTGTTGTCCTGCGACAACATCGTCACCCGAGTCCAACGAAGAAGAACGATCCAGGTGATCCAAAAAGAATTAAAATCTGTCAACTAATTTAGGATGAGAAGAATTACAAACACACGCACATCGGTATTTTATATTTAAAGATTAGGCATGCAACATTAAAATGTTGTTCATAAACAAGCAAAGTACAAAAAAAAAACTTACCGGATCAATATATGGTAGTCGGCGTACAATTTCTGGAATATATTTACGTAGAACACGCGCGCGCCTGCGATGCAAAGCGATACGTCCTCACGCTGGGATGGCCCGGTCGTTACTGACGAGATCTGTTTTTTTGCGCAGTCGATAATATGGTTCACTTTGCCGTTTATTTACTAAATGAAGTTTTTGTTTATTTATAAAATAAAAATTATATTCTATTAAATGGTTAACTTAAGATTAATAAGCAATTTTTAAAATTTCTGTAAAGTGTTTCTAAGGAATAGAAAAAAATACTTATTTGTTTAGAAGTTTCCCAAAAATAACGTTATTTCATATATTTTTTCTGCTTTAATACGTACGAAAGTTAAAAATGTGATTCAGCCATCTCCAAGAAGACCTTTTAATGATGTTATTTATAATTTTTTAATGTGCAGAAACTTTTGTAGTTTTGTGGAAAAAGAAACCAAACATCACTCGCTCGTTACTTTTTCGGAAAAGGGGTTGAGGGTATAGGTGATTTTCCAATATTATATAACTTATTTGCAAAATCCCTTTCCGCCACATTCAAGAATTAGAACTCGACTCTTATACTAACAAATAAAAAATGAAAAATTATGTTTCCCTTTCTCACAAATAGTGATCAAAATTAACCAAATTGAGTTAATTTCGTGCACGGGTCATACAAGTCTTCAAATTAATGGGGTACTTCTCTTAGGCCCGTTAAAATTTAAACTACCTATTATTTAACATTCATATTAGTTAATTAACTAGAAATATTGAATGAGGATGAGTTTTAATCTAAGTATTAGTTTTGTATCAAGTTTCATAACATAACATCGTCTTTGTTTTAATATATTCGTTCACTTGGAAGTTGAAAGTGATGTTAATTTAACGTCATTTAAACATTACAGGGCCGACAACAACTGCCAAAAGTATTTCCTATGCTTAGGCACGAAGCCACGCGTGCTGTTCTGTGGTAAAAACACTGCCTACGATGAGCTGACCAACACCTGCTTGTCGGCTGATGAGGTGGACGCCTGCCCCGTAGAAATCAGGGCCGAGGCTGCTCGCGCCAGGGAAGAAGCCAGCCAACTCCTCGCCAAAGAATTGGAATTCAGCACCAAAATAACTCACAAGAGGCGATACTAATTTAAGCTATCGTAAAGTGGGGTATCCACGATCAACGCGCTCGACCTTGCCATATGCGCATCGCATCTGCTCGTGGTCAATCACTATGGTCATGCGCGTAGCAAAGTTCTTGCGGCAGATAGTGGAAAGCCAACTTTACAAATAAACTTGCACCCTCTGCATCACCTTTGATCTTTGATGCTTAGCCTTTGGGACATGACCTACACCTAAATTGCGTAAGGCATTTTCAATAGTAATCTGAATAATTTTGAAGGGCATTGATAATCCATTGCTTCTTTGGTTTGAATTGTTATAATGAACAGCATTGCCATCGTGAGTGTGTGACGGAATTGGTCTGTCTCGAAAGTAGTTCTAGTCTAAAACTAACAATTGAGTTACCACAGCGTCTGTGTTATGAAGTCATAGAATATTTCTGTTTTTTTTAGTTGTGTTTTTTTAATTTTTAATGTCCTCCATCCTGTTTCCGTTATGTATCGAGCGATTGTGGCGCAAGTAAAAATATAAGGATCTAGTTTTAGTGTAAGATTTGTCATAAGCATGACCACATTTTTTTTTATAATTTAATGATAAAATCATAGAATCAACCTGCATCACCATTTTATACTTTAGCAACTTGTACTTCTTGTAGGTACTACATCTGTGTCATTGACGTAGTGTTCCGATACCAAAAATTATGGTATCAATAAATAAGTAATGTTGAATGTCTTGTTACAATATTACAATAAAATATCTCAAATTTGAAACGTGTTTTAATCACCATTGTTAAATTACGACCAAACCGCAGAAATTTAACTTTTGTACCATTATTATAAGTCAATTAAGTATCTAATTTTGATGACATATTTTGGTATAAAAAGTAATAGAACGATGTTAGGTCACCATTCGGGAGTTCCGCATCAGGAAAGCAACGTAAAGAAGTGAAATGTTTTCTTACCTGTGTGTCGCCTTGGTGTTCGTAGCTGCCTGTAAGTGACATTTCATTTAATTTATCAACATAATTAAACTATTTTTATTGCATTCGTTTCGAGAAAAAAAATATCCTAATCATTAGTTGCACAATATAATCCTTGCATCGATCTTGTTATAGGTATGTGTCTCCATACAAATCCTACATTAAAGAGTTGACTATTGTTAGAACCACAGAACAGATAAAAGGTGACAGAACTGTAAAATTTTAAAATTGCCCGACCAGTATTTAATTATATAACTGTTAAGAAACACGTTAAGTGGACTTTGGCTTCACTATATTATTCATATTATTATTTATTTTATTTATGATTATTTATTTATTGACATGAAAAATATTAACATTACAACAACATTATGAATAACAACAAAAGCGTAGGCTATAATGACAATAAAAAAACATGGGAGCATCTGTAGCCGAACTAGGTGAAAAACCTGTATCTCGACGTACAGAGCCTATCTGATCTGAGTGGAAAACATTTAGCCAACTTTTCCAATTTTGTTAAATCTTACAGAAAGTTAATATACAAAAAATTTAAAAATTTAAACAGAGAAAATTATTACACTTAAATGAGTTGTAGAGTGTGAAAAGGAGTGAGTAAGTCGGTGAGTGAGTAGGTGAGTGCATATTATATTATTGATGACATAATGTACAGTTCTGATCAACGACGTGGTTACGACGAGGAGTCCAAATATTCACGTAAATTTCCCAACAAACAGGCACCGTGCAGGGTCAGGTATCCACCGACCAACCTGACCCTCGGAACGCTGTCTGCAAACGGAGAAATGCGTACTACAAGGTGGACACTAGCTGTGATTCCTACATTGAGTGCACTGTAAGTATTCCAAGATAAATTCACATTACGTATATTCCGCGAAGGAGTACCAAGGCAGAAGAGAGAATCTTGACAATTCTAATGCCACCACATGAACAGAAATGAGTCCCAGAGAAACTTACATCACATACTCGTAAGGCTGTGATTTGGACAATGCCTGTGGAAGATCGCTTATGATTTCTGTCTTATGTTCAAAAGTAAAGATATCTTACAATACGCTGAAAGTAAGGACATCTGTATAATATTCAGTGAAAGTAAAACGGGCTTACTCCAAGGCTCAATTCTAAGACCTTTTGTCTTAGAATTGAGCCCTGGAATATGCCCGTTGCCTAGTATACGGTGGCTTTGGTATCACAAATTAGTTAATCGTACAGGAATTCGTCGCAGAAGAAATGTCGTGCCCCGACGGCCTCCACTTCAACCCTGATGCACAGTGGCCAAGCTACCCTTGCGGATACCCCATGGACGTGCCCTGCGTAGGCCGTGGTGCTGCCCGTAAGTAACAGAGGATCTTCATCCCAGTGGATGTGGTTCATTCATCATGAGATGAATGAATGGATGTCCAGGCCAAAGATATTTTTTGCAGGTAAATTAAACTAAAGATGCACCTTATGAGTTAAGTTGACAAAAGATAATGCCAATATAGATGGAGGAATTATCATACTAAAGATATCAGAGCATAATTAAACGGTAATTGTTATTGTATTTTTATTTGACGTAGTGACGCGCGCTTTACTTATGAATACGAGCTACTGCGCACACGTTCACACGCTATGAATGTGTGTATAAGCGCAGAAGCTTCCGACTTTCGACGGTACCGAGACCGTCCGAGAAAATAGCGAAGTCGGAAGTGTGTGTGTGTGTAATGTGCTGACGCTACTCATCTTAACGCAAACATTTACAGCGTGTTTGTACATTTGGTTACCACATGTAAAGCGCGCGTCGCTTCAGTAGATACGTAGGTTGTTGCTGTACACACATACGTGCAGAAAGAAAATTTAATAAATTTAGTATACACTAAATTTATAAAATTTTCTTTCTGCAACCACACGTTACTGTGTTGAATACAATATAGAGGGTAAACGTCAGGGTTGATTAAAAACAAATTGACTTGCACGGGACGAAACAATAGGATCTAGCAGCTATTAAATCACAAAACACTGAATTGCTATAAAGACTACACGTGCCTAAACAAACAATTTCTTTTATCCAGAGCCAGCCCAGCCTACAGCCGAGTGTCCCCATCAGTATGGTTACTTCGCGTCGCCCGTCGCCACATCTGACAACTGTGGCCAATACCGCATGTGTGTGGCCGGCAAGGCAATCGAGATGATCTGCCCCACGGGCCTGGCCTTCAACCCCGACACCGGCCGCTGTGACTGGCCTGACCTAGTCGCTTCTTGCAAAGCTGACCGTGAGTATACCTCATTTTACATTGTACCTAATCTTTCAAAAGGATGTAGACATCTTTATCATCCCGTGCAAGTCGCAAACGCTGGTTGGGGGATCTACTACAAATTCTCCAGTCTTACTTTTGAATCTTTTAGAGCATCGTGATCTGTGTTTTAGTGTGATTTTTTGCGATAGGAGAGTGCGATGTGAGATACAAGCTGCCTCTTGCATCTCACATAGCACTCTCCTATCGCGTGATAAGCTACTAGTTAGTTAGATCATGTTGTTTCTGTATAGTAAAGATATTGAATTTTATTCTGCAATATTTCAGAGTTCCTCGGATTCTCCTGCCCAGCGGCCCCTGCTGATGCCGACGGCAAGCTTCTGGATATCGTCATCAACTACAAGTATGACACTTATGTTTTACTTTACCTAAAAGAAAATCTAATATACGTTCAATTATTATCTCTTTCCAGTTACTAAAAATGTGTCATCATATTCAAAACAAAGAGTTATTCCGATCCGATCCTCTAAATTTGATCCACTGTTGGAAAAGATCTTTAATAAGCGCTGTATCAGACTGTAATAACTACAAACAAAGTATCCCTAGAAAAAAGTTTATATATCTTCTCTAACGTTTTTGCTCCCTTGCAGATACCAGGGCAACTGCTACTACTTCTTCTCGTGCGAGAAGGGCCGGGCTCGGCTGCTGTCGTGCGACTCCGGCCTCGCCTTCGACGCAGCTTCGGGTCGCTGCGTAGACGCCGATTACGTCAACTGCGCAATCACCCCACTGGCCGATGCTCAACCTCAATAACAGTATTACGTGTGGCCTCATGTTACGCTTCGATTCCTATATATTTTTAGTATTTGATAAATATTTGAAATATAAGGACTTGACTTTTTACTGATTTTAGCTACTTCAATATAATTAAAGTAACAAGTTGAGATGTTAATATAAATCAATTACATAACCTTATTAAAATAAATACAAACAGATGAAATATTACACAAGATCTCATTTAGAAAAGAACCTGCATAGTTGCAATTGCAATTGCCAATAGAAGTAAGAAATTAACCTTTGTCGTCTCTTTTGTCTGGCAGGTATCAAAATAACAAGCATGGTACCTTTAGTGGTGGGTGCTTAATTAAACTATCTACACATATTTAAAAAATAATTAAAACAATCATTAAGGTAATCGGAATATAATTGAGGTAAGATTAATTGTAAGATTGACCATTTATCCCACCTACAGAAGACTCTAGACAGGTTTTTGGACACAAACCAGTTCTTAAATATACCTAAGGATTGATTGGTGTTAATTTTAAAAGATCTAGACCAGCAATCCTTAGGCACATTTTCTTAGCTTCCATACCTACATCCTTTCAGTGCCTTGTAAAGTTGCGGCTTCCGCAGCTGCAACGAATTTCACTAGTGCACAATAAAGCACTGCATTTAAGAATCTTATATATTTTACTAGCTTCTGCCCGCGACCTCGTTCACGTGGAAGTCGTAAGACCCCACAAGTAACTAAATAACAGCCACATTTTTATAAACCTTTCCTGTATACTACATTTGTAGATTTGGTCTCAGCAGCCAAAATTATTATGAAAATAGTCAGGACTGGTGACGCAGGAGCAAGCGACGAACAGTTATCCGTGTGAGACGCAGCTCGTCCTGAGATCGACACCCGCAGCCTTCATAAGTAAATTCCCAGTTAATGAAACGCATTTCCATGTGGTGCCTAAAGGTACTTAAAGAATAGCACCACCCCTATTTCTTCCCATGGGTGTCGTAAAAGGCGACTAAGGGACTTACTAGAGAATGGGCAGCAGAGTTCTCTTATTATTTATAAACCATACTGCGATCGCCAACCCGTCTGCCAAGCGTGGCGATTATGGCAACCCCCCCTACCCCAAATGACAAGCACCAAAAAAAAATTGCCCCTATTGCCCGGCGGCCCGGCTACCAAAATCACTGAAAACTGGACCTGGCAACATACAACACGCGTACACTGCAGACCGACGAGAAGATCAACGAACTCAAGGAAGAATTGAGCAGGTTACGATGGGGTATAGTAGGGTTGTCTGAAGTCGGATGAGAGGTGGAGGACTCGATAATCCTCAAATCCGGAAACCTGCTCTATTTCCGGGAGAGCGACCAGCAGTCGCGAGGTGGTGTCGGGTTTATCATCCATAAGTCCCTTGTGAGCAACGTGGTGAAGATCGAGAGTGTGTCGACCAGGGTGGCGTACCTTATACTCAGAATATCCGCAAGGTATATTCTGAAAGTCGTGCAGGTTTACACCCCGACTTCGTCACACCATGTATGGCTCTAAAACTCACTTCACCGTTGTCATGGGGGATTTCAACGCGAAACTGGGAATCAGCGGGGTCAACAACTAGCCCGTTTTATTGGAGAAGGAAAGCCTTTTATGATGAACTCCTTACTCAGAAAGCGTGGGCACACAAAGTGGACCTTGCAAAGCCCTGATGATGCAACAAAAATTAAGATTGACTTCATTATGTGGACGAAGAAGCAAGTGCTCAATGATGTCTCTGTGATCAATGCGGTTAAAACTTGAAGTGAAAACCGCTTGGTAAGAGGCACATTGAACTTAAACATCAAGCTGGAAAGGTTTCGACTGATGAAGTCTACGCTCCGCCCAGCACCGATCAAAGTCCAAAACCCCGAGAGCTCCGTGCTTTTCAGCTCGAAATTTTATATGGTTTCGAGTGCCTAGGGAGCTCCGTGGACGATTTTAACGATGGGTTCGTGGAAACTGTCCATACGGTCGGGTCTAAGATCTTCAAGACCCGTCGTACAAATAAAAACAAGAGGCTCTCTGTTTCTACTTTACAGCTCATGGAGGAGAGGCGCGAGATGATCCTGCAGTCTTCAGACGATGCACTGAAGTACCGGCAGCTCAATAGACTGATCTCCAAGTCCTTGAAATAACGACGACTGCTTTTAATTTAGTATATTAGGTCATTGCCAGTATTGTTCTACGGTGCAAATCTTCGAATGGCCACCGGTGGTACATCACCGCCTCATAAACCAGATCGGGGCTTGCCACCGGTGGCCAAAGAAGATTTGCCGAAAACAACTTAGTATTTTATAACTCCGGGAACAAAATATCCCGGGATCCGGATAAAATAGATGATTAGCAAGCCTAGCACTGATAATCAACTCGATGACGCTACAGAGGAGGGTGAGCCCAATGTAGACCACAAAAAAAATCGTTGGATAAAAAGGAAAGCATGGTGAGAAATACTCAGAATAAGATGCAGACCTTGTAACGACCGAATTACGACAACCGGATCTACGGCTATGGCTAGAACATAATCAAAGCGCGTGAAAACATTTTGCACTGCATCTTTTTGGATTGGATTGCTACAATACGATACATCAGAAATAATTTGCGTTTTTAACAATTCATGGCATTTTAATGTCAGTTATTATTTCTAATAAATTCAATTTTCAATCTTGATTTCTGTTTACTTCTGGAAACAATGTCCAATTCCTGAGCTACACTATGAGTAAATATTTGTCAATTTAACAGGGCGGGTACGTACAACACTTTCTCTCAAAGCGGCGCGCATTTCTTAGTAAGTCTAGTGTGACGTGGCCACAGGTGGTACACCCCGCCATATCAGCGAGTACTCAGTGCTCCACCGGTGGTACATCCCAAAAAAAAGAAAGCACAAAAAATATCAAATGTTGGAGAATCGAACAAAGATTTACAAAGCAGTCGTCGAACCGCTAAGCTATTTGTTTTGTTGAAAGTTGACTAAAATAGACGTTGTTATATTATGAAAGGTTAAATATCTGTAACTAGCTGGTAAATTCGTTCCCTAATCAGCCCCAGTATACACACACACACACATAAACTCACGCCTTCTTCCCATGGACCCCCATGGGAAGAAGGCGTGGCAGAAACCACAGAGTGCCACCTGCTACGATCCATACATACTCCTTTTGCCTCGTTTACGTTCATTCATCTGGTCATACACGAGCTCCGGTTGCGAGTACTTCGCACCTGACCTTTCTGAAGAACATCACCAATAAGGTGTAATCACTATATGTCTTCCTAGGGCGTCCCCTACCGGCGTTTCCACTCACATCTGCCTTGTAAATACCTTTTGTTAGTCTCCTTTCATTCATCCGCTCAACATGACCAAACCATCTAGCATACTCTTTTCAATTTTTGTCACTACATCTTCTTTTTAACCACACCGTTGCCTTATCACATCATTCCACAGCCTATCATTCAAAGTCACACCACACATGCTCCGCAAGGAAATTAATAGAATAATTCGACTGTTATCTTATCCTGGTAAATTGTGTTATCTCCCATCACAGTCTCATTTCCTACGAAATTTATTGCGAAGTGTTTTTTGCAATTTCTGGCTTTTCTATTAAGTACTCAAATAATGGTTGGTCCGCTAGAGATTTAATGCTTATAAGAAACAGATTAAATTGGCATGTTTTTTTTTGTTGAAATTGTCAATTTTCTTGCTGACTGTAAATTTTTATCAAAATCTGTATACGCAAATCAAAATATTTCAAAAAATTAAGAACACTCTCTTAAGACCGTTTACTTTTAGCAAAAATGATTAAGGTTACAGCCCGTACTGCCTCATCTCAAAAATCCAACCTTTATATGTCATGGTTGACTGCTTAGCTCCATAAAGTTATAGCATGATAATAATCATATAGGTATAAGGTTAATCGGTGTAACTATCTAAAATATTTTGTCAACAAAAAACGCAATATTGCTCAGCCCCCATACCAAATATCATGATAATTTATAGTCTACATACTGACCTGAGGAATATTTATGCAAATACAAAAATACAGTACAATAGAATTGTTTGGCATTCAGACAAACAGACAAATAAACAAAGTTCAAAGTTTTTTCGTATTTTATAGGTATATTGTTGCAGTAAAATCTTTTTGGCTTCACTGTTTGTATCTGGTTGGCTTTCATACTATTAAATATAAGACCTAAAATTAAAATAAAATAAACGGTTTCCCGCCATTCTTCAAGTTTTTCTGTCCGCCAAAATTACTGAATCTAACGAAGAAGATACATTTTTTACAAAGTTAATTTTAGTTAATTTACAAGTTTAATTACAAAAATGCGACACAAGTCGCGAAAACAAACTGTGATGTTTTTATGAACTTAGCGCATTGTGTCGGTAAAACTACGGTTTCCTATATGGGCGGCGACATTACGGGCGCATGCGGCCGTAATGTCCGAAGATTATGATTAAAGGGCAGTCCAACTCCACAGACTATTAAAACAAAAGTAAAACCAGGATTAACTCGCAATAAGGTGATGCATTCGGATCTCTACTGCCAACAGCTGATGAGACTCAAGCAATAAATTGAGAAAAAACGGCCGGAATCGATCAACAGAAAGGGTGTGGTCTTTTATGATGATAACCCCAGACCACACACATATTTAGCCACTCAGCAAAAAATTAGAGAGCTTGGTTGGAAAGTGTTAATGCATCCACCATATAGCCAGTGGCGTATTTTAAGATTCAGCGCCCTGGGCCTTTATGGTTTGCCGCCCCATAAATTTAAGAAAAAAAGCAAAAACTTTTCATTATAAAATAAAATCCAGCGGTGCGTTGATGTGGCCTGAGAATGATGTTAGGGAATGCAAACACTTTTTTTTTCTGATGGACAGATTGCCTAACAAATTCTTCAATGACACTGTCATATTAACGGCTTCGGTCAAGCCAACTTCTACAGACAGGGTAATTCGACCTATTCCTTGAAAAGGGTTTTAATAGTGGCCATTGGCAGCAAATTAAGTCTTTCAAACTAGGGGTCAAAACTGGTTGGTTATCGAGCTGTGACGGTTCTTCAATTTTTAAATGAGCATTTTTATTTCTGAGATTAGATATTTATGCTGTTGTTGGGGCAAGCATTTTATTTTATCACAAAATTTTTAAGCTTTGAAAAAAGTATCAATAATTTTTTTATAGTGGAGTATTTTTTTCATAATTAATAGTTATTTTTGGTAACAAAACTCTTTCAAAAAATCGAATAATCGTCAAAGCTCGGTATTTATTTTATCCATTTTGACTCCTAGTTAACTGGACCAAATTTTTTGTTAATGAACTCTAGTATCCCTTTCAAAGAATAGGTCGAATTGCCCTATCACATTGTATATAAAGGAATAGCTGAACTGCTTAAACGTTCTGAAACGTAGATAACTTATTGTTATTTTAAGTAGGTGCGGAAAACAATGTTCTAAACTGCAATTGTCGCCGTAGTTCACAAAATATGCGTTGTTATTTCAGCATATGGAAATTCTTCCTTCAAATTTTTTTGTTTATTTTCATGAGACGTCAAGGATTGCTTTAAAAGAACACATTCTTCTTGTAGATCATCGGCCAGATCAATCGGGTATACATTTTTACTCTCGCTTCTCCTTCAGAAATTGTATCCATTTTGCATAAACATGCAAAATTGGCGGTGACGTGGTCATACGAAGTTTTGCCCTATCTTAACTCATCTAACAATGGGAAGAAGGTATTAACCCTGAAATGTTCACGTCCTTGTAATAAAACTTCTCCCTCGCAACACTCATCGTCTGGTTTTTTCTCTTAATAATTTATTCTTTTGTGACTGTTTCTGTATTCTTCTGAGAATTTTCATTTACCAGAATCTACAAAAGTATCAAAGATTCCCGTTGATTTTCTAAAGATGACTGACTAGTAAAGCCTGGAAATTACAAACTACCTCTACGTCTGTGGCGACACCTTGTAGAATTTTAGAAACTACCTAAAATAAATTGTTCCAATACAGCTGGATAATTGCGTAACACATTAAGCAGTTTTTTTTTGAACATAAGAAGCAATGGATTAGCAATATCCTTAAAATGATTCAGATTCTAAGTAATACTGCGTTACGCAAGTACAGTACAGGTCTCCAAAATCCCGATAGTATGGCCGTTTATAGTGAATTTAGTTGAGCCAATAGCCCTTTTTTTTGTGTTAGACTTTTACTGACTAAAACCCACCCATGTCCCATGTTCCTTCAGTTGCCTGTGCCAGGGGCAAGGTATCTCTTTCGAACAACCCGCGACCCTGGCAGGCATCGGCCCTATCGGACCCACTGAGTGCTGACATCTCTTTGAGGCGCGCGTGGAACACGATACGCCGTCGGCCAGGGCCTGGTCCTTACCGGACGGCGAGCTACTCATTCTTGCCGTCCGCAAGCCCGCGCTTACGGTGGCCGGAAAACTGGGGGCGATTCCCGATGCCGATGTGAGGGCGCAAGGTTCAGGCGCTCAGCCACCTCTTTCGCAAACATTACTTTTCGCAGAAGGAGGTGGACGGCTTCCCATTCGCTCTCGCTTCAAACCAAGGCTTGAACTAGGGCCGGACGCTAGAGATCGCCGCCGCCGATCGCCTCCGCTAGGACACGGCGGTGACCCACCCAAGCTGGGCAGACCTCCCCCGTTTCCTCCGGGCGACCCACACAATGGTGACACCCGGGCGTTTCCTCCCGCCTTATACGGAACAGGAACCTCCCGAAATATCCATGTCCGGTGAGGACCTGTGTTAGGCGGAAGGTGCTGACGCCGGGGCGCCTCTCCAACCACTCCTCAAAGAGGGGACTCATCGCCGCTAGTTTGGCGTGCCCAGCACAGGGTTCCGACAATCGCACCCTCCATGTCTCCATGAGATCCCGCCGGAGCTCTGTCCGCTGTGCCGTGATTTCTCGCGGCAACGGAGTAACGCCCCGGTCTTTTGCCTTTATACGTGCGCGAAGGCTTTGCCTCCAGATCCCACGGCGGCAATCTGGCATGGAGGCTAGCCGCCTCGCAGGAGACCGTGCGGTATCCTCGGACCAGCTGGGTGGCTGTGACCCTTTGGGACGCTTTCAACCGGTGGGCTGGTCGGCGCCTCAAAGAACGAGCCCACACTGGTGCCCCGGGCAATAGCCATGCAGCTCCATTTTTAACTAAAGCTTTTTGTTGGGCAGAGTCACTTTTAAAATCTTCAAGAGCCGCTATTATTTGGCTCCAATCTTTATCAAAGCTAGTATTAGCATCTCTCGCTTACGGATATAAACGAAAACGATACGAGCAACGTCGAAACATCCTGACGAGTCCGGAGTTGCGGAGGCCGACGGCGGCCCACCGCCGATTAGTAAGCGATAGCCCCGCGTCTTATTATCTATAAAACTCACAACCAAATGAGTTTGAGTTTTTGTTAATTAGATAGGCTTTTTTAATTTCTTCAGGCATATAAAGTCAAAAAGGAAGGCTCACAAAGCTGAGCATGAGGTGCGGCTTGCTCCGCCCCACGCAGCCTGCCGCCCCGGGCCATGGCCCTTTTGGCCCTAGGGTAAATACGCCCCTGCATATAGCCCTGACCTTGCATCCTGATTCGCTCTTCTCGTGTTGTTTTAACTTCGCTACGACCATATTAAACGTAGATTAGACGATTTTATGCAATTTGGTCAATCACGGAGTTGACATTTGATGGATGCGAGAAGCACAGAAAAGGGTGAAGGGGCGATGCTTGGGGAAGGCCTGTGTCTAGCAGTGGACGTCGTTGGGCTGAAATGATGGTGATGGTGACCAAAACATTCAGTTGACCGATGTTTTGGCTAAAGAATCAGCCAAATGTCAGATGTGACTGGCAACCAACTTAAAAACGTATTTTTTACCCAACTACGGCAAAGCCAAAAAGAAGGTTTAAATTTTTGCAGATTATAGTTAGACTATGGTGAAGTGAAGCCTGATCATGAATTTGAAGCGTGTGTTAGTATGTTATGTTCGTTAACAGATACGGACAAAACAGACATCCGTGGATTGAGGAGATTATTTCCTGTCATCATTTCAAAACGTAAGAAATAAACTGGGTAAACCGGTGCACATTTGAGACAGGGCTTCAGCTCGATCATCAAGACAAAGTTATTTATAGCGATTTTAGAGACATTACACAACACAAAATGGAGGTCAGGATTTTTAAGTAGTAGATACCTAGGTATTTACTTCTGCATGAAAAATAAGTCCAAATACTGGTTCAAGTAGGAGCTTTAATAAGCCTGTCAATTTTATGTCATCAAGCTTAGGGTTCCTTTGAACACTTGGCTTTTACTCATAGTTTTAGATTTTGCCCGAAAATAGCACCTTTTTGAAAGCTTTGTACACCAAACATATCCCAATTTGTCGTGCTCGACGTCTGTAGCTTAATTATTTCAGGAATCGTAAAACAAGAATATATTATATGATGTAGTGGATATAATCGAACTAGGTATTAAAATAACTATTTAGTGTAATGCACCTCGAGTTTAGTTTGACAAGAGAAAAATTCATTGTATCAATTAAAAGTACATAATGTAGATAAGTCGATACAGCTCTAATTAATTGGCAAATAGTCTACTTACAAAAATAACGGTATAAATATCTATATTTTATTAGGAATTAACATTCTCCTCAGCATTGACCGCAACTATCGAAGTTAATCATTATAAGTTAATTTAATAAATCAGTAACTAAATTTATAAACAATTAAATTTCGATCATTTTAATAACGGTAACATTAGCGTGTTCCATTTAAAAACAAAAGAAAATAGGGCACTATTTACAGTAAGGTGCACACTATCACACCGGGAGCACCTCTGGCCAACCAGAAACATGTTTCGGACAGAATTATTATTAATACTACCATTGGTAGTGGCTGGTGAGTTACGATGTCTGCTTTACTATTCTATAAGGTTGTGATGAGCCTGATATTCTTCTGTTAACAAGCGTTTGTGGATTATGTTCATCTTGCAGTGACGGTTGGCCAGGCGAACAACGGATACTCGTACTATGGAACTTCAAACGTGCGGGATCAGAGGCCACAGCCGATTTATAGACAAAGGCCGTTACTTTTGCCGGGGAGGCCAATGCCGGTGACTGGTCCTGTAACTGCTGCTCCTGCAGTGCCTGCTGTTACTGCTGCTCCTGAGGCCACGGCAGCGCCAGCACCCGTAGGCGGTGGACCCTCAGCACCCGCCGCACCTCCCGCACTAGCAGCTCCGTCATATGCTCCTGTTGTCCGTCCGCGGCCACTCTACACCCCTGTATACAGACCACTTCTACCCCCGCGCCCGATCAGGCCAACGCCGCCGGTTGCAGCTCCTCCTCAACCTTCTGCCATTGGTGAGCACCAACTACCAGTAACAGAAACTGCTTCTCCTATACAACCCGTGGAAGTAAACATTCCTGAAGCACTCATTCTGCCAGAACCTGCAGTCGAACAGCCAGAGCTAGCACCAAATCCTATTCAATCTTCTCAACCAGCAGAGCCGGTTAAGGTAGAACCCATACCTGGACCAGTACCAACAGGAGAGTCAGCTCCCGTTACCGAAAAATCTCCTGCTCCAGAACCAATTCAACCATCAGCTCTGATATCTAAACCTATTCCACAACCCGAGCCCTTACCGCAACTCGAGCCCATCCGGCAACCCGAGCCCATCCTGCAACACGAGCTTATCAATCAACCCGAGCCCATCCCGCAACCCGAGCCCATCCCGCAACCCGAGCCCATCCCGCAACCCGAGCCCATCCGGCAACCCGAACCCATACCGCAACCCGAGCCCATCCGGCAACCCGAACCCATCCCGCAACCCGAGCCCATCCGGCAACCCGAACCCATCCCGCAACCCGAGCCCATCCGGCAACCCGAACCCATACGGCAAACCGAGCCCATCCCGCAACAAGAGCTCAGCAATCAACCCGAGCCCATCCCGCAACCCGAGCTTATCAATCAACCCGAGCCCATCCCGCAACCCGAGCCCATCCGGCAACCCGAACCCATACCGCAACCCGAGCCCATCCGGCCACCCGAACCCATCCCGCAACCCGAGCCCATCCAGCAAACCGAGCCCATCCCGAAACAAGAGCTCATCAATCAACCCGAGCCCATCCCGCAACCCGAGCCCATCCCGCACCACGAAACCATCGCGCAACCTGAGCTCCAGTACCCCGGGTCAGTTTCACAACCTGAACTCGCCCCACCACCTGAACCCAACCCGGAACCAGAAACCGTGCAACAACCTGAGTCCACCTTGCAACCCGAGTACATCCCGCAACCCGAGCCCACCCAAGAAATTGTGCAGGCCCAAGAACCAGCAGTTCTTTCAGAGCGAGAAGCCGTGCCATTCCCAGAACCATCACCAAAGCCAGAAACTGCCCTCCGTTCTATCAACGTACCCCAATCACGTACGCCAGTAGCATTACCGCCCCTACTTCCTAAACCTCAGCCTGTTCGGGAACCTGCTTTTGGTCGGCACTCTCAACCCTCAGTTCCGCCAACGATTAACTATCCAACTGTAACGTATCCTACACAAACTCCCTCGTATTCATATCCCCCTTCACCACCACGGACGGTAGCTACTCAGACACCCCCTGTGGTAGTCACCACACAATCACATGTGACTCAAGCGTCAGGGCAATTAAAGTTTGATTTCCAGTGCAAAGAAGGAAATGGATTTTACTCCGTTGAACATGAATGCGACACCTATATTGAATGCAAGGTACGATACAAACATATTATTAGAATTAAGATTTTCTCTTGTTCTTTTCTTCGTAAATTGCATACAATCCTCTTTGCAGCAAAACAGAGCAATGAAGTATGCGTGCCCAGATGGTCTTCACTTCAACCCTGCTGCCAAACACTTCGAATACCCATGCGCTTATCCCTCAGAAGTAAAATGCAAGGCAGGTGACCAAGAACGTACGTATGTAGACTAAAAAAATAACTTTAATTTCTACGGAGTGACGTTTCTCATCTCATTTTATTATTTTTATTTTCAGAGAATTCAAAGCCTTCTGACAAATGCCCAAATCAATACGGATTCTACTCTATGAATGACGGCGACTGCAGCAAATTTATCATGTGCCAGGAAGGCTTAGCCACAATAATGACCTGCCCAATGGGTCTGGCTTTCAACCCACAGACAAGCAGCTGTGACTGGCCCGCTAATGTCCCACAATGTAACCCAAATGGTAAGTTATTAACGATAGAAATTTAATCAACTAAATTAGACTTTTATTTTGCCAACAAACATGTAAGCTTAAAGTTAATTAAGAGCGGACACGATGAAAAACATGATTTCAAATAAAAAGCAAAACTAATCATGCGACTTATTTTATTTTCAGTATTTAAGGACTTCACCTGCCCAGACCCATCTGAAGACGAGGATGGGCAAGTTTCTGATATTATCTACAAATACAGGTACCTACCTACTACTCGTAATACAATTTTCTCTATTTACAGCCTTCCAAAAAGGAGGAGGTCCTATTTTCTTTGTTTTGCCGGTTGGCATGGTTCGTAGCCAATGTAATCTAACTTAATGCCTCTAATCCTTTTAATGTTTCCCTACTTCCCTAGGTACGGAGGACAATGTAAACTATACATAGCTTGTCAACTCGGGCATCCTAGGCTCCTCAGCTGCGAACGTGGACTTTCCTTCGACGATGCGTCGCAAGCCTGTATCGATGAAGACTATGTGACAGATTGTTCAGTTCCTACCTTGAACATTTAGAATAGTAATATAAAATGTTATAAATTAGAAATAATATTACAAACACAAACACAAAACTTTCGAAAACACATGTTTTATTCTTCACCACGTCCAATAATCAGAGGTGAGACGAAATTATTAGACCAGGTTTTAAACTTAGATTGTTTTATGATATCTTAAATAGTTTGTCATTTTCATATGCTTACAAAACTTTTGCACCTAGCATAGAGGCCCGGGGACAGCTACATGAACCTCTAGTTGATTCAAGCCCACTTTGTGTGGTTCTTAAAGCTTTGAGGCGTGGTTCTTAAGGCTTTGATGTTTTCAGTTCAAATTAAAATCAATCACAGGCTGATAAAGTTCTATCCAGGCTATACAGGCAACAACCTTTTATATGTTCGCAAACTAACACAGGCACTTTTTTGAACTGGCAATAATTTTTAGAAGTCCTGTCTCCTACGCATAAATGTTCAAAACACACGAATGTGATTGACAGTGATTGGTGGATAATCGTTTCTGAACTACAACCACCAATTATGTATATTATTTCTGAACAATCTTTATCAAAATCTTTCATAGAAAACAATTTCATATTTCCGCCAAAGCAGCGCGGTTTTTTTAATTAATCATTTGAATTTGAATTTTTATTTACAAGAATCTTTAATGATAACATTATGATGATTATGTGCACATGTACAATTTTGCATTCATTTTGATATTTTGAACGGTGGAGTGTCGTGTGATATGTAAATGATAACGGAACAAACGGCGAATACCGCGAGACATTCCGCTAGCGCAGCCCTGGCGGACATCGCCCCAGTTGCCCCTTCGGATCGAGCGGTTGCGTAGTCGCGACTCTCGGCCGTAGCCTCTGAGCCCTAGTTATTGTTTTACAAGCAGTGTGTTCCTAAAGTGAATTTAAATGTAAAAAAACAATATAAAGTCGATATCCTGTCAATTGTGTTATCTCAAGTGTTATTAAAGTTCGATGTCTAGCTGTGCACAAAATGGAAGATTCCTACATTATCGCTAATTTTCACACGCTTTGTCGACTGTGTCTGCACAAAAGCACATTCTCGACATCCATATTCGCAGCTGCACCTGACGACGAAACAAATGTTGCTTTAACCTCCAAACTAGCAGAATGTCTCGAGTTGCAGGTAAGTTGTTCATTTCTGCAGATTTTTTATTGGTTACAGTATTATTACGATCCTGGTATAATAAAACATGTTATTTCAGATTGATCCTAATGATGGGCTGCCTACTAGGATCTGCTACAAATGCTTGTTCAAAGTTGATAAATGTTCGAAATTTAAGCTACAGTGCATTCAAAATGAAACCAGGTTGAAACAAATCACTACAAGAGCAAATGAACTGGACAACTCTAATTCATCAGAACTTAGCAGCTACAACTATGGTTCACATTCTCAGGATGGACTGAAACCAAAACCTGAAGATTACATTGTTGAAGATAGTGTTGTGATGGTGGTTGACCCAAGCCTTGACTATGACTCCTCTGAGGAGTCTGAAAATATGGACCCCGTTGAACCAGAAGTTATTGAAAGAAACAACACCCCAGATGGGGAGCCAATGACTGAATCCTTTTTCAAGAATGTGTTCATGTGTCAATTCTGTGATCAAGCTTTTGTTTCTCAAGAAAAATGTAAGGAACATGAACATGCTTACCATGATCCCAATTTACCATATAAATGTGTGGAGTGTAGTCTAGTCTTTGCTGAGCGAAGTCAATATGTGCAGCACACTAAACAAGTACATGGCAATGATAAACCTTACCACTGTCCAGAATGTGATAAGTGTTTTGGGAGACGCTCTGATTTGAGAAAGCACTCCATCGTCCACACTGGCATTAGGCCATATCAATGTCAATATTGCTTGAAAAGCTTCTCCCGCAATACTAATCTTAGCAAACATCTGCGTATTCATGCTGGACACAAGCCACATGTCTGCCCTCTTTGTCCAAGGAGCTTTGTGGCAAAAGGAGATTTACAACGTCATGTGCTTGTTCATTCAGGGATGAAGCCTTTTGCATGTAGGAAATGTCACTTAACATTTGGTAGAAGAGATAAACTTATCAAGCATGAAATGCGTCATACTCCTTTGAGCCCCGGCAAAACCAACGCAAATGCCATGCAATATATTTTGCCTGAGCATGAACAGGATGCTCATGATATGGTAGTAAATGTAAACCCCTTTAGTAATCTAATGACTTCTCCTACTCAGCTCCATCCAGATTCATCAAATACTGATTATGATCTACCAAGAGTCCCAGATCATATATCTGGAGAGAGCAGTTTTATGAAAGTACAGAAAAATACTGCTACTGCAAATAAGCCTACCCATCATTCTCCACCTAAACAGAAAGCTACAGCAAATAAAAACAGGCCAAAAAATATTAAATGTCATCAGTGCCCTAAGAGGTTTAGCTCTTTAGATTCCTACAAAACACATGTGTCTATTGCACATATTGGATCCCGCATCTTCCAGTGCAAAATTTGTTTCAAGAAGTTCTCTCGCAAAAGAGAGTTGGACCGTCATGCATCTCTTCATTCTGGTATGAAACCATTTTCATGCAGTCAATGTGATAAGAAGTTTACTAAAAAGGACAAACTTGATAAACATGAGCAAACTCATGAATGCTTGGTTGTGAATATGCCTTGTATAGAATGTGGTGCCACCTTTGAAAAGAAACCTGATTTAGTTGCGCATATAAAATCACATTTTACTGAAAACTTTGATGATAAGATGACTGAAGCTGAAATTAAGAAAGAAGAAGATCCTGAATTTAATTTGGATGACAATTTCTATGACCTTGACACTTGAGATGTTGAACTTGTAATTAAAGTTATGTCAGAATAATTCTTGGCACCACATTGCAACTTATTGATCACTTGCTTTTACTTAATAGATAGGTATTTATTGTATGGTAGTAATTTTTTTACATTTGTGATTGAATGTATGTAAAATATTTGTTTAATGATTTGGGATTATGTGAAGTCAGAATCCCCATTCTTTAAACCCACCATATGTGGAGTATTAAAAAAATCTGAACCTAAAACTAACTTTTAAACTTATTGTCACTAACACGCTGGATCAATGTTGTCCGTAAATAAAGAATATAATAATAATAAACATGACTTAAACCATTTCTAGCATTAAATGTTTATGACCTTCTCATATTGAGGATTAATTTAACCAAAAATTATGTTAATACTTAGTTGTGTATCATTGTTATTATTAGAAAACCTTGTATTGAATAGATAGGTATTAGCAATAAATAAATAGTATGGTAACAAGATTATTGTTCATTCATGTGACACAAACATAATGGTGTGCTACACTGCACACATCCATACATAATGTATTAGGGTTGTAGAGATCAATAAATCTAAAATGTACTTGAGAATAAGTTGAATAGAAAAGGAGATTTCCTGTTTTTTTTACTTTAGTTTTCAGTTTTCTTATCCTGTGGGGGGTATTCTCTCAGGGGCTAATGGAATAAGTCAAATAAGTAGTAAAGATGATTGTCATAGATCTGAAATTATGAAAGCTTTAGCTGTCCCTTAAAACTGCCATATGGGCAAAATACTTGTAGTCTATCCAAAGATAATAATATATAATTACATAAGTTATGTCTAGTTTTTTTGTTAATCCATGTAGGTATAAAGGCAGGGGTATGCTGTATTAAAATTGTGACTTACCTACTTAATTATGTAATAGGTAAGACTGCACAAAAACTGTCCCTATGAAGTGATAACTGTAGATACTATAGATAATAATATACTTATGATGACTGTTTAATTAGTTAGTATATAATGTTATACTGTATTGAGTTCTGTCCTGATGTATTTGTTTCAAGTTTAGTTGCCTAAATGGTCATAAGGATATTATGTTAATGCAAAGTAACAAATCCATGCATTTAAGAAAACTAAAATTAAACTGACTAGAATACTGTATTTCAAAAATGTAATTACTTAATAAATATTTTAGAAGGAATCTTAAAAGTTTTAAACAAAAACTATTGTAATAAGATCCTGTTCATTGCATCTACTTAAAGGAAGCAAGTCTAGCAGCAGTCAGTCAATTTTATCTTTCAGTATTGCACAAAAACAAACACTTAACTTTTTCGAATAATATGAATCTTCAATCATGCATCAGAATAAACATTTTGTTTTATTTATTTACACACTTAATGCAAATTGTTCAGTAATGTGCAAATATAGGTCTGTATGTAAATATTTATCTGCAATAAATGTTGTCCACTAAATTATCACTCATTTAATTTTTTTTACACCTAGAACCTTATGTTACATAATTAAATGTTGTCTAGTTGCTGAAGCAGTAAATAAAATCAAAAGATAGTTTAGGAGCCGAAGTATAATGATGAGTCTTCTCGAGTCAATGAAAAAATATAACATTGATATTATATTTATTGTTATCCTGCTAATGGATTAGCATGTATTGTAACTGAGGTTATTTTGGCATCTGTAAGTGGCCGGTATGTTTTTGGGTTGACTGCCATTTTTTCTAAATCATCAAGTGCTTCAAATCCATCTATGATTCTGGAACAAAGATATCCAAAAAAATTACCTTAAAACTGGGCTGGGCAGCAATCCAATTGAATCCATCAGCTACCTAATACCGTTAATGAATAAGTCATGCACTAAGGTGTCATTTTTTATATCAGCTTAGGCTTGGCTGGACATCATGTTTATCAAATTGCTGAATCTTATGTAACCTTTTACTTTATACTGGCATATATTATTTAGCTGTTCTCCTCTAGAATTGGCATAACTTTGTATCTGAAGCATCATATAGCATCTTGTCTTACCTGCCAAATAGTGTATACTTCAAATCTAAATGTGGTTGTTCTCCATAAGTGAAGAAAAATTGGCTACCATTAGAGTTGGGCCCATTATTGGCCATGCTCACCATACCTCTAGCATTGTGCTGTAAAAATAAAGCATTTTCTAGATACTAAAGTTTGTAAAAACAAGTTAGAGAGTCTATTGACTCTTCACACTATAGATCTACGCTTTGCTTTCACACTATTGCATAAAAACATTACTTTTTCTATGAGTTTTGTATACCTTTAGCTCTTCCTTAAATTCATCTTCAAACTTTCGTCCCCATATAGACGTGCCTCCTTTTCCGGTGCCTGTAGGGTCGCCTGTCTGTACTATGAAGCCCTAGAAAACAATAACAACACAACTACAACTCTTATTTCTATCTAAAGGTTTAATTGTAATTTTAATATTAAAGACACCAGTGCTTACCTTAATATTCCTATGAAATAAGCTTCCGTTGTAATAATTGCTAGCACATAATGCTAAAAAGTTCTCACAAGCTTTTGGACATTGCTCACAATACAATTCTACTTTTATATCCCCTACGTCAGTATGCAAAGTAACAGACATGTTGCTTGAGAACTTAGTTAATGTCTTTACTATGCTTCAAATACTTTAAAGAAACCAGTGAGTTAACAAACTTTCTGTTTGTTGTTTATTTACTTTCAAAACAACCCTAAATTCACCTCGCTGGCGAGCTCGCTTACCCCTCAGTTTGACGTTTTGTTTGTCTGACATCTGACATTTAGGCCGCATTCCGAGTTAGACCATAATCGCTGAAAGCGCTCACATCGATAATTAGCGTTCCGATTTAGATATCACGATTATGACAGCTGTGAAAGCGCTCACATCGATAATTAGCGTTCCGATTTAGATATCACGATTATGACAGCTGACAATTCGCTCACAGTGATATTTCTACATGGCATGTCATGACGTCATCTATGACGATTTACGGGACATCGTTGTCGCGCTCACGCTAACTCGGAACGGGTGTAAACGTGCTCAACTCGATAACATCCCAATTCGGAAAGCAGCCTTACTTAGGCCGCATTCCGAGTTAGACCATAATCGCTGACAGTGCTCACATCGATAATTAGCGTTCCTATATAGATATCACGATTATGACAGCTGACAATTCGCTCACAGTGATATTAATAAAGGGCATGGTCGGCGTTATCGCAAGATGGCGCAGGTCATGAAGTCATCTATGACGATTCAGGGGGCATCGTTGTCGCGATCACGCTAATTCGGTACGGACGTAAGCCCGCTCAAATCGATTACATCCCAATTCGGAATGCAGCCTTACAGTGAACATGAAGTGACAAGACAGGTTAGGCAGGACGACATGTGAAAATTGTGAAAGCTGGCAATATTACATTTACATACAATTTTGAGGCAGCGCCAAACAAACAATCATCGAAGATCAATCAAGCTTCATCATTTGTTGAACGATTTCCGTTTTAATTTGCTTAGTTGGTGCCTCAAAATTAATTATGACGTCCAGCGTTTTCAGTTTCCACGTCTGAACACCCATTCATATTCAACGTATCATTTACAGTTCTATCAAGGCCATATTTTAGGTTCTGTATTTGACCACACATTTTTTTTTTAATGTATGGCATCTCGTAGTTGACCTTGAGAGTTCGTGACTACTTAACCGGACTATCCTGTGGCTGCCTTAAGCGGACTCAAAGCCTCCAGCCAGGGGCGTAAAACTACTTACATTTCTAAGCGAACGCTCGCTAAGGGCACCCCCTGTGGGGTACGGACCTCGGCTTAGGGCGTCGCTGACGGGAGGACAGCAAGATGGGACAGGCTGGATCAGATTTTGTTGATTATTATTATCATGGGAATTTAAAGCTACAGGCCCAGCTACGGCGCGGGCTGGCACTTCGTCGAGCAAGGGTCGGGGGAGACAGTTACGTCGGGATCTTCGCGAGGAACCTCGGCGGCGAGGTCGGAATGTCGGTCTGTGTTTGTGCACTGTACTGGTGGCCCTACTGCTCTCCTGAGTGAGAGTTATGTAGTCATCGGGGTCGGTGAGGACATGCTTGGGACGGCGGACATGACTAATGGAGGAGGGAATATAGCTAGCGGCCTTGATAACCAGAGGGCTGCGGTGGTTCGCGGCGGTCTCGAAGAAACGCTTTGAAATGCGTTTCATGAACTGGCGGATAGTGGGAATCTTGAGGTTGACGTGGAGGATTTCGTTGCGAACGTACCAGGGGGAGCCTGTAATCCTACGGAGGAACTTGTTCCGGAGGGTCTGCATTCTATTGAAGCGATGGGGCCTGGCGTGTGCAAAGACTGCACTGGCATATGTCATGATCGGGCGGATGCACGCTGTGTAGATACGCATTTTGCACTTTAGTGACAATTTGCTACGTGCATTTAGGACGAAGTGGAGTCTAGCTCGAGCGAAGGCGTCGCGCGAACGACCTTAATGTGCTCTGAAAAAGAGAGGTGTTCGTCTAGAATCACACCTAGATATGTGGCTCGCTTCTCCCAAGGGATCGGCTTGCCGAACATGGTGATCGGTCTAGGGGGGCGGAAAGTTTCGGTGATGGAAGACCATCGTTGGAAACTACCGTCTGACGTACTTGATCTGGTATCCGAGAAGAACGCAACCATTCGTGATTACGACTCCTTCCCTTAGAACGCGAGCCAAGCCCACATGCGCCAGTTACAGCGTACTGTAAAGAAACGCATAGGGGAGGTTCGCTCCGAGGCGCGAGGGCTGGAACAAGATGCTCAGTGAACTCGAACCTACTCATCAAGCCTTCTTGAACCTGCAGAGAAAATTGCTTTCCTCTGAAGAGGTCTCCATGCCTCCACTGATCCGCCCGGCAAAAGTGCCGCCGAAAGCCTGGCGTCCCAATGTTTCCCAGCTCTCAACCAGTAGACCAAGCGCACCTGGGCAATGTTGACGCTGAAGTCGAACGTAGAGCTTCCCTCCCACCCGTTGAAGACCCCTGTAATCGTCTGCCTCCCGCCACCCCAGACGAACTGTTCGACATCTGAAAGGGCTCCACACGCGGAAATCCCCCGGTTTTGACGATATCACCCAATAAGGTGCTATTTACGATATAAGTTAATACGATTAGACCAACATCTTCTATGGCGCCTGGTGCAATAACATCATTCCACAAGCGTGGAAAGAGGCAACCATTATCGGTATCCCCAAGCCGGGCAAGCTTAAGTCTGAGCTTACTAGTTACCACCCCATTAGTCTACTCAATGTTCTTGGCAAAAGCTACGAAAAGCTTATTTATAAGCATATTCATAGGCATATTCTGTTAAAATAGGATTTTGCACGCGGTCGGAGTCGCGGGCAGAAGCTAGTCTATGCTGGTTGATCGAAAAAACATGAATTTATATACATACTAGAAACCAGTGATGCAAGAAACTATATTAAATCTCAGAAAAGAAACGGAAGGTCGTGACACGCACGGGGACGCTAGGGCTACACCTGTCTTTGTACTAAATTCAAGTTTTAGTTTAAGTTTAGTTTAAGTTATAGGACGCGAGCCGAGTCCGAGCTGTTCAATTTGTAGGGTTGGACTCTGGTAAGGGACATCTGTGGCACTAGTGCCACACACTGCTACTTAAGCAATAGGTTCTAAAACAGTTATGTTCCCTTTCACTTACATATCTTCTACTTCCACCTACTCAGAATTTCAGGGTCTTTGTTTTTTTCATATTATGGTTAAAACGAATGACGAGCGGTCCAGGAGTTCACATTAGCTCTGGATCGAAAACAAAACGAACATTTATTTTACCCATCAGAGGGGCAATTCCCGTATTAAACAAGAACATTCATTCATTTTATTTTAAGAACATTCTAATCTCAGTTACAATCTGTCAATAATACAACCAATTTACATTCATTTTTGACATTAATTGACGCTGAGTTGAGATTGCGACTTGAATTTTACCGTTTTTTAAGTACGAAAATTGGAATTCAGATCAGGCTAACAGTAATAGTGGTCCATATCGAATGCATTATCTTATTTCAATGCCTTTGCTTTCTAATAAAACCATTCGATTAGATACAAAAAGGATTTATTGAGATCATAACTACACTAAAAGTTATTCACAACCGCCTTCCCTTTCATTTTGCTCATTAGTGTTTCCACCTATTCCTAGATTTGTATAGTTGCCGAGTAACCTCTGGCCGTTAGGGTCGAAGGGAGATTTAAAGTGTAAAGTCGCTTTATGCTTCTGTCCCAAGACTTCGATCTCGTAATCGCCTTCTTTCAAAAACTCTTTGGTAATTTCTGAGCCTTTATTAGTGACGTAGCCCATGCCGATTGGTTTGTCCAGGTAGAAAGCATAATCTCCTCTTCTTAAGTAGCCTACGGGTTCACCATTTCTAAATAAAGCCTCTTGTCCGAAGATAGCAACCTAAAAAAAATAACCAAACGACAACTTATTAAAAAAAAAACGAACTTGAATGTTGATCAAGCAGAAGGGTAAAGGATGAAGGGGTTGACCGCGAAATCCAAACTTTCTTACGCTTTTGTAATTTGAAGGGCAGTGTCAGGTTGAATGTTGAAAGAACTATAATCACTAAAATCAACAATACAACCCACTAAGTTCATATAATCTTATTGATTGATATTTAATGAAATTGACATTCCATAATATGATGATATGTAAACAGAGTTATAACCAGAAAGTGCTTTTAAGCAAGAAAAGATAAACTTAGAGTTGAATTGATAATTTTAATGATTATAATTCTGTTAATACATATTTGTTACGGTCGCGACTCATACTTTATTCAACACACAACCTAATACTGACTTACAAATAAAAAAACTCCCCCCCCCCCCCCCCTCAAGTACTTTAGTTGGAGCTTGTGGTTCTGACAATCCCCATGGGACGCAGTCGTGACGATGTTTTATACGCCTGAAAAAGGTAACCATGTGTCTATTCATCATCCTTCTGCCCTTATACTAATGAATGCTCGTTTCCTATAAACAAAAACGAATCGTTTTGCTTACCAATGGTAGCATTTTTTTTTTGTCAAACTAAGCATTTAAAGAGATTCGTAAGCTTATTTTACCTGTGATAGCTACTTCCATATAGGAGGGTCTACTATGCGAAGCTGAGTTCTTTGCTTCATTAGTGGTAAAGGTACAATAACAGTAAATTTTAACCAATAACGGTCCGTAAATTATAGGAATCGGCCATTAGTTGGGATCGGCGCAGTACGACTTTTACTTGATATATCTCATTGTTCATTCCGTCTATCAACGAAACAAATTTAAAACAAACCTTATTATCAAGTGTGAAATACGCGTATTTCTTGGTGACTCCGTTAGTTCTCGCACTAGTGACATGTTCATTTCCGATGTAATCGCCGTCTTTTCTGCACGCGAAACCCAAACCAGCTTCTATCGGATTGTCATCGGCTCTCAAATCGGAGTTCCATAAGTGATATCCTGAAATGAAATGACAAAGTAATATTTTACGGAGACGAAAGTAACCTTCTGTACGTTACCTTTTCGCGCCTGAACCACTGAGCGGATTTCGATAAAATAATTTGGCAAGGAGATAGATGGCATCCCGAGGAAGTACATAGGCACAGGTAATATAATACTACGTACAGATACCCAATCCCATACAAAGAAATGATACCTCCCTAAGTCTGGCTATTGAGCAGGCAATTTTACTTCGATCAATTTTTCAACAAATGGTAGCATCAGCGACTCACTAATTGGCAAAGACTGTACTTTTACCACGCCATCTAGAAGTCGACCTACTTTTAAAACATTTCGTGCAATCCTTTCTATATAAACTTTAAATAGTTCCGGGTTCAGAAAAACATCTTAATAGATTTCTTTTACATTTCTATGTAAAGTAATAGACAAAAAAAAAAGTTGTTTGATTTAAATTAGTAAAGATAGAGGCTACTCTGATGTGTTTAAATTGAGTAAAGCGCCATCTATTGCAAAGAGCTCTAAACGAAATTAACAGATCATCATTTTATAAGGGATAGAATTGAAGTTTAAGGATTCATTCATGTATTTATTAAAAACACGTGCATTATGAGTGTAAATAGATAAATCAGCATTAAACAAGAAAATTTTAATTTTTGCCAATACTTCAGCCAAAATTTTGCCGTTTAACGCTTTTTATTGATTGTTAATTTCTATAATGGCACAGATATTATAATACTTCGTACAGATACCCAATCCCATACAAAGAAATGACACCTCTCTAAGTCTGGCTATTGAGCTGGCAATTTTTCGTTATCAAAATGTTCAACAGGTGGCAGCATCCGCGATTCGCTAATTGCCAGAGACTGTAGTTTTACAACACCATCTAGGAGTCGACCTATTTTTAAATGTTTCGTGCCACTTTTTTAAATAAATTCTCATACTTCCAGTTTCAGAAAAACATGTTAATAGATTTCTTTTATATTTCTATATAAAGAAAAAGATTTAAAATAAGTTGTTTGATTTAAATTTGTGACTTTAATGGTTATTTTGAAGACAGGACAAATTGAGTAAAACGCCATCTATTGCAAAGAGCTCTAAACAAAATGATTAACAGATGGCTACTTTTATCATTATATGGGTTCGAATTGAAGGTAAAAGCTTAGTTTATGTTTTTTTTGTTGAAAAACGAGTGTGAATATATCTATTCACACTCGTTTTTCCTTGTTAAATGCTGATTTATCAATCAGCATTTAACAAGGAAGTCTTGATTTTTACTAATCTTACTTTAGCCAAAATTCTGCAGATTATCGCTTTATGATTGTTAATTTCATAATGGTTATCTATGATTTTTTTTCAAGACTATTAATAATTTCTTCGAGTTGAGACCCCATGATAATGGTTACCTATGCTGCCGTCTATGATTTTTCTTCAAGACTAATTATAAGTTGTTCGATTTGAGACCCCATGACACAGGCTACTTTTTGTCCCGGTAGGTACTTTCAGACATCCACGCAGGCGAAGCCGAGGGCAGAAGCTAGTACTCTATAACTTGACAGTACGGCTTGCTTCAAGTTGCAATGCTACCACTGATATAATGATCCATCATCCTGTCCACAGCTGGCAGCATAAGACGCCACCAATCATCGTCACAACACCCGTTCCTGTGTCACAGTGCTACTTACCTTCAGCCAGCGGAATACTATTCAGTAGTTCTATTCTGTGATCATCTCACCGTGAAAAGGAGGGAAGGCTTAGGAGAAGTGAGCGTGGAGTGAGCTGTCAGTGCCACTGATGCTAGGGATTGACGAAGACGGATTGACACTGACAGCTCACTCCACGCAAGTCTTCACGGTGAGATTTTTACAGAATCGGCATACAGGTTGGCAGGGACATCGACGTACCTGTTACCCTGGATTCAGTACATGATTTAGACCTCCCGGCTTTGAAATTTATCGTCTTTTAATTTAAAAAAAACTGCTTTTTCCAACAAAAGGGCAAAACCTACGCGGGCTAAAGCGCGAGAGCATTTTTTTTTTCAACAACTGAGGAAAAATTCCAACGCGTCTAGAATCATGTACGGAATCCATGGTAACAGGTTGCGCGTCGATTTTCCTGCCACCCTTTTTATCTGTACAAATATCGTATGACGCGTGGCCAAAATCGGAACTACCGACGCCATTTTGTTTTTCGATAAATTTCACAAAACAAATGCAGATTACTAACACGACCAGCCCCTATTAACGTCATTTGAGACAAGATCCTTGCAACAGTATACAAAAATATCTCTACCTTTTTCAGCACTCAAAGATGTCAAAGCTCTCCAGCCAGCATTCTTCAGCCCCTTAGCGCGACTCAAAGCCTTGTACACCGGGATAGCATGAGCGGAAGGTACGTGGAGTTCCCAGCCCAGTTCACCAGACCACGTGACCCGAAGTGCTCGGCAGCGGTATCGTTTATCTTCGGGAGCATTCGGGGTACGAGTTACGTGGATACTGCGGTGCGTGTTCACTGGGAATGCGTCGTTATCGAGGACTGCGTCTGTGTAGCGTTCAAGGATACGTTGGCTGTGAAAATTAGATCGTATTAGGGTGTTTTGTGGGAAAAAAAAAATTGCAATCGGACCTCGTCACCAAGTTTTCTATTTCAAAATTTTATTAATTATATCAATATGCAATGGGATTGCGGTCGATTGACGTTGACCAGTCGCTACAGAAATCTTAAAAAATAATCGGTTTTCCGTATCCGTCGATAAACAACTGATCATCTAAGTGTATTTATTTTTTAATAAAAATGCATGGGTGGTAAATTTAGCAACATTGATCGACGTCGAATAAAAACAGTCGGTTCCGATCATCATCGATCGACCACAAACAACAAACGAGTTCTAATTTTAGTCCAAGCCCATACCTTCGAGCTCGTTACTGTTCTATAAACTTTATTCATAGCACAGTAAAGTTCTTAATACAAAATTTATTGATTAAATAATTATGGACACAATTGCAGTTTACGCGCGCTTGACAATTTGTCCCATCAATTTTTTTATTTTTTTTGCAACTACGACTCAAGTTCGATGTCAGCTTTTATAGTTAAAACTTTAACTTCGTCGGAATAGAGTTCTAAATTTAAAATGGCTCGATGGTATTAACCTGGAAAAGTCTAACTAAGGATAAACGAAATTTGTTGTCTGGGAAGGTTTGTTACTGACCTGTCAGGTCCCTGTACGCTAAGGATGCACAGTTGTTTGCTGACGTCAGTGATGGTGGCCCTCAACTTATGTGTCTGGATGATTCGGCGCATGTGCGCCAGAGTGTGGTTCTGACTAAACCCACTTGTCACTACATAGTAGCCGCGACCCTGGTAACAGAAATAATAGGGATGATAACTAATAATAGAAATGTTCGAACGAAAATGTATTTTCAAAAGCCATCGAAAAAATCTGTACAATCGATGGAAATACGAAGAATTACACGCTTTAAAAGTTTTTGGAGGAGATTACACACGTCCTTGTCGCGCGTACGGGCAATGTATGGCTCTAGTATGAAGTTACATAGTCGTGACGTCACTTGCAAGATAGTGCTCTCTGTCTAACAGAATGTTTATAACTTGGGAATTAAGCTTTTACTTTTTATAACATTGTTTGAACAATTTTTTATATATTTTTTTTTTTACTTGAAAAAAATTGTCATAATGTCTAATAATAAAGCTGAGATTTTGAGCAGGGAGTTTTGGGAGTTATAAATTTGAGTCAGTCATCAGGTCCGAGTGCTCTTCGAGATTTTCGGGAAATCACCAAGTGGTTAGTTGACTCTTCGCGTGACCAGCAGCCTAATTGCGTAACGCATTTTCGTAAACGATTACGACACGACAGACGATTACGATTTTGACAGTTCAACAACATTCATTGCGTTATTTACATTATTGAGCAGAATTTTTTATCGAACTTATGAAGCAATGGATTAGCAATCTGTTTCAAAACGATTCAGATTCCGATTGATTGTGTATTACGCAATTCGGGTACTGGTACAGATCCAGAACCAGGCCGTGTTTAGGCCAAAGAATCAGCATTGCCATTAAAAATGGTTTAAACTTTCGATCAAGCTTCAAACTTACTTAATCGGCGTTTAATTATTTTTGAGATAAAAAGTAACTTTAGAGCTATTATCGTATAAATGTACTGAATATGAAAGTAAAAGTTGTCGATATCAATACACTATTTACGTTTAAAATAAATCAAAATGTTCGTTATCAACTCCGGCGCATACTTTAAAGATGGGCTCGTGTAGCTGCCCAGTGCCGCTGTCTAGTATAGTGACTGTCACGTCCGCTTCCACTCCACCCTTTTTGTTCAACATCAGAGAATACACCACCCTGGAAATACGAAAAGATTACTTACTTTATAGACCAAACCATTCAACGATAAATAATGAAGAAAAGTATTTTATTTTCACCATACTTAAAGGTAGTAAGTGAGCGTCGTGAAACAGACTATTCAAAGAGAGTTAAGAACATTTATTCCCAGGACACAAGGGGTTTTTCAGAACGAACAAAATAAGTACATTTGGACAAGAATTTTATCCAATTGCGATTAACAATGCTAATTGGTAGGACAAACAGTTGGTTTCTATTTCTATTACGAGTTTCTTAGTAACAGTCCAAGTCTGAATTTACGCCCGGTTGAAGCTCTAGAGGGTTGCCCCTAACATTGGACTTATGAAATTTAACTGGTGAAATTCCGGCCTACCCTTTCGAGGTTTAAAGGCGTTATGTTGTACTATGTAACATTCATCCTACATTACCTATCATTAAGTTTGGAGAGGTCAGCAGTGAAGGCGAGCTCGGCAGTGCGTTGCGCGTCGGGCCCGGTGATGTAGAACTTGCCGTAGTAAGACATGTTGAATAGGGCGGCTGCGTTACGACATTGTAGAGCTTCTTGACCGATCTGGGTAAGGTAAAGGGGTGGGTGAACACTACTATTTGAGGAAAAAGCTTTTTATTTATTTTAGTGTTTAGATTAAAGAAAGCTATGGCGTTGTGCAGGTACAGTGCAATTTAGAAAACTATGTTATTTACATACATAAGTAAGTTATGTTAAATCATGAAGTATAAAATCTATTTACATACATACGCTACTATTTCAGTGTCCCAATTCGGTAGTCTAGTTAATTAACGATTCATGAAATAATTTTCAACGTAATATTATTAATATCCAAGGCATAATTTACAAAAATTAAAAACACAACATGTCTAACGTTACCCTTGCGAACTCGCTTAGTGAACATGAGAAAATATATACCTAAACACGAGAAATCAGTAAAATATTTTAATTGACGAAGGCATGGCTGATATTGTATTATAAAAAGTTTGCATGTTTTTTCTTCAGTCAGTGTCGTTCAATGTTGTAAAGCTGAGTCGTTTCTTTTTTAAATAATTGGCTTGTTACTCTATTCGTTTCCTTTCATAATTCTAAACAAATCCAGGATTTTCATAATCCTGCGTCTATCAAAAATACGGAGCAGAAAGAGGCATACCTCGTGACTACCTATTGTTCTACTCTTGTAAATATGTCGTTGATGTGCCTTGCTTAAATAAATGAATACATCGCCCCAAAACGTTAGAAAAAGTACCAAAACAAACAGGGTGTCCCGTAAGTCGACGTCAAGCCGGAATCGGGTGATAGTCCTAATCATAATAGTTACTAGAAAAAAAAAAAACTAAGTCTTGAATTTTTGTAAATTATAGGCTTTTCTTTTTTTTTCGAGAAATTGTACACTCTGTGATGGTTTTTTAGCTCCTGTTGCTACAAATCTTAACTTTTTTTCAATTTTATTTTTCTTATGTAATCCCGAATAGTGCTAATCTAACCTATTACTTAGAATTCTAAGTCAACTGCTCCAGCTTGGAAGAAAGTGTCACATTATGCCGTACAATGAATAGACAATTAATATTTCGTCCAAATTTAACGGAACGTACTCAAAAAAAAGTACTACGCCAGGTTGGCAAGTAGCACGAAAAGTTGACGCATTTAATAAGGATTCTAAAATGGTATAATACTTGCTACATTATTTCTTTGATAACGGGAAAAAAAACCTTCAAGAAACCCAGTTTCAAAAAAAAAAATTTTTACCTACTAAAAATTATTCTAGTGCGTTCAAAGCTTGCCTAAGACCGAGTGAGACGGAGAGTCATTCATGAATTTTCGATTCCGGCTTGACGTCGACTTACGGGATACCCTGTATGAACATAGAACCAAAAAAAAAACTGTTGTAAAATAGCTTTAAATCACAGACTTACCAAATCATGGTGTTTAGAGAAATCAAACGAATAGTCCCCTTTGAGGATCTCTTCGTAGCTCCGGTCGTTGTTCCTGGGATAGTCTGTGTCAGCGCCGCCCCAGTCGTACTGTTGTACTCTTATCTGCAACGAAACATTATACACTGTAAAACCCCGTTTTTTATTCCTTCCAACAGAACATCGAAATGTTATAAACCGTAGTTATACAAAATAAATAATATAGAAACCATAATGTGTTTGGTTTTAAAAGGAATGGTGTTAGAAATGGGTTATTTAATATTCCGTACCTATATACATATATAAAACAAAGTAATTTATAACTCAAGAATGGCTGGACCGATTTTTATGATCATTGATTTGTTGGATTAAAAGATTTAAAAATTTCACCAGAAAAAAATTATTAAAATAATATTCTGAGGCGGTACAAAGTTCGCTGGGTCACAACCCACCCTCTGTCCAGGCAAGTAGAAGGCCGGTCTTTCCCAGCCAGCCCTGGACTGCATGACCGCTCCATCATCCACCAGCTCCTGATGCAAGGCATCGTGACTCACGTCCCGCCCCGCCAAGTGTTCGTCGTTCGGGAACACTATGTTGTAGTTCCTCGCGTACGCTTCGTGGCTGCTCTCGCGCATCCAGTGTGCGCGGGACATCTGACCGGGAGTGAAGCGACGGATGTCGAATGTAAACATGTTGTAGTTTGGCCTGTGGATATTTGTAAAGGTGTTTTCAGTCTACAGCTCTAGCAAAGAAAAAGTAACAGATTGCTGAAGTGGAAGGGGGCATATTATACGCCCCGAAGCTGTAGGGTATTAGCGCTGTCGAAACGATAAGGGTGCGTACAAACAGGATGCTTTTTATAACGAATTGTGAAGCCTACCTAACCTTAACCGTACCGTACTTAAAAGTACCTTTTCTGGATGTTTCCATTTATCGTAAATTGGCTCCTAACAGGTACCAAATCTTCGCTTTCTCAGCACGCGTAGCATGGCAATCTGTCATATTGTCTGTCTATTCATCCGCCGAAAAAACTCGTTTCTGTTGAGGTTAGCTACGCATGTAGGTGTTTACACCAAAGTACAGCTTAAGCAGTCATCCTTTCAGAAACGGGCATAATTTTACTTATTACAATAATAATTATGGTGAAACTTAAGCTAGGAGCCGTATTATGACGTATTTACTGCCACCATTTTTCCAGTGTGTGTGAGAGAGAGACGGAGCTATAAAAGTTCGATAGCACTATCTCGTTTTCAGTGGAATAATTATGGTATTAATACTTTATAATACGGCCCCTGATCATCATAATCAGCCTATAATGTTCCCACTGCTGGGACACAGGCCCCCTCTCGGTTGGAGGCCGAAGCCTTGATATTAAAATTAATATCATTTCGAAACGGTGTGTAGCATTAGTCCATGTCTATGCTTGGATAAAACACAAAGAAAATTATTGATGGTAATTAAGTAAACAATTGCATATCATTGTTAATTTCATATAAACATACTTATATAAAATAGGTAAATAATAAATATGATCAAGTGCAATATTATACGAAGTTTTGCAAAAGTGATAACGGTGATAACCCCATGTTATTATTTTGTTTAAACAAATAGATGAGTTCACATTCCAAAAGCGGAAGAAACTATTTACAAAGTACAGGGAAAATTCTAGACTTTTGACTGAGTAAAAGTACTCGTGTTTGTATCTGGGAACGCGGAAGTGTCCTGTCGTCGCCGTGTCGCGAATGCAAACCGGCACACCCTCTCCTCAAAAGCAAATCGGATCACTTTTAAGTCCGAAATACTGTTAGTCTACAGCTGATGGTAAGTAGGTGGTAACATCTGCAAGCTTACGTCAATAGTGCGAATTGCTAACTTACGTAAGGTACGCGTGATAGGTACGCCGCTTTTTAGCCATAAATATGGGCCACCACGAAACAAGAGTTCATAAATAAAGTAGGTATTCACCTTCCAGAGACGATCCACTCTGCCATTTGTATTCCGCATCCCGCAGAGAACATCATCCCGGCTGAGTTGTAGCCGCAGTTGTGGTAAAGACCTGAATTAAAATAATAATTAAATAGCACCACTTGATCCACAATTTACTCTATTTGTTTGTTATATGATTTTTTGACTTATTCTATATTTTAGTAATAGTCACTTGACGCTAGTAGAAAAGACAAAAATGTATGTGGTTGACATAAGCTATCGAAATGTCACGTGATCAAATTCATACCAAGCGTAGTGAAGCGATAGCGATTGTAGAAATAGAATCGCCCCGAAGCGAATGTCATTTGTCTAGGCCCTCAGACTGAAATAGGTTTCTAGTTTGACCGTATTGGGTGCGTCTAGTGGAGTCTACTAGCTAGCGCGTGCCTGCTCTATGCAGATGATCAAATTTTACTTGCATCGTCAGCAGAACAGATACAAGACATGGTGACTGTGATGGCTGAAGCATATAAGATGAAAGGAATGAATAATATAAACATAACATCACGCCTTGTTTCCCCGGAGGGTTGGGCAGAGGTGTACCTATAGTACACCCACATTTCGCCAGTTATGTTTAGGTCCCATGTAATAGGGGGCGAGCCTATTGCCATCAACCGGGCACAAATCAATATAAATGAAATAAATAAAAAATTATAAAAATTAATATAATAATAAATAAAATAATGAATATAAAGGAGTTAATATAAATGCAAATAAGACGAAAGTCAGGGTGTTTGAAAGAGAAGAAGATGTATCGGAGTGTGATGTGAAAATAAATGATTAGAGTGTGGAGTTCGTATATTTGGGGAGTCTGTTTACAAGAGGTGAAAAGATTGATGGAGATGTGGAAAGGAGAGTAAACGCGGGAAATAAAGTAAATGGTGCTACATGAAGTTGTGGCCAACCAGTCGTTGACCAAAAAGGCACGACTGTTCACAATGGTGTGCTGGTGCCTACGCTTATGTATGGAAGTGAATATTGGGTGTGGCAAAAGAAGCATGAAAGCAGAATAAATGATGTGGAAATGCGTTCCTTGCGGAGCATGTGTGGTGTGACCATGAATGATAGGCTGAGCAATGATGTGATAAGGCAGCGGTGCGGTTTAAAAGAAGATGTAGTGATAAAATTGGAAAGAGTATGCTTAGATGGTTTGGTCATGTTGAGAGGATGAATGAAAGGAGACTAACAAAAGGTATTTATAACACATTTGCTCGTAAAGGGTCTGTTTTTTTACCAATTTCAATATCGTAATGTATCCCATTACGTACTTGTGCGTTATTGTAATGTATAACGCACGGTTTATCAAGATGCTCCGACTAAAACGAACGGTACTTTTTAAATCTTTGCAAAGAGTTTTTATATCAGAAAAGTGGTCAACATTTTATGAATAAAATTAACTTTGGGAGATAAAATGTAATAAATAGACATTTAATTCTTTAATTTAATTATTTTTGACAATAAATTACAACCATTTATCTGTAACAAAAACATTAAAAAATAGATTTAAAAAAAAAAACTAACTGCTGTAACTAAGTGATTAAAGATTTATTCGTTTAAGAAAGTAAGAGTTTAATTTATTTTCTCGCAAATATGTTATAAAACGTCGTATGACATACGTGCGCTTTGATAATTAGTGATTTTCAACTTACCGCCCTTATATCATAATGTACTATTACAAGGCAGATGTCACTGGAAACGCCGGGAAGGGACGCTCTAGGAAGACATATATGTAGTGATCTTAATGGTGATGTTCTTCAGAAAGGTCAGGTGCGTGGCACTCGCAACCGGCGCGTAAACGAGGCAAAAGGAGTATGTAAGGATCGAAGCAGGTTGCGATCTGTGGTTTCCCCATGCAGAGAAGGCGTGAGTGTATGTATGTATGTAGCTAGCGCGAAAAGTACAGAATATAATAGTCGTGAGTTAAATATAATAATCAGTTCATCAGCGTTGCGTCAGATCAATAATATAACATAATAAATACACAAGTGTATCAAGTACGTTGACCTGCTAACCTACATTACATGAACTGTTGTATGTTTAATAACTAGCAAAAAAAAATCACGACCTTGGTTGGTTATTTTACGGATACATAACTATTTATATGGCGCGTGCAACAAACTTCGTAAAATAACTGAAACTTCGCCTGCCGAAAAAAAAACTTAAAAGCATGAAATATGTTCCCGTGAAAAAATTATAGCCAGTCTTCACACAGCCAAAAGACGTCCACTGCTGGACAAAGGCCCCAGGCACCGCCGCGACGAAAAGATTCTGTAAAATGTCGCGAGATACTTCCGATCACGCGAATACTTTGGTGAAGTGAGCTGTCAGTAATGTCAATCCCTAGTATTAGGTTGAATGACAGCTCACTTCATACTTAATTCACCTAAGTATACACATATATCAGCTGTGGATCACTCATCCCGCGTTCTTCACCAGTTCATTGGTCCATCTTGAACATCGGGCGTTATAATAAAACTACTTACAACATTTAGTCTTCGACTGAAAAGTTACCAAAATCCCGAAGCTTACCGAAGACATTCGGGTCCTCTCCGAGCAGTGGTTTGTGGTCTGGTGTGAATGACTCGGGTCCACACACCGTACTCTTGATGCCAACTGTACTAAGCTTGGGACACAGTGACGTGGCACTGCTCATGTGGATCCCGAACACGTCCCAGTCGAGCTCGTATAAGTGGAACTGAAGGTGGTCTGGCACCTATAAAGGTGAAGAGGAGTTAAGATCAACGGGTCGATACTTATTTTATTTTTTTATTTATATTTATTTATATATACTTTATTGTACACCACAAAATGACATAACAAAAAAAAGTATCATGCGGCCTTATCGCTTTCTGCGATTTCTGACACGAATTAGCTATACTGCCATCTTGTTTTTTCAATACTTATCACAAAAGAATTGCACAAATGGGTACCAACAGCGCCTCCTTGTTAACGTCATTCGAGCGCCAAAAGATCTTTATAGCAGTATATATGAGCTGCTGCTGTGCTTGGGAAAAAACATTAAGGAATAGATGGAAACCTAGCTGTGCTGACGCCGGAAGTTTCGGTATCACCATTCGTGTAGGTTATTGCAATACACTCACTACCAGTTCAATAACCGGTGTTGATAACAAAAGATTGGGTTCCTCGTTAATTGGATCAAGCGCAATTACCTATACGTAATTTTGATCATCATCATGCACAACCTGACTCACCCGCTGCCGAGCATAGGCCTCTCTTTTCTTCTGCCAATCTCTCTACGCTCCTGTGGCAGCCTCATCCAGGTTCTACTCGCGATGGCAACAATATCGTCCGTCCATCTCGCCGCCGGGCGACCGACGCTTTATCTTCCAGTCCTTAGACGCCATTCGGTCACTGCCTTACTCCACCTGCCATCCCTGCGCCTTGCCAGGTGTCCTGCCCCACTCCATTTGCCATAATTCGTTTTCCGATTTCGAAAACCTACGTCTTCGGATCTCGATGTTTGGACCTCGGTCTATAAGCCTTATGCCAAGCATGGAACACTCCATGGTTCTCTGTGCAACTCTAACCTTGTACACAGTCGCGTGAGCGTCCACGTCTCAGCACCGTACGTCATGGTGGGCAGAACACACTGGTTACAGAGGTGGAACTTCAGATATTGTGGAATTTTGGCTGATTTCAGAATGTCGTCTTATTTGCTAAATCCCACCCAAGCTGTATTCTTCTCGATATCTCTGTTTGTTGATGCTCTTTGCCACATGTGAAACAATATGGCCAAGATAAGACATACTGGTCAACCATTTCCAACGTTTCATTTCCGACTTTAACAGAAGGGTTTGTATTAACTCTGTTAGTGTCTTACAATTTTGTGTTACAAATAAAAATCGACGTCAATATTTCATGCACGTTGGACGAAATCCTGGGCAGTCAACCCTGCTGCCACCTTGTTACAAAAAATAAAACCAAGAACATACAGTAACATCAAATAGCGATGACGAAATGTTAAATGCATGTCGATTCTGTAAAAATCTCACCGTGAGGACTTGCATGGAGTCTGTCAGTGTCATTCCCTAGCATCAGTGGCACTGACAGCTCACTCCACGCTCACATCACCTATGTCTTCACGGTGAGATGGTTACAGAATAGCACTACTGAGTTATTTTGTAGAGTGCTACAAGGATATTTTGGCGCCTAAACGACATTGATAGGTTTGTTGGTAAACAATTGTGAAATTGTGGCACAAAAATGGTACTGACAAAACAAGATGGTGACGTTAGTTCTGAAATTGGCCACACGTCAAATAACCTTGCACAGTTGTATTGTAAGCAACTAGGTATTGATAAAAACTACCTGATCAAGCATATGCGGGTTTTTTTCATATCCTCCGACTTGGCACGACTCTCCCTGCACCTTGATATACAAGTCAACGTCATGGTCGCGAATATTGGGACAGCCCCGGACTTCGGGCGTAGCGTCACACACTACGTACGCGTGCTTGAACGGAATTAAGGGAAGGTTGGGCACCCCTGCGAACCTGGCAACGCGAGGACCCCATGCACCTGTTAAATAAAAGAATTGTTATAATACGCGGCCGTTGATTTGACATTGGCAGAGGTTAGTACTGTTTCGACACAACGCAGAGGGCGTTTAAACCAAGTATAACACGACTGAAATATTTATAGGTTTAGATACGCTCCCTATAATAACATTATATTATAGTTAACAGAATATTTAAGCTTGCAAGTCGAATCCCAGGCGAGCAGGCGTTCCCAGGCCTCCTCTCTGTAAGCGGGAGTTGGCTGTAATCTCCACGCGGGCCCAGTGCGGGTTGGTAGATGTCACATGTCTTCGAATGTTTGGTTCTGGGACGTTTTAGTGGTGTTGGAATTATTTATATAAAGTAAAGCGCCTGGGAACCTACGACCTACAACTCGTAAGTCGGGGCTGTTACTGCTGGGCCACCAATGGTCCACTGATCTGCTCTGTGCTATATATGAAAAAAAAAACATTGCACACACTGGCTGAGGTAGGAGTTGAGGCGCAAAGCAATATAACGCTAGTAATAATACAAGTCAGTTTTCTTGCAATGTGTTTGCATGCGTTGCACTTCCCTAAAACAATAGATTATTTTAAGAAAAACTCATTTACCTCCGCAGTTGACAACACACTTGGTCTTGATGATTCCTCTGTCAGTGTGAACTGCTGTGACTTCCTTGTTGCCAAGCTGATTGTGAGTGTAATGGATGTCGAGCACTGGGCAGTCCTCGTACACCTATGAAAATTAACTTTTGTTATATTAGGTATTTTAAGAAACCATAAATGAATTGAATGAAACGAAATTTAAACAATGTATAAAACGCACAGTATGCAGCCAAGCATGTTATAAGTTGGTGGATTACATTGATAAAAATTCTCGGCTAATCGCTGGTCCTGCTCCGCAAGGGCGCATCAACTAATTGATATTAGCATTTTAAAATACTGTTTCGAGCTGCTGATGATTTTAAACGATATTTCCATTGTAGAAACTCAATATTTTAGTGTGTTTACATTTACACGGTTAAATTTAATACGTTGGGGAACCGAAAGCCATGAACTCGAAACGATTGAGACCATTATTTAAAAAAAAAACGAAAAATCAAATTTTTTTTTTTTTTTTTTGTGAAATAATGAGAACTCGAAGTAACGCTTTCTTGCGATCAATGCGTAAGTGTTTAAAACGCATCGACGAATGGCAGCACAAGCGAACGGTATCCTAATTCGAGAATTATTTAATTAAGTTTGATAAGTTTAGCTAAATTGGGTAGGTAATTCGGACTGATACAAACATTCCGATAACTTTAGAATCACACAGTTATGAGAGACATAGACGTCGCACTACAAAACTGAAAAAGCACGATGTATTAAGAGCAGGGCGGCGTCTGAATTGTCCATACAAACGTAATACCGAAACCATTTGCAATTTAAGCATATTTCCACTACATTATGCTAATATTCGGATTAAGACAGTATTTATCTAGGTTCCTACATCTTTTTTTTGCAAAATACGTATCTAAAATGAAGTTTTAGAATTACTAGAGAACTAATTGGATTTCGCACTTTTTAACAGCGTAAATGACATGTTTTCTTATCGTTTTTTCTGTACTATAAACAACAATATCTGTAATGTTGTTGTATTAGAAACATAGCTTATATTATCTTGTTGCAAAAAATCGAAAAAAAAGAAAAAGCATAAATTTTCATTAATTATTTTAGGTATTACGGAACACATCAAAAATTTTCACAATTTTTCAATAGCTAGTAGTGCTATCGCGTCAAGCAAATTTCAATGTGTGCGTGGTCTTACTGCTCAGGGTAGCAGATGTGTATCGCTCGCAGAAGCACACACATAACCGATTTACCGCAACGTTTTGCCCGCCGCGCGCCGGGGTTTTCCGTGTTTGTTGTCAGTGTTAGATGATTACTTGATTGTCCTGGGAGTGTGTATTTATTTACATGATTGTATTGTAATATTTTTGACTCTATTGACTTATAAATGCAATGCAATGCAATGTGAACTTGGATTTAGATTGGCCTTATATTTGGTATCGAGCAACCTAACCTAATACATCAACTGAAATTTTCTTTGTGTAATTCAATTACGAAGTCAACATTAATTTATGTGTGAGAAATACTTTGCAATTTAAGAAAATAAATATTCCAAAAATAAAACAAGTAAATTGTTTTAGTACACAATAATGCAGTAAATTTGACAAAAATGTTGATACTTAACATTACAATACGGATTTTTCTAAAGTTATTTCTTACTAGCTTCCGCCCGCGGCTTCGCCCATGTGGAGTGTTGATGAAAAGTAGCCTATAAGTACATAGGCTACTTCCCCAGGCTTGAAACACAGCTCAGCTGATTAGCCGTGAAACATCACAGCCCCGCTCTGCGCGCGGTATCCTCCGTTTGGATAGTGGTAACTTTTGAACGATCCGTCCAAATTAATAATGGAAACACCAAAAGCGATGAAGGTATTAATTTTGATGAGAATTAACTAAATACTCTAAAATGTGGATTTTAAAATAATAAAAGCAATTCATTTATGGCTCATAATTTTGGCTATAATAGCTTCCACATAAAAAGTAGGTGTATGCTGTCGCGGACTTTTATTTAGAATTATATTGAGAATACATTATCATCGTGTACTACGTCTACACGAACACCATACGGCTTAGACAGCGCACGACAAGATAGCTCTCAGAGGGCTGGATTTATTCCGACTTACTTTATACTTATCATTATATTATGTACTAGCAATTTGCCCGTGACTTCGAAATTTCGAAAAAAAAAGTAGCCTGTGTTCATCAGACATAATTTCGGCTTCTACTGGTAAAACAATTTTTCAAATTGGTCCAGTAGTTTCGTAGCCTATTCAATACAAACAAAAAATCAAATCTTTCCTCTTTATAATATTAGTATTGACAAATCACGCAATCTTTATAAATTATAGTATATGTGTTATTCTGATGTATAAGCTATATTACTGTAAAGTTTCTTGGTTTGAGTTTCACACTACTAGGTACCTAAGTGTATCTATATTCTATATATATAAAAATTAATTGCTGTTCGTTAGTCTCGCTAAAACTCAAAAACGGCTTAACCGATTTGAATGCTTTTGTTTTGTTTTGTTCGCTATAAAACAGGGGTGGTTTAATGAAAATAAAATTGGGAAAACCCAAAAGATCAACAAAAAAATATAAAAATGGTAATTTTGTATGGGAATTTTTGGGCGTTCATTGCAGACCTCACATGTTTTTTTTTATATAAATGGCATTCGTGTCGGAACTATTTTCTACCTGACGTGCTGAACAACTGTCTGTCACAAATGTCATTATTTTCGTGTGTTCCGTAAAAGTTGTTACGTAAAATAAAAAACTAGATTTTAAGACTTGATGGCAGTGGATTGAGAAGTACCAAAATGCCGAGGAGAAGATAAGCTGACATAGTTCTATTATATCAATGGATTGGAGTTAGAAGCTAAAGTAATACTCAAATAAATTGTAGGTGGTACGAAGTTCACGTGGTCATCTAGTTTAGTATAAATTAGTAGCTTCGTTTGTTGCGTTTCTTTAGACCATGTTCGCACGGACGTAAATATCTCGAGGCGGTATTTTATCACGTACTGCATTTTCAACTCTCGGTGTTGAACCGAGCATTGAGAATTACAACAGAGTGCTGCACACTGTTGGATTTTCAACTCTCGGCGCTAAGCAGTGCGTTGAAGATCCAGTGCGCGAAAAAATTATCTCAAGGACACTGGACCTCTTTATTGGTACTGTTACGTTTGTCCGACTTTTTATCGTTTCATTTTTTTTTAAAGATGAATCAACAATAACAATGGTAATAGCAATATTTATGAAGAACATAACAAAATAAATATTTATTCAAAATCCTTTATTTTTATTGTTCTTAGCTCAGGACGGTGTTATTGATGTACTCGTATCACGTAAATAGATATAAATTAGTGGAGTATTTTTAATTTGACACTTTTATTATTTGACTTGTATTCGTTATTTATACATTTAGTAACAATTTTTAGTTTAATAAAAGTAATAAGTACATAAATAAGACAGAAGAAGGCCTAGTTTTTTTAAAGAGGAGACCATCGGAGTAAATTATATATATCTCGACGTACAACGTCGCACATAGGAGTATTTGGCTAATAAAACCGGACAAAAGTCGGAATCAGCAAATTAGTCAAAAGTCTCACTGAATCTATTGTTCATCTAGCCAGGTAACCGGACCATCAAATGACAGCCATTCAATCCCCGTAAGCTTCAAACCTGTTTACGTAGCTCAGTCGGAACTCATTCGTTCGCAGAACCGCATATATTTGTTCTCGGCGCTCTCGGTTGCAGTATTACTTTGCTTTGTTATTGTGTTCTAGTGTGGTGGAGTTTTAAAAGAAAAACTTTTGAATATGGAAGACGAAGGTACGTACTGTATTTCAAAATATTAATTAGTTGATCTGCTGCTTAAATTTTATGTTTAAAAATGGTATGATAACAGTCATAATTTGGGTTTTATTTTTACTTAAATTTATCAGAAAACAGTGTTTTTGTTTATGTGTCCTGTCTTGTTCTGCTATCATTTATACATGGTCATTATATCCGGTCTTTCGACAATTGGACACCGTAGTTAAACAGTCCGCCCAAGTCCGCCATTTTGTTTTGTATGACTTCAAAGTTATTGTAGAGAAAATGTGAATTATTTTAAATTATTATTTTTTATGTTTTTTTCTACAGATTATTCGGGAACTGTCAAGAAATTTACCAGAAGAGCATTGTATAACATCCTGAATGAATTTAAAGGAAAGAAAACGGATACAAATTATTATTATTCGAAGAGAGACTTCTGAAATTGACTAATTGTCCAAATAATGAAAAATCTAATTTTATCCGTTCTTTGAGGTGTTTTAAGACCACATTCAAGAAGAAATGGAAAGATGCTAGTTATAAAGAAGAACGTTTCTTGAAAACTAATGAACTCTGGCTCACATCTTCTATTGAATTGCCTTACTGAACGGAAATATCTACTCAAAAACCAGGACGACCATCAAAAACATTCGAAGAGCTTTGCGATTGAATTTTGCACGAAAATTTTCACGGGTGGATTGTAATAGAGACATATTACATAGACTGTTACTAAGTTCCGACCCGTATTTGAGTAGTAATCGACCAAGGCAGAACAAAAAAAACTCAGCCTTTTTCGCAAGAGGCAGTCAGTCTGATGATTGCAAGCACTCCTCATGAAGAAGATTACGGTGAAAATATAGACAGTGAAGAAGATGAAGACAAAGATGATGAAGATGAAGAAAATGAAGACGAAGAGGTTGAAAATGAAGACGAAGAAGTTGAAAATGAAGAGTTTTAATGAGATTAATTGTTAGTGAACACTTATTTGTAATAAAAATAATGTTTAAATCGAATTCATATATTAAAATGCCTCAGATATTTTTGTCCGGTTTTATTAGCCAAATACTCCTATGTGCGTCGGCCGGTTCCCCCAAAGGAATCGTCCTAATAGAACGCGAATGCACGATCATCGCAGGTTCGCTCGAATTTTACTAGTACGAAGGCGCGATCAAACATTGAACTCGAATAGGTGTCCTAACTCACAATCGCACGATGCTGTCGCGCGATCAAAATGTTTGTAAATCTATTCGTGCGAACTTAGCTCGTACGAACGCGCGATCAAACATACTGAATTCGAATAGGTGTCCTAATTGAAATTCGCGCGAATCGCGTCGGCGCAGCGGGACACCGCCCCCGCGCCCCTCTCGCCTTGCCAGCCCGGCCGGCTGGCCGCCATTTTATTTCGTCGCGTAGTCAATTCGCGCGATGATCAATTAGGACACTAGTTTTTGCCATAGCGCGTACACGCGATGGTCGCATCGCTTACTCGCGCGATGATCGCGCAATCGCGTTCTATTAGGACGGTGCCTAAGACCACGCGCGATGACGATGTATAAGTACCATAAGTAGTACCTTATACAATTTATTCAAGAACGCCAACAGCATATAGGTACTTTTCTAGATTTTCTCTACAAGGCCTAGATGTCAAAATATTCTTATAATTATGTTGAGATACCGGCGTTATAAAGAAATTTCCAAAAAACGCATTACTAGTCTTTAGATTTACAAACGATTCCCCAAAGTCGTCAACAAAAACAACGCAAATCATGAAAATACCTAATTACTATAAGATAGAAATATCTTCAGAGTCGTTACGAATGAATGGAAGGTACAGTTAGTACAGTACAGCTCATAATAGCTATCTATCTACTCACACAGTCACACACACACGGCTGCGCACCGCGTCCCTCACTCCCTTCTTTTGTCAAACAGAGATAGCAATATTCCGAATCCGGCCTCGAATTTATATAACGTGCGTTGTTCGTCGGCCCCTTAAATGTTTCAAGTGTCGACTTTTATGCTTGAATATGATTTGAAAGACCGACTACATGCCTAAATATATCATGATTATGGAATAATATAGGAAACAGCACTAATAGTTTTTTTTTTTTGAAAACTTTGTATGGTGTTGGTAAGAAAAATCATCTTATCTTCGCTCTCGCACAATTGGCCGTTATTATTTTTCAGGGGATTAATCCATATAATATTTGGAATTTTTTGACATACGCCATGACACGGCCAAAGGTGCGAGTTTAAAAAAAAAATTACAAAGATTATTTTGATTTTCAACATTAATTTTGTATTAATATAAGTCTATGAAAGCCGGAATCCAGCCCACGGTGCGACGCCACTACCCTCCTCCAGGTGAGTAGTAAGGCCACCAGCACTCTACGTAAGCCCAAAACCCGATCGCCGTCCTACCGCCCTCGCCGCCGAGGCCCGCCGCGACGCCCAAATCCACACCCCTCCCGACCCTTGCTCGAGCCAGGTGCCCTTATAAATTAAGGCCTCCTGGCAGGAGGCCTTAATTTATAAGGGCACCACAGGCAAGTCCGCTTAAGCCGACGACAACCTTACAGGTTGACCTGCGAGATGCCATATTAAAAAAAAAGACAGTTCGAAGGCCGTTCGAAAAACAAAAGAAAATCACTGCGTTAACCGAACACCCGTCCGCTCACAATTAACGTTTCGGGCGAAGGCGAAGAATCAAAAGCTGTCAACAGTCTTAAAATAATTCTAATAGTAGAGTTTCCTTTGCCAAAACAGGTCTAGGGTGAGGAGCCAGACCAACTATTACTAATCTACCTATTACGGTTCATCAGATAAAGCCCGCTGACAGACAGACGAAAGGACGGACAGAGTAGGATTAGTAATAGGGTTCCGTTGGCACCCTTATACCCTAAGGAAATGAAGGAATCCTAAAGAGGGAGGAGAAACACTCAAAAGGCATCCAAAAATTCATCCGCATCGCTGTCGACCGGAAAAGTGCCCAAAAGTCGGGTGGCATTGCCACGTTGTTTGGCAATACTGATTCTTTAGCCAAAAATAGTCCGCCCTCTAGTCACGTGAAAAGTCGACTAGTCATTTGATGCGATGCGATGTAAATTTATTATTCAGTAAGTAATATTTAACTCCACCTAGTTCTAGAATTTGCGATCATAATGCAATATGCAATTGAAACATGTTATCTTCTACAGATTAATGTTAAAACAAAAATATATTCGTGAAGTGAGAAAAAAATCAACATGCAACAAGCAGCTTTTATTAAAGACCAAGACTTACTTTTCCTCCATTTTTCGTGGCCACTTTAACAAGCGCATTACACGCCATGGCAGGGTCAATAGTACCATCCTCGGGAGCATACAACGCCATTTCAAATACTGAAGGGTCTAGGAGTGGAAACTTCTTTTGAGCCTCGTGTGGGTTCAGAACTTCGCTGGGAATATTCAAAGCTTTTCCTAATGTGTGGAGCCTCATGTATTCTTGTGTTCGGACCTAAATGAAAGAAAATACATTTTATAATTTGCTCATAAGTGTTTGAGACATTTAATGGCCATCTGGAAGAGATAGTTGAGTTACAAAAAATACCTTTTTGATGTGTGAAGTTTCTCGAGCTAATTTAATTTATCCTTGAGCAATTAAATGGCAATTCATTAAATTTTAAGGGAGTAGGTGTTGATACTCACTTTGCTACGTGATATGAACATGCCTCCGTTGTTGATCCAGCCCGCAAAGTCGCCAGTTTCCTCCTCTAGGGTACTGTACACATTCCTCGAATCTCGCAACAGTTTCACTTCCAAGTCGCAAGGTCTGAGCGACCATACTAGTCCTATAAAATGTCCAAAATAAACGCGACTTCTGCACACCGCTTCGATCAATAATAGAACACCAAACACAATTCAAAAGCAAGTTTCTCGTAGACGACCACACCACCTCATAATCTCTATCAAGGAGTAAATCATTGTAAAAAGCAGGTGTTGGTTTTACTTATACATATTATTTCCCTTGAGTGTACTTAATAATAAATAATTACTTTACCAGCAGTGTGCCATGTCGTCCCACTGGTCAACTTGGCTCTCTCCAGCAGGACAGCATTCACCCCTCTCTTGCTGAGTTGGTACAGTGTGTTGCATCCTGCTATACCTCCTCCTAAGAACATCAAAACACAAACCAATTGACATTTTCAATCAAAATATTATTTCACATAAACCTACATGGACACTTATGAGACGTCAGAAGCTAGATGCACGGCTCCAACTGTTTTTTTTTTCCTATTTAGAAGAGCCGGCAAGAAACTCCACGGTTACTCTTATAAAAATAATTGGCTTTTACAATGTTTTCAAATAACAGTTTTAATAGGTATGGGAGGACGGACAGTGTAGGCCTGTCAACAGGTGCTTAACAAAATAGAAAAGGGTCTACAAATCTACAGTCCACAGGGCCTACAACTTTATTCATTCTTCTTTCTAATTTCTTCATCAACATTAATATCTAAATAAACGGCTTACTGCACGGCTAATTAAAGCTTTGGAAACGCAGATTGACTTCTCATTAGGAAAAACAATAGCTATTGATTAGAGTTATTGCGGCGTCAATTCAACAATACATTAACAAGACTAGTAATCACTGTGAGTAGTGATACTATTTTTTTTTAATGGTGCTGTTTGCTAATGTAAAAAATGTTCGAAAAACTAATGTAATTTCAAAGAAGGCGTGGTAAAAATGATAAAATCGGTTAAATCGATGTAAATATGGAGTAGCTACACGTTTTAAAAGTTTTTGGAGGGGATTATTCCCGTCGTTGTCGCGCGGTACGGACAATGTATGACGCCAGTATGAAGTTACAAAGTCGTGACGTACTTCTACGATTGTGCTGTCCTTGTCTAACACTTACTTTAAAACATTTGTACACTATTTTTTTTTAAGTTGTTACAATTTTTACACTATTGTTTGCACTATTTCGAAAAAAAAAATTGAGTTGATTTTTGGAGGCTCGCCCCCTATTACATGGGACTTAAGCATAACTGGTGAAATGTGGGTGTGTGGGCACACCTCTGCCTAACCCTTCTGGGATTACAGGCGTGATGTTATGTTACGTTTTTCTTTAGTTAAAAATAAAAAATATTGTCATCATCCCTAATGTATGTAGTAATAAAAACTTACCGATGATCACAACATCAGCCCATGACACCACCTCTTGATTCGTAGCAATCAACCTTTTTTCATTTCTGAATGTTTTTAAATAATTCACCGCTTGGTTCCTAATGGCTCCATCTCTAACTAATTTAAACATATTTCTATCTACAAAATAAAGTAGTAAATGTTGACTAGAACACTGCTCGTAAAAGAATGCTTTACACAATAAAGTTGATAACCACCGCGCCTCCTATCTTCTCAAGTTATCAAAGTTCAAGCTGTTATTTTTGGTTTATCAAGATGATTGTTTTGTTAAACATTCGAGCGTAAACAGTTTTAATTTAAGCAGAGGAATGATTATAAACCGTAAAATTGCTGTAAACAACATTTATTAAAAAAAAAAAAACATTTATTTTTACATATTATTACATTGACTAAATAATAACGTCTAGTTAAAGTATAATAGTGTTTATAACATATCTGTTTAGGTATATATAAAAAAACTAACTTTTAAATAATACTTAATTACATCGCTTAGAACTCAATTTCAAAGCCGAGTTAGAAGACATCAATCAGTGCTGAGTGAGCTGTAAACGTACAGATATAAACTTATAGTAAACACTAAATAGTATGTGAATTTTAATATTTTCTTATCCCTAATTATTGTTAAAATTTGACTAAAAAACTTTTACACGATAATCAATTATATATTCGTTTTTGTGAACCAGTATACGAAACATATATTTTAATGCTTCAGAATCATAACTAATAGTACATTCACATAATTACACATTAGCCGTAATTTTATACCAGGTACCTACATACTTTTTGTGATAAATACCTACACATAACACATACATAATCAGACTATAATTTCCCACTGCTGGGACACAGGCCTCCTCTCGGTGAGAGAGAGTGAGCCGTAATTCACCACGCGGGCCCAGCGCGGGTTAGTAGATGTCACATGTCTTCATTTTTGGTTCTAGGACATGCCAGTTTCTTCACGATATTTTCCTTCACCGTTTTGAGAGCAGTGGTGATGAAATAATTTGCACAAAGTAAAGCGCCTGTCTGGGTGGAGGCCGTTATCACTGGGCCACCACTGCTATCGATAAATACATACGTAAATAAATTGGAATACGTTTTCCTATCATAATATCATACTTTAACAAGTTCTAATTCGCCAGTCAAGATACATATACATTAAAATCAATTTATACCAATTTGTTCAGAATTGCGGTGGCATACATTTTCCATGGTGTAGTAATCTCCTGGCTAGAAAACAGCCCTCATTAGTACATCAACAAAGAAAAAACTAGTTTTAGTAAGCAGTCGCAACCATAGACGCAACATGAACAACAACAACAATTTAAAGTCGTCATCGATATAATATAAATTACTTAAATAGTGGTTACTTAAGATTTAACAAAATAATTTCGTATTGGCGTATGTGCGGTAAAACCACCGATCACACGGACGTACAAATATCGCGGTGGAATTTTATCGCGCACTTGATTTTCAACTCTCGGTGTTGACCCGAGCATTGAGAATCCAAAAGAGAGCATCCCAGAGCGTCGAAAATACACTGTTAGATTTTCAACTCTCGGCGCTAAGCAGTGCGTTGAAGATCCAGTGCGCGAAAAAATCCCGCCGCGATATTTTTACGTCCGTGCGAACGGGGACTATGCCAGTGTGTATACGTCAGTGGTACAAACACCAGTGTAAGCTGGCATTGAACTTCCGTACTACGCGTAGGGTGGCTCAATGTGTAAGTGTTTCCACTGACGTATGGCCTACTCTACTACATGTTTTTTTTAAACGTAGTTTTTGCCCTGTTCTTTGTTAAAAAAACTTCCTGATTCGACAGAAAACTGACTATTCTAATAATTATAAAAGTTCTTATTGTAACTTTCTGCTTCGGAATTACATTAACGAAGTTGGGATTGTTCTGTTTCGTCCTCGGCACTTAGCTGTTACATTCAAGGCAAAAAATGATACAGGATTTGAATGAAATTCTGGAAAACACACTTACCGGATTTTATAAGGAGCGCTGACCATTGGCATAACTAACGCATCAAAAATGAAGGTATAATAGGATACCTTAGATATTGGTACTTGTCACAAAGACAAAACTTGAGACCATATTACGTTATTATAAAAATATTTATACGAAGCGTAACTTTCTATTCAATAAGTATCTGGTTTTAGTTGCCCAGAGTTCATTGGAGATAATGGAACACAACGATCAGTGCGAAAACAAAAGATTGCACACGCACTTTACGAAAAACGTATAAACTAAATCTGCGTTCGCAATCTCGCTTCCAAACATGTAAACGTATGTGTTTTTGGAATGATAACCTTACTACCGACACATAAAGTTCTGTTTGCGCTACAACGGATTGTTTTATGACTTTTTAAACCTTCAATTGAATGAAATAACATCAATTCCAAACAGATTTCAATATCATTATTCTCCTTTCCCCGTCATTAAACCTTATCCAATAAGAATTTATATGGAAAATGTTTTCGTATTTTACATTGTCAGTTTTTTAGTTAAATGTGAGCGATTTATTAATACAGGCCATTAGACATGGAACACTTAGTGCGAACTCACAGGACCTAATTACGAATCAATTCCTTCCTTCCCTCGATAATACGGTACAAAGATAATTATAATAATGCAAAACTTACTTGTGCATGTGTATTAAGACAACCTGTCCTAGTTATAGTCCTTATTTAACACTTCGTATCGGAACGTGGATCCACGCAAGACACAATAGCTTTTTAATTGTTTCTGTAATTACGGCATTCAACCGGTTAATACGGTCGTCGAGAATGAAGGTGAGTACAGTCGAACACGAAATTACGGCGGCGTACGGAATATGTACCACCAAACACGAAGTTTTCGTCCAAAAAGTATGCAACTGTAACATTAGGTACTAGAGTCCATTTTGGAGACGTAAAGTTGACTTCTCAGACAGACAGATGGCTGTCGTAGAAGTACAAGTCCTCGTTTCATACGTGGTGCGGGCTGGCGACCCGGGGCGGGGTGAGGCCGAGTCGGTGTTGGCGGGCCGCGTGGTCCCCAGCCGCGGCCGCTGCGGCCGCCTCGAGCTGAGCCCGAATGGCGACCAGCTCGCGTGTACGCTGGTATATGGGGTCCTGTGGACAGCAATTTAATTCATATTTGTGTTACAGTTGAATGGCAATCATGTTATTTGGTTTAAATTAGTTTTTTTTTTTACTTTATTAGATTCTTTTATATTTTGTAAATGTGAGAACTTTGTAGGTCTTGCAGATTGTAAATTTATAGACCATTGTCTATTTGGTAAACATATGGTACTTGTTGACAGGCCTACACTGTCCTCCCATACTTAACACTGTAATTTAAAGCTTTGTAAAAGTCAAATATTTTTAAAAGAGTAACCAAAAATAGCTTCAATAACAAGATAAACTTGTGATTTTTACCGTGTGAAAGATATGTTACAAATGTCCCTATTGGCGCCATTAAGGCCGGATTAGTGAATTCAAAGTATTATGTCAGTTGATTATATAGTACAGGTCTAAGTTAGGTTAGAAATAATCCCTCTTCTTTCCTGTTGGATTAATGTAATTTATTTAAAATACCCACCGAATTGGTTAAAATAAACAATGGTGCCGATTCTCTTGTACACCGAACTAAACTAACTAAACTATCACTAAAATTCCTTACTTTTTACTATGAAAATCTTGAAGCTATTCTGCGAAAAATAATCTCTAAATTTAAAAATAATTTTGACACAACTATAATCGAATTTGACAATCGCGAGTCCACGTGTTTTTTTTTTCTTTTGATTTCGCAACGTCTTTGTTAAAGCCGGAGGCAGCCTGGGGCAGCCTCGACGTGTTTTATATGGAAGTTTTGACTTTTTGTGTGGAAAATATAAAATGAAAATATCTAAATGTAGAGATTTGGTGGTTTCTGGGACACAAAGGGGGTCGAAATTTTCATTATTTTTGTGATAGGACACACCGTTTTCGAGATATGAGCAAAAAAAGAAAAATAAAGTTAAAGTTACCGTTTTTGCACGTCTGAAGTCGAAGTGTTGGTGTGAATTTTAGTCCACGCCACCTTATTTTATTCCACACCTTTTTAATCGCGATTAAAAATAGTCAGATTCATGTTCAGATTTAGTTTGACAATCAAATTTTTAGTTGAAAAACGTAAAATTCTGAATAGCAAAATTGCCATTTTCACTAAATTAATAAATCAGTGAAATCTTAGTGCTGTCAAACTAAAATATAGTTAAGTTGTGTCACTATAGTCAATTTCAGAATGGAAAATCGTCATTTGACAGAATTAAACCAAATTTTAGTGATTTTTAGTCTAGTTAGAGGCATTTGTGACAAGAGAATCGGCACCAATATTTACAGTAACACGTAAATTTTTGGACTAAGAATTTTTGGTAAAAATGGTCCTATCTTTAATCGAATAGAGTATTGGACTACTATTAAAAATATACAAAATTAATTAAATTTTAAAGATGATGATTTTGAAAAAACTCTTCGGTGGAAAAAATGGAGAAGTTACCCGCTTTTCGAATTATTCTTCTAACCTTGTCACGCAAAACGATCATTGTACCGAAGTGCGCAAAGTTACGCCATATTAACTTTGCGCACTTCCTGTGTTGTGACGTCGGATGCTATTAATGCTGTCTCTTTCTAGCATCGACTTTGAAACGCATAGAACTTCGCATTTTTTTTTTGATGTTTTAACTTTTTTTTATTATTAACAACACAGTCAAGTAGTCTATTAACATTCATAGGACAGGGTCTGAACCCTTACCCTTCACTGCTCGTCTAAGAGTGTATAGTAAGCTCATCGTCTGTGACACTAACCTGCTGCCTCATAGTAGGGTTCCACCGACAATACAACGCCTTCCACAGCTTGATGACCCTCAAGGACGCGACAGGCACGAGCACGACTTGCGGGCGCGAATACGGCGACGGAGGGGAACTCGCACCGAATGAGGGCGGGCCCCAGTACAGCGGGTTTAGGTACAAGTCCTGACGACTGTTGATATACGACCAGAGGGATACTGTCTTGGTTTTTACTTCTGTAAAGAAAAACTTTTTTTTATTTTTTTTATAATAGGTGTTGTTTAAAAGGAAAGGAAAACTTACTTAGACATTTGGAAAATGCAATACGAAGCCAAAATACATACACAAATACATAAACTAACGCCTTATTCCTATGGGAGTAAGTAGAAACCACAGAACGCCACCTGCTACGATCCTTACATACTCCTTTTGTCTCGTTTCCGTTCATACATCCAGGACCTTTCTGAAGAACATCACCAATAAGGTCACAATATGACCTAGGGCGTACCCTCCTGGCGTTTTCACTCACATCTGCCATGTAAATACCTTTTGTTTGTTTCCTTTCGTTGATCCTCTCAACATGACCAAACCATCTAAGCATACTCTTTTAAATTTTTGTCACTACATCTTCTTTTAAACAGCACCATTGCCTTATCATATCATTCCTCGCCTATCATTCATAGTCACACCACACATGCTTTGTAAGGAACGTATTTCCACAGCATTTATCATGCTTTCATGCTTATTTTGCCTTTCATACATAAGCATAGGCCATTGTGAACAGCTAGTCGTGCCTTTTAAGATAAAATAATGTTACAGTTTTAAAACTTTTTTTACATCCATTGTTTAAGTTTCAATTAGACAGCGTCTCAGTGGGAGAAAACTAAAATCTTAATTTCGACTGCGCCCGCGCTTGCGCTCAAACCAAGTACTTACTTTGATTATTATGATAGGTTTTCATAAAATCTTTAAAAAGGATTTGTCTAAAATAATTGATTTTTGTGCAAGACAAAGCCATTTATTATCCTTGTGATTGCTATTTTGGTATTCTTTGCTTTACGGCTTAGTACCTACTCTTTTTCCAAACTCTTCTTCATCGTGATGGCACGACACTAGTTCAAATAATGTTGGCCCAAAACTTTGCCACTTCCACGGCGTTATCGGTGGCAGCGCAGAGGTCACTTTGGCTGCATGTTTTGGGGCACAGAGGGCAGGATAGGAGGTGAGGCATAATTTCTGACATAGCTCCACCTCCACAGGTCCGAAGAGAAGTTGCAGTGGAGAAACACAAACAGGAGTCTGACACTAGACTATTTGGCGCTCAACTACCAACGCAACGGTTAAAAAGCAGGCACATTTTCTTAAAATCGACTGCGTCCCTACCAGGTAGCGAACCATGTAAGTTTTTTATTTTGTTTCTATCAAAAAAGTATTCACCACCCACCTTCCTTCGCCCTCTCCCTCTCAGTATTAAACAGGAAGGTCCCAAATCTGCAAGAGTACAGATGATCCACGATCGTAATCAGCAATCTCTCTGTGAACTCGAACGCAGTCGGGAACTGTTGTTGTAGTTGCCACACGCAGTCCACCCATTGGACAAAGACGGGGGACCGATCTGCATCCGAATGCCTCTCGTCGCCGTGGCCGATACGCTGCGAGGAAAAATATATATTAAGAGCCTGACAAGAGCTAAAACGCGATCACTGTCAGACTGCATAGAAAAGAAAGCGAAGCTGGTAATTTATTACAAAAAATGAAGCGATTATCTATTTACAAAAAATTTATTTATTGGACTAAAAAATAAAACACTATTACGTTATTAGGTTGCTTGTAGAATAATCTGACAAAAAATCAGAATGATTGCATGTATGTACGGTTTTTAATCGTAAAAATTTTTTTTTTTGGTATCTTCGTGTTTTTTTTTATCGTATAGTCGCCGGCACGTAACTTGGCAAGAATCGTCAGATGCTTTTTACCTTTCTTTAATTCTCTACTAAACAGATTTTTTTAAAATACACCTATGGTATGAACCATAAAATAACGACAAGCAATCTAAGTGAAAAAAAGGATTTGTTGCACTAAAGTGCACATGCGTGAACTTACTCCCACTACACCAAAACCTTGCCAAGTTACGTGCCGGCTACGAAACCTATAAAATTAGTTGTATTAAGTTTTCAAAACAGAAGAGTCCTGGCTGGAGGCCTTAATTTATTAGGGCAACCACAGGCAAGTCCGTTTAAGCAGACGACAACCTCATTTAAGCAGGTTGACCTGCGAGATGCCATACACAAAAAAAAAAACAAAACAGTGGTGCCGATTCTTTTGCCACAAATGCTTCTAAACTATACTAAAAATCACTAAAATCTCGTTTAATTCTGTCAAACGACGATTTCCAATTCTGAAATTGACTAAAGTGACACAACTTAACTATATTTTAGTTTAACAGCACTAATATGGTTGAGATAAGTCTAAGATGCTGAGTTATTAATTTAGTGAAAATGGCAATTTTGTTGTTCTGAATTTGAAATTTTTCAGCAAAAGTTTTGATTGTCTAACTAAATCTGAACATGAATCTGACCAGTTATAATCGTGATTAAAATGTGTGGAATAAAATTAGTTGTCGTGAACTAAAATTCTCACCAACACCTCGACTTCAGATAAAAAAACAGAACTGTATCGTTTTTTTCTTTTCTATTGCTTGTAACTCGAAAATGGTTTGACCTATGGTAAAAATAATGAAAATTTCGACCCCGTTTATAAAACCCTTGAACCCCTAAAACATGTAGGTAATCATTTTTAATTTTTCCATAAAAAGTTAAAAATTCCATATTAAACACGTTGAGGCTGCACCCTCTGCGCGCCTCCGGCTCTAAAATAATTCACGGGGTAGAGCAAACAAGTACCACGTTGCGAAGCCAAAAGAAAAAAAAACACGTGGTGTCGCGATTGCCAAATTCGATTTTAGTTGTGTATTTTTTTTTTATTTAGTGAATTTTTCGCAGAATAGCTGTAAGATTTTCATAGCTTAGATAAAAGTAAGGAATTTTAGTGATCGTTTAGTTACTTTTGTTCGGTGTACAAGAGAATCGCACCAGTATCTAACTAGCATATATCCTGAAGAATTTCATATTTTTTTCTAATTTTGTTTACTGCAGTGGATCATATACTTTTAGGCATTATAAAACTTGCGTTTAGGTCGTGTAGTCCCCTTAACATACCATAATTACGCCCGGATTTCATTCCCAAGGGTATTTGTTTATAAAGGTTTACTAACAACTTTCTGTATATAATAAATCTTAAGTAAATGGGTCTGTAACAATAGAACTCTCCGAAATAGTGTAACAATAATAAAACAACAACAGGAAAAAAAAATAGAAGTGTATAATACACACACATTTCGCCAGTTAGCTTTAAGTACCATGTAATAGGGGGCGAGCATAGATATAACTTTCATCTTGGCACAAATCCAGACTCCGGGCTGCTAATAACAAATTACTATTGGAAAAGCCAAAAAACACAAAGTAATAGTACATTGTGATAAAAGTGTGCTCTTTTGGTCATTAACGCCCAGGCGGTTTTATTCGCGCGAGCCGTAGTCGAGCGCGATAAGGGAGCCGAGTGGGTAATGATCAATGCACACGCGTGTCACACGACGTTTTTCAACACACTTGCGAGGAAAAAAACAGACTCGTATTGTTATTTTCTTTAATTATTGAAACCATTAGTGAAAGTACAATTCTCAAAGTGATACCGAACAGTTTTTGTTGGAATTTTTACAGTTTGTGTTATGGTATTGGTATTATTAATAATTTCGTTGTTTTAATTTTCTTGGGTATATGTCGGAGATGATAAAAATATTCATTGTATTTAGACAAAAACTCTCTACGGAGATGAAAGAAAGGATAAAAGTTAAATATAAAACACGAGTGTGGTAATGTAAAGTAAAAACCACGCGTGTTTAATACACCGCATTATGATTCATAATGCAGTGACAGTGGTCAAAAATTACATGTAGGCTACATGTTTATCATTCCGCCGGATGAAACCTTCAATAACAAAAAATCCTGCGACTACGCTTATATTTCATGATCGTTAAAATATCCTTTGACAACGGTAAATTATTCAACTTTACAATTGTAATAACAAAAAAGTAGGCGAGTTTATTTTAAGCATTTTTATCATTTCCGTCCTAAAATTCGGATACAATGAGCGGAAAAAGAAATTGGTACAGCTATCCTGTCTCGACAGTCAGCAACAATACTCAAATAATCCTACTAAAGTCAATGTGAGTACCTAAGTTTGAATGTTTGATACTCAATTACAGGCATTGTTGCCGTTAGTGTTTACTGGTATTGGGAAAATCAATAGTTCTTTTTCAAAGTCAAAGCATTTATTTCAAATAGGCCCATAAAAAGGCACCTTTGAGTGGAAGGTTGCTAAAGTGGTTCCGATCGACAAATTTGAAAATGATACTGTGGTGAGTAACTATAGGCCAATCTCGATCTTGTCATTTTTGCCAAAATCTTCGAGTCATTAGTGTGCCCTTACATATAAAACCATCTCAAGAAATATCTCAGTGAGAGCCAACACGGATTTGTCAAAGCAAGATCAACTTGCACCAATTTGGTTGCTTTCACTGAACTTGTCACTGAAGCCTTGGACTCCGGCAGACAAGTTGATGTAATATATACGGACTTTAGTAAGGCCTTCGACCGAGTTTTACATAAAATTCTCTTGCAAAAGTTAGCAGCATATGGCATCACCGGCCTTGCTAATGTGGCTAACGTCTTACCTCAAAAAAAAGTACTTTCTTAAAAGGTAGTAAATGGCTTTAAATTTACTGCTCGAAATATTACGTCTGGTGTGCCACAGGGCTCCCATGTCGGCCCGGTGCTTTTTAATTTTTCAATAACGATTTGCCCACTTGTTTTCAATTCTCTGAAAGTTTCATGTACACAGACGACTTGAAGCTTGGGAGGGTGATAGACTCAGTTAATAATACCGTGAGTCTCCAAAGCGATCTCAACAGGTTAATTGAATGGTGTGAGCGTAACGGCATGCATTTAAATGGCAAAAAATGCTTTCACATAATTTCTCAAGAAGAGTCCACCCAATTGAAAGTGTATACCATATTGGCAATGACATTTTTGAAACAGTAGACCAAATAAAGGATCTAGGCGTAGTATTTGACCGTATGCTCACCTTCCTCCCGCACCTCGAGAGTTTTACCATTAAAAAGGCCTCTAAAATGTTCAGCACTGCCAAGAAATTGTAGGGTTATGAACGAGTGCTGTGATCTGGTAGATGTTTATATGTACTCACATGGTCGGTTCCGATCTAAACTTCTTGATCGTTTGTGTCGATATAGTTTTTGCTAATTATTAGGTTATGAGACAACTGTATCTCTCTGTTTTCTGTTTTTTATAGTAATATTTTAACTGCTTTATTTTATGATTGTTCACCTTGTAGGTAATAATAAGAAAATGCTGTATTTACCTATAATTGTTTGTTACATTAGTTCTTTATTTTCTGTTGTTTTCTGTAATTTGTGTAGTGTATGTGAATGGTGGTAAATCTAATCAACATAAATAAATATTAAAAACATACCAGTTGGAACTTATGTCCAAATGATAGCCATTCCTTCTCGATGAGCACTTCGAATCCCCTGAGCGTCCTGTAGTATGGGTCTAGCATCAGCATTGCTAATGCTGTGAGTTGAGCCGTGCGGTCCCATCCGTCTGAACAGTGAACTAGCACTGATGTCTTGTGATTCTCCACCTGTTTCAGAACACAAGTTTCATAAGCAAGTTAATGATAATACGAGCAAGGATCGTCGACACACTAGACGACTGCGGAAGGACGCCACCGAGATCGCCCGCTGCGAAAGTAGTGTAACGATTTGGATTGGTTTTGCAGGGCAAATTTACTTTTAAAAAATCTTAAATCGACAGACAACGCTTAACCTAATTTGTTGGGTCTAGAAACATGAAATGTCGCACAAGTGTTAAGAGCGAAAGTGAGCTTTACGGAAGGATTTTTTTAAATGCACCCCCTCAAGGAGTTAAATACAGGGTGTAAAAAGATCCATCACATAGCCGTCAACTAAGCATTATGTACATCAAACTAAGTAACATTGCAAAAAATTTTTGCTGGGAAACAACTTTTATTTTTTGCTGTGAAAATTTGTTTTTTTGCGGTGGTGCGCAATGTAACACACAAAACATTGTGCTTATGGGTGCATAAAATGGTACAAGGGTCCTGGGAAATGTAAAGTTGTGTTATACCATTAAAAACTGTTTTCTTAAAAAATAACTCGGTAAAAGTTGGAACTTTAACCTACATCTCCGTAACCGGAAGGTTCTGAGTATTTTTTTTGTGCTACGCCATCCAGTACAAAAAAAAAACAAACATTACAATGACGAGGAGTACAATGAGACTCTTGGCTTTATTAAATGTCTTTTAGACCCGTTTTATGGGATGAAAGTTTGTGTGGAAATTCGTCATCTTTGCCGATAGTAAATCCCATTGGGCACATGGCTTGTATTTCCATAAATCGTAAAAGAGAAAGGTTTGAATGGAGAAAAGAGTTTTGCCCAGCGCTGGGCAATGTAGGCTAAAAGAAAGAAAATTTCATCACTATTGATCAAGATAACACAGTGTAACTTTATGACAAAAAAAAAACCAATCTTAATTAATATTATTTGGTTAATTTAATAGTATACAACTGTAGCATTATGAGATTACCTTGTCTACTATACGAACAGCTCCAGCCAATATACATTTGATATGTTTAAGCCAGCAGCTAGCTTCGATGCCACTAAACCATCTGGAAATTATCAAAACTGTTATAAGGTAGGAGAAACATTTCTAGGGTACAGATAAAATAATCGGAGCATTTAAACTCTTCCAAAAAACCTTGATTATACATTGTTTCGATAATATGTATGACGCAATGTAGCTTTTGACTCCGAAAGTTCGGAGTCCGCTCTGACTTTTTGTATCCTTGTCCTTCTTCGTGTCGGTGGCACTAAGACTTGGCACACTTGTTCGTGGAGCATAGTTTATGACTTAGCTTTTGTATCCTAAAAAGGCTTATGTCCTTAATTTCATCCAAATCCGTTCAGCTGTTACGACGTAACGGAACAACTACTTTTGTATTATTATAATGAGACGAGTTTATTATTAATCGACTCTTAGCAGCTCTAATTAATGAGTTCATCTCTGTCAACGTTAACCTCTTTAACAGTAACATAAACATAATCGATTTTAATGTTTATGTTTTATATTCGCTGAAAAATATTATAAACATAGCGGTCGCTCACCTCGTCTGGTCTATTTGCGGGAAGCAGAGCTCCTTTAGTTTTCGTAGACTCTCCCTCATCACATGAATGTTGTGTATATCTAGGAACACAAGGTCGGCGTTCTGATACGCGTCCTCTGACTCATATCTGTAAACAATTCAAATTATACTGTTAAGTTGCTATATCTAGCTCTGAAGAACAAAAATAAAGCAGAATAAGCCCTATTTCCACATAAATTACAAAAGCCAACCCCTAAACGCCCACCATCCTTTCTTTAGTTTGGTTGAAAAAAGATATGAGTGTCGCAATAAACTCCCCAGCAATATAATTATATTCAAAATGTTTGTCATTTTTCTTTAATCCGTTGCAGGCTGGTGTTTTATTTTATTCTATTCAGAAGGTAATCAATAAGTTGTATATTTAAAAAAAACGGAAATAACTTATTTACGGTATCCGGAGTTGTCCCCCGTTTTATGGCAATATACCCCTACACCTTCGGAGAATTAAGGCGTGGTGTTATATTTATGTATTTAAGTTAAAATCGACCCTGGGCTAAGTAATTAATTAATGTTAATGAATCACTCGCAACACTCTAAATACTTATGAATGTTTGATTTTGCATTAGCTAACTGTTTCCTAACTTTCAATGAGTTAGTTCTCAGTTACTCACCCTCCTCCTTTAGCTTTATTGGCGACAGCATTGGCAGTAGGTCGAGCATCCATGATGAACAACTTGTGTGCTTGAGCGTTAGCATCCATTATAAGTTGTATGTAGCGCTCATCTTCGCGACTTCGTTTACCACTTACCTGCAAAGATTTATGTAAAAATCAAACTTAACAAGGGGTATCGCGTGTTACCCAATAACTTGTGGAGGGCAGATAGGCAGTCACTCCAAGTAAAATACTGATGCCCTAGTGCGAGTATCTTTTAAACATTTCGACTTTACGCATCGACCGCGTCCGGCGCTCCGATTGGCCCTTCACCATTCGTTTTGCGCTCCGATTGCCAAGGGCCAATCGGAGCGCCGAACGCGGTCGATGCGTAAATTCGAGACGGCTAAAATAAAATTCACACTAGGGCCACTGGTATTCAGCAGCAACTGGTTGGGTTAGGTTAGAAAAGACAGGGCACTTAGGCAGATGATGATGTAACACTACAAAAAAAAACTGTTTGAAAAAAATTTTTATAGGCACTGCAATGCATGCCGCCGGGCGTTAGCTCATATTCACAGGTGCTTTCACCGCTTAAAATATGACGAAGTTATGCCGGTGGCTGGGTGGAACAAAGCCATTTTACCATTTTATCATTTAGAATAATCTACATATTATCAAGCAGACAACTGTGTTAGTTACTCTAATGACTATTGCAGTTCAATGACGCAAGTTAACGCGTCTTATCAAGAATACTGAGAAAAATAACAATAATGAACGTCAATAATCACTCGTAAAATTCAGTGGTATTTTCATTTACACATACATCGAAATCCTGTAACAAGTAAGAATAGAAGCGCAGCCGGAAACAGTTTTAGCGTTGATTTCAGAAGCATAAATCAATGAGTGATATGTTTATTAATACAGTGGCATTCGATCAATGATCGACTTTAAGGCGCTTCACCGACCCGATCGGCCTCGATAAGCCTGAGCAATCGGCCAAGGTTTTTTTTTTGATACGGACCGAATTATTTTTTTACGATCGGCCGAAACATTTTTTTACGACGGACGTACTTTCCTATAGAGTTGGTGTGGAAGCACCTTTAGAAATAAAATCCGTGACCTGTTAGTCATGTGGTTAAAACAATTACTAACTTTCTTGGAGTATAATGACACTTAAAATTCCCTGTACATAATAATGACCAATTGAATGACTTCTCTAAAGATTTACCCACCGACCTATTTAGATCTTGAGAAAATCCCCTTTAAGTATTCAATGACTGGTGCGCCGAAACATCATAAACAACTGAATCACGTCATACTTCAATCAAAATATTAGAAAAATAATGGATGACCAAGTTTGTTCCCAATTTACAGAGCTTAGTCACAGTAGGTACAATATTTATGAGCGTTCAACTGATTAAAACAAATACACTGAGTAAAAATCACAAAAAGCTGATCATATGTAGTCTCTATTTTTTTGACTATGAGCTTAGTATATTGTGGAAAAACTAACAAACAAACAAAAAAAAAGCAGGTAAAAAAAAACACATTATTTTCAGGTTCAAAATCTAAAGCACCGAATGAAGATAATCCTTTGTAATGAGTGTGTAAATCACACAAGTGTCCAATAAGTCTCAAAATATTGCACTTACAATGAACTCTCTGTTTGAGAATAATAATGAAGATAAGGCGAACAATAACTTATAACACCGCTAATTATTATTGTATGAGGCAAGGTCAGCTGTGGCCGAATTGCATGCAACATATTTGTAAAATATCATGTGAATGTCCTAGCTTGCCATACATGGATGTTGTCCCAGTCTTTCCATTTGCACATCAACTTTGCTTCCTTAGTCATATGTTACGTCTGAAATCTTTATACTGCATGACAATACTTAAGTTTGTCCACAAATTGGAGTGTTAGCCAAGCTATCATTCTAGCACGGACACAAACAGTGTGGTTTCTCATATAGTTTATTCCCCATGAACGAAAACGAGGTTCACTCACCCCAACCAAGGGCTGGCTACACCGAGTGATAGTGGCCTGCGAGCTGGGGTGTATCCACGCCAACACCGGTATCCTTCCTCTCGACCTGAATGCGGCCACGGCGCGCAACAGGTCTTCACCGGCGGCTGCTGGCACAGCCCAGACTGATGGGTAGCTGTCGCAAACTTCGTACTTGTCATTGATGCGGGCGATACGCCACATGTCGTTATTTACGCCCTGGAGGCCAAGAAAGGCTTTGAATGTGTGGATTTTAGTATGGTTTATCGTGTATGTACAGAGAGCTGCTTAGGTACTTAACTCCATTGCTAAGGTATTCTTATACATGATCAATGTTTAAATTAATGTAGCTGTCTGTGTGCAGAAAAGAAATAAAAAGTTTAAATTACTTATAGGAACTTAACAGCATTGAAACACTTTTGGTGTTCCAGCAACATATTGGCTGTATTTTGTAGTGTAATTTTAATTGGGTTTTTACATTTTTACAAATAATTATAACTATCTTACCATGCGCCTCAGCTCTGCAATAGGTTCATACACATGCCACCCATCTTCAGGAAAGCTCTCTGAATAGCTAAACGCAAATAAAGGAAGTCGATGTGATAGCGGGAATGCTAACTGTTGCAATTTCTCGAATATTCCACGTCGAGAATGATTTTCTTGTTTGTGCGCAAACCTCAAGTTTCTCATGTCCTGTAATGAATTATGGATGTATGATTATTCACAGTATAAAATAATATTTGTAGTTTTTGTAATGTGATAATAGATTGTTAAGTACCTTGCAAAATATTTCAATGCCATAAGAGTTTTCTCCTTTTGATGAAGCTCCACCAACCTTTTCAATTCGAGATACCTGAAATACATTGTGCATCATAATGTTTACGTTCACCTATACTGTGGATTGCTTTTTGTCTCATCATCATAATCATCTTCCTGTCCTTAATGTTATTTATTTGGGCATAGCAAAGTATGGCTTCACCTAGTGTTTACATACTGCTCTATTTTTCAGGATGAAACAGACCCTATTCCAGGAACTGAGTTATGTCTGAGCAAAAGTGAGATGTTTCGAAAACAGCATACAGTCAAATAAACTCATATCTACAGTAGTACATGTAGGTACTCAAGACCACAGGACAGGAGTAGAGTATAATAAAATAGTCCTCATATTTATAGAGATGTAAATGATTGGTAAAGAAAAATTTGAACACAACTTACAACACCAAGGGGCACACTGAGAGTACTTTGTAATGCAGCCGTATCAGTTGGTCTGAAGTGCAGCTGATAGTTGGTCACTTTAAGCACTCCCCGAGACGGACCACTGTATGGGCATAAGTATGTCACATCCCGGGCTAAACTCATCACTTTCTCACCATCCAGAAGTTGGATGTCACCCAGGACGTGAGGCTGAAAAGAAACGTAAACTTGAATGTATGGAAACTAATCAGTCAGCAATCACACTTGGTGAAACAACATGATACCAGCCTTGGACAATTCTTGTTGCCTATGATTGTGGATGCAGTTAATAAATAGGCAAATATGAATAGATCTGTTTCTGCTCATTGCAACAAGGAAGCTTAAAACAATTGGTTCTACAAATAAATAGTAACGCACAGCAGTGACTAATCGTAAGCTTAAACTAAGTTACAGGAAGCAGGGAAGCGGCTGTTATAAAATTCAATAAGAATAAATTAATCCTTTTAGGAAACTTACGGAGTCTTGTCCGTGTTTAGAATTCAATGAACTCGATTTTGAGTCCGAGTCCAATGAATCGGAACTGGCATTCTTTGATAGCGAAAACTCTGAATTTAATAATTCAGAACTGTTGTGTTTATCCATAGTCGACGAAATTTAAGCCCTGAATACGGAAAGAAAACTATTGTAATACTACGCCTTTCCTTTTGAAAACATCAGATTATCGAAATAATGACAGATTCAGAATCTCCTCTCCTCTCCAGGAGAATCACAAATGTCAATTTGATTGAAATGAATGAATGATGATGATGTCAGTTATGGAAATGCACGAGAAGTTCTTGTAAGATGAATGAAAATGACACATACAGATGATACAGATGAGATTTACAAAATGTATTATTTCCAATTCATAGAATTTTATCCAAAATACAAAAAACAAATGTATTCTAAATTCAGTCAAAATCTACAAGGCAGGAGTAGACTAGAGGAGGAGAATCGGAGACGGTGCAGAGTGTTGCTAAAATAATGCCTTAAAGTCCCCAAATTCGAATTTGTCTATGAAAAGAACAGCACTTCCGGTATAAAAAGTCTTCAAAAGCGCGCGTTTAACACTATCACAGAAATATTGAACAAACAAAACTCTTTCGTTTCTATGGTTGCTATGTTCGTTGCGTGTCGGTATCGCAAAGATACTACAAACTTATAACATAGTTGGGTAAAATTATATTCAGTAAATTATTTAAATTGCATGTGTGAAAGATTTTCTTGTAAAAGGTTTGAATCTCGATTGTTAAACTATGAAGTTTCCAGAAAGTGTAAAGCTCACTACTTATTTAGCTTATAAGCATGCAAGAAATATAGAACCTAGAAGAAAAATTCAGCCAGAAGAATTCGAATGGGATTCAAATATTCCAAAACCTCTTGTTTCTATTTGCATTGAGAAATTGGCTGAAAATTGGATGGGTTAGTATAGAAAATTTACGTCCCGTGTGTGTTTTTGAACGAATCCGCATAAAACGTGTTGTTTATTGCAGGCTATCCCAAACTTCATCATTTGATTGCTAAAGACCGAGAACTATTTCTGCAGATCTTGGATACTGATGTACCACTTCAGATTTTAGTGGACAATATCAAAAGTGACATATTCTGGAAAAGATGCTACCACTCAAAATTCTCGGATTCACCTCTTTTGGCGGATGACAAAAAATGGATTAATGTTTTTATGGAACGGCATTTTGCTGATATTTTAGAAAACATGAATCCAAGGCAATACGATCCCGAAAAGGTCAGTTGAGAGTGCTTCTGAATCTATGTGCGTGTGTGAGTTAATAATTTTACGTTATAATGAGCAGCCAAGATCTTCCGAATCATCATCATCATCATTTCAGCCGAAAGACGTCTACTGCTGGACATAGGCCCAGCTTCGCCACTTCTGCCGGTTTTGTGTTTCTTGAATTCAGCGGATTTCCTCAGTTTCCCATAGTGCTTTTTTTACTGGACCCATCGATGATAAGAGGTTGGAGAATGACAGAACGTACCTCAATAATAATATCGTTTCTTCTTGACACTGAAACAGTCATTAATTGAATCCTAACTTAAATAGTAATACATAACATAATAAATGCGAAAGTAAGTTTGTTTGTTACACTTTCACGCCATAACGGATGAACGGATTTGAATGAAATTCGGCACACAGATAGACCATGACCTGGGTACATTGGCTACTTTTCATCCTGGATCGCATACAAAGTCGCGGGCAACAGCTAGTTTTAAATTTCATAGTACCAATCGTATATAATAATATCGTTTCAAATGCATACGAAACATGTCGCGTCCACTTTTTCAATTCACATATCTCTTCATGCCGCTTTGTGCAGTTAGAAAAATTTAGTCGACTTGTATGTAACATACCAACTGCGGTCAATTGGAGTTGAATACCGTACAGACCAATTTTCAATTTACAAATATTGATGTAAAAAATTTGGCTCATGGATTAGAAAAATGTGTGCAACTGTAGATTTCAAGGCATGTATTATATTTATTATATAAGGTAATTTAATCTCCATCCTCCATTCCTAACCTACGACGGTTATTTTCCTTTCTGTCAATTTTTCACGTAGGTATACGTTGATCTTCGTAAGTTCTGTGTTGAGCTGCATGATTACTGACAAATGCGTGCACTGACTGGACCGGTCCACTCAATCGGTGTGGTTCTTTCCTCAAAAGACCATTTCAAACACCAATCTACATGGTCTTTACTTGATCTGACCAAGATCATGTGTGGACTTTAAAAGAGACTTTGACTTCTGAGTTTGTTTCGGCCTTTCTTCTCAGAGTAGTCAGATAGGAAACGCCGATCTCATCTAGATTTTAAAATATGATTGATGGGTAAAAGTTTTTGTACAAACCCACTTATAGAAATAAATTCATTTATCTTTCATATAACTGAGAATTTATCGCGCGTGACAGCTAGTACTTCTATATACTCCTGAAGTACTCAGAGATTCGCACCGCTCTAAGTATCTAAATACATACTTGGGAAAATTTGATAGTTTTATGATTTCATTTTTAATTGTTTAGGTGAAAACCTTAGTGAAGCTTTGTGGGCCATACATACAAAAGTTATCAATTCGTAGCTTGATACCGACTGATATTCCAGTTCAGAGAATGGCTTCACCAGAACTGGCTCACTTAGTTACAAGTCAGCGGCAAAATGGAAATAAAGAGCAAGCAATAGATAAAGAAGTAATCTCCAGAGGTAAGAAAATTCGAAATTGAGAAATGCGAAATATTAGGCGTATCTGACACCCTACGCTACGACGAATGAATAAAAAATAAAACAGATATATATTGTCATCGTACTTTTTGTTGATAATTTTTAATTGCGCAAAGTGATTATTCTGACATATTATTAACCTGACTAAAATATTATTCTCGTCAATGTGACAGGATGTTTGTTTGTTTGTCACGATTTCACGCTAGAACGATAGGACGGATTTTCATGAAATTATGTACACAGATAGACCCCGACTCGGGTCATATGCTACTTTTCATCTGGGATCGCAGATAAAGTCGCGGGCCACAACTACTTTTATAATATTAAATTTCATAGTACCGATCGTATTAAATAATATTGTTTCAAATGCAGACGTGACACATCGCGTTCACTATTTCAGATCACATTTCTCTTCATGCCGCTTTGGGCAGTTTGACAAATTTAGTCGACTTGCATGTAACATACCAACTGCGGTCAATTGGAGTTGAATACCGTACAGACCAATTTCAATTCACAAATAACGATGCAAAAAATTTGGCTCATGGATTAGAAAAATGTGTGCAACTGAAGATTTTAAGGTAATGTTGGTATATTTATGTAATGTTCTCCATCCTCGAATCCTAACCTACGATGGTTATTTTCCTTTTTGACTATTTGTCGCGTAGGTATATAACTGAGAATTTATTATTGTCTTCAGAATTACAAGAAGTGATATGAATTGTCAACGAGTTAAGTACATACTTCGGGGACTTTCGGACAACTTGAAATTAGAAATACTGGATTTCAGTCATTGCAAAATAGGTGATGATGGTGCTTCATCAATTGGAAAATTTATTATGAGACGTGCTGCTTTACGAACTCTCACATTGGCGGATAATATATTTGGTAATATCATAAGTAACAAAGTACCTATAACCGTCTCACACTCGACTTTCGTGCTATAGGACACCATCATCATCATCATCTTGATGACGTACAATAAAGTGATGAAGAACTTTAACTTTTAGGTCCCACTGGTGTTGAAAGTATATCGCATGCACTTAATCATTCTGGGTGCGGGGTTCGCACGCTAGACTTAAGACTTAACACCAAACTTGGTTCTGAAGGTATCGCCCATGTAGCCGTATCTATTGCAAGAGGATGCAATCTAACCAGGTAATGACACAAGGTGGTGATGATGGTTTAAATTTTTTAATGGACACACTTTTTGTTCAACTTCTAAATTGTGTATTTTACAGTTTAAATATATCAGGTTGTGGAATAACACCTGGTTCTTTATTGACGCCTCCAGCAGGAGTATGGTCAACTACGAGTGCAGAAAATCCTCCAACTTGTGGTGATCTACTAGCACGAGCGATTGGTTTAGTGAAAACTCCTTTACGTTCACTTGATATAAGTGTAAACGATATTGGTTCCGTATGTATTTTGGTTGTTACATTTGTAATTAGTTTACCGTTGCAACTTTCAACCAAAGTAACCATTAACTTGTCACAGTCAGGTTACAAAAGTGCACCAACTTAATTCCTGATTTTATAACATAACATAACATCACGCCTTGTTTCCCCGAAGGGTTAGGCAGAGGTGTACTGTACACCCACATTTCGCCAGTTATGTTTAAGTCCCATGTAATAGGGGGCGAGCCTATTGCCATCAACCGGGCACAAATCCAGACTCCGGGGTGCTACTGAGAAATTCCAGATAGAAAAACCCAATATCACTTTGCCCGACCTGGGAATCGAACCCAGGACCTCATGCTCAGCAGTAGCGATTGCGACCACTAGACCAACGAGGCAGTTCAGTCCTGATTTTATATGATTTAATTATAGCCAAGCGATGATATCCTGTCAAATGCTATTTGTCTGAGCTACATAGTCGACTTAAATTTGAAAAGATCTGGAATGGGATCAAAAGCTAAAGCGGTTGCAGAATCAGCTGCTGCTGCTCAAAGATTAAGAAGAGAAGCAGAAAGAGGAATAAGATTCAGAAGAAGTGCAGGAAAACTTGTGCAAGCAAGTAGAGTTGCAAAAGGAATGAATATTGGTAAGTTCGTAAAATGACCTTATCATCATCATCTTTAAAAACATTTAGTGTAAACATATATATTTCTTAGATACGGACCCGCTTTTATTGGCGCAGCAGTTGTCGGCTCGGCCTTCTATAGTCTCTGTGGCATCGGAAGAAGGAATGCACAATATACAAACTCAGCCATTACCATCCGATTTTGGTTTTATTCCGGCATTGAAGGTAAATTTTTGCTTAGAAACATGGAAAAATCTTTGTTTTGTCCAAGTTGATGATGAATATAAAATAACATTATAGGTATGTATTAGTTTAAAACATTGCAAAGTTACGACAACAGTAAACGTTAATAATAATACTATTATTCTTACAGAGTCCGCTGCCATCTTCACGGGCTTCCTCGATCACAGGCCCACCTACATCACGAAGGTCAAGTCATCACGCTATTTTGGAACCAGTCAAAGTAATTATTTCATCCGTTTTTATTCGACAGAGTAGATAAAAAACTTGTTTAAAAAACAGTATAAATAATAGTAATAAATAAGAATGTTCTTAAGCTGTCGAAGTAAAGTCTGTTTTCATAAGTTAGAGTTATTTTAGGCCCTTTCATTTAGCAGTGTTTTGGCCTAAAGTAACTATCCATATTGAGAACATTCTCAAAAACCCGAAAAATTCTGTTTTAGGAAGTACGGCGGACAGCACTTGTTCGTCGAGGGTCTGACGGCTCTTTATTGCAACCACGCAGTGTACACTCTCAAAGACATATCAAAATATTCGTTTCTTAATTTTGACAAATAAAAACAATTTTTCAGCACCATGGAGTTTTATTTGATCTCAAATTGTTGGAAATCCTCAAAAGCTGGTAACATATTCCATAGACAATCTGCAAAAACACTTCTATTTTTCGGACTTCCGTCCGTCAGTCGCTCAGTGCAATGTAGCCAGTCTTTCGGAATGTCATGTCAGTCAGCCATGTTTATTTCTTTAGAATGTGTTTTGAAATGGTGGTAGTGATAAAAAACAACAGATTAGTGGAAGTATTTTCGTAAATTTACTTGATAACAACTGTAGTGTTTTAGTGAATCTTCAATGTGTTTTTTTGTGTAAGTGTGGATTCTATTGCCGTGAAAATGAATTGGGGTATTGAGCTTTGGGTAAGTGACTACGACGTTAAAATTCCATGTCGGTTGTCCAGCAAATTGTAAATTGTTTAACTGCTGTTGTTAGGAGTAAACGTACGTGAAACATATTTTTAAACGCGCCGTTATTTATTAATTTATCGACTTCAGATGGTCATACATGACACATAATACTTTTTTACGGATATCTGCAAATATATTCGGAAGTAGAAAGTTTGATCATAGTTTTGTTGATTTCGAAAATAAAATTATCATGAATTAAATAATGTAATGTAATATTTTTAGCTATATTGCGAAATCTAAGGCTGATAAAATGGTAGTCTCTACTCTTTTGTTGATGTTCAATTTATAGTTTGTTACACTTACAAGGGCACATGATATTCAGTACATAATACATTCTCGTGATTTTTTGCGGTAAGTAAGAGGCTGTATAAATCATATTATAAATCATCTTTTAGCATTGATTATAAGGCATATTATGCCTTTGTCCAAGAAATAAAAACTGACAAATTATGGTTTCTTTCTAGTCCAACTAAAAATAAACAAACTTTTTTTATGACTGCACCGTTTTAGTCTACTTGCTTAATCAGAGTGTGGTAATTTGTGTAACTTCAAGCTTATAGCAACAGCCCTAAGAAAACCAAAAATAATTTGTTTCATTACTAGTTACTGAAAAAAGCATACAGACAGTCTCACTTTCACACTACAGCCCTAAGAAAACCAACAATATTTTGTTTCATTACTAGTTACTGAAAGCGGCATACAGACAGTCTCATTTTCACATTTCTAGCATTAATGAGAATGATTCAAGAAATAAATGGAGTTACAGCAATTTTTTTAGAAAATTTTCGAATGGTTTGCATCTACATTATTTGTATTATATAAATGTTTAAAAAAAAATTGGTTGAGTAGGTAAGATTAAATGTTTATGTAATTATTTTACAAAAATGCCTCTAAATATAATGTTCTCAATAATTTTACTAGTGAAAATGTATTAATTATAACTGCTATCTGCTAATATTGGTAGAACATATTGTTTATTTTCCTTTGCAGCATTTCAGTAATCATAAAGTGAATATCATTGTATCAAGTTTTTTAGTCAAAAACCTAAAGACAGTAATAATCAACTCATGCTCAATATCTTTCCAAAGTAATAATATAATGATTATTAGGCAATTATGGTTCCTTTAAATTTTCTAATGATTTTGCTGAATTACCTAGAGTGATTCATAATACATCCAATCATTCTTAAAGAATCCATTAAGTTTTGTGCATGTGGAATAATTAATTAAAAGAAAATACAGGCTGGTACTAACTAACGATTATGATTCACAATGTGTCACAAAGTTATTAAGCATTCAGTACATTGAAACACCTTGAGTCTCAGTGTCACATTATTGAGCAAAATATTCCATCTTGATAACTGGGTCAGTGTTCGGATGTGATATGATATTATGTTGTGTCAATGCCTCAGACTCACAATATTAATAATATTAATTAATTTGATACCAATAAATATCAGTCCTTAGTAAGTAAGCATTACATTATCACTACACTTTTTATGATTCAGTTTACCAAAACAAATAGATAATAAATATTTAGTACTGTGTCATAAAGTATATTTTAACAAACTACAAAATAAGTTATATTCAACATTCTGGATATGTCTGGTTATGATTAAAAGATAATATTCATACAAATAAACGTTACACGATAATGAAAAAGGTAACAAACAAATCAATATCAAAGTCTATATTTTTATATTTGGCCAGTTTGTTCTCGATCCCTGAAGCAAACAATGGATAGTGGTTGAAGTTGAAACATGATGTGTCTGCCCAGTATTGTTTGCTAATTATCTTGGTTGCATATACATATTGGGACTCACAATGTTCCATGTCATCCATTATAAGGTTTGCAAAGCAAATCCTTAAAAAAACACTTAAATTATTATTGTCCTATCGACATGTGTATCCACTGATTAATAAATTGATATCAATTTCATTCAATATGTTGGCATTCAACTTTGTAGTATTGATGAAAAGTCCTCGCCAAAGAATTGAGCACATTAAGCATTATCCAGCCATTCAGAACAGAAGAACAGCTACTTGTATAAAAATGCAACTATGAATCAAGGTAAAAAGTAAAAGTTTTAAACTTAACATTTTAAGTACCTCTTGTCTTACGCGATTTGGAAAACGCTTTTTTCGGTCTCGATTCTTCGAAAATTTGCATCTGCGAATCGCTTTAATAGGTCTAGGGTGTAGACCAGCTTTTTTAATGGCCTTACCAACCGACTGTTTGAGTCCCTAATAAATAGCGAAGATTGACATTAGGGTCATTGCACTCTGTACGCATACAGACATCTGACACTGTGTCGCTGATAGTGTATCTATTTGGATCTATCAGTGTGCGAGAGTGGTCAGTGTTGGCAAGCTGCAAGGCCGGTGCCGGCCCGCATTCCGCTCGACTTGCTGCCGAGTTGCGAAATGGTCCATTCGTTGCACCTACCTATCATTATGTAGATGGACTCTAGATGCGCAAAAACGTCAGCTTAACATTATTTTCACAGAAATACAAAAGTGAGAATTTAATTTTGGCTTGCAAGGTTGGTGCTAATTAGAGGTAACGACTTTAATAATATTCATTTCAGTGGCTCTTACTTGAGAGAAAGTCTTGCATGTCTTATATGTACATACATACATACATTATGTTGGCTTCTTTAATTCCGAGTCGCCAACCAAAAGAATTGCAAAATGTCGTTTGAAGCAGTAGGAGAGCATAAAAAGTGAAATAGCGATAAATTCACATTACTCAGCAGTCAGTAGCCTCTAGTATCATGTACAATTACATTGCTGTCCCTGAACTAGTTCGTAAGCGTTTTGTAACGCGACCTGTATAGCGGGCACAGTCAGGCAACGAACACAAGCACGGAATTAGCCCAGGGCTGTTTGATAGCTTTGATTAAACTGGAGAAAGAACTTGCCAACGTCTTCCGTTCTTTACACGGTCACTGTGTCGATGGTATTTTATTTTTATAAAAAAAAAACCGCATCAGTATGCGCCTTGCGTCCGAAATACCAATATCTGACAATCCTGTTCTACAGACCAGCTTTAAATCCCGCACAAAATCAATATTTCAGTTTGTTGTTGCATATTTACTTAGCCATCCGGTCACGTATTCTACTCGAATCATGCGCTCTCAAGTCAGAAACTTTCGCCTCTGGGATATCTTTACCAATAATGTATGCGTTTTCTTTAAGATATTATGTCACGTCATATAATACAAAAAGCAATAGCTTTCTATGAAAAGCTGCAGTTATGTTTCTGACTTCTGACAAACCAAGTCGCTCGTTTGTATGCAGTTGCCGCAGTGCTTCTAAAGAGGTCCATATTTATACCATTAGAACGTAATGCTAAATGTTATTGCGTTTCAATATACCAATATTAGTAGTAAGTAAATAACCTACTAACTAAGAACCAGGCGTTAGTAAGCGTCTAGTTTTAAACTGTTCACGTAAACATGCATTGCTTCGGTGCACTTCGATTGGTCCCCGCGTTATCTCCACCGATTACTTATCTGATTAAATGCCAGGCATCAATCAGAACTTCGATTTCGACGTGCTGGTATACAGTTACATTGATTACTTCTACTATCATCTACCTACAAAGTACTGCCTTCTTTTATGACCGATGATGAAGCAAATCTACATAATTCTAATAGGCACAGTTATTTTTTAGTAAATTTGGTTTCAAATGTGCCTTTTTAATTGCGGAGGTATCTATAAACCATTTAATTATTATCCAAAGTATGTAGGTTTTAAGCTCAGTAGTGAAAATCTCTTCAATACTTACGCGTAGACCGTCGTCGAGCAATTAACTTCATGTCATTATGTCCTCGGTAAGAGTCTTTGCGCTTGATTGGCTTCTATTGACACATAGTTACTAGGGCACTGGGTTGTAATGACAACCGAAGTCTCAATAAATATTTAACAAATAGGTTAAAAGATTGTATTGAAGGTTGTTCAGTAATATTTGATCTCAGTTCTAGATATCAGTACAAACTTAGAGCCGATTTCACCAATAAAACTGAACGCGTTCAGCACAACTAAAACGCGTTCAAGAGCTGTCAGTGTCAATATTCCATGGAAAATAATGACACTGACAGTCCATAAACCTAGTTTATGTGCTGATCGCGTTCGATTTCATTGGTGAAATCCACCCTTAGACTCAATAATAAGTTTTCAATCATCCGGAAATCGTTTGAAGTTATCTGTAGACAAGACTTGCAAAAATTTCAAATGCCAGACGAAGGAGTTGCATTGGCACGATACGTTTTTCCTTACAATATTTTTCCTTTGAAAAGGAAGAAATAACTATTTTGAAACAAAAATATTGTTTCAGCTAGTTTTTTTTTTAAATCTTTGTAGAACATTAATGTTTTCCTTAAAATATTTAAACATTTACGCAACTGCACCCCACATGAGACTGCGACAAACTTTTCTCAAGTACATAATTTGATATGACTTTTAATGATGGACTGGGATTGACTTTGAAATAACTAAATTACTTGTCCTGCCATTTGATGAGCAGTACTATTTAAGTAAGGCTTAGAAAGTTTTTAAACTTGTAAAGGTAGGTATTTAATGAAATCGTTATTGATTAGACATTTTCCTCAAAGTATAAACCCGATTTTCAAACTCATTTAAAATTAAACGAGATTCCGATTGTGGGCTGGCTAAAACGAAAAAAGGAGCCTACCTATTATGGGTTCCTCGCTGGACGATGATGTCATCATAAAATGTTCCATATTGTTTACTACGCCAAAACGTATATTGTTTGACGACATCCAATTGAATTGAATTGAAAAGTCCATTGAAACAGTCGCAAGATGTCATCTTAGAAAATATTATTGTTTTTTTCTATACAATTTTAATTCGTAATTTAAGTAAAGCTGGTCGGTCTGGTGATCACAAATATGATTTTATTTCTCTTAAAAGAACCAAAACATCTCCCAATATTAATGATCGTCGTAAAAAATGCTGAAAGTGAAACCGTTTAACTCGAACCAATTTGTTTGATTCGTTCTAACAGATACTATCTAGAACTACTGCCTATAAAGTTTTATAGAAGACATCCCTGTTTTCCAACTAGACTAGTTTTTTTTAAATGCTAGATATAATGTGTTGTTTTATTGTGCTAACTTAAAAATGTAAGTTTCACTTTGTAACAGGGCGAGCCAGTATAATGGTCGTCCTTGATTGGATCAGGTTCGAATTACATTTAGGTGTGACCTTTAGCAACACTACCCTCAATAATCTTGATGGCTGCCACACCTGCGCTGTTCTATTTTACTAAGTTCATAGTGACATTTGAAGGTTTTTTGGACTTCTGTTGATGTTAGTTACCAGGAATAGCTTGAGTAAGAGTTTATTTCGTTTCTGATCCGTTGAATATATGCTGCCATTACATAATTATTTGCGACGTAGGCGCGCGCACGACTCATTTGGCGAGTGGTAGCAGGTCCAGTCGCAGAGCCAGGCGTAGAACCGGTTCGACCAGAATAAGCAGGACCGCGCCAAATAATGGCTAAGTATAACGTGAATAAAGTCAAGCAAAAAACAATTCTAAAGAGGACAGTTTAAGGTTTCAAATAACTAAATTATGACAGACCCAACAGACGTCAAGTAGTTTTAGCATCTTGCGAACTGTGTTATTTTTGAGATCCCTTATGTTTGAATCGGATGTATCCTCCCTCGTTACTACCGCTCTTTAAGTTTGCCCGTTCTTGCGTGAATATAAATGGATACACTTTATCTTGATTATGCATTTCCAATTTTGCTAATTTAGGACACTCAATAGTAACCAGCAGGCTTAGCATGGCGTTTTCTGTTTCTACTCTACTGTAGAATAGAAATCGCTTTCTACGCTCCTCGAAATCTCTTTTTCGCGAGCACGAGGACACACTTAGACTCAGGTTGCTTTATAGACAGTGATTTTCCATAGCAACGGGTTAGTTGCTAGTGATGTGTATAACTACCCATTTTTACCGTACAATTGCGTTTCGTTTCTGTGTAGACAGTAGAAAACTTTCTACTGTCTACACAGAAACGCCATTTTTGTCTACTCTTCCGTCGACAATACGCTTCTCTAGGGCGCTCGTGCTAAGCCTGCTGCTTAATGTGAATAAGCTTACCCATCAGCAAACATCTAGGTACTGTTTTCATCTATTGATGTAAAACCGGTTTATTATGACAATATACTTTCATCACTATCTATGAATAGCTTGATATTAGTGAATAGACCTATTTTAATTCTAAACCCATCAAACATTGTATTGTAATACCATTCATTTTATATGAAAACCAAGTGCTGTTCATGGGCCGTAACATTCTTCGCGAAAGTTAAAACACATGGAATTTGCACATTACGAGAAAGTGTAACCAAATGTATCGGTTGAGATAATCTTCGATGTCGTGCTGAGTCGGGACAAGAAAAGTATTAATTAAGCATCATCCTCAGACACAGTCGTAAATGTCACGACCTATTCAAGTTGCCATAACGCACTTAGACATCAAATTACATAGCATTGCTTTGTTATTGTTGACGACGATAAAAACAATAAGTTGTGGGCTGTGGCGCAATTGAAGAAGTAAAGACTTTACTTGACGAATGTATTGAAAGTTTTGTAAGTACATTACGTAAGGACAGCACGCAAAGTCCAAAATGTTCTCACAGAGATGGAAATAATAACGTACGAATCAATAACCATGTTAGCAAGACCACGAGAAGAACAATGCAAGCCGCGCATGAGGTTTGATGGAGGTGAGGGGGCTGGAGTAATTAGAAGGCGATGGAGCAATTATAGTTGGTCCGGTGCGCGGGCGCTTGCTCGATAAATGCGGTTCCGAAACTTCTCACACGCAATTAAAAAGTGTATTAGGAAGTGTTTTTAGATTTCATAATATTGAGGTGACCGTTTGCATTCAAATTATCAAGACTGAACGATATCGAATAATATTATAAAATTCGTTACATAATGTCAACACAGATGCATACATTCCGAAACGTAGCGCGAAAGTTCTGCTTTTCACCAAATGGCTCGTGATATCATGCATCAATTTATTTTATTGTACAATGTAGGTACATGTCGGTGTACGTTCATTTGATGAGTTAATTTTTATCAGTCTTGTTTTGATTTAAACATGGTCACTCTGAAGGAATCTCTATGTACGTAGTCGGTTACTAATGACGTATTTTGTCAGTCTAGTCGCTGTGGTTTTGGTGTGATTAAACTAAGTGACACATTATTTTCCTTAAAAAAGAAACAAATACATTATTTTCCTTAAAAAAGAAACAAATACGGGCCTATTTGTAGAAAATTTGCATTTCTCCAGCTACTCGTCCGCGTAAATTTCGGACTTTCTCCATACTTTCATCCCCTCTTTTACGCCATTTAATGTAAAATTTTCACAAATCCTAAAACACGTGTTCCATGGTTTTTAATGGTCCAAATACCAAAAATGTCGTTCCTTTTAGTTGAAAAATCCCTTGAGGGAGAATTTCCAAATATCCTTTCTCCGTTACTAAAGGAACCAACCAACTATCAAAATTACATTTTTACAGTTAAGGTTCTGCGCTGATAAATTAATATTATCGTTTTTTTAATTATCTGTTTTCAGGATTTGTTTCTAAGGGTAGAAAAAAATTACTAAACCACATGAATGTTCTATTACCGATATGACTGTAATCTCAATTTAGAGTATTCTCAAATTTGTACAATCAAAGTAAGTATGACGATTAGATATTGTTGTTTGATTACCATTTATAACACTTTAAATTAAGTAATTTTATACCTCAATAGGTATTGGTAGCAAATTAATTTCTCACGCCAATGTTTGAGCAGAATTCGATGGTCAATGTCTGTTTCACTATAATGACAATCTAATGATTCAAAACCAATCAACAGTGAAACAAATAGGCAGAGTACAGCAAAGTGTATATTTTATGCCCTGAGATTCAGTACCGTAAGTTTTCAAAATTCTGAACAGACAGTAAGAATTTGGTGTAGGTTCGTTCAGTGTGGAAAGGAATTATCCCATTTTTTTATGTTAACGGAATCTTGCCATTGCGCAGTAAAGAAAAGCAGTTCTTGCAAAACCGTTAGTGACGCATTGCACGGTAAGCTTGAAGCAGGAAGTTTGAAACACGTGAACCTAACGAGCTGGGTTAATCGTACTAGTTAATATTACTTCGGGTTATCTCACAACGTTGCAATCCCGACATCTCGCAAGACAGATCGTGTTGCTTTCCTGCCTTCGATGCGCTGGTTATCTTTTGATTCATAAAGTTATGCATTGCAAACTTGATTCTGTTGAAGATTATGCCTTCAACATTTAACGCAGTTAGTGCTGCAGTCGTAATAATAACTGTCGCTGCTGAGTAGGAGAGTAGGCGGCAAAACCGTTTCAAAAAGTGGAAACAAATTATGGTTGTCGGTTGTATGTAGAGTAAAATAGAAATAGGCACAACGAGCATGTGTGTATCAGTGTTGATCGTAATTGTACAGCAGGATTTCTCCGCTTGGCACGTGCTAGTCAACGCACGCTCCGGACCGCTGCCGCACCTTTCGTCAATAAGAGTTTCATCTGCTATAGCGCGCTTCTGTTTACATGTGGCAACTGTTTCTACGTTCAAGTTCGAGGTTATTCACTTGTAGGTGCCGTGACCAACGTGCTCTTGTTATTATTACGATAAAAACAATAAACGTATTCAATCTAAAAACATCTAAAAACTTAAATTACACTGAAGGACGAATGCGATCACATAGAAAAACTGCGGAAACGATCTAACCATGTAGAGTTGCAGACTAAGTTTTCCGCTACCAATTAGAATCTGCATAAACGTGCTAGTTATCGTTTGTTTTTGTTTCACGCGAATGGTTAATTGTTACGAAATTTACTTAATGCACGTTACTCCTTAACAGGTAACGATTCACTTGAAACCATCATTGACGTAATTAGCCAGTTATCAATGTCGATCAACATTGATAGGCAGATATTTATTTGATACGCATTGCATTACATGACTGATGTAATTGAATGTTATGTTCAAAGGTATTTTGGACTTGTTTGATAACAATGATAACATTTTTGTTACATTAGTATCAGTTGTTACCTATATCCGAATTGTATTCGTCACTTGTTCCTTTCTTTATTTCAATGAATCAGAAACAAACATTTTCAAGATCACAGTTACATGGACTACTATAAAGTTCGTTATCGACCGTAACTGGATGCGAAAGGCCCGTCCTGCGCCCATTATTGGTGTTTACATAGCCATTAGCCTCTGGCATTAGATCGATATCCTGTTGCTTCAATTCAGCCGGCGCAGCACTAAAGGGAGGAACATGATGATTGCATGAACTCGAGTTCAAATGGTGAAACGAGCCGAAGAGTAAACATCTTTTATCTCCTATCAGTCAAACTGTTTAGTATCACCGCATGTTTGAAAACTAAATATAGCACGTTCAAGGGAACTATCGACTTTTCAATATCATTTCGTTGATCGTGAGAATCTTCGTTAGATAAACCACATTTTTTTGATTAGATATAAAGTTATCTGATGAATCGGCAACGTGGCTTAATAGCACACTTTTTGTTGATTACATGGTAATAGCTCATCATACGTTGATGTGGGTGTTCGAGTATTTCTCCATATTTACGATGCTGCAAGAGGTTAAAGATAGAATACCGGTTTGGTAGTCTAGCACGGTTCAGTTGTTGAGAATCAAACTCATCGATATTGATTTCACTTGTATTTATTCAATTTTATGAGTCAACTTTTGTAACTCTAATCATCGTTGTATTGTTCATATGCTCTCGTCAGTTTAATTTGCATACTTCCTGATGCTTAGCAAATAGGTCATGATACGTACTGGTCATAACAGAATATTCCGCGGCAGCAAGGCCACGTTACATACATACCGAGTACGTACAGTCGTACGTGTTCTTGCAGTTCATTCTTATTCGTATTCGCAACACCGGCTGCTATAAAGATATTATCGTTTAACGAATGCCTTTGAGTGCGTCGATCTTTTCCAGCGTCATGTTGCGTGCGTAGATGTAGTCATGTGGCGACGTCTTATGTCTAGATTAAGTTTCTTATTCTGGTTAAATGAAGACTGGACGTTCAAAATAAAACCTCAAATTGATTTGGCTGAAGTTGTTGATATGGCTCTTTTAGCTATTCATGAATATAGCGATTTCTACCATAATTATAATATAGTTTTTGCATAATCCATCTCCTATGAGTTGTTTAATCAACTTCTGATATAACGAGTGATGATGTTGAGCGAAAGTGTCGAGGCGCAGGTGCGTCGGACCGGACCTCCCTCGCGCAAGTGGATGATGTGTCGCGTTCCACCTCCACAACTGCCTTCACACCTGACTCGCTTTTCTAGAAATTCTCATATTTATGATTGCAAACTCGACCGTGATATCAAACTGAGATTAGCTACTCACCTTAATTTACTGGCCACGCATTGTTAGTTACGATTTTTCTTGAAAATTGTTTTCAACATTACCTTCCACAATGTTTTCACACGAAGTTTTTTGTTGTACGAATATACTCTTACGTCAAGCTTGATGTTTCAGTGAATGGTTTCAGCGCGACTTAAGAGAACTGTGCTGTAGAACATGTCAATTAAATGACTATAGGATCTTCGTAGTGTTAGATTTATGCATTCACATTCCATAGTGCAGGTGAACGTGGCTTTTAACTTTGTTGTTGTTCTCATCACGCATACTTGGAACCCATCCACTCAATAGCTCTTGATAAACGGTAAAGTGACTGTATTATATCTTGTAGGCAGTGATCGTACTAGGCGGGATTGAGGAAGTGATCTGCAGGATTAATGTTAGATTTGCTCAGTGATGCTACGCATAATTTTATAATCTTTTAATCCCAAAAAAAAAGTAGATGTAGAACATTTGTAATCACGCCATTTTGTTCAAATTTATCCTTATGAATTCCACAATTTGGTTGTCCTTTAATTGCTAACATTCCAAAGTCATTGTATTCGGTATGAAAGTCTGCCCAGGTGGAAATTTTCAGAAAATTATATTTCCATTTCCATGCAAATGTATGTCATTAGTGGAACGCATCATAGAAAAGTTCCCCTTGCTCTTGTGAACAATAGTCTTATGTGTTGACGACTATGTGAATTCCCCGTAAGGTTATGATTGCGCGCATTCCGCGTGAGAATTTGCCTTCGCACGGTGTTGCCGGCTCAAGTCAACGTCTATCCGCGCAGCTGCTTCCAACAATATAGATTTTCAAGGTTCAATTGTGAAAGGAATCTACGTCAGATAAGAAACCAATTTTACTAGAATTTTGGTTTTTCTATCAGCATGTAATTGTATAAATTCCATTATTGCCATTGGTTTACATTTTTAAATGCAATAGGTACCCTAGCAGTATAACATAAAACACTTGTTCTCTATGGGCAGGTTGAAAGGTTTGAATGCGTCACTTGTTCGTTACATGCTCTCATGTACCTACTGTTATGTGATTCAGTCGTCCGAATGAATGGGTATTGCATCGATCGATGTAGCCATAGGTGTACCTACATGTACTCATTGAAAAGACTGTTTAATTTTTAACTCTTAAGTTTCTTTTTGATTCATGATCACTTTACAACATAACTATTTAACGCGGATTAAACGCTTTGGTCCTATTTCTTTGAACATATGGTTCCTTTGGGACTTTTTGTATAATATTGTCATGTGTGCAGTTGGTGCATGACACGTGCTTAAAATTAATGCACCGCGATCGGAAGCCCTTTCCGATAACAAGCCACATGCTACACTAGATACAATATTGTAGGCAACGGAGCTTTTATATCTTTTTTATCACTTTGTTTCTTCTGAAGCAGTTCTCCTTTTCGCGAAACTCAAGTACTAAACAAGTATATTAATGTGTTTTATTATGTGCATCAGTTATTTTAAAATATATTTTATGCCTTATAAATTGGTTTGTTTACTCCGGTATCTTTCAGTGGCGAGGGAACCTGCGTGTTACACATTTAGTCCATATTATTGTGAACATCGTTTGGGTTAACGCACTCTTGCTCATCCGATTCCTTGTATATTCTTCCGGGTTGATTTCATTCAGTGTATTTTTTATTTTCAACGCACCCTGCTCTCGGTATATAATAAAATAACGCATATAACATGGGAATATTAGATTTATTTTTATCAACGACTCATTGTTTCATTCGATCACTGCTAATGCGTCTGCTTTAATACATGTACACAATCTGCTTAATGTTTTCTCGTGGGAAGTTTTCAGTAGTACCTACTTGTACGCAAGTACTTGGTTCAAGAAACAATAAATCACTTATTTGAAGCGTCATCAGCTTTGATTGAAGTATTTTAATGAGGCATGCGATGTTTACGTCCCTTGCGTTTAATTTTAGCTTCGATTGTTCATTAATCGCTCTATTCTGGCCACTTGAAATGCCGAACGTTTTTGCTCGTTCAGTCATCATAATAATACGGGCGCCGCTGAAACCAAAATAGCTGCTCCGGCGGTTTTCGGCAAATGCTGACGTCATACGGGGCCATTTGGACAATGTTACAGAAATGTTGTCTCATAGGCACATACTGATAGGTCTCGCCCGACACAACCATAATATTCATAAAAGATTTTATGGTTTTAAACTTTACAAGTCAAGACAGTATTATAGTATATACCATTATATTTTGTGGTTAAAACTAAAGAAATATTAGCTGGCTTCTTTCCCAGTGATGGTAAATTTTCGTATTATTTTAAATGGCAAGTGATGTCAGTGTGCACTGACGATCCCTAGCAGCATGGTCGGACGATGCCATCACACCTGCTGCGGTTAGCCGACCCCTCTGACCGGTCTCGCGTCCGCTCTACTGTGAAATTATGCAGCAGATGTCCTACAACCTTTGTGATAGGTACTTATTTTCATTTTTAGGTGGCGTTATGTACGCAACCTCATGATTGAGTACAAATCTCAAGGTCGTGACACCCATTTGTTCGAGTTTCTTTACATAGAAAGTATTGAATATTCTGCAGAATTGAAACCACACTTTCGAAGAAAACCATTGGATCGATATAATATGAGCAATGTAAACAATGTGATGTTTGATCATTTCGATCCGGAGCGCTGGATTTGGCTAACCCAGTAGTGCTATGATAAATGATTTTTATTTCTGTAAGTGGGTTTGTACAAACATTTTTTTTAAACTAGATGAGGTCGGCGTTTGCTATCTGACTACTCTGAGAAGAAAGGCCGAAACAGACTCAGAGGTCACAGTCTCTTTGTCTTTCATGATCTGACCAAGATTAAGTCCGGACATAATCTTGGTCAGATCATGTTAAGACCATGTGGATTGATGTCTGAAATGGTCTTTTGAAGAAAGAACCACACAGATTGAGTGGACCTGTCCAGTCAGTGCACGCATTTGTCAGTAATCGTACAGCTCACCTCAAAACATAAGGAGCTTAACGATTCGACGAACAATACCAAAGAAAGGACAATTGGGTAGGCCGCTTTAAGTACTCAAACTGCCAGATATAAAAAAATAAAGAAATAACTGAGATAGACAAAATATATAAAAATATTACCCACTAAGTCCTCACACGAAATTAAAATAATAATAATATTATACAAAATAAATATTCATGTCATTGTGTATATAATAATCATGAAATGTCAAAGTGTATATAAAATAAAACAAAAGTTAGGTACCAAACAAAAAAAAAAACCATATACTCAGTATGCAAAAATTGGAGCAGGTCAGTCCCAAGCCTTTTTGTCCTCAATATAGTCTTTGACTGTATAAAAAGCTTTTGGCACAACTTACGCTTAGATCTTGAACGTGGCTTGGAAGTTTATTCTAAAAGCGTATTCTTTGACAGCTCAACGAGCCACCTATTTTCTTGAGCATTGTTGTAGGTACAACAAATTAGTGTTTGTTCTATGTATAGTATTTATACAATGGAAATCACTATTTTTGAACAATTTTATGTTTTTGTGGGCATATAAAAGATTTTCATAAATATACTGAGAAGGCACAGTCATTACATTAATTTCCTTAAATTTCTCTCTGATAGTGTCTCGGACTTAATTTATAAATTGATCTAACAGCTCTTTTCTGCAAAACAAATATAGTCTGAATGTCGGCGGCATTTCCCCACAAAAGAATACCGTACGACATCTCACATCACACTATGAAAATAACTAAAGTATACTAAACGGGCTGTCTCTAAATCAGTTAAATTACGATTTTTTCTAACAGCGAATGCTGCGGAGCTTAGCTTTTTTGACAATTTATCAATATGTGGGGCCCTACTGAAGCTTAGCATCCAAAGTTAAGCCCAAGAATACTGTGCTCTCTTCAAGATTCAATTCTTCGCCCTTTATCAACACATTCGTTTTCACCTGCCTAACGTGAGGTAGCGTAGCTGGATACTGAATGCTGACTAATTGAAAAGTGTTTACCTGGGTCCAATAACGATGCAGTCTTACCGGATTTCAGTGTTGGTTTGAAATACTGGATCAACGTAAATTAGCCTTTATGAAGTAAGTTAAGTCAATAGGATTGCTTCATTAGTACTTTAGTCAATTTGACCATTATCTCGTGGATTACTGACAAATTACTGATTACTGGCAAACAGTGTTTGCCCAACTGTTTTAAGTTTTAATTACGTCATTTGGTTGTATTGTAAACATAATATCGCGTATCCTTGGGAACTGAGGCCGTGGTTGATCGACCGACGACGGTCGGGTAAATGTAATTGCACTACTCACATTGAAACGTCAAGAACAGTGGGCTCTTGTGGACGACCGGCTGGCTGGCGCCTATCTGACGCACACCCGTATGCACTACAACCGACGGCACATATTCCTTCGACCATTCCATCTCCTTCTCCTTGCTCTATCAAGTTTTCAAGACCTTCTTATAACATCAGCAAAAGAAACGACAAGCATTCCATACAATATGTTAAGTGGAATGAACGTATAGCTATGTTTATTCTTTATATTCTTGAAATCACCTCGGGTGCTTACGTTTACTTTCCAACAATGCGCTTGCATTTTTCCACGAGAAAGCGGAAACGCGTGTGTATCAACAATGGCAAGAGACTCGTGCTGAACCACATTCTACGCCTGTATTGTATATTATTTCAAGAATTACGGATAAGTTACTCCAAATGACGAAGGGGCTCGTTACGGGAAAGTTGTTATTGACACAACGGATAATTGTAACAAACTAACGTAACGAACCAAACTATTACGAATCCTTGTGTTTGTTTAGCTGACCATTCAAGTGGTTGGAATTTACCCAAATGATTGTAGGAATCTAAATAAAAGAACGCTTGCGACAAGTGCTCTCCAAAATAATCGATACCCCTACGCATTTCGATTTAGTTCGAGTTCGCATTCTGCCTTAAACGAAGGGGTACGAAATCTTAGGGCCACTAATCCAATAACGCATCCCTCTTGTAGGCCCCTACAATCGTGTTGTCGTTTACATATTTGCCATTCTTTCTAGTAATATTCCCACAGTTTTCTGAATGAATGATTACTGTTATTATCAGTCAACCAATTACAAAAGCTTTATAAAAAAACATACGTTTTCGAAAACGAAATTTGTAGAAATTTGGCATCATATAGTTGGGTCTAGAAATGATTTAAGACCCCATTGGCACTCCTTAATTTGGATGCTTAATTTTTCTAGGGTTTGTTAAAAAGTTCATAAACGACTACGGAACTCATGATTTTTGTGGAATCTTATTATATTTTATATCATCCTAGTGCATTCAGGATAATGGAAGTACCTGTCAGATACACAAACATTTTGTTTATCCTAATATAGAATGTCAGACAGCTACTATAATAATGATCGTCCCATTGTAATGTGCGGAGAATAAACTTAATAGCAGGATACAAGCCCTTTGTGTTACAACAATGAGCAATAGAATGACAAAAACTTTTTGAGTATCCAGGCCTGCACAATGCACCCGCGGGCTGTCTTCGTCCGCCTTCCCACGTACTTCTCTACTGAAGCTGGAAGGATCTCCTAAAATACGAAAATTATTCCTACGTTTTGCGGAAAGTGCGTACTTTAAAATATGTTTCCCAATTTCGAACCACTTTCGTGCTTTACTATTTTACGCTCTCTAAACTCAAACAGAAATGTTGTCTCTTCAAAAATGGAGACAAATTATTTTAATTGGATGCCATCGACAGATACGTAGTGCGACTGCGAAAGAGTTATTTTGCCAACGAGAACCATTTTCAAAAGTTTTTGCTTGGTCTGGCTCAAACTACAATTGACTAACTTTTCTCGTCTGTGGTCGGACTATAAAACTGCAGACAAGGATTATTTTGAAACTACGAGATGCGTTTTAATTACACATGTTAGCCTCTGTTGTAGACATGAATTCAAAAACCGTCTATATAAACTTTCAGACTACAAGAACAATGGTAGTACTGTTTTACTATTTCGGCAATTTGTTTACAATACATGCGGTAAAGTGTGTTTGAATATAATAACTCTATGACGAGGTTTTTTATTCGAAGCCTATTGCTTTGTTGTGCTGAATTCATTGAAAAGGTACCGTCAAACGATTTCTTACAATGTTCGTCAAGACTTTTAAAAACAATAATGTTAATAAAAACTAAAAACTAATGCTTCTTAGTTTTTACTTTTTATTAACATTATTGTTTGTAAATGGTCTGGCAAAAAAACTTGTAATATGGTAATAGTCAGGTTTTTGTGGGTATTGATTTTGTTACAAATCGATCGCTCCTTATGTAATGGAATGGCTGTTTGGCATAGTTTTGGCCCAAGTCGTTGCACCTCGCAGATCTCGTGTGCGACTTTCACAACTTAACTGTTTTGTTATGAAGGCCTTGTCCGTGCATGCACCGTGAACGATTTACTAATACACACTAATTCTCTTATTTTACATATTTAGTTCTTATGGCGATACCATATATATATTTCCACTTATTTAGTTGGTGCGGTGCTGTGTGAAAATATGAAGTTTTTGTATCATCATTATTAATGAGAAACGCTGTCCTCGCGTTACTTTCCATTCGACCGGCGCGAGAGCTGCTTTCCACCACTTTTACCATCAACGCTGGGTCCCTTACACGCATGGTCAACATTCACATGGGTTTCTGGTTCAAAATTGTATTTTGCCATAGTATTATTACTTACTTAACTAAAGTCAAAAATGCTAAAAGTTGCCGCAAGTTTGTCTAAGATCTTCCTATTTTCCCTCAAATTTTTGGCTAATTGAAAAGTTCTGGTTGCTCATCAATTTGTTTAAAAATGATAAAGATACACTAGTTCAGATGAAGATATGAAATTGCTTAAATTTAAGCTCGAGAGTTCTAAACTGGAACCTAAAGTCCCTGTCTGATTTTTATTTATATAAAAAGAGTAGCAGTGGTCACCTGTAATTGGGATGATGACTAATATTTAAAAAAAAACATAAAAATAATGTAATTTCAAAGAAGGCTTAGTAAAAATGAGAAAATCGAAAAAATCTGTTAAATCGGTGTAAATATGAAGAAGATACACGCTTTAAAAGATTTTGGAGGGAATTATTGCCATCCTTGTCGCGCGATACGGACAATGTACCGCGCTAATATGAAGTTAAATATTCGTGATGTCACTTCTACGATAGTGCTGTCCTTGTCTAACAATTATCTTAAAACGTTTATAACTTGACCATTTTTAAGCATTTACACTTTTTGTAATATTGTTCGCAATATTTGGAAACAAAAAAAAAAAATTGTTATCATCCCGATTGAGTGCATTATCCTGTTTAACATATATTTATTATACAAGTTTTATTATTGTAAAAGATAATTATTTAACTAATGTAGTATTGAAATGGTAATAACATAGAATAAATGACCTATTCAAATTACATAATACTCAACTTTTCCCTAAGGCTGCATGGAATTTTGATAGCAAATAAATTTTCTGAGTGCATTGCATAAACGTGTAGACAACAAAAACAGTGTGTAGAAAGTACCAAAAGTTACGACCATAAAAGATCGTACGTGCTAGTTGTATTTGAATTAAATAATGAAGGTGCTGGCTGGCTTGTAACGATGGCACGTTTTGTAGTCTTTTGCAAGGTTTAGCATTAAATGTCGCGGGTTTTATTCGAAACAGGGATTGGTTTGTTTTTATTCTTGAGTGTATGTAAATCCTTAAATCCCAAAACACAAGAAGTTTTTAGAGCCTTTCAAAGTTTGCATATAAGATTTACCATTCTAAAATGGATTTATTTAGGCATAAGTCTGTGTTTACAGCTATGGTTGTGAAATATCGAATATAAAATGTATTATAGTGTAATTCGTTTACGTAAAGTGTGTGCAAACCTTAACTTATTTGAGTGATGAAATGTGTTGAAAATCGGAAATTTGATAGAAAGAGTCTAGGAACAACCTTCTACTAAATCTGGATTATCTATTGAAAGAGACAACAGTTTGTTAGTTGTTTACTGAGTAGTGAGTATTGTGCAAGTTAATTTATATTTTGTTAGTGAAGATGAAAGTTAAATTGTTACGTACGCTTTGAAGTATTTTGGGACGTGGCATGCATGTATTTATGGAGAATGTACCTTCATAAAAAGAAAGCTCTGCACATAAGTTATGTTTAATGCATAAACATGCAAATACTGTATCAAAGATTTAAACGATTCGTGCATTACGAGTCAGTCTAATTTGTTTCAATATAAATGATCTAAGTGCATATTATTAAAATACTACGATGCCACGGTATTTTTAATGCTTATCAGAGAGTAAAAATATAAATAAATGGAATGAAGATCTTCCGTAACCTAGATTGATAACGCCGGAAATTTGACGAAAGTATGAGATAACGTTATTTAGTAAAGAAACAGATAACATAATACTACGTACATATACCCAATGAAATACAAAGAAATGACACCCTAAGTCTGGCTGTTGAGCTGGCTATTTTTCTTCGCCCAAATTTTCAACAGATGGCAGCATCAGCGACTTACTTATTGCCAGAGACTGTCGTTTTACAACGCCATCTAGGAGTCGACCTACTTTTAAAACGTTTCGAGCAATCCATTTTATACGTTTGATAGTTCCAGCTTCAGAAAAACATGTTAATAGATTGTAAAGTAGTAGATAAAACCAAGTTGTTTGATTTAAATTAGGTAACCATAGTGGTTACTGTAATGACAGGACAAATTGAGTAAAACGCCATCGCCACGCAAAGAGCTCTAAACAAAATGATTCAGAGATGGCTACTTTTCTCATTCTTGGGTTGGAGTTGAAGATTCATTTCATTTATATTTTTTTTTGAAAAAACGTGGATTATGAGTGTAAATAGATAAATCAGCACTAAATAAGGAAGTTATGATTTATCCTAATCTTACTTCAGCCAAATTTCTGACGTGTAAAGCTTTCTAATGATTGTTAATTACATAATAGTTACCTATGCTGCCATCTAAATTATAATTTGTCTTTTTTTAAGACAAATTATAATTAGTTCGAGTTCAGACCCCATGGTAAAGACAAGGAAGAAATAATATTAGATTAAGACTTTTGGGTAAAAAACTATGTAGGTATTGGATATTGGGCGAAGTAAAATATCACGTACTATTTTGGTATCAATTTATATTCATTTGTGTCTGAGCGGTTGTCTGTTGTCTGGCTCAAGGCGAATGGTCTGGGGCGCGACATTGAGTCACGCAGGGTGACGCAGGCGGGGTGCGCGCCCCGACACCCCATGACGTCATCAATCGTGACTCACACTACCAATATAAGATTCGACTTCGCTTTGCCGAACCGAGTTTAGACTGCAAATGAAATGTGAAACACTGAAAGGAAGTCGTCAGGTTTTATTGTAATTTCACCCTTCTAAGTTATTTTTGCGGACAAAGACGCTATGACGGCTTATAATATTTTGAATGAAGCGGCGAAGTTTACATATAATTTTATCATTCATAGGTCTCTCTCGAAATGTCAGATTATCGTATCAATTTGGCCGTATACATTTCCAAAATTAATTCTCATAGCTTTCTAAAATTAAGTACCTATTGCTTTGATGAGACATATTTCATTTGCGCGTTGGCTTCTTTAAAATGTAATATAATTAGGTATTAATTAAAAACCACAGTCTTTAGCTTATGTCAGGCACATACGTGCCACATTTGTTTTAAGTAGGTAGTAAACCAATTTGAACTGTGTCATCGGCCATTGATTCTATAAACACATTTACAAATTAGTTTTTAAATTTGAACATCATTGCGATAAAATAACAATCACTATGTAGGTTGACATTCTAATCTAAAAGTAAATTGTGTATAGTTAGAGGTTTATGAACTCGTTAGAGATGTAAACGTGAATGTTGTTAGTTAGCAGACCGTGAAGATAAATGACCAGAACGTGTTATATATATATTTTACATATAGCATCAAAATTAATGTTACAACTTATGACGTAGGGATTTGTTTACATTTTCAATCTTGACTATTTTTACCAAAGCCGAACTCAGAACTGGTATCGGAAAGTGTAAGTAAGAGTTTAGCGTTTGTCGTATCAAGGATATATGACGTACTGGTTTACATTTTCAATCTTAATTCATTTATATACCAAATCCGAACTCAGAACTGGTATTGGAAAGTGTAAGTTGTGGTTTGGCATTTGTCGTATCAAGGATATAAAATATTATGTCACCTGTCACAGTGGATCGTTATGCAAGTCTAGTTTAATTAAGTAATTACATAAAGTAAGAGAACCTGTATGCCGTAGCTGGATCAGAGGGCGTGGGTTACTTGTGTTACTGGGTGGGGGGGCTCCAATTCTGTATACAAAGCAGTATTTTTAATTTGACACGTGCCTATCGTGGTACTAATAGTTTTATCATCGCTAACGACTGACGTCGATAGTGAGGATTATAGAAATTACTTGTCTAAGCTAGATCAAGAAAATACCGCTAAGTACCCTACCTAATAAAATTATAATGAAGCATGTACTTAATACATAATTAAATTATGAAATGCTATTGTATGCTAGTATAAACAGGCCGTATCGCCGTAATTACTGTTGTGACCATGATCATCTATGGTACATCGAACCTGATAACGAAACCATGAGATATCAGTAGGAAGAGAATCTGTTATTTGGCTTAAAGTATTATGGCAACTAGTTTATAGGTAATACCCGAATTGACGATATGATATGGGACAACCATGAGGTTGAGTTGTAATCATGTTTACTACATTTTGGCGTCCAAAACTTATACATTTTAGAATTAGGTACTAAATAAGATCATTCGGACTATGGAGCAGACGACGTGCTCGGACATTTTAATGCGCGATCGATACCACCTCATCGAAATGTGTGAAAGTATAGAATATTTAACTAAAATTATTACAAAACTTATCAAGCAGTGACAGTCCACTGCTTGACATAAGATTCTTAAGCTATGTATGATATACTTTAACTTTCCTACCTTTAGCTTTCCTTTATAAAAATTTACATCGTTTTGGGCGGGATCAATAATTTATATTGTGATTATTATTTTTAGATTATAATTATTATTTGTGTTCGTCCAATCAATCAATGGAAAGACGGAACAGAAAAGCATCAAACACGGAATCAACATTCCTCATTTTCTATCGATAAAAACTAAATAATTCTAGAATCATGCTAAATAAATGGCTTTCCAAAACAAATGCTGCGCCGGCGTTGATTCAACATTCGCTGAAGCCATGTTTTCTTGATTTACGAATACTTATGAATAATAAATTTGTAATGTATTTAATAACTTAATTACCTTTTTATTTTATCAACCTCTGACTCTCTCGGGAACTCTGAACCAAATTCAATCAAGCACACAAACAGACAATCCCTCTTACTGTGCAGTTTCGTAAGTGTCCTTACACCTTTGAATGATAGCCGCTGGTGCTACAATTAGCGTGGCCACCTACTCGTTCAAACTTATTTAAGAAAGTACCATCAACACGTAAAGCAGAACGATTTGATTATATGTAAAGTTTCATAAATATTATTTGGATTTAAAGTGTATTTCTGGTAAATTATGTGTATTTTGATGTAATTTACAACCTAATTTTAATTATTTTATCAAGGCTCTAAAGTGTTTTTTTTATTGTAGACTTGATTGCGTACAGCTTGTTTAGCTGCTGAGATAGCATATTTTATGTAATTCAACGCCTTATTTGGGTATAAAGCATGTTGTCTGGTTTATTTATATTATTAGATAAATGGATAAAAATGCTTGCAAAATTATTGCTTTATAATTTTGCAAGCATTTTTATCCATTTATCCAGCTTAGGTCGTATTTCTTGTTCACGCCGATACTTGTGACATTAATGTAATTAATAATGATATACTCTAGAACATTTAGTTACATTATATGTGCTTTTAAAGTAGTAGAGTAGGGGAACTCCCCTTGACGTAAAAACTCCATATGTAAAATAACTAATTAAGCATCAGTCATGTAAGTCATGGCAAAATACTGAATCATACATCACTTTTGGCTATCAAGCATTATTTATGCGGTGGATCCAATAAAAATAACTATGGAGTATGATTGAGAATAATCGGCACATGGAATTTACCAAGTAATTCTTCGGAAACCAAAAGGAGATCATTTTATTTTATTTGTGACGAAAATTTGACAATAAAAAGAAAAGAAAGAAAGTAATAACATTTTAGTCAATGGATTTTTGTAGGAATAAATATCGCACTTTGACCGTTTTGACACGACGACAGGAATTATGTCAAAAAGTCATATTTATTCTTCAGTTGAAAAATCGGCCCTAAAGTAGGTACTATTTATTTTTCAAACTGGTTTTGCAGAATGTGTAAGTGTGTACATTTGTTGTTGATTCCATAAACTTCACATAATCTTATCTAGTCGTGGGGGCATTGGTGCAATGTTGTCTGATTAACAAACGATGAGTAATGAGTGCTAATCAGCAAAGGACAGGACCAGGGCGTTCCTCCACTGTGACTCATCGCCGGACGAGCATTCGATCAAACAAATCTGTTTTGCCGACCCAGACTGTTCCGGTATGACTCCGCCGTCCACACTTCCAATAAATGTTGATGAGTTCGAGATATACCGGAAGTGAACAGTGCAAAATGCATGAGAAAACTTACGAGTAGCGTCTCCCTGCATCAATAACATGCGTTTAGTTAGTATACATATGAGTGTTTAGTTTTGTTTTTCTTCACACGTCTGTCCCAACTATAAGATATAATGTGAGATATAATCTCGTAAACCATTCGTGTTATACGATACACTTGTCGTGGTGTGTGTGACATTGGCATTCAGGTGAGACGTTCGGATACCTAGAACGCAAGGTCATTTGCCAGCAGCATAATTGTATTGTTAACATTTTAACAAAATAGCTAACCAAAGCCAAACTAAACCAAACCAAATGGCTCGATTAAATTGAAATAACTAAATATTTATTTCGAGTAATTCTTACAGCTGGTTTTCGCAAAGTAGTCCATAATCAGGCTAAGCTCTTAAAATTGACAAAATCATGTTATGCAATTATATTAATAGATGTGCTAGCTCTCCAAGATCGTTAAATTCCATGGTTAAATTAATTATACATGCCTAGATAACGAGTTGTGTAACGATTACGGCTCAGATTAGTGTGGCAGACGTTGTTGATATTGTGTAGCTATGAAAATATCAGGTTATCGCGTGAAGAGACGTGCCAATTACCGAGTATTGATGGCGTCGACCGTGCCGCAGTTGTGCACGGACGACGTGACAGGTTCACTGACACACCCGCCCCGGCTGCCAAATATGACATACATTGTATGGGAATAGACACAATTACTGTAAAATTATTTGAGTAAATAATCAAAGACGTTATATCCTTTCGTAACTCGCAATGTTCGCGCATCGTGTTTGCCTTCATAAATCTAAAAATGTCAACGTAAAAAGTACGTAAAGGACTGTTGAGAAGACGGGTACAAAATATAAGACCAGTTTCAGGACTCGGTCTTACAAAATCTAACAATTATTCCGTAATGAGTGCTATAGAAAGAAGCTGAAGGCATCTACTTCGAATAATTCTTGATAGTACTGTTCACACACATACAATCATGCTATCACACTACGACGTCGTACGTCGATAGGTTCTTGGTTCTTGTTCATTGTAATAAATTACTTTTACTTATTAGATCAAAATTTGTACTACTTAATAATAATTTATTACAACGACTAGTAATTTCATTAAAAAAAAACAATGCATATTTATGGCAAATTGTCACGCATCAACTGTCAAATATGAATTTGAATCGTAGTAATTAGCCAAGGTAGTCGCTCCAACACGTGTCGGTAACCGCGCTGAGTGTGCTCCGCATACTGATGACTGCGATCATGGTCTGAACATTGCGTGTGCGCATTCCTGTGCCCAGGTGGCGCCGCCCACCAACCGCCTTTTTGAACCACACTCGTGTGTAGGATCACACACACATCCATCCAACACTGCTCAATAATTTGCCACTTGCTATCTGGTTCACGCATTTCTAAGATTCAAAAGTCTAGGTGACCCTGTATTTAAAGATGTAAATGTAACGGCTGCTTTTAGGCTAAGTCCGTTATGAACTCAAACGACTAGTGTAATATTCACGTGTTCCATTTCTGCTTGCCTTAAACGAGTTTTGTCAACGAAAGAATATAAAAAACTCCAGATGAATAAAAACATCTGTCATTTTGTCTATTCTTTCGTCGACAAAAGTTGGTCAAAATACGCGTGCTTTTGGCACACTTGTCTCTCTATCTCCTGAATAGGCATAAGCACATAAGCATGTAATGCACAAACTTACCCTGCGGCGCCCTATACGTACGTTTCTAATTAAATAAATTAAGGTGAGGAGCGGAGTATGTTTTGCACTCACACGAATCCTTTTGCTTCCAATGGTAGCATTTTTTTTTCAAACTAAGCATTTAAAGAGATTCGTAAGCTTATTTTACGAAATAAATGTATATATTTTGCGAAGCTATGAGTTCTTCACTTCATTATTGGTAAAGATACAAGAGTAAATTTTAACCAATAACGGTCCTTAAATTATGGAATCGGCCATAAAACGTACGTCAAACGTGTCAGTTGACACAAATCAGGTTCTCCCACGTCCAGTCGAGCACTCGAGCCACTCTCGCACTGCTGTGCGGATTTTGTGCGATGTCGCTCCAGCATCAGGGTTAACGAACCGACCCACCACACTAACACAAAACCATTGTTTTTTTTTGCATGACTATTATAGTACCTACGACAGCGACATACATTCATTTCTTAACTGTAAAGAGACATTGGTAATTTATTATTTACAAAATACACAATCATTTTCACTCAATAGCAGTCATGTACCCCATTCCGCAAGTCAAGTTCACAAGTATCAGATAAGATATTATCTTTTTAATTTGCTACGATACTTGTGGCCAATGATCGGCTATTCATATTTGACGTTTAATTTAATATTTCGTAAAACGCTAATGACAGGCTTTTCAACGCGACGGTATATTCCTTGGTCTGTATAGACCGCATATTTAACTTAACAAACACCTTTGTCTACGCTCTCTGCCATGATACTCAGGTCTCACTATCACAATACATTATAGTGAGTTTGATGCCGTTACGTTAAACAAAGATGCGAGAATATCCATTTTGAATTTGAAAATTGATGAAGAAAGGTGCAGAATAGAAATTTAATTCATATTTTCATTCTTCTTCTCGAGTCCTACAGCTGAATTAATCATGCCATTGAAAAAATACATCGGGCCAAAACAAGAAAAGATAAACTCGCGGACAATTTTGAAGACTAAGTTAAACACATTAATTTATGTCAATTTAGTTAGTTCAAAGCAATTTACAATAGATTCTTCCTCGTCTATTATTTCTTTACTGTCCCACTTCTCTTTTATTAATTCATTAACTTTTGCTCTCTCCATACGGGATCGAGATACTTAACCGTCTCCATCCCAGTGTTTTAGCACTTTTTTTAAATATAAATGTTTGCGAGACACTGTCATGTCTAAAAATATTCTATTCACATTTCATAGAATGCGTGCTCACAAAATGCTCATTGCAGCTGAGTTGTGTCGCTACGCATTCAATTAATGCTATTAGACGCCAAATATTATCACGTCCGTTATTTGTTTGAGCGTACAACACTGGAGTAATAGTATATTATGTTGTTCACGAGTCATCATAATGCAATATTAATGAGGTGTGCAGGAATGAGCTTTTAAATTGGAGGTGTTTAAAGTGAGAGCAGTGTCGTTGCACTCGGTATACGTAGCTGAAGAGTCAAGGGCGACTGGGAAGTACAGTCGCGTGCGCATCACGGCACGCGAATCACGCGATCACTATATTGCCGTCCGCCTCATCACCCTCGGTGGGAATGGGAAGACCTTTAGCAGAAATACACCCATTTATGAAATTGTGATTTGCTGAATCCGTTTCCTACAACCGCAAATTGTTAAGGGAAATAATCACTAACTATAGTATAGGTTAATAAGGTTTATTAATTATTTCAAAATCAGTAATGAGAATGAATAACCTTAGTTAAACGACAGCAGTTATCGGTATTACTCGCCAGTTTCCCGCTGGGATGGCCGGCTATCGCCAACCGTTTCCTCTGGCATTTATAATCATTCGAAATTTCATTGTTTTGCTGGTACACTTTTGTAATAAAACGTAATTAATAAAAACTATGACTAAACTTTATACTAATAATACCGTAATTACAAATATTGTTTCTCTTTGTTCACAGGATCAGTATGATAACTTAGCCGCCCATACACATAAAGGAATTGATTTTTTAGATAAATATGGAAACTTCGTAAAGGAGCGATGTGCTATCGAATTAGAATATGCAGGAAAACTCAGGTGAATTAACTTATTAAATAAGCGTGAGAATTTGCAAAAGATAAGCAAAAGTTTCGTATCATTTTCAAAAGACGACTACGCTGTAACCAAACGCGATCAGCACTTTTAAACCCAGTTCAAGAGCGGTCAGTGTCAATATTCCACAGCAAATAATGACACTGAAAGCCCATAAACGTGGTTTATGTGCTGATCAAGTTCAGGTTAATTTGTGAAATATAATCAAAAACAGCAACAACTTTTCGTGCGATTTAGATGCAATGTTGCTATAAAGTTAAGTCTACGATAAGACGATTTACTTTTATCTTGCTGGTATTAAATTATTGGTATCTAAATTATCTTATAAATAACGATGACTGTTGCGATTGTTATTATTACTCAAATTTTACAGTACGTTTTTGTTAATTAAATAACAGTGTATTTTTTTTCTTTACAGGAGGCTTGTCAAAAACTATCAACCAAAAAGAAAAGAAGAAGATGAATACCAGTAAGTATTTGAATTTTATTGAGCTTGTTACCGGGTAGGATATGAATCATGCAGTTCTTTCCAAGAATGTCTTATTTACCAACCTGGCAGCGTCACAAATACCTGAACTTTTCCTTTGCAAGGACGTTAATTCATCGCTATTCTTAACATTATAACGCCAGCGATAAAAAGAAAAGTTAAATCAACATGGAACTTTCAAAATTGTAGTGAAGTTTGCATGATAGACGAGTAATGTAACCCTTACCCAGTTTATCGGAATACTGAATTTGGCACGCCAATCGTACAGTCAAGCATTTTTACGGTTGTATTTGGTAACGCTTAATTTATGTGGCTATAATGTCGTTGGTTGCGCAATATGTTGTGCTCTACAAAAACGGGTTTCGGTTCTTGCCGAAATCTGAGCAAGATTATTTTGTTTATTCATACATTGATTTCGATCAGCAAAACCCCATCTTTCAAACAGTATCCACAATGAGTCATCTTACTTTATTACAATCCGATTTGTGATGGATAGACTTCGATCAATAATAGTACTATTATTGATCGAAGTGGATAGAGATCGGATGTTCGGGCGCATATTCACCTAAAGTTAAGTTTTCGCTATGAAAGTATGGAAGCTGCTTCTTAAAATAAATTATATTAAAAAACCGTGATGCCACAGGAACACCGGTAATGCATAACTAGTCGGGTGTTTACCTATTAACACTGTTATTTGTAAACATTGTAAAAGTCAAACATTTTTAAAAGAGTAACTGTGGAGTTTCTTTCCGGCTCTTCTCCAGAGGAAACGACCAATTGGAACCGTGCACCTAGATTTTGACGTTTCATAAGTGCCCATGTAGGTTTATGTGAAATAAAATATTTTGATTTAATAGAATGGAAGCGACGTAAAAAAAAAAAATTACACCCCGGTATTCTTTACAATATTAGGTAGGAAGCGCATTCCATATCAGCCAACTTCTCAACTTTAGGCACGAATATCCGATCTCTAGTGATGGACCTTCCAGTCTTAACAGGATGCAGCTGAATAATATAAGTTTGATAGATATATACATATGTTGGACCATTTAACTACAAACCTTTCATAGCCCCATTAAACTTAATGCAAGTTTGTTTACAGCTGTAACAACGAGTAACAATCATAAAATTTCCAGGTATACGGCGTGTAAAGCATTTAAACATTTACTTCAAGAGTTAAACGATTTCGCCGGCCAACGGGAAGTGGTGGCGGAAAATCTACAGTCAAATGTAGTACGAGAGTTGCATCTACTCGCCAAAGAGCTGCGAGAAGAAAGGAAGGTGAGGAAATAACTAATTATGAACAAACTTTAGCAGATTGTTTTACTGTTAATTTTGTAACTGGTCATTTCTTAGAACGGGTCTTGTAGTTGCAAGCGCGGCGGCTAAGTGTGAGCCTGGTTTAAATTCCCAGGTTCGGCGATGTGGTATTGGGTATTTCTATAAGGAAATTCTCAGTAATAGCAGGTAGCAGCTCGAATTCTGTCTTTGTTTCCGGTTATACTGGCAATAATGGCTCGCTATTCACCATTAGTGCTCAACTACAGCCGTCGACAACTTGCCACTCGTGTATCTGAGTTTAGTGCTCAAATACACGAGCGGCATGTCGACGACGTGTCGTCTGCTGGAGTTGCCTCTGCCACATGTCGTTAACGTGTGCCGCTCATGTGTATGAGCTAGCACACCTACTGGCAATATGTACTTACGTACACTAATATAATTTACTTCGGGGAAAACAAGTCTGACGTTGTTTTCGGATTCTCGTATGGTTTTTCAATAACAGAAGTAGGTACTGCATTGAATCATTGAAAATTGAAATACAAAAACCCATATTAGTTTATCAATGCATTCAATACAACAAATTATCCTACATAAGTCGTGCAGATATTGCGCATTAATAATACCCAATGTTTATTAAGGAAAAATATAATTAACACGTATGACGACTGCTAGGATGATAAAAAAATACAGCGACTTACAGAATAACCACATGTTTGTTTTTATTCGGGATATATCAACGGAAATAGTCACGTAGACATCTGTGTCTATGCAGTAATTATCACCTGGTGTTATCACCGTTCCGGGGTTCTATTTGTGGAAATAAACTTTAGTTTTGTAGAATGTTAATCTTAAAACAGCCTTAATTATAAAACGCATACGTTGCATTGAACATACTTCTGAGCTCTGAGACGCCACAATACAGTATGGCATGGCCAGTACCTTAACGCAGGGCTTCTAAAAATAAACATGACTACATCGAGTCGCTTATAATTCAAATCGAATCTTGGGATTAATAACTCCGATCTTGATTGTCTTCCTTGAAACTGTTTTGTTGCTCCTTTAATTATCCAATGTTGTGTTTAATTACAGCAACATTTAAACGAAGGTGCAAAACAAATGGGAGTGTTGAACTCGTCGATAGGTTCTTTGGAGCGAGCAAGGAGATCGTACGAGCGAGCTGCCAGAGAATCGGAGCGAGCACTGGAGACCTTCCAAAAGGCAGATGCTGACCTTAATCTGAGGTGATTATCTAATATACTACTCCACTCCACCGATAATACTGACTTGACCCAGAAATTGTACAGCTGATTAAACAGTGCGTAAAGTGTACAGCGAATTGTGAACGCCGTGGTAATCGAATTTTAATGCTATGTTATTTCAATGTTAACATTGATTTCGTTGTTAACCGAATTAGTTCTGCGATTCTTTAAATGTTATTCCTAAAACAGAGTCTAAATAATAGTCATATTTTATCAGTGTAAGTTGGCAGCAAGAAAATATATTCTTGACCTCATAAACAATGACGTGTTTGGCATAGGTTCAATACTTAGTGCAGCACAATAGCAAGGGTAAACCGGTATGGGGTTGAGGATGCCACCGTGTCTGAAGTATTCATGCCAAATTTTCTCTTTGGCTGTAAAATAAATAACATGAAGTATGTGCCTCGAACGCAGCTAACTTAAATAGCTTGATAAATGAGTCAAATTGAGACCATCAGCTTAAACGCTGCCGGTACCCGTTGCGGTCAGAAGATAACTTGTAGAAGATATATTTTACTGACCAGAGACGGAAACCTTTACTTTATCGGCCCACAAAACGTCTACTATCGTTAATGGGTCTGTTAATGAACGCAACCATTAAAATACGCGTTGGGGGGACAGTGCTCTCCGTCCTCTTGACTGTATTTTAGTAGCTTTTTACACGACACCTGCTGGGGAACAAGGATTTGACTTTGTTCGACGAAACCATAAGGATCAACATTGCCAGTTACAAATAGTTCTTGATACCATTATTGTGTGTAAACTTCTTCCATTTTCAATTAAATCAATTTCGATTTATTTGAATTGCAGTCGAGCGGAGGTGGAAAAACAGAAAGCGAACATGAAAATCCGGAGTCAAGCGTGCGAAGACGCGAAACAGGAGTATATGGATCAGCTACGCAAAACAAATGAGGCGCAGCGACAGCACTATGAGCAGCGACTGCCGCATGTCTTCAAGCAGTTACAGGTGAGTTACGACATTTTACTTTGTCATCAAAGCCGTCCACTGCAACACATAATCAACTGTCAAGAACACGGCCGGTCTTGTGCTTCCCGCTTTACTGTAGTCAGGAGTCTTAAGTAATTAATTAATTTATTCTTATCACGACTTAATTACGGCTTTACTCACGAGCGGTGTATCGCAATAACGTGATCAGAAAAAATCGGGACTATTAAAATTTTCCTGTGAATTTTTTTCTTTGACAGTGTCTTACTTCAATCATTTCTTTGTCTTTGTATTTGACACAACATGGTTTTTATTATCAGAGTGATAAAGTAATCGAAAAAAATAATTTCTTATTAGACACGAGTCGAATAACAACAGCGCTTTTAGGTTTTCTTAATGAACAACCATAAATTTACACCTAAGAGCTCTTTTGAATTTTGAATTTCTCTTTGGTTTCGAGTGACAAATACCGTTGGGACACAATCTGGGACTACTATCGTGTATCCTAAAATAATCTTGTAGAAACGCAACCCGCACGACGACCTAACCAATAAATTAGGACGCTAATGATTTACTGACACGAACGATAATGTACAATATTTAAATAATATTCCCAGTTTCTTTGCAATTTTTCACTTTTTTCTTTACATATTACAAGAACATTATTTGTCTTATTTAATTGCATTTGTCAAGAATTTTGAATTATAATTCATGACAATTTAACTCGTTGATTAGTGAAAATCTGTCATGTTCAAAATCAAAATATTTTATTTCACATTAACCTACATGGGCACTTATGAAACGTCAGATTCTCGGTGCACGGCATGTTGCTTGTAAATAGGTTCGATTACAAGATGTTCGCTGTTATTTAGAGTTTTCCTATGAATTAATAGTTGCAACTGTCTTTTGGCCGTAAACATCAGTCATTGTCTGAGTATGAAGAAATTCAGGAAAATGCTGGGCCCAATAGTGCAACCACTTTGTATGGTGCATTCTGGCGTACCGCCAATTAGGTCAAATGGGAGAGACATGCATAAAACACGTCCACTATTTTCGTATAATCTTATACGGAAACGTGTTTATTCTTTTAACAAGTAATCTTCACGTTTGCAGGACTTAGATGAGAAAAGGATAAAAAATATCAAGAACTTCATGTTGAGTTCAGTGGACGTGGAACGAAAGGTGTTTCCGATAATCATGCAGTGTCTCGATGGTATGGAGACTGCAGCAAATAGTATTAATGAAAAAGAGGTAAGAAAAGTTTTGACAATGTGTTTTATTATTTACGAGTAAGCCGAGTGAGTGTGAATACTTATGTGAAATTGAAACATTTAATTAAAAGTTGCATTTTAGTCTATAATTAAGTCGGATTAATTTAAGACATATTTGCCAAATAGTGAAAACGGCACGAAGTAGCGATGGGCGATTCCGAGATGTTTTAACAATCGAAAGAATCGAAGTCGTTAAAATAAACCATCGAGTCAACAATATCGCCGTTCTACAAAACAATCGAGATGTTTTTCGATTGTATCGAGTCGTCTGTTAGTTTTCGATTGTTAGAAGAATTAGTTTGTATTCGCAATCACAACGCAAGTCAAGAACTCGCGAAACTCTTAACCATCGAGGAACAACTCCCGATTGCCATGCGCCAGTCGCAATAACAGACCGAGTCAGACTCGAGTCCAAGTCGAAACAATCGAGAACCATCAAGATGTTCGAACAATCGAAACAATCGAATAAAACCTCTCGCCATTGCGCATAGCTGCCACGAAGTTTCACTAGATCATATTCCTCGACACGCATTAGTCATGAGTTAAGTAAAAAAGACAGTGATTCATAGAGATTGTTTAATCTAAAACTCGAGATAATTACATTCTTCTTCATATTGCGACGCATTTTGGTATTGATATTCTAATAACAATTATCCACTTAAGTTACACACGTGGAATGAATATTGTATATTTTCTTTACTGGTAGTGCCCATCTTTCAAGTTTACATAACATTAGAATTGGTATCACATATTGTATGGTTTGTTGATCAACCGAACGCTGACGAATAATAGCTTTTCACTTTGGTGTGGTGATGTTCTCATGATGATACACAGTTCACAGAATAATGATTCGAAGAAAATTGTTTATTAGTAGCATATTAAACATTTTATATGGATCGTTAAACTAAGAAATGGGTTACAATAATAGTTACGGCGAATTTTATAGCCTATCGAGATCTAACGACTTGTTGCGACCTAAAAACTAGTGCCAATTATCTGGCATCGTTTGAATTCTTTGTACATAAAAAATCCACAACTAATGACTTCGCACTTCATACTTTACTACTCGTCTACGAGAACGTATTACATACTTCATGGATAGTTTAAAGTTCGGCTCCAGATTTAATGTGTTTGTTTTTGGATAGTAACATTAGTTTTATCAACATGTTGCACCGATCCCAAATAAATTGAGATAAGAGCACGAGAATTATGACTAACATTATAAGTTTTCTTTACTAACACTACTGCATGGATTCTCTGTGGTCTGAAATAAAGGTTTATTATAATGTTTACAGGACACAAAATTAGTAATAGACAGGTATAAGTCAGGTTTCGTGCCGCCCGAAGATTTCGCATTCGAAACGGCTTCGGGCGCTGATACCACGGACGCAGCGACAACCCACCACCACCCACACAACCACCTCACCGCGGCGCGCGGCACCGTCTCCGGCAATAAGATCAAGAAGAGGGGAGGACTCCTGTCCATCTTCAGCTCCAATAAGGTGAGAGGAACATATTGGTGCTCCACAAGTGTGACAAGAACATATGCTTTCGAAAACTCTTATCATGTTTGTGTACTACGTTATAATCAGTGGAAAGATTCAATAGAGGTATCTTGTAGGCAATGGTTCCATATTATTATAGTCAGTGATCTATGAAGACGGCATTGTTCCGATGAAGATTCGCACATTTTTATATCAAGTTTATTCATCTGCCTTAATTGTTTAATAATAATGTGCCACATGTATGTGATCTAATGCTGATAATGTATCTTCATAATGTAGTTAGGATTATCTATTATTATTATTTTTGTTCCAGCTACTATCTTATCGTATTCAAACATATGTTAAATTTATTTTATTTCGTCAGCAAATTATAAGTTTATGGGGCTGTGTGCTTGGAATTATCTATGGGCTTCATATCAGCTTATGTGTCATGAATTTTAAAATAATTATTACGTACTTGCATGATATGGTACTATTATTTATTTATTCAATTTGTACTATATGATTTGATGTTATATCATTTTTGTGTTACATTTTGTTCATTATATATACACAGCTGGCGTATAGTCATGAAACGTTTATTATAATTAAATCAATTGAACGAGGAAAACTGAAAACACAATGACTAAACGCCAGTGAGGTTCTTATTTAATTTTTTGTATGTGTAAGTTGGAGGTACTAATTTATTTTTATCTTTCAATCCCTGTTCGATCCCTACCTAACATGGGTACATATAACAACCAAATTGATTTTTTGGCCGTCGGCGTTGGTGCCATGTCATGTGGAAAAAGTAAGTCGCCCCGCGGTGGTGGGGATGTAAGTCATTAGCATGCGTCACTAGCTTTTGTTACTGTTGATAAACAACAAGCAATTTATTATCAATAACACCCTCTTCAACAATGTTTCATACAATACTTATATTTTCTTTTTTTTCCTCAATCTGTCAATGTTATTTATAAACGTTGTTTTATGACTCAAAAGGTGCGTCGTCTTATATAAGAACGCATTTTTCTGTCTATTCGAGGTGTGTAGTTTTTCACTATGACTGTATAATGAACTAGCTGTTGCTCGCGACTTCACCTAAAATCCAGGATGAAATGTAAAAGCCTATGTGCTTACCCAGGTCATGGTCTACGTGTGCCAAATTTCATCTAAACCCGTTCAGCCATTTTGGCGTGAAAGCGTAGCAAACAAACATACTTACAATCGCATTTGTAATATTAGTTAGGGTTATCGGAGCCCTAGACGTAAAATTACTATAAGGAATGACATGATAGCAACCTATCCTTCGAAATCGAAGTGTTGATGACGTACCGCTGGCTATACTAGGGTTATATCCACTGAGATTTCTACTAAAGTTCATAAAATAACGTTGACAACTTTCAAGCCACACGTTCCACTATCCAGCAGACACTTTTATGTTGCGTGGTCTATACCTACTATCGACAAAAATCGCTTGGTTCGGCCGGTCGGGCCGGAGTGTTTCTACCCCCATGTTAATGTTGTTTGTTTGCCTCCCCCGTCCCGCGCGCGCCGCTAACGCTTGCCACAGAAGATTGTCGAGGCCTGCAACTCGATCAAGGTCAGTCCCGTGTGACTCGTGTGTCGTGGTGTATTCGGTGATATGTGTGTGATGAGCTGGTTTATTGGTCTACTAGTACACCCAGGACTAAGCTGAGCATGGCATTTGTGTGAGTGATAACCAATCGCGTCAATGCGATCGCGCTAGGGACGCACAGCGCCTCAGGCCGATTGTATAAACTGGTTTAAATCAAGTAAAGGACACGTCGCTATCTGCACTCACTTAGGCCTCGCGTACTGTAACAGCTGTAATATAACGTCAGTATTAGTACGCCGTTTGCTTGTTATAACAACGATGATTTCTGGGGTAGTTGATTGGAGTGTTGTGTGATGTATTTAACCCTGTGTGTGTTAGATGTGAAGCATGCTCGTGGTTCTGTAAAACTCAGTTTGAAAGTGGTCGAAAGCTGCGGTATGTCGTGGCTCTGAATATGCTGAAGTACAATAATGATGCCAGCATTTTTATACATTTCCGTCTATCTATATCTGACAAAGAATTTTTTCATTGTCATAGCAGCCCGACTCAAGACAATAAGAACAATACAGTAAATCAATCATTGTTGTTCAATGTTTGCGTGAAATTCCTCACAAATTGCTCTGAATTGTATGATGTTGATTTATTTATAAAACAGTAAAGTAATGAGTAATGTCGTTAGCTGACCAATAAACTTTCTCTTCAACACACAGTTGTTTGGTTTGTATTGCTTGTTCTAACTTACCATGCCTGCACGGCTTCCATTGGTTTCAGCGCACTCGCATTCTGTTTTCATGTTTATATTTGTTAATAGATGTTGTGACTAAGTATTTGTGTAGCGTTTATTATTTAATATTTATTATGTAATTTATATATATTTAGATTTACAGCTGTATGAATTAAACAAGGTCACATAAAGTTATTTGATTGCGTTGGGCCGGATTCCCGGTAAATGGTCATTCCATTTACCGGGAATGTTGGACAGTTGCCTACCAAGCCTGGTGGAGTTATGTAGTTCTGAATTGAACATAGAACAGAACGAAGTTTCAGTGATTTTTAAGAAGTGATCGTAGATTTGTGAAGCATGTTTATGAAAAACCTTTTCAAGGCTAAACATAATGTAAGGATGTATTTACAGAATTTATTTAGATTGTTTTCCAAAGTTTTTGACACAGGGTGGTTTTTAGTGGAGTTAGCCGAGTTCGTGGGGGGTATGGTTGCATTTTGCACTGACCAAAGAGAAAAAAACTGAGGATTAAAGTGTTTCTTTGCGTTACAGAATAATATGTCTATGGATGGAAAGGAGGATTATTCAGACTTGCCACCGAACCAGAAGAAAAAGAAACTGCAAGCGAAGGTGGCGGAGCTGAGTAAGCAGGTCAGTATGCTCCTTCAAATTTGTTTACATTATTACATCAATTTTGATACATATCGAGGCTATAAAAAATAAAGAAGTCGAATCTTTGCTTGGTAAATGTGTAGGCACATGGTAATACCCCAAGCCGTTTCACTTGCTTCAGACATGTTACTCATTTGATAGCACAAGGAAAACTTACATTTAGATTAAAACTTGCTACCTATACATAAGTAACATATATTACGTACCTTGAATAAATTGTTACCAAAGTTTTAGGTTTCCTAAGACTGAGGAGGCTCTCACATAGCGACCGCAATTTACCGTCGAATGACGTTACTGAAACGTTAGTTATGACATTAAATTGGTGTGTTTACCTAGAGAGCGTATTTTTGACACCGTTAAGTCAAACCCCGCTGCTATCATTTTCACGACGGTCGCTGTTATGTGGCGGCCACAGCTTTTCTAGGAAACCGTAGCTTATCAGATTCGCACCGACTTTTCACCGTCATTATGTCTATTCTATGTGCCGTTTTGTATACATTTCCATCGACAAAACCCGGTCGTGCTACGCATGCAGAGAAACAACACGAACATAGTCACGATTTAAATGACTAATAAGTCACAAAAATCGACCAAGGAAATTTTAACGACTAAACTGTTTGCCGCCCTCGTTTGTTCGTGTTCACTTGTTTTTTTTCCGCTTTTAGTATTAGCAAAACTTGTACCGGCGAGATTTGGTTATACTTGACCCGCTTTTGAAGGATTATTTCGTGAGACCTCGACTTTAATGTTCTTAACTACCAAAATAAAGTTATGCTTTCGCCGACTTGGGTAGAACCGATTATTATCGGTCAAATGCGACCTACAAACATTAGACAGACTAATGTGTAATAAATTGTAATGTTTTAATAGCATAGTGACTTGTTTGGAGCTACAGTATACCACAATATTATGTACTAGTATAATAGTATTATATATAATAATGCAAACAAAGCATTTATATAAACAAATGCTATTCAAAATGATTGATGGATGACTCATACTCCGTCGTATAGCATTAATGTAATGTTTTGATTTGTAAGGTAATACTTGTACAGTACCTAAACCACGCGAATTCGACTTTGACAGCACCTTTATTACTTAGCCGTAAGGCTGGTTTTCCCAGATCAAGTATCAATGCTGCCGTGCGGTATAGTAAAAAACCCTTGCCACTTGTTGCACGGCCGTCTACCTTTTAAATTTAATATCAACTTCTACCCGCGGCTTCGTTGGCGTGAAATATTTTGTTCGCCCGACCCATCTCTTCGCATCACCTGCCCTCGCTAACACTTCGTTTTCGCTTAGCGTGTTTCTGCCTTTTGTTTTTTTTTTGCTCGGTTTGTAACGGTCATACCGTGATGTTAAATGGCCTAAAGCATTCCACAAAAATTGGGATGTCAAATGAAAAAAATAACTTCACAAATCCGACCCGCAGTTCCTGATAATACGCCCTACATACAAACTGAAATTTTCCCTCTTTATAATTTTATATGTTATATAGGTGTGTAGGTACTACAGTCATGCTCACTTGGGTAAAACCCCGTTTCCTTTAGTCGATTGCAATTTATGTTTCTCTTTTATGCGTTAATCATCTGTCAGAGTTATACAGTTTTTAAAATACACACATTTTTACAGGTTGGAGCAAACCAACCACTATGATTTTATGTTTACAAATGGTTTTTGTTATAGAGTCCACTATTCCTTGAGATGACCTTCGTCGTAGCATATGATCTCATCAAAACATACCTTTTTTAAAGTTTTAAGGTCTGGCAGAGGTCGTTTTTTTGCTATTAGATTATTTTCAAATCACTACATAGAACACAGGAGGCAGACTTAACCTATTGATGACAAACAATACTATACGCATTGCATAAGCGAGAGTGATAACAAAATAAGTTTAAGAAAATCACGAACATGCACGGGTCGAATAGAACCTTGATTTTTAAAGTCTTGTAAAATGTCACGATGTTATCCGATTTCTAACTAAAAAAAAACTGATTAAAATGATGATTTATCGTCGTGCATTGCTCAAACAGTCGGTTTTGTTACAGGTGGCTCAAGAGCAAGCGGCGATGGAAGGTCTAATGAAAATGAAAGGAGTTTACGAATCGAGCCCCGCGCTTGGAGATCCCATGACTGTAGAAGGTAACTTGGTTTAAATTGTACATATTTAATAGCCTTGGGTTAGATTCCCGGGTCGGGCAAAGTGTTATTGGGGTTTTCCAGCTAGAATTTCTCAGTAGGATTGCAGAGTCTGGGTTTGTGCCCGGTTTATGGCTGTTCGCCCCCTATGAAATGGGCCTTAAGCACCTCTGCCCAACCCTTCAGTGAATACAGATGTTAGGTATATTTAAGAGCCGTTCATAATTTTGTTACGTATTCCGTCCGTCAGAGGAAAACCAAAGATTATGTTGGACTCCCAAAGCAACACTACTTTTTTCTTTTTTCTTTTGGGATTGGCATCTCGCAGATCAACCTGGGAGGTTGTCGACTGCTTAACCGGGATTGCCGGGGCATTGTTGGGTTCAAAACGCCTACGTGTTCCTTGTTATTTATTAGTTTAATTTTCCCTTTTCTAAAATAAGTTGTCTATTTTGTTTGAAAATAATTGATGTTAGTAATTATTTATAACCTACCTTTAATTATTTAATTATTCTTATTAGGGTTTAATAGGAATTCCTTCGATGGAGGTGTGCAAACAGCGGCGTAAATTATGTGAAAACGTTGCAATCAAGTTACCAATTAAAACAATTATTGGTTTAATGTAGCAATTATTATTCTTAATTTTGAATTATCATTTTTGTGGTTTATGCAGTTATAAACACGCTTACCCTCTCATTAATTTACTGCAGTCATAATATTTCCAAATTATGGTTTCTGTATAAGAGCTAAGTATATGTTATTTATTACATAACTCCCGTTATCACGCTCGGCTCTGCGCTGAAAGTTGAAAATCTAACAGCGCGCTTTTATTTAGGCATTTATTTAGGTGTCGCTTTGTGTAAGTGAAAACGGGTATAAGTTTATCAACTTTTCACAACAAGAGCACGTATGTGCATACAAATTGGGAGTATTTTCATTCAACACATTTCTTTAGAACAAAACATATTTTTTTGCTAACATGAAACATGTACTCTCAGGTCAACTAAACGAGTGCTGCGACAAGCTAAAGAAGCTTCGCGCTCAGTTGAACAAGTTCGAAGAGTTGTTAGCAGAGGCCAACAGTCAGGTCGGGGCGCCGCCTCTACACCCCACCGCCAGGACCAACGGACAGGCGCCCACGCAGGCCACCAGGTAACAACGAGGATTTGTTCATTATTGAACATGTGTATAGTCGAGTCAGCTGAGAAGTTAATGACCTCATCCATCGCTTTCCATCAGGCGAGATCAAGGTCCATTTCGCAATAAGGAAAAAAAAAACTAAAATAATCGGCCCAATAAATTCGGGTCAGGTAGATCAGGTCGGTCATTCCAGTGCTATTTTAGTTTTTTGCGATAATGGCCGAAAATAAGCTCATTCAGAAAATCAAATTGTACTAGTCTGCGTTTTAACTGCAGAGCGTAATTTTTTGTTTTCGAAAACATGTTGCAGACAAAACAAATGCAGTGTTGCTAGCATTTTTCAGCAACTTATGGACATTTTGGTGTAGCAATGTTGCGCAACTATTGATAGCCATGAATACAAGGCTATTGAGAATAAGTGTTAATCCGTCTATAGAATGTTTTATTACGCGAATGGATGTCTGCCAGTGGCTCCGTTGACTGTTTTTTTTTATGGAAATCGGTTGTCGTGGTATGGTCATGTCATGCGGAGGAATGAGGAAAATGTGTGAAAAGTTTGGAGTATGAATGTTGATGACTGTAAGAGTAGGAAAAGACCAAAGAAACTATAGATGTGTGAAAGATGCTATGACTAGCATGGGGGTGACTTTTATGATGGGGGTGACTTTTGAGATGACTAATTGTAGAATGGAAGAAAATGACATGGTTCAACAACCCCAAATAAATTGGGATAAGGACAAGAGAATAATAATCTTTCTTTATTCATGAATATGAGACAACCATACAGAATAACTTAATAATAAGCCCAGGATAGACAAAAGTCGTTTAAAGTTATTATGACAATAAATTTAGGCAGGTCAACTGTTGGAGAATGTGAAATGGTAGATTGTATAAAATGGTTTGGATGTCTGTACAATGATGAGAATGTTTTATTAACCAGTCTCTATTTTCAGCATCGGCTCAAACAGCGAGTCTCTCTCCCGGTCGGCATCCGAATCATCAGTGAGCACGGGCACCGGCACGGCGGGCCCGGGCGCGCGCGCGGCCGGCGGGTCGCCAGAGTCCGGCCTGGGCGGCGAGCTCGCCACCGTGCACCACGACCACGACCACGACCACGACCACGCCAACGGCGACCACGACCAAGACGATAACGACCATGATAATGATCATGAGTCGGACTTTGATTATTATTATTGCGAGCCTGATCTGCAGCCTGTGGGGTACTGCAAGGCGTTGTATGCTTTTGAAGGTGAGTTGAATTTATTAGTGCCCCTGTGGATGTCGGAAATTATCCCACGAGAACGTACTACCGGGATAAAAATGTATCCTATGGGTGAATGCAGGTTTTAACTTTCTGTATGCCAAATTTCATCCAAATCCGTTCAGCCGTTTTTGACACTTCTTTATCTCATGACGAGATACCGATGTAGCAAGTTACTATAAACGAATAATTTTTATCATTGCAACATCGGTCGATTTTACGCATGGAATTAGTATGTAGGAACTATGTTGATTTTACGTCCACCTCTTTTAATTAATGTTATTTTTTTTTTGATGATTCGTTTTAATGGATTTTTTTACTAAAATTAAATGTTTTTCTTTGGCATGCTAAAATTAAAACATAAATTTAGTGGCACTTACTAGATAATCAATACAATTGACAAATGGGCCGACGAACACAATTGGACAATATTGTAACAATCACCATAAAACTCATGATTGAACCCATTAACAGCAATGTTAATCACCAACTTTGGGAAATAACTTACGATTTTAGTAATTATGTTGCAAAGACTTGAGAATTTCATATTGCCATACAGTCATAACTCCTTGGATCTCGGTAATCACCATAATTGGAAGAAGAGACTAGTTATTACTGCACGAGATGCTCATTTACGTATTAGTGCTCCCCTCCGCGGCCTTTATCTCGCGGCAGCCGAAAGGAACTTCGTTCCGATGATAGTAGTTTAAAACTAAGTATTTTCATTATTATTATTTTGTATAATTAAGAATTTGCCATGTTATTTTGGGTATTGTCTACTCTTCCTTTCGTCAAAATCAAGGAAGATTAAATTAGAATGAATGTTGAATAGGGATGATGGACTGACAACTGACATTAGAAATGTTCATAAAAATTGTTTGATTTCAAAATAGGCATAGTAAAAATGAGATAATCGAAAAAAACTGTTAAATCGGTGTAAATATGAAGAAGATACACGCTTTTAAGGTTTTTGGAGGGGATTATTCCCGTCCTTGTCGCACGGTACGGACAATGTACGGCGCTAGTATGAAGTTACATAGTCGTGACGTCACTTCTACGATATAACTGTCCTTGTCTAATACCTATCTTAAAACGTTTATAACTTGGCATTTTTTTAAGCTATTTCACTTTTTGTAATTTTGTTTGCACTATTTGGAAACAAACAATTTATTGAGATAAAAATATAAAAAAATTACATCATCCCCATTGTCAAAATTCGAGATAACATAGATGCCATGTTAGGGTTTGTCGAGAAAACTTGATGTTTTCTCGAAAAACTCTAACATGGCATCGTTTGACAGAACGAATCGAGTATTTTGTATGACAGTGTTAACAGGAATAGTCGCGACGACAAAATGCAAGAGTGAGTTATTGTCATGTTAGCCATGCAGAGCTATCGTTTGAATGTCAAATGTTGTCGCCGGAAAGCGATAGCGGGCTTGCATAACGCCAGGCTTGAATTCGCAGTGGTTTGGCGCACGCGCTCGGCGCCTTGCTACCCGTCCGTTTTGTTAAAGTATTTATGTATATTTTGTTAAATAATAAGTATCACACTAGTTTCATTACAGTTTTATAACACATTACAAAGTTTACACGACCACATCGGGCGCCCAAGGGTCCGACTACCTGAGTCGCCCACTGGAGACTTGAAATATCTAAAAATAGAATGCGCAAACACAAAAAAAAAAAAACACTTCTGATTTAGTCACTAAATATTTGTAGCAGTTTTGAACTTAAAAACGATTTTGGAACACTAAACCACTGGAAATTATGTTGAATGCAGCTTCGAGTGAATAAACTAAAACTAGCCTGATACAGTATCAAAGGCAAATATGCCTGAAATATAAGGAACGTTAAACTGGCACTACTTGACCACATGTTGACCAAGACACCACAAGGAGGGACGCGACCATCCCGACTGACGTTCGGGCTACGTCTCGACGACTGGTTTTCTTTTTGCATTGTTCACTTATTTAAAATGATATTTGAAAATGATCCTTCATCGAAAAAAAAAACTGTCTCATCTTTTGATTTTGACAGCGTATTTATTTCGTTGTACTAAGTGTTACTTACTTGCGATTGACTGTGCACATATACTGCAAAACGAGCAATTTTAATAAAACCATATTTTCCTCTGATAGGAATCGGCAGCGGTTCCACAATGAAGATGGAGTGCGGTGAGCGGCTGCTGGTGCTGGAGACAGACGCGGGCGACGGATGGACGCGCGTGCGCAGGCACCACACGCGCGAGGAGGGCTTCGTGCCCACCACGTACATCGCCACCACGCTCTACGCAGACGCCAACGCGCATTAGCTGGTGAATATCATTATTATAAGAGTTTCATACATAGATGGGGTAAGAAAGATAAAAATTGAAAAAAAATTGGTGTATTTACAGGATATTTAGATGTGAAAGTAGTTGTAGTCCCTTCTCAGACGGATTCTTCAGTTTATGCGCGTAGCCGAGTCAGTTAGTTACAGCCAATGCATGCTGTCCACATGCGTCGCCGTTTTGAGTCGAGATTCTTTTTGCGTTGAGTACACTAGGTAAATCGCCTTAACTGGAAACACACTTATGTGACTTGCGGCATATGAGTAAAATTTTGAAACTTCGGTGTTTGTTTCAGAAGTTACGTCCCACACGCTCGCTTGCGGCGGCAAGCTGACGGGCGGCGGGCGCGCACAGCCGTATGTCGCTGCGAGCCACTCGCGCTGAGCACGCACGTGCACGCGCACGCGCATACCTTTAAATGTTTTGTGGCCTATATAGTAACAAGTATTTTTGCTATAATTTATCGTATCGAAAATGTTCGCATTATTTTTTTATCGTGTACTTTCTATTCCGATTGTTATCCTGGCGTAGGCCACCATTGAACAAAAACGGAAACATTCCATGATCTTATTTATTGTGTATATTGTTGGTTATATGGCATACATATTTTCATGTATGAAGTATACCGTAATAGCGTAATGTTAATTGTAATGTGGTGTAACTCATCTAGATCTTCATTGTGCCAGCTGTTTACGTAATAAGTTTATATTTCGTACTTATGATAGTTGTAATCTTGCTTTTATGTTATTTGCCATTGAGTATTTGAAATTATAGCAAAAATAGGTAAAGTGTAGGTGTTATGAAATGTGTAAAATATGTAAACTTAGACTTAACTTCAAATACTATCGACATATTATAATGATTTATGAATAACATGTAATATGGATTCCTGTGTCAACTATCACACGCGATGTATTGTATAATACTTACTTTAATTGAATTTTATATAGGATAATATCTAATAAAAGCTAGCTAAAAGTCACGATTAGCCGATGTTATTTTCTGAATATACGCTGTTTGCGGGAACGTATATTATATAGTTCATGTATTTATATTTAGGTGAGATGATGTATGAGAGTGAAGCATACAATTTTTCTACAAATATAAAGTTATGCGACAATCACAAGGATCTTTGATTTGGGTCTGCTCTAATCCCGTTCATATCATTCAACACGAATACACGATATTACCAAGGTCAGTTTTCAGTAGAGAAACAATCCGTGTTATAACCTGTTAGTGAGCTGATAAGTTATTAGAATATGGTTATGTACAAACGCAGAATGATCGCAACAACGTAATTTGGGAAGTACAGATTTAAGGAGACGCGCTGAACAGACGCGCTATAAGACACAAGGTAACTAAAATAAAAACATTTACCTACCTAATCTACAAAATAACCAGAGTGGAAGAAACTAATTATTATCGCGCCACAGTGAGTCCATACAAACGGTGAGTATGAAGTTTTGTCATGCGATTGCACAAGTGCGGTGCTAAGTTCCTTTCTAAACGGGCACCGACCTACCGTGGCCGATGGCCTTACACCACACGACCTTAATGCTTATGGGTTCAAAGTACTGATGCAACTTGAGCAGGACTAGGCTAACACAAACAACGATCGTGAATGTAAGAAAACATCTAAATAAGTATGTGTAGGTATGTATAAAGGGAACGGAATTTGTGTAACACTATCTGCAAGGCCCGGTCCTAGGCCTAGGTCCGGGCGTACTAAAAAGGTAAACAAATGAGCTAGTTGTGAAGTTACTATACATCTGTGACATAGTTGACAAAAACTTATTTTCTTGCTGGCCACAATGCTTAACTACATACATACAATGGGCGGCCCCATTGTATGTATGTAGTTATTCTCTTCTCTTGTACACCGAACTAAACTAACTAAACTATCACAAAAATTCCTTACTTTTGGCATTCTGCAAAAAAAAAACAACTAAACTCGAATTTGACAATCGCGACTCCACGTTGTTTCTTTTCTTTTGGCTTCGCAACGTGGTACTTGTTTGCTCTACCCCGTGAATTATTTAAGAGCCGGAGGAGCGCAGAGGGGGCAAGGCTCGACGTGTTTTGTATGCAATTTAACACTTTTTGTATGGAAAATATAAAAAAGGTAATCACATGTTGAGTTTTAGGAGTGTATACCGGGTTTTATAAAAGGGTCGAAATTTTCATAATTTTGGGATAGGACACACCATTTTCGAGATTAACCACTATTGGTTGGTGGTGTGAATTTTAGTTCACGACAACTAATTTTATTCCACACGTCTTTAGTCAATTTCAGAATGAGAAATTGTCGTATGACAGGATTAAACCAAATTGTTGTGATTTTTTGTCTGGTTTATAGACATTTGTGACAGGAGAGTCGGCATTAATATTTGCTAAAGGTTCATAAACTCACGCCTGGTTTCATGGGGTAGGCAGAAACTACAGAACGCCCCTGACGCCTACGTTTGTCTAGTCAACAACATGTTCGACCATATACCTACAAAGTTTTTTTCGTGTAAATAAATAAACGTAATAACTGTTCCATATCAGTTCCTGTTATTACTTCCCTACAGCAGGGGAAAACGCTTATGCGGTCGGCATCTTTTATACTTAAATGAAACAAAAACAATTATCGTAAAAAAGGCAACGTGCAGCAGAAAATGTTTTGCAAAGGGTCATGCACAACGGGAGTCGATAGAACAAAGGCCAGTGTTTGATATGTGTTGCGTATCGAAGTTTTAGTTTAACCCGTAACCATGCAAGAAAGTTGTTTTCCACTTCGGCTCTGTAGTTCGTGTTCAGTATGATAGATGGCAGGCTGAGAGATGAAGGGCCGAGTCCCAACCAAGTAAAAAATGAAAATCATACCGAATTCTTACCTACGTACATGTCTTAATCTGCCTTTAATTTCGGCGTTGACTTAGAAATTTATTTTTTTGAGAAATTAATAAATTTATTTGAATTTTGGGAACATGCATTGTTTGTTTTACTATAGATGGCGCTACGTGTTGCCCATTGAGACCTACCCGTCTAAAGTAACTTTAAGAACTGGAATACATATTTATAAAAAAAAGACGGAAATCGTCACAAAAGTGCAAAATTATGCAGAGTAATCGTAGATAGCTAGTCCACTTTTACATTTTCTCTTCCAGTTACCAAAATACATATTTATGCAATCGTCACCAGTCGTTATAATATCCTCACGTTTTGGAGAACAATGGGCACAGCGTGACAAATGATTAAAAGTTTCACTGGATCTGAGGACAATGAATATTGCTATAAACATTTGCAGCGTGTGTTGACACGACGGAGCGCATAGCGCAAGTATCGATTGTTAAACTGATATAAGTAATAGTTTCACGCAAAATTAAATCGCCAGTTTATTATAAAAAATAATTTCCCTCATCGTGTATGTTCGCATGAGACGCAAGGTGCTTAGATTGCGTTCGCTGGTCCATTGGCCGAGTGCAGCGCCTTCCGTGTCTCGCCACGCAACCATTGCATAATTGGATTCGCCAACCATCAGAAATTTACACGCATTTAAACAACCATTGCAGAATAGTTAGCGCCTTTCTGGGCTACCATCCTTAACTACAAGCCAATGTACAACAGTTTCAGCGAGTTTAACTTCATAACTAGACCACTAGAAGTGCCGAGCTAAACCAGTTTTACGGGAAGTGGGGTACACCATCTCGAGGTCGGGGATTGTGCAAATATTTAAATGGTTTTCCTGCTACGGCTGAAATAGCTGAGGATATTGTATGCCTAACAGCTATCCTGGGAGTAAAAACTGCATGTATCATTGGAATGTGCAATTTTGGAGAACTATTGAGACAGATAGTTAAACTCGAAAAAAGATATGGGAGCCTATAAATGGATTTTAAAATGTCACATGATAAAGTAGGCCGAGTGCGTTATATAATCTGAACAAGTTCTCATTGAATAAGGTGCTAAGGCACCTAAGTACGACCTAGATAAGTAATAAAGTTGTATTAGGTACCTAAAGAAGACTACGCACTAGCTGCAAACATCAGCTTACTTATTTAGATAATATGAGAATAATATAATATGTCATTAGGTATTTAAATTACCAACCGTGTTGCATAATGTTTCAATGAAAACTGTCTCTCAGGTTATGATTAGTTATAAAAGTAAAATAAAGTAGTCATTGTGGTGCAAATTTGCAGTTTTTATTATACCTGGCAGTGGAAGATGATGATGAAAATCATAGCGTGCTTTTTAATATTTTTTAGGAGAGCAATTGTAGCCCTGTCATTAGTATTTTTTCATATACCTGCGTAATTTCCTTACCTGTTTTTACACCATTCCAAGTAAGTTATTTAAATGGGATAATATGATGGCCTGAATTTCCGATCACAGCCGATTTCCATATAAAAAAAAAAATCAAAGTTTAAGTAGATATATTTATTTTGAAATGGCGTAACCTAACACATGTATTTTAAATTCCAGGAATATATCCGGGTAAATGAGATTCTTCGTGTAGGCTAAGCCAAGGGAATCATCACTTACCTAATCTAATATTTGTTTGACCGATAACTGACTAGTTAAAAGTTAACACGGTCCGCGAGCGCGTATTTGTTGAAGTAACGTATTATGTAACCCTTCCATCTGTTAAACCACTCCAACAGGTTTTCATTGCAGTACTACAGCTACGTAGACAAGTGAAATGTTGGCCGTAAACGTGCCTCAGCATCCGCGGAGCGACTGCGAGCAACAGCCGATTGTTCAGACAATGAGTCGTTTGCCGCTGTTAGCTCGAGTTGTAGAATTGCTCACTATTCGCAACCCACCGGGGAAGTTCGTGCCACTACCTACGCTTCGTGAACTACTCGCATCTCCACGTATACGAATAAAATACGAGATCACGATTTGGAATAAAATTCTGCTCTGTTCAACTTTGAATTGCGGGTGGCGGTAATATCCAAGTAGATACAAGGATCCCAATATAACTTCTTACATTCATCATTCACATTTAATTAAATTACTGTTCCTATAGATACGTCCTCTTTCCTGACTAATCCGAAGGCATTTCAGGTTCTTGTGGTGGTTTGGGAAATTCTACTTATTTCTACAAAACCTAGCTACAGCACACGATGAAGCAAGATTTAAGTGGTGTTGACAAAGCCACGTCCGTCTTACAACTAATCTAAGCAACTACCTACAGGATTTACGTACAATTCCATTGATGACCCTTGATTTTTGTGATAACATTGACAATCTGTTCCTTTAGCTGCTTGCTCGTTAGATTGCAATCATATTTTGTTCATTATGTAGATACGCATTTACAACAAAATACAAGTTATTCTTCCTAAATTGTCTCATTATAATAATACCTGCACACTAGGTACGTCAGGTAGGGTACAGAAAAGATATTGCATAACAGAAATCACGGTTTAACGATAGCGGTAGGTAAATAATAATTTCATCACAGGGATCGCAAATCCATACCAATGTGTAGAGATTAATTAGCTGTAGCCCTATATTTAGGTAGTAGAAATAACACTAAAAAGTAGGACATGTAAAAGTGTGTGTCCACATCTGGCGAATGCGCCACGAATGCGCCGCTCGCGAGCTGTTCGTGCGCTGCACGCGTGCATCTCAAGTTCGCCCGCCGTTTTTGCGCCACCTGCACACCGCTCGCGCACCAGCTACGCGCCGTGCGCGAACGGCCCAAGAGTCAAGCGCGTGCGCCCCGCGCTGCATATACAGTAGGGCCTCGTTAATCCGGAGAGGCAAAAACAAGACCCTTTCCGGATTATCGAGGCGTCCGGATTATAGTATGCCATATTAAATGTTAAACACATGTTTAACCTTAGTTTCTTTAATCAATTTAAAAAAAAAACATTAAAAAATCAAATAAAACATTAGTTAATTCTTCTTGAAAAAGTCTGTAATACTCTTCTGTTTATAATTTTCGCACTTCATTTCGAAAGCCCGGTCTCTAAGTCGACGGAGAAACATAACTTCGTGGCTATCAAATTCGTTATCTTCAGCCCATTTTAAAGCAGTGTTTAAAGCTCCTACTGCCTCTGAATTACCAACTTTTGAAATTTTTAGAATTTCAACGCTATTGTCCTCATCTTCCTCTCGCATTGGCTCATGACAGCCCCCGCACCTACACGCCGCCGGGCCTCCCCCGCGAATCCCATTGCCCGGCCGGATTACAGCGATCACCGAACAAGCGAGAGTCCGGATTACCGAGGCCCTACTGTATTTCCGTATACAATATGAAAGCGAACGAAACTGAATGTGTTCTGAACTAACTGTTCAAGCCATGCGTGAGTTGCGCTAAAGAGGCGCACCAAACAATTGCAGTAACTGCACGCGTGCATCGCACGAGCAGCTCGCGAGCGGCGCATTCGCCAGATGTTGACACACCCTAAGGAAAACGAATCGACAATTACCTACTTCTGTATAAACCCGAAGATAAACCTGTAATCATGGTTGCGTAAAGATTGAAGATTGCGCTAGATAAAATACTTCAGAGTATTAAAAACTTATAGCAAAACACACCGGAAAAGCCCCCTTCTTTTATTAATAAAGGTAAATAATTGGCTCCTTTCCACTTTCCCAATCCTGAATGAGGAGGAATTCCGGGGAAACTGATGGCCTCATTACACCAACATAGTTATTTCGAAGTCTGGGTAATATTAAATTATTTATCTTCTTACAAATGAGAACTATGAAGCAGGGAAATGTAAGATACTATACTAAAAGCCTAGCTTTCTCTAGTTGAAAATGGTCGAAGGAAAGTCAGAAATGTTCTTATTAATTAATTTATAAGTATTTTTATTAGAGCACTTAAAGGGATATTTTGTTGTTAAATGAGTCTACAAGTCATATTAATATCTGTCATCAGTTCGTAAATTCAGCTTTATCGCTTTCATAGAATTATCTGGAGTTGTTAACTTTTGCGATTTCCGATTTTGCTATTCGTGCAATATTTAAAAAATCTGAAAGGATATTTCGCAATCCAAAACTAACGTGCGGAATGAAACACTTGACCGTAGCGCAGAAGCCATCGCTTAGCCGCTGTGTCCACGGTAGGTACCGTCAACAATAATTATAGTAGGTAATGCAATGTCTTCTAATTTAATGCTAAATAAATACCATGGGGTTTTTTAGAATTGAAAACTATCCAAGTTTTGCTAATGCTACCACCCACAATGTTTAATTATTTGGTTGCGGTCCATAGCTTTAGAACACCGAATTACTCAGTGTGTACGCAATTTTATAGCTAAGAGTCAAAGCTCCATTAAAATCCACCCACATTGAATGTGCTGCAATAAATTAACAAAGTAATTAGAATACTGTTCGACTCTTAGTAAACCTGATGTTTTGCTATTGTTGCATTTCTATTTATTTTTTATCTTTCGGAAACATCCAGACTATACAAAACTCCTAACTAATATTATGAATGCGAAAGTAAGTTTGTTTGTAACGCTTCCACGCCAAAACGGCCAAAACGGATTTGGGTGAAATTTAACATACAGTTATACCATGACCTGGGTAAGGACTCCCTATGTTAAATGTACTCTGTGGGACTTATGCTACTTTTTATCCTGAATCGCTACAAATTATTGCAATATTATATTACAATTAACCGCATCCATTGAACTCACAGTGGATAGATAATCAGCTGTTGAACAGATGTGATACTGTTATCGCACTGAGACTTTGTTCCCGTACACACTCCGTGTAATAAGTTCTTATATCTAATGGCAAAATCAACAACGACAAATTGTGGTTTTTGTGCTAATTCCGTTGATGATGTTTATCACATATTAACCGAGTGTGTCCGCAACGAGGAATTTAGAAATAGCTTAGATTGTAGGATTAGAGAGATAGGTTACTGTAATAGCTGTTCTAGCTGTGCCACTTTCTGATGCAGCTAGATTACTTTACAAACTAGCTATACTAAGGTTATGTTAAATAAATAAGTAAGATTTTGTTCAACCAACCAGGGCGGCATAATCGCGTGTGCGACAAAGCCCTTTCCTTTTGAATAATGATAAATGATAATGATAAATGATTTTATTTCTGTAAATAGGTTTGTACAAACACTTTTACACGTCAATCATATTTTAAAAACTAGGTGAGATCGGCATTTCCTATCTGACTACTCTGAGAAGAAACGCCGAAACAAACTCAGAGGTCACAGTCTCTTTTAAAGTCCAGACATAATCTTGGTCAGGTCATGTGAAGACCATGTGGATTGATATCTGAAATGGTCTTTCGAGGAAAGAACCACACAGAATAAAAAAAAACTCTATCTCTATCTCTATAAATGTCTATCTGTATGTTACCTTTTGTACGCCTAAAGCACATAATGGATTTCGATAAAACTTGACGGACGGCATCACGAGAAAGGACATAGAATACTTTTTGTCTCAAAAATAATCCTAAAGAGGTGATAAAGGAGATGAAAGTTTGTACGGGAAACCCAGCATTTCTTTAGTCTGGTATATGAAAAAACAATTGTATGCTTTTGGTAAGAAATAAAACATTACGTGTTACAGCGTTCTGTAAAACCTTCACCTAAAAGGGGACCACATGAATATTGAAAATTTTGTACCTCATTTTAAGAGATTTCTCGGCAATATAGTCAGATTCATAGTATATCTAGAGGTAACATTTAGTCTTAATTTCATTAAAATCGATTCACTCGGTTAAAAGTAATTCCCTACAATTTAAAAACATAAAATAACTTGGCTAACATCAAGGAAGGTAAGTCCGCGAGGCCATTTTTATTTTTTGGGTGGGAAATCATCAACGACTTCTCCCGCTCTTGGTGGAGCGGGGAGGGCGTGTCAAACTTTTACTGACTAAAATCCACCCAAGTTCCTTCAATTGCCTGTGCCAGGGCCACGGTTACTCTTTCGAATTAACCGCGACCCTGAGGCGTCGGCCCTATCGACCACGTCATTTTGTGCTGACATCTCTATGAGGCATGCGTGGAACACGGCGTGCCGTCGACCCGGGCCTGGTCCCTACCGGACGGCGAGCTACCCATTGCTTGCCGTCCGCAAGCCCGCGCCTACGTTGGCCGGGAATCTGCTTGCGATTCCCGACGCCCAGGGCGTCTCCTGCGGCGACTAGGCGCGTGAGGGCGCAAAACTGGTTCAGACGCATGAAACTTTGTACAGAGTACTTTGAAAAGATTTTTAAAAAAGTTGCCTTTAGAACATATTTTCGCAAAACTTTCTGAGCATGAAATAACTATAATTTGGTATCTTGATGCTTATCTGATGGTGGAACCAGGAGGTTTATAGTCGAACTCTTCAGTGGCTAATAATAAAGCCCTCAAGTTTGGAGTCATATGTTTCGCTTTGACGAGTCCAATACATTGAGCTTAGGCAACGAGGGTCTGATATTGGAGCCAGGAGGTGGATAGTGGAACTCTACTTACTAGTATCTCTATCTCTATAAATGTCTATCTGTATGTTACCTTTTGTACGCCTAAACCACATAATGGATTTCGATAAAACTTGACGGACGGCATCACGAGAAAGGACATAGAATACTTTTTGTCTCAAAAATAATCCTAAAGAGGTGATAAAGGAGATGAAAGTTTGTACGGGAAACCCAGCATTTCTTTAGTCTGGTATATGAAAAAACAATTGTATGCTTTTGGTAAGAAATAAAACATTGATGCTTATCTGATGGTGGAACCAGGAGGTTTATAGTCGAACTCTTCAGTGGCTACTAATAAAGCCCTCAAGTTTGGAGTCATATGTTTCGCTTTGACGAGTCCAATACATTGAGCTTAGGCAACGAGGGTCTGATATTGGAGCCAGGAGGTGGATAGTGGAACTCTACTAGTAAGCCATTCGAGTTTGTAGTCATATGGTTCGTTTTGATGAATCCAGTATATTGCATTCGGTGTCTGATGATGGAGTCAGAATATGGATAATGGAACTCCTCGAGTTTGGGTTCATACGATTTGTTTTGACGAGTCCGATAGATTGGTCTTGGGCAACGAGGGTCTGATGATGCAGCCAGGAGGTGGATAGTGGAACTCTTCTGTGGCTACTAGTAAACAGATCGGGCTCACATGATTCGTTTTGACGAGTTCAAAAGATTGGGCTTATTAACGAGGGTCTGATGATGAAGCTAAGAGGATCACCTCTTAGCTAAATTAGGGATTAAGGAACTGCTCGGCCGAGCAGTTCCTTAATCAAAATTTAATAAAAAAGGTATTTACAAAATAACTTAAAAACATGCTTTTATCACACACAACAAATTATACAATTATTAAAATGACTTGTATTCGTTTTTCTCATAAATCCAATTCTTAAATCAAAAAGCGTGGAGCGCTTTTAGTTGTGTGTACTTTTCACAATTTAAACAAAGCGCTCCACGCTTGCTGATAAAAGAAGAACGAATACAAGTTATAATTTTTTGTGCGTTATAAAAGCGTGTTTTTAGTTTTTTTGTTTACTTGTACAATAAGTTTTTTGACTAGGTAAACATATTAAAATTTATCAAACAAACATAAATAAGAAAATCATACAAAGGAAACGAAGTGGATTAAAAAATTGGTAATACAAAATGAATACTAAGAAATAAAGAATAACCATAAAAGACAACAGACCGTTATAACAAAATATTACAACTTAGAAAATATGACTCATGTATTATTTTAACATGGATAATTTGCATGTATGTTAGCATGTAATTTGCATGTATTCATTACGCGTCGATACTTAAATTCGTTATACTGCATACAGAGCCTTGACGAAACAGCGAAGTGTCCAAGTTTCGTTTTGGATCCCGGCACATAGAAAGGTTATAGTTACATTTCCGCGGCAAGCGAGTTGGTGCACCTATCTGCAGCTTTCCACGCTACAGTCAAAAACCCAATTGCACAGTTTGTGATGCAATGTGAGACCTAGAAAGAACCCTTCTTCTATCTACGATCAAGGGCATTTTAAAATGTTGTGTATTTTTTGCCAGACAGTCTTTAAAGCAAATGTAGTATAAAAAACGTCTTTGTACACTTTCTTGGCGTTTAGAGTAAATGTCATAGTGAGGATTCCTTAATGCATTCTGCAATAGGTTGTATTCAAGCAGAGGGTGTATTATAAAGTTGAATTCTAGTTGAAGCATTACAAAGTTCAATTACGCAAGACAAATTCGAACTACTTGAACCCTTTTGAGGTAATATTTAATGTCCCCTATCAAATTACAGTTTTTTGTCAAACAATTCCCAGGTCACGAACTTCGTCTACCTCTTGTAGTGTGCAAACCAACAATACCTGACGCATATTTTCTTTCAAAAAGTCTACTGTTGACTTTTTTTAAAGTCTCCTCCTCCGCTCTCACGCGGACAGAGCTCCTGCCTGCCAGGGTCGCGGGTTGTTCGAAAGAGATACCGTGGCCCTGGTACAGGCAACTGAAGGAACACGGGTGGGTTTTAGCCAGTAAAAGTTTTACACGCCCTCCCGCTCCACCCACAGCGGGAGAAGTCATTTGATGATAAAAAAAGGGGGGCTGCTGTGTTATGTTGCTGCTGTTGAATGTGTTTATTGCGAACAGCTACGTTGGATTCAATAGATGAGCTGTGAAGTTGCTAAGATATTAAAACGAAACGTTATTAATTTTATGTAAGACATTTACAATATTAATTAAAACCACAAAATATTATTTGAATTCGTATGTCTGTCTGTATGTTACCTTGTCACGCCTTATATGAAAGGCATAAGGATAGGCCATGACCTGTGTTAGGACATACGATACTTTTTATCCTGGTGTCACGTTCTCGTGGGATAAATTCCGACCTCCACGCGGGCGAAGGCGAAGGCATAAACTAGTACAAATTGTTTCTTTAAACTCTCATCATCATCAGTCCACTGCTGGACATAGGCCTCTCCAATTGCACGCCATTTAGCTCGACTCTCGGCAACTCTCATCCTGCTACCACCCACGAAGATCGTCGCTCCACCTAGCTTGAGGACGTTCTACCTTACGTTTGCCTATTCGCGGTCTCCACTCTGAATTAAACTCTTATACTAAACGTGGTAGCTAGCTGTAGGGATCTTATAAATCTATACGTTTTACGAAGATCCGATCATAACCTACGAACGACGAAATATTTATTCCTGGTAAAACATTGGGATAAGAAGCAAATAGAGTTTTAAGTCTAATGACGATAAAATTATGGAAAATCAAGGAGACGCTGGAATGGATTGTGTGAGAAAATATTAAGGCAATAAAGGGAGTGAATACTGAGATAACGCGCTGATAGAGATCTATTTAAGAATAAGACATGCTGTGCCGATCCCAACATTGGAATAAGGGATGAAGGCTAATGGTATTTTTCGTATTGAATGAAAAGGAAATAGAAACCTCTGATGGATTACAATGTGGATGTGCAGAAACGTTTACACATGATGGAATTGAATAGGTGCGCCAGATTATAATATATTATTAAACATGTTAAGAAAATTTAGAGCATGTCATTCGGTGAGAGAAAGGAAAGGGATGCACATGTGCGCTTTGGCAAGGGGTTTTGGCAACGTTAAAAAAAAACTGGTTTACTAGACGCTTCAAATGACACTTATTTCAAATCTGTTGGATGGCGGGGACGTTTCTTCTTATCATCCTTCATAATGATTATGTAACAGTTACTGAACGTCCTATTTTAAGTTGGCACAAGTCTTGAATTTCATCGTGTTTCTAATTTAAAAGGTAGGTTTTCAACAACGAAAAATTTGATTTGTTACTTCGCTCAACCAATTACCCACCGCCAGTTAATTTAATTACCATATTTGCTACGCATCCCATAATTTTCGATTAAGTGTATTTAATTAAATTTATAATAGGTATAAACCACAGACTAGAACACAGTACTTATAATGAGGCTACGTCTTCGGCAAACACAAGTATGTTCGGAAATAACAACCACATACGAAACTATATCGCATTAAATCAAACCACGTTTCGTCGGTAAGCCACCAGGCACCCGGTTGAGCAGCGGATTAGCTTCCCTCCTCCGGAAAAAAGGGCACACCTGAGGTAACATGCCACGCTCATGGCAAATGCGTATTATAAAGGATTATCTCCGCACCGCATATAATGTACGAATCGGAAACAGTACCTCGCAAACAAGGAACCAGCAGCATGTTTAAATCAGCTGGAAAACAGAGAAATCAAAATTTCAAAAGCGCATCCGAGTGTCCGGAATAAAGACGAATTCATTAAATATTCTCTTGCTCTTCGGTTGCTCGCAGCACCCGCAAACATTCCGGCAACGATTAGGGTCTTTCGAACATAATATCAATTCAAGACCCAGTAAAAGAATTCAAATCCTTTTCATTGAGTAATATAAACTGTTATCGGGGTTACCTACTTGTTTCCTACGATATTTCGAAAAGAAAACTCGTGTTCGCTTCGAGAAAGGAATTACATCAGTGAAGGGTTGCTATTTATGCGATGGGCGGCACCGACGCGACGTTGGCATGTTCTTGTAATATACGAGTAGTAATACGACTTTCCTTCCAGCGGTGAATACTAAGGGCACGGAATTTGTCAGGCCCCTAAATATTAGGCGCTTGCGTCATCATCATGGTTCTTTGTTATTACAGCCTCACTCACTTACACTTAATGATTCTGAAAGTGTATTAAATAGAGGATCTTCTTCGTCGTATCGATGATTCCCTTATATTAATTTTATATAAGCTTCGACCAGAATTCGGCCACTTCGACAGCGTTAGCATTTGCCTCGCAAAGGTCTTCCATAGTGCAGTTTTTTTTTGCACAGAAGGCACGACATGAGGTGAGACATAGTTTGTGATGTGAGTCCACACACAATCGTACTGTAGCTCGTCGGTGGGGGTACCACCTGACTGAGTTGCACCTGCAGCGACCCACCTGGCTTTTTAGTCGGTTAAGAGATTTCCAGCAGGGCCATAATAGAGGATGATTCCCGATATTAAGTTAGTATTCCGAAAGAGCTTGAATTATAAGATCGTGCAGTCTTAATGGAAGAGATGAGCATCCGTTTAAGCATAAAATCTCACGTTGACATAATTGGTGGCAAATGTTAAGGCAATCCGTTGTAAGTGATATTAATTTGATGTAACACACTTTCATACCGGTCGGCGGGTGTTGGTCGGCGGCAGCGCAGTGTCCGCACGACCGTCGACTCCTGCGCAGCACGCGCTCGATCTCCTCTCCGCTCACCGCTGAGCAAGCATCGCGGTTCGATTCGAATCGGCTAACTTCTTCAAACTAAACTCATAAGTAACGAAGAGGCAGTGAATTGTAGTGATCATTTAAAAATAACTGATAAATATTTACGGGATATAAAGCCACCAAAATCAAGGTTCGTATATTTTATTTTATTGAGAAATATGAAGAATAATGTTATTGCTTATGAAGCTAGAAGTAGCATACCCATGCCTAAGAATGTGGTTTACTTCAGACTATAAAACCAAATGTCAAAATTATCTGCATTAAAGTGAAAAGTAGACCAGAATAAATACGGTGGTCCCGGACAAGGAGCGGCTGAAAGGGACAAAATTCACTAGTTAGTAATGTTATACTTTCGAGTTTACTTACATATATAGCTAAAAAGTGAATAGTCACAGTTGTTAGTACTAGTAGGGAACTAGGTACTAGAGAAGATAGCGTCGTTACAAACTTACGCAGACCCGGAGGTCACCGTCGAAAGTTTGTAGGTAGATACTGTGATAACACGCGGCAGGTGAACGCGAAGCATTCTTACCAAAAATACTCAATTATACTGAAAACCCAACGAATCTACTTAGAAACTGAGAATGTGAAAAGTAACGTAAAAGCCTAATAAGTACCTATTGCTAAATTTCATATGAACGTGTTGTAATCGAGATTGTCACTAAAGTCATTATGCTTTAATGACCAATGGCCGCATGCGGAGGCTGCCCCAACTTGGCCGACAAGCTCACTGCACCCGAGCAAATTAGTGCAATGGTCGCAGTTACATCTCTGTTAACTACCACAACCACTCCAGGTGTGAAGCTGTGACTATTACCCGCCTCTATACCACTTAGTGTAGGTACTTTAATAAACTACACAACAAACACTTATTCTCAAATCCAAAAGAAAAATAATCTCGTAATTTAATTATCGTCGTCGGACAATGGGTCCGTGATTTTCAGGCAACAAAGTACGTAACAAAAAAAAAGCTAAGCCCCCAATATCTCTAAAACGAATTCACGATTCCAATTAATCTATGTTCATGAAAAGTGGTCCGTCCATCTTAATTCGGCGGTGAAACATAACGCCCAATATAACAAAACCACAGCTGAAAGTTTCGCTAACAATATATCGGTAATAGCAAGCATTAAGTATATTTAGAGGTTACAGACTACCAACTTTATTATAAGTTTTGATTTTATTATCGTGCGTCGTCTTGGGAATATTGATACAGGTTACACCAATAATATCCATGTTCCCAAAGAATAACATAAAATAAATAAAGTTTATGGCTTAGAAAGACGGTTCAAGTTAAATAAAGGTAAGGGAAAATCCTGATAGGAAGTTCGGGAACAAAATGAGAACCATGATTCTCCCCAGAGCACCATCCGTAAACAAAGCGACTCGACACATTAACTTCGCTGTGAACAAAGAGCTCTACAAGAGTTTCACTATCAATAAGTGTATATTCACATTATCAACATTCGAATTATTTCGGCATTCGATTCATTATAATGCACACGTTGTTAAAAAGTAGGCAGTGTTTATCATAACCGACTTACTCATCGCCGCGGAATTCAGGCAATATTATTGCATTGAAGACTTGCGTAAAGTGGAACAAAAAGAACCAGTCTTATGTTGCCGCTCTATTTCATACGATACGCATTCACGATGAAAGTGGAAAAACATCGAGCATTTGCCGCTATATAACCTTTTACCCATCGCAATATCGGATGCGCCTTGCACTGATCGAGCAGTGGCTAGCGAATATCGCACAACCGATAAAACGACGGACACAGGAGTCATCTTCCATGAGTAAATAAGAGATCGCCAGCAAAGACTGGCCTCCGAACTTTCACCTTTTGTTAGTTTTGCTCCTCCGACAAAGATGTCATGTTGCGTCACAAACAAGGCGCGTGCACACCTTTATATAAGTGTATAACTTATTCCACGGTGAGTCTAGATAGCATGACGAGCGACGTTAGTAAAAGCTCCTTACCAGTTAATTGTGCAATTCAAGTTTCCTTCGACCGCGGTCATTTACTATAGATATCGAGAGGGGGAGGATCGGTTTTTGTGTGAGCGGTTCGCCCTATTTGGAGGCGATCGTCCCGGGCCGCAGCAATGAATCACGTCCATTACGCTAGTCGCCGACTGAGCACAACTGAATAGACTATTCAGCAGCTCCGCCCTCAAGGACTACGATGATCCGACCTAGTTTAAAGTTTCCTATGAGTGCCTCCAGGCGAAAATGCGAATAAAAGTAAAATAGGATTTATTAACTCCTTCTCTCGGATATTGTTTACAAACCAAAGAGAAGATGCAGCACCATTAATTACATACAATACAGCGCTGTTCGTATTGCGTATTTACCTCCAGTTACACTTTGACAGAGCACCAAAAAGTGTTTTCAATTTTGTGTACGTAAATATGAAAAGCTCTATTTCGAAGTAAAAAGATGTTGAAAGAGAGTTCAAAAGAGTTGGGAATACCCCAACTCTATGTGACCTTGACCTAGGGCTTTTTATCTCAACCTATGACTTTCAAATAGCTCATAATCTTAAAGTTGACACCTAAAAGCAAGTCAAGGTTGTCGCTCGACGCATTACCATTTTACGTCTGAATTTCTTCTAACTTTTCATTAGGGGTAATAATAATTCATACTTACCTGGGGAAATCTGCAATAATGGTATCGTTTTTTATCCGTGAACAGCCAGAACTCGAGCTTAACTCATGCAATATTTAAGCAGAGTTGTTTACCCTTTGCGAGTATATATTCTATTTTACAGACTTGTATTTCTGCCCCACGTTTCCTGTATTTTTCTTAGTTGAATCCGAAACTCATGACATGTTCTTCTGAAAATACCTACGATATTGATTTACCACGGACTTTCAGAGTTTATGAAAGAGATAGCTCAAGCGAGTGGTTTATTCCAAGTTCAGGTATATTAAGTTAGTAAAGAAAATGTGAGAAAACATCACACAAAAAAATTGCAGCTTTTGTTTTTCATTTGGGTAAAAAACCTCACGGTTGTCGTAAGATGTCATTGGCAATATTTTAAAATACTGATTATATGTTACAAAAATAACAGTTGAGTTAACAAGTAGTACCAAGATAGCATAACTTCAAGTCTCAGTAATTGGTTTAAAAACTTCTCAATTTAATTATGGACTAATCTGAGAAAGATTACAAGGTAAATTAAAACTTTGGGTTCCGGATAAAGATCTACCCAGTGTTTGATTGAAACTTTGTAATTTTTCTTACAAAAGCAAAAAGTCTAACACAAGATGATGTATCACAAATTCTACGCGATTAAGGTAATCTTAGTTAGGTATAGCGTAGGTATATTAATCAAGTAATAAATCAAAATGCAGACATTCTGCGCTGTATACCATTAACTGCGTCTATCAAATATTCTTTTATTTTGCAACTGTAGCTCGAGACTGTATAAAATAATGGTGCGTTCAGTCTTTACTTACAGTGTTTTCTTAGACGGATTAATAATCCGTGTCGGATGGCCGTGCCGGGGACAGCAAACGGGCCGGAGTAATCGTCTTATTTCCAAATTAGCTCGTTATCGCGTTCCGCAACTGCTTGGCGGACTTTCACTGTGCTCTTATGATAAACAAACCCCCAAACGTACAAATTTTCATTTTAGTATACTCAGTTTTAATCATAACATCATAAACATAACATCACGCCTTGTTTCCCTGAAGGGTTGGGCAGAGGTGTACCTATAGTACACCCACATTTCGCCAGTTATGTTTAAGTCCCATGTAATAGGGGGCGAGCCTATTGCCATCTACCGGGCACAAATCCAAACTTCGGGCTGCTACTGAGAAGTTCCAGATAGAAAAACCCAATAACACGTTGCCCGACCTGGGAATCGAACCCAGGACCTCATGCTCAGCAGTAGCGATTGCGACCACTAGACCAACGAGGCAGTTTTAATCATGTGACTTTTTTATGACGTAAGAGAGTAATGACCGCGGAACTAGGTTAATGATCACCCCTCGTTCACACCACATACGTATCATAATTATATTATGAAGCATACACGTGAGACTTCGCTCCACGCGCTCGCCTCGCCTTTATTGCTCGAACTCAATTGTCATGCCTCCACAATTTATTCATTTTTGTAAACCACCTGAGTTATGCCTTCGTTAATATAACGTGCGGGGTAAACTGCTTTTTTAATGCCTATACTTAAACACATTTCTACACAGCTTTCGTTCTGAAACCACGGACATACTGACATGACAATTCAAAATACAACAAAAAAATAAACATTGTTCATACATCGAAAAGATAACCTGATTCGCCAAGTGTTGCTCTTGCACTGGCGAATGCACTGGGCTTTAATGAATGGGAATGACATTTGGTAAGGCCAGGGAGGTGTTATTTGAATCGGCAAAAATGGGAATGTTTACAACCAACTACCTAGATAATAATATAGGTATTTAAGCGTAGGTATGTTTACCTACAACGAATAACGAACTCGATTATAATTTACAAAATAATACAAATAAAGTCCTATCTTTAACGTCACATTTGGAGAGCGAAACTCTGCAGACGTGATCTAAACACGGTTACATAAAAATAAAAGGATTTGATGTTTTTTTTGGGTTTTGTTACTCGAAGTTTTGAGTAGCGAAAATCACTTTTGTTTTATCGTGTTACATATCGAAACCCATAACGTGTGTGGAATTTCGTTAGCTAACTTGATTTGACTCTCTTGTAGGTACGTCGCGTATGCAGCATGCTGGTTGCTTTCAGATGGATTAGTATATTAGATGCTATCGCTAATTCCTAACCGTCGAGACTATACATAGAGCCGCGAAATCGATACTGCCGCCAATCGCTATTGATACTTATCCCTACAATGATAGATATATAACTCTTTGAAACTACTTCCACAGAACGAACCCATTCAGAACTGTTGTATGCTCCAACAATCTCCTTTTCTCATACTTAAAAACTTTCAAGATGATCCCTTTTCGTATTTCGTCGAAAGAAAAACTATAGCGTTTTCGTCAGTACAATAAATAGCTAAAAGGTTCACAATATACATAAAAAACGCATGTAAGTTCACAACAAGATGGACGATATATTAACAGAGACATTTATGTGTGTCTCGAAATTGTTTATGAGGAGGATGAGGAAATATTTCCTTCCGACGATGATTCTTTCAGAAATTCTCGTATTACTAGGAGCCGTATAGGCTGTAACTAACTGTGACGTAATTGGTTTCTGGTTTTGTTGTTCAGAAAGAATATAAGAATAGTAGAAATTACTGAACAGTTAGCTTATTTCGCATTTAAACACATTTTACCTCTGTTGTCTGTAGCACGTATTTTAAATATATGTCAGTTTTCTCATTATTTTTTCCACCCCGCAGTAACACTTTGCTTATGAGCTTATAAAACCATTAGTAATTCTGACGACGTTTTGATATTAATCCGATGTGAGTTTCTGAATGAAAATCCTTCCTAACAGGTTCTAACACATTTGATGTAAACGAACTGGATTATTAATTATGTATGTAATTCATTACTGTAGCAGGTACTAAGTATACCTACGTATTGTTTATATAATGTGAGTACACGAACATGTTATGGTACAGTGCACGTACAAAATTATTAAGTAACCAACTACATAGGTATACACGAGATAAGTAGGAGCAACTAGATACCTATTGCAATCTCTCGGTGGTTGGTACAACGGTTTTCCTTTATGCAAGTTAAATTATGAGTATATTAGCTAAGAGTTTAATCCAGGTGGAACTAACCGACCTACAGCTACATCACAAGGCACACACCCACAGTATGCGGTTGGAACAGCAAACGGAGAGCCGTCTCTTTATAACTTTATACTTGACTTTTCTTAATGTAAGTACAGTCTAGCTAAAATTCTTGACAAAGACGATGGTGATAAATTTTTATTATAATATTTTACCGCAACAACTTTCCATCTATTCGCATAAAGCCTTAGAGGCAATCCTTTCTGTTTTGTAAAGACAATCGAGTAAGAATATGAATCATTAGATAAGTTCCACATGACCTTGTGCAAAGGAAAGGGTGCCATCGGCGTTGTCATAGAAAGCGGACAAGCGTTGCAACACTGGCAATGACGACAGCACTTCTTGCAGCTCTACAAATTCTGCAAGATTACCTAGTGCCGAACTAATTAATCACAGAAACCTATATTTTCAAGGAAAAATATTTAGTATAATTTCAAAATTTTATGTCGTAAGTCGAGCTGATAATGATTCAATGAGTCTATGCGAATGTATCTCCTTTCTAACAAATGTGAGCATAGTACCTACGTGATCCTGGCAAATTCCATTTGTATACCCATGTAACTACCTACTCCTGAGACATGAAAACTTATGTAGGCAAGTGATAGGTGACAGGTGACTTTAATTAAAAGCTGCCTTGCCTGAACGTATACGTAAAGCATTTCAGCCTACTGAGTCACTATGTTTAAGAAGTGAGAATACTTGCTTTCGCCAAGTGTACTGTCTTTGTCTTAAAATAGTAACTAAGCATTATTATTTGTGAGTGAAATGAACTGTTACGTCGTATACATTCATGAGAACGTTACTGACTCCTGTTACATGTCTAATTTTAGAAATATTTGGAAAAGAAGAACCGTAGCCGTATGCTCATCAAGAGACACTTGAAGATTTTGTTTCCAAGAATGTCTTCGAAAATTGAATTAAAGGCATTCAGAGGGGTGCAGTTTATACAGTAGGGATCTATGACGAACGAGAAGTCACCAAGTAGCTATAACACAATTATAGCCCTCTATGGTCACGTGTTTGAACCGATATAATTATTCATATTTTACCTTCATATGTTATAATTAACATCTTTGTAAGTAACATAGTTAAAATTTCGTGTTGTAGGAATAGGTGTAGTGTTTAGACATTCACAAAGATGGAATTCAGCAAACCTTATGATGTATTATTCACAAAGACGATCATGGCTCTCACCTAAAATAGAGAGTTTCTACACAAATAATTATATCAAGGGCTCCGTAGAGGACAAACTGAAATAGTAGTCGATTTTATTAAAATGGATAAAAATAAGTTCTATTTGGACGTCAAATTTATATCAGACTTCATTGGAACCTAATCGAATAGGCAGGCTATTCGATTATCGGAATTCGAATTTTGACAGGTAATTCTGAATACGATTGAGTCGGTATTTCTAGGTACCAAAGAACAGTTTCACAAGATATTTGTATTCTAATAAATTGTTAGCCAGCATTGATGGGTACCTCTACCTACTAATTCTATTAAAGCAAAAGATACACACATCGCGAACATGAACCCCTGAACTTGACAAAGCGAAAATGGACAAGAAATTATCCTTTGAACGACGGGCAAGTTAAGACGGATTAGTAGGGTTCGCTGTGGACTAATGCCTATGTTTATGTACCCGACATATACTTTTCTTTATTCAGTAAGGCCGTATTTAAAGCGACAACAGGATAATAAGGGTACTTTCGTTTAAAAATGTTCCGCAAAGAAATTCCCTGGTGCGTAAATAAAACCAAAACTAAGATAATATAATGGCTGATATAAAATATTAAGGTTAATGTTTAAGTAAATTGCTGAAGCTACGGTTTTCTACACCATTTGTTGAGTTGAGTTGAGGTTGACTTAGTAGTGTAAAAAAACGCGCTGTTTTTGCTTCTTTTACGCAACATACAAGTATTTTCATAAATAACGTTTATGTTACGCGGTAGTCACGTCGTAGGACTCCGTCGCGTTACTTGGTTGAAAAGAAAAAGCACGTGTAAGATCAGTTAAGCAGAAAGGAGCATCTATAAATTTTCGATACCATCTTCCTGGCTCGGCGTGCTGCACTGGCACTTCTGCTGTGGCTGCGGAAAACCTCAAGTGGCAATAATTTAAAACTGTCTAGCCCTTTGGGGTTGAAACCCTCGGGCCGTGGGGTCCGAGTGCTCATGGCCTCTTTAAAGAAATTTCGAAACGGCTGGTTGATACCTCCCGTCACCCAAGGGCTGGCTTTTACTTTGGCTGGCCAGGAAGCATTGCCACAAAACATGGTAATTTCGCCAGTCTCTTGAGTACATTATCAGTCGACAGCGATGCGGATGAATTTTTTGACGCTATATTTTAGATTGTGAATAGTTTTAGTTAAGTTAGGATATAATTCTGTAATATTTATTAGGTTTATTGTATTTTTTTAATGAATTCGGTATTCCATGTTATTTACGTAGTAAGTACGAGTATCTACCTATATATTATTTGAATTTTGAGTAAAGTGCCAACAGAAATAAATAAAGACACCAAGCAGGTACGTATGTACCTGCTTGGTGGTACATACGTACGTAACCTATCTATGTAGGTAGGTATCTAGTACAAGGTATCACAAGGTCGAGTTATCTACAGCATGTCGATTCTGTAAAAATCTCACCGTGAAGACTTGCGTGGAGTGAGCTGTCAGTGTCATCCTGTCTCGGTCAATCCCTAGCATCAGTGGCACTGACAGCTCACTTCACCTTAGTTTTCACGGTGTGATAGTTACAGAATAGCGCTATGGGTCTCAAATCAAGTTAAAGCGGAGTCTCTGAAGGCCTTGGTGGTTTCAGTCTTCTGAATGCTGCTGCAGTCGATTTTGTTTTAGAGCTAGAAGTTTCAGTACACCTAGTAGGCACATTAGTATTATGGGCACTTATTTTTAAGTGTTACAGCATTATGCTGAGATAGGGGCCTTTTAGCCTAGTACAGGACTTTGTTTTTTTATTTTTTATTTTGGTGTTATTTATTTTATGCTTTTATGAGTGTGTTTACTTCAGTTTGTGATACTGCGTATCACACAACGTAATGTATATTGTGTATTCCTGTGCGAGTCCTAATAAATAGTTTTCTTTCTTTCTTTTCTTTATTGTTATCACTTGAAAAAAAGTACTTGTACACCAGCTCGCAGCTCTTTTGTCAGGGTCAAAAGTGAAGTCATAGTCTTGAATCTCTGAGCTCTGTCACAAATGGTCTTTAGAAGGCCAGTACCAAAGGCGACCAATCGCTCCAGCAACCGTCAAACAGAGTAGGAGATTTTTTTAATTAAGGTTAATAACACTGTGATTTAACTTCTGATACCTATGAGAAAACATACAACTGAATTACCTAGGTATACGAAAATATAAGTAGTTTCCTCTGGAGGAAAAAAATAAGAAACTCCATGGCATAGCATAGCATTACATAGCATAATCAGCCTAATATGTTCCCACTGCTGGGACACAGGCCTCCTCTCTGTGAGAGGGAGTGGGCCGTAATCCACCACCCGGGCCCAGTGCGGGTTGGTAGATGTCACATGTCTTTGAATTTATGGTTCTGGGACATGCCGGTTTCCTCACGATGTTTTCCTTCACCGTTTTGAGAGCAGTGGTGATGAAATAATTTTACACAAAGTAAAGCGCCTGTCTGGGTTCAAACCTACGACCTACAACTCGTAAGTCGCGGCCATGACCACTGGGCCACCCCTGCTCTCCATGGGTGCCATTTTATTTTGCCAATAATTTACGAATATACATAATTATAATGTTGAAGTAGGTATAAATACCTAAGTACTTAACTTTTCAATTCCTGTTGAGGAGAGCTTACTACTAACTACTACTGACTGTCAATAGGTAATCTTTTCCATTAATTAAAGGCTTATTTTCATAAGTATCAGAGCAAAGATGAAATGGCGACACCAACCCTATAGTTTCAGGAACCTTCATGAAACATTCATTTATCTTGATAAGCCGAGTTTAAACCCGGCTGGGTTCCGTAGATTAACACTGGCTTAATATTCATAATTAAGAATAATATAATATTATTCAAGTTCGTGGTTTCGGCTTGTTTTAATAAAGGAAGTGGTTGCTAAAGTTGTGTTTTGGTTGCCCAGAAGCTAAACTAATATACCTGACTCAAAACGCAACACGGTATAAGGCTTTAGAATACATCCTTTTAGTTTTATGGATGAAGAAACATGTGCTTATTTGAGCGAATTTCACCAATGAAACAACGCGTTTAGCAAATCTAAAACGCGTTCATGAGCTGTCAGTGTCAACATTGTTATGGAATATTGACACTGACAGCTCTTGAACTGTGTGTAAACGTGGTGATTGCGTTCGGTTTCATTGGTGAAATCGGCACATAGTCAATCTTACCAAAACGAGATTGTTCCCTTGGGCACAATTAGAACACTTGTTTCCTTGTACCTAATATGTTATAAGAAAGTCCTGGCTACAATATTACATCCGATAAAATAATATTCATGTCCAATTAGGACCGTATTGAGTCTCAGCAGTGTTGACAAGGGGTGAGCTGAAAACGCCAGAAACAAATAAGCGTCGATATTGGCATCCGATCAAATTGTATTAGTTCGCGATTACACAACCCTTGGTTTTACTCGCTGATTGATTAAATTATTAACTAATCTGTGTAATTTAGGCAGACAATCTTAGGATTTAGGATTTAGTAGATATGCTCCTTGGTTTATTATTTGAGAAAATACAGTTAGGTACCTACTCAAAAAGCCCAACACTTAACACCAAATTGTACCTACTTAGCGGTTTGACATGGCATAAGTGCGTAATACGGAAAATTGAGAACCGTGTTGTGGTGAAATCTGTGCCAAATCCGTTTGAGTGTACCCAGAGCTTAATGACTAATGTGGTTTCAAACTTTGTTTTGCAATACAGTGTGCAATTAAAGTGTGCTTTTAGTAAATAATACATAATTAATTTTTATTCATGTCAGTGGTCAAACTTTGGTATCGATTGGAGAGTGACCACCGACATATTTATTTATGTTTATTTATCTTGACAACATAGGTCCAATGGTTAGTACAAAAACAACTTATCAACTAAGGGTTAGTATTCATTAAGTGTACATTATTATTTATCCCTGGCGCACGATCGTGCTGTTCAGCCAGGGTTTAATGTGGTCAAGAGGCTTTCGGATAGGTACGTCGTCAATATTTCATACAAAGGTAATATTTACCATAATTTAACCAACCACCATGCCTTCAAACTGAAAAAGAGCAATACTTATTGATTCAAAGGATCAAATTCTAAGACCTAACTCGGACTTTAAATAAAAAGCAGTGGGCTGTAAATCCTCGTGCCACTGGGACGAGTTACGAAGGTATTTCCCGGCAGTGACGGGGCTTCACGCGTGGTCGAGCTGAAGACGAAGAAGGAGATAATGCCGTGCCTATAACAATATCTGCCCACTTCCTCTAACTTATCTATCGGGCGCCATCGACTGTCTTTGTGTCTGGCTTCGGGCGGTTGCGCGGTCACGCAGGACGGGCTATGCGGATGCATGAGAGGAGCCGCGGAGATTTTGCCCGATACTTCACCAACGAACGCAACCGACGACACACGCGCGCGAACTAAAATCGAGTGTATTGAAAATTCAATTTACTTAAGTTAGTTTTACAGTCCACTGCTTTTTATTTAAAGTTAAAATAATTGTCCGCGAATGGACAAAAAATTGAGGCAATTGATTTTTATTTACATAGATGTGAAATTTTGTATGTACGGTTGTTTAGATGTTTGGATGTCTCTTACTCAATCACTAAAAATCAGCGTAATGGATTTGGATGTTATTTGGCACACATATAGTTTATAACCTGGATTAACAAATACGGTCCTGCGATATAATTTCCGACATCCACGCGGGCGTAGCCGCGGGAAAAAGCTTGTGTTTTGTAAATACAGCATGTAACGAAAACCCTGTCTGATCCTGAAGGGTATTATTTGGTATCGTACTGCGTACACAAATACGTAATCATTTAATGGATACGAGATAATTGTTTATCCTCAATGAAAATAATTAATTAAAAAAATTAAAAATAATCATACCAAAGGCAACACTGATCGCTCGACAGGGTTCACCTACAGTTTCGTGTCAAAGAAGCCGCCTGAGCGCGGCGGTGGTTGTCGCATGCCGCCAAACAAACTTAGGACTAAAGAAACCTACGTTTTGCCTACGCGTAGGTATCAGCTGATATTTTATTGTAGGCTTCGACGGACAGTGACCCCGATTTCTGACCTTCTGTTTGTCAAGAAACAATTATTATTGAGTTAATGTGATGTGCTTTTGGCAATGTACCGACTGTAGGTATCAGTTTATTATAACATTTACTTGTTGCATACCTCTGAGATTGTGTTCCATATGTCTATCTCGAACATTAGTATACATTCGACACCTTTTTATTAAATTTGCATGTACTCTTCGCAGCGCACCTATGTACGATTTGAGTGAATCGAAAGCTTCCACAATCCGAGCATTTACTTCGATTTCCGAATCACACTCACTCACAAATAAAAATTAACATATTCAAATATTCCTGATTGGTATACGACATTGTTCGCGATACGATAGCGGCACGTGATACGTACGGACATCCGATCGCAAGCTATCTCCACGTGAGACTGGCGAATTGGCCAAACAAGTAGCGTGCTAGTAGGCAACCAGTCGGCTACATCAAAGGGTCGAGGACTCGTTATGAGTACCTACAGTGCGGCTAGTGCAGGGCGGTGTCTTTTGAAATAAAAATAGGCAAAAAATTAAAGATTTCGCCGGCCGGTGGAGTGTTGTCAACTTATGAAAATTTACCATATTTAGTGTTATATTTCGCATGGTAACTAAAAATAAAAAAATCAACAACTTTTGGTTTTTATGAGTTAGATTTTTTTTACTATTTTTTCTAGTACGTATGTTAAACCAGGAATAAGCCTTTTTTGGATCAGACAGGGTTTTTGTTACATATTGTATACGTGGGCCACTCAGAAAAATTGCGAAAATTCTAAAGGTAAATATTTTTTTCCTAAATCTTTTCAAAGTACTCTCCACTAGCATCCATACAAAGTTTCATGCGTCTGAACCAGTTTTCGAAACACTTTTTCCAGACCGCGGTAGACACCTCGTTTAAAGCCTGTTCGAACGCTGACAGCACATCTTCTGGCGACGAAAATCGTATCCCTTTGAGCAGATTTTTAAATTTCAGGGATAAAAAGCAGTCACACGGTACTAGGTCAGGGCTGTAAGGAGGGTGACCCAGGATTTTGACCGGCGTGCTGTCCAGGAAGTCCCTCGTTTTGAGCGCGGTGTGCGAAGGTGCGTTGTCGTGGTAGAGCAGTAGCCAGCGGAGCCCTGTGTTTGTTCGCTTGTTGCTCACAACAGAGAAAACTTCTGCCAAGCATTTGGTAGTATACCATTCAGCGATGATGCTTCTTTGGTTCCGTAAAGGAATTGACACCAGGTAGCCAGCCAAATTGAAAAAGCTCGCGATCAAAATCTTCCCCACGCTTCTTGATTCGTTCTTGATTAGTTTTGAAACACCCAAACCGTCGACGGGCTCTTCGTTTCTGGATCGTATTGATAAATCCAATTCGTCCGGTTTCAAGCGTCACTTGAAATCGTAAAAATCATAGGTCATATGGTCATATGTCACAAACGTATATGACGCAGCCGCGTAAGGAAACCTACGCGAAGAAGACTTCTCGCCTTTGCCAAAGTTCGCTGCTGATCTGCTGGTGATCTGATCTTATCCGACATCGGTTGCTTAGACACAGAAGCGGAAGGCGACGGCTGCTAAAACCAGTAAAGTGGATAAAGACGGCTTTACTCTGGTTGAGAGCAAAAGGGGTCGTTCGCGAAGCAGCCGCAACTAACGCGGTACCGCTCCTACAAGTGAGGATGTCCGCGCTGCAGTGCCCACTTTGCTCCTGTATATTTCTCGGTTGGACCCACAGACATCGGGAGATAAGCTCCTCCAGTACATCATTAGGAGGAGCCAAGATCAAATCGGTGCCGAGGAACGGAAGTTGCTGAAGCTGTCGCGGTTGGAGTCAACCAGGACTATAAATTTTAAGTCCTCCGTCCTCCAGGTTCTTGCGATGCACAAGGCTGTCTTTCTCAGCTCAGATATTTGGCCGGCAGGAGTTGTGTTCAGACTTTACAGGGAAGCACGACCAAAACCAAGCTCCCAAGTGTAGTGTTTAGTATATTAGTAGGTTATGGGTCTTTGTTGCCTGAATTAATAATGTATTATTATTATTTCCTTTATAACATTGAAAAACTTATAAATTACATTTTAAAATATTAGACAAAATATAAAACATTTAGAAATTTATACCTAACAAAAATATCTACATATTATTATTATAGCGCGAAAATGTTCCCGGCGCAGATCCATTTTTTGAATGAGACACAATATTAATAAATTAGCTCGCAAAAAAGGTGGAGGGAAATTTTGAAATGAGGGTTTTCGAAACTTTTTCTGCCACTAGGCGGCGCTTCGTAGGCGTCAGGTCCAAACAGCTGTCAAATAGCACAGAGTCGTAGGTACTGAACATAAATTATTGAAATTCTATTGTATTTGGAAGTGTTATTGATTTTATTATGGATAATTTTTCGTTGGAGTTAATTTATCTCTGCGAATGGCTACAAGACACTGTTTTAATCGGGTTTTATCTCTCGTATGGAACTTATGTCCTCCTGTTTTATTTGCACACATAGGCACTGCACAACACTGTGGCATTTTAAACAACGATATTCCGAAAGGAATGATTTTAAGAATAAATAAACCAAAAAATATATAGAAAATTACAATTCGCGTATGTATTTTGACAGTCCATTGGACCTGCCGCTACAGTCCTGCCATCTATCGGAGATCATTTCAGAAAACCCTCATTGGAACGTACCTATTTTTACGTACAAAAATCATAATTGTGAATGTCAGTAGTTATTCAACAAACACACACACAAACATTAACACGTGCACTCACTCACACTCACATCCATACTTACACTCGCTGTCAAAGTAATAAACAAACTATAAAATATATTCATATTCATAGTCCTCATTTTAAATTCTTTTGTTTGTTCCCCTTTTTATTTTTAGTATTATTTCTCATAATACACCGTTCATGTATTTAATTAGTTTCACTAAGACCAAAGTGTGATAAAAAGGACTATTAGTGCACGAAGTAACAGTAGAACACTGTCTCCTAAGGCACAGGTTTTCCCTAGTTTAGGAGGCAGGGTTTCCACCATTCGAGACACCTTTTTACAAATATTATTTTTGTAACCTCCATTTTATACTTATTGTAACAAAGGATTTAGTACCAATAAAGTTATTATTAATAAGAATCATATTTTCAAAATAGACTATAACTGGCCAGTCTCTCGTACATAAAACAAACTTTTTTTCGCAGTATTTTCTGTGTGTCCTGGTACATAGCGTTTTTTGACACATTGATGTCCAATGCTGATAAAAATTACAGATTTTCATGACGGCCGAATATGATAACAATTTAATAATATACTCTTGCGGGAGTAATTTTTCAATCTGCTAAATGAACATACCTATTCTAAATCAGGTTACCTATGTCCGTATGTGACGATGTACCTGTAGTCTATTGGTCTTGATGTTGAGCTGAAGGCGCAGTAATATGAACATGAGTTTCAGTTTAGCTGCAGTCAAACACCGCAATAACGTGTAGAATTCAAATCGCTATTTGCATAAATCGTAGTTCCGCAGAACACGGTACGTCGTGTGCACCTGAGCACCTGAAACATTCAACTTAATTGACCGCACTAGTTTATACGATAACTACCTGTAATCATAAACTGTGTTGCTTATTGCACAGATATGTGTTTAAAATCAAGAGAAAGAATGTATTCTCGTGGTTATAAACACATTTCTGTGTAATAAATTTTCATTAGCATCTTGAGTCCCCGTTTATTTAGGGTAATGAAAATGTATTGTACTGGCTCCTTTTATTTAGAGTATTTTTCTACCGTACATCTCTATCAGTCTTTACTAGTATCATAGTATTCATCTTTCATGATTTCTTTGTTCTTATCAGAGATCATCACGCTGAAACTGCTTGAAATGGTTCTTTCCAACATGGCCCGCTTGCTCCCTTAGAAAATCATTCAGACGTTTTATTAAAAGCCTTTTCTCTTAAGTAATCTATACAACTTCTATACAGATTAATATAATCACGACTTGTTTCCCTGAAGGGTTGGGCAGAAGTGTGCCATAGTACACCCACATTTTGCCAGTTATGTTTAAGTCCCATGTAACAGGGGGCGAGCCTATTGCCATCAACCGGGCACAAATCCAGACTCCAGGCTGCTACTGAGATATTCCAGATAGAAAAACCCAATAACACGATGCACGACCTTTTTTTTTTGTTGCCCGACCTGGGAATCGAATCCATTGAGCATGATTTCAGCAGTAGCGATTGCGACCACCAGATACCACTAGACCAACGAGACAGTCAGCTTTTTACTAAATGCTTAAGACATTATAAACGGTACTTAAAACAAACAAACAAAAAACACAAAAAAAAAGTTCGTCTGTCTTTCTATTTGTTCCCTTTAATCTCCGAAACCGCTGGACAGCTTTTGACAGGACTTTCACTGGAAGATAGCTGATGTTATAAGGAGTAACTCAGGACGCTTTTATTTGATGATAAGACAAAAGAATTAGTAAAGAGATATCATTGTTTTCCGACATCCACGCGAACGAAATCGCGGGCACAGTTAGGTAAGAATAAATTGCAAAATCACCCTCAATCGACCTACATTTATTTATCTGATCACATATTTGACAGAGGCTTTGTTAAATTCGACAGAATTGGAGGTGTTCTAATTTCAGCTTTTGAAATTCAAAAGTCTGTATGCGTGCTTGTGGTCTATCTACTCGTACCTATTTAACTGTATTGTCAGTTACGGTGTTATATATCCTTCTAGATCTAAACCAGTTTGGTAGCGTATATAACTCTAAAATGTCTTCTTTTGAGGTTAACAAAGGAGGTTTGTATGTAAATTATAAGGAAAACCAAAAAAAATTGACAAGTAATCTTTAACTCAAAGAGGACAGAATACAAACCTATTATACAGTCACAATTCAGCTATATACGCATCCACTTAATCGTCGTGGGAAATCTATAAAAGAAAATCAACTCTAAAGAAAGCTCCATTTCGTTAAATATTCATGTTTTCATAACATAGGTAACCTTTTAAATTCACATTCTTTATTAACATCTCACGGGAAAAATAATAATAAGTTACGTCTCAATATTTCAACAAACCGGAACTTAGCATTATTTCTGACCATCACAAGCCAAGCCACGGTAGATCTCATGATAGTGCTGGTGTAAAAAAGATGACACGCCTAATCGGTTCCATTTGTAGTTCAGTAGTAGAGTGTCGATTAAGCGCCTCACTGGCTGATACCTCTTGTAATGAGATGAGCCCTTTCTCTGTTTGAGAAATCAGTCACGTCGATCCTGGGTGTTGTACAAGACCTTTTTTGTACCCTTTTTTGTATGACAGCATTATTATTGTTCTTCTATATTTTGGTTTCTACTTAATCCTTCCTTTGAGGTAGGATTTATTACATGAGTTAGCTATTGCATTAAGGATGCAGCTGCCGGAACTGTTAAAATGAGAAGGTAATTTCACGCTATTACAATGTTTAAAAAGCGTATTTATAATAACATAGAAACCCCTCTAGTAATCATTTGTATGTGTATTACGTCCCACATCCGCATCTATACAATATTTGCTTATTCCCCGATCAATCAGATCATAATATTGATATTCGGCCGCATCTGTTTGCATTGGGAGTCGACCCCAATAGGCTCGGCAAAAAGACTAGATTGATGATATTGATTGATCGGTATCAAATAACGTGCGCCGGGGAAAAGAGAAAAGGGATACGACAGTGTTTTATTTTCATTAATCAAAAAATCAATTGATTTCTTCAAACAATGCTATGCACTCCGCATTTAACAAGAAAAAAAAAAACGAACGAGACCAGCACATTTAAACCGCGTTCAAGAGCGGTCACGTTCAGTTTCATTGGTGAAATTCGCCCTGAGTCATTCGAATCTAAACACAAGCCCGGTAGCACGACGCTGCGGGCGTATGACTGATTTATTAACGTTGTTCCGAACAACAATGAAAGTCATGCGAAACACGAGCTTCGAATGTGGCGTAACGTTCGGTATTTGAAATTATTTCCACTCAACCGACAATACTAACAATCGATGGCCAATCAAATCGCTTCGGACGTATCGATCCAAAAGCTTCAATTTACTGACTATTATAAGATCTCATAAGTCAATAAAGAGAACAAAGTATCGCAAACTTGATTTTGTGTTGTTTTTTCTTGTTGTTTATTAACAACTAATCACCTTAATCTATTAGAGATGAAATAGTAAGCTTAATTACAACACTTAGTTTCGGTAAGAAAGGGAGGCGTGTGCGTTTGAGGAATCTAATCTGTTAGAGTCGTTTGTTAAGTGGCCCCACTGAGTGTAGACCATTTTCACCGGCTTCTAGTATCAGTATCTCCACGTCTCAAGGGTATTGTGTAATGGACACAGATACACTTTGCTCTTAGATGTGTCTATTATCACTTTTCTGTACAATGTTTACACCTCGGTAATGGAGAGGCCCTGCTGTGGTAACAAATTGCGTGGGAGTGTTATTTCTTTAAAACTTCTCACATTAGATAGGACAGTTGAAACTTTGTTAGTTTTTGTCACCCAATTCAAAGTTAGAATCGTTCAAATTTTGGAGAGTTTTCCGCAACTTCCAATAATAGGTACAGACTGAATCACTCCTGAATTATTTCGAGTTACTTCCGCATTGTCATATTCGGAACACATGAAAGCTAAAATATGAAATATCCAATCGGCAGCCAGTATGAACATCCAAAATCGGTTGAACAATTGGTTCGCATGAATTCCAGACATTACGAGATCGGTTCAGCGCATTATTTAATTGTGGAGAATGCGTTGTGGTGACGACTGCCGACGGCGCTGCGGACCACAGACAGCATACTCCTGACGCGGAAAGCGCGCCATCCAGCTATCTTGGTCATCCCTGCATCAGAGGCACGCACTTGCAATAAGCCGCAATCACGCGAATGACCACAAAATTATTCGGTTCCCTCAGTTTAATTAAATTAGCGATAGTACACACCTCTATTATGTGAATTTATGTAACTAAGTAGTTACGTATTGCTTACTAAGGCTGTTTGTTATTACGATTGAATAAAAGAACACCTGTCAGTTTGGTAGGTTTTGCTGCACTAGGCCATGGCCATAGATACGGATCGGCTTTAATACAATTGTTGGGTAAAAGAAACAGTCCAAAGTCAAAGTCAAAGCATTTCAAAGTCAAAGCACTTTTTCAAACAGGCACTAAAAGGCACTTTTGAACGTCAACATTTTCATTTAAATAGAATTGATTCTAGGCGCCCCTTCCAAAAGGTAGTTTCGTATGGAGAAGAAGGGACAAGAAACTCCACCGTTACTCTTTTAAAATGTTTAACAATATTTTGTGTACATTAATTATATTTTTATATGTGAAGACGATGCGATGCACCCAGAATAAAAATACAATACCACAAATAGGTAACATTAATTTGAAATAAGCAAAGACAGATAAATCATTAATGTGAGGTACATGGTGCTCACATATTTACATACAACACATGATTTCCCTAAAATATTAACTAGGAATAAGTCAGTGTGTGAGTAAAGTAAAAATAACAAATTATACAATACAATAAATATATAGTATGATTTTGGAGCAGGACCAGCATGTTTCCAAGCATTCTTATCTAGGATATAATCCTCCAATCTGTAATATGCCTGTTTACAAAGTGTTTTTTTAACATGAGTTTTAAACTTTCTTTCATTTAATTGCAATATATCACAAGGTATTTTGTATAAAAGATGGATGTACTTTAGATAGTCTGAAAAATGGTTGATCTATTTTATTTTTATTTCTAGTATTAATATTATGTCTATCACTTATTTTATTAAAAACAGGCAGATTTTTTCTTACATAAATAATATTTTCATAAATGAACTGGCAAGGTACCGTCATTATATTAATCTTCTTAAATAGTGGCCTAAGAGATTCGCGGCAACGTAGATTGTCAATGGCTCTGACAGCTCTCATTTGCAAAATACAAATGGAATGCAAAGTGAAATGGTTTAAGCTGAGACCTTTCGCTTCAATCAACTCAGTATATCGCAGTCCACATCTGAATATAGGCCTCTCCCAGTCTGCGCCACAACAGCCTGTTCTCCACCATCCAGTCTATCCCAGCCACTTTCTTGAGGTCGTCGGTCCATCTAATGGGGGGGCGTACCACACTACGCTTGCAGATACGCGGTTCGAACTCCAGTACTCGTCTGTTCCATCGGCCATCGATCCTTCGACAAACATGGCCGTCCCACTGCCACTTCTGTTTGCGTACTCTGCAAGCTATATAAGCTACCTTTCGCTTGGTTCTAATTAATTTCCCTCGTATGAGCTACATTCGTTAATCAGTGTTGATGTAGACGGCTGCTTAAAATTTTAAGAAGGTGGATTTTAATTTTTTCGTTTTCTGCTCGGATTTAGGTGGTTTCAGTGTTCCGCTTTTTACAACCGTAGTATATCATAATATATTTGGGGTACTTATTTGTATGAATACTTCATTCTTTGATTTTTTCAATAGGAGGTAGGGAAACGAATAGGTACTATCACAATTTTTTTAAATATTCAAATCAAATAAAAACTATTATGTAAGTAGTTATGCTCAATAATTATATGCTCAATAATTAGGAGAAATGCAATACCTGGTCATATTAGCAGTATGTGCGCGTTGCACAATTCATTACATAAACTAATCGGCATTATAACGCGAGCACCAATCGTGAATGTGTGGCGATGCTCACTGGACTGTTGCAGCAACTTCTTCAGATCGAAAGGCTACTTGTGACCTATTGGCTAAAGAGGTCTGAATTAAAATAGATGCGAAATCGCATGAAAATTTTTTTTTGTTTTGTTTGCACAATAAATTGCACATCAATGTTATATCAGACACCAAGATCTCAATTAGAAGCTTTACATGATCTCATGTGTAAGCATGTATACATGCATGCCAACTATGAGCTCTCTATCATGATGAATGAATGAAACAAAAGTTTGTTGAATAACTTTGATAATTACTTCTATAAACGGTTGTTCGTCGAGTCGTTGAGCTCCTTAATTTCTGAGCTACACGATTAATGACAAATGCCAAATGCGTGCACCGTGTTCTTTCATCAAAATACCATTTCAGACCTATCTACATGGTCCTCATGATCTGATTAATATTATTTTGTTTTTTTTTACAATATGTATATTTTCTTAATCAAAACAATATTTACTTTCTTAAGTATTATGTTATTGTAATTATTGTGAATGTAAAGACTATGTGGGTCATTGCTTTATTTTGTGTTTTTTTTAATTTATTTTCCTCAGTTAGTTTTTGTCTTAATCTTGGTCTGGAAGTTTGAGTAATTAATGCAGCCTACCCAAATGTCATTTCTTTGGTATTGTGAGTCGAATCCTTGAACTCCTTAAGTTTTCAGTTGAGTTGCAGGATTACTGACAAATGCGTGTACTGACTAGACAGGTCCTCTTAATCTGGTCCTTTACCTCAAAAGACCATTTCAGACATCAACCTACATGGTCTTCACATGATCTGACCAAGATTAAGAGACTGTGACCTAAGTCTGTTTCGACCTTTCTTCTCAGAGTAGTTAGGAATCGTCGTCCTCATCTAATTTAAAAAATATGATTGACATGTAAAAGTGTTTGTACAAACCTACTTAGAGAAATAAAATCATTTATCATTTTTATGGTTCTGTTTTTCTTTTAAAAAATATATCACTTCCCAAACTGACCCCTATTGTTTTTCCGCCTAATAAATATAAGTAAATTTTATATTCTCATTATGCCATCGACTTGTCAAAATTTTCTTAAGCTAAATTCTCTACACTGCCTGTATAGCGGTTTACAAAAATGTTTCTCTTTGTGCGGTTGTCGGTAGAATGCCAAAAAAAGACAAAAAATGCCATCCTGTGTGTGTTGTATTTACACCAAACGCTAAAACCGCATGCAGTAAAAAAAGTCTGGCTTGTTTATTTTTGATACCGGGTAACAGAAAAACTGAAAAAATCGAATTGGTCGCAGTGGCCACTGTCTGTAAAGGTCTACACGAAGTAATATTATTTTATACAGATATATTTGATCGTAAGTATGAGAGAACCGATTCTTCGCGGCCGTAGTAGTGTGAACGGATATTACCCATTCCTGTTTAACGTAGTAAACTCTGTTTTTCCTCACAAATTGCGCAGTGGCATGAAACTCCCTCACTACAAAGTGTGGAATCAAATATCTGCTATGCAGTAACAGGTTGATGGTTTATAAACACTAAAAGTACCTGCTCAAGCAACTCTGTTGACTTATAGTACCATCTCGTAACTCTTCAGTTTCTTCTGGTAAGTCGCACTGAAAAATTCTGCTAGTTCATAAAGAATATGCAAGCATGGGTAATAAGGTTACACTATGTGATGTTAAACTAATGACTTTAACATCAAATTGACGCAAGTACTGAAGAAAATTGTTGTGACAGGTATATGTATTTGAAATTGGTAATGGAATGAGACGACAATACAAAACAAATAATTCACCCGAGAAATTTAGCCAAACGGTTAATTTGGAAACTGTAACTAATTGTTTATTTGTCCACTCAAAGCGGAACACATAGACAACTCAAATCATAATTATGTATGCACCAGCAGACTCCATATTTATGCAAAAAAGCGTTTTCAATATACTCTAATTGGCTTCAGTTTGGGTCCCTTTTGTGTTGTTAATCAACGCGCTGCGATTGTTCAAACCCCATTGTCCTCTTGTTTTGTGGACCCTTGGCTTTATTACGACATTTTTGTAAAGACAACCCTGTCAGGAAAATATTGTCATAATAGAACGTGATAAAATATGCCTGTGAAACTTTATAACTGACAAGCTACGTATTACATCAAATGCATGTTTGAATATTAGGGAAGATGACAATTTATTTTAATTTTAAATTTCATAGTTTTTTTTTTTCAAATAGTGCCAACAATATTATAAAGAGTGTAAAATCTTAAACATTGCCAAGTTATAAACGTTTTAAAATAAATGTTAGACGCAGTATCACAGAAGTGACGACTATGTAACTTCATACCAGACCCGCACATCATTGTCCGTACTGCGGGACAATGACTGGAATTATCCCCTCCAACAACTTTTAAAGCGCTTCTTCATATTTCCATCGATTTTACAGATTTTTTTGATTATCTCGTTTTACTGTGCCTTTTTAAATCACACTATATGTTCGAACATTTCTATGATTGGTCAACATCCTTAATCATTTTTTTCAGACGGTCGCCATCGTTATTAGCCAGTATGTCCTTGCCATTAAAGGAGTATGGGGGGGGGGCTTTATATATCTAGTATGTACATTTAATCATGACAAACGCTGGAACGTCGAACGTCATGTCAAGATGAACTTCAGAACCCTACAGTTATAGGTATTATACCGAACTGCCATAGAAATGCTTATTCCGGAAAATTCGGTTTTATGTTAAAGTCGAAAAGATCCGATTTTCATTCAAATAACTTAGGTTTTTTTTAAAGCGGTTAATTGCGAAGGGTTCCGTACCACCGTACAATATTTAATAATATTTTTAAATAAGCTTCTTGAATGATGTTCTTTCCTTTAAGTTTTAACTTAATATTTTATTATTTGTTTAAAAAAAACAACTCACTGAAAATGTAAACTGTCTAACCGTTACGGTTCATGAGATACAGCCCGCTGACAGACAGACGGACGATGGCTATGGCACCCTAAAAAAAGAAACGATTATGTAGGTATGTATTTCTTAATTCTACTTTTGGGTTGACTTTCGGATTTATTCGATCCAAGTTTGATCGTAATGATTTAAATAACAGCGACAGCCAATATTAAATATTCAGAAAATGTCCGGGTAACGCAATTTCCCTATAAAATGTGTTGACAAAATGAAATTTGCTCGGAAGACAAAATTATGGACGCCCTCGTATTTTTCCAAAAAAAGGACTTGTTTGTTGTTGGATTGAAATAAACTTTATTAGACAGCGTGAAAAAATGGCGACAAACATTAGTGAAGTAGCATCAACGTTATGTACTAAATGAGAGATACGTTTTTCTTATCGCTTACACGGAAGTTTCTTTGCGCTATTCACAACGTTCTTTGAGAGTTTGTTCCTTGCAAAAAAAAATTGTTCTTAGATCCATTGACCACCTTATAAACGAACTTTCAAAAGTGCTCATCTTCTACAATCATATTTTTTGTAGCTCATTTTTTTATCAGGTTTATTTAAATATATCTAGTACATTTGATAATAATATATCATGCAGTATATTAATCTTCGTTTTAAGCTATTTAAATCCATTTACTGTAACATTAGCAGGATGGAGTAAATTGAAATGAATAAACGGAAAATTGAAATAATAAAAACGAATTGCACAATGACCCGGGTTTTTAATTAAACTATGTGAAATGTGCTGCAGAGTGCGTCGGGATTGTGCCATGTAAAAAATATTCATTTTCAGAACGCTAAAATGAAGCGCGAATATTTTACAATTAATGAAAATTTGTGTGAAAAATTAGTTTTTATTAATTTGGTTTTTTCTTGGTTTCAGATATTACTGCAACAGAATGGTGATGTGTGATTAATTTTCAAGCGTTGTGTTGAACGTAATGCTTGTGTGATAATTCTAAGATGTGCGTTAAAACATTAGATTCAAGAACGATGTTTGTCGCGACAATATTAGTGTTAGTGAGTGTTGTGGGTGCGAAAGTGAACACTACGAGTGTGTCGGGGGCGTCCCGCATGGCATGGATGAAGTCCCTGCTGGACCACCACAACTGGATGCAGTACATCAATAACGGCAGCCTGGCCTTGCCTTTGAACTGTGAGACAGATCTGAGGACATACCTGACAGCGCTGAACGACGGACAATTGTGGGCTTCGAAAAGTAAGTCAATCTTAATCGATTCAAAAACTGCTTTTGAGACTGTTTTAATTAAATCGGCACCTTAATTGCGTCACACACCATCAATCACAGTTTGAATCATTTTGAAGGATATTGCTAATCCATTGCTTCATATGTGCGAAAAAAACAGCTCAACAACGTAAACGACGCAATGAATGTGGTTGTAATGTCAAAATGAAAGCCATTCCTACTGTTGTGTCTTACGCAATTAAGTCGCAGATTTATTTCTATCGCTGCCCATTTTCCTGCGGTACCTAAGAAGTTAGCAAAACTGCAATTTTCACGTGAGATATGAATGGTAAATTAATCAAAATGATTAATCAAAATCATATTAAGCATTGGGTACTTGTTGACGGACCTACACTGTCCTCCCAGACATATTAACACTGTAATTTGAAAACATTGTAAAAGAGTATCCGTGGAGTTTCTTGCCGGCTCTTCTCCATAGGAAACGACCAATTGGAACCGTGCACCTAGCTTTTGACGTTTCAATGTAGGTTTATGTGAAATAAAATGTTTTGAATTTGATAAATCCTAATTGAAAGAAATTGCATTATCATGTCACGGGCAAAATTACACTTTTAAATTTTGGGCAAGATATAAAATATGCATATATGCATTGTTCTCGCTAATGTTCTACTGAATAATCCCTCTGTAAGTTATTTCAGAGAAGAGGTCTATAATTTCTCATTAATCTGTGTGTATTATTATAGATATCTTGTAATCTCTTAATTGCAGCCACAATTTGCTAATGGCAGCGCTAAATCCGAAAGTAATAGGGGATAATCTCTTTCACTGAGGCCGGTTTAAAGTCCGTGATAAAACATTTCAAGAAACGTCGGTGTATTCTGTTTATATAGATAGTAAGTACGTTAAATGATTATGAATCAGAGCAGCCCCAGCCACCGACGCGCAGGCGCGATGTTTTCATTCGCAACACATCCGATCATTAAGTACTGTCCGTTCATCGTTATTAATCATGCATAAATGTATTCTGGAATACATCTAAAATGTGTTAATATTAAACAGTGAATGTTTATAGGATTTTTGATAGGAATATATTTTTTCGCCAAGTGTGACCGCTTCAATGACATGCAACAACTTCAATAAGGTGAACTTATACTCTCAAGTGTTAAGCACATTTCATTTCCTCGTGCTCAATAGATTACTACCCTGGCCTTGAGATAATTTCCCGCGCTGCCATTTCCAACCGCCCGCGCCCTTCGTAAGTCGTAAATAACCTCCAACATCTTGAATCTTCTCTGAACGTGACCAAAATGAGAATCACATCTTTTCGTCACGGTCACTGTTTGATTCAAATATCATCTATCACTGCTCTATGGTTTCACATCAGATTTTTGACTGGCAGACTTGAAGGCAACAGAGCTAACTAACTTCGCTCGCACCGAATAATTCATCATCTGTTTCGAAACGTTGTTAATCACAACGGAAATATTGTGTTTTTCTATTTGTAACTACGTTATTACAGCTTTTAATTTCTTTAATTATGCACCTACGCTAAATATGACTGAAATTCATTACCTGTTGTGGGTAAGTATCTACTTATTATATGTATGGGCTTACAAAGTAACAAATAAGCTTTCAAGTCTTGCGTATGGAAAACAATGACAGAACAAACAGATGTGTACTTTAATTGTATTGTCAGACAAATTCAGTGGAATAATTTAATTTTAGAGCTTACCTACTTACGGCGTTTTTATTTAAAAATTGCCCTAAAGCAATTCCATTTTTTCAGTTAGGTAAATTACTTTTCAACTTGCTCATAAAGTGGCTCTATGGTCACCGCAATTAGGCACAGAATGACACCCATAATCAAACTGAGACTTTTTCATTGCTATAAGTCACTAGTGAGTTATAGATTTAAAAAAAAAAAATTGGTGGAGTGGCGTTGTTCTTAAATCATTTTCTTCGTAACTAGTATTTGTAGACATTTTAATTAATAAATAACTGTAAATTCAATAGTGAAAACGAGTTGTGAAAAATGTTTCGCTATGGCGGGAAAAATTAATCAGTTTTCCTATGCGCGATCGCATTGCGATCGGCCACAGACTAAAGGGATGAGCTTTTTATTATTTTCCGCGCTTAGGGTTTGCGCCTATTCTGCCACGTACAAAATGGGGAATTAAAAGTTTTCTTCTATTACAGAGAAAACAAAAGTTATATTTGAGTGAAAGTTTTATTTATTTAAACACGTACGAGTTAAATTTATCTATTTAAATAAGACGTTGCATGAAATGAGCAATAGGAACATTAATTTATTTGTTCTATTGAACACGATATTTTTTTGAATAAAATGAGTTTTGATTGATATTTTATTCACAAGAGTGTTGAAAAACGTCGTATGATACACGTTTGTATTGATAATTACCGTGATAATCACCAATGTTACACACTAGTACCATAATGTACAATTTTATTACATTGTAATGTATAGTGAAATGTGTATAAAGTCAAGTAAAGTGGGTATTACTAAAATACTGATTGAGTTGAGAATAATAAAGTTAATCTGCTTCACTACTTAAACTAGCTTTTCTTGAAACCATTATTATGGGGGTATACTTATAAACGATGCTTAGAGTTAAGAGACGTTTAAACGTCAAAAATCTAAGGTTAAACAATCGCTAATAATTTTTTATCTTCAAGCAACGTTTATAAATAAACCTCTTTATATTTCAGAATCTTTACGTAATATTCTCCGTAGAAACATACAACAAAGTAAATGAACACATTTATTGCGAAAACCGTCTCTCAGTATGAGTATTTGCCAATATTCTGGCGCTATGTTATTTGGGATCAAAGGAGATTCACCATGGAAGCGAAATGATTGCAATATTGCTGTTGGTTGCCATCTGTTCAAATGTTCGTAGATTTCATTTTCAATCCAATTGTATTTGTAACCGCAGAAACGTTAATAAACGGGCTGTTGAGGTCAATATGAATGGCCTAATATTTTATCCGTTTACAAAATTGTAGTTTGTTTTATCGTTGAACAACCGTTTTATAACAAAAACGATAAAAAATACACATACATAGACAAAAATCAATAGAGGTACCTACCTAATTAAAATACCAGCAAAGAATAAGTTGGTAGATAAGTTATCAAGACAAACGCATATAAAATCTCTGAAAATTCGATTAGATTGATGTAACTTTGATTGAAACGGAACATTAGTAAAACAGCGAAGCGTCAAAGTACGGAACTCGCCTGAGGGGGAACAGAGACGTCACTCAGAGCCAGGGCTGTTAATTAACTGACAATCATTCACAGATAATCTTTAGATTCCAATCATTCGGTCAATTCGTGACTTTGATAGAGCCTTGCGGTAACTAATTCCAATAAATTATTTACTCCCGCTGTAATTTCGTAAGAGCACAAACCAATGTCTAGAGACTTGAGATTTACGTGTATCGCTACAATACTACAGTTAAGAGGGTTGTAAATAACGTGTAAAACTGGGTTTATCTCTATTCTGCAGCACCATGCCTTAGCTGACATTATTTCTGCCAGCAAATTACCTACGTCCATCGAAATAAATGTTGTGGTTCTAATAAACTTTTTTATAAAAGTGCAGCAATGTGTGTAAACCACTATAAATTGACTGGCTGGCGTAGAACGAATTTATTTAAATAGAAAACATATCCTCGCGAATTTAAATCTGTATTCCCCATCTGCTCCCTTCGGCGAATTTACCCGGCTTTACAATGTACAATAATAGCGGGAAATGGGGGAATCTATTACGTCACATTTCATACAGCGGGGAAAGATTTCAGGGAAGTGGTCCACGGTAAATTAAGCTAAATGAGTGTGCTCAGAGAAACGAATAGGCGAGGTGATGCTGCGCTCCCATCCGCGCAAATGTACAACTATCTGGAAATAACGCTCATTGTGTGGTTTGACTGCGAACATCTCATTTATTTAACACTGTTGTTTGTTTGTGTACCTTCTGGTGAACAATGCGCAATCTGTGTGCAATGCGGATCTGGGTAAATTAACATGCCCCTATAAATTGCCCTATTTCACAATCGGTAGGGTGGAAAATCGGGAAACACAGGGCAATTATGTTCTTGGCATCATGGCGTAGTATCATTTTACCTACAAATTACGTGATTTGCATCTTACTGAATTGCTGTACAGTCAGCAACAAAATTACATTAAGATTCATAAATGCGAACTTGCTACTTAATTATCAACTTAATAGTTACACACTAACCTAAATCAAATTACTGCCCGAGTGGGAAAGGAAATTCTTTATTTTTAAATTTTTATCATGATTTGACGTCACCAAAATACCGTTTCCTGTGAAGACAGGAGATGAACTACTACGAATATTAATGAAATGGTTCCATTAGTTTGTTATAGCTACCCCAAAAATATAGCTCACATTAAAAAAATATAAAGAAAGGGAAACGAAAACGAGCATTTGAAAGATTTATGAAGCCTTTTCAAGTTTTGTTTACACGACTATGATTATTTTCGCTGAAAACAAACCGGTTTTCCGAACATTCGGCCCAATAAATCAGGAAAGTTGACTTATTGTGAAGGTAACTCGCGCCCACCTGAAACTTTGCTCGTTGAAGACAGCTTGTATTGACAACGAAAAGATGCTCTACTGAAACTAAGGGAAAATACTCCGGTAAAATGCGCCTAGAATCAGTTCAATTTTAATGTAAATGTTGACGTTCAAAAGTGCCTCATTATGTGCCTATTTGAAATAAATGCTTTGACTTTGACTTTGAATTTGCGGATATTCCTTTTAAATCCTGAGAAAAAAATGATATGGACGTAGAACTAATGCATCCCATAGCTTTTTAGCTCATCTTTGCTGTTATGGTACGTACGGCTTTAACATCGGAGCTTAATAAAGAAAGAGATAACTTGTTGTTATTTTATGTTCCTTACAATAAAATGTATGTAGTAATAAAAGCCGCGCATAAATCCGAGTTTGCAGAAGCCCGCATGTTTTGATTAGGAACCGCAGCCTTCAGGGGTTACGAGCAGAATCTAGTATTGTACCGGATAGTATCTAATGGTTAATAGGCGTAACACCCTATCAATCACAATCTCAAAAATTGAAAATCCATTGCTTCATATGTTCGAAAAAAAACTGCTCAAAAGTAAATAACTCTCAAAATGAAAGCCATTCCTACTGTTAGTGTGTTACGCAACTACCCCGCTGCAGTAAAAGTTTGTAAAATGTTTTATTTTATTCATGCTGAAGCAAAATGATAGTACGATGTGTTCAATATCATTCGACTCTCATGGCACTTTACAAGATGAAACAATCAAATTAAGCATCACAACCGCTATAGGCATTAACAATTTTGGCGATTTCAATTTAAAGGCTTATAAGATTTCCCGTACAAATCTTATAAGCCTTTAAATTGAATGATCATAAAAAATGCCAATAGTTCTAAATTGGTCTTACTTTACTCAAGTCCGTGTTGCCGTTACTCAACTTTGACAGACGATTATAATGGGAATGTCTCAACTTCAGAAACGCATCTAAACACTTGAAATTATTCATCAAAGTACCATCCCAGGTTACTTTGGGACAAGGTCGGGAGATATAAAACATTGGACATACACAGACATACACATTGGACAGTACACTTTTCTCATGCCTGATCCTGAAAGTATAAATAAGATATTAAAAAGAATTAAAGAATAAGATAAGTTTAAGTGTAAGTGTCAGTCTTACTTTATTTAATTTTGACTTGTTTGTGTAAATGAATTTGGACCTTCATAATTCCAAGGACGTATTCTCTTTACGTTTGTTGTTCTGCAATCGGACAACATGTAGAACAACAAACGTAAAGGTCATGAAAATCAGTAGGAAACGTTTCGTAGGTGATGTGCTTTTCAATATCTAGGTACCCAAGTTCAAGTACCCAGGTAAGTACAATTCGTACTCCCGAAGTAATCGTTACAAACATAACATGTAAGAACCGAATACTACGGGAATCTATTCATTGTTTTAGTGCCTACTATACACGATTCTCATTTGAGAGCAAAGTTAAATTAACTTGTAACTTGTAGGTACCTTGTAACCTAGGTAGCGTAAGTTTTCATGGATTCGTTTCAGTGTTTGTTTAATGTGCCAACATTGTTTGTGTGGACCTTCGACTTAACAGCGATTTTATTACAGAAGTACCACTTTGCCACAAATGTGAGAATAATCTGTGGTATGTACAGTAAGCGTTCAAAAGTGGATAGCCCCGTTAAGGGTCGTATTGCTGTGAACTCGCGGTACGACTGTATGTGTTTAAACGTCACACACCACAAAGATCGTAGTTTTGCACGGCACACACGACGTATCGTCTCGTACTCGCGTCGCAATGCACGAAACTAAAATATATTTCCGTCGCTTTTGTTAGACACGCATCATGCGCGTGACCTGGCCAGTTTATGGCATTGCTAAAATTCGTATTAATCTAATATGAACTGGTAGCAGTAGGCGCCAAGTGTTGGACTGAGAAGCCGCCGGCTTAGGTTCTGATCTCATAAGCCGAGCGCAGTTTTATTGCCAATTTTTATTTTAGTTTGAAATAATAATAAAATTTAAAAATTGCTACTTTTATATAACATAACATCACGCCTTGTTTCCCCGCAGGGTTGGGCAGAGATGTACCTACAGTACACCCACATTTCGCCAGTTATGTTTAAGTCCCATGTAATAGGGGGCAAGTGGTTAGGTACGGCAGTTTGTTTACATTAAGTATTTCATATTTTATTGGGCTTTAGTGAATATAGATTACATATTGAGGATAGCTTAAGTATTCATTTTCTTTAAGAGAAGAAGATTGAAACTAGCCCTTATTTAAAAAAATCAAATATACAGGATAAACTATTTCGGAAATTAAACGTTCTTGTTTAATAAGTTATTGTTTGCCGGACTTCGCTGATGCAACCTTCTTAGCATGGAGTACAAGGCGAACAGTTTTTAATGACGCTTCTAATGAATTCAGCAAAATGTCCGGTTGGGATGAAACCATTTGTTTCATATTCATTCACCATGTGAGGGCTTATTTGAATTCACCTTCCACTTCATAAATAAGCGCTCTGACTAGCAAGGATTCCCTCTTCCTCACATCTCTTAACCCACAGACTCACAGTATTTCTCTAGAACAAATAACGTAATACTATTAGACATCTATAAGCAAAATACTATTGACAATAAAAATTAAGAAAAAAATAATATAAATAACATTATGTTTATAACACTGCACTCATCATTCACAAAAAAACAAATAATAATTTATTTTTAGTAAAATATGAGATATTTAAATGATAACACTCACACTTAGTCCGGTTTCAATATATATTTGTGTTATCACATCATTTACATCCACTTTTACGCAGCGTAATAATATTTGCCAATGCTTCAATATTTATATTTCAAAGCATTTTGGAAATTATAACCACAACACCGCTACTTAACAGATTTAAACATTCGTCATTAACCAACAACGTTCAATTAGGTGAATAGTCGTAACGAATTGCATCTACCTCACAGAAATCGAAATAATTTACTCAGTTTTCTGTGGTGTACCTACAAAGTTTTATTATTTATGTAAACAAGATAAACGAGATAAGTATCGAATGATTATCGAATCACTTCAAGTAATTACATTAAAACAAACAAAAATTGTTAATTTTAGGTATTAATGACAGCATTTCAAAAACTATAAACAGATTTTATTTGAAAATAACATCAAGCCTAATCCGCAGGCGCACGTGAGATTCGAACTCAGGGCTCGCTATAATCTAAATCGGTCCTACCCAAGCACGGTATCGACTAAGCACAAATCCAGACTCCGTCTGCTAATGAGAAATTCTAGATAGAAAAACCCAATAACACTTTGCCCGTCCTGGGTGCGGTTCTCAGGTCTACTGCTTTGTGAGATTGCTTAAGGACTCATGAGCGCTACTGTACATGCGATATGAACTATTAAAGTCAAGTAAACCTTTGTTAAAGCTCATGGAAGGTATAGTCTAACGTTCCTACGAGCCGATTCTTGTTTCATTTCAACTGATCCAAAAACATAATAACGGTAACGTTAACGGTTACAGAGGGATCGCTTGGATAAATCTTGTGGGCTGTGTCTTCGTAAAGCAATACAAAAAAGCCTTTTGTTGATTTCTGTACTTCGTCGAATGATTCCGAGGCACGTATGTACATGTTTACCAACCATGTTCGTAAGTAGGTTTCTGTTTGAAGTTGTGCGGTTTCTGGCGGCAATGTGTCCCGTTGTGTAATTTATTTATTTACCGCCAACCTTTGTCGTAGGTACTTGGTACATAGGCACCTGTGACGCAACCCTTCTCGCCGGTTCGCGGCCTAAACTTACCTTTATTTCGCAATTATTTACCTACGAACTCCACCAGAGGACGCTTCACCTTAAAAGAAGATTAGTTTTTTTTAATTTACGCCCCTTTGTGCAAGATATGAGAAAACTTTGAACATAAACAACTTGTACTGAAACAGTTTATTTAAATATTCATTTATTTTAACGGGTCGAGGTTTGCATTGTCTTTTTAAAAGTTATATTGGAGGCAATTTTATTAACTTACATTTTCTTTATTTTTGTTTTCTCTTGTAGTCTACAAACAGTATACAGTTAATGTGTTTAATTTGTAAAGAGGCAATAAAAAGGTTTTAAAAAGGTTAGGTATTAAGGCCTACAGGAATTACGAACTAGTATTAAAAGCATGACAACAATACAACATATGGTTACCACAACCCATAAGGAATAAAAAAAAGTTATCAGATTTAAATTGGTTTGGTGAACAGTGCTTTACATGCGATTGTGACGAACCAGTCGAGAACCGAAAAGGCTCGACTGGCTGTTCACAAAAGTGCCGTGGTGGTGCTTACGATTTTGTTGGTAGTGAATGTTAAGTGAGCAAAAGGGCTTGAAAACCGGATAAATGCTGTGGAAATGCGTTCCTTCCGAAGTAAGTGTGGTGTAAGTATGGATGATGGGCTGGATGGGCTGAAGAATGATGTGATGAGACAACGTTGTGTTTTATAAGATGAAGTGACAAAAAATTCAAAGAGTGTGCTTAGATGGTTTGACCACGTTGAGAGGGTAAATGAAAGGCGACTAACAAAAGGTATTGTAAGGATCGTAACAGGTGACGTTCTGGAGTTTACCAACCTTCATGCGAAAAAGGGCGTAATGTTATATAAGTATGTACGTTAAATTATTTACAGACTACATAATCTTTTCACGTTACTTGAAAACTGTTTTCAGTTTTCTGAAATCAAACTTAAGGCAGGTAGGTACTAGAAGTGGTAGAAGTTTGAAAATTCACAGGTAAATGCAAACCTCCTTTGCCTGAGCTCGGACACCGAAAGTTATTTGTTCAGTGCGAGCTCCACATTCCTTTACTGATTGTCTTGGACCAAGAAATTAGTATTGCAGTATAATGTGACGCCGCTGTGTTCAAGTTTTTTCGAACATCCCTGCTCACCAGAGTAACTATGTAGTTACCTGGATTTTCTTTTCTTCTCTTCGATTTGATTATTTATATCTGATAAACCTACATTTCTTAGGCACTTCAGGAACGTCAGATTTAGTACGTACAGTTCAGTCTTCCTAAATTTCTAACCATGTCGCTTCCGCTTAAGTGTGTTACTTAAATAATATTTTATAAATGTAGGAAGTTTCAGGTAATAGGTAGACTACCTACAAACTTTTTTTATTTTTTCATTACAACTTTTCACGTATTTTCAGTGGGGTTTCAAGGGTTCATTTTTAAAGTAACTACTTAAACATAGTAAATTAAGGAATCGTTATGTACCAGATGTTGAGTTCGGAATTCTAATTGTATTTTCGATAAATACTTTCAACACTACCGCGAATCTGAGATAAGTTACGTTTTCCCATGCGTTTCTAGTATTTCGCAACAGTCAGTTTCGTCATTCATTCGTTGAAATTGATTCAATACGTCCGAATACATAGATCCGTTATGCCCTTTCTAATTTCACGCGGCCTTTTCGACATCTACAGATCGTTCACGCAATATATCCGTCAATATTTAAACAGATCGCAATAAGAGACGACTCAAAACTAGTAATATATTTACGGAACAAACATTTCACATTTCAATGTGTTTGGATTTCAATTCCCATACACTTCCTTATATTTTTAATAATTGAAATGTGACGTTTACGTTAAATATCTATGTTGAGAAACCAAAAAGTATTTGATATGTCATTTCCTGTATTAAGTCGATATCCGTTTACACCACATTTAACTATCCAAGTGTATCCGCAAAAACGTTACACTGAGAAAAAGTTTCTTACGGGAACTACGTTAATTACTTACATAATACACGAACTAGTTTACGTAGGTATACAGTTGAATGAAGTGAATGAAATTATAAGAGCGACCTACTTGGCGTATATTTCGTCGAGATGATCATGTTCGCGAGATGCAGCGCGGCGTGCTTCTGCATCTCTCCCGCGCTTCAACTTGATGCGCTGCCGGGTTTCTTCCACGAGGAACCAGCTTATAAACAGTGTATACAGAATTGAATCTACGTAATCTATAATTAACTACGTAAAAGATCTGAGGCCGAGATGCTTAGCTTAGCACGTATTTTGCACGTGATTGGCATGTACTTATTATTTTTATTTCAGAGAATCTCCATATAAGTTACATTATTATAAAATTGTATCACAAAAATATAAAGAATATAAAATGTTAGTGTGTTAGTGACAAAAATTGTAAGCAGCTCATGCGGCAGCAACCATGTCTCCAGCAAGGCTAGTAGATCAGCTTGCTGACATAGTGCCCTGACACCTTCTATCTTCTTCTTCTCTTGATAGACTTGCAGTTGTGGCTAATTAGTTTACTAGCACTGTTATCCATTAAGTTTGTTATCAGTTATAGCCACACACTCCTTATTTACCCTTCTTTCTTGAAAGTTTATGAACCGTCTAAACGAGATCCCTGACGGCCACAAATTATCGTCTAAGAAGGCTAAGGGTTATTCTTGTCACGTCACACAGCTGTCAAACTATAAGTGCAAGATAGAAACAGGAACATAACTAAATCAAAGCCTGTGCTAAACTGCTAAATAACATTTAAAGAACTTGGCCTAGGATTTTGAAATCCGAATCCTGCTTTATTTTTGTAAACGGGAGTCATTCAGTGTAACATTTAGTAGGTATAAATTAACTACCCACTGTCTAAACTTCACAGATGGGACGTTAGAAATCCATCCCATCATAATGTGAAGTGTCTCCAGTAATTTAATTTCACTCTTGTGGCCGTCCTCGTCCTCGTCATGGTGGTATTAGTGACGACGGTGGGGAGAAAAACTCGTCGCTCAAGCTCGACGCAATTGCAGCGACCAGCGCGCGGCGCGGCGAATGTGAGCCGGAGCTGAGCGACAAGTCAAGACAAGGAGATGGTGGTTATGCCTGTTGTCGTGTTCTGGCTCTGGCCTGCATAATTTAATCATATTTAATTTATGTCACACATGTCAACTTTTTTGCACATCTATGTATTGTCCTTGACCATCATAAAAACGGGATATGTCAAAAAAGAATAGACAAAATGACAGAAGAATAAAAGAAATCTGTCAGCGTTTCTATTTATTCTGTCATCGTGTCTGTTTAATCTGTCATCGTGTTTATTTAATCTGTCATTGTGGCTATTTAATCTGTCATCGAGTCTATTTAATCTGTAATTTTGTCCATTCTTCCGTCGACAAAAGTCGGTCATGCAACGAGTTTGGTTCTGAAACTGTGAGATTTTTAAATACACATTCCAGTTAAATAATTTAGCCAAGATACAGCAAACATTGATAAACCGGCTCCTGTATAACGCAACCACAAAACGCTCATGTTTAATTAGACGTTTTATTGGAACACCGAAATTTCTCTCGCGTGGAGTTATACGCCAGGCACAAAGGGAACAGCCTGTTAATGCCTGAATAATGCAAACTGTTCCATCACGTGCCACACCTCTTTGTTTACTGCATAGTTCGTTAATACCTTCATTCGCTTTATCTGTTATTTTCAGCAACATTCGTTTAATTATTAATACACTTTTCTCTAAGATTTCAGCATAATTATTTTGTGGGACTGTTTTTGGGCAACGACTCTTGATTATAAGCTGAAAAGCTAATAGATTTTCCAATTGACCGTTATTGTAAGTATCTTGGATATAGACGTACGTATAAGTACACTGGTACTTACAGCTGGTTTAACATTCAGTGGTAAGTTGGTGAATGTTTTGGTTCAAGCCGTCGCGTGTTGTAATGCAACCGGTTCTGTTCACAAACAATCGATGAAATTGTAACATGGAACGTATAAATTTAGCCTAGAATAAACATTGCATAAATAATAACTAAAATGAAAAAAAATACATAAATTGTAATTTTTTATGTCTATAACTTTAAAACCTGAAGTTTGTAACTTAAAATCCAGGCCAAAGTTAATTTGCAGATTCACATCTACTCATTATGAGGTTAGGTGGCCATATTTATTACCGAACTATTGTGATTGATTTGAATACGCAACTGCAGCTTGGAAAATTACCCTCATAATTAAGAGATATGTAATATTCTGTGTAGTAGGCATAGTAGGATTAGGTAATGATTTAATTTAGAGACAAAAAATTATTATTTATATAGACAGACGAGCCTTATTAAGTGACGCTATTGAGAAACGGCTGCGCACTGGCTTGTGACGTAAGGTGCGCGCGCAGCCGACAGAGCTGCGGCCGCGCGAAGCCAAACTCTTGCGCAAAATACGCCTTATAACGTGTAAATCGCAAATTTCATAAGTAACCCGTGAAAGTAAGCGATGCATTTCACTCACATGCACCGCTGCGGCGTATCGACGGTTCTTGTTAAACATGGTGCTGCAAGCTTGTGGTGACATAATCTAAGTAAATCTCATTTCATCAGCTGGTTAACGGCTACGGCTGTATCTGTATTTTATAATGCGCCTGAGACGCCAGTGAATTTCTCTTAGATAACTACAGTCTGTTTCCAAGTTACTCTATGTCTGCGTGTTTTTGGGAAAACTTAGTTCAGCGACGATTTTTTTATTTCGAATTAGATTGTGATTGTTTTTTTGCCTACAATAATTATAGTTCGGGATTGGAAAAGACCTCGACAAATGCTATAGGTACATAATGTAACTAAGTAGGTGCCTACAGTGGTGGCAGTAGCCATAACTGTCGGCGAACTATGAGTAAGCGATTATGCTCTGCTTACCACTCCGAGCGGTGTAAGCGTGACGAATATGTTATGAAATTAATAGCTTGTTGCATGAGGAAAACTGACACTGTTATTTTCTGACGAATATCTTAAGCAAAGTCCGATTGAGAAATGTATGCTTCGTGAAATCGAAATAAGAACATTAAAAAATGTATAGGTAATGAGTATATAACATTATGTATACAGTGCCGACAAAGATCATTATGATGAGGTAACCTGACTGACATGCAATTCCGAGTTTTTCCACTACAGACTTTATGGTAGATATTCTATATTAGCAAGTTTTGGTAGAGGCTTATATCGAGCGGCTCTATCCTGAATGCCTAATAATTAATCAAAGTGTGATATAATAAGGTCGAGATAATAATAAAGCTACCTTATTGAATGGCTTTAAGTTATTAATAGATAGCAATCAATTGTGTTTCCATTGATTGCTAGCAACCACGATATCTAATTAGTGTGGCGGAATCGATTTATGTCTACAACTTACATAGGTACAGTAGCGCTCATAAATCCATAAGCAGTCTCACAAAGCAATAGATTGACGCTTCGGTTTCACTTACGACCTTCTTCTATAAGTTGTTTCACACACACACATACTTATTTTGTCTGTAATTGATAGTAGTTCATAATTTCAACTAACTTAACATATGACATGATAGCTTAGTCGTTACCGTGCATAGATAATATAATATAATATAAGTTACCGTGCTTGGGTAGGAGTGATTATGCCGAGCCCTGAGTTCGAATCTCACCTGCGCCTGCGGATGAAGCTTGATGTTATTTTCAAATAATATCTATTTAGAATTTTGATATGTTATTAATAATACCTAAAATGAAAAAAAAATGTTTTTTAAAATAAAATTACTAGAAGTGGTTCAACATTGAAACGTTTGCAATATTATTGCGCTGCTTAACAGTGGACGTAAAAGATGTGATAACACAAATGGACTAAGTGTGAGTGTTTAAAGACTTATTTCATATTTTACTAAGTATAAATTATTACTTGTTTAAATTATTGGATGAGTAAAGTGTTATAAACATAACGTTCTTTATAATATTTTTTATTTATTATATTTTTTTTTTTTGAGATGTCTAATTTTCTTTGTTCTAGAGAAATACTGTGAGTCTGTGAATTAAGAGATGTGAACAAGAGAGAATCCTTACTAGCCGGAGCGCTTGTTTATGAAGTGGAAGGCTTATTTAACTAAGACTTCACATGGTGAATGAATATGAAACAAATGGTTTCATATTAACCAGACATTTTGCTGAATTATTCAACAAGTCATTAAAAACTGTTCGCCGTGTACTCCACGCTATAAAGTTTGCATTACCGAAGCCTAGCAAACAATTACGTTTAAGTTTCGGAATAGTTAATCCTGTATAATGCGCTATAACCGTGATTATTTAGTTATAAAAAATGAGGTTTAGTTCGAATCTTCTTTTCTTAAAGAAAATGAATACTTAAGCTATTATTCAGTATGTAATCTATATTAACTAAGGCTAAATAAAATGAGAAATACTGAATGTAAACAAACTGCCCTACATAACCACTTATTAAAATCACTTATTTTGGAAATTCATAATCGAAACTTAATGTTTATGGTGAAATAAATCTACTTTTTTTTTTTTTGATCATTTCACATGATAAAATAAAACAAATTGCTTCTGTGTTCCTTGACATAGTATTTATGCGGGTGAAACCGCGGAGAGCAGCTAGTAACAAATAAATTAGTTTTTATTTTTGTTATCACTTGTAACGCTTTTTTTATTCTAAACCCTTTAATGCAATAACAAAAAAGCAGTATTTTATAAATATGATTATTATTGCAAACGATACTAAAAAAAGGAAATAAAACTGCGCTGCATCTTATGAGATCAGAACCTAAGCCGACTGTTTCTCAGTCCAACGCTTGGCGCCTACTGCTACCAGCTTATATTAGATTACGTCGAATTTTAGCAATGCCATAAACTGGCCAGGTCATGAGCATGATGCTTATCTAACAAAAGCGACAGAAATATATTTTTGATTCGTGTAGTGCGATGCGAGTGCGCGACTTTACGTCAGTGTGTGCCGTGCAAATCTTTGTTGTGTGGGTCGTTTAAACATAATTATACAGTCGTACCGCGAGTTCATAGCAATACGACCCTTAACGTGCCTATACACTTTTTAACGCTTACTTAACATTGTACAGTGTTACAGCGTTACAAGCCATCCATAATTTAATTAAATCGCGTGTGGCCTGCCTAACATCATTCTATCTTATTCAACATGTTCTGGCTGCGATAAGGGATTTTGTATTGGTTTACGAAAAAGGCTTTCGTTAAACGAGATGCATATTTAATATTGTAAATAGATAGCATGGCCCTGAATCACCAAGATTCAATTAATGGTAGATGTTAATGGTAGAATTAAACTATTTTAATGGGAAACAAGTACAACGTCGTCAGTGCCTTTATTAACTTTCGGGTAATTAATGCAAGAAAGTGGTGCTGATTTTAGAAAATGGGGTAAAACTGCTTCAACTCTCGATTGTTTAGTGCATATGTATGATTTTATTATTGCCACAGTAACCTGGCACTCCCCCTTTCACCATCCAATCTAACTCAGCTGTGCTGTTTTCCATTTTGAAGGTAAAACCACATACTCTTAGATAAATAATTGTAAATGATACTAACCAGTGTTTGTACAAACCTACTTACAGAAATAAAATCAGTTATTTCTGTAAGTAGGTTTGTACAAACACTTTTACTCGTCAATCATGTTTAAAAAACTAGATGAGATCGGCGTTTCCTATCGGACTACTCTGAGAAGATAGGCCGAAACAAACTGAACTTACTCGTAACAGAGGTCAGTCTCTTTTAAAGTCCACACATAATCTTGGTCAGACCATGTGAAGACCATATAGATTCGTGTCTGAAATGGTCTTTTGAGGAAAGAACCACACAGAATGAGTGGACCTGTCCAGTCAGTGCACGCATTTGTCAGTAATCATGTAGGTCAACACAGAACTTAAGGAGCTCAACGATTCGACGAACATTACCAAAGAAAGGACATTTGGGTAGGCCGCATAAATTACTCAAACTGCCAGACCATGATTGAAACGAACTATTAAAAAAAAACAACAAATCCACATTGTCGTCACATTCACAATGATAAAAAAAATGAAATACTTTACAAAGTAAATTTTCATGTCATTGTGGTTCTTGTCTCAAACGGAAGAAACCTGAGCTGAGTCAACAAGTACTCATGATATTGTGAAGCTGTTGACACAAAATGAATCTACCAGCACGCATTGCAGTCTGTTAGTGCCGGTTGCCTCATCGCGACCCCACGGGCGACCGAGTGGTGTTAGCCAATTGGTCAATTAACAGGATTTTGCCCAATATTTCACAACACATTATCGTCAATCCATTGTAATGAAATATTAATGGCGGCATGCGCCGGCAAGTGGAACGGATGTATGGACACAGTTATGTTTGTAGGTCTCTAGAAAGAATGAGTGAGTTATTTGCCAACTTTATTTTCGTATTATTGGTCTCTAGTGAATATTCGTGTTTTTGCAATGGACGTGTCTAATAATTTCGTAGCGAATATATGTTAATTCCAATATCACAGCTAGAATATATATAGTCGTCTTCACCGTATCCGACGACAGCAACACAGATTACTTCTCTTTCCTTTCGTGAGCTCACTGGTGACTAGCAAAACATGACAAAAGATGACACTAAATCGCTGTTAAAAACTTGAAGAGATTCCATCACGAAACCGTGTTAAAGTTATATAAAAAGATAGGCTTATTGTTTTTTGGGCATGTTGAGAATACATTTTATAGTTTCTTTATTTTGTTTTAAATATACCTATGCAAAATCTAGCAGTTCAAGCGCTTGCACCGGCCGGTCAGTGCCCGCCGAGACGCACTACAATACAGACCGCATTACAAGAGGGCCTTAATGTAAAGGTTAAAACGAAAGGTCCACTCTATTGTAATACAGTGTGATTTAAATAATTGCACTAGTCATTCACTCACTTGTTACAAACACCTTGTACTTAGAATAACTTGTCTTTCAAAATGTTTGTTTACGAGCAAACCGCTTTTTGCACCGATTTGTCAACCCGTGAATATTTTCGAAAGAGGCTGTCGCTACGAAGCAATAAATGACAACATAATCATAATATCACATTGAAGTGTCATTCACGTTGCCACAAATTACCCGTTGTTCGGGAAGCGTTATTTTTATTTGTTGCCGCTGGCATAACGTAACAAAACATATTCGAAATGAACGATCATATTTTTCTGCTGTTCTGAAACAGGTTTAACAATAGGGGTCTTGTTCGTGAACGAGCGCCGTCGGTTGAGACTGGTCATCTCTAAACTGCCACTGCTTATTTCAATTGTAATCCTTTTTTTTTAAATTGTTTATTCATTTTATTTTTAACGTTGTTCTCACATATCGAAGCAACAAAAATGTACGCAGGATTTTGTAATATATTAATTTAAAAGAATGTCCTTGGAGTTTCTTGCCCGTTCTTCTCCATAGGTACCTGCTTCGCTTTGGAATGGGCAACTAGCTTCAATTTTCTGACTAACTGACCGACTCCATGACGATTCAAAAGTGCCTGTAAATGGTTTAATTGCAATAAATGCTTTGAGTTTGAGTTTGAACCAAAGGTTTTTAACTGTTCTAAATGTGCCATTTTTCACAATAAAAACTTCACAAATCACTCACAATAACCAACTCGTTCCCGAAAAAGTAGACTTTTTGAAATCGTTAAACTTTGACATAAACACGATTTCAAACTCGATATGTCAACGTCAAAATCTCGTCAAGAGTACCGAAAAAGTGCATACGTTCGAGTCAATTCGATTTGAATTATGCGCTAGTGTAACATTCAAGAGTGCCAAATGACAAGATCTCGATCCCAATTTCGATTTCAAATTGAGATCGAGTGTCGAGAGTATCCGTGTTGCAAAATTTAAAACCACTTCCCAAGTTTATTCCGTTTATGCTACTATTGGACTCACATATCCATATTTTTATATGATTGCCTTTGGAAAACCGAAAAGCTTTTAGAAAGCTCCACTATTATTTTAATATTGTCATCATTTATATTCAAATGAAGTGAAATGGATCTTCTATTTCCATATGCATCTCTCTATACAATTATGATTGGTATATTATGTTTATGAAGTCACAACGCCAAATCGCGTTGTCGCCACCGCACGGAATTTTTACGAAGATATCAACTGACGCGTGAGATGTTTCATTCGTTACGTAATAAGTATGAGAAAAATATTCAAGCAAGTGCAGAATTGACCGCAAAGTGGGACGTCGTCCGACCGTGACTGCAGGTGCATACGACTCGCGCCAGCGCCCACGCCGACCGCGGCTCGGCGGTGGTGACGGACGGCGACGCATTCACGCACGGCTTTAATTACAGGCTTGGGAAACAAAAGTACATAGAAAGCCTTCAAATCTAATACCCCATTTTCCTTGTTTCCCCACTAAATGTGAATGTACCCGACATTGACAAGGGTTCCTTAAATATGTAACATGCGACCTTTTTATGAGACAAATGTAGGGACGATTTTAAGGCCTTACAGAAGTCGACCGCATAAAGGACCTGAGGCCTTTTAAGAATTCACGCAAAAACAAATTCCAATGCAAACCTAAAATTCATGGCATTCGGAATGTCAATAGGTTCTAAAGGAACCCTTGCCACGACGGCTCACTGCCATAGATTTCTTTCCGTCATTCGAATATTCCAAAAAGTCCAAAACACTTTTTTAAGATTTTCGTTTGAGTTTCCATTTAATTTGTCTCTGGTATTAAATGTTATGATCGCTGCGCGAATTCGGTTGAAAATAAATGAGATAACGTGCTTATAGTAACTAGTTCGAGAGATATAAATTATTCACGTCGCTTTTAACTCTTTAAATACCTGCGAGAGAGAGAGATAAGCTTTGTTTTAATGTTAATTGGATACAATTCTACGATCTGTATCGTGTCTAGCTATGTTGGATTCTTAATTAACTCCAACGCCAAAGTATACGGCAGTTTACAGGTAGATCCAGATATTATATTACTCTATTCATAAGATCTAATATTCCGGATATATTGAACGCCTGGTTTGAACGACTTCTGTGGTTAACTGTTTCAACCCACAGATATCATAGTTCAAACTTTGATATCAATTTACTGTTTACAGTCTATACAACCTCTGTGTGATTCTGGTTAATTATGCTATACTGTTTACTTTGATCACGTTAAAATTACAGCTGGTACCGTAGCCGAAAGTTTTGTTAACACTTGAGTGGCTAGTGCCAATTGAAGTGGTTATGTGACCGCCGTTATGACATAATCGAACAGAACCCTTATTGCCTCGATGAGACATCAAAATGTTTTCCGTGAATCGACTTTGTTTTCAAACATTGGTCTTGTTCGATATCGAAACCTCGCAGAAAACGGTTCGTCCTTAGTTGCCAATAAAAAGTAAGTGTGATGAGTTTTATTTTGTTTCTTGCGTGAGTTTGATTAATTGGACGCTACATTTACGAAAGACACCGAAAAAAACGAGTATTTTTGGCCATTGATCGTGCAGTCAAAAAAATAATCCATTTGACTACGAGGTATTTAGGCTCTTTCTTCTTGATTCTAACGTTTATAGTTTAGCTTAGAGTAAGTAAGTATATACATAATAATTATGTACTTACCTAATATAATTATTTACATGCTCAGGTAGGTATAATTGTAATAAATAATAAAATTTCGGATCACTAATATTAAATGTACCTAATAAAAGCATCTATGACTAATTTTTAGTTATTAAGCAGTCATATTCACAGAAACGAATACTAGGGTTATGTTATAATATAGTCACTCCGAGTTTTGCTCTACATTATAACAATGACTCTGCAAGCTAATGTATTACAGGGAGGGTTACATTCATTCAAATATCTCATCCAAAAGTGTGATATCCCGCCGTATTCACAGATAAAAATGTTCTTTGGAATAGGCTTTGCATGATTTAATATCTCCAGCCTTGTTTTATAGTCGTCGTACGAATCTTATTTTACGACCTCCTCTCCGCACAGCGTGAGATACATTTGTAGTTTCGGTAGCCGTTAGTGTCCGTAATAGAATCGAAATTTTAGACCGTCGCGCGCGCCGGCTGCCGTACCCTCGGAAGTGAAACAGTATAAAGCAGAATTCATAGCTTTGGTTTAATAAAATAACATAAAATAATGCCCTTGCAGCCTGGCTTGTACGGAACCGGTAATAGTTTTCATGAAGATTTTCTGAGCGCTTTCTAAAGTTTGCTGATAACACAAAATATTGCGCGGAAAATGTGTTGACATCACGAAAGTCCTTTAACAAAAGGCGCTTCACCACGGAAGCTTATTTTGCACTTAAGGCTAAGAATAGAACCTCCTGCGGGGCCTCATCTAGAGAGGGCTATATTTCACTGAATTAATACGTGTGAAGGCTAATTTATAGCCTTGTGTCCCAGAGGAATTGTGCAGCGTTTTACGTGGCTGGTATCTAACTCAGGATCAGGTTGCAGAGCACCGGGTATCCCGCCGTCCGGCGCACTACTGAGTCGAAGGCTGGGACTAATTTAATCGAGATTGCAAATAGAATAAGCCAACTACATATAACGACCGTATTTATCTGATTTCAACTCTAGCATTATCCTATTTACGGATCAGCATTTGAATTGTTCCTTCGATATCATTGATAGATTAAGAAGTTAGAATTTATAAAATTTCTCTCATAGACAATAAAGTCTTCAGGCATTTTTAGCTCAATTATTCTCAATGCTATTTAACAGGGAGCATGAATAATTCTACATTCCTTTTGGACACAAACAACAGGCAGGGCCAGAAAAAGGTAATCATTTATATTAATGAGGTCAGCCGCACGTAAAGGCAGAATTAAGAATTTATAAAACAATCGCCTTTCCCAAATTCTTGGGATTTAGCGAATTACTTCGTTTAAGTAAAATTTTCGATGAGATCGCTTCGCTTATTGTTGAAAAGTCGAAATTTTCCCGTTTATCCTCCTTTGTTTAGACAAGATTTATGAATATGAGAACAAAAAACCACAAAGTTGAAATGAAAACGAAACCGAGGAGAGATCTTAATTTATTGCTAATTGAATTTGATTTGTTAATATTTTGCCAGCCGTTCTTCATGACCGGGCATTTTTGTAAGAATATGCAGTGGTGGGCAATTTTCTAGGCTGGGTTTAACAAGCCTCAACTTCATATTCAAGGTAACAATATGAGACATTAGTTAACTCTTTCTATCTACATTTCCAGAGCAGAGCTGAGACAGGAAGAAATTAGTACCTAATATGTTTAATGTTTTTTTTAATATAGTGATTTTGTCTAATTGTCTTTTCAAGAATTAAAAGTCAAACAACGCTTTTATTGTAAGAAAATAAAAGCGTTCTTTAGAATTAATTTCCGTTCCCCTGTTTGTTAATATGTAAATGAAGATAATTTTCATTCAGAGACAATTCCTATTATTATGACAATATAATTGCCGTCGACGTTCGTGGCTGTTTCAAATTACAATTAACTCTCTTTACTTTGGCTTAATTTGAACCCTCGGGTGTAAGCTCATATTATAAACGATTGAGGAGTCTGTGGACTTATAAGAAGAGCGAAAGGGACCGATTTCGTCTTTAAGATGGACATTTTGAATGAGCTACGTCGTCGTAGCCGTTGAATCTTTTTAACTGAATTTTATGTTACTCGATCTTTGTTTGGTAAATTGATTTTAACTTGAAAAAATCACTTTTTGTAACCTTTTTTCATTAAATTATTATAATAGGCGTATACGGGGAAGTAGAAAGAGTGGGGACTCTTTCTACTTCCCCGTATCCAATCTGTCATGAATTTTGACGAGGAACATTACGATTTTATGTTCCACCGATAAAGCAATTATTGAATGATTCACGGACTTTACCTGAAAACTATAAGTGAGCCTGAGTTGAAAAATAGGAGTTTACAGTTAGTCAACTCAAACTCAAATAATTTATTTCAATTAAACCATTTACAGGCACTTTTCAATTGTCAAGGAGTCGGTCAGTCAGAAATATAAAGCTAGTTGGCCATTCCAAAGCGCAGTAGGTACCTATGGAGAAGAACGGGCAAGAAACTCTATGGACACTCTTTTAAATAATATTTTCGTTACAAATATATTAGTTACATCGATTAATATTGACACTATAAGTGAGAACGATGTACAAAATCCGTACACGTTAAAAGCGTCCAGCGTGCAGCAAAACATAATTAAAACCAATCCAAAAAATTCTATTATTAAAATAAGCCGTGGCAGCTAAGAGATGACCAGTCCCAACTGACGGCGCCCGTTCACGAACATGACGCATGGATCAGCACCATTCAGCTCAACCATTTTGAAGGGAGCTAAATGATCCGACACACGCGCCACCGTCAGCGAGACATTTGAGTGAGCATGACATACTATCAGCCGCCAGGGCACATTCAAGTCAATCTATGACATTAACCGGTACATGGTAGCTCTATAGTACAAAGTACTCACATCTGTGCAATAAAAAAGAGATTGAGTTTATATAATGCAAATATATTCTTACAATCTTCAGCAGCTTCAACAGTATTTCAAATGTCAATTAATTAGTTGTGGTGTGGAGCAGGACCAGCATTAAGCCAGGCATTTTTATCAGTTATGTAATCCCCCAACCCAAAATACGCCTGCCTGCATAGTGTGCGTTTGACAAAGGATTTGAAATTCGTCTCATTCAGTTGAAGTATGTGGGGAGGTATTTTATAATAACATTTTAGACAGTACCCCATGAAAGATGAGTCTACTTTAGCCAGTCTGAAACCTGGTTGAACTAATAGGTCCCGATTTCTAGTACTATAATTATGTCTTTCACCTCTTTTACTGTAAAAATGTTATTTTTTTCTTACGTAAATGATGTTTTCATAGATGTATTGACAAGGTATCGTCATGATGTTAATATCGACTCGATGTCTGCAGCCCGTCCCCAAAGTAAAATACCGTACGACATGATACTATGAAAGTAACTAAAATAGACCAGCCTCGCGGTATCTACATCAGTAAATTGACGGATTTTTCTGACAGCGTAAGCTGCTGAACTTAGCCGTCCTGCAAGAGATGTTAAATGAAGACTCCATTGTAGCCTTGAGTCTACCGTGATCCCCAAGAAAACCGTTTTATCGACGAATTCTAGTTTCTCTTGATTCAATACTATCTCACAATCACTACTCTTGACGTTTGGTAAAGAAAATCTTATACACTTAGTTTTATTTCCATTTAGTACTAAATTATTAGCAGTGAACCAATTTTGGACCAGCAGTATGGCGTTATTTACGACATCAAAATTTGAAGCACGTCTATCTACCTTAAAAATTAAGGAAGTATCGTCAGCAAATAACACCATTTGTGGTTGATTTATTAATAAATGGAGTAGGTTATATATACTAAAAAGAGGAAAGGACCCAATATCGAGCCTTGTGGAACACCCATTTTTACTTTTAAACCAATTGAATTGACACCATTTATTTGAACTTGCTGTTGCCTATAATTTAAATAAGATTTTATTAAACTGAGCGCAAGTTTTCCAAGTCCGTAATGCTCAAGTTTAAAAAGCAGGGTTTCGTGATCGACGCAATAAAATGCCTTGGAGAGGTCACAAAAGATTCCTATGGCGTCTTGAGCCTCTTCCCACGCGTTTAAAATATGTTTTAATAAGGTAACACTAGCGTCGGTCGTACAACGCCCTTTGGTGAAACCATTCTGTTGCTCGTGAAAGATTTTATTAGTATTGAAATGATTGAGCATCTGGTTAAGCATTATCTGTACAAAAACCTTGCTGAAAACCGGCAACACGGACACAGGTCTATAATTATTAGTGTCTTTACTGTCCCCGGATTTGAAAAGTGGTATTACCTTACTGTATTTCATTAGATCCGGGAAGACTCCTTGATCCACACACAAATTAAATATTAAGGCTAAGTAAGGTGCTATAGTCTCAATTACGGAGGTACAGACTTTAATAGACATTCCCCAAAGATCTTCGGTCAATTTGATCTTGATTTGCTTAAAAGATTTTATTATTGTTAAGGGGTCAATATTCTTAAAGTTAAATTCAATCGGCCAGGCTGAAACATTCGCTCTCATTAAATCAAAAGCAAGCGAGGGCGAAGAATTTAAGATTTCAGTGGTTTTTAGTGGGACACTGGTAAAGAAATTCACAAATTCCTGAGCAACTTTTTTGTTATCGCAACCACATGACGTCTCCAGTGTGTAATCAGAATTTTGCTTTTTGATCCTGTTCGTTTCATTATTGATAATTTTCCAAACCGTCTTTATTTTATTGTCTGCTGATTTTACCTTGTTGCTAATGTATAAGGCTTTAGCTGCCTTACAAGTGTTCTTAAATTTTTTTGAGTAAGAAGCAACATACTTATTAAAAGTTTCCGTGTTAATATAAGGCTTAAGGCCATACAGCTCGAAAAGTCTTTCCCTAATATTCCTAAGTCCTTTAGTTGCCCAGTCACTAAATAAAAACTTAGGGCTTTTAGTGTTTTTCTTAAAATTAGTTTTACCCGTTATGATTTTTACCACTAGTATCTATGTATGTATGAATATTTATGGTATGTATGTATGTTCATCTATTCCTTTATAACTTCTAAACTACTAGCCTGTAATTTAACAAATGAGATATTGTTGGAAGCGTCTTGAACGTTCGCTGGTTTTAAGCTTTATGACGTCAAATTAAATCAATTTGGCGTCCTTTAAAGGACGTAAAGTGATGATCTTAAAAAAGACCACGGCTTTACCCTGAACATTTTTGTACCTTTGTCTTTTCTCCTCTGTCTTTCTGTCTGAAATATTTTTTTGTTTTGTACTTTTTAGAGCGTGACTTTTCAGTACCTAGTCGGGTTTTAGATTTCGAACTCACATTTTTTTGGTACATTTTTAGAATATCTTGCTAATCTAGCAAGCTACTTATGAATCCATAGTTTCATAATACACAATACTTTTCCCCGGCGAGAGGACGAAGTAAAAAAGCCTGTCGTTTACAAGCGTCATACTGATTTTTCCGAAGAAAATTTACTCTTTTACTACCAACGCTCAAGTTGATCCTTCTTGGCATACCACAGCTCACAATGTGTTTAGGCACTTTGCAACCGAAGGTTATTATAATGAAACACTTTGGAGCGAATAATATTCTGAAATACGTTAAAGCTGGCAGTCAAGAGGGTTATGTACATTAAACTGCGTTAAAAGGCACCGCAAGAAATAGTTTGACGGCGTTATGTTGCACACAATGTGAAATAATGTCAGGCTGTAGGTGTACAAAGTGAAGCAAATTAACAGACAATCTTAAATGTGCACAGTAACAACATTAATCTTGGTGAGTTTTTGAGATTAAACGCGAGATCCGAAACTATTGTTAATAGAGGAAAGTGATAAAAATGCATGTCGGTATGTGATGAACATCGATGTTAAAGAAAATTAAAGTGTTTTTTTTTTAGTTCAGCCAGGAACTGAACCGGCTCTACAAATTTGTCCAAACTTTGCCGCTTTCCATTTGTCTGAACTTTCCAACTACATATAATTGGTGTTGAGTTTCAGAGAAAAAATTCCCGGTGCAGTAGCGTAACATATGTGTTTTGCGAATTAGCGACTTGTGCAGTAGAACGGAAGAGATAAAGGAGTAAAGAGAATTTGTTTACTACAGTACTCCCTATGTGTTTGTAGTGTGGTCAGTAGGTACTTTATAGTTCGCTTTTATAAGATGTCTATCAATTTTACAATGATCAGCACCCTAATTGCGTTACGAACTTCCAATCAAAATCCGAGGGTTTTGAAGAAAATTCCCAATTCATTGCTTCACGAAAGGCATCTTGATCGATTGCCATTTTATGTGTTTCGCAATCGTAGAATTATGAATGATTTCCTAACCAATTTTTCTCTGTTTCCAGTATTCGACGCGTCAGGCCACTACACCCCGAATGTGTTGTTTGGCAATGAGTACTGGCTGGGCTCGCAGAACGCATGTCACGACCTGCAGCTGACCGAGTACTATGCGCACACACCGCCCTTCCCCACCACCTTCTATGTTGCCAAGATCAACCTCACGGTGGACAACGATCATCTGCCGCAGGTACAATTTTACATATTTGGGTTAATTTATTTGTGGCTTGTGTAGAAAATCTGTCTGATCAATTATGTTGAGGAAATCATATTTTTTTGGATCAAAGCTATTTCTTACCTACTTACTTCTCTTGCTTGCTTTACCGTTTTTTTTATCTAGATATACAGTAATTCGATAGGTATATTTAATTGAGTTCACCAACTGTTTTAACTTTAAAAGAGATTGCCCATGGACAATACTACACCACCCCATCTTTTTTCTATCACCTGTCAGTACTAGGGATGATATTTTTTAAATTGCGTATAATATAATGTACCGACTTACATAAAATATAATGATATCGATTCTGTATTGATTGTTCGATTTATTGTTGGCACGCAACAATAAATAGAGCAATCAATAAAAATAAATAAATGTTTATTTAATAAAAAAATGTGTTTACAATATGTTTTTAAATACCGCTATATAGCACGCAAGGTATAATAATACAAAATATATTTCTATAACCCCCACAGAACATTATCTTTCTTATTTTCATTGAAAACGTGACGAGACGATAGTGTGCAGTGCGGGTCGGTGCCTATATTTGGTTGGTTAGGTTATTAGCTTTATTTATTGTTTATATTGAAAATGGAATATTCCAATCGTCTAATACTATTACACCCACGTTGATTAAAAAACACAAAGATTAAACCTTTAAAACTCGTTATGTTTTTTTAAATGTTGCTTACCTATATTTTTGCTTTTCTTCCTATAAGACGAACAGTGAAAATGCTTACACACAACTTTAGCTCGTATGGAAGTATCAACAGAGTTGAAAATCACATGTACTTTCTGGTTTTTGCAAATACCTATGGTTGTCAACGGCATGGATGCCAAGTGGTATTTGTGAAACACCATTAGCTGGTTTACGGAAATCGATCAAAAATCGAAAGTATTAGAATGTTTTATCAGCACGGGTACCTTGTTTGACAAATATTGCGCGTCTTTCATAGTTTTGCAATATGTCAACCAATATGTTTTTCTGCTGGTTTTGGTACGTTGTTAGTCGAGTTTGAGACATTTAGTTCCTCCGTTACTACTGCTAAACCGTTGAAAAAAACATACTTCCACCGCCGATGCACCGTGTGTGCTGTATATTATTACTAAAGACAGAACTTTTTGTGTTGTGATTATTGAACATGGCGAGTGTAACTTAGGAGCGATTTCTCAACTGCTCTTTGAGATTAACGACACGTATGCGCAGACTCATGTTATCGGAGAATCGAAATAATATGATGATTATTTATGAGTCTGGATCTCACAAAAGCCGGTAAGAATGAACATTGTCTTTTTACCGTAGTATGATCTTTTGTTTTAAACATAGGCTAACCCCTACAGATTTTACACAAAGTTACTTCAAAGACACATGGCTTACTCGTAAACCCATTCTAATACAATCAAATAGCTTGTTATCATTTAATATTGTGGTCGAGCATAACCTCAAAATAGTAATAACATTTTTATAAATATCTCGGAAATGCAATTGTAGCTGTTTTTTTGGGAAGTATTTAGACATATCATCGAGTATTTAAAAGACGATTTGCTGAAGACACAACAACGTTGAAGTGAGTATATCTGTCCATAGTGCGTGGGCAATCTCCTTTGGAGGCTCGTCGTGTGTCACTTTTGCAAAGCTGAATAGTGATACATTTAAAATAGACGTTTTAGTAAAGTAGGTACCAGACGGCCTAGGCCAAGTAACATTCGTAACATTCGATTAGCGATGACGCTAGTAGAAAACTCCAAAAATGTATGGGGTTGACTTATGCTATCGAAGCATCGCGTGATCATAGGTCACAGCGTAGTATCATAGTGAAGTGAAGTGATTGGAGAAATAGAATCGCTCCATAGCGAATGCCATTTGTCTAAGCCCTCTGGTTATGTAACATTATCTAAACTGTTACGCAGTATTTGATGGAAGATGTGAACGATTGCGTGAAGTTCAAACTTTTCCTCGTGACTCAGACTCTCTATGAGAAATCTCCTAGACCTCTAAACATCAATCATGCAGACGTATGTACAGAGCAAGAATTTGTTTTGTACTTACTTTATGCCACATTTATGTTTTGTGGCATATATTATATACAACACTTCTTTTATTTCAGAAGTTATGTAGGTACATAAACTTCACTCTATCTTCTGGTAAACACGATAACTTCCTAGTCAAACAAACAACAATAAATAAACTTCAAGTATTTATCGTAAACGTGTCGTCAGTCGATCCTGTTATTACGTATGGCGTGGACACAAAAGTTAACTCAACCCTTGCCAAAAGTTAATTCACCCTGACATCAGGCAAGTTTACATGAAAGTTTTACTACCTTGCGGCGCAAACTCCAACCTTCTGCGGCTATACCTACGTTCCTATTCCCTGGACTGTTGTGGGAAAACACAACAGCTTCTATGATAACGTAAATAAATAGTACCATGGCTTTGTATGTGTATGCCCATAGACGTATGGAAGCGGGTGGTCTTCTGTTACAGATATCTCCATACTTAGGCCCCCATGTATTACTAAAGTTATTACTATCATAGTTCTTGTTTTACTTAGTCTTTAAGATTGTAAAAACAATCTTTGCACTGTATAAATTCAATCTATTAATATTGTATAATTGCAAAGCAAAAGTGGGAGCACTAGGTACCTACTATAAAGCTACCCTACACTGGGCACGTGTGTCCCCTTCAAAATGGTTGAGCTGAATGGTGCTGATCCATACGTCATGTTCGTGAACGGGCGCCGTCAGTGGGGTCTGGTCATCTCTTGGCTGCCATGGCAATAAAAAAAAACCTAAACCTAAATCCTAATCTAGTAAGTCCTATTCAAGTGTGATGCTATTTCTTACGTCCAGCACCTCACGGAACGATACGACGTATGTTGACTGATCAATATCCAATTCGCGCAAAAAATCATAATGATATTTTTACAAAACTACAGTAATTAAATTCTCAAGTTATACTGGGTGGGGTCACGTCAATACGATAATAAATTAAACTTCGCATTAGTAGCTAACTAATGATGTACCCAGTCGACAAACAAAAAATCAATCAATCTATTCACTAAAGGTAGTCGATTTATTGGCAAAACCCATAGACGGTTGGTGGACAAACGAACTTTGGATTTAAGTATTTTGTTGTTTCAAAAGACACTTATGTGCAGTACAATATTTTCTTTATGTCCCTCGGCAAACTTCTTATTTGGTCAGTCGTCGGATTTCTTTCAGTTGCTCTTGGACGCTTCGTGCTCTCAATCGACTTCCAAGTCGATTAAGAGCACGAAATTTGCCGTGATACAATTAAGAAAATAGTTGTACTGTACTAGTATTGCCAGTGTATCGTTATTCAGCGTAATATCGTGTCCACATGGTATTTGATGGGAAACGTCATGTTTTCATTCAATAGCCATTTTAAGTAAGACTGCGGTCCCTATTTGGAATCCCATCTACCAAAAGTACGTAGTTGGAATAGAAAGGGTCCAGCGAAAGTACCTCCGTGCTACGTATTGTTCACAGTCATCTGGATGCCATTGATTTGACAAGTAAGCTGTGTTATTCTGTCCCTCGAACAGTTCATGTGCGTCAGGTTCGTGTTCGTACTCTGTTCGCGCTTAATTCTTGTCGCGCTAACTGTGGCTCACGCTGCTTAAAGAATGTTGGAGTCCTATAATTCTAATTTAAATGATATTGATATATTTGCATGCTCGAAAAATAAATTTAAATCTAATATTATAAAGAAATTATCTTTATTGTAATCGTATTACAATTTTTTATGAATTGCATAATTTAAGTAATTGAAATTCGTTTTTATCTGTTTTGGTTTTGTTACTATAGGTAGCTTAATAGTAAATTACTTAATTGTTTTAAATATTTGTTAATTTTGGTAATGCTCGTCTAGTGGCAACCACTGATCTTTAAATATGATTTATTTGCGGATAATGTAGTGGACTGCAACATTACTCCTTAAAAAGTTTGTTGACTATTGTATTGTATGTTGTAATTGTTTATTATCCCTTAATAAAATAAAATAAAAATAAACTTCTGCCTGCGACTTCGTCCGAGTTAAAGTTCTTGTTCTTGTTGTCGCATCGCATCGCCCGTCTGCGCTATTACTAAATTTTCGAATAGCGTTCTCTCAGAATTTTTTTTCTTGTCCCCTCAGGTTCCTAACGTGATTTTAAATAGTCTATAGCCTTCCTCAGGAATAGGGTACCAAATATAAAAGATTTTTCCTAATCCAAGCAGTAGTTCCAGAGATTACCCCCTACATACAAACTGCCTCGTTGATCTAGTGGTCACGAGAGCTACTCCCAGGTCGGGCGAAGTATTATAATTAAATTATTATAGCGGGAGAAGTCATTTGATGATTTCCAACCCCAAAAAAAAAAATACTCAGTCGCAGCCCGGAGTCTGGATTTGAGCCCGGGTGATGGGAAATGTGGGTGTACTATAGATATACACCTCTTCCTAACCCTTCAGGGATTACAGGCGTGATGATATGTTATGTTTATACAAACTTACAAACAAATTATACCTCTTAATAATATAAGAATAGATAGAGCCACATCAATCTACTCTAACGATAGCTGGAAGGCATTGTAGGAGGGCTTCCCCAAAACCAATAACTTCGGGTCTATTTTCGCCTTCGGTAAATGAAGGCAACGGAACTTAAAGTCATGTTATGAATTTTTATGACCGTAATAAACGTTAACTTGAGCGGTAACGTACTTAGGTGAACGGCACGCATTTTAATAAAAATTGTTGTCGGCTTGAGATAGGATGACCAATATTTAAAAAGGAAGTATTTACAGTTGGCCGCACTACGTCAGTGTTAACAAAACCAGTGTACCCTGGCCTCGTATTCTATTGAAACTTCGAACTACGCTGGGCCAGCTAAAGGTTACAGTGTTGCCACTGTCGTGCGGTCGACTGTTCCTACCGAATGAGGATATTTCTACAAAATAAAACACAACTTTACGTGGACTCTTTTCTTACTTAAGACTTAGATTAAGATTAAGCAACTCAAACTACCTAGGTATGGGTTTACAGTGCTTAAATCTACTAAACTATCTATTTAATCTTAAGTCCTACTATTTTGCTCATTTCAACTGTGCCAACAGTATGTATATTTATATAATATAGTAGCAACGTACAACGTAACGTATAACGAGGATGAAGGGACCACTCTAATTTCGTCGTTATATCCGGAATCCGTTTCAAGCAAAGGTAAAGAGATACAAACACGAATGTATGTATCTTAATTTCTAAGGATTTGGATTCAAAGCATTCTAATATTTCATCACACAATTTTCCACATCGTAGATATTGTTGAATGGGAAACTTTGTATTCTTTGCGAAAATCAGCATTGTTTTCACGGTTTTTTAATTTTGAAATGAGGACCGCTTTTTCTTTAACAGTGAATGTGCGTATATTGAGCCATACTTATTCAAACATTTACTAAAAACAGTTGCTTCTCAGAATATCACTTTGTAACTGGACCATAAATTTAACTCCGAAACGTACACCATTATCTCTTTAGCTAATATCTATAAACAAAAGGTAAAGGTCACCACAGTTGCTGAACATCTGTGTTTGCTGAAGATCATACCCAAATGTCCTTTCTTTGTTAATGTTCGTCGAATCGTTGAGCTCCTTAAGTTCTGTGTTGAGCTGCATGATTACTGACAAATGCGTGCAATGCCTGGACAGGTCCACTCATTCTGTGTGGTTCTTTCCTCAAAAGACCATTTCAGACATCAATCTACATGGTCTTCACATGATTTGACCAAGATTATGTCTGGACTTTAAAAGAGACTGTGACCTCTGAGTTTGTTTCGGCCTTTCTTTTCAGAGTAGTCAGATAGGAAACGCCGATCTCATCTACTTTTAAAATATGATTGACGTGTTAAAGTGTTTGTAAAAACCTACTTACAGAAATAAAATCATTAATCATCTGGCAGTTGCTGAATATCAAGGTCGTAATAAATGGTCGATACAACCAAGGTCGTAATAAATGGTAGCTACAACCAAGGTCGTAATAAATGACATCCACTGTACCTATTTCAATCTACCTAGTATTTTCCTAACAACCTAAGTTGAGGTCACCTTCCAGTCTAACTGGATGTACTGTCCAGCATTATACATGGAGCGACTCAGTTACTGGGTAACCGACACCCCTTATATTTCCAACGTATAAAAGAAAGTAATATTACTCTGTATAGATGAATGATGTTCAGAAAGTTTTCATCCCCCGGGAGGCGCGAGGCGTGGATGAATCAACATTTATTAACGGGATATGGAACTTGGCTTGGACACGTAACGTATCTTCACTAATATTATGTGGGAATTAAAGTTGGTACATTTATTATTTTTCGTGTCTAAGATAAATTATATTAAGACAAAAGAAACTTTCGGTAAAATCCAGCATTGTCACTGTTTCAATTTAGCTCATTATTATTTACACAATCAGTAGTTATATTAGACAACACCAGTGAAAACCGAAAGTAAATTGGATGTTGTTGCAACATCAGGCAACAATCACACCATGTCAAAGCCTGTCAAAATATTATGGCTAATGAGCGCCACGATACATAATAACCAGGAATTAGAGTCCACTTTGAGTTATTTTGAAAATGGCCTGTTATTAAAATGACGACAAATAATCACATGGCTAGTTCATAGCTATACCTGTATTATAGCTGACCTGTAATACAGGTTTTTTCTATAACCTATTTTAGGCACCAGCTCTTACAATGTGAATTTATATAGTTCAAAACTGTTAAGTACTACAAAACCATTGTGAGGGAAAATAAAAATAAAAAATTATTACATAACATAACATTACGCCTGTAATACCAGAAGGGTTAAGCAAAAATGTACTTATTGTAAACCCACATTTCGCCAGTTATGTTTAAGTCCCTTGTAATAGGGGGTGAGCCTATTGCCATCAACCGAGCACAAATCCAGACTCCGTGCTGCTACTGAGAAATTCCAGATAGAAAAACCCAATAACACTTTGACCGACCTGGGAATCGAACCCAGGACAGAACCCTCATGCTCAGCAGTAGCGCTTGAGACCACTAGACCAACGAGACCAACGAGGCAGTTAGGCAGGCAGTTATTGTTATTATTATTATTATAACTATATTATTAATTTTCACATTACTTGAACTCAATCGAACCACATAACAATGTTTTCGTGATCTTCAAAATGTTCCAGTAGCGTAAAAACATACGTAGCTTATTGTTTGGGTTTTCATTACGGAGAGAAGGTAGGACTAGGCCAATGATGGCTGTTGCCACGCTATATGTGACTCAGGTATACCTTCATGTGTTTTCAAAAACTTTTAAGGCAACCTATCAAGTCATTACCTACATAAAAACATCTTAAACTTTACACGCTTTATGCGCTATACTGATCATAGCGTAAAGGTAACAAAGTTGAAGACAACCTTTTACACCGGTTGATTGTCTGTCAAATTCTTAAATAAAACATCGCTGGAAAGCTCGTAGACTGGCAGAGAAAAATCCAGAGCATTTGTATACGTAATGTCTAAAGCCGCTCTGTCACCAGGAGCACTCATCCGTAATGTAACCTTTACTTGCCACCTAGCTGTGTTAATTCTACACATTGAACTATAAGTACCTAACAAGGTCTAGTCTTCAATCTAGGATGAAAATTAGCCTATGTCCCCCTCACCCAGGACATGGTTTATCTGTGTGTCAAATTTTATCCAAACCCGTTCAGGCGTTTTGGCGTGAAAGCGTAACAGACAAACAAACGAGCTTACTTTCCTATTTATAATATTAGTTAGGAAGTTGGGATTACCTATTCTGCTGGTTTCAATTATCTCTTTACTTGTAAAGCCCTCGCCGTTACAGTGGAATCTTGGATTGTTAAATTTTAGGCGAATGCTCCCGGTGAGGGAGCGCCTTAAAAAACGAAGAAAAGCGATGGGAACCGCCAGCTGTCTGTTGTTTCTTTACGTCGCCAGTCGTACACCGATATATCGTGTGAGAGCATTCGTCACGTTGACTGACATTCAATTACGTGCCTCGAGTTTACGCAAAGGTCACCCGATTATATCTGCTCGACTAATGCATGGAGTGCATTGAGCAACCCTGGCCGCAAGTTGGTCCCAACAATTTGGATGAACGTTTAGGGCAAGAATCAGTGTATGGGTCGAATGTATATTCCCTCAGATATTATTAGTTTAACAAATTTGATGCGAAAATCACAAGTTTTCGCATTATTCACATTACACGCTATGAGTGATCGTCTTGAACCGATTAGGTACGGTATGACATGGTATTACATCAAAAACTGCAACAAATTTAAAAACCTCAGAATTCACAACTTTTGTATGCCGTATTTAACGAAAATGATCGCGTCCAGAGCGGACTGTCCCTTTCAGGGGCACTGGGTGGCCACAGTAGTAGGCTTTAATAAATAGTTAATTTTGTAAAAACTAACAATACTAACCTAGTAACCTAAGCACTATTGTCACTAACATCAATATACCTACTAACAAAATATGGACCTATGGTCTGAAATAAAGTTTTATTTAATTTAACAATTTATTAAAAAAAAAACTTAATCGGGCCAACACTGGCACTTGCTAAGGCAATTTATTCGACCCAGGGTTTTATTGGATAACCTATCAAAACTCTCATTTTGTTTTTAATTGGTGCTCCGGGCAACTGTTTCATTGACTGGTTATAATGTTGTTAACAAGTTTTATGCCGCATTTTGGAAGAAAAACAAAGTCGTTTCAGTTATTTCTTTTGCTTAACTTTTTAGCTAAAACGTAATTAATCACGGCTGCTGTTGGTATGATAATAAAACGCTTCATGAGTTTTCGCTCTCCAACGGAATATTAATGACCGCTAGACAATGACATGGTTCTTTGTTTAGCATGAACTGTCCCAATGTGAGCATGAATGCAGAGGCCATGAACTCTTTTCCCGCACCACCTCGAACCAGCCCTCGCGGTACGCGTCCAGGTCATTTTGCCATCGCTTTCTGAGCCGACCTCGGTGGCGTTGTCCATCTTCAGGCACCTATTGTGCGGAGACTTTTGCTCAGCGGCCATTGTGCATGCGGCTGATGTGCCCAACCAATCCCACTTGAGCATTTGAGATTAAAGTAATGTCCTCCCGACCCTATTTGTGTCACGGCGGCCAATCTTAACGGAGATTAACCAGGTACTCAAGAGATATTAGAGTCCACAAATGTGTGCGCTAACACAGGTGTACACGACGTGCACCTGTTTTTGCGAAGAGGGTTTGCAGCTTACACTCTTCCCTCACTCTCATAGGCTAGAGATCAGACCAACAGCAATGTTGTTTATACCCTAATGCAGATTAGCAACATAACTATTATAATTACCTTTTATTTTTGCCATTTTCAGTCACTATATAATCTCTTTATTCCAAATGCAGAGCAGACTGATGTTGGTCGGCGAGTGCGTGCCCGCATCCTGCGACAAAACCGCCATCACCTCGCTGCTAGGCGCCGCAGAAGGTGCCGCCACTGCGCAGGCGTCGACTGCAGGTCTGGCTGCATCCTTCGCCACCCTCAACGTGCGACCCGTACCTGGAGACTACGACCTCTTCGCTGACCCTAAGCTGCAAATATTAGGGTAAGTTGCAGCTGATTGTTTAAGAGGGTAGGGTACAGGCACCATAGCTGTGTAAGGAAGTGATGAGTTCATTCGGTATTTAAACTGAAGTAAAAGTAGTTGTCTACAATCGTCCAAGGTCACTCGTGCGTTTAATAAAGATGACCAAACAAAAGATGGAGTTTGTGGTATTATTTAGTTAATGTTTAGTTAGCTTAATTCTGACTAAACTGATGTAGGTACTTGACATATATTTACAACAATGATTTTCGGATTTGTAAACTAACATGAATGTAAATTATTGTTTTTTTTTAATTTTTTTTCTGCAATCAGTACTTATTTTATAACAAATACATTCATGTTCAGTAATGATAACTTTAATCACTTTGTGGAAGCCATTTTTTTATTTGTGACTGCATGAACTCAAAACGACGCTACATGTACCCAATATTACTTACAACTTAGGTCCTACGCAGTTCTGAATACTGAAATTGCGTCCTCAAAATAATAGCTTGATATAATTTAAAACTTAATTAACTAGGTTTCAGTTATCTTTCGTACTCAGAAGCGAGCAGACGTGTGCGCGCTGCGCTGTGATTTTTAATTTGTGTGTGACTCTTTGAGCTCCGATTGGCTGCCGCTCTTATTTGTGATTCCTTGTCGCTCTTGAGGTGCTGTTACGTGCGGTCTACGCCTAGTGGGAGGAGCTGAAGTGAGATAGAAGATTTCGGTGAGCTCATACTTTGAGTGACAAGTTTAAAATCTTCATTGAAAAACTTACAAAAAGTTTTGCGTTTGCCTGGGCGCGAACCCGCACCCTCTCGACACTTCGAATCTGAGTCGGTGCTTGTGCGCTCCGAACCAACTCGTCGTGTAGCAGAAAGGCAAATTAGCTGACCTCTATCAACTATCAAGTGTCCTGTCGTCTGACTTTTACGGTTACTTTTGAGTTTTTACGGATTTTGAACCGACAGGCCAACCATGCCTCGCATGATTCGCTCGCCCCCACAGGGTTCCCCAAATGCCCGTGTTCTAATAGAGACGCAATCGGAACCCGACTTGTCTCCTGCTGTGTTGGCCCCGGAAAGAAGCATCTATGACTCGGTAAATGTTACTACAAGGCCGAGCAATAAACGTTTTCGTGGCGATGATAGCTGCGCGGAGCCGGAAGGTCTCGAAGAATTAAAGAGCATGCTGCAGTCTTGGAAGGCCGACCAGGATAAAATACTAAACAAATTAGTGACAGATGTCTCAGAACTAAGGCAGCAGAATCTCTCTATTCAAAAATCCTTTGAAGAGATTGAGCAATCAATCAAATTCTTTAATGTAGAATACGAGGATATGAAGACTCGCTTAGATTCCGTAGAGGCGGAGCACAGAGAATATGTGAAGCGCTTCCATGGATTAGCCAGCAATAATTGCGAACAAAAGGTGGCCATACTTGAAGCAAAAATTGACTCCATGGAACAGCAGGCACGCCAGTGCAACATTGAGATTTGCAATGTACCCGAAAAACGGAATGAAAACCTCATAACCATTATGGAGTCTATAGGTAAAGCCATTCATTCCCCGGTACCGCAAAATGAAATAGTGTCAATACATCGAGTCCCACATGCACAGCAGCAGGATAGCAAACCTAAGAACTTAATTGTAAAGCTCAGATCACGGATCGTTCGTGACAATATACTCAGCGCCTACCGTAATGCGAAGAGTCTCAAGTCTGATCAGATAGGAATTCCAGGCTCTACTACGGTTTCTATCTACTTGAACGAGCATCTAACCCTGAAAAATAAGGCTTTATTTCGTGAGGCCAAAGTACTCGCCAAGAAACATGGATTTAAATATGTTTGGATCAGGAGCTCGACGGTACTTGTACGTGAGCGAGATGGAGACAAATCATTCGCGATTCGATCCGCTGAAGATCTCAAAAAGATCACTGCTGTCGAGAAAAACGGTACCGAGAACTCAATTTAATGACTCGATGTGCGATATATTTTTATTATTTTTTAGATTATTGTTTGCCTTTTGCTTGTTGCTTTTATGTATGGTATGTGCTCTAATCTACGCTCCCTCAAAGCTATGTATGTACTGCTGTCCTTTTTCAACTTGTCATATTTGCCTTTTTTCATGCTATGTGCTGTTAACAACAGTTCCACTGTTATATTTCCTCCATTTTCTTAATTATGTGTTGGTTGGTACATTTTTTTATTTTATGCCTAGGTGCCTGCATAAAGTTTTTCGTAGTGTTGTACCGGACCTCAGATCTATAATTACTTTTTCAGTATTATGTAACGTAAAAAAGTATGTTAATTATAATTTTTGTTGTAAAATTCTAATTATCAATGGCTACTAATAACATAGTGATTTATTATCAGAACTGTAGAGGGGTCCGCACGAAGTTACACACATTGTATATGAATATTGTAGCGTGTTCCTATGACGTCATTATACTGACGGAAACCTGGCTGATTCCCAGCATCCAGGATAATGAATTTATTGACGATCGTTACGTGGTCTTCAGATGCGATCGTGATCGTTCAGTGACGAACAAAGAAGACGGGGGAGGAGTTCTAATAGCTGTTCTCCGTGAACTGCGTCCTTCTAAGTTACCGATACAGTTCGTCCGGGCAGAAGTTGAACAAGTCATTGTCCAACTTCCTGCTTCCCAGCACAATAAACGCCATATCATCAGTGCTGCGTACATGCCACCGCGAACGCATGAAGTAATATATACACATTACTTTGACATTCTACAAGACTTGGCTAACGATCCTACTACCGACTCTTACTTTATTGTCGGTGATTTTAACCTACCTGACATTGACTGGTTGGACCGTGGGAATCATTCAATCGCACAAGTTTCGAACACAATCGGACGAATATTGTTGAATTTTATTAGTTTAATTGGTGGCTCACAATTCAATATTACCAAAAACAATTTGGGTCGAACACTAGACTTGTTTATCTCAAATGTTGACTGCCAGTCCGTATCATGCAATGCTCTGCTCGACCCTGATAGTCATCATCCAGTTTTTTCTATATTGACTTGTCTGAATACGCATTACACTCCGCTAAAATACCGTTCGGTCCGTAGACATAACTTTCATAAAGCTAATTACGATAAAATAATTTTTGACTTGAGTAAAATTAACTGGAACTTGGTACTATCTGACCGTGACTGTGACCAAGCTGTTAACGTCTTCTATGAGACATTATACGGTATTATCAAGTCGTATGTTCCGCTGACTAGGATAAGAAACTCAAGTTTTCCTGTCTGGTTTACACCCTCTCTCATAAGAATATTTAGAACAAAAGAACGGGCTTGGATAAGATGGAAGAAGTACAATAATCAATCTGATTACTTTAAATTTTCTAACTATCGTAAGCTTTTCCAAGGAGAGTTACTTAAATGTTATCGGAAGTACATTGATTCGGTCGAAGACAGTATTCCAAAGAATATAAAGCATTTCTGGTCCTACATCTCATCTAGAAAAGGAAAAGCTAACTATCCAGCTAGTATGTATTTCAGGAATGTTTCATCAGATGACCCTACAGACGTCTGCAATCTATTTTCATCTTTCTTTTCTTCTGTCTACGAACCCTCTACTTTGGACCCTGTCAAATGGCAACCATCTGGTCGCTATGCAAATAGCTCGTCTTGCATAGCCGAAATCTGTCTATCCACGGAGGTTGTACGCGCGGCTTTAAAATCTTTAGATTCCTCTAAAGGGGCCGGACCTGACGGCTTACCACCCAGTTTTTTCATAAGAACATGTGATAGCTTGTGTACTGCATTACATATTATTTTTAATAAATGTTTGTGTGCGGGTGTTTTTCCTGCGATTTGGAAACGTGCGTTTATAACCCCTGTTTATAAGACTGGTGATAAGAACAATGTAGAGAATTATCGCCCCATCTCTATCCTCTCTACTTTGTCTAAGGTTTTTGAGAGTCTTGTGCATGGTGCCAAGTACCCTCACATTCATCAGCTTATTTTACCTGAGCAACACGGTTTCGTCAAACGTCGTTCAACCGCAACTAATCTGTTAGTATTTACAAACTACTTGTTTGAGCAATTGGATCAAAATGTTCAAGTGGACGCTGTGTACACGGACTTTCAAAAGGCTTTCGATAAAGTGGATCATACGTTGCTTTTAGAAAAAATAGCTTTCAACGGAATACGTGGCAATTTGCTTAGATGGTTTGTTTCATATATTCATAACAGGACCCAAAAAATTGCTGTTAATGGTTACGAGTCAGACCCTATAGTTGTTACATCTGGCGTACCGCAAGGATCCATTTTAGGTCCTCTACTCTTCATTATATTTATTAATGATATTAAACAATGTTTTATTAATTCTAATTTTTTAATGTATGCGGATGATATAAAAATTTACAAATCTTGCAAGAATATACAAGACTGTCTACTTCTTCAAATGGACCTAGAAAGATTATATACGTACTGTAACAATAGTAAACTTTTTCTCAGTCTACCCAAATGTCATGCCATCTCATTTACCAAAAAGAGAAATAAAATCAATTTTAATTATTCAATTAATAACGAACTCTTAAATGAAGTAAGTTTTGTTCGTGACTTAGGTGTCACACTGGATGCCAGTTTACACTTCGACAAACACGTTGACAATATAGTAAACAAGGCGTATCAGATGTATGGTTTTGTCATGAGATCTTCACGTGACTTTGTGCGGCCCTCTACGTTCTTGCTGCTTTATAAGACTTTGGTACGATCCCAGTTAGAATACGCCATCCCTATCTGGAACCCTTTCTACGACAAATACTGCACTAGAATTGAAAGGGTACAAAAGAAGTTCTTACGGTCTATGAACTATAAGTGTTTCCGATCAAAGGTTCCTTACGTGCAGCTATTGAAACGGTATGGCGTTATGGATTTGGGATCTAGGCGGCTGTTACTTGATGTCATGACACTGCACGGCATATGCAATAACAAATTTGACTGTATAGACCTTACAAACAAATTGTGTTACAAGGTACCCAGAAGTGTTATTCGAAGGGGGGTGCGCGTGCCTCAACTGTTCCATACAGGAATATGCAAGACTAACGCTGGGGAACGTGCGCCGCTTCGTCGCCTTGTTGATTCTTACAACACACATTTTATAGAATTAGATATATTTTGTCTATCTAAACAATTATTTAAGAAAATGGCTCTGGATATTTTGTCTAGCGAGTAGTTTAATTTAACTCAGCAATATTGTGACAGCGACTACTGTATTCTTGTTTTATTTTTATTTTATTTTTTTATATCACTTGTCTTCAGCACGGCTTTTAACCTTTTGCTAAATCGTGGACAATGGTGTGGGTTACGTGTTTGTTAAAACTTAGTTTAAGTAGTTCTCTGTATTTTGTAGCATGTAACTGTTTTTTGTCCCTAATAAATAAATAAATAAATAAATAAATAGGTTCATTACCAAGTAGTGAGGCAGGTAGATTTACTACGTCGAACTAATTAATTAATTATTAACTGTGCATGACGTATTATGTATATCACTGATGAATGCCTCCCAGCTTTCACTACATTACCTACCTCATTACTACATTATCTCTTCGCCATTCAAAGTTGATTTACGGCTGTGGGAAAATTCACCTAATTAAAAACAAGAAACGATTATTTATTTGAAATCCACATTAAATTGAACGTCGACACGACATAGTAAAGAACCATAGAGTATTTAACAGGCATAAAGCGTAACATTCTGAACACAAAAGTCTGTCACTTTTGGCGGGGGACGCGGTAGATACTACAAAAAAAAAGCTGCCCGCCCGGAAAGAGAAGTCCGTATCATCGATTTTTTATCGGAATTTTCACCGAATTCACGAAATAAAACAGCGTTTGCCTAAAATAGTTTAATTTAAATACAATTCAATTAATGTAACAAAACCATTATAATCTTAATAATAAAATAGTTTAAGTTAAAACAAAAAAAAAATGTTTTAATAAAAAAGTCAAATATTTCCATTCTAATAAATCATAGAACATAAAACATAGAACATTAAAACAAAAACCTTTTTTTTACAACTAAAATGATTTATAATAAGAAATTATAACATATCAATATTTGATTTCAAACATAAACTCAACCCTTCGGTAGTCTCGTTAACATTTTTACTAAAAGACAAAATCGCATATCAAGTCATGTCAATTTTGCTGGTTTGACGTATTTTTAAATAATAAAAAAGAACTTTACGAACACGAAAACGAGGTGTAGCGAAGACTCGGTGACAAATGTATTGCGTCAAAAATACTCGATTTATTCCATGCTTCAATCGAATCATGGTCTAATCGAATGAAAAATTAAAATGGATGAAGATGAAGCTTCAAGGACGCTTTTTCCCGGTCCTCCATGAACCTGATGTAGGATTTTTGGCGTCCGTATCCTGGTTACGTTTCGGCGACCTATTTGGGGAAATCGAAGGTTTTGTCTGTGCGATTATGGATGAAGTTATCATGACGAATAATTATCGGAAATACATTGTCAAGGACGGTACGGTTGACATCTGTCGGGCATGCCACCGTCCCAGTGAATCTATCCGACATATTGTTTCCGGTTGTTCTCGTCTCGCTAACGGCGAGTACTTGCTCAGACACAATCTAGGCGCCAGGATTATCCACCAGCAACACAAAATATACTATGAGGTTAGGTTTTAATTTTTTTTATAAAAACATGACAATATTAAAAAAAAATACAATAAGAAAGGTAATTCAGTCTATAAGCAAGTTTGACGTATTTGAATGTTTTTTACAGGATCTAACAGCTCAGTCAGGCATTTTCACGGAGCTCCGCGCGCCTTGAATACGATTTATGAAGTGCGTTACATTCGAAACGAAAGTAGTTTTTATGAACGTAGGTACTAGAGCATTTAATCTTGTTCTTTTACAGAGGAGAAGTGTTCGTTAGACTTCTCCAGTAATATACTCTAGGATAATAACAGATAGCTTTTTTTTTTATTCAACGAGTTCGTACGATTCGATTATCAAAGGTAAGACGACTTATTTCGTTTTTTTTAAAAGCCCCAACATTAGTTGACCTTACCTAACACAATTAGCTAACATTGTAATTTATTCCAAAAAAGAATAGCATTATGTATTGCATAATATTTCTACGCATTTAATAAAACACACGTAATCAAAATACAATAAATATGTCATGGCCGCATAAGCATTCTGAATGCAACCAAACGCATGCATAAATTAGATAAATTAAATTGAATACCGCTGTTATTGAGTGAATACAAAATATGTATTTAACATAAATAGATACTGTAAAACGTTTTTCGCAACTATAACTGCGGGGGCCTAGTGTGACTTTATTTTAACCGTCTCGACTTTAAGATTTTAAGTTCGGCGCTCCGATTGGCCCTTCACCATTCGGTCGTTGCGCTCCGATTGCCAAGGGCCAATCGGAGCGCCTTACGCGGTCGATACGTAAAGTCGAAATGGTTAAAAGAAACTCACACTAGGGACTCAGTAAGGTTAATAAAATAAAATACCCTCTTGTAGGCAGTATCCGTGTAAACATTTGCCTGCCTGTTTTCAATTGCATGAAAATATGTTTATAGTTTTCTTTTCGCGCGATTTCCGAATTTTTTTATTTTGGTAACAATTCGACGAATATTTTAACTGAAAGAGAGATACTTCTAAATATTGAAAAAACTTTGAAATTAGTTAGTGTGTTGCTTTCGCTATTGTTACAAATTGCAATTTTTAAGATGGTCTACACTTATCCTTGCGTGATCCTGTATTTTTTACTGCTGACCAACGCAATTGGATTTAAATGTAGACATTTTCACTGCATTTTGCCATTTTGGGATTGGTCAATAATTTGTCATAATAATACATACCGTTTTTAATGTTGCGTATTTTAGTCTTGACACAGTACAGTACTACAGTTAAAGTTGTCACTTAAAATATACCTACATAGTAGGTTTAGAATGTACTGAATGCCACACATTCACTTTAAAGTCTTTTACTAAACACAATGTCTCTGTTAAGGTCAAAGCGTACTTAATAACTTTAACACATTACCGAAAGTATTGCTCGTTTTGTCTGACAAGCCCTTTACAAAGACTGATGCTGAAACGTCTTAAACGAAGATGTATTATCAACATGAGTCGTTTAGCATTGCGACTCAGTACTAGCACCTATTACGATCACGTACGTTCGGTCACGCACATATTCCACAAGGAGAAACAAGACACTAAACTTTAATTCTCTGCTATGAAAACACGTAGACCATTACACGTAGAGCGTTTCGGATTTAAAAATAATTTCAGCAGATTGGAATGGCAACACTTCGAGCAATCACAGTTTTATGCACTGTACCTACACACTGATCTCATAGTTTTTGTTCCCTATTTAAATGCGCATTTTGCGGTCGGGCTAATTGTGATTGGGTTTTTATATCTAGAATTTCTCAGTAGCAGCCCGGAGTCTGGATTTGTGCCCGGTAGATGGCAATAGGCTCGCCCTCTATTACGTGGGACTTAAACATAACTGGCGAAATGTGGGTGTACTATAGGCACACCTCTGCCGCACCCTTTTGTAAACTTTTCACATTAATATTAATTTTCATTTTAAATGTATTGTTCCTGCATGCAATAATTTTATTTTATAAGTAATGTAATGTTCTACACAATGCAAATTGTTATAGAATGGAATAAATAAAAATAAAAAATAAAAAAACCTGGGATTACAGGCGTTATGTTATGTATGTATTTATGTTAATGCGAAATTGCTGGCTGTTTTGAGGTAAAGTGTGAGTTTGCCAAAATACCAGTTGTTATACAAGTTTTTGAACGAGTGCCAAGAATCTCGTTAAAGCCTTTACCGGACGTCGCCATGTTTGTATGATAACAAGTGCTTGGAAGCTGTTCAATTTTAATTCATGCTAAGAGTTCTACTTTGAACCATGTTACGATAGATTTTGTGAGAAATTCGGAAAACTTTAACTACCGACCAAATAAAAAATCAAGATAATACAGAACAATACAGTGAAGCATGGAAAACTACACCATGCTCTGTGCACACACACTCACGCGCAAACAATAACAACCAAACTTCACCTCACTAAGTTCCACACATGTTCACGAAACCGGCCTAACGTCACTATTGACAACGCTATGTCTTCTTTTTTATTTGGTCAGAGTTACCTACTCGTACATCCAAAACTAATAGAAACGAGATATGGCACAGTTGAAAATTGTCTTTCTAATTACGATGTCTTATTGCAGAACTGTGGTGACCCTGGTGGGAATACTGATGTTCTTTGCGTCTCTGTATGAGGGCTACTTGGAGCGCAAGTACCGGCTGATGAAGGAAGACGACCTCGAAGTGGCAACCAACGTCAACCATAAGCAACCTGTTGGTACTTTCGTTTATAATATCCGTTTTTTTACAGTAACTGCGACTGCCTCGTTGGTCTATTGGTCGCAATCGCTACTGCTGAGCACGAGGTCCTGGGTTCGATTCCTAGGTCGGGCAACGTGTTATTGGGTTTTTCTATCTGGAATTTCTCAGTAGCAGCCCGAAGTTTGGATTTGTGCCCGGTAGATGGCAATAGGCTCGCCCCCTATTACATGGGACTTAAACATAACCGGCGAAATGTGGGTGTACTATAGGTACACCCTGCCCAACCCTTCGGGGAAACAAGGCGTGATGTTATGTAAACGACTCTCAACTAAACCGTTTTTTTCTGAAAATCGACATCATATTTATAGCCGCGTGCTGTTATGTCGTATGTGCCGATGGCGATAAATTAGGCTGACACTGCCTGATTACAACGTGGTAGCAACAACAAGGAAACACATTTTCCCGGATTTGCAGAGGTTTTCATTAAACATACTTACTTGCTTTATACTACCGTGTGATTGAGCAAGGCGTGTAACAACCAGTCAGGTAGTAAGGTCGCCGTTTTTTTTCAGCCTGAGCTGTTCCATACAATTTAATTTGAAATAAGCCCAAGAACAAACGTGACCGAACGGCATTGTGTGGTTGACGAAACAATAAATGGACATTTATTATTAAACCGAAAAACTTTTCGGTTTAATAATAAATGTCCATTGAGTGATTGTGTGAGTGGGTACGGAACTCCGTACCCACTCAATTATTAAAATCTCCCAACTTTTTGACAGGAATTATTGAATTTTTATTGTATTTTTTTAAATTTCGTTTCTTGCAATGACTTTTTTTTTTATAAAACGGAAATTCGGTATTTATATTCTTTTAAGTTTAACATTAATAAAAGTTAGGTGATATTGAATACATCGATCAATATCAAAGCTAGGTATGTTGATGATGTGATTGTCTGTTTAACCCGGGCATCGCGTCAACTGACTGGTTGCGCGGATGTTTTGCGCCATCCAATGTTTTTTCCCCATTTTCCTTTATTCGCACCAGCTGGCTTTAATATTCCAATTAATAAGCGAATTTTAATCTCTCCAATGTGAAGTGGAGCAAAATTTAATTAGGAACGACCAATTATGTTGATCAACCTACTCACAGTCTCATACTCTCAAACAAAGGTTAGCTTAAAATTATAATTGCTTTTCTATAAACCATCCTTTATGGTTTTAATATACATTATGTTGTGAAGCCGAAAATATTCCTTATCAGTGTTAATGGTTCCATTATTATCACCAAGGGATCGCATCGCGGGAGGTAACGGATGTGGAGCGGAGTGGAGGGCAGATCGTGGGCATGCTATTAACGACCTTAATAAAAACGGGAGTGGCGTTAATTGAATGTCAACGTTATATTTTGTATACATTTAGTTAAGATTTATTATATTTTAACATTTTTAATTCAATACCTGATATTTTCATTAAATTGACCATACATTCTAGTAAATTTTTCATTTTACTTGGCTTTTACGCATATCTCAAGTTAGCAGTATATAAATAAAAACAAAAGTTTCTCAGACTGTGGGCAAATAGTCATACTAGATTTTAACTACCTATCTGACGGCTTCTATAATTGGTTATCATTTTTTTCCCAAACGAATAATTATGTGAAAAGGGTTGTAGGCTCTTCCATTGTTCGTAGCCAATGAGCACTGACGTTATGATATTTGCAGGCCAACAACAATGTGCCAGCTGCCGATGAGAAGCCAGTGAGCGCAGACAATGCTGATAGGGACCTTCAACGAGAAACTTGTGGTGAGTACCTAATGCGCGTATGTAGAGAGTAACAACATACACAGCTACTAGATGTATACGAGCTTGATGTATTTGAAGAACTTTCGAAGTCTAAGAGGCCGCACAAAGTAATTATTTTATCGTACTTAAGAAAATCATGGAAAATATACGGACATTTTTAATGACCCTGAACATAGAAAACACAGACAATGAGCCCAAGATGATGTACGGACTCCGAAAATTTGCTTTCTTTCAACTTAATGAGAATTCTTTTATTCAAGATAATGAACCCAAAAGTTCTAAAGTATAAGAAAGTTCTAAAAAGATTATTATCAAATTACAAAACTACTTAGTCAAGGAATTATGCAAAGAAAATATTTTAAGAACTTTGCATTTCGCTTGGGAATAAAAAACCTGCCAAATCTTCATAGCTCTGAAAAAAAGAAAAAAAAAAGTTTGTTCATAAGCCGACAATTAAGAAGTTTGATGTCGTAAGGTCAACGAATACAATCGCTGAAAGGCATATCTTTACGACCAGCTCACAAATTACAACAATGGGTTTTGTATTTACCACGCATATTACACGTACGAGCTTAATTTTGCTGAATATTTCTTTCATGAGTATATATCGTTAAACACATATTTAGCAATCAAAGTAGGATTCCCGTGGACCTTCAAAGTCGGTAAGGTTATAATCGATTGCCCGATAAATTAGACATAATAGATAATAGTGTTAAGCTCATGATGAGCATAATATACGGGCAATGCTATGAAACATAATTAATTGCCTTTCGCGGTGCTAACAGCATGTTAAGTAACCCAAATGTTGTGGCTATATGTCTACGCTAAGTTAGTTATCCAAGTGAGGAGGACATTAAGTTGACGGTGACGGCATTTCCCCTGAGACAACCTTCCACTTAATGAGAATTAGACTACATTTTAGCTAATGTGACGCGTTAGTACCTAGGTATACATTACACCGCCATTCCAGTCACAAGCATATTGCAGTAAAAACTCTGAAGTACCTTGGATTTACGACCTCAGGTTTTGTGATTTCTCCAAGCCCCAAAACCTTTTCCAGATTTATTTTATGAAATTGTGTCGCATCGTTCTAAAATGTTACCTAACTTAGTTGCAATCTATTGTTTATGGCAACTCTTTGAAATAAATAGAAATGTGAAATAGTCGACTCAATAAATCGGAAACAAGAATCAAATCAATTGCTTTGTTTCAGAAAAGCGTTCTGAAAGAACTTTGAAGTTGTGATCCTTTAGTGGAACTTATCTTTATTTCAATTCAAGTAGTTCTATTCTGTGTTCAGGAGTATGGTCAGAGGTGCTGTTATCGTTCTCAATCTTGTCGAACGGGCGTACGATTCTCAGCACGGACTTGCCTAACGATGGGGCCCTCACATGTCTGCACGGAATGAGGTACGTTTATTTTATTACAGAACTTTTTTGTTCCGTATCAGCTTATATATTCTTCCAGGCCTTACTTATATGTAAATGATACAGTTCCAATCATTTGTTTTACGTCAGTGTGTCCGCTTCCTATCTTGATCAGTCCCGACTCAACTCTTGTACAAAGTGCCCGTTGATCTAAAGTATTTGTCCTAAAGCCAGATTGGATGTTGGTTAGTTTTACGTAAACGTAAATCTAAATGGAACATTTCTTTTATCGGTTGTAAATAAGTATATAACAAAAATGTAAGCATTGTTAATTGTGTAGGTATCCAATCGATACGTACTCAGGTCAAAGAAACCGATCATTTGTTTCATGAATTGTTAAATTCAAATTGTAACCCTCATCCCATAGCAAAAATGGACCTAACGGAGGATTAGTGAAACATAACTCTAGTCATATAATAAGTCAAAATAAAATTTAAAAAAAATGCAAGACTGAAACAAATCATAAAATTTTAGTAAATAAGAAACATCAAAAATGTTATTGCAAAAATATTCAATTGAGGAAAGAACGTGTGACTCTTATCAATAAATTAAAAACTATCAAATTAAATTAGAAGATAGTATAAATATTTATGAAATAGACACTAGACGCTTGCAGTCACATTCAACTGTCAAAATTATAATGTGGGCATTTGTTTTAACCGAAAATCTGTGCTGCGTGGTTGCTCACTAATCTTAGTTTAAAAGTCTATTAAATCGAAGACTCGTAGAAGATATAGCTGATCTTTCGGTTGAACATAACATTGAGCGGTCTTGTGTTGAGCTAGATAAGCATGGTATTACTCTAGTGTTTCGCTGATGGTGGCGCGTGTGTTGGATCATTTAGCACCCTTCAAACTGGTTGAGTTGAATGGTGCTAATCCATGCGTCATGTTCTTGAACGTGCGCTGTCAATAGGGACTGGTCATCTCTTAGCTGCCACGGCATATTTTAATTACATTTTACTTTTGAATTGTTTTCAACCTTATATTTCGGACGCTTTTATGTTCTGCATCGTTATCACATGCATAATTTCAACAAGAATGATGCAACCATAATTTGATTTAATAGAGTGTCCATGGAGTTTATTGCCCGTTTTTCTCCATACGTACCTACTACGATTTGGAATGGGCAACTAGCTTCATTTTTCTGACCGAGCGACCTTGACAATTCAAAAGTGCCTGTAACTGGATTATTTGTAATAAATGCTTTGAATTTTGAGTTTGATAGATTTAATATAGCTGTTTCTCAGAGTTATTCCGGCGCGCGTAGTAATAAAGTTAATCAAATTAATGCCACTTTTATGGTCATTAGTTTAGTACCTAAGTGAGTACATTATTTGTATTCCCATGTTTAGTTAGGTATTGTACTGATCGTATTATTTTTTTTGGCCTATAATTTTGATAGGCGGTGACGATGCTTGAGTAAAATTCCAGATTTGAACCTACTAAGCTTATGAACTGTAAGAAGCTAACTATATCTACATTTCCAGGTTCATGTCGGTAATCTGGGTGATAATGGTGCACACGTACCTGACCATCTTCTACGTGGCTGACAACAAGACCATGCGGGTCATCACTGAGAGGAACTTCTGGTATCAGTCCGTCGGGAATGCGTCCTATTGTGTCGACACCTTCTTTGTTATCAGGTCAGTTGGTAGATTTATTTTCTTTGTTTCGTGCGTAAATTTTCCTTATATTATTGTTTGGGGCAAGTAAGTCGTGGCTCCAGGCCAGTGCCGTTTCTGGGCTGGCTGAGCGGGGTTGCTCTTTAGATGATTTCAGAAACATACTGTACTTATACAGGGTGACGTGTCGTTTGACGTCTTCGTTCCAGGACCCATAGAGATGGTGTGACCCATTTGCAACAATAAATCCTGTGCTAATATTCGTAGCATTCGCTCAACTCTCAAATGGAATTTATTCCCTTCATTGATATGCCGTTAGTTATCTAATACTTTTACAAACTTATCTATGCAACCAAATTTTCTAAAACATCAATCAGTTAAAAGTAAAAGGAAAAAGTTTATTAACCATTTTAAAAAAACATCTGCCTAGCTTTGATACCAGTTATCTTAAAATATTACTGTGGCATGAAGCGTACACATTACGGGGAAGACATCTTCATTTAACCAGCGATCAAACGAGGTACAACAGTAAAATAATATTAAGAGGTGCCGAGGAAACAGTCGATAATGAAACCCTGTAGATACAGCATTCTCGCTCTGTAGATGATTGATAGACAGTGCTACCTATTTGGGACACAACTATCTATAGTATACAATCAACTACTAAAGATGTTTAGATGTTCCGTGTGGCACATAATGTCGATGTAAAAATATCGCCGAATAAAATGTGGTTTCTACCGTAATTTATCATATTTTTTCGTTTGTTTTTTATAGGGTTCCGTTCCTCAAAAAGAAAAAAAAAAACGGAAACCCTTATAGGATCACTAAGTTATCCGTCTGACTGACTGTCTGTCAGTCTGTCAAGACCCTTTTTGTCAGGAACGCATGGAGGTATAAAGTTGTAATTAATACCAAATACGTAAGTTTACGGTCCCTTGGAGCTCTAAAAAATCAAGCTTCTAACTCAACGCAATACAAAAATACGGCGATTTATGGGACATATTTTGATACTCGCAAATAAATCAAAACCTATAGGGTATTTCCCGTTGACCTAGAATCATGAAATTTGGCAAGAAACGAGGTCTCACAGCACAACTAACGGAAAGAGTCCGAAAATCGTAAATTTGTAGTTAATCACATAAAAAACCTTTTTTGCGATAACAAACTTACATTTGTAATTGGAGAATTGACCGTGACGTAAATCGATGTATCGGTGAACCGTTTTTTTCAACTAAATGTTAAGTTTGTTCTTGGGATAAATTCATCCCAACTACGGAACCCTTTATTGTGAGTCCGACACACACTTGGCCGTATTTTTTCTGTAATATTACAACGACTATTGCGGTAAGCACATTAACATCATTATCATTTATATAATTTAAATTCACGCGTAAGAAGTAATCTTTCACGGTTACGTGATTCTGAAACACTCAACATTTATATAACAGTATAAACTAGGTTAATATAACGCATTAATTTGTTAAACGTTGGCCTTGAGTAGAAATTGAAAAGTAAACAATCTTAATACTCATATTCTCGTAAACTTCATACAATCGCATTTAAATACGTAACATAAAATGCGTAAAGGAGTTAGCTCCGCAGGAATTTTTATTACCAACTAGATGCGCCCCGCGGTTTCACCCTCATAAATCTTGATCCCTTAAGAATATCGAGATTAAAGTATCCTATGTTATAATCTAGGTCATGGCCCATGTGATAAATTCCATCCAAATCCGTTCAGACGTTTTAGCGTGAAAGCGTAAGTAACAAACCAACATACAAAAAATCTAATATTTTCTCTATTTTACTTTTAATTAAAAAAATTGCCCGCAGCTTCTACCGCATAAAATGTTTTTGATTTTCTGGTATAATACGTACTTACCTCATCTTATATCTTGAGGGGTTCCGATATACCAATCTAACATTTCATTTAAATCGGTTCAAATGTTTAGCCGCGATGTTGTAAGAAAAAACTTTTGTTAACTTTCTTTTAAGTGGGAAGAATGCCGACTTGACCTAAATAACTCAAAAGTTAAGGCGTGTCCGTGTACCTTTGTAAATATACCGAAATTTATCTTGTTCTATGACTCCCGTAATGGAAATCAAATCTTTGTTTCATATTAATCTAATACATTTGGGGGAAGCGCCAGGTTGCCCGGGACATTCAAATTATAAAAATACTAAAATAAAAAAATACTAAATACTTAGAAGGTTGTATTGATAAATACATATTTTTTACGCTCGCGAATCTTATTTCGTTCAACATACAACCTGACACTGACCTGCAAATTACAGAAAACGTAAGAAAATTGGAATTTATTGGCTACCCTGGCGCTTTTTTAAGCTGATTGTAATTACATTCTATTCCGGTCCTACGATTACCCACTGGACTATCCACTACACATTATTGCTTCACAAACAATTAAGTACAAACGAATATTTGATCAACGATTAGCTGAGCTTCCATCAGAGCGACAATGGAACCCTTATCTGCTTTGATATCCATCAGACTGTTTGACCGTCAAATCCAATTACGTCCAATACTCCGAAAGTACTGCAAACCCCCGCCGTTGTCAATTTAGAATAGTTACAGGGACAGCTATAGATTTTCGAGCGGTACAAAGCCGCGGACATCAATTTTGATTCTCATAGAACAGTTTCATTCACCTAAACGTTTTAGATAGCTCTATTAGGGTTGTCATTCTTTGTTTTGCGAACATGGTTGACCTTTTTGTGCCGTGTCCGGTACAAATTGACATGTGCCGTGGGTGTGCCAATTTTCATTACCGTTTTTGGTACATTTAAAAGAACAAAGGAAACAATAAAATTGCGCCTTGTATCGTTACCCGACTCTGTATTTGTATTTTTGGTAGACGAAGCTTATCAAACCCGCGTAACCACAATACAATTGTTATAACAATGCCGGGCAGTTCGAGTTTGTTTGTTTTCTCCCTTTGTGTTTGACAGCCCTGGTAAAACTGGGTGCACAAGACACACGTACTCTGTACGTGTTATAAGACCGGTGTAAATCAATTAATGTGGTTCACTTGGGCGATCATATCATGTAGATAAGTTATTTTAAGTTGTGTTTATTTTTCAGTATGTCGAAACTTAAAGCCTATAGTAATATGACAGCTGCTCGCACAGATTATTAAAGTCGTTGCCCAGAATATAATTATGTATGTTGCAATTTCATAAATATTATGTTTGTAAACATTTATGGAAATAACATTATTAGAAATAAAATAAATACACAATATTTGTTTATTTTATTTCTTATTTTAATTTGTGTCCGTGAATGGGTCCCCAAACCCCCGGGCCCGGCAAAGCACGTTAAGCCGTTGGTCCGGCTGTCATTGATATTCTTTTACACATTTTCCGCATAATTGTGACACGCGCGTGATAGCTGTGTGGGCACTTCCACTTGTTTTTTTCTATTCCGTGTATCACCCAGTAACTGGGTTGTGGAGGTCAGATAGGCCGTCGCTCCATATAAATACTCGTATTCAGCTGCATCTGGAAGCCAACCCCAGCATAGTTGGGAGACGGCAGATGATGATTTTGTTATTTTTATCTATTCGTATGCTGCGCCGGCTGACGTCATCACTTCTCCCCAACGTGTTCTTTTTTTGTGGTGTGGTCTTCCTCTGCGTGGTGTTTCACCGAATATAAACGTATTTTCTTTCTTCTTTCTATTTTTATTAGTAGGTAATAGTGGATCCTATTAAAGAAAACAAAGGGATGATAGATGTTTGGCGGTGGGTACAGTCTGAAAATATTATGATCATGAGTAAAATCTATTGTGCTAGTACAAATTCTTAATTAATGTTAGACCTTTATAAAATTAAAAAATTTTGTGTTAGAAATTCAGTATACCGTCTGCTATCTTGGGGTAATATTTAATAAAAAATCTCATCCACGATAGCTATCAGAGAATTATCCAAAAGGGCGGAACATTAGCTTAATACTTATCAATTTCCTTTATACGGTCTCTCTCAATATCCTTTGTTACATCAACTGACCAACTCGTACGATCATTTAACTGGACCTCGTAACATAAGTCTACAATAACCTACTCTCATTTGTTACAGTGGGATACTCGTCACAATTCTATTCTTACGAACAGAAGACAAAAAGGCCGCAAAAGCCGAGCAGCAAGACAAACAGGACATCAACAAGAATCTTAACGGCTTCAGTAATTCCGCACTCTCCATCTCGGTCATAAGCCAACAATCTTTTAAGGAGGATTTATTGGACAAGCCGAAAAACAGCGCTTACTCCATAGCAGAATTCGTAGCTATGATCAAGTCTTTCTTCATTTTATTCTCTTATCGATTAGTGAGACTTACCCCAGCTTACGGTTTTGTGATTGGTCTTAACGAGATTGCTCTTAGGTATACGCACGATAGATCAGTGTTCGAGCCAGCGATTTTCGACCACATTACGTGTGATAAGTACTGGTGGCGCAATCTTCTGTACATCAATAACCTGTACCCACAGCGAGAGATGTGCATGGTGTGGTCATGGTACATGGCAAACGACACACAGTTCTACGTCGTTGGAATTATACTGCTACTCATTTCTGTGAAGTAAGTCTGAATTTAAAATAAGAAAATCAGAAAATAAAAAGCAGTGTAAAGAACTCTGTGACATAATGTAGCGTACATTTCAACTGGTTTCCGTATTTCCTAAGGTAGTGTAAATGTACAAATTATTTCTGCCTTTTTTCCGTGGACACTCTTTTCCTTAAATGGAAAAGTTTGTTTACCGAATTCTTACAAGTTGTCTGAGGAACTATTAAGCCGATTTATGTTACGTATACGTTTGTAGAATCTTGAAACGGTATTCAGCCTAATGTAATGCACTTTATTCAACGAGCTAAATACCTACTTTTCTTTGCTAACATTACGTATCGTATTTTCATGTCTTTGTCTTATACGTTGGTCTTATTTCTTGTGGTTGTATTATATTATACAGTATGATATTTGTATTTCCAGGCATCCAAAGTCCGCGATGATATCGCTAGGCTTCCTACTGGTGAGCTCATGGGCAACCACCATCTACATATCAGTGTGGCATCAATACAAGGCGCGGATACAGGAGCCCTTCGAGATGTTCGACCCGCTGTACGACAAGCCTTGGTCGAGGATCGGACCCTATCTAGTCGGTAAAAGGATCCAACATTTTAATATTACGAAGATAAATTCTAATCCAATAATAACAGGAAAACTAGGACAAAAATTGATGCTCGTCGATCTTAGTAAAACTTGTACCAAATTATGAATAGACGGTGATGGATGAATGTTGTAGGAAGAAGTACTTTCCAATTGACCAAGTATTCCAAACCCCGGCAAAGTTAAGCATGTTCCGTACTCTCTCAAGTCCGCTGAGGTTTTTAATTGTATCTGTATCGGAGAAGCTCTCAGCTTCTTAAATCGAATCACCCTCTAAAGCAATTTCAACTTTGATAAATTATGAAGAGCGGGCGAAATTGGATGACTGGCTACTGTGCCTTCTTTTAAATATATTTGCGCGTCATCCTTCTAAAACACTTTTAGGTTTGTTAATGTGAACTGTTTTTAAAGAACATTACTTTATCTTTAAAATAGACCTAAATTGCCAAATTCTATATGTCCTTGTTTATCATACAACTGTTTCGTGTTACTTACATCTATGTGTTTTTACGAAAGTAAATAATATTATGTTTAAACTATCAATAAATATGCTTACCATATTTAACATAATATCAACAACATATATTAAAGTCTGTTGCAGAGGTTCATTGTTGGACTTCATTTGTTCAACTTCACATCGCCTACATTGTGTTACTGTTCACGAAACAACGTCGACGAATTAAATAGCGCATATAAAAATAGGTCGAAATGGCTGGTTCGGCTAATAAGCAATAAAATAAAAGCTCTAAAATTATTTGGGTCGATACAAGCCGGCCGCGCCGAGCCCGTTCCGAGATCGCGCGGAATGCTCTACGCGCCATTGATTGTGTAGCCCTTCAGAGCTCGCCTCCTCTTGTGATCCCTGAAAATGGGAATTTTACTGAGATTTTATCGATCTTAACAGAAAGCTAAACGCTTACTACATTTCGGTTGCCTTTCGTTGGTCAGTGAGCGAATCATAAACGTGTTCGACAAAGCGTGAAGACTGAACGGCCCAATAACTGCGCTCACTGCTCAGTCCGTTGCACACTATTGGAGAACGTACCCGACACAAACATTGATTATTATCAATATATCCTCTTTTCTTGCGCAATTCGCATGAGAACAAACTTCCTTTCCATTTCGGCATTTTCTACTCTTCATGTGTGTGTATTTTGCCGTTTAGACATCCAATTATGTATATATTGTGTTTTGTCCTGCAATATCCTACTGTTATTGTGTTCAAAATAAGCGACTGTTTGAATATTCTATTTGAGCAAGCTTCTCGGACTAAACACAAACTACCTCGAATAGCACTGTCTGGAAGTGGTCTGAAAGTAGAACGTTGGTGTAAAAATATCAAGCGCAAGGGCCGAGGTCGTTGAAAAATGTATTAGAGTCTTATTATTGGGAGAAAGTAACTACGACTGCCTCTCACCCTTAACCGACTCATTAGCGGGATTTATTCCGCTCATACAATATACAACACATGCGTGAATGTCTGTTCAAACAAATTCTGAAAGGCTTCCGATTATATTCTCCATGACTCGCGAAAGTACAAATATTTACATATATTATATTGTAGCAGCTTTGAAGTGCTTTATTTGGTATTCTAACGAACAAAAACATATATACTATATACTATATGCTATATACTATATAATGTTCCAAACGAATGACTTGGTTATTTCAATCAACGTCATTGCTCACAGAATGAAAAAAACATTAGATATAGCAGAAAAGAAAAATACATTCAAACAACCTTTTTCAGGATAGTAAAGAACTTATTTGTTTCAGGAATGGTGGCAGGATGGTACTTGCACAAGACCAGGTGCCAGTTAAGACTGCCCTACTGGGTGGTAGCGCTGGGCTGGCCTGTGGCACTAGCCATCTTTGCCAGCCTCATCTTCAGCATGGTGGACGGCTACTTCGAAGTGTGGCCCACTGCCTTCTATATTAGTATCGGGCATACAGGTAATAACAACCTTCTTATTCGACCTTGGCTCATTTCACAGGTACCTATGTCAAATAAAACCATCTTCTCGTTAAGCATTAAATCAGGTCAAATTAAGACAGTCCCCCAAAACGCCCGCCTTTCACCACTTCCTAGTGCTTTAGCTGCGAAGAAGAAGTGGCGCAACAAACTCCCCAGCAGCACAGCTGTCTGTTTAGTTTGAAAAAACTTGATTCTATACGAAGAGTAGAGCAAAGTACTAAACTTTACGAGACACAGAAAATTAAATTATTTGCCCTATGTCAGCTAGCCACGGCAATATACCAACAAATACAATGAAAATAAAATCAATATACTAAATGGTTTGTCAAACAGTTGTCAGAAACACATACGCTCCTCAATTAATTTCGCGATTTGTGATAAATACTGTGAAGTTGTGCCCTAAAACATTATAAAAGTGTAGTGGAAGTGTCATGGAAACTGTGTTATTGTTATCTAGCGTTTTCCTATCCTAATACGATAAAAAAATCATCTTAACAATACAACATTCAATCTGTGAAAAAAATCTACCCACATTAGTTCTAATATTTTGCTTCCACTGGTCAAAAAATTTTATATGTCATCTAAGTCACTTTTAAAATGGTTGCCATCTTCAAACCAGTGCCAGCACATAAAAACGTAAATCACCCCGTAAATTACGGATCACGTTACGGAAAACCGCACAGGAGTAGGTGACCAGGCTCCTGTGCTGGTGAATACTACTGGCAACAATTATAATAAAAAACTCGTGCAACAAGCTTTTCATCCAAGTTTGAAGTTAGTTCTATTAGTAGACCAAGAAGTCAATCACTTGGAAATAAACCGCATCTTGAAGCTACCAACACAGCTCTCTCAAGAAAAGAACAGGAAAGTGAGCCACCAACTAATAGCACCATTAACACACCTTGTCCTCCCGAATGGCAAGGAGTTCCAACAACTAGAGACAACAAGCGAAAGAAGTTATCGCAGTCGCCATCTCCTGAAACACTCAAAACTACCAACAGGTACGATGGCCTACAGATTGACCTGACAAGATGAAGCCGATCCCAAAGAGAAGCGCTCAAACAAACCTCCACCAATCATTTTATATGGCATTGAAGATATGAATAAATTAACTGAACTAATTGACACTGTTGCTGATAAAGACAATTTCTTCCTAAAAATTATAACTAAAAATAAATTAACAATAAATTCCGTAGACTTAGAAGCATATAAGAAAATCATTACCCTAGTCCGTGAAAATGCACATAAAGGCCACACTTTTAATAGAAAGGACAAACGCTGCTGCCGTCTTATAGTAAAAAAACTCCACCATTCAACTCCGCACAGTGCCATCATAGAAGAAACGAAAAAACTGGAAATAAAGTACAAGGGGAAATTTTTAATATTAAGTATGGCCCAGAAAAAAAACCAAAGTCGACATTCTTTGTTAATCTCATGGCTGGTCCAAACAACAATGCTGCTAAATCAATAAAATCTATTAATAACCAAATTGTTATGATTGAAGAACCTAAGAAAAGAAACACAATACCACAATGCCAGAGGTGTCAACAATACGGGCATTCTAAAAATTATTGCATGCGGCTATACCGCTGTGTAAAGTGTGCACAAGATCACAAAACTGACTGTTCTAAAAAGGACCGAATCACCACCGCCATCTGCGCGTTATGTGAAGGTGCACACCCTGCTAACTATAAAGGGTGTGAGGTGTACAAAGAAATACTATCTAGGAAAACAGGTAGACAAAACCAAACAAAGATCCCTACAAACATCACTACCACAAAATATGCACCAAATTATAATGTAAGAGAACCAAACATTACCACAGAATCACACCAACAACAATATCAATTGTTTGAGAAATCGAGACATACAAACAAAAATTCCATACGAACAAAATCCTATGCACATGCTATGAAAATGCAACCTACAAAATATAATAATAACTTGGAAATGCTACTCACACAGCAAACTGTAAAGCTAAATATGCTATTAGAACAAATGTCAACAATGATGAACCTTCTCACAGCAGTAATCAACAAACTTGTTTGAAATGACCACTCTAAAAGTAGCAACGTGGAACACAAACGGGTTGATTAAACACAAATATGACGTACACACTTTATTGGAACTAGAAGAAAATATTGAAGTACTTCTTGTATCTGAGGCACACTTAGTACCAAATCACAACACAACGTTAAAAAACTACAGCATATACTCGACATCCCACCATGACGGAACTGCTCATGCAGGCACAGCTGTAATTATCAGAAAACAAATCAAGCATGTGGTTCTTCAGGAGTATAAAACAGAACCAATACAAGCAATGGTGCAAGATAAAAGAGGATCTCTAACATGATCGGCTGTATACTGTCCACCGAAGCACATCTTAAAGGACATAGATTCATATGTGGAGGTGACTGGAACGCCAAAAACGTTCACTGGGGTTCACGACTAACTTTACCCAGAGGCCGAGAATTGAAAAGAACTAAAGACAAAAACAAGGTATATGTACTAAGTGCAGGTGAACCCTCGTATTGGCCTACAGACCCGAGTAAAACACCAGATCTTCTAAATTTCTTTGTGTATAAAGGATTGTCAATCCATTTCTTAAGTGTGGAGACTTTTCTTGATAGCAGTTCAGAACACACACCAGTAATAGTCACAATAAGTACCACCATAATTGAAAGACCAGTGAAAGAGCGACACTACACAAAAAAAAACAGATTGGAATGCATTTAGGGACTACATAACCGAAAACCTCAACTTGAAGGTACTTAAAACAAAAGACGACATCGAAAAATATGCAACAGCTATTACAAACCTAATACAAACAGCCGCGTGGAAATGTACACCGGTTTCCACATTAAAACAAGGTAGTAATAACGTACCTAAGGATATAAAAGCAAAGATACTGGAAAAGAGATGACTCAGAAGGGTATGGCATTGTAGTCGACATTCCGAAGACAAAAGGGCGTTTAATAAAGCAGCCGCTGACCTAAAAGAGTACCTTAATGACATTGAAGAGGAAACCCTACAGAATAAATTAGAAAACTTGAATCCCCAAGGTAAAAACGAGTATTCACTTTGGAACACTGAAATAGCAGTAAGGTGGCTGCTCAAGTTGCACAACATCCCATCAAAAAGAGTAACAACATATGGTCTAGAACTGACAAGGAACGGGCTAAGGCGTTTGGACAATTCCTGCGAGAAGTCTTCACTGCGAATGGCGGTGATGTAGAAACCGATAAGGAAATAGAAGACTATCTAAAAACTGATCTGCAACTATGCCTCCCAATGCAAAGCTGTTCACCCCGCGAAGTTCAAAGAGAAATAAAGGGTCTAGAGTTAAATAAGACTCCTGGCTTCTGCCTGATAACAGCTGAAATTCTACAACAACTTCCTAAAAAAGTTATAGTTGGTATAACACATCTTTTTAATAGTATAATCAGGATTGGACATTTCCAATGATATGGAAAATATAAGAGAGATAATCATGATTCCTAAGCCTGGCAAACCCCCGCATCTTGTGTCTTCTAATAGACCAATTAGTCTGCTACCAAATTTATCGAAACTATTTGAGAAGATCATCTTACGAAGACTAACACGAATGCTTAACGAAAACGATCTTATACCTCAACATCAGTTTGGCTTCAGAGTTGGCCATTCGACTATAGAACAAGTTCACCGAGTTGTCAACAAAATAAGGGAAGCTAGAGAAAAGCAGTACTGCTCTGCTGTCTTTCTCGACGTACAACAAGCATTCGATAAAGTTTGGCACTTAGGCCTGCTTTTCAAAATGAAGAACCAACTTCCACATAATTTAACCTGCTCTTAAAATCGTATATAGAGGATAGAATTTTTTGAGTTAAAATCAATGATACATACTCTGTCTTTCAAGATATAAAAGCCGGGTTACCACAAGGTTCCATTTTGGGCCCTACTCTTTATCTTATGTACACTGCAGATATACTGACAACGGATCATATCCTATCAGCCACATTCGCTGATGACACCGCTGCACTTTGTAACCATGATAACCCCCGTATAGCGTCTTTAGCTCTACAGAGTCACCTCAACAAAGTCCACAAATGGATGGAAAAGTGGCGTATCAAGGCCAGCACCAAAAAAATCAGTTCATGTCACTTTTACTTTGAGAAAAGACAACTGCCCCCCAATTAAACTTGGAAACGACGTTCTACCCCATCAAGACTCAAAAAAATACTTGGGAATGCATCTTGATAGGAAGCAAACATGGAAAACACATATCCAAAAGAAATGCGATTAGTTAAATACACGGCTCAGAAGCCTAATTTGGCTAATAGGCAGAAGATCTCACCTCACCATGGAAAACAAGATACTTATTTATAAAACTATAATTTATATACTATTGAGTTATGGGGATCAGCAAAAAACTCTAATATGGAGATTTTACAACGGTTCCAGAATAAAGCACTCAAAATAATAACAAATACACCTCTATTTATCAGAACCAGTGAATTAAATGAGTTTACAGAAATGAAAACAGTTAAGGAGGAAGCCGAACACAGAGCAAAAGCATATAATGACTGCATAAAATCTCATACTAACACCCTAGCAACAAGGTTATGTAAATCAATAAATGTCAGAAGGCTCAAAATACAACACATATGGGACTAAAACTGGTTCAATAAAAAAAAACAAGAGACGGCTTCCTCACTGGTGGAACAGTTCTCGCCTGTCAATAAACTTCCACAACAAATGTGTTAAGGGCTTGTCAAGCCGATCGCAAGATAATAAAATAAAAATAAAAATATATAAACAAAACTGAATACTTAAATAAAAGCCTCCAGGCATAAAGGGCGTGACAGCTTACAAATGCAATATTGGATTAATTGTACACACAAATGATAAACTAGGACCATCGAAGTAAAATAAATTAACAGAACAACAACTATAACAATAACAAAACCATCGTCAGCAACACGACCACCATAAGCAGCACCCGTTCACGAGCCTAATTGCGTACACACTTTCAATTACAACCCGAAGGATTCTGAAGAAAATCCATTGCTTCATGTATTATTAAAAAAATCGTCTGCTCGGCAAAATAGGTAACGATATGAATATGGTTGAATTTTCAAAATATGTAGCAGTGTGTGTATTGTGAAATTACCCCGCTGAAAAAGTTCTTTGAAGTTTATTGTCAATTCGGTAAAAAAAAAACTGATTATACTCTGCTGCTGCTAGCAAAATAAAGTAAATTCCACATTGTCCACTTTACTGAGATTCCCCCTTTGATTTACCCATTCGTGTGCAAAGTTTTTCGATTAGTTGGACAAGGCAGTGCTGAGTTGCTAACGTTACCACTCCACTAAGAACTACCACGGTATCTTTTGTCCTAACTCAGTGACCAATTTAAAAGATTTTTAGCATACTTTCATTAGAATTTATTTCTAAGTTATGATCGGAATAAAAAAAAACAAACGAGATAAGAGTCGTAGTAAGAGCTCCCAAACCTCACACAAAAAATTGAGGCTCTTTTTAAAATCTTATCTCAATGATAAGGCTGTTCGACGACCAGACTACGCCATTATGATTACTCGGATTCTTCGCCTGTTTAGCGAGTTATCGAGTACCTACATTAACACAGCTACGCGTAGTTATCTACGTTGTAAATAATACAAAAAAAAAATACCTTTTAAAATAGTTATTCGGAATACACAATTAAATAGACATAATCAGTTTATAAAAGATGGTTGTAATACGAGTATAGAACAAAATTTTATCACGCACCAAAACACAAAGGATGGTTCCGAAATAAACGATCGTAGCAAATTGCTACGCCGTAGCTCTGTGCGCAGCGAAGCGTAGCAGGACGTTAGGACGTAGAAAACGCACGTACAAAAACTGGTAAAATCATAATTTTTTGTCTGTATTTCTTTTTCCCCATTCTAATCACTTGTCAAATCCCTTGAGTTTGTTCTGTATTTATTTACTAGAAAACTCTTGTTATTCATATTGTAAGTGAACCACTCAAGTAAAATTACATAAAGTGGTGTTTAAACTTCGCTAATAGCTTTGCTCTTTTACTGTTGTCACAGAGCATTTAACACTTTTATTATTAAAGACTTGGAAACGTGTTTAACATAATCTTGTAATGATTGTTTTGCGGGGGTGTAGTTAAGACCAAGAGGTTCCCACAAAAGGGTGGGTCGAAGTGTTTTTAGTGCCTGTTCTTGAGTGATAATAAGTCGAACTATTTGCATAATGGTAGAATGGCTGACTTACTATGCCAAGGAATGCAAGAACAATTCCTGCACCGCTTAAAGTAAACAATGTAGAACTATTGCAGCTGTTGTTTTATCGTGTGTTTTAGCAATAACAAAGTGATTCAAAAACACATAATTGTAGTGTGATGAGAACAAATCCGTTTTATTATAGAAGTTACATTCATAATTCCCGTACCGTTCCCTTAACTTCTTTCTTTTTGCACTGTATGAACAACAAGTCCCACTACTTTTTGCTACATTGGCCCCGTAAATGGCCATTAAATATAGATTCAAGGTAAACACACGCCAGAAGCACGGTGACAGCTAGTTACTAGCGATCCCGAGCCGAGGCGATGCGTTACGACACTAAGGGCTGATTACACAATAACGCGATCAGCACATAAACTACGTTTAAGAACTGTCAGTGTCAATAGTCCATAACATTTTTTGTAGTGGTGAATGCGTTCAGTTTCATCGGTAAAATCGGCACTTACGTGTGCGTTGCAGTATGAAGATCCACAGAAGGAATCCTGAACGGTTGTTGAAGAGTTGAGGCGACGCTGATCCCGAACTTTAATGTGGATCCTCAGCTGGTGCCCGCCCAATTTAACCTTCATTGTTTTTTTGCAAATTGCAGCTCTGTTTTACGTCGTATGTGGATAAAAATTGTTCCACCTAAGAAATTTCAAATTGAATACAGAAAAATGCTTATGTGGAACAAATTTCCAAAGTTTGACGATCGATATAAAATAATGATTATAATTGAATAAGTATATCATTCCCACAGTCGTGCATCGCATCTTGATTAAAATATGACGTAAAATATAGCTGCAATTGGCGAAAAACCAAAGAAAATTTTAATTTGTAAGGCTACACCTTAAGAAGTCACATTATACTAATGCAATTATCATTTTTTCATAGCCTGGGGCGTAGCAGTAGCATGGGTAGCCATCTCCTGCTGCAGCGGGTACGGCGGGCTGGTGAACTCCGCGCTGTCGTACCGCGGCCTGTTGCCGCTCAGCCGCCTCACGTACTGCGCCTACCTCGTGCACCCCACCATCATGATGTACACCTCCTTCCTGCTCGACGGACCCTACCACATGCAGAACTCTACAGTGGTGAGTACAGATGGTAGAATAACATTCACTACTGCAAGAATCTTTTGACGCTCGAGTGACGTTAACACAGAGGCGCTGTTGGTAAACTTGTGTGCAATATTGTTTTGTGAAAATCAAGATGGCCGCTTTAGTTCCGATTTAGGCCACGCGCCAATAGATCCTTGTAGTAGTGTAGTTAATCGGCCAACTTAGATTTTCCGCCAAACAACGTTGCTGCGTGCAGTGTAATTGCAGTCAGGTCTCCATGGAATGACAAAGAATCTGCGTCACCTCTGGTATTCCGGATGTCTATGTAGTTGATTAACATTCCATTCAAATGCTACAAACAGTAATCATCAATAGGCAACCTCATCTATTCTAAAACATTATATATCACCCATTATACCACTTAAATTAAGTGTTTTGATGTCATACTGGATCCATAATGCTTATTGAAAAGCCACTGCTGTTGTTTAAAGTGGTATACAATTACATTAAGAACACGCCCCTAAGTGCTAATAATAGGAACATTTGTCTCTAGCTTGCCCGCACAACGTGATGAAGAATGTAAACTCTCCCAAATGACTCGCAAAAACAGTCTTTATTCAACAGTAGATAAAAACGTGGTAACATTTGATACCTGCCCATTATCCACGTAAAGGTTACTCATTTGCCACTCCCTGACTTCACCCTTTTCAGCAAATATTAATTTACTGCCTTCCTTCCTTTGCAGTCATAAATATTCGTAGTAGGTACAGTTACGAGCAAAAATATTAACACCCTTAGACAATCAAATGCGATTTTCTCGGAGAGTTGGTATCGACGCAAAGCACAAACTCTAATAGTCTGTCTACACAAGATCTCATGATTTCAATGAACAGTTAAAAAGAAAAACGTTGTTGAATTTCAACTCAGTGTGTCATATTTTTCCTCGTGAATGTACTTGTTGTTCCACTTTATTACAATAGCCTCGATATGTGTTTTCCGTTTTGCTGTTGCAAACATTCAGTTTGATGTCGCACAATGTTGTAACTTTCCAGCTGGGTGGCCCCAACAATACACAATTGGCTAGGAATTCTCTTCAGTTCTCATTCCGTATTGAATTTCATTGAAAGCAAACTGTTTATTGGATATTTTTTTTTTCTTCAGTAAATCAGTGAGGACACTGTATTGTTTCTGCTGTTTTGGTTAGGTAACGCTAGAACAAAACAACATCACTAGATTTTGTATAATAAATTTAGAGCCGAGCTAAAATCCTGTAAGAAAATTCGTCCTATCTAAATCATAAAGCGTAGTTTTTACGGCCTCATAAAGATAGGCACTGTTTTTTTCCCCGAGTTATCTCACTCAGATTGACATGTCCTAGGAACATCGTGTACCTAATAGGAAACAGGGAGCCCCTTTCGCTATACCTAGAGGTAAATATATAAAAAAACCTTTTATTTTTTATTGCTGCCTCGTTGGTCTAACTGCCTCGTTGGTCTAGTGGTCGCAATCGCTACTGCTGAGCATGAGGTCCTGGGTTCGATTCCCAGGTCGGGCAACGTGTTATTGGGTTTTTCTATCTGGAATTTCTCAGTAGCAGCCCGAAGTATGGATTTGTGCCCGGTCGATGGCAATAGGCTCGCCCCCAATTACATGGGACTTAAACATAACTGGCGAAATGTGGGTGTACTATAGGTACACCTCTGCCAAACCCTTCGGGGAAACAAGGCGTGATGTTATGTTATGTTATTTTTTATTTTTTTGCTAGCTAGAACGTTGGAAGTCCTATATAGCATCCATATATCCCCTTTTTAAGGTTAAAATACCGATTGTAGACCACATGCTAAAATTCGAAACCATTCCGAAACTCGTACTTCGGAACTTCCTTTCATTTATTGAATGTTCTCAACTGGAGACGACGGGTTAGATAAATACAGGGTCCTACGAAGGAATTCGGGGCAGTGAGATTAAACTGCAGCCGTATCTTATTGCTGACATAAATCTCGCATTTGGGAGACAACGGTAGCACTAAAATAAACACGACCGAAAAATATAAGTAAATGAGAGACAAACATTTCATTACTGTCGCCTCCTCACGTAAAGCTTGTCTTAAAGAAAGGCCTGAAAGCTACAATACACTTGTACAGCATGGTACTTGACGGGCAAAGATTTATGCCACGCTCTCGACATCCATTCAAACGTTGGCGCATGAAAGCCGGCCCTTAAATTGTGTGAAAAACTTGATTCATTGTAAAGTACAAAATTTTTTTCACGATACAGAACTGGCAGGCTGTCACTGGTCATTCTGTTGTCAGTATTTGTTCCAAGTAACTTTACCTTTTATTTGCCAACACTCATTAGTTGATGTCAGCGTAACTACCGTTCTTACTAAGTTGCTAACTAGTCACTGTTCGCCCGACACTCCTAATTGACACTCGAGAGCGATTTTGGATCGAATAGAAAAGATTATTACATTACGCACTTATTGTCGTGTAAAATAAAATGTTACCTACATGGAATATGAACATTATATTCACAACGAAAATATCGAAAGAAAGCAACGGTGACACGAAAATGATGCGTAGGTAGAATTGTTTGCTATTAAATGCCGCTTTACAACGAAGTAGGTGTTTGATCCTTCTTAATATTTAATCGATTCGTAAGCAAAATGTACGTCTTTTCACCCTTATCTGAAATTCTGCCGTAGGGGTTGTAGCTGTTGAGTTTTGATATGTACAGACATAGCTATGTTAAACCCAGCCCGTCGTTATAGCTCGTATTATTGATGAGTGATGGTATCTATTTATACATATAGGGCGGGCAGAATTTTGATCCATCCTATTCAAAGAAACACACACCAAAACACATACATAATAATTTGATACGTCCTCACCTTTTATTTCTTTAACTGACATATAAAAGCAACAACAAATGTCATTTCATTTTAAATGATATTCAGGAAACCCATTTCAAATACCTTGTTTTATCACCGCAGCAACGTTAACACGTATGCCACACGTAGATTTATGATACGTGCCTCTGAGATGATTTCATTTTTTTGAGAAATGATTTCTAAAAATAATGATCATGTTCGAATCGTAATGTGGCTGTGAAAGATTACATAATTTTATTTCATAAAAAATGCAACTAACTATTTACACTAGGTACAAAGTTAAATGATTAACTAACGAAATCTAAAGTACAAATGAAAAGATTCGATTTTTTATATGATTGTTTGTAACGCTAAAACGACTGAACAGATTTAGATAATATTTGGCACATAGGTAGACCATGACTTGGATTAGGACAAATAATAATTTTTATTACGATATTTCTAAAGGATCGAGACTTATGCGGGGCGCAGTTAGTTTACAAATAAATACAAAAAACAAAAGGGACACTGAGGCGTCGAAGTACTAGAAGTAGTATGTGTGTGTTCAATTTTATGACGTCTAATGTCAATGTCAAATTATTCCAAAAGGTAGTTTCGTATGGAGAAGAATGTGCAAGAAACTCCACCGTTATTCTTTTAAAATGTTCTACATCTACAATATTTTGTACTTACACATTATTTCTTTATATGTGAAGAGGAATGTCATAAAGATTTCCATTAGCATAGAACTAATTAGTGTAAAAGGCTTTTCACGAGATTTTAACATCTCAGGTTAATATTTACCCCTTTTTAGTTGAGTTAGTAGAGTTTGATACCAAAGGTAAGTACAGCAGTGAGATAGCACAAAACTTAAGAACAACTAGGTACATTAGAAAGTGCACTGAAATGGTTTCAGAGTAAGTTCTTAGTGCGGAACGTAATGTACTGTTCAGTAGTGTTCCCCTAAAATCTAAAATGGAACCTACCGTACACGGTTCATGTCAACACAAACCGTGCCATTAAACAATTAATGGGTGTCTCGTTCTCAAACATGAAATATTTTTAGCTGCCGTCGTTAATCAAACATGAGGGTGAAATGTCGCCTAATTAAGCCAAAACCAAAAGTCGAGGTGATAAGTTATCCCGTCAACTTTATCCCACGCTTTCTCCGGGAAACCGACAGTTTGCGGCGAAAAGATTTATATCACGCCGACACCTCCGGAAGGAGTTAGTTGTTTCACGTATACTCTACTGTTCTTGTTGAAGGACAAGGGGGAACCTCCTGCCTTATTCAGCCCCTCCCCCAACACTCGACGGAACATAAAATTCATACGGACTCATATAAATGTTGAGTTATGAAATTGCACTCAAACCATAACCTGAATTTAACTTTTACGTTCCCACATACAATCAGCTGAAATGTTTTCCGCAAATAACATTTCGGTGAAAGAAGGTATTCCAAGTTTTGTAGGAATTTCTCCTACCTGAATACACTGTGCACTACTGCACAGCGCAGGTATACTCAAATATCACTCAGGAAGTCAGGACATCTAAACACACATGAAAGTTTTTAAATCACATTAAGTACCTACATTACATTATGATTTGTTTGAAGCTAGTTTCGTGACGACTAAAGTATATAATAGCCAAAAATTATACATTTCGCATATAATTATGTTGTTATAATATAGCCTTGTAGTATCAAAGGTTATAGAAACGGGCTCCCCTGTTTACATTAACACTAATTTGGTAATAATTAAGAGGGTAATTAATGTTGGTTATCTTATATTAACGAGCACTTATTAAAGTGGCTTTGAGCGGAACTACGACTCGCCCGGGCGGGGGGAGGCTCTTTCTTACGCAAATAAACCCTCTGCTACCATTAATATCCATAATAATATTCATTGCACATAACTCTTATTTAAGACGAAGTTTACCACTTTTACCGTATGTTATAATAAGCACCAACGTTTTATCAAAAGTAGGTTTGTAGGGTTCCAAATATATTTCCAATTGTATTTTAATAAGAATCTCGATTTATTGTCGCGTCTTCTAACTTTTCAGTAGGATCGATTTCCCATTGGGATCGACTCCGCATTCGATTATTTTCGATTTTATCATAGGAAATATATCACCCTGATAACAACTTACATAAAGTTTGTCTCTATAATAAAACTGTGATTTCTCGTTATTTGTCTGCATTTAAAACAGACTAGACAGTACTTCGGCTATTTCTTTGAAAGGAGTCTTTAACTTAATATTTCTGTTTTCAGATCGCAATATACTCCGGGTATGCAGTGATGGCATTCTTGGCTTCGTTCGCGATTTCACTAGCGTTTGAGGCGCCCGCCGTCCGACTCCTCAAGATCATCAGCAGCGAGCCTCGGAACAAGAAGAGCTCCTGATGCACAAAGGAGAGACAGCGGTCGTAGCATTGACACGCACAAAATAAACGTGTTGATTACATGCGGTACTGTTCAATGCGCACTCATTGATTAACGACAATTGTTTAAAAAAAAAAACTATATAGGCATTTCTTCCATAAAATGTTAGCTCGAAAAACCCGAATACCCGGTATATTTGGAGACTTATTTTCCTGTCTACAATCATAAAACCACCCCTAATGAAGTGCGCACTATCGAAGCTTTATTTAGGTTATAATTTTAAAAACCCAAAACGTTAAGGACTTGATAGTTACCATTACCAATAAAGACTTTATACATGTTACCAATGTGAGTTCATATCTTTTTCTAAATCGGATTCTAACATAAAGTTGGCCAAATGGTTGGCCCATTGGTCGTGTCCCGAGCCATTGGATGTGACATCGATTCAAAGGGGTAACTTTTACTGTTTTATCTATAGATGAGAATGGCACATTGTCACAAGAGCGACTCATCACTAGCTTGCTGACCCAGTTGCGAAGTTAAACACATGCTTGTTCAAGTACTTAGATTTAGGTAACTGATTAAGAAGCGGTTGAAGATGTGTTCTACATTCAGTAGGTCTAGCATCAAAACGCAGTGTACTGATCATTTTGTTGTCGTGCGTGAAACAGATTAATTATTGTGGTTGTTCCCTACTTTAATTAAAACAAGCGTACGATGTAATTCAGTGATGTAGGAATAAATTGATTCGAAAATCTATAAACCCTCCACCCAGTCAATAATATAAAGAGGCAAGGCTGCATGCTCAATTATAAACACAGATGATGTTTTTTATAGAGCATAAGGTCAAGTCTTAGCGAGTGGAACCGTACATCTTAAAGCCCTTTATGAAGCACGTCAACATCGCACACACGTCGACGTAAATCCATAAAATGATTTCTCCAATAATTGTCGAGTATATATTATTATATATTGCCGCTCCAGACTATGATAATTTATTATGATTACATTCCATAGCCGCGCTACATGCAATGAATCAATCATGCTGGCTCACCGCACGTTATCTCTCCGCACATACATAAATCCTCTTTGTATAATAACTAGGTTCTGGTTAGGACCCCAAACCACACCTACTTCGTCTCCACCGATAATGTTTTTGTTGCTAAGCAACCAGACAGACGCTAATTGAATAAACGCTTATGTATACCAACGTTAATTTCTTTAAGAAATCAAATGTTTGAACATGCTCAGGAAAATAAAATTAATTCTGCCTCGCTTGCTCGACAATGGTCTATGAGAGACATTACCCCGTAAATAATAATAAATTAAATTAGGGTCAGAGATAATACACATGTGTTAATATAATATTGTGTTTTATATAATTTCGAGGACCTATTAAATATTTTCTACCTCTAATAAGTACCTAGTGATGTATGCTCAGTTAGTCCTTATTTGACGGTAGTGTTGCAGTAGGTCCAAAAGAAACTTTGCTTTCATTGATAAGCTAGTACTTTACTTTATGTATTTCTTATCAATAGTTAGCAAGGGAAGTTTAGTCTAGGTTATTTTTATGTTTAAATATTTTTGACATGTGATATTTCATTGAATATTTGATAACTTGTTCATACAATTCGTCATATTTTTAGATGTCACGTTTCGGACATCACTTCATACAAGATCAGTTTAACGCATGTCAGATAATAAGTACTATTCATTTAATTTTGTATAAAGACAATTACATTGACGTTTTCATACCTTGTTATCCGATTCACAGACTTCAACTGAAAAATAAATTGTAAATATTTGATCAAAATACTCTGAAACCACGTTACATAATATTGTAAATAGAAGATTTTATAATAAAACATTATTTAATTACTCTTGTGCATTATTTATTTAAGCCCTGTTTGCATGTGCTGCAGATATAAGTAATTGATTGGGATTTTTCGATGCAATATTTTAGTTTATTAATTGCCAAACGTTCCTACTCCGTTTGTTAACTCTATCATCCCTCGTCAGCACGCGAAGCAAAACCAGGTTCTGTCGACGGAAGAATAGTCGTTTTGTCTATTCATCGGTCGATAAAGCTCGTTTCATGTCATGCTACGCGTGGAGTAGCCTTGGATTTGTCTGCTACGTCATTTACTAATAATATTATAAACTCGAGAGGAACTCTTGTCTGTATTTTACCTTTTCACGCCTAAACCACTGAACGGATTTCGATAAAATCTGGCAAGGAGAGAAGGCATCCCAGGGAAGGACATAGGCTACTTTTCGGCCCGGTAGCATGTTCAGGCGAAGCCGTTGGCAGAAGCTAGTTAGTCAATCAGTTAGTATGATATTGTTCACTTTTGATCTAAATAACACAGTAGAAGTAACTTTAAGTGATGTCGAAACACTTAGGTTTATTAACGTCTAGGCTGTGTTCACTTTGAGCAACCAAACGGTATGCTAATCCCGCAGCCATGCCTACGTATTAGAACTGTATAACAGTTGGGTCCGAACAGTAGGTAGGTTGACCTGTTTAAAGTACTATCGACGACATTTTCGCATGACCCCCATTAGGGCGATTTTGGTGTGCACAAGTCAGTGGCTTCCACCGCCTGCATTGTTTTCGTCCGCCAATAGCGCTTCAGCGCACATTATAAAAAAAAACAACCTTCATCATTGGTCAAACTAAAACAATTAACGTTTAAAAAAACGGTCACCCATCATTCATTGGTCAAACAAGAAAAAGGGCGGGATAACATACGATTTCAACGTGCAGCCGAAAATGTTTTGAAAAGGGTCATGCGTGGCTGTCCTCGATAGTTCTTCGGGAATGTTTTGTTGATGAAGATCTAGGCATTTGAAGCCTAGATCGCAGGTTACATATAGCTGGTAAGTTTATGTGGTTATTCCCTTGCGTCGACACAAACTATAAAAGTAATTATTCATGTAGCATGTCGTGGTGAATAGTTAAGACTGACAGCGTGGTAGATAGCACCAGGGCTAATCCTAAGACCTAGGGTGCGCCGAACGTATTTGTGTAGGTATTATACTAGTGGAAGTTCAATTTAAAGCATCCCATAGCGTGAATTATATACCGTATTCACGAGTCATTCAATCCCTTTTAATAAAATCATCCTGTATTTGACCAGAAAAATAAAATAAATCCCTGTCAGTTCCAAACTTCGCATTTATTTCAAAAGCATTTCACAGCGAAACGAATAAAACTAATGGGCTGTAAGAGCAAATCGCATCAGAATAAATGGAAAAATAATAACTGAACTCGTGAAATGAAATCATTATATAGGGTGAGTCATGGTGAGATTAGATACGTGAGCTTTTGTGCGACACTTGACCAGCAGTGTGGGACAGAACAGTCGCGCGATCGATCCGCTGTGCCTGCTGCCTGCCGTACGCCCCGTAGCGATTACCATCGGTAATAAAAACGGGTGTGCGCCAGTAAATTGAAAACCCCATGAGGAATTTTGATTTCCTACAAATCAACTTGGATCATGTGAAGACGTGAGTGAATAAAAATATGGGTGTAATTTCGGTAGATTTACTCAAGGCATGCCTATGTGTAGCTACGTATCTTGATCCCGATGCTGAGGCAATAAGACAGAATATTTTAATTCTTGAAGCCTTCAGGAGGGGTCTCGGGGATGCCTTGCGATGAAATGTTATTCTTTTACCAAGAAAATGGTAGTAGTTACCCACATTCATTTTGAGCTTTTGGTTAAAAACAGAAGTCGGTATTGCTCATAATACCCATTGCCCGACTTATGTCTCATTACGCATATTCATTATATTTTTGTCACGAACAACATCGAAATAACAAAATAAAAATAATATTAAAGTTATTGTCATACCTACCGTGATTGTAATAAAGTACCTAACTACTATTTGTTCCCCGCCTAGTCTCAATTGATTTTAGAGTTTGTTGAAATTACCTTGTAAGTCCCCGGGGATATTCAAGAGATTGAATTTTCCCCGATCTGGGTAAAGTTGGCCACTCGTAATAATGAAGTGGCGGCATGCAGTTATGGGGCCAACGTAACGGGGAATTTATTTGAAATTGTATCTTATTCTTTGCAAACTTTTATTCTCTTTTGAATTATATTGGTAAAGGACCTCTTTGACAAACCATGGAGTGTGCATAATTAAAATAAGTTTGTAAAGAGACAAGATTTGATTTATTGTATGTTTGTTTGTTACGCTTTCACGCTCAAACAGTTGAACGGATTTGGCACATGGGTAGAACATAAGCTGCTTTAGGACATAAGATGATTTTTTTTCGTGATATTTCCCCGGAACGAGACTTATGGGGGTGAAACCGTGGGGTTTAGCTAGTGTGAAATAAAAACACGGATCACAGCACGCCTAAGCACCGTGAAAGTGCATGTTGAGTTAAAGCGAAAGAGCCTTCACAAGTAGGTACTTCGAATTTAATCAACTTAAGGGGTTGGAATATTCTAAGTTATTCTTATTGTCCGATTTGCTCAAATCACGGAATTCATTGCCCCTACCTTGTATCTATGTACTTGTAAACGAGTACAAACATAATGCCGACGAGGGAATACATTATCTGATTAACTTTACGAACTCACAACTTAGGTATATGTTTCTTCATTTAACATTGCCTTCTTACATCGTACAACTTGTTAACATGAAACTTGGCCACATAATATAGATATACTCTTTCAGTTAATAACCTTTATGTACTTTTTCAGCATATACGTATGTGTTGATTTAAATACACATCTTATTTGAAACAATGAATGTCTTCGCGCAGAGGTACTTGATGTAAATCTGTCAAGTAGTCTGCTAGTAGGCTGCTAACTTATAGTCTGTAACACTACAAAAGATAAAATTTTAACTATAAGTCCAAACTGACAAAAACGTCTAAGTGAAAGGGTTAAAATATATATTTGTGAAATGAGCATTTCACAAAGCCCGGTCCAAACGGCGTGCGACTCTGAAACTCTGGTTCACTTCAAGATTGTACTAATTGCTTTCCCGCTTCCGCTGCAAAAAACTGCCCTGAATGTTAATTAAAGACATTTTTGCTCTCTTAATGGGGGTGGTGGCAGTCGTTTCATTACGGACGAGCTGCATGCACCAGAGGAACTGAATCGACAAATTTTTAAATTCATAATTGAACTTTTGAAATGAACACTGCGAGACTAGAAAATATTGTCTCGGAGACAAAAATCATAAAAAGTTTTTTCATATTCTCATTTTTTTTTATCCTTGCTGGTCTTCCATCGCCTGCTACATGAAAAAATCTTTACTATCCACGACAATTTTCTCCGTCCCGCCTTTGAGAATTATAAGCGTGCCTAAACAAGTTGTGTATGTAGCTACCTACTTATAATTTAGCAGGTTAAGAGCATAATATTGCAAACAACGAAGTTATCGGAACTATTAAGATTCGGGTCGCAGTGCACATGATGTTATGTGTACTATTTAGCGATAGCAACATTTTAGCCAAACATTTGGCTTTAACGGAACATTTGAAATTATTTTACCCTTAATATGGACAGCTAGAAGAGACGTGTGTTATTTCCATTGAAAATGTAATTTACACTTTGGATATTACATACCTATCGGATTTGGATATATATTTGAATATATATAACTAAATAGGAATGGCCATATTATAGAAATTGCCCACATATTATAATGCTTCCACATCGCTATTCATCTTTAAACACTGCGGCAAAGGAGCAAAGGAATCGTTTCCACTTTCACGTATACACTGTTGGCCGAATTCATAAAAAAAGCTATTCAAGTTTGAAATAATTATACCGAACAATAATAAAGCTTATCTCTGGTTTGGCTGTGCTACAGTATAGAAAGGGATTGTAATTAACTGAAATTACCACCACATGCACGGAATTTATCGTAGTGTGAACGTGTCTAACTAGGGCAATTAACGAGACGAGAAGTCACGTACCCTCAGCACTGGGTTGCAAGGGCTCGAAAACGGAGGCGCTGTCAAAACATTTCAAGTGCCTAAAGTTGCCAAAACCGATAATCGACGAACGTTGTTGATTCAATACCGATAAATTCCTTTCCTCCTTTCAAACATTTCTGAACCGTACGCTAAAAATACCGAACAAATTTATCGTGGAAACAAAATAAAAGTTGTTATTGTTTTAAAATCAAATAAAACAAAAATGTCGAAACAATGCAAGTTGTAATGAGTTCCGAGTTTCCGGTGGAGATTTTTTTACCCTGAAGTCCGATATACGAGTAGATAGGAGTGTTGGGCTGAATTTCATATATGAAGTTAGCTTTCAGTGAGCTTTCACTACATTTAATAACATTTCAGTAAGTGATGAATGTATTCTGACAGTTTGTATTGGTAGGTACTTTAAACTTTTCAACTTTTCACGACGCGTTGGTATACTGAAATGATAAAGAGCAAAAGTTTTAAAATTGCTTAATCTCATCTGGATGGGAATTAACAATTTTAAATCATTTAGAACGGGCTGGTGAACTTGCTCGTGACGTATTTTTAGATTATTACAGAGGCGAAAAAAAGACTGTGAGGAAAAAGAAAATACCTTAGTTTCTTTTTAGGGTTCCGTACCTCAAAACGGAACCCTTATAGGATCGCTTGTTGTCCATCTGTCTGTCTGTCTATCTGTTAGTCTCAAGACCCTTTTTCTCAGGTATCAAGTTGAAATTGATATCAAATTCGGTCTACTGTCCCTTGGAGCTGAAAAAAATATCAAGACTCTAAGTCAACGCATTTAAAAATACGGCCAATTATACGACATATTTTGATACTATTAAAATCTCAAATAAAACCAAACCTAAAAGGTACTTACCGTTGACATAGAATCATGAAATTTGGAAAACAAAGCCCAAAAAAAAAGTTAATTTGTAGTTTTATCACATAAACATAGGTTTTTGCGATTACCAACTTACATTTGTCATTAGAGAATTGACCATGACGTGTATGAGAGGACATGTTTATCCAATACAATGTTAGTTTGTTTTGGCATAAATTCATCCCAACTTCGGAACCCTTCACGCACTTAGTCGGTTTTTTCGTTTAAACGATCATCTTCTAATAAAATACGTTTTTTATCGCGACTTGAGGTTATTGGATTTTAAAGATTGATTACCTATGGTTTATTGCTTCATGTAGGTACGTAGATAGTGGTAGGTTATTTATGATTTACTTACTACCAGAAACTGGAGAAAGGAATTAAAGAGGTTTAAAAAAAATGTGCTGACATTGCTCTCGAAGGAAGATTCGACCTACGCGAACTTTACGACCGGGACATTTTGGGACATTGCTATGAAAACTATACTTCTATATTCCAACTAACTTCATGTATTTTATATGAATCCCTACTAACCAGTAGTTTCTTTAAGTGAATTGACAAAGTCTTCTAAAAGTAATTCATATTGTATTATGTAGGTATGAACGTATTATTTACTGTAGGAAAGGAGTGTCCGTTGTTTTGATATCCCTGATGAGAACCTAATATCCCGCAGAACTGGGCGAGGAAAAAAGCTGGTAGCTCCACGCGAAATTATTAGACCAATAAAATCAACTTTTGTTTTCGAGATATTTTTATGCAGTAAAATTATTATGACCAACTTGAATGTTTGGAGATGTTTATGACATTGAAAATGTCTTTAAATTAGTGAAAAATTGGTAATTACTTTTATACAAATGAGTTTTGATTATGATTGACCGATCTCTATTTTAAGGTGTCGTCCCGCGCCCGTCGCATTACGCGGGACAGTGTGCACAACCTCAAATAATCATCATTTTAGTTTATTTTCAATGTGATGGATGTAATTTACGTTAATCATATCAACGACTTAACTGCTGCGTGATCTAATAAATTTTCTGACCGAAATTGGATTTTATCTCATTATCCTTTATCTCATAAAATCCAATTTAGGCTTAATAAAATTTTAGCTTATATTGTTTCTGCCCGCTAGCCTATATTACTACTGAGCAGAAACGATGCCGTGTGAACATGCAAGAAGGCGCCTCACGACGGAGCCTGGCCATCGAGGTGTTTATCTGATTGTCCCTCATCACATCATCCCCGCCCCCTCCTCACTTTACCCGTCGTCCGCACTCACCCCCGCTAAAATTAGTAGACGACTTGACGCGTTCCCCGTCAAATAACTCGGTTCGTTTGATCTAACACCTTTGAAAAACATTCTTAACGAAGGACATCTTCCAAAGGCTCAGTTCTTATCACTTGTCAGTATGTCTGCACAGATGCCAGTATCGTCTAAAAACAAAAACAAATAGACTGGAAACTGAACGACAAGAATTTGTTTTGAGTGAGATTTATAGGGATTGAACGTTCCCTAAGTATATTTATTTTAGATAGTAGGTATTATCCGGAGCCGAATTCAATATATTTTGGGGAAAGCTAAAAGAAATTTCAATTAAAGAAAAAACTCTTGAAATTTTTTCATTATAAAATGAAGTCAGACGACAATGGTAGTCAATCGTCAATGATGTCGAGATGACATTTTAACATAAACATGTTTGTACGATAACGTAGTAGAATCACTGTTCCTTAATTTGTGATTGGGTGATATCTCGGCTTCACATCCATTGAACTTCAAGGAGGATGTAGTGTGACAGGAAACTGAATTCATGATGTCTCTGTCTACCCCAACGCCGTCTTTATCTAAAGTCTACAAGCAATCATATAGGATTACAACTAAAGACAGACTTTTTTACTTGCAGGACCTTTCTCCCAAAAGACATCATGTATCTACCCAAAACAGGCAAGTCTTTGTGCGTTAACAAACATTATTCACAATCCGGTTATTATTATTCCGATGTGAACAATATGCCCCACGAGGAAACACGTCTTGTGAATTCTTGTGTAACATATGAAACGAGGCAATTGAAGTCAAGTTAATAATTCGTAATTTCCGCTGTAAGAAAAATTCGTAATTTAACTGAAATAGACACAGCCCGTTTATTGTTCTTTAGCTATTTTCATAGCGTAATGTAGTACGGTATTCTGTTGCGGGTAAATGCCGCCAACATTCAGACTATTTTTGTTTTGCAGAGAATTAAGTCCGAGACAGTCTCTCAGAGAAAAATTTAAGGACATTAATATAATGACTTTGCCTTCTCAGTATATTTTTGATAAAAATATAGTGATATCCATAATATAAATACTAGGAACAAACACAAATTTGTTGTACCTACAACAAGTCTCAAGAAAATAGGTGGCTCGTTCAAATGTCAATGTATACGCTTTTATAATAAACTTCCAAGCTACGTTCAAGATGTAAGCCTTAATAAATTCAAATAATTTATTAATCTTAAGTTGTGCCGGAAAGCTTTTTATACCGTTAAAGATTATATCGAGGACAAAAAAGCTTGGAACTGATCTGCTCCAATTTTTGCATACTGCATGTGGTTATTTGTTTACTAACTTTTGTTTTATTTTAAATACACTTTGACAGTTCATGATTATTATATACGCAATGACATGAATATTTATAATTTTAATATTATTTTTACAATTGTGTGAGGATCTAGTAGGTAATATTTTTTTTGGCAGTTTAAGTACTTCATGCGGCCTACGCAAATGTCCATTCTTTGATATTGTTCGTCGAATAGTTGAGCTCCTGAAGTTCTGACCTACCTACATGGTCCTCATACGATCTGTAAAATAAACAATGACATGAATATTTACTTACTTAAGTATTATTTTATTGTTATTATTGTGAATGTGAAGACTATATGGGTCATTGCTTTTTACTTTTGTATTATAATTTTAATCTTGGTTTGGCGGTTTGAGTAATTATGCGGCATACCCAATGTCTGGACATTTTCACTCAATCTGTGTGTTTTTTCCCTCAAAATACCATTTCAGACATCAATCCACATGGTCTACACATGATCTGACCAAGATTATTTCTGGACTTTAAAAGCGACAGTGACCTCTGAGTTTGTTTCGGCCTGTCTTCTCAGAGTAGTCAGATAGGAAACGACGACGACATCTATAAAAAAAAGTTTGCCGTGTAAAAGTGTTTGTACAAACCTACTTACAGAAATAAACTCATTTATCATATAATAATGTATAATTTTCCCATAGAGATGGTAGCCACTGGAGCCTGTTCACCAATCCCATTCGAGCCGAAAATTAGATTCGATAAGCCTTGCTCCATAGCTCGGCCAAGCGGCTTATATGGTTCTGGGGCGAATTGATATTAAAACATTATTCTTCAGTCGAAGTATAGAATGATAAAAATCTACATAGCAATATATACCTACCTGTCTCAGCCTTTCGATCAACGAAGGGAAAAATAAAAATAAGTTTATAAAAATAAACAGCATTCTCGACCATTGCTTATAGGGGGTTTAAAAAGTTCGCAATATTTTAAAATAATCGTAACCCTTTTGAACGAATATAATTGAAATGTAATGGCCATTGCAACTAAAACAAAATTGATGTGAAGCCATTAATGTTTTTTTTTTTAAATAAATGGCTGAGATTGCGTATTTTTCATTAAAAAGGCCTGTATTTTATTTATCATACATTTCAAAGGTACCTTTTTGGTTATAATTAGTTTACCTGCACATAATTAAATACAACCAAAAATATTCCTTTGTTTTTGCCCTATTTGTATTTTAATTTTAAATTATTAACAACATTAATTATTTTGGAACTGTAAATATTTTTTGCATACAAACAATATAAATAAACATAGCAGATGAGTAAAGCATTTCGGCATAATCATTAAATACTACTTTTATAATAAATTATGCCTCATAGAATACCTGAAAGGTACACAAGCTTGAGTCAATTTCAATGACTCGTATTTCCGTGTCTACTTATCTCCGAAACCGCAATGTGACAATCAACTCAAGCTCACAAACAATAACCTACTTAAAAACTTATTTCCTTAATAAATTCAGTGTCGTAATTTAGTAATTTAAGAAACAATAATAAATTAAACGCGACGGTTCGTCGCAACACGAACCGAGACGAAATAGTAATCTTGTTGGTGTTCGGGGCTCCGTGGCTGATACCGCGATAATTCCCCCTTAATTGGACCATTGTTTTTATAAAATGAAAACTGGACCAGAGGGACAGGGGGGAACAGAAGGGATTCAAAAGCGGTTGCTCGATTCTCACGACTGAAATTTTAGAGCAATTAGCAAGAATAATTGTTTGCGTACACTTATAAGTATCCCATTTAATGTTTCTCAGTTATTTTTGAGCGAACTTAACAGGTGTTACAAACGTACGTAATGTCATCTTTTTTGAGATTTATACGAAGGTGTAAGTAACAACGTAGCTACAGATTTTATTCATGCAGTGCAGACACTCGTTCAGCGATCAGAATCGCTTTCAACCCGCTTCAGCTTCCGTACATAAATATGTATTTTCCAATACTTTAGAAGTCGAGGTTGTTTTCATAACAATTTTTATTTTATTTTCATCGTTATTGGTTGGTTGTTTTTGGTCGTTGATTCTGTTGAATGGCATAATAGAACCGATACAAATGAAAATATTGGTACGGCGTAAAATACATTGTTCGTCTCTAAAAAAAAAACAGATACACAACTTTAGCATCACGTAAAAAACTTTTTGTGCCCACACAGGCAGCCGAACGCAGCCGTCCGCATACGCGAGGAGCTGACCGGCTACCGACGCATGGTTCAACCGTGTTCCAAGTTCCAAAAGCACCGCTCGTCCCGCGACAAGCGGTGCCTTTGTGTCACGCTGTGGCGTCGCTTCTGTTTGCCTTAATTCCACATAGTTATGACATTTAATGAATTTATAACCGATGAAATTAACTTTGACATATGTGCGCCGGCCGGCCGGTGTAAAGCGTTTATTACTTCTAACACATAATGTACGATTTACCGGTGTACGGTCAAGTATTTAGTGTACTTACCCACCTCCATACAGTACAACTATTGTTGTGTTTGCGACTTTAGCAGCTTTCCTAACATTATTAAAAAAAATAACATATTACTCTAAATATTTCCAAGTCGATTGAGAGCGTCCGGTCTGCACTAAGTGCAAAGGCAAAGAGTACTATAATTAGACGGTGCAAAGGGCAACTGATAGAAATCCGACGACTGACGAAAGACGAAGTTTGCCGAGGGACATTAACAATACAATGTACAGTACAACTATTTTCTAGTTGTACTGTACAAAGTTTTCAAATAACTATAGGCACAGCAACCTGCCCGTTGCCTGCAAGATTACAGAACCATTAATCCTAATATTAAACACGGGAGAAAACTGAACTAAGTAACCAGAACTATCTACTAATAGAGTTTTTTCTTTCAGTCGTAGATTATGTCGGCGCATCATCGCCGTTGTTTGTCGAAGTCAGACATATTGGTTTGCACCAATATATCACACAAATACACGGTAATTGTGAATGGCAGGAAGATGTTTTAAGAGAGCACAAAGAAAATACCTTACTTCAACTCGGGGTGTTTATTGCACGGGCAGCGTATAAATAATATGTTTCCATTCGCATTACAATAGTTTTTATACACAAAATTACCGCCAAACTTTACCGCGAATCTTTACCGCCAATTAAAATTTATTTAAATCAAGCGGGTATGTCAAAATAATTCCCTAACATTTTAAATCATTCAATCGGATGTGTAAACACACATCCTTAATAATATTTACTCAAAGGAAATTGCATTTTTAATAATTCAAGCGGAAGTGTCAAGATAAATCCTTATTACCAACAAACTTAAAATAAAGCGAACCGGAAAAGTAGAATATTTTAAAAGAATATTTTAAATCAATCAAAAGGAAGTATCTCAATAGTTTCTTTAACATCAATTCAACCAGAAACAACAATATTTTATTTATATCAAAAGGAAGTTGGTCAAAAAGAAACTAACATGAACTGAACCGGAAACAACAATATTTTAAATAAATCAAAAGGAAGTAGGTCAAATAGAAACTTTACCATAAATTGAACCGGAAACAACAATATTTTAACTAAATCAAAATAATAACTTAGCATAGACTAACCGGAAATACAAGTATTAATTTAATAAATTACATGTAAGTCAGATTGAGTACAAAATAATCGAAACAAGTTAAAATTTAAATCAAATAATGGTTTGGCGCCCATATATACAACATGCTTAATTTATATCATAGATCTAATTCTTTGTCTACCAATCACTAGTTAGAAAGAACGCAAAGTGCGCCTAAAGAAGTTATCACTTCAAAAATACATGATTCAAACACTCACCTAATTTTCTTTCTCCCATAAATAATCAAGTTCACGAATTGCCTGCACTCTCAATTTTTAATAAACTACAGTAGAATTCCCGGTAGGTAAGTACATTGAAATATTGCCTCGAAAAGAAAACACGGAAGTTCCAACATTCGCTAACAGTATTAACTTGAAGAAAACAGCAAAATTTGACAAAGTGAGCGCTGTTCAAAGTTGTTAGTAAGCCGCACAAAGTGAGGCCATGTTATTTCAGTGTTAATAAATAAAGCCGTAAAAATGTAAGTAAATAATGTTAACCGCAGCTGTTTATAAATAAATTACCAAGTGTTTTATAATATGTAATAATTTAATAGTTTTTATCCCTCTAGTAGGATTTGGGGCCCTATCAGAATACCAGCGCGACGGTATTTATTTTTTAAATATCGCAGCATTATGCTAAGATAAGAGCTAATTTTAGCCCCGCACAAGTCATTTTGTTTATTATTTTAATGTTAAAATATGCTGGTACAGCCTCAGCATACCTCTGATAGCAAAACTAAACCCTACAAAGGTAATCAATTCTGCCTCAGTCGTCAAGGACTTCAAAAATAGGAGTTCGTAAGCGCCTCCGGACATTTTTGGTCTAGCAATTGCCGCTCGAATTATTACTAACTTTTAACTTACCAACCTAACAATATTGTTAGGCATAGTGTGTGAAGAACACAAAGCCAAGGAGCAATGTTGTTATAGTAATAAGTATTAGTATCTAATAAATTGTAAAACACAAATTTGTTGTTCCTACTACCAGGCTCAAGAAAACTGGTGGCTCGTTTAACTGTCAATGTATACGTTTCTATAATAAACATCCTAGCCGCATTCAAGAAATAAGCCTTAATAAATTCAAATCTCATAAAAAGCGAAAACTGTGTCAGAAAGCCTATTATACTGCCAAGGACGAAATTGAGGACAAAAAGGCTTGGGATTGAGCTGCTCCAATAAATTTACAATTAACTACATTTTAACTATTTTACTTTTTTTTTATATATTTGTACTTTTTTGTACAAACAATGGCATGTAATGTTTGCTGTATAAAGTATAATATTAAATTTATCTTTTTGAGAATGTGAGGGCATTGTATTTTTTTTCATTTATTTTTAATGATGGTCTGGCAGTTTGAGTAATTTATGCGGCCTACCAAAATGTCCTTTCTTTGGTAATGTTCGTCGAATCGTTGAGCTCCTTAGTTCTGAGTCGAGCTGCACGATAATTGACAAATGCGTGCACTGACTGGACAGGTCCACTTAAATCTGTGTGGAAGAACCACAAAAGACCATTTCAGACACTAATTTACATGGTCTTCACATGATTCTGACCAATATTATATCTGGACTTTAAAAGAGACCTCTGAGTTTGTTTCGGCCTTTCTTCTCAGAGTAGTCAGATAGGAAACGCCGATCTCACCTAGTTTTTAAAATATGATTGACGTGTAAAAGTGTTGGTAAAAACCTACTTACAGAAATAAAATAATTTATCATTAATAACAAAGAGTTTGGTATCGGATTGTGGTATTATCAGAGACAAACTTTCTCTCTTCGCACCGTAACGCAATAAATATGCCTTTCCAGACCATTTGGTGTCACTGTCGAGGACCACAGCCTCTCATATGAGCTAGTTATCAGATTTATTCTTCCCCCCGCTTCTAGATCGCTTTACTTTGGTAGGTGTTGATTCGTTTTCAAACACCCAAACCGTCGACTGGCGCTTCGTTTCTGGATCGTATTGATAAATCCAAGTAATGATGTCGCAAACACTCCAAGACGAGCCTGCTTTAAAATTATTTATCATATCACGGCACCATTCCACCCGGGCCTGCTTCTGAGTATCGGTGAGGTTATGCGACACTCAGCGTGAGACTATCCTCCTTACACGAAGATGCACTTGTAGAATTTCGTGAAGGCTTCCCGATCCAACCTGCAGGATGTGCTGAATCTTTTGTTCTTTTGGTTTTCTTTTGTTTTTGTGTTTTTTTTATTTTTGTCCTATTGTCTTGGACTAAATTTTTCACTGCAAGCAAGATTTCTTCCGTGACAGCCTTTAAAGGGCGACCTCTTTTTTCCTAATCCCCCAAGCGCGGTCGACTGCGCTTGAATTCGTTATACTAATGATACACGGTTGCCTTAGAAATACCATTCATCCATGAATGCCATTTAAAGTCTATCGTACATTTCGTCCGGTTTCAGGCGAAACTTGAAATCGTAAAAAATCATAACGCGAAAATGTTCCCGGCGCATAAAATGAGACACTTTAATTTAAAGTAGCTCGTAAAGAACATGGACGGAAATTTTGAAATTGGAACGTACCTATTTTTACTTACAACAAATCAAATTTTCAAAAAAACTGGTCAGTCTCATAAAACTTTTTTCGCAACACTTTCTGAGTGGCCTTCCCGGGTGGGTTGTAGTCAGTAAAAGTCTGACACGCCCTCCCGCTCCACCCAGAGCGTGAGAAGTCATTTGATGATTAACCACCCACAAAAAAGGTAGGTAATACGAACGTCTGTAAAACGAATCGAAGTGATTAAAATTATGAAATAATTTGGGATAGCTGTCTGTATTCCGGTAAAGTCATAAAAATGATTTTTGCGTACCGTGAATCTTTTCCTTTTCTATTTCAGTCACGCTTTTTATATGAATTTACACATTTATTTGGGAGAATATAATAACATAATTTTTTTTCTGCTTTTTGAGTAAAAATTGCGTAAATAATTTAGCTTATTTTACTCGCCGCTCCTCACAACACAATGTCTGGGTCTCTTGGGATTATCTGAACGAGACAAACAATTATGTAATTTAATAACATTATAGCACTTTGGATAAGTAGACTACCTACCTAACTTTATCATTCTAAAACGAGGTACTCAGGTGTCATAATAATATCAAAAAGTAAACAAACATTCATGAGCTGAGAAGCTATCTACTTTAGGTACCTACCTTCTTTGAATACATACATTATTCTATGATGAGTGTAGCTACTATAGTTTAAAAGAATTTATGGATAAAAAATGTTGAACTTACAGGGCGTAAGTTCTAACATTTTGAAATTCTCTCGAGATTTTGCATGCTATGTTTTATCCTAGATGAACATGTTTGTGCTATAACAATTATATTTAACAACATTGTATACCATGTTTTATGCAAATAAATTATTGATTGATTGAAATATCGTATACTATTCATTACTTTTAAAGTGTAACTAAGTCGTCAATATCGTCTTATTTAGAAGCTATAGGTAATGTCCAATAGAGGATTAAGCTGAAGTAAGGAAAAGTCTGAATTACATTGACAAACTTTTAAACTTTAATATTTTTAAATTAGAGGAAAGTGTGAACAATCAACTCGGATTTACAGTAGAACTTTTACTGGGTAATCTTCAATATTTCACGGCTAGTTACAGACAGTTTTCTTGTTTTTCAATCGTCTTCTATGAACTCTTAACGTCGTTCATTGTTGACTCCATTGAAAAATCTAACCGTGAACGCGTAGGCGAAGGGGTCAATTGTGTCCCTTGTATCAGGTGGAATGAAAGCTCACTTCAAGCTCCCTCCACCTAAGGTTTTACGTTGAGTGTTTCACAGAATAGACCACATGTATTGCTATTCTGTAAACATATCACAATAGTCAATGGTGTATAGCATCAGGTGGAATGAAAACTTACTTCGAGCTCCCTCCACCTAAGTTTTCAGCTTGAGTGTTTCACAAAATCGACCGCATGTATTGCTATTCTGTAAAAATATCACAATAGTCAATAGTGTCCCTAGCATCAAGTGGAATGAAAGCCTACTTCAAGCTCCCTCCAACTTAGTTTTCAGCATGAGTGTTTCACAGAATGAACTGCATGTATTGCTATTCTGTAAAAATATCACAATAGTAAATGGTCTCCCTAGCATAAATTTTTTAATAAAAGTTTTTAATAAAATTATTCCAATAAAAGCCTACTTCAAGCTCCCTCCAACTAAGTTTTCAGCTTGAGTATTTCACAGAATAGACCGCATGTAGTGCTATTCTGTAAGTATCTCAAGGTGAACTCTTAGTTGAAGTGAGCTTAAAGTGAGCTGTCAACAGTGTCTGGTGATCTATAACATCAAGTGGAATGACAGCTCACATAAATCTCACTTTACGTAAGGTTCCACGGTGAGATTTTTACAGAATATACTGGCTGTACCTGGAGTTATAGGTACACGTTTACGTATGCGCTGGTGTTAGTACAATAAACTGTTCCCCAAGGTTAAAAGGTTGGACGAAACTTATTAAAAGGAAGGCACTTTGCAGGTATTTAATAATTGCCCGGGAACCGATCGATTGTTAGGTTAGGACCTGGACGACGTGTGCAGAATTATGGCGACCTCTGCAGCCCGGGCCTTCACACGCGCCACGGTTGACATATTGCCTCACTTACGGACCCTGAAGCAACATCTCATATACTCGTACCTTTCGGAGTAAGTGACAATTACGTAATTTGCCTATATTTGGTCAAATTAGCTTTTATCGTTTAAAAAATTCATAGTATTTTATTCCCTGGCCGCCGTTTCTATAGCATAACACTTTACCACATATGACGTAAGGAGGCTTCAAACTGCTTCAAGTTAATGTTTATAAAACTTATTGTATATGTTTTACACTGGTAAATAAAATGTCAAAGCAAAGTGATAGCGAAGCTCTTTGACCCAGCCCGTCTATTAGCCTCGTTTGCTGTTAAACAAAATGCACTCAATTTCTAAAGATAACACCTTCATGAGCGCGCCGTGGATTGTTTGAAATCCATGAGTCTGATGTTTATCATATTAAAGACAACGTGGTTATAAAGAAAATATATTAAAGGATATTGTAAAAAAGTCTGTTTTTGCTTTAACAAGACACTAGATAACCCAAAAATTAACAAGTCTGTGAACGCCTGTGATGAACTTAAAAGAAGAAACACTTCTGAATGCCACTATATTTATTTGTACAGTCAATTTGATAAACAAATATTGTCCCTGACTTTTCCAATCTAAGAAAAAAATTGTACACTTAGCCAAAATAAAAGCTTAGTCGGAAAGAAGAACTTTCACTTAGTTTCAGAAGCGTTCATGAATAAACCTATGTACATAATTTTAAAATTGTAAGGGTTTCACTTATGCATCACATTTTTCTATTAAGCTGCAAAAACGATAAACAAGTATTCTATTAAATATCTGAATATCCAAACAATTATTTGCAGCATCTAAACGCAGAAGCAATGGAGTGACCATATTCTGTAGAATATGGCAATTCTATTTCTATCAAATACCAGGCCATTCAGAAAGTATTGCGAAAATAGTTTTTATGTATGAGAGACTGGCCAGCTGTAGTCTATTTTGTAAATATGATTATTTGGAAGTAAATATAGGTGCGTTCCAACTTCAAAATTTCCCTCCACGTTGTTTGCGACCTAATTTAAATGATCGTGTCTCATAAAAAATGGATATGCGCTGGGAACATTTTTGCGCTATGATTTTTTACGATTTCAAGTGTCGCCTGAGACCGGACGAATCCCTCCTATGGCAACCGTGTGTTGTTGGTATAGCGAATTCAAGCGCGGCCGACTAACTTTGGGGGATGAGGAAAGAAGGGGTCGCCCTTTGACGGCTGTTACAGAAGAAAACGTGCTAGCAGTGAAAAATTTAGTCCAAGAAAATAGGCGAGTTACGTATCAATAGATTCAGCACACACTGAAGGTTGAATCGGGAAGCCTTCAAGAAATTCTACAAGTGCATCTTCGTGTGAGGAGGATAGTTTCACGCTGGGTGCCGCACAACCTCAGCTATGCTCAGAAGCAGACCCGGGTGAAATGGTGCCGTGATATGATAAACAAATTTGAAGCAGGCTCGTCTCGGCGTGTTTACGACATAACTACAGGTGATGAGTCTTGGATTTATCAATACGATCCAGAAACGAAGCGCCAGTCGACGGTTTGGGCGTTTCAAAACGAATCAACGCCTACCAAAGTGAAGCAATCTAGAAGCGTGGAGAAGATTTTGATCGCGAGCTTTATTGATTTGACTGACTACTTGGTGTAAATTCTTTTATGAAACCAAAGAAGCATCAACGCTGAATGGTATAATATACTGCCAAATGCTTGGCAGAAGTTTTCCCTGTTGTGACCAACAACAGGTCTCCGCGGGCTTCTGCTCCACCACGACAACGCGCCTTCGCACACCGCGCTCAAAACGAGGGACTTCCTTGACAGCACGCTGGTCAAACTCCTGGGTCACCCTCCTTACAGCACTGACCTAGCACCGTGTGACTTCTTTTTATTTCCGAAAATAAATAATCAGCTCAAAGAAATACAATTTTAGTCGCCGGAAGATGCGCTGTCAGCGTTCGAGCAGGCTGTAAACGAACACCTCGCTACTGCGGACAGAAACCAAGAGGTTTTTAACCGCATTGTGACTTGCGATGAAAAGTTTATTCTTTTTGAAATAGCGGTCATCGTGTTAGTTAGAACCTGTTAAGCGCCGAAAACTTGTCCCTAAAAAGTCATGGTCACAGTTTGGTGGTCTAGTGCCGGTTTATGCATCACAGCTTCTTACCAAATGGCGCCAGCGTTACTGCGGATGTGTATTGTGAGGAATTGGATGATGGAGAAGCTCGAAAATCTCCGGCCAGGCTTGGTTAATCGCTCGTCCCTGCTGCTGCTACACGACAACGCTCGACACCTCATACGGCACAACCGACGTTATCTAAGCTACAACAGCTAGGGTTAGATTTGCGTCATCCAACGTACTCACAAGACCTTGCGCCGACAGGCTTCTACTTTTTCCAAAATTTTGTCAATTTCTTGGCACGGAAAAAGTTCAATACTCGAGAAGCAGTTTATTTGACATTCGTTGTTTTTTGTGTTTTTTTGCCTTTGAAGAGTTTGTTGGCTCCCGTACACCATGCTTCTTCAAGAAGTGCATTGAAAAATTACCACTGCGCTGGCAGAGATGCATCGATAGCATGGGTGCATTAATAGATACAAAAAAATATTTATATAAAATGACTGACTTTCTGTATACTAAACGGCAATTTCATTGGTAAATACCTATTATTAACATACACTAAAATATTATGTTTATCCTGAATAATAATATAATGTTTATAGAAATATTATAATGACATTGCGTGTTCTGCCTCGTCGAGAAATATTATTTTCTTTTGCAAATTAGTGGAGAATCGCTGTCGTTTGGAGCCGACTTTTATAATATACAATGCTTGGGGGCGTCAAAAGGGAGAAAATATAATTCAATCACCGATATAATGTATTTTTATTGCTGCTTCAGTGCAAAGGCGGGGAAGAGTTTCGGTTGTCATCCTTAAGATTGAAGCTCCGCTCAATTACCGCACTGGAACAAAGTTTTGTAACGTGCGGTACGTTGGAACAGTTTATTAATATCATTTTCAGCCTTCGAACGGCACCTGCATACAGTTTTGAAAGAAAAAAAAAAAGAAAATTGCGTTTATTGGCATTGCAATAGAAAACAGATAGTAATGCTAAAAAGGGCCTCAGCTCAGCATTATGTCAAATGACAACACCAGGTGTACCATCTGACTCTGGTTTTCAGCTGTAACCCACGAGTGCCATACGCCAGAATACTAAACACCGAGAAGTGAGTGTCCGTTTTATTAACACGTGTGTGTGTGCGCTGAGTTTGTGTTATGATAAATGAAACACTAAAATAAACAGTTTTCAGTGTTAAGCGTAATAAATGCGATTAAATGTTTACTAAAGAAAGTTTAACGCTGGATTCAAATCACTTAAATGTCGCCTGGGTTAATGGGAAGACTACTGTCGAAATGGCGCTGTCGTAGCTATTTCCAAAAACAAGCTGGTTCGTGCCGATACCATTCGGTCGGAAAGTGAGTCTTGAAGACGCTCGCTTGCCGTTAACAGTTCACGGACCTTCCTTGGTCGAAATGGCGCTGTCGTAGCTAGTTTCCAAAACAAGCAAATGAAACAGGCGTGAGGTAGTTTTATTTTATTTTTGCGAAAATTACTGTGAAAATGAGGAGTGCTATTGCCGCCATTTCAAATGACTTCTAGAGACAGACGCGAAACCAAACGAATAACGGAAACCAATCAAATTGTTTGTGGTCAGTCTTTGTTCTCCGAGAAATTGAGAGGAAACTGTAAGTAAATGGACGAAGGACCGCACATGTGGTGACTTTGTATTATCTTATCAACTGCGCACTTTACTTTCTAAGGTTAAAAAACTGCAAATTACCTACTTTCCACTACTCTAGAATTAACTTAAAAATAATATAAACCTTAACTTACACAATAGCAAAATAAAACAGAATGAAACAAGTGCTGTGTTGCTCAAAGCATGATACAATTTCTCTCAGTTCGGTGAATGGTCACAATACAAAGGAGCGCAAAATGAAAGGTCAAAGTTGATCCTCGTGTAACAATAAATTCTTGAATTATAACTTAACATTCTCAAACCGCATCTTGTATATTGTTAGACAAATGCCTTTTCTAAGTACCTACAGTAGACTGCACGTCGGTGGTAGCACTATGACTTTGACTTACAATGTTTCTATACTTTTGTTTTACCACTGATGTGCGGCCTACTGTACAATACGATTATACGAGTAGCACTGAATGGTTATTCCACCGAGCATCACTAAAAGCTCGTTTACACAAGGAGATTTCCTCGAACTGATGGGCCAAACAGATAAGATCATTGCCATTTTCACAGCTCAAATGGCTGTGCTCAAAGCTCTTTTCAAAGCAGCGTTATGTGGATAAATACAGTTGGAACTTCTACCGCGTGATGCTGCGTCTTCCATAATATCAACAGTTGTACGATAGTTTTACATGCCAAACTTTTATAGTCAAGGGTCATTTCGCCCCCGCATTAGGCATACTGAATATGTAGTAACGTGGTAAGTGCTCTGTGAGTAAATTAATGGGTTAGGTTGTGTTCTTACAAGTCACTCGGCAGGATTTGTATCTGTATTTGTAAATAAAATATGTAACTCTCGACTTACTTCTCTCTACTTACTTATTGATCTGAGCTACCGTGTAATTGTAGTAATGGCCGACTAACAGATAGCGGTGATTTCGGTGAAACTCTCTCTTATAATTTATTATGTTTAATTTTCTGATACGTCGTTACGGCTGATACCTAAATAGAGAGTTTCCGCACGTACTATGTTTTGTAGCGGATATCTCGTGAAAATGAATAGGATATAAAGGGAAAGCTTCAATCACTCCACTCGAAATGGGGATCAAACGGAGAAGACTCTGCGAGGTAATACACAAAGCGAGCTTTATTCAGTTTAAAGATAGATAATAGTTAAGATTGCAAACATATTTAATTAACTTTTAACGGATATGAGTATACTTTCATTCAAAGTTTAAATTATTTAAAGGAGCTTAATTTGCAGAAATAAATATTTATCCTGAACTGCAGCGTTCTTTACTCAGGGTATTCGTCGAATATTTAAGTTGTCTCAAACTACGACCTATTTTAAAGTTTTTCTCGCTTACTGTTGGCAGAACTTGAGAGGAGATAATCCTCTAGAATTTTAAACAACTGTTAAAATGTGCTTATTGTGTTTTTCGTCACTGTAAAAGAATATACTCAGCCGTCCCATACATTTAGGTTGAGTGGGTTTATTTCAATGTTTTGTATTGGATAGTTGATAATTATTAAGATGTTGTTCAGTTTGATGGTCTGTACCAGGCCCCAAACTATGACCACACCACACACCACTCTGATACACGCTGTATATATGTAGGTATACTAAGTAGATACCTAATCATGAAGTTTTTAAAAATTGTTTTTTGTCATAGGAGTCATCTGGCTACAACATAAGCTGTTTTGGTAGGTTTACTCATTCATCCAGTGTTCTTACATAATTTTAATGAGCATATTTCAGAATGGTACCGACTTCATTTGGGTATCTACGAGTACTGATGATATTTTCAGAAAACGGTAGCTACTTTTGTGTTTTCAGTTCATGCTTATTAATAGTTGGCGCGTATTCTGAGGTCCAGAAACACGATGAACCAACTAAACTTAGGTGATGTAAGCTTGGAGTGAACGTTCGACCCAGTCCTATGTGATTGATACTATTAACAGCTCACTTCAACTAAGTTTTCAGAAGATTTGAGATTACTAATAATGACATTATCTCTATTTCCTTGAATGTGTAATCAGTATTTCGTCTGAATAGCATTGGTATTAGTGATAATCTGGTCGATAATCCTTTAAAGCTAAAGTTCAGAACAATGAAGCAGCGACGATCAAAATAATTAAAATAAATTATGGGCTTATGGTTGCGGTGAGCAAGATCTACAACTTTATCTGAACTTTAATGCTATTCAGTTGTTGTTGTTGTTCAGATGTTTCAAATAAGGTACTTATGTGATCTGATGGTTTCTTTTCGGTACAATAAAATTGAATGGAAGCTTTGACTGTACGATAAAGTTTGTCATATTCATGTTTGTTTGGATAATACTTATGAAACTTATAAATCTTCCTGTGTAGGTAAATGAAGGTTTGCATGAAGGCCTTAAAAGGATTTTGCATTTAAGATTGATTTTGTTGTATAAAACAATCTTTTTATAAAAAACAAATTAAACACAAATAGTAGGTACCTAAATAAGCAGTATAAAGTGTACTTAGTGGGTGTTGTAACATTTATCTGCCACTGGCGACTAGCGCTACACAAAGAACGAACAAAAAAAGCAAGTTAGAAACATTTCAGAAAGGCGAGCAGTTCAGTTAAAACTGCATATATCAACGTCACGAGATGAAAGAATCGCCGAACGGTTTAGCGAAGTGTGTGATGTGTATCAGACCGCGACCGTACAGTGGCAATTTCTCAGTAAACTGAACACTGTGCCTGCAGGGACTGCAGGACAGAGATAAAGAGCTCCATTTGTCGCTCATCGACACGGAAACACTTAGCTCAAGTGTTTGTAGCTACAATGTACACATATTACACACTTAATGCCGAGCCTTAATTCTCGCGCGGACACTACAACTTTGGCTATGTAAACAAACTTTGTTCCAAGTATACTTGCTATAGGAAATTGAAAGTTTCTCCTCCAGATTTGTAATAATATCTTCAATCCAGGCGTTTGCAACTTAAGATTCAGTTTAAAAAAGGGGAAATTGGGAATTTTCTTGAACATTTTCTTTCACTGTGTGCGTCTCGTCGTGTACTTCTCTTCTTACCGTGTGCTGGCAATCTAAATGGACTCGGCCCAGAATTCGGCTACGTGTTTGGCGCCATCACTAGTGTCCATCAGTTCATGTAACGTGCAGCTGACAGGACACGCAGGACATGATGTTAAGTGTACCATAGTTTTTTAAATGTTATTTATAGGGTCGAATGGAGCGCTAAATAATAGGTTCATACCAACTGGACACTATGATAGAGAAGCTCGCTAATTTCCGGCCAGCCTTGGTTAACAGCTCGTCCCCACTGCTCCTACACGATAACGCTCGACCTCATACGGCATAACAGACGGTCTCTAAGCTACAAGAGCTAGGATTGGAAGTTTTGCGTCATCCACCGTACTTACCAGACCATGCGCCGACAGACTTCTACTTATTCCAAAATTTGGACCACTTCTTGGCAGGGAAAACATTCAATACGTGAGTGGCAGTACAAAATGCTTTTGAAGCGTTTGTTTGCTCCCGTATACCTGATTTCTTCAAGAAAGGCCTTGAAAAATTACCACTGAGCTGGCAGAGATGCATCGATAGCATGGGTGCATATTTGGATTGTTAGAAATTTAATTTTATTATATTTTTCCTTTCTTGGCCAAACAACAATTGTTTACACTGTAAATAGTTAAAGTAAATACCACCATAATCTAAGGTTAGTGTAACAATTTCTTACAGGTTAGCACCGCGTGCCCCATAAACATAAGGTGTGCTACAAGCACTTAACTAAAAAATGAATACATAATAACTAAAATATACAAGATTAAATTAACATTACGTGATGGAATGTAAAACAAATAAAGTAGAGTAAAGGTAAAATTAATAGAACAAAACAAACAGAGACACAGCAAAATTGTTTTTAAATTAAATTAAATATTATTAGTGGTTATTCTACGAAACTTGGCATATGAGTCAAAATGCACATCAACAAGATCGCTGGAGCTATTCAGCAGTTTGCAAAGACGAGGAACGACAGAGTTTGCACCAAGTATTGTTCTGCGGAATGGAGGGTGTAAAGGAGTGATAGGAGCACGAGGGAGTCTAGCAGGGGCCCGAAACTGAAACTTGGATAGTAAAAGGGGACAATCAACTTTACATCGGAGTAGATTATATAAGAATAAGGAATCAATGATAACTCTCCGTTTCTCCAATGAGACCATCTTATAAAGATAGTCGGGCTTCATATGACCGTAACCTTTTTGAAATCCCGCTGGCATAGGCCAGATGCCCGAGGAATCTCTTTTGTAATCGCTCCAGTCGAAGAACGTGCGTGGAGTAATGAGGTCTCCAAATTGTACTGCAGTACATATTCTAAGATACTACGAAAAATACAATTGTCACCAAAATCTTTGTCCAACTACGCTTAAAACCAGCAACACTTCTTAAAACAAATCCTAGCATTCTAGAAGCCTTTTTGATGACGCCCTCAACATGGGGTACAAATGTCAAGGCGTTGTCAAAAACAACTCCGATAGGGCCCACATGATACAAACTAGCCGTCAACTTCTTTTTCCGGGTGTATTTCACGTGGTAACACTTTTTTACGTTTAAGCTCATTTCATTTTCGCTACACCATTGAACTAACTAGTCTACATCCCTCTGAAGTAATGTTATATCGTTTTCAGATTCGGTTATCCTAGAGAATTTAAGGTCGTCCGCAAACATATAACGAAAACATTGAATAGAACTGGTCCAACATGTGAGCCCTGGGGAACCCCTGAAGACGTCTTGTATGTTCCAGATTGGAAACCATTAACTGCGACAAAGAAGTAACGATTTTCGAGATAAGACTTTAGCCAGTTGTAGTGTGCCTGTGATTCCATACGCAGCTAACTTTGACAGAAGTATATGGTGAGGCACGCGGTCGAAAGCTTTGCTTTTTTTTAAAGTCTGTGTAAATCACGTCAATCTACTTGGCACTCAAACTGGCTAGGTTAGTGCAAGTAGACCTGGAACCCACGAAACCATGCTGAGAATAGCTCAAATAGAGTTTGAAGTGTGCCTGAATGTGTGGACAAACTAAGGATTCGAAAACCTTGGCAAAAGTTGAAAGGATAGAGAGGACAGAGGTCTGTAATTTTTGACGTTGTCTTTTTCATCACTCTTGTAAATTGGAATAATCTCTGCTTTTTTCCATAAGTCAGGGAAAATACCTGAGCTAAGAGATTTGTTAAAGATCAGTGTTAAAGGGGATACTAAAGCGGGGCACACCTTTAAATAAAAATTGGTGGAATACCATCGGGACCAGCGCCTTTACGAATATCCAATAGTTTAAGCTTGTTCAGCTGGCTCTCGCGATCAATCACAGGTGCCATTAGTCGTATATTGTTATTCTTCATATTTCGAAGAAAATCGGACTCCGGTTCACTATGGCTCGCTATCGCATCGCTAAACACGGAGGAAAAATTAGACGCAAACATTTAACATTTTTGTGGACCATCAGATGTAGGTTCCGTTAGTCATTTTAGCCTGGTAAGAGCTAGAGCCACCATTTTTATCCTTTATGTATGCCCAGAAGCGGTTCGGATTTTTTGAGATTTAATTTTCTATGTCTTTTATGTAATCATTATAACTGTCAATAGATAGTTTCGAACACCGTTTGCCTAATAATTTGAGTTCAAGTTCATCCCTAGGGTTTTTATAGATTTTGTAAAATTATACTTTTTCCTATTCTTTTAAAGCTCTTATTAAGCTTTTGTTGAACCAAGGAGGATATTTTTTATATTTAAGTTTAGTTTTGGAGGGCTCATGCATATGTGTAATATTTAGAAGCCTGTTATAAAACACACGAAGCATTTAATTAACATCACCCATATCCTCAAATATATTAACCCAGCTTACATCGTGTAGATTCTCGCAAATTTTCATGTAATCAAGTTTATAATAATTCGTTCTAATAGTCTGAGGGTTGTATGGAAGTCGGGTCTCTTCACTCGCTTTAAACAATATTTTAATTTGAGGGTGGTGGACATCAATATTGCTAAGGGAGTTTAGGGCCGCAGTAACGATACTGGAAGGTAAAATTAGTTAATACAAGGTCTAAAACTCGCCCAGACACATTCATAATGCTATTAAGTTGTGTCAATTGATGCATGTGGATAAAGTCTACTAGTACATAACAAAAGCCAGGAGGAGTATAATTATTCTCTGAGTCATTAACCAAGCTCCATTTTATGTTACCTAAATTAAAATCGCCGACAATACAGGCGTGCAAGTCCGTCTGTTCAAGTATGACGTTGCAACAGTCCAAAATATTGTCCAAGGTACTACGTAACACTGGAGGTGGCAAGTAAACAGCGCACAGAGCTATTCGACGAAAAGATTTCATAAACGGTACTTCAATAGTAACCCAAAGATCCTCGCATTGGCTTTCCCAGTGAACCATGCGTTTTGAACTAATTTTCTTTGATACGGCGATTAATACACCACCTCCGTCCTTTTTCCTACCATCTATATGTCCTCTGTATACAATATATCTATCGTCAAAAAGCTCCGTATCTAGAACACTACTGTTCAGTCATGTTTCAGTCAATACAACAATGTCATAGCTCTCTAAAGATAATTGACGAAAAAACTTATGAGTCTTCGTGCGTAGACCTCTTGTGTTTTGGTAATAAACATTAATACTAAGAGCGGAAAATGTTAACAGAGAATCGTGCCAATGCGATTACAAAAAATGGTAACGAAAACAAAGTTAACTTATTTAAAGTGTAAATGCTTCTAACCATGATGTGCTCCGATTCTTCTACCTTACGCATAAAAATTATACGACCTCGAATCTACGTTTATAACCCAGTTTCCTGGCTTTGATCCTCGCAGCAGCGTGCAGAGCCCTATATGTTGAGGACAGATGTTCAGTCACGAAAATTGCGGTTTTCGGCCCAGAGTAACCGAGATGAAAGCTGTTCAGTTTATTGTCCTTATTGTTTTTATTAAATATAATAATAGACACAAGGAATTGATCACGAAGTCGAGGGGAAGCCAGCTGTACTACTATTGAACGTGGTCTGGAATTATTAGGGTTAAGTTTGGCAACCCTGGTGCAATGCAAAATTTCTCTGTTTTCCACGACACATCCAGTCACTTTAGAGATATCTAACCCAATATCAAATATAAATAAAAAAATCTAACATTTAAAATTCTCATGTCGCAATGTTTGTTACCAAACTCCACCGAAACGGCTGGATCGATTTGTAGAAAATTTTGTGTGCATATCGGGTAGGTCTGAGAATCCAACATCTATTTTTCAAAAGAAATAAAGAAGCAAAACAACGTTTGCGGGTCAGCTAGTATTTATATAAAAATATCTACATGCAAAAATGTTGTCAAACAATGGCTATTAAGTCTTTCGTATGATGAATCGGAAAGCATTCTCACAACACTCAACTCACTCTCGGATTCCTACTACCACCACAGACATTAACATCTACACACCACACACGCACACACTAACACACACCCACCCACTAACACACACCCACCCACTAACACACACACCCACACCTTACTTTAGCTCCTTAGCATTTAATTTTTTTTTTTTTTTATATTAACTCAAGATTATTTAACATTTTATTTTATTGTTTAACATTTTTAGTCTTGTGCTTTGTTCAGTGCAAATTAAGCTTTTATTTTTGTTTATATTATAATTTATGATTTAAGTTTTCACATTCATAATGATCTCAATATTAATTTAGTTTTATATAAAAGTTTACAATTACCTACTCTTACATATTCTCACAAAATTGTAGTGGTAAATAGAATCATGCATCACAACTCTAAATGATAAATGATTTTATTTCTGTAAATAGGTTTGTACAAACACTTTTACACGTCAATCATATTTTAAAAACTAGGTGAGATCGGCATTTCCTATCTGACTACTCTGAGAAGAAACGCCGAAACAAACTCAGAGGTCACAGTCTCTTTTAAAGTCCAGACATAATCTTGGTCAGGTCATGTGAAGACCATGTGGATTGATATCTGAAATGGTCTTTCGAGGAAAGAACCACACAGAATGAGTGGACCTGTCCAGTCAGTGCACGCATTTGTCAGTTGTCATGCAGCTCAACACAGAACTAAAGGAGCTAAACGATTCGACGAACATTACCAAAGAAAGGACATTTGGGTAGGCCGCATAAATTACTCAAACTGCCAGACCATGATTAAAACTAATAATAAAAAAAAATGCATTAAAAAATACAACAAATCCACAATGTCTTCACATTCACAATAATTAAAATAGTATAATCCTTTACAAAGTAAATGTCATTGCATAAATAAAGTGCATCAATGTCAAAGTGTAAATAAAATATGAAAATAATCTCGGTCGTATCATATGAGGACTATGTAGACTGGTGTCTGAAATGGTCTTTTGAGGAAAGAACCACACGGATTTGAGCGGACCTGTCCAGTCAGTGCACGCATTTGTCAATCATCGTGCAGCTCAACTCAGAACTAAGGAGCTCAACGATCCGACGAACAATACAAAAGAAAGGACATTTGGGGAGGCCGCATAAAGTACTCAAGCAGCCAGACCATCATCATTAAAAGAAGAAAAAAAAATGCAATAACCTACATAGTCCTCACATTCACAAAAATTAAAACAATATTATACTTTATACAGTAAATATATACATGTCATTGTTTAGATAATAAGGTACGTATATAGAAAAAAAAAGATTAAAAGAAAAAAATAGTAAAAATAGCAAATTACACATCAATTATGTCTGTGTAAACTTATTGGAGCAGCTCAATCCCAAGCCTTCTTGTCCTCAATATAGTCTTTGACAGTATAATAGTCTTTCTGGCATAATTTCCGCTTTATAAAAGTTTTAAATTTATTAAGGCTTAGTTCTTGACATTTAAACGAGCCACCTATTTTCTTGAGCCTGGTAGTGGGAACAACAAATTTGTGTTTATTCCTAGTATTTTTGTTATGGATATCACTGTATTTTTTAAACAGATTAATATTTTTATGTGCATATAAAAGATTTTCATAAATGTACTGAGAAGGCACAGTCATTATATTAATCTCTTTAAATTTGTCTCTGAGGGAGTGTCTGGGACTTAATTTATAAATTGAACGAATTGCCCTTTTTTGTAAAACAAAAACTGTTTGAATGTCGGCGGCATTTCCCCACAAAAGAATACCGTACGACATCACACTATGAAAATAACTAAAGTAAACTAATCGCGCTGTCTCTAAATCAGTTAAATTACGAATTTTTCTAACGGCGTATGCTGCAGAGCTTAGTTTTTTTGACAATTTGTCCCCAAGATACAGGCGCCGCCTAGTTTGGGGTCCGCCGTAAAGATAACAAGGAAGATCGCTAACAGTTACAGACCGAAATTAAGTTAAGTTAATTATAAGGTAATAATTGTAACTTTGATTCAATAAATTTATTATTATTATTATTACTTTAACTTTATGTACACTAAACGGCAATTTCAGGAAAAGACCAAATATAATGAGCATCAAGCCATAATTTATACATTTATGTTCGAGGCGTCTACGTACAGATTTAGTTTCCTATTTCGCCCATAGTGGATATATATATTATAATGATTTATTCAATTAACCGAAACTGCATTTAAAGGCAGCACAACAATAAATCAAATAAACACGAATCTTACAAAGTGTTAATATAGCGGGTCTTTTGAAAAAAAATGATAGATACTTTAATTATATGCTAATTAGAATGAAAAAAAAAACCGACGCGGTGACGGCACCCTTCGCTCACTCTACGGTAATTTTATTCAGCACACGCTTTAAGGCTCGGAAGAGAGATACAAAGGCATCGCACGTCGCGCGACACGCGGTGTTTTTGTGTCACGCTGTCGCGTCGCGCCAGGGTGTACGAGCCATTGAACAGGAACCAACTCGTTTTATATTTTTATGCGTACATTTTGGCTTATAAAACTATAAGGTGGCTGGACGAATAATAAATGGCGAGATAAATGCTCTTTTCATGCGAAACTAAAATATTTATTTACATTTTTTTCTCTGCATTCCTACCAATGCAGCAATGTTGCAAATTGTGCTTTATTCAAAGTGTTAATATTTCACATTTCGTATTAACTACTTGATTGAAACTTATCAGTGTTCGAAGCTGTATCAAATATTGGAGCAATATTGAGAGCACGCTGTTAATTTGATCACAAACTTGTTCCCGGTGTAACCTAAAACAACTTTTAATTAACTTACTTGTCACACATGTGGTCAGTTTAAATGATAATACCATAATTCATTATGTATTATTGAAACTTGTAAATGAAAAAGCATATTGAAAATCTAAAATTTGTCGGATTTTCTAGGTTAGAGCATTTCGATTTTACAATTAATTAATTACTCATGGTGCTGGACAGTCACATAAATGATACCTACACATCGAAGTGTAGATACATGAATCTCCTCACACAACACCTCACACAACCCAGTATCGTTGCGATCGGAGATCATATCGAACTTTTCCAGAATTTCTTGACTGGACACAATTCAACTTGTTATTATTATTTATAGACAGGTAACACGAGCGTCTATAAAACGAGTCGAGGGAAGCTGTGATTAAAATAATAAAATAATTTGGGATAGCTCTCTGTATTCCGGGAAGGTCAAATAAAATTATTTTGAGCTATCGCGAATCTTTACCTCTTCTATTTCAGTCACGCATTTTATATGAATTAACATCGTGGGATTCTCCCACGATGCTTGCACCAGGTGGAATGAGCTTTCATTCCACCTGGTGCTAGGGACACTATTGACAACTTGACCTCAGTTTACAAGGTCAGATTTTTACCAGAATAGACCAGTAGGTATAGAAGCCTTTACAATAGAGTCAACAATGGTCTTCGCTAAAAGTTCAAAGAAGACTATTGATAAGCAAGGAAACTCGTAACTAGCCGTAACATATTGATGATTCCCTAGTAGAAGTTCGACTGTTATTCAGAGTTGATTATTCAGACATTCCGAAAGTGTAGAAATTTAACATACCAAAAAATCTGTGAATTTCCTGGACAGTTTTGGGCATCGGGTATTTTGTGATGGTTTCTACCTTCTCAGGTAGCGGGCTAGTGCCATCGGCCGAGATTCTATAACCTAAGAAAGTCACTTCCTTTACTCCTAATACGCACTTAGCTGTATTGATCACCATACTATATTCCTGTATGCGGGTGAAAAGTTGCTGTAGGTGGTCTTCGTGGGTCTTCTGGTCTTTTGAAATCGTCAAGATATGCGTAGCAAAAGTTCAATCCTCGCAGCATCTCATCAACGAACCGCTTAAAAGTCAGTCCAGCATTGCGTAGACCAAACGTCATGTAAGGAAATTCATATAGGCCAAACGGCGTGGTGATAGCGGCCTTCGAAAGGTCTTCTGGACTTACTGGAATCTGATTATACGCTTTGATAAGATCAATTGTACTGAAAACTGAACATCCTGACAGACTCTGTGCAAAATCATGAAAATGACGAATTGGATAATTGTCATGTATTGTCCTGGAATTCAATACAGACGTTATCCTGCCGACTGACTTGTAAGAACACAACCTAACCCATTCACATACTCACAGAGCACTTACCAAGTTACTACATATTCAGTATGCCTAATGCGGGGGCGAAATGACCCTTGACTAGAAAAGATTGGCAAGTAAACTATCGTACAACTGTTGATATTATGGAAGACGCAGCATCACGCGGTAGAAGTGCCAACTGCAATTACCTACATAAAGTTCCTTTGAAAAGAGCTTTTGTCTTTGAGCACAACCATTTGAGCTGTGAAAATGGCGTCATCTTATCTCTTGTGCTCCATCGGTTCGAGAAAATCTCCTTGTGCAAACGAGCTATTAGTCATGCATAGTGGAATTACTATTCGGTGATATAATCGTATTGTACAGTCGACCGCACATCTGTGGTAACAAAATGTATAGTAACTTCGTAGTAACCTTTTTTTTTTTTGGTGTCGTCCGCGTAACACGTCAGGTCCGCGCCCGGCGGAAGCTCGCCCCTCAGCACCCAGTCGTACCCGATGTTCCACAGGAGCGGTCCCACGACCGATCCCTGTGGAACACCGCACGACACCTGGCGCTGGTTTCCGCCATCACGTTCCATGTGACATACCTCCCGGCTAAGTAAGCCCCCACGATGCGGCGGAGGTAGAGAGGCACGCGGTGGTACCGCAGTGCCTCCCGTATGCAGCTCCAGGGCAGGGTGTTGAAGGCGTTGGAGATGTCCAAGGACACCGCCACCACCACCCCGCCCCGGGACACTGTTTCCTCCGCCAGGACCCTCACCCTCGACACAGCGTGGATGGGAGAGCGCCCATGCCGAAAGCCGAACTGGCTCTCGTCCAGGTCCGGCCCCTCTCTGCACAAGTGGCCGACGAGGCGGGCTGCGAGTATGCGCTCGAACAGCTTGCCCACCTCGTCTAGCAGCACTATGGGCCGGTACGACGACGGCGAGTCGGCAGGGCGCGCCGCGTTCCTGAGCAGGACCAGACGTCCAATCTTCCACAGACTGGGAAACTGGCCTCGCTCAAGGCACGCCGTGTAGAGTCCTCTCAGTTGGGGCTCCAACTACTTCAGAGCGAGGGCCAAAGCCAGGCCGTGAATTCCGTCGGGCCCCGGAGCCATGTTCTTGGCCCGGAGCAGCATCACGGCCGCCCTCACCTCTGCCTGTGTCACTTCTGGCACGCTGATGGCGTTCTCCGCCTCCTCCTCTGCAGACCCTGCGGCTGCGGGCAAAGCCATCGGCGGCGAAACATGCTCCGCTCTCACCGGGAAGAGGGCTGCTACCACTTCCTCCAGCAGCTCGGGTTGGAGACTCTCCGTAAGTGGGGGCGCCGCGGCTCGAAGTTGCCCTCGAACCGCTTTATACGGGCGCCCCCACGGATCCCCGTCCAGAGTCTCCAACATCCTCTCCCGGGATCGCGTCCTCGCCTCGTCGATGGCCAGCCACAGAGTCTGCTTTGCCGCACGGTACACCTCGTACAGCGCGGCCTCCTCCTCGGGTACCCGACGACGTCTCCTCCGCTAGCGGGTGTACCGGCGTCTCACCACCACGCATGCGACGCGCAGCTGCGCGATCTCAGCGAACCACCAGTACACCTGGCACCTTGCACCCTGTGCGTGGGCGCGGGGCATGGACGCGTCGCATATCTGCGTCATTGCCCCGCGGAACCACAGCGCCTCCAGCTCGACGTCATCGGATCCGGTCGTTGCCGACCCCCGGAACCAGGCCTGAGCAATGGCGGCCTCCTCGAGAAGCTCCCTGTCGATGCGGTTACGCGCTCAGCGCGGGCCGTCCGAACGCGGGACTGATGCCCTGCGGCCGCCAGCGGTCTGGGCGGAGACGTCGAATCGGATATATCGGTGATCCGACAACGTCTCCACCTCCGCGGCGACACGCCAGTCGCGGACACGGCTCGCGACAGCAGGGCTTGCGAATGACACGTCCACTATGGACCCGCCCCGCTGCCGCACGCATGTGTGGACCGAGCCCCGGTTTAGGACGACCAGGCCAGTCGTGATCGCCCACTCCTCCAATGCCTCACCCTTAGCATCGGTCACCGGGGATCCCCACGCCGCAGACTTGGCGTTGAGATCCCCGAGCAACAGCACCGGGCGGGTATGGAGCTGGCCCACGACGGCACCCAACTCGAAAAGGAACCTCTCGAAGTCGGCAAGACTCTTTTTGGGCGAAAAATACTCCCCAACGACGCCAACGCCATCTGCGAGGGCGGCTACTCAGCCGTGCCCCCGAGACGGGCTGACGAGAGCCCCGCCAATGATGGCCACCAAACCGTCCACCCAGTTATCCCTAAGCGGGACCCAGTACGGCTCGGCGACCACGGCCACGTGAATCGACCACTCTGCCATGCTCTGGAGCAAGAGATCCTGAGCTCTGGCAGAGTGGTTGATTTTGCCCTGGAGGAGACGGAACAGCGCCATTTATGCGCAGTCCATCCCCCCCTCTGTACCGTTCTTAGGCCGGGAGTCGGCCGAAGCCGACTTCTGGCCCCTTCCCCTCCTTCTGTTGACGGGCACGCCACAGGCTTTCGCCCCCCCTTTGTGCCCGGCGGGCCTCAACGCGCACCAAACTGCAGCCGTGCAGAGGTTGCAGTTTGGCGCCGCGGAGCACTGGGCCGCCTTGTGGCCGGGCTGGCCGCAGCGATAACATTCATCGCTGCGGTCCGTTTCGGCGGTGCATCGGCCCCTGACGTGCCCGACGTCAACGCACCGGTAGCACCGCATGGCCCTGGGCTGCAGCAGTTTGACTCTCGCTGCAACTCATCCCACCAACAGACGCCCAGCGTCGGCTACTTTGTTCGCCGCCGCCACCGGGCACAACACCCAAATCGAGCTGAGCCCGAAGGCGTCGACGCGGATTTCTCCCGCCCGCACGTCGTCGGGCGGGCATCCACCGACACGATGGCCTCCACGACCTCAGTCGGGGTCGTCGAATCATCCAGGCCGTAGACTCGCAGCTCCGCGGTCTTCATCGGCCTGGTAATCCGAACGTCCTCCGGGCTGAGGACCTCCTTTAATTTGGCGGCTAGAATGTCCCTTTCGCGGCTGGAGGCACCGGACACCTCGAGCAGCCGCGCCCCCGTAACCGCCGGCCTCAATCTGAAGCCGCCCGGTGTTCCAAGGTCGGGGAACGTGGCCTCGCTCTTCGCCTCTTGGAGGACCGCCGCGTAGGTGACGCCCCTCTCAGCGGCTCCGGACTGCAGTGTGATCACCACAGCCGCGGAGCGTGGGGCCCTAAGCCGTCCTCGCGACTTCTTTTTGGGCGTCTTGGCCGGTGCCGGTGCTCCGTCGGCGTTCTTCCCGCTCTTCTTCTTCTTTTTTTTCGTCCCCTTCTTCCCCACCGTCGTCCACCCCTCGGCATCCTGGGTGGGAGGTGAGGTGGGAGGTAGTGCGGTCGCTAGAGGCGCGATAGGCGCGGTCACCGGAGGTGCCGTCGCCGGAGGCGCGGTCGTCGGAGGTGGCGCGGGAGAAGCCCCCGTGGGCTTCCTGGGCCCCTGCGTGGGCTTTTTGGGCCCCTGCACGGGATTTCTGCCCCCCAGCGCGGAGTTCGTCCCGGCGGCAGCCTCCTCAGCTCTCCTCCTATCCGCCGCAAGCGGGGGTCGGAGGGTCGCGGCTGGTGGGAGTCGCGACTCCAACGCCTCCATCCGGGCGTTAATCATCCCGCCGCACTGCATCATGCAGATGCGGGCGATGGTTGCCTCAGGTTGCCTGACTTCTGGGCAGCTGACCTGACGGCCGCCAGCATCTCTGTGCTGCGAAAGCCGCAGAGAGCAATGGCCGTCAGAGTCATATGGGGGTATCGCACGATCTCCTACGAGGCGGCTTGTGCACTAGCCGGATCCCCGCCATGGGACCTAGACGCGAAGGTGCTCGCGTCACTTTATCGGTGGCGCGAGGAAGCGAGGGCGCGGGGCGAGCGGCCGATGCAGCGCCATATGGAGCAGCGTCGGTCGCAGCTTCGCGAGGTCCTGGTGGCGGAATGGCGGGACAGGCTTTCACGCCCTGCCTCGTCACCATCGAGGCGGTCCGGCCAGTGCTCGACCTCTGGCTCGGGAGGAGGCACGGCTCCCTGTCGTTTTGGGCGACGCAGGTGCTCTCGGGGCATGGCTGCTTCGGAAAGTACCTGTGTCGCATAAACAGGGAGCCGGACGCTCGGTGTCACCACTGCGTCGACTGCCGGGAGGACACGGCGTGGCATACGCTGGCAGAGTGTGCCGCTTGGGAGGAGCCGCGCCGTGCCCTCATCTCAGAAGTAGGCAGTGACTTGTCGCTGCCGACCGTAGTGAGTTCGATGGTCGGCAGCGCCGAGTCCTGGGACGCGGTGGTTTCCTTCTGCGAAACAGTCATCTCGCAGAAGGAGGCTGCGGAAAGGGAGAGAGAGATCTCGTCCACTCTCCCGATCCGCAGCAGGCGCACCGGGCGCAGGCGGAGGGCGGGCAACGCCCTCTTTCAGCCCCCCTAAATGGGTCCCCGAATCCGTCGCCCCCCAACATCAGGACCCGAGAAGGCGGCGCGCGTAGTGTTCCTCGCGCGCAGACCACAGACGTTGCGGGGGGAGTACACCTCACTCCCCCCGCCCGAGACGGGGCCCGCGCGAGCGGGCCGGCACGGTTCCGGTTCCGACTTGCCATTTCTGCCACCACGTCGGCTGCGGCAGCCTTCCGCTGCGCCCTCTTGGCAGCGTTTGCCTCCGCCCTGTTGGAACATAGGCCTAAGCCTATGTTCGCGAGGTCCTCCCTTCCCAGTTCGGCGTCGCTCCCCGCGCTCTCCGACGGAGCTGGCGAAGGAGCCGGCGACGGAGCCGGCGTTGAAGTCTGCGATGGGACCAGCGTAGCAGGGCGCGTGAAGCGGCCCAACGGGTCACGCCCCGGCTTTGCAGCCGCACGACCCCGACCACCCGTCACCTTGTGTGATTTTGGCGCCGGCAGCATTTCCTCGTCCGTCTTCCTCTTAAGCAGAGCCTTGCTGCGCCTGCTCAGGTCCGGATCCGACCTACTGTGGTCCCCGGAGGGACTGGAGCTTCCTCGGCCCTGGTTGCCATCGTAGGTGGCAAATGGTTCTATCACCACGCGCGGGAGCTTCAAAAGAAGCTCCGTTTCTCGTTGGTGACCGGCGGCAGCCACTCGAGGGCCCGCCAAACCATCGTTTAGCGGGTCCCCGAATGACTGCGATCGGGTTCTCGAGACAGTTGTTGCCCCCCCAGAATACGAGGGGCACGACGCATCCGAAACCGGATGCGTGGCGGATTCTCAGACTGCGAAGCAGTCGGTACCGCCCTGGGGTAAAATATTATCAACTGACTTATTCATTTTTGTGTTTTTCCTTTGAAGGGTGCGGTCCCCAGCGCTTACGACCGGATGCCCTCCGGCCATACACCCCCTCGGCACGCTCGACCTTGGAGTTGGGGTTATTTTTTTAAGAGGTTTTCTTCCTCTCCTCCCACAAGACCACGCCCACACAACTCACCCTCTGTAAGCAGAGGGGGGGTGGACGTACGACCTACTCCAACGACCCTTCCCTAGCCCGGTTCTCTTCCACGACCATCATAGATGATCGGGGAATGGAACCGTGCCCTTCCCCGTTTGTTGAGATTTGCCGCCAGCTCCAATTGTCCACCAGAACCGGTGGGCGATTGGAGCTGACGTTGCCCAGGATGCGCCACGAGGAGGCTCTTCAACTGCACCCCAACTCCGTAGTAACCTAGCTCAGCTCAATGTCCAAGTGTGACGTGTGGTCTGCTGTAATTGATAGGTCATTTGTCTTTGAGAATGTTAAGTTAAAATTCAAGAATTTATTGTTATACGTGGAACCACTTTGACCTTTCATTTTGCACTCACCTGGTATTATGACCCTTCACCGAACTGAGAGAAACTGTATCAAGGTTAGAGCAGCACCTGTATCATTCTGTTTTATTTTTCTATTGGATTAGTAAATAAGGTTTATGTTATTTTCATGTTGATTATAATGTGGTGATAAGTAGGTTTTTTTTTATTTTAATCTATAAACCTCCCAAAAAAAAGTGATTAGTTGATAAGTCACCGTCACCACTTGTGCTTGTCTTCTTGTAAAATTGTGGTTTTCTTCATATTCCGTGGATACGATAATGTCAATTTTAGTAACATTACCTTTATTTTTGGCTCTCTAGTTGTATAGTATGAATTTAACTTAAATATAGATAATTTAGATACATATGAACTATGTCTTTTTCAGGTCCACGACACGTATTATTGATACTCTCAGTGTATACGCCGACTAACTCGACTGATAACCTAATTGAGTTTACGGAGTGATTAAGTGAAATTATTGCTAACATTTTGAACAGTAATATTGAATCAGTGTTTATGTTGGTTGATATATTCACATCCAGGTGAGCGCTTCTCAATTTAATTGTTAACTGTATGTGGGTAGCAATTGTGGTCATGTGTTGATTTGGAATAACATCCGAAAGACATGTTTACGTTTGAGAGTACCGCTAACGGTGCATTTTGCTGGCTTCATCACTGTGTGGTGAGCCGTGCGGCACTACATTTAGTTGTAGACGCGTCAGTGTTGCATAGAGTCTATTTGTCTGATCATTTTCCTTAATTTATTGAATGTAACATTGATTTAACAACACCTAAATTAGTAAACCCAATCTATACTTGCAATAGGGTAACATGCGGTGGGGTGAAAGAGATATAAATCAAATTAATGTTTTTTTTATTTATTCTAAATTAAAATTAATAGATTTTCCAGATGATTTTCGGTATTGTGCGCATAGAAAGAGTTCTTATACTAATAAAGTGGAAGTGTTAGATACAATGTATCGCGTTTTGAAAGTATTTTAAAGGAAGGTGCAGACCGTACTTATTTATGTTAACAAATGCGCCATAATAGCAACAGATACATTCCTGGTTGGAGCAAGTATGTTCGTGACGCTCACAGAGAGGCTCGACTGTGTTATCAAACATAGTTGTTTTATGGTGAACCAGAGAGTGGTTATGTTTCCAATTAATTGTGTCAATCTAGATGCAGTCACACAACATTAACTACAATAATAAAGAAATCGCAGTCAGGACCTTAGACTTGGCACGACTTTGTCTAGATTTCATTACTTAGAGATAAACAAGCAGCTCCATCGAGACTTGGCTAGTTTTTTACAGAATGTTTTTTGTAGAAACGTGGGCAAAGCAGAAGAAGAGGCATTGGCCCAGCAGTGGGAAGCTATAGGCTAGATTAAATAAGAAGATGTGTCCCACTACGCTGGGTTTTTGCAATGACAGTCGACTTTTTTATGTACCAATAGTAGAAGGGGGCATAACCATATCGCTTATACAGCTGAGACCAGCTGAGGGTTCTTCATCAGATACTTCGGACCTTCGATTTTTGACATCAATTGAAGCGGCCCACCAAGTTGAATATTTTTTGTAAAGGCGGTATGTCGATTTCTAATAGTTTGGTTGAGTTTATGGGATTTACTAGTTCTGTTCTGATGATCATGAGTGAGTGAGTGAGTGTCATAAATGCGAAACTTTGCTTTCGCTTAACTTCGGACCTAAATGACCTACAGACTTGAAATTTTGGATTTTAAGTATGTGATTATAGCTTACTGGATGACGAAAATTTCTGCGTTCTGGTCTTATCCAGAGTTTCTCAAATAGGGGCCTGAAAATGCGGCGAAATGGTTCCAGTAAAGGATGGTACGTCAGTGTTTGCTTCGCGCTCGACTTGGCGGGCGCACTGCCGTGCCCCCCGATCGGCAACAATAGGGCAAGTGTGCACCCATCACAGTCAAGGACTCCGTTGTCGTAATGCATGCGGTTAAATGTTTACGTACGAAAGTTTAACGCTGGATTCAAATCACTTAAATGTCGCCTGGGTAAATGGGGAAGACAGCTGTCAAAATGGGGCTGTCATAGCTATTTCCAAAAACAAGCTTGTTCGTGCCGATACCATTCGGTCGGAAAGCGAGTCATGTAGACGTTAGCTTGCCGTTAACAGTTCACGGGACCTTCCTTGGTTCATTCGTCAGTCGACCACAACAATCGCTCGCAGACCGCTTGCGTCGGCTCCTACAAAATATGATTGTAGAATGGTCTAATAAATCTTATTTTATCGCATGAGAGCCGTTAAAAATCTAACAAAACACAAACTATGTAACCGGCAAAATAATAAATCGAATCCGCTAAATATTTCGCTGTGAACGTGTCTCTGTGCTAATCTGCATACTCTTGGCTCAAGGATAAAGAAAAACGTGACTGTTCAATCGGTAAGTGATTTAATTCTTGATTATCCTTAAGATTGAATGTAGTAAGACGTGTCCATCCATATTTTCGACCGCATCTCCAGAATTCAAATTTTCCCCATAAATGCTTCACCAAAGCCAATTATGCAGGCGTGAGGTAGTTTTATTATATTTTTGCGAAAATTACTGAGAAAATGAGGAGTGCTATTTACTGCCATTAAAAACGACTTCTAGAGACAGACGCGAAACCAAACCAATTACGGAAGCCAATCAAATTGTTTGCGGTTATTCTTTGTTCTCCGAGAAATGGAGAGGAAACTGTAAGTAAATGGAGGAAGGACCGCACATGTGGTGACATTGTATTATCTTATCAACTACGCACTTTACTTTCTAAGGTTTATACGAGTAGCTTTAGTCAATGCAAATTACCTACTTTTCACTACTCTAGAATTTATATAAAAAGAACCTTATTAACTTACACAATAGCAAGATACAGAATGAAACAAGTTCTGTGTTGCTCTAAGCATGATACAATTTATCTCAGTTCGGTGAAGGGTCATAATACCGGAGACCGTAAAATGAAAGCTCAAAGTTGTTCCAAGTGTACGATACATTCTTGAATAATACCTAAACATTCTCAAACCGCATCTTATATCTTGTTAGACAATAGCCCTTTCCAAGTACAGTAGACCGCACGTCGGTGGTAGCACTTGGACCTTGAGCTAACCTAGCGTACCTACTACAAAGTTTCTATACATTTTGTTACCACTGATGTGCGACCTACGATTATAGCACTGAATAGTAATTCCACTGATCATCACTAAAAGCTCGTTTGCACAAGGAGATTTCCTCGAACCGATGGTGCGACAAGAGATAAGATCATGGCAATTGCACAGCTCAAAGCCAAAAGCTCTTTTCAAAGGAACTTTATGTAGGTAATTGCAGTTGGCACTTCTACCGCGTGATGCTGCGTCTTCCATAATATCAACAGTTGTACGATAGTTTTACTTGTCAATCTTTTCTAGTCAAGGGTCATTTCGCCCCCGCATTAGGCATACTGAATATGTAGTAACGTGGTAAGTGCTCCGTGAGTATATGAATGAGTTAGGTTGTGTTCTTACAAGTCACTCGGCAAAATAATGTCTGTATTTGTAAATAAAATATATAGAACTCTCGACCTACTTCTCTCTACTTACTTATTGATCTGAGCTACCGTGTAATTGTGGTAATTGGCGACTAACAGATTGCGGTGAATTCGGTGGAATTCTCGCTAATAATTGGTTATTTTTAGGTTTTTGATACGCCATTACGCCTGTATCTAAAGAGTGAGTTTCCGCACAAACTATATTGTGTAGCGAATGTCTCGTGAAAATGAATAGGACGTAAAGGGAAAGGCTCAATCACTCCACTCGAACTGAGGATCAAACGGAGAAGACTCTGCGAAATCTTACAAAGCTCACTTCGGTTTCAGTCGGTATTCAGTTTAATTAAAGCTACTAATTAAGATTGCAAACATTATTTATTTTAACTTCTAACGGATATGAGTATACTTTTATTTACAGTTAGTTAATTAACAAAAGCTTAATTTGCAGAACTAAGATATCCTAATCTGAAGCGTTCTTTGAACCGGTTATTCGTCGAGTATTTAAGTTGTCACAAACTATGTGATGAGCAATTTGCGACTGCTGCTGTAACTACGTCATGCTCGATAAATGCGATGTATTTTTAAGTTTTTCTCGCTTTGTGTTAGCAGAGCTTGAGAGGAGATTATATTCTAGAATTTTAAACAGCTGTTCAAATGTGCTAATTGTGAATGTCGTTGCTGTAAAAGAGTAAACCGCGTGTATCAGAATAGTACTGAATGCTAAGGGTGTGGTAGAGACCATCAAATTGAACAACTTAATAATCAGCCGTCTCACTTAGGTCGTGGAGGTATTGAAGATGTGTATAGGATAGTTGGAAATGTTTTCGCGATTAAGATATTGGTCCCATGGAGAAAAGTGGTTTAATGGCCTTAAATATGACCACACCTTACGCTGTACATGTAGGTATACATAGTAGATACCTACTTATGAAGTTTTTCTAAGCTCTAGCTATTTTGGTAGGTTTACTTTTACATCCAGTGTTTTTACAGACATTTAATGAGCACATTACAGAACGCTACTTCATTTGAGTATCCACTGAAGCATTTTTCAGAAAACGGTAGTTACTTGTGACTGTAAAACTTTTCAGTTCATGCTTATTAAAGTTGGCACGTATAAATATATAAACTTAGGTGACGTGAGCTTGAAGAGTGATTGTCATTCGACCCCATGCTATGGTACTGATACTATTGACAGCTTTTTTTAACAAATTTTTCAGGTTAAGCATTTTATAAACAAATGTATGTTAACTCCTTTAATTAGTACTACCCTACTTATTGAATGTGTGAATATCAGTATTTCGTCTAGATAGCATTGGTCGTAGTACTAATCTAATGCGATAATAATCCACAACGATAAAGTAGCGATGATCTTGAGAATTTAAATAAATTAGGGGCTTGTTGGTTGCGGTGAGCAAGATCTACAACTCTATCTGAACTTTAATGCTATGTAATCCATTCACAGTTGTTTCAAAATAGGGTACTTCAATGAACTGGCGATTTTTTTTTCGATACAATTTAATTCAATCGTAGATTTAACTGTCAAATTTCGAAATGTAACTAAGTTGGATAAAGTTTGTATTCATGTTTTTTTGGAGAATACTTATGAAACTTAGAAACCTGCGTCGGTAATATATGAAGGTTTGAGAAGGCCTTAAACGGATTTGAATAACAAATTAAACACAAACAGTAGTACTAGTGGATGTTGTAACATTATTTGCTACTAGCGACTAGCGCTACACAAAGAACGAACAAAAAAAGCGAGTTAGAAACATTTCAGAAAGGCGAGCAGTTCAGTTAAAACTGCATATATCAACGTCACGAGTTGAAAGAATCGCCGAACGGTTTAGCGAAGTAGATCACGTTCTGGTGGGATGTGTATCAGACCGCGACCGTACAGTAGCAATTTCTCAGTAAACTGGACACTGTGCCTGCAGGGAGTGCAGGACAGTGATAAATGGCTCCATGTGTCACTCATCGACACGGCAACACACTTTGCACAAGTGTTTGTTGCTACAATGTGCAAATAATACACACTCATTGGCCGAGCCTGCTAATTATTTCCCTCAAGGGAAATCTCGCGCGGACAGCTAGCAAGTAAACTTTAAAGTTTCTCCTCCAGATTTGTAATAATATTTTCCATTCAGGCGTCGGCAACTTAAGATTCAGTTTATAAAAGGGGAAATTGAGAATTTTCTTTCACTGACTTCGTCTCATCGTGTACTTCTTCATACCGTGTGATGGCAATCTAAATGGACTCCGGCCCAGAATTTGGCTACGTGTTTGGCGCCATCACTAGCGTCCATCAGTTCCTGTAACGTGCAGCTGACACGCAGGATATAATATTAATCATCGTGATGAACGTTTTTATAGAATTTAATCATTTTCGCTGATGCGAAACCTCAACGGGCACATGACTTGTTTAATCATAACAGCTTTGTTATTCCTCCGAGACATGGGATAATGGCATCTGCCATACATCATATAGGTCGACAGGTTTTAGCAAGTGAAGAGATAGTTACCGCGATGGTACGCGCACATTATCCTTGAAGCTATACAGCGTGTCGTGTTCGACTCGTGCGGCTTACTACGTGATAATCCGTTCTAAACGCTGTAGTGTATGTACACGAGGTACCTCTTACTCTGGTATTGTTTACTCCATTTCATACCGTCCTAAAGGAGAGCTTTGCTGGAATCTCGCTGAACTGTTGTGTTTCGGATATTGCTGACCGAATTTTCGTTTTCGTTATTCCAGCAGCCTAATTGCGTAACGCATTTTCGTAAACGATTATGACTAATCTGTTGTATTTTGACAGTTCAACAACATTCATTGTATTATTTTCACAATTGAGCAGATTTTTTATCGAACTTATGAAGCAATGTATTAGCAATCTGTTTCAAAACAATTCAGACTCCGATTGATTTTATATTACGCAATTAGGGTACTGGTTAAGCCTTCGTCAGAATCCATTTTGCTTGAAAATCTCTTAAATAAGTAAGTCTTTCTCCACCACACTTATAAATTACATTAATTCCAAAAAATTACATTGGAATCAAAAGCTTATAGCAATATAGTCTGATTTATAAATATATATAGGCATTAGGTTCATACCAATTGGCACCAGCATTATAGTGGATGTGCACTGTGAGGAACTGGACACAATGATGGAGAAGCTCGCAAATCTCCGGCCAGCCTTAGTTAATCTCTCGTCCCCGTTGCTCCTACACGACAACGCTTGACCTCATACGGCACAACATGCGGTCTCTAAGCTACAAGAACTAGGGTTGGAATTATCCACCGTACTCACCAGACCTTGCGCCGACAGACTTCTTCCAAAATTTGGACAACTTCTTGGCAGGGAAAAAAATCAATACCTTAGAGGCGGTACAAAATGCCTTTGAAGAGTTTGTTGGCTCCTGTACACCCGACTTCTTCAAGAAGGGCATTGAAAAATTACCACTGCGCTGGCAGAGATGCATCTTTAGCATTTGTGCATATTTTGATTGATAGAAATATATATTTATATATAAAAATTACTTTAACTTTCTGTATACTAAACGGCAATTCCATAGGTAAACACAATATAAAGAACATCAAGCCATAATTTTAACATTTATGTTCGAGGCGTCTACTACAGATTTAGTATCAGGAAAGTAGCCTTAAGCACTAGAAGATAATTACTTATATGAAATATTCATGAGATAAGAAACTATTGTCTAAACTAAATAGTAATGAAATAAACTTGATAATATACACACACGTGGGAAAGGCAAGACAGTAGAAGCATGATCGACTTTGTGATTGTGGATGAAAGATTGAAGAGTAAAGTCACAGATACTAGAGCATATCGGGGTGTTAATGTAGGGACTGATCATTATCTGGTTATACGTCGGGTGGATGGTCTTTTCAGGCATTGGCGTCAAAGAGTTCGAGTTCCTGTGACTGCTCTAGACAGAATAAAAGTAGAAGCACTGCAAGATTTGAAAGTAAAGGAGGAATATAAGAAAGAATTAAAAGTGAAGACGGATAAGATATTTGATGATACGAATGATTACAGTCTAGAAGAAGTATGGGAGATAGCAAAAGATAGTATGGTGCAAGTAGCCACAAAAGTATGTGGTATGGCGCAGAGGAAGTGTGGTAGTAGAACGAATGATTCTTGGGTAGATGGTGAAGTAAAAGAGGTTGTGAGGAAGAAGAAAGAGGCCTGGCTTAATGTGTTAGCCTGTAAGGCCCAAAATAGGATGAATCAGGCAACAAATGTGACCGATGATTTGGAAAGAGTGAAGAAGAAATACTCCGAAATGAAAACAAAAGTGAAAGAGATGGTAAAAATGAAAAAGGATGAAAAAGAAGAAAAGCATAACAGGAAGTTCTCTGATAACTTCAGAGCCAATGTTAAGCTGTTCTGGAAACAGGTAAGAGTGACTCGCGGAGTGACAGGAACATCGAGTATGAATGTTATAAGAGCAGAAGATGGATGTATACTGAGCGAAGAAAGTAAGGTCTTGGAACGCTGGAAAGGATACTTTGAAAGTTTGTTTAGTTGTCAGGATAGTGTGCAAGGAGTGGGTAACTGGGCAGACGCCAGTTTTGAAGACCCAAGCTCAGAAATAGATGAAGAGAATGATATAGAAATAGATGAGATTGTAAGAGCGCTGAAAGGGATGAAAGTCGGCAAAGCTGCAGGGTACGACAGAGTGTCTGCTGAAATGCTTAAGGGCGGTGACGGGGTGGTGGCAAGCCTGCTGTACCTAATCTTTAATATGTGTTGGAGATATGGCCGTGTACCGGATGATTGGTGTAAGGCTGTAATCGTACCACTGTGTAAGGGAAAAGGCTCTCAGCAGGAGTTTAAAAACTACCGTGGCATTAGTCTTTTGAGTGTTGTCGGCAAACTGTATGCGAAGGTTTTGATAAACAGAGTGATAAGAGTGACAGATGAGAAAATATGGGATGCGCAGGCAGGATTTAGAGAGGGAATGGGCTGTATAGACCAAATCTTCTCCTTAAGATGCATAGCCGAAAAACATCTGGCAAAGCATAAGAAAGTCTACTGTGCTTTCGTGGACTTGGAGAAGGCCTATGACAGTGTGTGGAGGGAAGAACTGTGGTCGACACTATCCTTGTATGGGGTGGACTGGCGCTTGGTACGTGCACTTGCACTGAAATCCTTATACAAGGATTCCAGTGCTTGTGTTAGGATAAATGAGGCATACACGAACTGGTTCTCCATCTCGAGGGGTGTTAGACAGGGTTGTGTAGCGTCACCGTGGCTGTTCAACCTGTACATGGATAACTGTCTGAAGGATTTGAAAGAGGGTGAATGTGGATTGACTATGAATGAGTTGCCTGTTAAATGCCTGCTCTATGCAGACGATCAAGTGCTACTTGCATCGTCAGCAGAACAGTTGCAAGACACGGTGACTGTGATGGATGAAGCATATAAGAGGAAAGGAATTAATATAAATGTGAATAAGACGAAAGTCATGGTGTTTGAAAGAGAAGAGGTTGTATCGGTGTGTGATGTGAAAATAAATGGTAAGAGTGTGGAGCAAGTAAGTGAGTTCGTATATTTGGGGAGGATGGAAAGATTGATGGAATGTCGAAAGGAGAGTGAATGCGGGAAATAAAGTGAATGGTGCTACACATGCAATTGTGACCAACCAGTTGATGTCCAAGAAGGCACGACTGGCTGTTCACAATAGTGTGCTGGTGCCTACGCTTATGTATGGAAGTGAATGTTGGGTGTGGCAAAAGAAGCATGAAAGCAGAATAAATGCTGTGGAAATGCGTTCCTTGCGGAGCATGTGTAGTGTGACTTTGAATGATAGGCTGAGGAATGATGTGATAAGGCAACGGTGTGTTAAAAGAAGATGTAGTGACAAAAATTGAAAAGAGTATGCTTAGATGGTTTGGTCATGTTGAGCGGATGAATGAAAGGAGACTAACAAAAGGTATTTACAAGGCAGATGTGAGTGGAAACGCCGGGAGGGGACGCCCTAGGAAGACATATAGTGACCTTATTGGTGATGTTCTTCAGAAAGGTCAGGTGCGAAGTACTCTCAACCGGCGCTCGTGTATGACCAGATGTATGAACGTAAACGAGGCAAAAGGAGTATGTAAGGAACGTAGCAGGTGGCGTTCTGTGGTTTCTGCCTACCCCCATGGGAAGAAGGCGTGAGTTTATGTATGTAGTTTATGTATGTATACATATAATATTGAAACAAAACCGCCAGTGTGTACGAGACTTTAAACAACGAGAACCAACTCGTTTTATGTTTTTAATGAGTACATTTTGGCTTATAAAACTAAAAGATGGCGGAATGAATTATAAATGTCGAGATGAATGCTCTTTACATTCGAAACTAAAATATTTTTTAGATTTATTTGCACTATTGCTCGGCATTCCTACCAATGCAGCAATGTTGCAAATTGTGCTTTATTCAAAATGTTAACATCACCCAGTTTGTGTTTACTTCTTGATTGAAACTTATCAGTGTTCAAAGCTGTATTGAATATTGGAGCAATATTGAGAGCACGCTGTTAATTTGATCAACAAACTTGTTCTCGGTGTGACCTAAAACAATTTTTAATTAACTAACTTGTCACACATGTGGTCAGTTTAAATGATATTACAATAGTTAATTATAAATTATTGAAACTGTAAATGGAAAAGTATATTGAAAATCTAAAAGTCGGATTGTCTAGAAAAAAGAAATGCTCCTAGCGTTTCTTTTTTACGATTATTTTAATTACTCATGGTGCTGACAGTCACTTAAATGATATACATCGAAGTGTGGATACATAAATCGCCTCACACAACACCTCAGACAACCCAGTACCGTTGCGATCGGAGAGCATTTCGAACTTTTCCAGAATTCCTTAACAGGATTTTTCTGACAGCATTTTCCGTAAGGCATGGAAAAGGAAAAAATTATGATACGTATCTGATTTATTCCGATTGTATTCTCACATTACAATTTTACGTGCTATTGTTATTTATAGACAGGTAACACGAACGTCTGTAAAACGAATCGAGGGAAGCTGTGATTAAAATTATTAAATAATTTGGGATAGCTCTCTGTATTCCGGGAAGGTCAAATAAAATTGGGATGATGACTAACTTTAAAAATGTTCATAAAAATAACGTTATAACAAAGAAGGCTTAGTAGGCGTAGCTCACTTCTACGATAGTGCTGTCCTTGTCTAACAATTATCTTAAAACGATATTAACTTGGCAATTTTTTTAGCCTTTAAACCTTTTGTAATATAGTTCGCGCTATTTGAAAACAAACAGTCATTTGAGACAAAAATAAAAAAATTATCATCTTCCCAATTATTTTTACGTATCGTGAATCTTTACCTCTTCTATTTCAGTCATTACATTGTGGGAGAATGTAATAATTATTTTTCCCGCGTTCTGAGAGAACTGGCGGTCTATTCTGAGAAACACTAACCGTGAAAACATAGTTGGAGGGAGCTTGAAGTGAGCTTTCATTCAACCTGGTGCTAGGGACACTATTGACAGCTACATCTAAGTGTTCCCGGTCAGGTTTTGACAGAATAGACCAGTAGGTTTAGAAGCCTTAAGAATAGAGTCAACAAAGAAATTTGTAATGAGTTCAAAGAAGAGTATTGTAAAGCAAGAAAACTGTCTGTAACTAGCCGTTACATATTGAAGATTACCCAGTAGAACTTCTATGTCTGAACAATGAACTCGGAATTACAGTAAATTCCGAGTTCATTGTTCAGACTAGCTCTAGTTCATAAAATTCAGCTTTTTCCTTCCTTCAGCTTAATCATTTATTGGACAGTACATTGACGACTGAGGTGCACTTTAAGTAATGAATAGGATAAGGTAGGTATTTACAGAATAATGTATGTGTTCAAAATAGGTAGGTAGGTACGTAAAGTAGAAAGCTTCTTAGCTCATGAATGTATGAATTCTTTTTGAAATTATTATAACACCTGAGTACCCAATTGTAGAATTATGAAGTTAGGTAGGTAGTCTACTTATCCAAAGTGATACTAATGTTATATACGTTAATAATTGTTTGTCTCCTTCAGAGAATCCCAAGAGACCCAGACATTGTCTTTTAGGAGCGGCGAGTAAAAAAAGCTGAAAGATGTACGTACAGTAGTGCTATTCTGTAAGAATCTCACCGGGAACATAGGTGAAGTGAGCTTGAAGTGAGCTGTTAATAGTGTCTAGTGATCTGTAACATCAAGTGGAATGACAGCTCACAAATATCGCACTTAACGTAAGATTTTTACAGAATAAACCGGCTGTTACCTGTAGTTACAGTGTAACGTAACGTTTAGCCGACTGGCTAAACGTGGTTACAAGTTAAAATTAAATTTTTGAATATGAAATACAAAATTACGTGGAAAAGATATTAAATTAAGAGTTAGTCGAAGCTCGCGTAGGACGATCCTCTGGCCCGCAGTCTAACACGAGGGAGCTCACGGTCGTGCAGCAGCTCGAGGCGTCGGCCGCTCCTCCGGCCCGTAGTCTGTCGAGTTGAAGCTTGCAGCAGCCTCTATTAGTTCTATGCAAACCGTCTCGAACTCCTCTCGTAGACGCAAGTGGGAGGGTCGGAGGTGATCGAGTGAGTCGAACACATTTACACACACAAGATGTTTGTAATAAATTCAAATAAGAATAACTTTTAGGAAGGTTTATATTTAAATAGCTTTTAGAAAAACATAGAGTAAGAAAAAGTACGAAAAGAAAGAAGCCAACAGAGCGAGCCAGAAGGGCGAGTCAAAAGAACGAGTCAAAAGACGGAATCAAAAAGAACCTTGTGAAAAGTAACGGTTGCCTTATATAGCCCATGGTCGATCGTTCTAGAAGTGACTTTTTTAGTTTTCAATTCAAATACTTCTTAATTGGTTATCGGCAAGGAACAATAAAGATGGCTTACGGTGAGAACCCGGCTTAACACTAGTTTTACGATACCTTTACAATAAAATAGACGACTTCTTAGCTCTATACCCTAGAAAAAGAAAAACTGACAGATGACAATGTTAGATACAAAATGTCACAACATTCAATAAAAGGAAAATAATAAGAGATCACATGAAATGAGATAAATGGATGTGGAAAATAGACAGAAGTAGCTAAAGGTTTGCTTTTCAGCAGTACAAAAATATCAGATACACAAATGTAAGTTAAATGAGTGTCATACAATTTTCATAAAGACTTAAATGTAAATGTAAATGTTGACGTTCAAAAGTGCCTTTTTATGGGCCTATTTGAAATAAATGCTTTGACTTTGACTTTAGTACCTACTGAATCATAGAAAGAATTGCTGTGCACAACAGCTCCTCAGGTGTTAAATACATAAATAGATAATAAGATGTGTTTTTTTTTTGGTGTAACAAAATACCACAACAGGTACACGTTTATGTATGCGCTGGAGTGTATAAGTTAGTACAATTAACTGTTCCCCAAGGGCAATGTATGTTGGACGAAACTTAGTTAATGGAAGGCTCTCTGCCGGTATTTAATAATTGCTCGGGAACCGATCGATTTTTAGCTCAGGACCTGGATGACGCGTGCTGATGTATGGCAACCCCTGCAACCCAGGCACCCACACGCGCCACGGTTGACTTATGTTCTCTCTCTCTCTACGGATCCCTAAACAACTTCTCATAAGTAACACACGCTTAATGTCGTTTTCGTACTTTTCGAAGTAAGTCGATTTACGGAATTCGCCTGTATCTGGAAGATTAGCTTTTAAAAAAATGCATAGTATTTTATTCCCTTGCTACCGTTTCTTTAGCCTAACACTTTACCACGTTTGACGTAAGGAGGCTTCAATCTGATTCTAGCTCATGTTTATAGAACTCAGTTTACTTGTTTTGCACAGATAAATAAATGTCATGCAATGTGATTGCGAAGCTCTTTGACCCAGCCCGTGTTTGAGCCTTGTTTGCCGTAAAACAAAAGGCACTCTAGTTCTAAACATAACGCCATCATGATCGTTTGAAATCAAACTGACTGTGATGTTTATTTATATTAAAGAAAACATGGTAATAAAGAAACTATATTACGGGAGATTGTTAGAAAGCCTTTTTTGCTTGAACATGATTCAGATAACCCAAAGATAACCTGTCTGTGAACGCATGTGATGATTTGAAAGTCATTATATTTGTTTGCACAGTCAGGAAGAATAATAGCTTATCAAATTAACACACTACGTCGAGCACATACATGACCATTCTGTATCGAGCTCAGTGCTAAAACATTCCGTATTGTGTCGCCTTTACTTTGCTTGCAAGGATTTTAATGTCATTTTTATTGTATGATAAAACTTCTTGCCGCTAGAATACGGTTGATTATCATCTTATGCACGGTACTACAGATAAAAAGCCAAATCATATCAATCAGAGTATTTAGTGTGGATCTTTGACACTCCTACTACCATAATTGTATTATTCGATTAGTCGATAATGTATGGTCACCTTTATAAAGTTTCGATTAATATTTTTTAAATATGTCGGCGTCACCGTTAGCGGTAGGTACAGCGGGCCGAGTTACGTTGTGCAAAGCGGACGTTCGCCTCCCCACTCTCCCCACTTCTCGAGCAACTTAATGTGAGCTAGTGCGCAGCGAAGAGGGGGAGCATTCTTGTGGCAGGCTAGGCCCGGTGCGCCTGCCGTAGCGCCTAGAGCTATTATCGCGATCTATTTAATTAATTAACAAGCTGTCGGAATAAAAGAGTTGGTTACTGCTATATGTCATACTTTCATTTAATATTTCGGACCTCTGCCTTCAGGTTATTTCATGGTGATTATTTTAGAAGACATTGTGAGTGAAATAAAGTGATTGTGCTGTAACTAGTATCTCTATTTTCTTCGCCCGACAATCCACGCCTACTTACAAAGTGCAAGTGTAATATCGCTGATGAGGGCCTATCCCGATATCAGAATTGGGATTCGAAGGGCAAAAACCTGAAGAAAATAATGACGACAGTGAAGTGTGGGCTAACGTCTAATCTATTCAAAATATGGAGTTTTTGCTATCACGACTTCCGGCAACCACTTAACCGCAAACGTCAAATTTCACCGCAACTGCGCGACTGATACGGTTTGATCCTGATAATGACAATCGCTTCAATGGCACATGCCATCGTTAAAGCACAACAGTCCAAAAATCAAGTGATTGAAGCAAGTGGCAGTACGAACCTTTGACCGAAGTGAAGAATTCGAATCGAGCACCAGCACCGAAGAGTCGTGATACGAACCGTCTCACCTGCTACGTGTATGGACAACCACATCATCCGGTGAGCTCGTTCCTTTTCTTTTTAATAGATAATCTGGTAGTTCGTTTGTAGCTTTTAGCTTTGTCAAAAAATCCAGGGTACTATGCGCTGTGATTTAGTTTACCTTACAGGTATACCTGTGTAAAGAAAACGTTAAATATGAATCGCAGAATAACTGAGCCGTGGTGAAATTCAACACGTCAGTGTCCTTTTTGTTTCATGTTGTGCCTGTTAACTCAATTACAGAACCAGTTAATATAGGTAGGGATCTATTAGATAGTAGATCCATGTACGTACCGATATTGCAAAATTACATTCTATTTGGGGTAAGAAAGTTAACGTTACTAAAGAGTTTCATTATCATATACCACAACATCAAAACTGACCTACATGGTGAAGATAAACTCGCATTAGTTCAGTGCGAAAGGATAATTGATTCTTTATTGGTGGTACGGTGTTTATGGTTAAAGAAATTTATTTCTCGAAAATAAATTACAAAGATTTCACTTACTTGAGAACGTTTTAAAACTTAAAATATAACTTGGACACACAAACTAAGCAGCTATTGTTTTAATTTATATTAAATCATCTAAGTTGTAATACCATTTCTTTTCGTACGCAAATAACATTATTAACTAACACAACTTAAAACTTTTCGATCCACCCGCAAAAGAAATAATTTCCGTAGATAAGGAATGCGATCCCGGTGCCACAATAAAGCAATACAGTAGTAGGGCAAGTCTGTTTAATGGATATGTTTGATCATTTAGAAAGTGATTTTTTTAAATTTTATCTTGAAAATACCAAACGTTTAGTTCGCATTCTTTACTTCTATAGGTAGCTTATTATATTGTTGCCCTCCCGCAAAAATAATTGTTCTCTCGCCATTGACTGTCCGCACTCGCGGTAGTAAAATGTGATCCTTCCTACTATTGCTGCGATTGTGTACCTGATGTATTTTTGTGTGTATGAACTTACTTAGAATTTTTAAGTATTCTGGTGCAATATGCAGGAAGTTGTTTAATATTCATGAGTTTCGTTTCCCTGTAAATTTTAACTGTAGGTGTAAGGTAATCATAGTGAAATAATAGTTTAATAATTTTATTTAGAGTGATGTGTAGGTCCTTTAGATTAGTTTTTGGCGGTTTGCCCCATATTTCACGTGTTTTACGTTAAGAATCTTGAATCAAATTAAAAGGGCCTATCAAATGGACAGACAAGATATTTACAAGAAAGTGATCGAAATACTAACATCAGAACGGGTTCTGACTAAAATGATTTGACTGGAACGCACTGATTGAACTTCACACTTGTGTGCTGGGCCTCAAGGGATTGTTCGGGGCTCACTCCATCCTATGCTTAGGGTTTCTGCACAATGTTATACTGTACATTTAGACATCGCGGAGAAGTTGTGTGGAGAAATCGATGGTAGGGAGTATTCTTGTCATTGTTGACTCTTTCACTAAATGAGTCCTTCTCGAAAGCACTTCTTAGTTGGATGCAGCAGGTGCAGATGAAGCACTAAAGGAGGCTCTGTCTTTTCGGTGCGACTTCGCGGATCATTTCGGATCGGGGTGGGTATTGTATTGGCGCAGACAGAGCAATTTTATGGTGAACATGGTGTAGAGTTGCACCTTGTTGCTAACGGTTCTGGCAGGGCATGTGTTCGGGTAGAGAGAGTCATGAGGACATTGAGGTGCTTACTTGTTATAATCGAAAGTGAATCTGGTGGGACCTGGCGCGGCGAGCTTCTCGAAGTGCAGCTAGCGACGGATGGTCCAAGGTCTAGGGTAACACAAACAGAACTTGTGTTTGGGACTCGGGCGCGGTTTTTAAGTGTGGCTTCATATTCTGAGTCTGGGTTTCGGTGAGATTTGGGTGAAATTCGTAAGTTAGCATTGGAGAATATTGGGAGAGTTGCTGCGTCACAGTAGGAAAAATGAGACCGTTCTACAGTGGTGATTCCTACTTCATTGTATGTGACCCCCCTCTGGGTTCATTTGGGCTTCGCAGGGAGTAAAGACTTCCCTTTGTTGTGTGTCTAATAGAGAATGCAAATATGGTCGTAAGCATTTTCGTGCAATGCCCGGGGGAAGTGAGGGCTTGGTGCATTTAGCTACCACTTTGACGGGTAGCTTGAAGGAGGCCGAGGTGGCGGCAGTCCGCGATTGACGAATGGAGTGGGCGTCATCGGGTGGTTTTAGTGATGCTTTGTCTATTTGTAGTTCACGTACGTTATCCGCCAGCTCTGAAAACCTCTCGGCCTCTGAGAGTGAAGAAACGTAATTAAACGTAAAATTGGTACTAATCTGTGAGATAAAGTAAGGGTCCGACTCATGCGGGTTGACATCCTATGGTGTGTGTTATTGGGTAGTCTAAAGAACTGGCTTATGCAGGCCGATATTCTGGGTCATATTATAAAGTGATCGTCTAGTCTGAGAGGCTATGAGATCAATGGAGATATGTGTGGTACTAGTGAGTGATCGGAGAGACGCTGATTGGCTGCCTGGTCCATGTTATCTGGAGAGATAACTAGCTCAAGGGAGGCCTATTTAAGTTGTCCGGCTCAGCTCCTAAAGGTTGATTTTGTGGGTTATAAAACGTTGTAATGTTTGTCACCGATGGACGAGCGTACAGGAAAATCTACCAGTTTTATTCTTTTTACAGAAAAATGGGCCCGCGGTGACTTTAAGGGGATGGAGACGCACAAGGACGTGTGAATGTCAGTCTGGCCGTGACGGCGCTTCAATACTTAAATTAGTGTTATTTAGTTTTCATAGATGTCGTTTGTTAGTTTAGAGTGTTATGTGTGTGTGAACATGAATTATGTGTCTGCTACGACACATTCAATGACATGACACTCAGTGACATTTTGCTGGCTGTATGACATGAGACTCGGTCGGCATCGCACAGGCGTGCTACGCATTCGGTGGAGTGTCTAAGTCAAGTCTATTCTTAAGATTAAAATAGTTTGTTTCTGTTATAGGCTCTAAAGTAAATGACTTTGGTGGTAGTGAAACTACCAATGAACATAGCATGTGTGGATTGTTGAGACAAGTACTTTAATACATTTGATTATATAATCTACAGGGACCATTTTAGTCCGGACTAAAAAAGAGACAAAAAAAAGAGACAAAAAAAAGAGACAAAAAAAAGAGACAAAAAAAAGAGACAAAAAAGAGACAAAAAAAAGACAAAAAAAGAGACTAAAAAGAGACTAAAAAGAGACTAAAAAGAGACTAAAAAGGAGACAAAAGAGAGACAAAAAAGAGACAAAAGAGGTACAAAAGAGAGACAAAAAGAGAAAAAAAAGTGCAAAAAAAAAAGAGAGAAAAAAAAACTGTATAAACTGGAGTGATCTTGTAGGGTCATTCATGACCGGACCAAGCAGTGACAATCCTGAAGGGTTTGTTATAACCGGACCAGGAGATTATAACTCTGTAGGGTCGTAAGACCGGACCAGGAGGTTATAATTCTGAAGGGTCATTTGACCGGACCAGGCGGTTATAATTCTGAAGGGTCGCTGGACCGGGCCAGAAGATTATAACTCTGAAGGGGTAAACCGGACCAGATTGCTAAAGTTCTGAAGGCTCAATAACGAGCGGTCCCGAATTAGTAGTAAACTCTGCAGGGCTGAACCGGACCAGATTACTAGTATAAGTCCTGAAGGCTCAATATTGAGCGGTCCAGAGTTGGTTGCACAGTCAGTAGGGATGACCTGGATCTTTTTTGCTCATCGAGATTGCTAGTCAGGATGAACGAACATCAATAATAACGTTATGTCTTTTTAGACAATGCTTGATGAGTCTACGCGTACGAGGACGTCCGCATGTCAGTATGGCCGTGTCGGCGTCACCGTTAGCGGTAGGTACAGCGGGCCGAGTTACGTTGTGCAAAGCGGACGTTCGCCTCCCCACTCTCCCCACTTCTCGAGCAACTTAATGTGAGCTAGTGCGCAGCGAAGAGGGGGAGCATTCTTGTGGCAGGCTAGGCCCGGTGCGCCTGCCGTAGCGCCTAGAGCTATTATCGCGATCTATTTAATTAATTAACAAGCTGTCGGAATAAAAGAGTTGGTTACTGCTATATGTCATACTTTCATTTAATATTTCGGACCTCTGCCTTCAGGTTATTTCATGGTGATTATTTTAGAAGACATTGTGAGTGAAATAAAGTGATTGTGCTGTAACTAGTATCTCTATTTTCTTCGCCCGACAATCCACGCCTACTTACAAAGTGCAAGTGTAATATCGCTGATGAGGGCCTATCCCGATAAATATATTAGATAAATCAATAATAACAATAATATTTATGAAGTAAGAACACTACGCTTATTTATTTATATGTACCTAGAACATATGTCTTTTATTTTGCATAACACTTTATTATTTGACCTGTTTTCATTATTGCTTAGCAGTGATGGCCCAGTGGTAACGGCCGCGACTTACGGGTTGTAGGTTGTAGGTTCGAACCCAGACAGGCGCTTTACTTTGTGTAATTTATTTCATCACCACTGCTCTCAAAACGGTAAAGGAAAACATCTGAGAGACATAAGAAGCCTTAGTTTTTTAAAGTGAAGACCAAGGGAATAAATGATCTTATACCGGTTTTAAATGAATAAAGATAATAATAATATCCCTATAATATATATTTACACTTCGTCGGCTAGTTCCCCTCAAAGACAGCGCGCGATTACGATGTATAGGTACCATAAGTAATTTATTCAAGAACACCGACAGCTTATTGGTACATTTAGGAAAGGTATGTATGTACCTATGACATATCTGCTAGATTTTCTCTACAAGGCCAAGATCTCGAAATATTCTTATATGTTGCCATACCGGCACTGTAAAGAAATGTCTAAACAACGCATTACTAGTCTGTAGATTTACAAACGATTCCCCAAAGTAGTGAACAAAAATAAAGCAAATCATGAACATAACCAACTACTAATAGATAGAAATATCTTCCGAGTCGTTATAAATGAATGCTAGGAATTAACTGTAAAGTACAGTACAGAGAAGACGCAGCATCACGCGGTAGAAGTGCCAACTGTATTTATCCACATAACGTTGCTTTGAAAAGAACTTTTGGCTTTGACCACAGCCATTTGAGCTGTGAAAATGGCGTCATCTTATCTCTTGTCGCCCCATGCATCGGTTCGAGGAAATCTCCTTGTGCAAACGAGCTTTTAGTTTATTTATTTATTGTTTATTTATTTATTATGGCACTCCAACGACTTATTCACAAAATCATTAACAGAGAACTTATCTTATTACTAATATACTGCAGCGAACTGGTCACTTAAAGGTGTGCACAGCACTTACATAGTTACTTTTGATTTAACTAGTTATTTACAGATAAAATGATGATCATAAAATCAAATAGGTTAATAATAATAATAGAATCAAAGAATACTAATAATGAAATCTAATAAGCATAATTACAATTTCTAATTAATAATACTGTAAAATGAATCAAATTAAATTATACAATAAAACTAAATAAAAATTTTTAAGTTGCAAAAATATATTACAGAATAACAAATGAATGATGCAATTTAAACACGATATTGACGTAAAAGATGACTGCGAAATTGAGATAGGGTGTTCGAGAAGACGTCAATGCTATCGGTGCGAGAGTGGCTTTCATTATAAGTTCTCATGAAACGGTTCAATGGCGCTGATCGTCCGAGATTGGTTCGACCTGTAGTTGTTGCGAAAACATCTAATTTACGGTCGGGCCGGGGTTGACTACAACGGGGAACAGATACATTTATATCTTCAAGAAGCCTTGGAACCTGGATTATATTGACAATTTTGAAGAGCATAAGTTGATCCATAATTTTTCGGCGGTTTTCAAGGGATGTGAGGTTGAAGTGACTCAATCTTTCAGGGTAATTAGTTGTGTTAGGGCAGCTGTTCGATTTATAACGCAGGTACCTAGTGAAGCCTTTTTGGACGCGTTCGACTCTATCGATATGGGTCTGATAGGTGGGATTTCACACCTGGGATGCATAATCCAGTAAACTTCTGACGAGGGTGAAGTAGAGAAGTTTGAGGGTACGAATAGACTTAAAGTCGTGACAGATACGCTCAAGGATCCTAACATTCTAGTTGCCTTTTTGACAACATTGTCTATGTGGGGAATGAAAGTAAGCTGACTGTCGAGACAGACTCCCAGATCGCGAATTGTGTTAGCCTTCTGCAGAGTTAGACCAGTCACCTCTGGGACGCTGATGGCATTCTCCTCCTCCTCCTCTGCAGACTCTGCGGCTGCGGGCAAAGCCATCGGCGGCGGAACATGCTCCGCTCTCACCGGGAAGAGGGCTGCTACCACTTCCTCCAGCAGCTCGGGTTGGAGACTCTCCGTAAGTGGGGGCGCCGCGGCTTGAAGTTGCCCTCGAACCGCTTTATACGGGCGCCCCCACGGATCCCCGTCCAGAGTCTCCAACATCCTCTCCCGGGATCGCGTCCTCGCCTCGTCGATGGCCAGCCACAGAGTCTGCTTTGCCGCGCGGTACACCTCATACCGCGCGGCCTCCTACTCAGGTACCCGACGACGTCTCCTCTGGTAGCGGGCGTCTCACCGCCACGCATGCGACGCGCAGTTGCGCGATCTCGGCGGACCACCAGTACACCTTGCACCCTGTGCGTGGGCGCGGGGCATGGACGCGTCGCATATCTGCGTCATTGCCCCGCGGAACCACAGCGCCTTCAGCTCGACGTCATCGGGTCCGGTCGTTGCCGACCCCCGGAACCAGGCCTGAGCAATGGCTGCCTCCTCGAGAAGCTCCCAGACAACGTCTCCACCTCCGCGGCGACACGCCAGTCGCGGAAACGGCTCGCGACAGCATGGCTTGCGAACGACACGTCCACTATGGACCCGTGTCGCTGCCGCACGCACGTGTAGACCGAGCCCCGGTTCAGGATCAGGACGACCAGGCCAGTCGTGATCGCCCAGTCCTCCAATGCCTCACCCTAAGCATCGGTCACCGGGGATCCCCACGCTGCAGACTTGGCGTTGAGATCCCCGAGCAACAGCACCGGGCGAGGATGGAGCTGGCCCACGACGGCACCCAACTCGACAAGGAACCTCTCGAAGTCGGCGAGACTCTTGTTGGGCAAAAAATACGCCCCAACGACGCCAACGCCATCTGCGAGGGCGGCTACCCAGCCGTGCCCCCGAGACGGGCTGACGAGAGCCCCGCCAATGATGGCCACCAAACCATCCAGATCTCCCACCCAGTTATCCCTGGGCGGGACCCAGTACGGCTCGGCGACCACGGCCACGTGAATCGACCACTCTGCCATGCTCTGGAGCAAGAGATCCTGAGCTCTGGCAGAGTGGTTGATATTGCCCTAGAGGAGACGGAACAGCGCCATTTATGCGCAGTCCATCCCCCCCTCTGCAGTAATCTCAGGCCGGGAGTCGGCCGAAGAGGAGCCCTTCTGGCCCCTTCCCCTCCTTCTGTTGGCGGGCACGCCACAAGCTTTCGCCCCCCATCTGTGCCCGGCGGGCCTCCCTGCAGCCGTGCAGAGGCTGCAGTTTGGCGCCGCGGAGCACTGGGCCGCCTTGTGGCCGGGCTGGCCGCAGCGATAACATTCATCGCTGCGGTCCGTTTCGGCGGTGCACCGGCACCTGACATGCCCGACGTCCAGGCACCGGTAGCACCGCATGGCCCTGGGCTGCAGCAGTTTGACTCTCGCTGCAACCCATCCCACCAACAGACGCCCAGCGTCGGCCACCTTGTTCGCCGCCGCCACCGGGCACCTCACCCAAATCGAGCCGAGTCCGGAGGCGTCGGCGCGGATTTCACCCGCCCGCACGTCGTCGCGCGGGCATCCACCGACACGGGCGATGGCCTCCACGACCTTAGCCGGGGTCGTCGAGTCATCCAGGCCGTTGACTCGCAGCTCCGCGGTCTTCATCGGCCTGGAAATCCGAACGTCCTCCGGGCTGAGCACCTCCCTCAACTTGGCGGCCAGAACGTCCGCCCTTTCGCGGCTGGAGGCACCGGACACCTCGAGCAGTCGCGCCCCCGTAACCGCCGGCCTCAATCTGAGACCGGACGGTGTCCCAAGGTCGGGGAATGCGACCTTGCTCTTTGCCTCTCGGAGGACCACCGCGTAGGTGACGCCCCTCTCAGCGGCTCCGGACTGCAGTGTGATCACCACAGCCGCAGAGCGTGGGGCCCTTTTTTTTTTTTTTTTTTTGTTCCCGGGGTGGAAAATCCTCATGGAGGGGTCTGTCAGACTCTTACTGACTAAAAACCACCCCGGTGTTCCATCTCACACCTACGCCGGGGTCGCGGGAACACATTATTCTTCCACAACCCCGGCTAGTGCCGGCTCGCTTGCGCGGGCCCCGTCTCGGGCGGGGGGAGTGAGGTGTACTCCCCCCGCAACGTCTGTGAGCGGCGCACGCGGAACACTACGCGCGCCGCCTTCTCGGGTCCTGATGTTGGGGGGCGACGGATGTCCCCGAATCCGTCGCTCCTGGACCCATTTAGAGGGGCCGGAAGAGGGCGTTGTCCGCCCTCCTCCGACGCCCGGTGCGTCTGCTGCGGGCCGGGTCGAGAGTCGAGATCTCTCTCTCCCTTTCCGCAGCCTCCTTCTGCGAGATGACCGTTTCGCAAAAGGAGACCACTGCGTCCCAGGACTCTGCGCCGCCGACCATCGCGTTCACGACGGCCGGCAGCGACAGGTCATTGCCTACTTCAGTTATGAGGGCACGGCGCGGCTCCTCCCAAGCGGCACACTCTGCCAGCGTGTGCCACGCCGTGTCCTCCCGGCAGTCGACGCAGTGGTGACACCGGGCGTCCGGCTCCCTGTTTATGCGACACAGGTACTTCCCGAAGCAACCATGCCCCGAGAGCACCTGCGTCGCCCGAAACGACAGGGAGCCGTGCCTTCTCCCGAGCCAGCGGTCGAGCACTGGCCGGATCGCCTCGATGGTGCTGAGGCCGGCGGTAGGGCGTGAAAGCCTCACCCGCCATTCCGCCACCAGGACCTCGCGGAGCTGCAACCGATGCTGCTCGATATGTTGCTGCATCGGTCGCTCGCCCCGCTCCCGCGCTGCCTCGCGCCACTGGTACAGTGACGCGAGCACCTTCGCCTCCAGGTCCCAGGGCGGTGATCCGGCCAGTGCACAACCCGCCTCGAAGGAGATCGTGCGATACCCCCGAATGACTCTGACGGCCATCGCCCGCTGCGGCTTGCGCACGACAGCTATGCTGCCGGCCGTCAGGTCAGACGCCCATTTCGGCGCTCCGTAGAGCGCCATGGATCGCACGATCCCCATATAGAGCCGCCTACAGGCGGCGCTCGGGCCCCCCAGATTGGGAAGCAGCGTTGCCAGCGCCCCGGCCGCGCCCAACAACTTGGGCGCCAGCCGCCGGAAGTGGGGTCCGAAGTCCCACCGGCTGTCGAGCACCAATCCCAGATATTTCATGGTGGGCTCGACAGCGATCCGGACCCCCCCGACCACAATGTGTGATCCGGCCGGCGGCGCCCGCCGGGGGCCATGAAACACCATGGCCTCCGACTTGTTGAGGGCCACCTCCAGGCCGAGGCGCCGTATGCGGCTCACCGTGAGTTAGACCGCCGCCGTCGCGAGCAACGCTGCCTCCCTGTGCGAACTCCCCCGGGCCGTGACCAGCGTGTCGTCCGCGTAACACGTCAGGTCCGCGCCCGGCGGGAGCTCGCCCCTCAGCACCCAGTCGTACCCGATGTTCCACAGGAGCGGTCCCACGACCGATCCCTGCGGAACACCGCACGACACCTGATGCTGGTTTCCGCCATCACGTCCCATGTAGGTGACACACCTCCCCGCCAGATAAGCCCCAACGATGCGGCGGAGGTAGAGAGGCACCCGATGATAACGCAGTGCCTCCCGTATTCAGCTCCAGGGCAGGGTGTTGAAGGCGTTGGAGATGTCCAAGGACACCGCCACCACCACCCCGCCCCGGGACACTGTTTCCTCCGCCAGGACTCTCACCCTCGACACAGCGTGGATGGTAGAGCGCCCATGCCGAAAGCCGAACTGGCTCTCGTCCAGGTCCGGCCCCTCTCTGCACAAGTGGCCGACGAGGCGGGCTGCGAGTATGCGCTCGAACAGCTTGCCCACCTCGTCGAGCAGCACTATGGGCCGGTACGCAGACGGCGAGTCGGCAGGGCGCGCCGCCTTCCTGAGCAGGACCAGACGTCCAATCTTCCACAGACTGGGAAACTGGCCCCGCTCAAGGCACGCTGTGTAGAGATAGTCCTCTCAGTTGGGGCTCCAACTCCTTCAGAGAGAGGGCCAAAGCCAGGCCGTGAATTCCATCGGGCCCCGGAGCCACGTTCTTGGCCCGGAGCCGCATCACGGCCACCCTCATCTCTGCCTTTGTCACCTCTGGGACGCTGATGGCGTTCTCCATCTCCTCCTCTGCAGACTCTGCGGCTGCGGGCAAAGCCATCGGCGGCGGAACATGCTCCGCTCTCGCCGGGAAGAGGGCTGCTACCACTTCCTCCAGCAGCTCGGGTTGGAGACTCTCCGTAAGTGGGGGCGCCGCGGCTCGAAGTTGCCCTCTAACCGCTTTATACGGGCGCCCCCACGGATCCCCGTCCAGAGTCTCCAACATCCTCTCCTGGGATCGCGTCCTCGCCTCGTCGATGGCCAGCCACAGAGTCTGCTTTGCCGCGCGGTACACCTCGTACAGCGCGGCCTCCTCCTCGGGTACCCGACGACGTCTCCTCCGGTAGCGGGTGTACCGGCGTCTCACCGCCACGCGAGCGACGCGCAGCTGCGCAATCTCGGCGGACCACCAGTACACCTGGCGCCTTGCACCCTGTGCGTGGGCGCGGGGCATGGACGCGTCGCATATCTGCGTCATTGCCCCGCGGAACCACAGCGCCTCCAGCTCGACGTCATCGGGTCCGGTCGTTGCCGACCCCCGGAACCAGGCCTGAGCAATGGCTGCCTCCTCGAGAAGCTCCCTGTCGATGCGCTTACGCGCCCAGCGCGGGCCGTCCGAACGCGGGACTGATGTTCTGCGGCCGCCAGCGGTCTGGGCGGAGACGTCGAATCGGATATATCGGTGATCCGACAACGTCTCCACCTCCGCGGCGACACGCCAGTCGCGGACACGGCTCGCGACAGCAGGGCTTGCGAACGACACGTCCACTATGGACCCGCCCCGCTGCCGCACGCACGTGTAGACCGAGCCCCGGTTCAGGACGACCAGGCCAGTCGTGATCGCCCACTCCTCCAATGCCTCACCCTTAGCATCGGTCACCGGGGATCCCCAAGCCGCAGACTTGGCGTTGAGATCCCCGAGCAACAGCACCGGGCGAGGATGGAGCTGGCCCACGACGGCACCCAACTCGACAAGGAACCTCTCGAAGTCGGCGAGACTCTTGTTGGGCGAAAAATACGCCCCAACGACGCCAACGCCATCTGCGAGGGCGGCTACCCAGCCGTGCCCCCGAGACGGGCTGACGAGAGCCCCGCCAATGATGGCCACCAAACCATCCAGATCTCCCACCCAGTTATCCCTGGGCGGGACCCAGTACGGCTCGGCGACCACGGCCACGTGAATCGACCACTCTGCCATGCTCTGGAGCAAGAGATCCTGAGCTCTGGCAGAGTGGTTGATGTTGCCCTGGAGGAGACGGAACAGCGCCATTTATGCGCAGTCCATCCCCCCCTCTGCAGCATTCTCAGGCCGGGAGTCGGCCGAAGAGGAGCCCTTCTGTCCCCTTCCCCTCCTTCTGTTGGCGGGCACGCCACAAGCTTTCGCCCCCCATCTGTGTCCGGCGGGCCTCCCTGCAGCCGTGCAGAGGCTGCAGCTTGGCGCCGCGGAGCACTGGGCCGCCTTGTGGCCGGGCTGGCCGCAGCGATAACATCCTCGCCGTCTCCTCCGTGCGCGAGGAGCTCGACCGCCTCCTTGATGTCGTCCACCGCCTCCTTAACGGCACGAATGTACGTCCCCCTCAGGTTGCCTGACTTGGTGGCAACCGTCATGACGACATCGACGCTGTCCAGAACCTGGCTACTGAGCGCCAACCCGGTAACGGTCCCTCCGGCTGCCATCCGGGCAGCGCGTCGCTCCTTGTTGCGACTGGCCATTTCTGCCACCACGTCGGCTGCGGCAGCCTTCCGCTGCGCCCTCTTGGCAGCGTTTGCCTCCGCCCTGTTGGAGCATAGGCCTAAGCCTATGCTCGCGAGGTCCTCCCTCCCCAGTTCGGCGTCGCTCCCCGCGCTCTCCGACGGTGCTGGCGAGGGAGCCGGCGAGGGAGCCGGCGATGTAGCCTGCGATGGGACCGGCGTAGCAGGGCGCGTGAAGCGGCCCGATGGGTCACGCCCCGGCTTTGCAGCTGCACGACCCCGACCACTCGTCACCTTGGGCGCCTTTGGTGCCGGCAGGATTTCTTCCTCCGTCTGCCGCCTCTTAAGCAGCGCCTTGCCGCGCCTGCTCAGGTCCGGATCGGACCTACTGTGGTCCCCGGAGGGACCGGAGCCTCCTCGGCTCTGGTTGCCATCAATGGTGGCAAGTGGCTCAATCACCACGCGCGGGAGCTTCAAAAGAAGCTCCGTTTCTCGCTGGTAACCGGCGGCAGCCACTCGAGGGCCCGCCAAACCATCGCTTAGCGGATCCCCGAATGACTGCGACCGGGTTTTTCCTCTCTCTCCTCCCTCGAGACAGTTGTTGCCCCCCCTCCAGAATACGAGTGGCATGACGCATCCGAAACCGGATGCGTGGCGGATTCTCCGACTGCTAAGCAGTCGGTACCGCCCTGGGGTAAAATTTTCCCAACTGACTGTTCCATTTTTGTTTTTTCCTTTGAAGGGTGCGGTCCCTTTGATCCCCCTGGATCCCCCCCCAGCGCTAACGACCGGATACCCTCCGGCCATACACCCCCTCGGCTCGCTCGAACTTGGAGTTGGGGTTATTTTTTTAAGAAGTTTTCTTCCTCTCCTCCCACAAGACCACGCCCACACAACTCACTCTCTGTAAGCAGAGGGGGGGTGGGCGTACGACCTACTCCTACGACCCTTCCCTAGCCCGGTTCCCTTCCACGACCATCAAAGATGATCGGGGAATGGAACCGTGCCCTTCCCCGTTTGTTGAGATTTGCCGCCAGCGCCGATTGTCCACCAGTACCGGTGGGCGATTGGAGCTGAACCTTCGTAGTAACCTAGCTCAGCTCAATGTCCAAGTGTGAACACGGACGTGCGGTCTACTGTAATTGATAGGGCATTTGTCTTTTAATATACAAGACGCAGTTTGAGAATGTTAAGTTAAAATTCAAGAATTTATTGTTAAACGTGGAGCCACTTTGACCTTTCATTTTGTACTCACCTGGTATTATGACCCTTCACCGAACTGAGAGAAACTGTATAAAGCTTAGAGCAGCACCTGTATTGTCCTGTTTTATTTTGCTATTGTATTAGGTTGGTTAGGTTAAGTTTATATTATTTTCATGTTGATTATAGTGTGGTGATAAGTAGGTTTTTTTTTAAATCTATAAACCTCCCAAACGAAAGGAATTAGTTTATGAGTCACCGTCACCACTTGTGCGGTCCTTCTTCTTGTAAAATTGTGGTTTTCTTCATATTCCGTGGATACGATTAGGTGACTTTTAGTAACATTACCTTTATTTTTGGCTCTCTAGTTGTATAGTCTGAATTTAACTTAAATATAGATTATTTAGATACATATGAACTATGTAGTTTTCAGGTCCACGAGACGTATTATTGATACTCTCAGTGTATACGCCGACTAACTCGGCTGATGACCTGATTGAGTTTACGGAGTGATTAAGTGAAATTATTCATACCATTTTGAACAGTAATATTGAATCAGTGTTTATGTTGGTTGATCTTAACACATCCAGGTGAGCGCTCCTAAAATTAACTGTTAACTTTATGTGGGTAGCAATTGTGGTCATGTGTTGATATGGAACAACATCCGAAAGACATGTTTACGTTTGAGAGCACCGCTAACGGTGCATTGTGCTGGCTTCATCACTGTGTGGTGAGCCGTGCGGCACTACATTTAGTTGTAGACGCGTCAGTGAATGACAGTCGATTTTTTATATACCAATAGTAGAAGGGGGCATAACCATATCGCTTATACAGCTGAGACCAGCTGAGGGTTCTTCATTAGATACTTCGGACCTTCGATTTTTGACATCAAACGAAGCGGCCCACCAAGTTGAATATTTTTTGTAAAGGCGGTATGTCGATTTCTAATAGTTTGGTTGGGCTCTTGTGTTTTCTAATCAGGGTCACCAGGTACTCCAGAGCTTTGATTATCCTAGTTTTTATAGTTTTCGCTTTATGTGGCCATTAAACCCTAACTCTGTACCAAATTTCAGCTGTCTGAGTTTAAGGGATTTACTAGTTCTGTTCTGATGATCATGAGTGAGTGAGTGAGTGTCATAAATGCGAAACTTTGCTTTCGCTTAACTTCGGAACTAAATGACCTACAGACTTGAAATTTTGCATTTTAAGTATGTGATTATAGCTTACTGGATGACGAAAATTTCTGCGTTCTGGTTTTATCCAGAGGTTCTCAAATAGGGGCCTGAAAATGCGGCGAAATGTTTCCAGTAAAGGATGGTTACGTCAGTGTTTGATTCGCGCTCGACTTGGCGGGCGCACTGCCTTGCCCCCCGATCGGCAACAATAGGGCAAGTGTGCACCCATCACAGTCAAGGACTCCGTTGTCGTAATGCATGCGGTTAAATGTTTACGTACGAAAGTTTAACGCTGGATTCAAATCACTTAAATGTCGCCTGGGTAAATGGGGAAGACAGCTGTCAAAATGGGGCTGTCATAGCTATTTCCAAAAACAAGCTTGTTCGTGCCGATACCATTCGGTCGGAAAGCGAGTCATGTAGACGTTAGCTTGCCGTTAACAGTTCACGGGACCTTCCTTGGTTCATTCGTCAGTCGACCAGAACAATCGCTCGCAGACCGCTTGCGTCGGCTCCTACAAAATATTATTGTAGAATGGTCTAATAAATCTTATTTAATCGCATGTGAGCCGTTAAAAATCTAACAAAACACAAATTATGTAACCGGCAAAATAATAAATCGAATCCGCTAAATATTTCGCTGTGAACGTGTCTCTGTGCTAATCTGCATACTCTTGGCTCAAGGATAAAGAAAAACGTGACTGTTCAATCGGTAAGTGATTTAATTCTTGATTATCCTTAAGATTGAATGTAGTAAGACGTGTCCAACCATATTTTCGACCGCATCTCCTGAATTCAAATTTTCCCCATAAATGCTTCACCAAAGCCAATTATGCAGGCGTGAGGTAGTTTTATTATATTTTTGCGAAAATTACTGAGAAAATGAGGAGTGCTATTGCTGCCATTACAAATGACTTCTAGAGACAGATGCGAAACCAAACCAATTACGGAAGCCAATCAAATTGTTTGCGGTTATTCTTTGTTCTCCGAGAAATGGAGAGGAAACTGTAAGTAAATGGAGGAAGGACCGCACATGTGGTGACATTGTATCATCTTATCAACTACGCACTTTACTTTCTAAGGTTTATACGAGTAGCTTTAGTCAATGCAAATTACCTACTTTTCACTACTCTAGAATTAACTCAGAAAGAATATAAACCTTATTAACGCACACAATAGCAAGTTACAGAACGAAACAAGTGTTGTGTTGCTCTAAGCATGATACAATTTCTCTCAGTTCGGTGAGGGGTCATAATACCAGATGACCGTAAAATGAAAAGTTGTTTCACGTGTAACGATACATTCTTGAATTATACCTTAAAATTCTCAAACCGCATCTTGTATCTTGTTAGACAATAGTCCTTTCCAAGTACAGTAGACCGCACGTCGGTGGTAGCACTTGGACCTTGAGCTAAGCCAGCGTACTATACCTACTACAAAGTTTCTATGCATTTTGTTACCACTGATGTTCGGCCTACTGTACAATACGATAATAGCACTAAATAGTAATTCCACTGATCATTGTGCTTGTAGTGAAGCACATTTGCACAAGGAGATTTCCTCGAACCGATGGTGCGACAAGAGATAAGATCATGGTAATTGCACAGCACAAAGGAAAAAATTTACTTTATGTAGGTAAATACAGTTGGCACTTCTACCGCGTGATGCTGCGTCTTCCATAATATCACCAGTTGTACGATAGTTTTACTTGCCAAACTTTTCTAGTCAAGGGTCATTTCTCCCTCGTATATGCGAACTGAATATGTAGTAACGTGATAAGTGCTCTGTAGTAAGTATATAACATTTGTTCTGTGTATGTAGTATATAGTATGTGAATGGGTTAGGTTGTGTTCTTGCAAGTCACTCGGCAGAATAATGTCTGTATTTGTAAATAAAATATATAGAATTCTCGATCTACTTCTTATTGATCTGAGCTACCGTGTAATTATAGTAATTGCCGACTAACAAATTGCGGTGATTTCGTTGAAATTCTCGCTAAAAATTTGTTATGTTTAGGTTTTTGATACGCCATTACGCCTTTTTTTTATTTTTTTGGGTGGGAAATCATCAAATGACTTCTCCCGCTCTGGGTAGAGCGGGAGGGCGTGTCAGACTTTTACTGACTAAAACCCACCCGTGTTCCTTCAGTTGCCTGTTCCAGGGCCATGGTTTTCTCTTTCGAATTTCCTGCGACCCTGAGGTGTCGGCCCTATCGGACCCCGTCATTTTGTGCTGACATCTCTTTAAGGCGCGCGTGGAACACGACGTGCCGTCGACCTGGGCCTGGTCCTTACCGGACGGCGAGCTACCCATTGCTCGCCGTCCGCAAGCCCGCGCCTACGGTGGCCGGGAATCTGCAGGCGACTCGCGAGGCCCAGGGCGTCTCCTGCGGCGACTAGTGGGGGCGTGAGGGCGTAAGGCTCTCTCCCTCACACGCTCCGCCTCCTCCTTCGCAAGCATTACTGCTTCGCAGAAGGAGGTGACGGCTTTCCATTCTCTCTCGCTTTGTACCATGGCCTGGACCAGGGCCGGACGCGAGAGATCGCCGCCTCCGATCGCCTCCGCGAGGACACTGCGGTGCTCCGCACTAGCTGGGAAGACCTCCACCGTATGCTCCACCGTGTCCTCCGGGCGATCCACACAATGGTGTCACCCGGGCGTTTGCTGCCGCCTTATGCGAAACAGGAACCTCCCAAAACAACCGTGTCCGGTGAGGACCTGTGTCAGGCGGAAGGTGAGGAAACCGTGGACGCCATTACGCTTGATACCTAAAGAGTGAGTTTCCCCACGTACTATGTTGTGTACCGAATATCTTGTGAAAATGAATAGGACATAAAGGGAAAGCCATAATCACACCACTCGAACTGGGGATCAAACAGAGAAGACTCTGCGAAGTCTTACGAAGCGAGCTTTATTCAGTTCAAAGCTACTAATTAAGATTGCAAACATTATTTATTTTAACTTCTAACTGATATGAGTATACTTTTATTTACACTTAAGTTAATTTGCAGATTTAAGTTATTATCCTGATCTGTAGCGTCCTTTACTCCGGTTATTCGTCGAGTATTTAAGTTGTCACAAACTATGAGATGAGCAATTTGCGACCGCTGCTGTAACTACATCATGATTCTAAATGCGATTTATTTTTAAGTTACTTCGTGTTAGCAGAGCTTGAGAGGAGATTATACTCTTGAATTTTAAACGGCTGTTTAAATGTGCTAATTGTGAATGTCGTCGCTGTAAAAGAGTAAACCGCGTGTATCAGAATGGTGTACTGAATGCTAAGGGTGTGGTAGAGACCATCAAATTGAACAACTTAATAATCAGCCGTCTCACTTAGGTCGAGTAGGTATTGAAGATTTGTATAGGATAGTTGATCATGTTTTCGTGATTAAGATATTGGTCCCATGGAGGAAAGTGGTTTAATGGCCTTAAATATGACCATACCTAACGCTGTACATGTAGGTACCTACTTATGTTTTTTTTTTATAGCTCTAGCCATTTAGATAGGTTTACTTTTACATCCAGTGTTTATACAGACATTTATTGTGCACATTACAGAATGCTACTTCATTTGAGTATCTACTGAAGGCTTTTTCAGAAAACGGTAGTTACTTGTGACTGTAAAACTATTCAGATCATGCTCATTTAAAGTTAGCGCGTATTCTGAGGCCCAGAAACACGATGAACCAACTAAACTTAAATGACGTGAGCTTGAAGAGTGACCTATCATTCGACCCAATGCTACGGGATTGATACTATTGGCAGCTCACTTTACCTGACTAGCTTTTAAGGTTAAGTTTTTTTGCAGAATAAACAAATGTACTAAAATTATACATGTTAACTTTTTCAATTAGTACTACACTACTTATTGAATGTGTAAATATCGGTATTTCGTCTAAATAGCATTGGTCGTAGTGCTAATCTAATGCAATAATAACCTACAACGATAAAGGTAGCGACGATCTAGAAAATTCAAATAAATTAGGGGCTTTTGGTTTCGGTGAGCAAGACTTACTTAGAACTCTATCTGAACTTTAATGCTATGCAATCCATTCACAGATGTTTCGAATAGGGTACTTAAGTGAACTGGAGGTTTTTTATTTCGATACAATAAAATTGTATCGTCGATTAAACTGTAAAATTTCGAAAAGTAACAAATTTGGATAAAGTTTGTCATATTTGTGTTTGTTTTGATAATACTTACGAAACTTCGAAACGTTCTTGTGTCGGTAAATATAAGCAGGTTCGAGAATGCCTCAAACGGATTTTGCATTAATTATTTAAGCTAAAAAAACTTAAAAAGTGTACTAGTGGATGTTGTATCATTATTTGCTACTAGCGAATAGCGTTTCAGTTAAAACTGCATATATCAACGTCCCGAGATGAAAGAATCGCCGAACGGTTTAGCGAAGTAGGTCACGTTCGTGTGTGATGTGTATCAGACCGCAACCGTACAGTGGCAATTTCTCAGTAAACTGAACACTGTGCCTGCAGGGACTGCAGGACAGAGATTAAGAGCTCCATTTGTCGCTCATCGACACGGCAACACTTAGCTCAAGTGTTTGTAGCTACAATGTACACATATTACACACTTAAATGCCGAGCCTGCAAATTATTTCCATTATTCTCGCGCGGAGACTACAACTTTGGCTATGTAAACAAACTTTGTTCCAAGTATACTTGCTATAGGAAATTGAAAGTTTCTCCTCCAGATTTGTAATAATATCTTCAATCCAGGCGTTTGCAACTTAAGATTCAGTTTAAAAAAGGGGAAATTGGGAGTTTTCTTTCACTGACTTCGTCTCATCATGTACTTCTTCTTACCTTGTGTGTGATGGCAATCTAAATGGACTCGGCCCAGTTTTCGGCTACGTGTTTGGCACCATTACTAGCGTCCATCAGTCCCTGTAACGTGCAGCTGACACGCAGGACATGATATTAAATGTCCCATCGTTTGTGGAAAAGCATCACATTTACTCTGCCAGGCTGAGTCTTTTATGAATCTCCACCTGAACAGATTTTCCTTGCTTCGGCCAATAACGAAGGTGATTATAAGGATTGTTTTATTTTTTTAATTAATCCCATAAAGGAGTAAAATAGGGGATTAACGATGATTTATAGAAGTTAATCATTTTTGCCGATGCGAAACCTCATCGGGCACATGACTTGTTTAATAATAACAGCTGTGTTATACCTCCGAGGCATGGGTTAATGGCATCTGCCATACATCCTATAGGGTGAGAGGTCTCAGCAAGTGAAGAGATCGTTACCGCGATGGTACGCGTACATTATCTTTGAAGCTATACAGCGTGTCGTGTTCGACTCATGCGGCCGACGACGTGTAAATATAAAGTATAGGGATATTTATTATTATTGTATTTATTCATTTTAAGCCGGTATAAGATTATTTATTCTCTTGGTCTCCACTTTAAAAAACTAAGGCTTCTTCTATTTCTCTGATGTTTTTCTTCACCGTTTAGAGAGCAGTGGTGATGAAATAATTTACACAAAGTAAAGCACCTGTCTGGGTTCGAACCTACGACCGACTCGTAAGTCGTGGCCGTTACCACTGGGCCACCACTGCTCTCTAAGCAATAATGAATACAAGTCAAATAAATAAATAAAAGATCAATATTCTAGGTATATACAAATAAATAAGCGTACATAAAAATAATATCAATGTGCTAAGAATAATAAAAATAAAAAACAAGGATTTTGTAAAAACATTTATATTGTTATGTTCTTACTTAAATATCATTGTTTTTAGTGATTTATCTATTAAAAAATATTAATCGAAACTTGATAAAGGTACACCATACATTATCAACTAAACGAATAATACAATTATGGTAGTAGGAGTGTCATTTGTGATTTATATGATATGGCTTTTTATCTGTAGTCACGTGCATAAGATGAAAATCAACCGTAATATAGCCGCAAGAAGTTTTATTATACAATAAACATAACATTATAATCCTTGCAAGCGAAGTAAATGCGACACAATACTATATGTTTTAGTACTGAGCTCGATACAGAATAGTTATGTATGTGCTACAGCCAATTTAATGAATATGAATATCATTTTTACTATTCAGCCATTATTATATAGGTAATATCTACTCAATTTAGACAAACTGATTATTGAGGCATCAATATCCATCATATCAGGGGTATTGTATGAAACCTGGTTACGTCCAGCAAAAATATAATAATAATTATGTCTTCCTGGTCCTTACCGATTCCGGTACGGACAATATAGTAAAGCGCACAAGTGTGTGCGCAGACACAGGTGCACTCCTTAGAGGGCCGATACCCTCACTCTCAAAGTCATGTTATGCGTTAACAAACTTGCAATAAAACGTTCAACAGTTATTTATGATATTGACTTATTTTAAAGCAAGCAACAAGCAAAACTATTGTGATACTGTTGTAATCACAAAACGATTGTCCGTTTATTTTATCCGCTATCGCTTTAATAAGATACTACGTTATGACCTTGTATTATATGTATAATGACAATAAATAGTCAATGTTATATGATATGACCTATGATCACGTGACGTTTCGATAGCTCATGTCAACCCCATAATTGTTTTGGCTTTTCTACTAGCGTCATCGCTAATCGAATGTTTCGAATGTTACCTAACCTACGCCGTAAAATTATCGCGGTGGGATTGTTTCGCGCATTGGATCTTCAACGCACTGCTTAGCACCGAGAGTTGAAAATCCAACAGTGTTTAGTCGACGACAGGGACCGAATTACCGTTATTTTTTTTATAACGATACCAATTACCGTTATGTTAACGATAAAAAAGTAACGATATTAATAACGAAACCCATGAGTCAGTTAACGTTATCTAACTACCAGTATTAGTATCGGTAAAAGTTACTATTCTTTTACCGGTAATTTTTACGCCTATCTAATTTTTAGGCCGTCATTGTTAGAAAACAATGACGGCCTCGACAAGCATCTTTCGGTGTTAACGTTTAAGGGTCGACTATAGCTACCTTTGTTTTCTGTCAAAATGCAGTTGTGTATGTTGATATCGGAATCATTGATACGACATTACGCCCATTATAGTCTATCCACTAGCAACTGCTAACTCTAACAGTTAAACGAAGGACATTCATTCGGAGTAGTAATGTTTTTGACAGAATTAAAAAGGTATCTATAGCTGACACAGAATAAATACGACAAAGTACGTTAGAGAGTAAAAAAATCTTTTAAAATCAACGTGAGTTAAACTAACAACCGTCTATCTTTTCTTTGGTGAATAATCACAGATAAAGAACTATGGCGATTTTTGCTTAAGCTACGTTTTAGGATAAAAAAGTGATATGTGAAAAAAAATACGATTTAAACTTTATTTGAAAACATTAATTAAAATGATCACTAAAATATATTTTAATTTTTTATTAGCACTAGTTAAACACTAACTAATCAAAAACAGTACTGTTTTTACACTAAAGGATTTATATTTTAAAATTCTAATTGCTTAATTATAATCATACGCCATGATTATTAGTATGAGTATTTGAATTCAAAATTGCACCCAAAATCACGGTCCATATTTTTTTAGGAAATCTTGTTTATTTTTTCAATTTTCAAAGTATTTTTTTAAGGTAAATTTAATCATGGTCTGGCAGTTTGAGTAATTTATGCGGCCTACCCAAATATCCTATCTTTTGTATTGTTCGTCGAATCGTTAAGCTCCTTAGTTCTGAGTTGAGCTGCATAATGATTGACAAATGCGTGCACTGACTGGACAGGTCCACTCAAATCTGTGTAGATCTGTCCTCAAAAGACAATTTCAGGCACCAGTCTACATGATCCTCATATGATCTGACCAAGATTATTTTCGGATTGTTATATACACTTTGTTTGACATTGATGGGCAATTTATGTATACTATGACATGAAAATTTACTTTGTGAAGTATTATAATATTTAAATTATTGTGAATAATAAATAATAAAAAAGTTTATTTAAATAAAAAGGGACACATTTATTAACAATTAAAAAGAGCAAAGTTCCTAATTTGCCTGAACTAGGTTGAACCTGTGTTTCAGGCTAGAGAATGTAAAGATAATGTGAATATGTTTTTTTATTTTTTCAATGTATTTAAAAATAAGTTAAATTTAATCAGAGTCTGGCAGTTTGAGTAATTTATGCGGCCTACCCAAATGTCTTTTCTTTGGTAATGTTCGTCGAATCGTTGAGCTCCTTAAGTTCTGTGTTGAGCTGCATGACTACTAACAAATGCATGCACTGACTGGACAGGTCCACTCATTCTGTGTGGTTATTTCCTCTAAAGACCGTTTTAGACACCAATCTAAGGTCTTCACATGATCTGACCAAGATTATGTCTGGACTTTAAAAAAGACTGTGACCTCTGAGTTTGTTTCGGCCTTTCTACTCAGAGTAGTCAGATAGGAAACGCCGATCTCATCTAGGTTTTAAAATACGATTGACGTCTAAAAGTGTAACCTACTTACAGAAATTAAATAATTGATAATTTATCATTCACATTTAAATAGAAACTTATGTTTTTGGTTTCCCAGTAATCAAAAAATTTTGTTAGTAGAATGAACTAACGGTTTTATTTTAAAAGTATCTATTTCGTCTATATATTTATTAAAGTAAAACTATTGTTTTCTCTGACCAAGCGGACTGATAAATCATCAGCATGCTTTTCTAAATATTTGTTGTTTATGCAATCTTTTCTTATTGTGCTTTTTTGTTCCCGGACCTCAGAAAGCTCTGGTGAATTGGCAATGGCACCCGCCACTGCCAATTCACCAGAGCTTTCTTTTTGTAGCTCTTATTGAGCTACAAAACGTATTATTAGTATTATTCCAGGCCACTCAGAAGTATTGCAAAAAATGATTTTATGTATTACAGACTGGCCAGTTATAGTCTATTTCAAAATTTCCCTCCACATTGTTTGCGAGTTAATTTAAAATATCTTGTCTAATTAAAACAATGGATCTGCGCCGGTAACATTTTCGCGCTATGATTTTTTACGATTTCAAGTGTTGCCTGAAACAGGAAGAATCGTACGATATACTTCAAATGACATTCATGGATGAAGGCCCTTCTAAGGCAACCGTGTATCGTTGGTATAACGAATTCAAGCGGCTAAGTTTGGGGGATGAAGAAAGAAGTGGTCGCCTTTTTACGGCTGTTACGGAACAAAACGTGCTAGCAGTGAAAATTTTAATTCAAGACAATAGGCAAGTAACGTATCAAGAGATTCAGCACATACGGCAGGTTCGATCGGGAAGCCTTCACGAAATACAACACGTGCGTCTTCGCGTGAGGAGGATAGTTTCACGCTGGTGCCGCACAACCACACCGATGCTCAGAAGCAGGCCCGGGCGGAATGGTGCCGTGAAATAAACAAATTTGCAGCAGGCTCGTCTCGGCGTGTTTACGAAATTATTACAGGTCAGCGGTTTGGGTGTTGCGTCAAAATGAAGCGATCTAGAAGCGCGGGGTAACATTTTGATTGCAAGCTTTTTTAATTTGACTGGCTACTTGGTGTCAATTCCTTTACGGAACCAAAGAAGCATCAACGCTGAATGCTTGGCAGAAGTTTCCTCTGTTGTGCGCAATAAGCGACCAAACAGAGCTCCGCGGGCTACTGCTCCACCATGAAACACGCCTTCGCACACCGCAGTCAAAACGAGGGACTTGCTGGACAGCACGCTAGTCAAACTCCTAGGTCACCCTCCTTACAGTCCTGACCTAGCACCGTAGGACTTCGTTTTATTTCCGAAAATAAAAAATCCGCTCAAAGGGATATACAATTTTCATCTCCGGAAGATGCGGTGTCAGCGTTCGAATAGGCTTTAAACGAGGTGTCTACTTCGGACTGCAAAAAGTGGTTCGAAAACTGGTTCAGACGCATGAAACTTTGTAAAGAGGCTAGTGGAGAGTACTTTGAAAAGATAAAAAAAAAAAACTAAAAGAACCCCATAGTCCCACGTATTTGTAAGTTTCGTATGTTTTAGTAAGTTTTGGTAAACTGTTGTGAAGTCGAATCAAGTTATTATATGTATTAATTTGCTGAACTGTTGGAAGTGTGGAATTAACTCTGGAATCTAGAAATACAGCATTAACAAAACAGTAATTCTGAAACAGTACTTCCTCCCTTTCTGTCATATATTTAGCAACAAGGTGGCTTATATTAAAGTTAATGTTATTTAAATTTATTTTTCACAACAACCATTGCAAGTAAACATCACGTTTAATTTTTTATTGCACAATGTGCAAGTAAATGTTAAATGATTTTATTTCTGTAAGTAGGTTTGTACAAACACTTACACGTCATTACTATTTTGAAAGCTAGATGATATCAGCGTTTCCTGTCTGACTACTCTGAAAAGAGAGGCCGAAACAAACTCAAAGGTAACAGTCTCTTTCAAAGTCCAGACATAATCTTGGTTAGATCATGTAGATTGGTGTCTGAAATGGTATTTTGCGAAAAGAACCAAGCAAATCGAGTCGACCTGTCCAGTTAGTGCACGCATTTGTCAGTCATCATGCGGGTCAACTTAGAACTAAGGAGCTCAACGTTTCGACGAACATTACCAAAGAAAGTACATTTAGGTAGGCCGCCTGAGTTACTTAAACTGCCAGACTATGATTAAAACTAAAAGAGAAAAAAAGACGTAAATGTATTTAAAAAAACATATTGTCTTCACATTCACAATAATTATAATAACATTACAAAGTAAGCTTTCATATCATTGTATATGTTTAGTCATCAATGTCAATGTGTATATAATAAATAATCTCGGTCAGCTCATTTGAGGACCATGTTGACTGGTGTCTGAAATGGTATTTTGAAGAAAGTACCAAACAGATCGAGTGGACCTGTCCAGTCAGTGCACGCATTTGTCAATTATCGTGCAGCTCAACTCAGAACTAAAGGAGCGCAACGATTTGACAAACAATACAAAAGAAAGGACATTTGGGTAGGCCTCATGAAGTACTAAAACTGCCAGACCATCAGTAAAAGTAACTGAAAAAAAAACGATTACCCATACAGTCCTCACATTCGCAAAATTAAAATAATATAATACTTTAAACAGTAAATACTCATGTTATTGTTTATGTCAAAATATATAAAGGTATAGAAAAAAAACTGTATATTTGTTGATTCATTGTTTTCTTTGAAAACCTTGAGATATCGGTACACTTTGTTGCACTTCTTTCGGCCCATAATAATATTTTTACTAAAGCAGTTGCATTAGGAAAAATATTATTAGTTGAAAATAACAGGCAATAGACGTATCGGCGTACGCGATGCTTGTGTGCCGTATGATTATGAAATGAAACACGTGGGAGCGCGTGACGTCTCGTATTCGTATCTTTCCGATCGTCGCAAGCGTAACAATAACGATAAATGCTAGTGGTTGCCGCTCCGCTTACAATACAAGAAACGAACGCATAGCACGCGGCGTCCGTTTCGGTTTGGCAACGTCGCATCAGATGTGGCTAGATTTTAGCGAAATAACGCTATTAGTAACGCTATTCTGATACCGTTAAATCCCATGCCTTAACGTTATTTGTAACGTTAAGTATTTAACGTAACAGAACGAAATGTTTTGGTTATTATACCGGTATTTTTTTTGTAACGGTAACTGTCCCTGGTCGACGAGCTGGGTAGCACTCTGTTGGATTCTCAATGCTCGGTTGAACAAAAAGAGTTGAAAATGCAGTGCGCGATTAAATCCCGCCGTGCGATATTTTCGTCCGTGCGAACATGGTCTAAAGAAACAAACGACGCTTCATAGGTAGCTAGATAGGTAGGTAAATACTAATTTATGCAAAATATACTTAGGTACCTAGTAGAGTGAAACTCAGACCAAGAAAAAAATGTCTTTATTTTTTTGGGCTGAGTCGATGACCTCAAGCAATAAGTCAGCAAAATTTGACTTTTTATTGTTATATCACAATCGTCATTCGGGTTGGGATACATCTTAGTAATTTATTTTTAATTTTTCTTAGTGTTATTTACAAAGATATCATGAATAACACTTTTATTGTAAGGAAATTCAAAACAAAAATTATGACAAGAAAAGTATCTTTACGTATCAATACAAAACTGTTTTGCGTAAAGTATTGAATTTTCGAGTTGCTATTACCGACATAATGGCGTAAACGAATCGTGCAGTTCTTAGTAAATGTTAGAACGTGGTTATTGTCGAATTATTTTGAGTAAGCTGAAACCGATATGGGAACTTACAAGTTTTTATTTATTTTATTTTAGGAAGTCTTACAGACTAATAACATTGTAATAACACTAATATGTAACTAAATTGCTAATTACAAGCCTCCATAGAAAAAAAAACACAAAGTTAATACACCCTCACACTCACCATGAAGTTATTTCCTCAATTGGTTGATTTCGTTCAATCGACTACGAAATTTAGTTGGACAATAAACGGTTAGGTGGCAGGTGCTTCCTAGCCTACAAGAATGGCTGTGCTAAGAGATTCCTAACTGTGTTTGCATTGGTGCAGAAAAGGTCAATGCCGTGCTCGCAAGAGATTTCATTAAAACTACGACTAGCTCTCAGAAAATATGTATTACGCCGATTTAATAGTAAATAATTGATTAATAATTAATTATGTGCGGTCTCGTTTTCGACTATGACGGTTTGTAACGTTACTGAGACTGTATCAATCTAAAATAACCACAACATTTTTTTTTTTATAAAATACGTATCGTCTTTGAAATCCTACTATCCTACTAATATTTATATCCTTCCTACTATCCTACTTCAAACATGAAAGTTTGTGAAGATGGATGGATGGATGTTTGTTACTCTTTCACGCAAAAACTACTGAACGGATTTTGATGAAACTTAACAGTAATATAGCTTATACATCAGAAAAGCACATAAACTATAATTATAAAGATTTAGTGTGATTTGTCGATAATATGATGATAAGTAAGTCGAAAAAAATCCAGCCCTCTGAGAGCTATCTTGTCGTGCGCTGCCTAAGCCGTATTGTGTTCGTGTAGACGTAGTACACGAAGATAATGTGTCGTGGGATTGTTTGTCATAAACAATTCTAAATAAAAGTCCGCGAGAGCATACATCTACCTTTTATGTGGAAGCTATTATAGCCAAATGGTTAGTCATAAATGAATTGCTTTTTTGTTTTAACAATGCAAATTTAAGAGTATTTAGTTAACATAAACATAACGTGTCATCACGCCTGGGCAGAGGTGTAGCTTTATTACACCCACATTTCGCCAGTTAGTCAGTTTATTTAGTTATTTATAGCCTTTGGCGTTTGATGCTGATAAACTTTGTCTTTTATAGTTATTCATTTGGACGGATGGTTCAAAAGTTACCAAAGTCAAAGTCAAAAGTTTATTGCGAACTAAGTACGTAAACACCGCGGAAACCGCGGGTAGCACGGCAGAGCAGGGCTGTGAGGTTTCACGGCTAATCCGCTGAACTGTGTTTGAAGCCTGTGAAAGAACATACACTACTTTTCATCAACACTCCACATGGGCGAAGCCGCGGGCGGAAGCTAGTAAGAAATAACGTTAGAAAAGTCCGTATTGTAATGTTACGTTTCAACATTTTCAACAAACTTACTGCATTATGTGTATATTACTGAAACAATTAACTACACTTGGGAGCAAATAAATCGAGCCACTTCCTTTTTCACGCATTATGGTTATTATTTTTGGTATTATGGAACGCATCGATTCGAAACATATATCGCCTAAAAGGGTATTTAATAACCTTTACAATGAGGGTAGTTAGTTGTCAAAATTTCATTTTAATTAAAGTTTAAAGGGTAGAATAAAATTATCGCATTTAATTTGCTTATGACATTTTTATTGTACTCTGTTAAGAAAAGATTAAATTTGAGGTTTTTGTTAATCATACCCATATTACTTGTTATTGTTGTCTTTATCTGTGTCTGTGTAATCAAAATAACCTGATAAAATGGATACTACACAACATGAAGTGACAACGTGAAGTGGCACGCAGACTTCATTTCAGTCGTTCAAAGGTACAGCGGGTATACCGCAGGTATCTGGAGACTGGTGCTTTTGTTCGGCGACCTGGAACTGGCCGACCACGGGCAACAACAGAACGTGACGACCGCTTTATTGCAACCAATTCGTTGCGCGACCGTGGACTTAATGCTGTTCAGCTACAGCAAGCGTTACGTGACGTACGAGGTGTCGCAATCAGTAGGTGGACAGTGAGACGAAGACTAAAGGAACGAAATTTAACATCACACAAACCAGCAACTGGCCCAAAATTGACTGTAGCTCATCGCCGATCTCGCTTGGAGTTTGCTCGAGAACACATTAATTGGACGTTAGAAGACTGGAGGTCAGTTTTGTTTTCTGACGAGTCAAGAATCTGTCTTTTTAGCAATGACGGGAGAAACCGAGTGTATAGACGTCCTGGTGAAAGATTTGCCCAATGTTGCATTCGAGAAACTGTGAGTTTTGGTGGTGGTTCTTGTATGGTGTGGGGAGGAATTTCTCTAGACGGAAAAACGGAACTTGTCTTCGTCGACCCCGCCAACGATGGCAGTGGTAGACGTGGATTAACAGCTGACCGATACATAACTGACATTCTTGAAGACCACGTAATGCCGTATGCTGGTTTTGTCGGAGAAAATTTCTTGTTTATGCATGACAATGCGAGACCTCATACCGCGCAGATCGTTACGGAATACTTGTCTGCGATCGGGATTCAACAAATGGTATGGCCAGCACGAAGTCCCGATTTGAACCCGATCGAACACCTATGGGACGAGCTAAAACGGAGAGTCCGAGCCAGGGTTCCCGCTGTTTCATCCATTCCCGAGCTTAAAGTCGCTGTGCTTGAAGAGTGGGAGAACATACCACAATATGTCATCGTAACTCTGATCAGATCGATGACTAATAGGCTACAAGAATGCATCAGGGCACGGGGGGGTAATACCAGTTATTAAGAATATTTTTTTTGCAATAATTTTGTTTTTTATTGTTTTTATGGACTGTTTTAGCCCTACTAAATTTTCTATCAAAATTACCATTTTTCTTGCAGAGCCAATAATTTATCATTCAATAAGGTTATTATTCAATAATTTACCCTCATTGTTAAGGTTATTAACTTAACTTTTAGGCGATATATAGTTCGAATTGATACGTTCCATATTCCCAAAAATATTTGCCATTTTACGTGAAAAAAGGTAGTGGCTCGATTTATTTGCTCCCAAGTGTAGTATTATTTTTGTAATATTTATTTTCATAATTTGCAAAGTATTTCCCACACAAAAATTAATGTTGATATCGTAATTGGATTACACAAAGAAAATGCTTTCAGTTGATGTATCAATGAACGCAATACTTCGACTCCTTGAAAAGACACATATTCAATAATAACAAAAACACATTTTTCCTGTAGAACTTGAGTTTTACGATAACCGACTTATTGCTTGGGGGTGTCTATGCAAAACACTTAGGGCGATTTTTACCAATGAAACTGAACGCGATCAGCACATATAGCTACGTTTAAGAGCTGTCAGTGTAATTATTTTCAATAGAATATTGACACTGATAGCTCTTGATCGCGTTCAGTTTCATTGGTGAAATCCACCCTTAGTAACTAAGATAGTAGTAGGTAACTTATAATATATCATTGGATAACTATTAAATACATCCCAACGTTCGGAGTCCATGTCGGCTTCCAAACCAAATCGTAAATAAAATATCGTAAACAATAAGTCTTACGGACTTATAATAAGACCGCAAGCAAAGCTAAAGTTCGTAAGAATGGTTAGGTTACTCGATACCAAATAACAAGGCAAATCTAAATCGAAGTTCACAGCATTTCTAAGTCAATAGTGTCAGAAATATTATAATACCATTAAGAAAGCAAATAAATACGCACGCACAGGACAATAACGTAATCTAAGACTGATAATAAACACGGAACACTCCCGGCGGGCGCAACGTTGCGGTAATGTGTGTGCTTGTCCGAGCGATACACACCTACTACCGTGAGCAGTATGACCACGCACACATTGACATTTGCTTGACGCGATAGCACTACTAGCTTTTGAAAATTTATGATAAGTTTTGATGTTTTCCGTAATACCAAGAATGATGAATGAAAATTTAATATCGTTTCCTTTTTTTCGACTATTCGTAATAAAATAATAGGAGCTATGATTCTAATACAACAGCATTACAGATATTGTTGTTTACAGTACAAAAAAAACGATAAGTAAACATGTCATTTACGCTGTAAAAAGTGCGAAATAAACTTCATTTTCGGGAAGTATTTTGGAATAAAAAGATGTAGGAACCTAGATAAATACTGTCTTCACCCGAATATAGCATAATATCATAGAAATATGCTTAAATTGCAAATGGTTTAGGTATTGCGTTTGTATGGACAATACGTGCGTCGCCCTGCTCTTAATGCTTCTAAATTTACTTAAAATTCTTACGAGTCCCACTTGGGGTGTCCATCAGATTCATCTTCGTAGACTCTACATAGCCTTAATTAGAAGTAGGAATTAGGTAGACTATGGGTGCTTCTTATTTGACAATAGTGCTAAAACAAAAATGTATAAATTAGAAAAAAATCAAAATCAGGCTCTAAGAGTAGTAGTGAGTTTTATAAGAAGCACACCGATGCACGTTATGGAGTGCAAGCTCTGTGTTCCCCCACTGCATGTTAGGAGAAGATCGTTAGCATTCAAATATTGCCTAAAGTCGTATTCTATATCCGATAATGTAGTAATAAAACAGCTATCGGAACTTAGCGCTATTAGACACATCAGGTATTGGGCAAATAAAAAACTTCCACTACTTGTTATTGTTTTTGAGGAAGGTAGGGGAGAAAGCATTATGTCTTCTCCGATTTTAGAAATGTTCTCACTTGACGTATGGGTGACTAAGATTAACATCCAAAATATAATAAAGATTAATTTGGACTCCATCAAAAAACCTAAGAAGACGTATGACGTGAATTCAATTAAAGCAGAAACTTTGAGAGAACTATCAAATAAATATCAAGAGTTTTATAAAATTTATACTGATGAGTCAAAGAGCGCTAATGGCAATGGCACTGCTTACTATGATCCTTTGAATTCGGATTATACAAATACCTGCTTTAAAATAAATATTGTGTGTCAGTTATGTCCTTGGAACTTTTTGCAATTTCGGAAGCGCTCTCTTATAATATACCCAATGAAAATAATAGCAAAATATTAATTTGTGTAGATAGCAAAAGTGCACTACAACATATAGCTCGATGCGCCTCTGGTTACAGAGGTGCACCGATGGCTTATGAAATTATTTCTAAAATACACGATCTAGCCAAAAGAAATATCGATCTAAAATTGGAATGGGTTCCCTCACATATAGGTATAAAGGGTAATGAGGAGGCAGACCGCTTAGCAAAATTAGGTATTGTTGAGGAAAGGGAAAAAAACATTGGAACTAATTATATATAAATAGTGCCTAGGTATAAATTAAATGTCATGAAGTTTGGAAAGAATATTTTAATCAAAGATCTAGAGAAAAAGGAATATGATATAGGTCTATAGTCTCGGAGCCTCCTCATATACCGTGGTTTTGTAATACTAGGTTTAGCAGAAAAATAATAGTTACAGCTCACAGACTGTGATCTGGACACATGCCGCTCAATAATTTTGGGGTTTTAATGAAAAAAATTGATTCACCGAATTGTGAAGTGTGCGGCAAACTGGAAGATGTTATGCATTTATTGACGGAATGTCATATAAGTTAATAATTTTTTGTCTCCTTCAGAGAATCCCAAGAGACCCAAACATTGTCTTTTAGGTAGCTCATGTTTATAAAACTAAGTTTACTTGTTATGCACAGTTAAATAAATTTCAAAGCAATATGTGATTGCTAAGCTCTTTGACCCAGCCCGTCTTTGAGCCTTGTTTGCCGTAAAACAAAAGGCACTCTAGTTCTAAAGGTAACGACAAAATGAGCGTTTGAAATCAAACTGACTGTGATGTTTATCATATTAAAGAAAACATGGTTATAAAGAAAATATATTAAGGAGATTGTAAGAAAGCTTTTTTTGCTTTAACATGATCCGATAACCCAAAGATTATCTGTCTGTGAACGCCTGTGATGATTTGAAAGTCATTTTATTTGCATGTACAGTCAGGAAGAATAATACATACATAAAATAATGCCTTCTTCCCATAGGGGTAGGCAGAAACCACAGAACGCAACTTGCTACGATACTTACATACTCCTTTTGCCTAGATAATGTTCATACATCTGGTCATACACGCACGCCGGTTGCGATTGCTACGCACCTGACCTTTCTGAAGAACATCACAAATAAGGTCACCATGTGTCCTCCTAGGGCGTCGCCTCCAGTCGTTTCCACTCACATCTGCCTTGTAAATACCCTTTGTTAGTCTCCTTTCATTCGTCCTCTTAACATGACCAAACCATCTAAGCATTTTTTGTCACTACATCTTGTTTTAAACCGCACCGCTGCCTTATCACACCATTCCGCAGCCTAGCATTCATAGTCACACCACACATGCTCCGCAAGGAACGCATTTCCACAGCATTTATTCTGCTTTCATGCTTTTTTGCCAATCCCAACATTCACTTCCATACATAAGCGTAGGCACCAGGACACCATTGTGAACAGCCAGTCATGCCTTTTTGGACATCAACTGGTTGGCCACAACTGCATGTGTAGCACTATTCATTTTATTTCCCGCATTCACTCTCCTTTCCACATCTCCATCAATCTTGCCATCTCTTGTAAACAGTCTCCCCAAATATACGAACTCACTTACTTGTTCCACACTCTTATCATTTATTTTCACATCACACACCGATACATCTTCTTCTCTTTCAAACACCATGACTTTCGTCTTACTTATATTTATATTCATTCCTTTCATCTTATATGCTTCATCCATCACAGTCACCATGTCTTGCAAGTGTTATGCTGACGATGCAAGTAGAACTTGATCATCTGCATAGAACAGGCATTTGACAGGCAACGCATTCATAGTCAAACCACATTCGACCTCTTTCAAATCTGTCAGACAACTATCCATGTACAGGTTGAACAGCCACGGTGACGCAACACAACTCTGTCTAACACCCCTTGAGATGCAGAACCAGTTCGTGTATGCCCCATTTATCCTAACACAAGCACTGGAATCCTTGTATAAAGATTACAGTGCCCGTACCAAGCGCCAGTCCACATCGTACAAGAAAAAAAAAAGTGTTTATTATCTTAAATCTATACAATTAAGTTGCCGGGGCTTCCCAGAAAGTAATCCGAAGATACTTGTGATGGGATAAACCTCGCTTTTCCTCGAGTAATTAACAATCGTTTCGTTGTGCTAATTAGGTATAAGTTACAATTTTTTTTCTATAAAACTAATAAATAGAAAAATTAAAAAAAAAAAAAAAATTACAAGGATAGTGTCGACCACAGTTCTTCCCTCCACACACTGTCATAGGCCTTCTGCAAGTCAACGAAAGCACAGTAGACTTTCTTGTGCTTTGCCAGATCTTATCTTTGCCATATAAAAGATTCGGCACAACAGGCTTGCCACCACCCCGTCACCGCCCTTCAGCATTATAGCAGACAGTCTGTTGCACCCTGCAGCTTTTCCGACTTTCATCCCTTTCAGCGCATCTATTTATATCTCATTCTCTTCTTCTACTTCTGAACTTGGGTCTTCAAAACTGGCGTCTGCCCAGTTACCCACTCCTTGTAAACTATCCTGATAACTAAACAAACTTTGAAAGTATCCCTTCCAGCGTTCAAAGACCTTACGTTCTTCACTTAGTAAACATCCATCTTCTGCTCTGATAACATTCATTCTCGATGATCCTGTCACTCCGCGAGCCAATCTTACCTGTTTCCAGAACAGCTTAACATTGGCCCTAAGGTTATCAGAGAACTTCCTGTTGTGCTTTTCTTCCTTTTTCATTTTTACCATCTCTATCACTTTCTTTTTCATTTCGGAGTATTTCTTTTTCACTCTTTCCAAATCATCGGTCACATTTGTTGCCAGATTCATCCTATGTTGGGCCTTACAGGCTAACACATTTAGCCAGGCCTCTTTCTTCTTCCTCACCACGACCTCTTTAACTTCACCATCTACCCAAGAATCGTTCGTTTTACTACCACACTTCATCTGTGCCAGACCACATACTTTTGTAGCTCCTTGCACTATACCATCTTTTGCTATATCCCATACTACTTTTAGACTGTAATCATTCGTACAATCAAATATTTTATCCGTCTTCACTTTTACTTCCCTCTTATATTCCACTTTTACTTCTAATGCTTACAGTATTCTGTCTAGAGCAGTCACAGGAACTCGAACTCGGTGGCTCCAATGCCTGAACAGACCTCCCGATACATAACCAGATAATGATCAGTCCCTACGTTAACACCCGATATGCTCTAGCATCTGTGACTTTCTTTACTCTTTAATCTTTCATCCACAATCACAAAGTCGATCATGCTTCTACTGTCTTGCATTTCCCACGTATACCTGTGAACCTTTCTACGATTAAACATAGTGTTCATAACAGACAAATTCTTCTCTACACATATCTCCAGTAAACTCATCCCGTTCTCATTCACTCTATCATCCCCAAATGCACCTAATACTTTTTCGTACTCATTCCTCTTCACACCAACCCAACCATTAAAGTCTCCAAGCATAACAATCTTCTCGTTTGACCTACATTCATTCAATAAATCACTTATACTGCCCCAAATTTTTTGATTTATTGCTTATCAAATTACACTACGTCAATAACAGTTGTGATTTGCATACACCATATTTTAGGCTGGTAGTCAATTTGATGACCAAAAATTTTTTCCCTGATTTTCCATATACTGAGAATACAAACAGAGACTGGTCAGATAAAGTCTATTTTGAAAATATAATTATTTGTAATAAAAATGTCTTTTAATGTCTGCCCACAAATAAAAGTCCAGGGGTGTTAAGTCCGGAGAACGCGGAGGCCAGGCCACAGGTCCAACTCACCCAATCCACTGGTTGCCGAACCATTCGGTCAAGTAAGTACTCGCGTACTTGCCGACCTAGCTGCGATGGAGTGCCAGGGGAACGTCATCTAGCAGCTCCTTGACGACTTGTCGTAGTAGCTCCAGGTAAGTACTGCTGGTAAGGTAACCCTCGATGAATCTCGAACCACGTGCGGGTTATGGTCCCGGTGAGTACACCAGTGTTCATTATGAACATTGTAGATGCCAACTCGAGCAAATAAACACTCGTCCGTCCACAGGATGTTGGCGTCTTGATGTTCCAGTTACCACCGACAAAACTAAATGCTTGCGACATTATCTCCCGGGTAAATATCTTGCACCTTGCGAAAATGAATTCGGTGTTGTTCTTCCCGCTTCAAGAGACGCCAAACTGTGAAGTGGTGCACTTCAAACCGCCGACCAGAATCACGCGTGCTCGCCCGTGGTTCTCGCTGGAAGTACCCAGGATATCTTCCTGCAAATCGACCCGCAGACCATCACTGCCGCGAGCTTCAGCATGCCGGGTACGTCGAACTGGCGATAATACCGCAGTCTCTGGGTAGCAGCGAGCATGACGTTTTGGGACGGTGGTGGCCGATTGGGAAACATGTCCGCGAACAGCTCGACGTAAGCTGTCTCCACGACGAAGCTGCATACAAGCGAACCATTTCCACCAACTCAACATTGGAGTAGTTTTCCGTCATCGTGAAATTAAAGGAGCGGGGTCTGGAAGTTTGCGAAGCACGTGCTCACGTCGGCACGTCAATCACACTAGTTTGTAGGCGTTGCCAGGCGGGGTTTAGGGAGATAAAAGAGCACCAGCGGCAATGAGGCGATGCGCGTGCAGGGCTAGGCGAAATTCGAGTATCTTATAAACGGCCGCGTTTTTATGTGTGCATAAAAGATCATTTACAGTGCGGTATCACACGGGCGACGTTGTGTCGGTGGGGTTGTGTGGAACATGCGCGTTCCACACAAACCGATTCCGAAAATTAGAAAAACAAAAAAAAACTATTTACTTATTTTTAGATTCGTGTCGAGAATCATTAGCATTGTAACCTCCTTGAATTTGACGAGGAAGCAAAACGACACCTTGTATATCAATGACTAGGCCTCATTTTTAATATTTTTATATGGGGAAGGCAACTGTCAAAATGGCGCTGTCGTAGCTAGTTCCCAAATCAAGCAAATATGGGTGTCATGATAACAACACATCGTGACCGCGCAGCGGCACACGGTTTACTGACGCGCAGAGCGCGTAGCCACATACTTACACCACATGTAATCATTCCATTCGCCGCCGCCACACCAACAGACGACATACCGGCCTCGGAAGCAAATACGTACTGATGAGATGCGTTTTTGTTTGTTTGTTTGTTTGGCATCTCGCAGGTCAACCTATGCGGTTGTCGTCTGCTTAAGCGGACTTGCCTGTGGTTGCCCTAATAAATTAAGGCCTCCAGCCAGGACTTAAACTTTAATACTAACTAAAACTAAGCGACAACGCTAAGGGCACCCCCTGTGGGGTACGAACCTCGGCTTAGGGCGTCGCTGCTGATGAGATGCGCCGGTGTCGGTAATATTTATAGTGTGCGTACAGACGACGCTATACAACGTGCACGCGCCAGAGCGAGATGGGTGCCCGTTCATCGTAGATCATCGTCACGTATAGTTTTAAGTTTTAGAAATCAATGTTATCCCATTGGTCAATTAAATATTTTTATATAAGTAAGCCTAGCAACTAATTGTGTGTACAAAAATATAATATAAGGAAGGATCTGTCCGAGCAATTTATCAACTAGGAGCCAGAGTTTCTCTTAGAGATTTTTTTAAAGATATTGGTATTCTTACGGTAGCATCACAATTCATCTTCGCCAACATGTTATACATTAGGCAAAATATACACTTATACACTAAAAACAGTGATTTTCACAATGTTAATACTAGAAATAAGAACAAACTACGTGCTCCCTTTCACCGGCTTCATAAGGTTCATAACTCATTTGTTGGGCTAGGCATAACCTTTTATAACAAGCTACCCTCTTCTTTGCTAGATTTGCCTTTTAATGCGTTTAAAGCTCAAGTAAAATCCAACCTTTGTTCAAAGGCATATTATTCAATTAACGACTACTTAAACGATAAGAATAGCTGGTCGCTGTAATTAACTCAGGACAATGTTTATGCTCTTTCTCCAGAATCAGCTTACCTACTGACAGGGTATACGAGTTCGTATATTTATTTTAATTTTATTTGACTGTAGTAAGTCAATTAGTTTTAGTTACCTTCATTTATTATTGACATGATCCGCTCATTACAATGTTTTTCAATTAGTTGTATTGCAATAAGTGGTTAGCTAGCGACCTCGACAATTGATCTTAAATTATTCTTGCCTGAGCAACCGGCAGCGAGTTCGTCATGCTCCCGTAGATGTCACTGCTTGCGGTAGCGTCGGGGATCGGGTTGCCTCCTTCCCTCAAATATGGCGAGGGGGGCAATGGCTGATCTTTGCGTTATGCTCGTGAACGGGTGCTGCTTGTGGTGACTGTTCGTCTTGCTGTCTATGGTTTTGATATTGTTAAAGTAATTGTTCTGTTAACTTATTTTACTTCGATGGTCATAGTTTATCATTTGTGTTTACTTAAAAAATAATCCAATAATGCATATGTAAGATGTCACGCCCCTTATGCCTGGAGGCTTTTATTTGTGTATTAAGTTATGTTGTTTTTTTCATTTATTTTTTATTGGTTTCTGTTTTGGGTATATTGGCGTGGCTAGCTTAAATATGGCATATAATTTAATATGTTTTTTTTGTGTTTCGGTTTTTATTCTTTGATTACCTTATAATTATATAATTCAATGGTTTTCTAACTAAACAGACAGCTGTGCTGCTGGGGAGTTTGTTGCGCCACTTCTTCTTCCCAGCTAAAGCACTAGGAAGTGGTGAAGGGCGGGCGTTTTGGGGGACTGTCTTATGTAATTTTGACGTTCGAAAAGTGCTGACTCTCAGCCTAGTTTGAATAAATGACTTTTGATTTTGATTTTGATTTTGATCTTTTACCAATAAATTAAGCAATTGTTCCCTGCAATATATTGAGTTTCATTTACGCTATCAGTGGACTCCAAAAATTGGTGACCCCGAATTTTAAAACGGAACATTTTTAAGAAGACTTTGTTGTGTGGAGCAAAGATACCATGTCTGAAGAGCAACAAGTGAGAATCCAGACCGAAATGAATTACGACGTGAGCGCAGGATCCGTGCAGTCGCGGCTTTTACCTTTTTGGAGAGAAAATCCCCGTGCCCGGTTCATCCAATTCGAAGCCGTGATTGACCCATTGAAGACCTCAGATGACCAGAAGTTCCGATATCTCCTGCAACAGCTGCAAGCGGTCGACTTACAACATTTGACCGACATATTATACAATCCGCCTTCGACTGGGAAATACGAAAAAGTTAAACAACGTTTACTCGAAGCCTACGACAAGTCAGACGTCAAAAACTTCCAAAAGCTTATCAGCTGACTAGAGTTGGGAGATCAGAATCCCTCCCAGCTGTTAAGGAAGATGCGAGAACTTGCAAGCGGCATGATTACCGAAGAAGGTCTCAAAAGAGAATGGCTAAATCACCTGCCAGCGCAAGTTCGAGTCGTTTTGTCCGTAAACAAGGAATCATCTTTGGACACCTTAGCAGCGATGGCAGACAAAATGGTCGAGTACGCAGAGAGTCCCAGTGTCGCTGCAGTTACAACACCAGCACCATCCTCGTCATCTACAACATCAATGACACAACTAGAAGTACTGGCAAAGCAAATGGAGAAGCTCACGCTTGAGATTGCCGAGCTACGTCGAGGACGGCCACCACATGCACACCGTCGCCGCTCGTACAATCCTCGTTTTCGATCCCGTTCTCGCTCGCAGTCAACGCAACGAGGACCTGCATCGAAACCTGGAGACGCCAACTGGGAATGCCGTTACCATTACCGTTTTGGAGACAAAGCAAAGCGCTGTGAATCGCCGTGTTGTAGAAGGAAGATGCCGTCGGAAAACTAGAGCCGACACCGACCGTGGCGGACGTCGGTGTCCCGTACACCAGTAATCGCCTTTGTTTACACGACCGTAACACTCACGAACGTTTCCTCGTGGACACAGGTGCAGACATCTCCGTTTTGGCTGCCAATCACAAAAATAACAAAACTGCAAGCGCCTACAATTTATACGCGGCAAACATATTGAAGCAATATCCAGATGTCCTACGTCCCATGTCGCTGAAACAACCACCGAAACATGAAGTTGTCCACCATATTGAGACTACCGGCCCCCCACTATACGCTCGCCCCCGGACAAGTATAAGGCAGCCAAGGAAGAGTTTGACCGCATGTTAGAGATGGGAATTTGCAAGCCATCAAAAAGCCCATGGGCCAGCCCTCTTCATGTAGTAAATAAAAAAGACGGAAGACTACGCGTGTGTGGCGACTATAGACGTCTAAACGCGGTCACTCAACCAGATCGCTATCCCGTACCTCACATTCAAAATTTCACGTACCAACTACATAACAAGAAAATATTCTCGAAACTTGATTTAAAAATGGCGTACTATTGGATACCGATCGCCAATGAGGACGCACAGAAAACGGCAATCACAACACCTTTTGGAATGTTCGAATTCAATTTTATGACTTTTGGACTACGCAACGGCAGTCAAACATTTTAAAGGTTCATGCACGAGGTGCTGAGAGGCATAGACGGCTGTTTCTGTTTCATCGACGATATACTCCTCTGTGAAGAAGACGAAATAAAACACAAGCAGCTTCTTCATCAAATACTACAGCGATTGGACAAATACGGCCTGACACTAAACATAGAAAAATGCGAATTTGGCAAAGAAGCAATAGATTTTCTCGGCTATGAAGTATCGGCGACCGGCATAAAACCAACAACGGAACGGGTAAAAGCAATATCTACCTCCCGAAACCGAAAATTATTGCGAACTTCGACGTTTCCTGGGCATTATCAACTTTTACCGAGGCTGTCTCCCTCGACAAGCAGAACTTCAGAACGAACTCAACAAGTACCTACATAACAGAAAGCGCAATGATCACACACCGATCGAGTGGACAACTGATGCAGAGCAAGCCTTTGAGAAATGCCGCCAAAGCATCACAGAGGCCACCATACTCTCACATCCAGTTTCAGGAAGTACCCTCGCTATCATGACAGACGCTTCAGATCACAGCCTTTGTGCTGTTCTACAACAAAAAGTGGATGAAGTGTGGTAACCACTTGCATTTTATTCAAAGGCAATGAGCCAAACACAACGCAGATACAGTGTATACGATCGCGAACTTTTAGCCATTTATACAGCTGTAAAACACTTTCGTCGATTAATAGAGGGATGCGACGTCGAAATATATACGGACCACAAACCGCTTACTTACGCTCTTACAAGAACAGCGAGTACCACCGACACACCAAGACGCGAGAGGCAACTATATTTCATAAGTCAGTTTTGTACGAGCATAAAGTACATAAAGGGGGAACAAAATACAGTCGCCGACGCTTTATCAAGACTTGAAGAAATTATTTGTCCATCAACTATCGATTATAATCAACTAAGCATCGATCAACAACAAGACCAAGAACTCAAGACTCTCAGAAAACAAGAAAACTTGATATTCAAAGACATAACTATACCCGGATGTAACCGACCAATCACATGTGAGCTAACAACTTCAATACCACGACCCTACCTACCCGCAAGACACCGTTACGCAGCATTCAAAGCGCTACATGAGTTACGTCACCCGGGCGTACGTAGTACAAGAGAACTGATGACAAGAAAATTATTTTGGCCGTCTATGAATAAAGAAGTAGCACAATGGACGCGAGCCTGCATAAGCTGCCAGCGAGCGAAAGTACATCGGCACGTTACCACGCCGTTAGTACAATTCCCGCCGTCACAACGTTTCGAACACATCCACATTGATATCGTTGGCCCGCTGCGTTTGTCTAATGAATATCGCTACTGTTTCACTATAGTTGACCGATGCACCAAATGGCCCGAGGCAGTACCTATCCGTGACATCACAGCGGAGGTCGTCGCGCAAGAACTTTACGAAACGTGGATAGTGAGATTCGGCTGCCCGCTACGCATTTTACGCGCTCATGAAAAAAATGGGAATCAACAGAATTCGTACTACAGCGTACCACCCTCAGTCGAATGGACAAGTTGAGAGATGGCACCGGACAATGAAATCGGCGCTAATGGCTCGCGGGGCAACAACGACGTGGACAGAGGAACTTCCAACCGTATTATTGGGATTATGCACTGCCCTGCGACAAGACAATAATCTTAGCCCAGCTCTAATGACATATGGTACCACACTTCGAATACCATCTGATTTCTTGGAGCCACAAAACCCGAGAATCGACGACGCCGAGCTAGTGCGCCGTCTGGCTCGCACATGACGTCACTCACACCAGCCCCGCACCGCTCACAATCAGCTGACAAGCCTTTTGTTTACAAGGACTTATCAACGTGTACGCATGTCTTCGTTCGCAACGATACCGTCAGAGCGCCACTCACGCCACCGTACGATGGCCCTTATGAAGTACTGAAGCGCTATGACAAGTACTACAAGATCCAGTTACCATTACGTAGTACAGTTGTGTCACTGGATCGACTTAAACCTGCCTACATCGTGTGCGAAACGGAAACAAATTTATCGAGCACTCAGAAGTCGGCAACACAGTCCCATACATCGGCAGCTCAGCATGGCTCGACCACTACTACTGCACCTACAAATCAACCCTATATCACGAGAAGCGGAAGATTGGTCAAGAAAAATGTACGCTTCTCTTGAGGGGGAGTGATATGGGTGTCATGATAACAACACATCGTGTCATTTCAGTCCATTTAGACTTGTCTTGAATGTAAATCGAGGTAGCGGGCTTTTGTTTCCTCGCGGTAGGAGCGGGTGGGCAAGCCGTAGGGCTGACCGGGCGGTACTGATGAGATGAGTTTTTTTTTTTTTTTTTATGAATGGCATCTCGTAGTTGACCTTGAGAGGTCGTGACTACTTAACCAGACTATCCTGTGGCTGCCTTAAGCGGACTCAAAGCCTCCAGCCAGGGGCGTAAAACTACTTACATTACTAAGCGAACGCTCGCTAAGGGCACCCCCTGTGGGGTACGGACCTCGGCTTAGGGCGTCGCTGACGGGAGGACAGCAAGATGGGATTATTATTATCAGGGGAATTTAAAGCTACAGGCTCAGCTACGGCGCGGGCTGGCACTTCGTCGAGCAAAGGTCGGGGGGGACAGTTACGTCAGGATCTTCGCGAGGAACCTCGGCGGCGAGGTCGGAATGTCTTCTTTGAGAAAAGAACCGCTTGACTTTTGTCGGGATTGACTTCGATTCGCCATTTTCTAAACCAAACGCCAAGCTTGTTCACTTGGGTTTGGAGAATGCGAGCTATCGAATTTTCATCACGGCCGGTGTAGTAGATGGCCGTGTCGTCTGCGAACAGGGCCAACTGCGCCTTACTGCACTTGGGCATATCGCTGGTGAATAGCGTGACAGCTAGAGGAGAGATCACAGAGCCCTGAGGGACTCTTGCGCGAATAGGGTGGGCGGAGGATAGCGCTCCTTCGATGCGATAACGGAAGGTGCGGTTCGACAAAAAGTCCCGGAAGATGAGCACGAGACGATCTGGCACACCGAGTTGGTACAGCTTATATATTATGCCGTTGTGCCAGACTTTGTCGAACGCCTTCGCTATGTCGAAGAAGACAGCACCGGTCATCAATCCTCGTTGGAAACCGAAGTTGATGTGTTCGACTATACGGTGGGCCTGTTGTACGCACGAGTGTTGGGTTCTAAAACCAAACTGTTCGTTGGGGATAAGGCCCTTTGTCTCGGCGTAGTCTCTGAGACGCTTATAAATAAGCCTCTCATAGATTTTGCCGAGGACATTGAGCAGACTGATGGGGCGGTAACTAGTAGGCTCCGACTTTGGCTTGCCGAGCTTCGGGATACCGATGACGGTGGCTTCTTTGAATGCCTGTGGGAAGATGTTATTGCTCAGAGCACCATTGAAGATGGTGGTCAGTCGCATTATCAGGTCTTAAGACCTTTGATGAGGTTGTGCACTTCGTCTGGCGTGACGGGGGGCAGTTGATACTCTGGGTCTTCGACGGGAGGGAGGGAGGCTCTATGTTCGATTTCAGTGTCGACCTCAGAGAGGTGAGCTTGGTCTACTGGTTGAGAGCTAGGCGAGCATTGGGCTTCTAGACTGTCGGCTAGAAGCTCAGCCTTGTCGACATCATCGAAGGCGATGGTCTTGTCGGGACGGATCAGGGGGGGCATGGAGACTATTTCTCCGGATCTAAGCTTCCTCTGGAGTTGCCAGAAGGCTAGGTGGGTGGGCTCTAGTTCGCTCAGCATCTTGTCCCAGCCGGCGGTACGCAGCTCCTCTATGCGTGTTCTTACAGTACGCTGTAAGTAACGCATATGGGCTTTGTTCGCGTCGCAGGGGAAGTTGCTGTAGGCACGGACAGCCGCGTTCTTCTCATTCAGCAGTTCGCGTACATCGTCCGGCAACTTCAAGCGACGGTCCTTCGTCGCTGGAATTTCCCTTGAACAATCGTTTAAGACTGATTGTACGTGAGCTGTAAATGAGTCGATCGCGGCCGTCGTGTCAGCGATAGAGTCAAAATGATCGGGGATTGGGTCCAAGTGGGGGGACGTGGTGGATTTTAAGCGATCGCTTACTATCCTCCAGTCCATTACCACTTTGGTGGGAGGGGGTTGGGTGGAGTCGGGCAGACCTAAGCGGGGGACCAGTTTCATGAATACTGGACGGTGATCAGAAGCGAGCTCTTGTACCACTTCTATAGAGTCCAACAGTAGGTTGACGTTCTGTAGGAGCGCCACGTCGAGCACGTCGGCGGTGTGATTGGGATCGGGGGGAAAGTGAGTGGGAGTCATCGGCGCGATGACATCGAAATTCTGAGAGGAGGAGAGGTTGAACAAGTGTCTCCCTCTGGAGGAGGTCCTGGTGCTATTCCAGGAGGGATGTTTTGCGTTGAGATCACCCGCTATGATAACGGAGTCACTCAGGCTAAATAGGACAGAAAGATCTTCAGTGAGGAGTTGGAAATTCTCCGAAGTATTAATGGGGGGGAGGTATGCCAATACTATGGTGATCGGTTGATGACCTGTCATGCCAAGCCGACAGCAAGACACTTCCAATCGTGAAAGTGTGGGAATGCAGTAAAGCTCTTTTTTATAGTAGATAAGGGTACCGCCCTTGTGGCAACGCGTCCTGTCATTGCGAACTGTACGATAGTTTGCAATTGACGGATTTCGGTAACTCGGTTTAAGGAACGTTTCCTGAACAAGGAGGATGTCGATGTGGTGGTCGCGGAGAAACTCGCTGATTTCAGCACGTTGTCGCAGGATGCCATTGGCATTGAAATAACCTAACTTTAGGGATCGGGGTTTGCTTCGCGCGAGGATTCCTTTATCCATTATTAGGATTGGGTTGGTTGGAAAAGGACATCAGGGCTTGCGTAATGTCCGGGTACGCATTATAAATACTCTGGATCATGAATATGTAGCCGGCATTTCTGGCTGCAACAATTTCGCTGGCCATTTTTCTGGCGCGAGGGGTAAGGAAGGCCGTAAACGTGCTCGAGATCACGTTAAAGGCGTCCATCGGGTTCTGACCGACCACACGGGTGGCTGCGGGTGGAGCTGACACGGCGAGAACGGCTTTGTTGACAGGCACAGGAATGCCTGGGGGCGCTTTGACGCGGATGCGGGGGTCCATAAGTGGAGGGATGGCCGCAGGAACGGGTCTAGGAGCTAAGGCTGGAAAAGCCTGCTGATGGTGGAGGTAATTCAAGGGCGAGGGCCTCTGAGGACTGAGTCGCTCCTGGTGTTGAGATGATGGCCACGCGTGGGCGTAGCGGGGGCTTTCCCTTTGTTGACGGGCGTCTGCACGCTTCGTCAGCTTGGGAGATGAGGTTTTGGGAGCCTTGGGGCACCCACGATAGTTGGCCGGGTGGCCTGAGTCACCGCATAGCACACAGCTTGGCGGTTCTGTGCACATGGTGCGGTCCTTAGGACGGGTGCATTCTGCAGTGCCGTGATCGCCCAGGCACTTGACGCACCTGGGTTTCGCATGGCAGTGCATCTGCGAATGTCCGTAGAGCTGGCAGCGGTGACAAACCAAACCAAACTCATGAATGAACAAGAAACGGAATGAATGAACGAAATGTCAAATTATTGTAGGCTGTAGGGACCTAGCTATGGTCACGCCATCTACAATTAGCTTTGACCGACCTTCCCCATTATTATTTACATACGACCTTTTTTTCATTTTTCGATCAGGTTACTTGGCGAAAGTTGTTCAGTTTCATGGGTAGAAACACCAGTTAACATTTTTAACCTTATGTGTATAGATTATTAAAATCCAAAACCAATAAATTCACATTTTATAAAAATCTCTAAAACGGGGAACTTGACTCTTATATGCGCGACAACACTGAATGGTAAGGTTCATGTTATTTTATGTTGAAATTTCGAAATTATACGATACTCAGTGATGGTATGTTATGTGTGTCCTTCTCATTCCTTGTAGTATTATATTTAAACAGTTTTACTACGTAAACTGGCATTTTACTTCGGGTTATGCCCAAATTTTAATAACACAGTCGGCTAGTGCACGTGACAGACAGCTTGCAGTGTGACTGGCTCGGGTACGCCGCACCGGCGGTATCTAGTCTAGCGCAGCGAGATCAATCATTTATCTATGTACGTTTTATTGAGAAATTTGATTCATGGCTACACTTAAGTCTATTGATATCTTCCTTTAAATCAGAAATGTCATAATTATTGTCATATTTGAATGTCACTGCCCTGTCTTATTGTGTGGTCGTGAATTGAGTTATGAATAGTTGTGAATTGTTTTGTTTACGTACTAGTTTTATTTGTTTTATTGTGTTGCACACGTAATCCAGCATGTCGATTCTGTAAAAATCTGAAGTGAAGTCACAGTGAAGACTTGCGTGGAGTGAGCTGTCAGCGTCATCACGTCTTGGTCAATCCCTTACATCAGTGGCACTGACAGCTCACTCCGCGCTCTTTTCACCTAAGTTTTCACTGTGAGATGGTCACAGAATAGCAATACTGGTGTGCAGAGATGACCGAATCTAAAGCTAAGCCATAGGTCAGAGGTACAGTTTCTGCTATCAACTGTGATGAGCATCATTCGTTATTGCAAACTTTGGGCGCTGCATTATTCGGCGTGGTATATGTCGAAGTCACGTAGTGTACTCCGTACGAGAGTCGGCTACGTGATTTCGAAATCTGCGACCCCGAATAATGCAGTGCCGAAAGCACGCAACTACGAATATCGTTACAACGAAAACATTTGATGACGAATCACGGAACAACTAATGCACGTTGCAACGAGAAACATCACACCGAACCACGCAGCCTCGAACAACGATAGCAAAACAGTAAATCAAAACTCGAATTGGTACTACATACTCGTATAAATCGGACATAATATCTATTAAGCTCTATAGAAAAATAATAATTTGGAGTTGTTACTAATTATTGTTTTTAATGATCTACTAGTATAATATTCCTAATGAGGTTACATTACTGCAGAAGCCAGTCAACTCAGATTTCTACTATGCGTAAATATCTAGCAGCGGTAGTCACAGCATGGTTTTCAAAATATTATGTTAATGGAAGATATAAACAGTACTTGCGTACTGTTACCCAGGAGCCACTTAAGACTAAATTTTAAAGAGTGCTTCCGCTGTTTCCACCTGAAATATGGTCAGTGAATAGTTGCATTGGGACCTGTGTTTCTAATAGAAAATTAGTTAGGCCTTGTCATCACCGCTGGAACGGCCTGCTAGATAGAAATAAATGGAATTTATTTAAAACCATTGAAGAATTCAGCAAGGAACAGAAAAATACAAAATAAAACTCACACAACGGGCAATACAGAAAGTTATGAGAAAAAAAAAACATAACAACACATTTTAAAAATTATTATTTTAAAAATGTATTTTTATGTTTTTCAAGCTGTCTTCAGCTTGAAAATTACTTGTTTAAATCGCCTTGCTTATTTTTGTTATTTTAAACGTTGATTAATAAATGATTGAGTTTTAACAGGCTAAAATTCGAGACAGCCGTACCACACATCATTTTGACTTTTCATTTCATTACTATTTGTTATCAAAACGATCAAAGTAACCCGTATTTTGTAAATACAATAACATAGCTACAGGCCTGTGATAGACGAGTGTTGGACGAACGGACTGGGGCCCCGTACTAGCCCTAACCGTGCTAACTCTACATACATTATTTTATTGTTAACAATTTTGTATTAAATTTCCTTACTAATTAATTGCTTGTAATAAAAATGATCTATTACCCAAAGTGCTCCGATTTGTTAATAACTTACCCGCTTTAGGAATATTATACTAGTAGATCATTATGAACAATGTTACGTCAGGTTATCTTATTAAGATAAGATAAGATAAGATAAGATACGATTTTTTATTTGCTTAAAACATGGTATACAAGGTGTTAAACATTTTTTTTAGATCGTACATGTTTTGCTTTGTACTAAAGCATGCAAACTTACTTACTAAAGATACGTTATGACATTGAAATATATTACATTACATTACATAGAATTCGTATTAAAAAACAAAAAATCATTAATGCTATAGAAATTGTTATTATTGAGCCATTTATATAATTGGATTTTAAATAATTTACAATTTAAATTTTTAAACATTTTTGGTAATTTATTATAGAGACGTACACACATAGGCAGAGAGTTTTTATTATATTTCGCTGATCGAGGCAGCACATCCAGCACAAGTCTGTATTGGTCACGCCGACTTCGAGAGCTTACTTCCTCTGCTCTTTTAAATAGTTCCTTGTGTTTTTGAACGAACACGCATGCTTCATAAACATATAATGAAGGTAACGGTAGCAAACCAAGCTCTTTAAATATTGGTCGACATGATTCGTCAGATGGAATCTCGTATAGAGCTCGTAAACATTTCTTTTGGGCGACAAATGCTCTATTGTGGTCGGTACTATTTCCCCACATCATTAGTCCATACCGTAGTGAGGACTCAACATATGCGCGATATGACATCACAGCCGTTTTCATATTAGTGACTTTTTTTATTTGTCTCAGAGCATACACAAATTTATTAATTTTATTACTTACAGCATCAACCTGTGCTTTCCAGTCTAAATGTTCGTCAATTACTACTCCTAAAAACTTAGTTCGTGCCACTTGTGTAATTTTCGGAATATCCATTTTAAAATTAAATGTATTATTATAAGATTGATTAAATTGTACATATATTGATTTGTTAAGATTAATAGATAAATTATTATTATTCAACCAGTTAATTAGATCGTCTATTGTTTTATTGATGTCCGCTTCATGATCCGTAATTGAATTATATTTTTTATCGGTAGTCACAATTATGGAAATGTCATCAGCAAAAAAAAAGCATTTGTGATTTTGACATTAACAATGTCGTTTATGTAGAGTATAAATAATATAGGGCCCAATATGCTACCCTGGGGGACGCCGCATGTAATACTTATATAATCAGACGAATATTCTGTCATGTCCCAACTTTCATTAAGTTTAGTGACAGTGACTCTCTGTTGTCTGTTACTTAAATACGACGATATCCACTGAAGCGGCAGTCCTCTAATACCAATAGTCTCTAGTTTTCGTAATAATATGTCATGTGAAACCAAATCAAATGCCTTTCGCAAATCAAAGAACAGCCCTGTCGTTAGCTGTTTGTTGTTAATATTGGTCAATACTTCTTTCAAAAGTGAAAAGATGGCCAAGGATGTGGACTTATGTTTTTGAAAGCCGAATTGCTCTTTTTTTATAATATTAAACTTCTCACAGTAGTTAACTATTCTTTGAAACATGCACTTCTCATAGATTTTTGACATGATGGGTATCAGTGTTATGGGGCGATAATTATTCATGTCGCATTTTTCACCCTTTTTGAATATCGGTTTGACAAGAGACATTTTTAAAGCGCTAGGAAAGACTACTTGTGAAAATGACAGGTTAATGAGATAAGTCATCACCCCACTTATTTCACTAACACATGTCTTAATAATTCTGGTGTTAAGTTCATCATAGCCTACAGAGTTGGTATTTTTTAACGATAATATGTGTTTCGTTACCTCATTTTCGGATATAGGTATGAGGAACATCGAGTTATTTTAAGCAAAACTTAATTAACTACTCCATATTGCCTGATTAGTTCAGGGTAAATTAAAACATATTATGTACAAATTATTAGTAGTACATAACATAACATAACATCACGCCTTGTTTCCCCGAAGGGTTAGGCTGAGGTGTACCTATAGTACACCCACATTTCGCCAGTTATGTTTAAGTCCCATGTAATAGGGGGCGAGCCTATTGCCATCTACCGGGCACAAATCCCGACTTCGGGCTGCTACTGAGAAATTCCAGATAGAAAAACCCAATAACACGTTGCCCGACCTGGGAATCGAACCCAGGACCTCATGCTCAGCAGTAGCGATTGCGATCACTAGATACCGCGCTATAAACAAACAATAGTTCCGTGAATGCGGCAAGTCATTATTGTAGTGTGTGTAAGACATCGTCACTTGACATTTGTCAGTTGACATTGACAACTAGTGTACGTGAAGACTTATGTTACCAGCTGCTCAACCATTACCCGAGTTAATGGAATAAATATTTTATGCTGTGGTCAGTTTAGTTAGTAGTTACGTTATACGAGTCAGGTAAAAGCATAAAATGAACTTTATATTAAAATCGAATGTTTAAATATATTTGTGTATAGGTTAGGCGTAGGTTTCTTCTTTAGAAAAGTGGAAGGTATGTATATCAATTAAATTAAAAAAAAATTAAAATTCCTTTAATTCGGACATCAGTGATCCATATAGTGTTAGTATTACAAAATAACTTATATTCTAGTGTTAGTTTTACTAGTATAAAATATAGTATGGTAGTTAAAATAATTTACACTCCATGCAGAGGACGACCAGACAATTTAAACATTTAAACTTAAACATATAAATTTCCTACCTAAGCGACCTCCGCATGAAATGCCTCATATTTGGAGTATAGCTCTCCGCCACAGCTCTCAGGATATAGTTGCGACTACCCCGCACTCTGCTAAGCAGCGACGCGGTTTTTTTGCGAATTATGGCGTGAAAACCGTCTGTGTGGGTCTCAGCAAACATTTCTGAGGCGCTGCAGAAACGGGGCAGTCGCAACAACATCCTGAAAGCATTATCGTATTGCACGCGCAGGGCATCCAGCGATCTCTTGGTGTAGTTGACCCAAAGATTGCTCGTGTAAAAGCTCTGACAGTAGGCCTTGAAGAGAGTAATTTTTACTTGGTCAGAACACCGAGCAAATCTACGGGCCAACATGTTACCTCTGACTGCTAGTGCCCTACGCTCCCTCTCAATGTCTATATCATCCCTAAGGTCGTCGGTGATGAAATGTCCAAGATATTTAAATTTTGCCACCCTTTTAACGGGAGCCCATTCAGCCTTATTATTTCCGGAACAGAATCTGGACACCTACCAGCGACCTTAAAGATCATATACTCACTCTTGATCACATTATAAATCAGTCCGTGTGAGGCAGCATAAGTCTCACACACTTTGAGCAGTTCCCTGATAGTCCCAGCAGTTGGGCCCAGCAGCACCATATCGTCCGCGTAGTTAATGTTATTGACACTCACTCCATTTATTCGACATCCAATACGCCTGCTACTGAGCTCAGAGATGAGGCCATCAACATACAGATTGAAAAGCCTAGGGGCTGTCAAACCCCCTTGTCTCACACCGCATTCCAATCTATATGCTGAAGAAAGAGAGTTAGACCACTTTACGTGGTTCTTTTGATTGGAATACCAGTAATGGAAGATATTCAATATTTGAGCAGGTGCACCCCTGTCCCTCAACTTGTCCCAAAGCACATCATACGAAACAAGATCGAAGGCTTTTGAGAGGTCCAGGAAACAGGCGTACACCGGCGTCTTACGATCAGTATAGTATTGAACAGTATGCTTGAGACTCAAGATAGCAGTTTCAGTTGATAGTCCAGGCTGGAACCCGAACTGTGCTTCATGAAGATTTAAACTGTTTTTCAAACATGAGTCAAGCATACTGTCCAACACCTTAGCCATGATCGTTGCCAAGGAAATCGGGCGATAATTCCCCTTACTCGATATGTCCCCAACCCTGTTCTTAACGATGGGAACTACAATAGTTTTCATTAACTTTTCGGGCAAAAATGAATGACTAACACACATCGTATAGAACAACGACAAGACCCTCGGCATGTGGACCCCTGCATATTTCAAGTGCTCAATACTGAGTCCATCATGTCCGGGAGACTTGCCCCTGCTCATTTTTTGTATGACTCCTTTGACTTGCTTGGCAGAGAAGTGCATAAGTGTCTCCTTTTCCTGACAACAATAATCAGCACCTGCGGAAGGAACTGAGGGACCAAGGGGAGATTGCACCTGAAAATGTTCCGTAAATAAGTTTGCAATATCCCCTCGATCACTTTTCCCCTCCACACTCACCGCGAGGCCAGGCCTAGTATCCAACTTCCTTGTGGATTTCCAGAATTTGCCAAAGTTCTTAGCAGCTCTTTGTTCTGTTAATATGTCCATTTTAATTTGTTCTTGACTCTTTTGGCACCACTTCAAGCGACTTTTAAAAACTTTACGAGCCTCTTGCATTTGCTCACAAACGTGACCCTGAGTCGGCGTTTTATGGTCTATCCAGGTTTTAAATTTAAGCCTAGCCTCGTTGTGAGCATCCCATACATGTTTATTCCAGCCACAGAGTGGCCGATATTGTCTGTGATGCCCATAGTCACTCGTCTCCTTTGATTGTTCAGCTGCCTCACACAGAACGTTCACAATTCGATCATACAACTTATCTAGTACAATTTTATGTTCAGCCAGACTGCACGACCCATGACTGCACTCCCTAAATTCTTGGGGGAGATCAATGTCTCGCAAATTACTATTGCACAAAAACTGGTACCTGTCACTTTCAGAACAGTTCCTTACACCCCATACAATCCCACTACGTAGCACTGGCTGAGTCACCAGTTTTGACCTTACTATACTCAAATCACATGCAATAAAGATGGGTAAATGATCAGAATTAAAAACATCTTCTTTAATACCTACATCTACAACAGTGTGCCACGTCGATAAAGATACCACACAGTGGTCGAGCCATCTCCTACACCCATGCGCATCACTAATAAATGTGTAGTGATTACGCTCAGCACCTAGTTTTTCAATATCGGCACAAACCCATGACTGGTCCGTACAAAAGTTCATCAACTCATTAAAAAAGTTTTCTTTGGGGTGCGCGTTAAAATCTCCCAATATGAACACGTTTTGAACATCATAGCTCGCTACAATAGCACTTATCTCACTTAAAACATCAGTAAACATAGTTAAATTATCTGGCGAATCTGTAGGCATATAGACAGAGAAAACAATAATAGAGCGCTCCCCAATCACTGCCTTAATGGCCACAATCCGTTTACGACTACAATTCAAAACACAAACTGAATCAAACATACCTTTCCTCCAGAGAATAGCCACTCCCCCATACGGTCTTCCTCTCAACGGTCCGACGGATGTGTCAACAGCTGACTTACCAGTAAATTCAAAGTCTTGACTTATGGTCCCTAACATCATTATGTCATGGGGTAGAAGCCATGTCTCTTGGAGGGCTACAAGATCTGACCATGCACAGATTGCACGAATATTATCAATAGAGCGTTTTGCTGACTGACAATTAAAACTAGTAAATTTTGAGTACTCATTCGCGTTACTATACATTGTGAAAATATTTAATTACCTTTTACTTTAACTTTAGACCCAGCACTGGTTCGATACATGAAATGCACAGACCGCCTAAAAGTGATGCCATCCGGCCATAACTGGTCATTTAGGAATACATCAACTTTACGTTTTGACACAAATACTTTGTAAGCATTGTACTTTTTGTAGGACTTAATGTTATTTTTTTTTAAAGACACACTCTCATTTGTTTTAGTCTTAATGTAACTAATAATGTCATTTTCTTGTGTTTCAGTACTAACGTTTGAAATTAACAATGGCACTTTTACATCGGCCGCTCAATGCTGAGGCCTCATTTTTAACACTTTTTTATTATTATTTCCATACGACGATTTTTTTACGTGACGTCTAATGGATCGATAAACGCCGGCTGCATGCACGAAAAAGTGTAACGTTATGAAGTAGATTGTAGTAAGAAGTATTTATTCTTTTATTATTAAAAAAGTTGCATCGGTCAGCGAGTTCAGTAATAATAGGTTATGTTACAATTGGGATGATGACAATTTTTTTAATTTTTGTCTCAAAATACTGTTTGTTTCCAAATAGTGCAAGGAATATTACAAAAAGTGTAAAAGCTTCAAAAATTGCCAAGTAATAAACGTTTTAAGGTAAGTGTTAGACAAGGGCAGCACTATCGTAGAAGTAACGTCACGACTAAGCAACTTCATACTAGCGCCGTACATTGTCAGTATCGCGCGTGAAGGACGGCAATAATCCCCTCCAAAAACTTTTAAAGCGTGTATCTTCTTCAAATGTACACCGATTTAACTGATTTTTTCGATTATCTAATTTTTACTATGCCTTCTTTGAAATTACAATGTTTTTATAAACATTTTTAATATGAGTCATCATCCCAATTGACAAACAAATTATGGTGATTTATATAATTGATGATAGATTAAAAGTTTTCTCTTCTTTACAATTAAATGGAAAAAAAAATTGCATAGTTATAAATGTAAGATTGAAAATGAAAAAAACTGATTAAATTTTATTCATAAAAGCGTATTTCATCAATTTTTTGTTAAGACGTTGTCACGATAAACTATCGTCCGTAAACCGACTTTGCAGACAACCAATCTTTTTTCATTTTTCGATCAGGTTCCTTGGCGAAAGTTGTTCAGTTTCATGGGTAGAATCACCCCTTGAAATAGTGACAGCTAACATTTTTACACCTTATGTGTATAGAGTACAAAGATAAACATTATATAACTTATAGAACTAGGTTAGATAAATGAAATAGGGTATATTATAAAATACAAAACCAATAAATTCACATTTTATAAAAATCTCAATCACGGGGAACTTGACTCTTGTATATGCGGCAACACTAAATGGTGTTTAGGGTTCACGTTATTTTATGTTGAAATTTCTAAATTATACGATACTTATTGATGGTATATGATCCTAGTGTCCTTCTTATTCCTTCTAGTATTATTTTTAAACAGTTACTACACAAACTGGCATTTTACTTCGGATTATGCCCAAAATTTAATAAAACATTCGGCATGTGCACGTGACAGACAGCTTGCAGTGTGAATGGCTCGGATACACATACACCCACTTTGGCTTGATATTTGTTGCCGCATTTGACAAGTACGCCGGCCGTATCTAGTCTAGATCAGCGAGATCAATCATTTATCTAAGGAAGTACTATTTTTTTGTTTTGATTTACTGTTTTGCTGTCGATGTTCGAGGCCGAGTGGTTCGGTGCAAATTTTGTTCTTTATAATATGCATTCGATAATCCGTGATTCGTTATCAAATGTTTTCGTTGCAACGATATTCGTTGCTGCGTGCTTTCGTCATTGCATTACTCGGCGCTGCATTATTCTATTTCGATGTCACGTATACACATATACACGTAATACAATAAAAGTCCATATGCAACAACCAAATAAACATGCAATTTTTAATATTAAATCAACCATTAAAATAAGACAACATGGTGGGATGCGCGGCCTCCCCAGCCTGACTGCTTCACAGATTTTAAAGTGTACATTCGCCAAAGTACTAAAAAAATGTTACTAGAAAATGTGTCGCGGGAAGCTTTATCCGTCAGCCTGTCCGATAGTGCACGGCGCACGTCATAAAGCGACAGCGCGCTGGTTTGCAGTTGCAAGGAAACAATAAACCATCGTGCATAGTTCACGTTACAGGTTTCCATTCATCATATTTAAATTTTCATCCAGTATCGTTTCATTTTCCTTAATGTGCCTTGCTTTACACTGTGTAAGTATAATCTCATTATTATAACAAGACATTTTGTCAATCATCAAGAAACACGTCATAATCAGCTGCTTTGCAAAGAAGTCTAAGGAGCACGATGGGACACGACGACCAATGTGTACAGGGCTTAATATACAAAGTCGACCACTACTGCCACTTTCCCCTTCAGTAAATACTCTTTATCTTTAAAACTATTTATTTCCGCCATGTTTTAATGCCGTACCCACAGATCACAGCATAAAAAAATCTTTGGTTAACTGTCATGGAGTCAGTGTAAAAGAATCCACCTTTGGTCTCTAAAAAACCTTTTTCTGGCGAAACCCAATGTGAAAAAATATGCTATGATTAACTTTTATCTTAGTTTGGCCAAGATCTATCCCTTGAGAGTAGTTGTGCGGATGTACGCGAAGTGTAAATGCGACACCCAGATTGCACGGAGTTACATAGTTGATGTAAACTATCGACTCCCAGATTACAGGGAGTTACATAATAGACGTAAAATAGTTTAAGTCTAATTTGCAACACGTTTCTTCATAGTAAGTCTTACGAAAAACGAAGTGGGTCATCGAAGTCACCCTGGGGGCTCTTTGAACGTACGCCCCGCCATTCATCGCTTGGATCGGTCCAATAGCGTATATATTTAGCGCTCCATTGGACCCTATAAATCAAATTTCCCATCGGGGGGCCTTAACTAAATCACTTTCCAATACTAGGAACGATTCATAATGTTTCGCCAAGAAGTGCACCTATATTAAACCATTTATAAAGCAGACTATTTTGCTATGAGCTTTCGATTCCAATGTTGATTTTTAAAGTGTGGTGGAGGAAAACCAACAAATTTCAGAGTTTTTAAAACAAAACTTATTCTGGCCATTGCAAATCTGGGATTAACAAATATAGTCAAAGAATTTTTGGTATGTACATACTGTATGATGTGATGATGTTGTTAAATGTAGTCGTGTTAGTTATTAAGGAATGCTAACTAAAACGGTTCAAATCGATCAGAGCCTCTTTTATCTGGTTTTCGACACTTCAGTCAATGCAGTTTTTTTTGTTTTTTTTTTAAACGGTTGTTATTCTGCTAACCCAACATAAGTGCACTGGAAAAGTGGAAACTTAATATTCCTATTATCAATTCAACTCAACAGACGTAAGCAACAAAGTGGAAATTGAAAACACGTAGTAGCCCTCGGAACGAAAACTCGGTCAGCAATATCCGAAACACAATAGTTCGGCGTGATTCCAGCAAACCTCGCCTATAAGACGGTATGAAAAAAAAATTTGGAACGGATTATCTGTAGTAAGCCGCACGAGGGTACCGTACGCAAAATACATTGTCGTGGAGTTGCGGACACCAGCCCGTATTACCTAAGTCGAACACGACACGCTGGATAGCTTCAAGGATATTGTGTGCGTACCACCGCGGTAACGATCTCTTCACTCTCTGGAACCTGTCGACCATTATGATGTATGGCAGATGCCATTATCGTATGCCTCGGATGTATAACACAGATGTTATAATTAAACAAGGCATGTGCCAGACAAGGTTTCGCATCGGCAAAAAATATAAACTTCCATAAAAACTTTCATCCCCTATTTTTCTCCTTTCGGGAGCATTTTTCAAAAAATCGTCCTTAGTAACCTTCATTATGAGACGCAGTCGTGAGCAAAATTTTAAAATTTGGTGTTCTAATTAAAGATTCTAGACCCACCGTTTTAGGCTGTACGTTGTCTGTCAGTTTTTAATAAGTAGAAGTGTCTACCACGTCATCAAAAGATTAAGCACTTAGCAGACACGATGCATCGAAAACATTTGTTCGCAATTCGCATTCGCATTTCGGCACGCTTCCTCGGCTAGTTGTTGGCCAGCATGAATTCATGCGAAACCCGTCATTTAGACAGACTCCGGACCCAGGTTGGCCGAAGCAAGGAAAACCTTTTCAGGTGGAGATTCATAAACGACTCAGCCTTGGAGTGTAAATGAGGTGCTCTTCCACAAACAGTGGAACACTTAATTTCATGTCCTGCGTGTCAGCTGCACGTTATAAGAACTGATGGACGCTAGTTATGGCGCCAAACACGTAGCTGAATTCTGGGCCGAGTCCATTTAGGTTGTCATCGACACGCTAAGAAGAAGTACACGATGAGACGAAAAAAATTAAAAAATCTATTTCCGCGCTTCTTAAAACGGAATCTTATGTTATGAACGCGTTTTTCTTGGGGTGGGAAATCATCAAATGACTTCTCCCGCTCCGGGTACATACCAGTGCGCCATAAAGGGCCATGTCCCGCACGACCCTGCGTAGAGCCTCCGGCAGGAGCCTTGCCCTAGATGAGGCAGGAGCCGCTTCAAGGCAGCCCCAGCCCGCTCCAGTCTGGGAGCCAAACGTCGGAAACGCTCCATGAAGTTCCACTGGCTGTCAAGGACGAGTTCCAGGTACTTTATCGTCGACTCGACGCCGATGTGAATCAACATTCACATCGGTGTCGAGTCGACGATATTGAAGACATTACTACAAATCTAGAGGGCAAACTTTCAATTTCCTTTGCCAAGTGTACTTAGAACTAAATTTGTTTACATAGCCAAAGTTGTAGTGTCCGCGCAAGATTTCCTTTGGGGGATATAATTAGCTAGCACGGCATTTTTTTTTTTTAATGGCATCTCGCAGCTCAACCTATGAGGTTGTCGTCTGCTTAAACGGACTTGCCTGTGGTTGCCCTAATAAATTAAGGCCTCCAGCCAGGACTTAAACTTAAATACTAACTAAAACTAAGCGACAACGCTAAGGGCACCCCCTGTGGGGTACGGACCTCGGCTTAGGGCGTCGCTGGAAGAGGGCAACAAGGGACTAGCTGGATCAAGATTGATATTATTTAGGGACGAATTTAAAGCTAAAGGCTCAGCGGCGCGGGCTGGCTCGAGCAAGGGTCGGGAGGGGCGTGTATTTGGGCGTCGCGGCGGGCCTCGGCGGCGAGGACGGTAGGACGGCGATCGGGTTTTGGGCTTATGTAGTGTGCTGGTGGCCTTACTACTCTCCTGGAGGAGGGTAGTGGCGTCGTCGGGGGCGATTAAAGTATGCCTTGGTCGGCGAATACTGCTAATGCGGGAGGGAGTGTAGCGGGCGGCCGCTGAGATCAAGGGGTTGGAGTGTTTAATGCCACAGTCAAAGAAGCGCTTCGATAAGCGTTTCATGAACTGGTTTATGGTAGGCATTTTAAGATCGATGTGGAGATTTATATTACGGACATAGAAGGGGGCTAGCTCGGCATAAAGGTGTGTAATATTTGTACTTTGTAGAGCTACATACACTTGAGCTATGTGTGTTGCCCTGTCGATGAGCGACAAATGCAGCTCTTTATCACTGTCCTGCAGCCCCTGCAGGCACAGTGGTCAGTTTTCTGAGGAAGTGCCACTGTACAGTCGCGGTCAGATATACATCACACACGAACGTGACCTACTTCGCCAAACCGTTCGGCGATTCTTTCATCTCGTGACGTTGATATATGCAGTTTTAACTGAACTGCTCGACTTTTTATAATGTATCTAAATTCCTCTTTTTGTTAATTCTTCATGTAGCACTGGTCGCTAGTAGCAGATAAATGTTACAACACCCATTAGTACACTTAATACTGCCTATTTACCTACTATTTGTGTTTAATTTGTTATTTGTGAAAAGCAATTTTCATAGCTTAAATTAATAATGCAAAATCTGTTTAAGGCCTTCTCTCAAACTTTTATATATTTCCCGACACAGGCAGGTTAAGTTAGTTAGTTTCATAAGTATATCCAAACAAACATGAACATGAAAAACTTTATCCAAATTAGTAATCTACTTTTCGAAATTTTACAATCAAAGCTACGATTAAATTTTATTGTATCGAAAAGAAACCGCCAGTTCAATTAAGTACCTTATTTGAAACAACTGTGAATGGATTGCATAGCATTAAAGTTCAAATAACGTAGCAGATCTTGCTTACCGCAACCATAAGCCCCTAATTTATTTTAAATCTATTGATCGTCTCTGCTTTATCATTGTTTTCAACGTTATTTATACGAAATACCGATATTCACACATTAATGGAATAAACATGTTTAATAATATTATATAAGTATTCTGTAAAAATTCAACCTTTGAAACTTAGGTGATGTGAATCATTAGATATAATCAATCCCATAGCATTGTGTCGAATTATAGGTCAATTCAAGCTCACGTCACCTATGTTTGGTAGGTTCATCATGTTTCCGGACTTCAGAATGCGGGCCAACGTTTAATAAGCATGAACTGAAAAGTTTAATAGTCAAAACAAGCTACCGTTTTCTGAACAAAATCTTCAATAGATACTCAAATGAAGTAGCATTCAGAAATGTGCTCATTAAAAGTCTTTTAAAACACTAGCAGACAAATTTACCTACCAAAATGGCTGGAACCAGATCCTCTAATGAAAAAAAGCAAATTTAAAAAAACTTCATAAGCAGGTATCTGCTAAATATACCTACTGATACAGCTCCTATCAGAAAGTTGTGGTCATATTTAGGGGCGTGGTACAAAACATCAAACACCTTAATCGTGAAAAATTATCAACTTTCCCATACAAAACTTCAATACCAACTCAACCTAAATGATACGGCTGATTACTTCAATTGGATGGTCTGTACCGCACCTTTCAAATTCAGCACATTATTCTAATATACGCGGTTTACATTTTTACAGCGAAGACATTCACAAGTAGGACATTTTAATAGCTGTTTAAAATTCTAGAGAATGATCTCCTCTCAAGTTCTGCTAACACGAAGTTAGAAAACTTTAAAATATATCGCATTTAGCGAGCTTGACGTAGTTACATCATCATAGTTTAGTTATCTCATCTCATAGTTTGCGACCATTTAAATAATCGATGAAAAAGCGTAGTAAAGGAACGCTACAGATCAGGATAATAACTTAGTTCTGCAAATTAAGCTCTTGTAAATTATTATATTTAAATCAGCTACGTATGACTTTGCAGAGTCTTCTCCGTTTGATCCCCAGTTTGAGAGGAGTGATTGAAGCTTTCCCTTTGTATCCTATTCATTTCACGAGATATTCGCTACACAACATAATACGTGCCGAAACTCACTCTTTAGGTATCAGACGTTATGGCGTTTCAGAAAACTAAACATAAGAAAAATATAAGCGAGGATTCCACCGAAATCACCGCTATCTGTTAATCGGCAATTACTACAATTACACGGTAGTTCAGATCAATAAGTAAGAAGACAGAAGTAGGTCGAGAGTTCTAAATATTTTATTTACAAATACAGATATAATCCTGCCGAGTGACTTGTAAGTACACAACCTAACCCATTCATATACTCACAGAGCACTTACCACGTTACTACATATTCAGTATGCCTAATGCGGGGGCGAAATGATCCTTGACTAGAAAAGTTTGGCAAGTAAAACTATCGTACAACTGTTGATATTAAGGAAGACGCAGCATCACGCGGTAGAAGTGCCAACTGTATTTATCCACATAACGTTGCTTTGAAAAGAGCTTTTGGCTTTGACCACAGCCATTTGAGCTGTGACAATGGCATCATCTTATCTCTTGTCGCCCCATCGGTTCGAGGAAATCTCCTTGTGTAAACTAGCTTTTAGTCATGCTCACTGGACATACTTTTCGGTGATATAATCATATTGTACAGTCGACAGCACACCTGTGGTAACAAAATTTATAGTAACTTCGTAGTAGGTACACTAGCTCAGCTCAATGTCCAAGTGTGAACACGGACGTGCGGTCTACTGTACTTGAAAGGGCATTTGTCTATAAAGATACAGGACGCAGATTGAGAATCTCGTGTGAAATCCACGTGTAACAACAAATTCTTGAATTATTACTTAACAGTAATAATTCAAGAATTTGTTGTTACACGTGGAACCACTTTGATCTTTCATTTTGCACTCACCTGTCATTATGACCCTTCACTGAACTTAGAGAAACTGTATCAAGTTTAGAGCAGCACTTGTTTCATTCTGTTTTATCTTGCTATTGTAAAAGTAAACAAGGTTTATATTATTTTCATGTTAATTGTAGTGCAGTGAAAAGTAGGTTAATTACATTTTTTTAATCTATAAACGTTACAAAGAAAAGCTATCAGTTTACAAGATAATACAGTGTCACCACATGTGCGGGCCTTCGTCCATTTACTTACAGTTTCCTCTCAATTTCTCGGAGAACAAAGACTGACCGCAAATAATTTGATTGGCTTCCGTTATTGGTTTGGTTTCGCGTCTGTCTCTAGAAGTTATTGGAAATATTCGCATCTACTGTGAAAATGAGGAGTGCTAACTCCTCATTTTCACAGTAGATGCGAATATTATGATAAGTGCGATATTGAGCGCTGCATACAAATGTGAATAGAGCGCGGTCTGTAAATAAATTGAGCAAGAAAATACGACATACAACATTGCCGTAATAACGTTGAAAATACAAGTAAAATGAAACTTTAACATTTCAAGTCAATCTAAAAATAGACTGAAATAAAACGTTATGAAGTTTGTTAGACGATAAACACGTACCGATGTCGGCGGCTGCCATGCTCGCGGCTACTCAGCCGTAAAATGGGGTAACTACCACCGCGCCGGCGAAACAGCTCCGATATTTCATTGCCTAGCTGAGCTGAATCCACAACTGTAAAGGATTAACTTACGTAACTGTTCTTCGGTAGCCCCGTCTGTTTAATTTGGCACTTCAGTATAAACTTACTGTCTTGGCGAGATTCACTCAGTGAGTAATTGCAGTTTCATTGAGGCCGATGTGAAATGGAGCACCAATGGCTGAGTAAAATCCTTTTGTTGGTCTTTTATCTACTTCACCCATTTATTAGCGTGAATAAAACGTTTTACTTTTAACATAACTCAAGCAATTGCTTTGCATATAGCTGCAGTTCGGTTTTTCATTTTAATTTGGTAAAATTCAATAACATTTTCTGCAGTGTCCGCCCCAAGTCCTTAAACTATTCGTCGTCATTTCTCTACCAGCTGAAAACTAAATGTGTCATGTTGAATTCGAGAAGCAATTTAATTTCTCACGAGACTTGAAATTCATCGCATCAAATATCCCGAATGTCCCGAATTCATTCATGCAGGATGGAACGTGTGAATTTCGAATCGACCTGCGCATATTCACGAATATCACCGGAGCATACTGCGCGTGGTCCACCTACAGGCCGCCACTTCCAGTTGTAATTCAATCAGACGACCGCGCCGGTGTGGTTGTCAGACTCGGCATTTTAATTTCCTGCCACTTCGATCCAAATCACTCATTTAAGAATTCTGTTCAGGTTGTATTTCTACTACTTACGTTAAGTTATATTCACAAAGGTTCGCTATTTTAAATACGGTTATTATTTCATGTAGAGCTTAAATATTTTAACACTGACTACTCATTGCTTATTCAAATAAGGTATTTACGTAAACACAAAGTAAGTCTAGCTGTTTTATAAAATAGCTTTAACTATTTGGTTCTCTTTCATGAGGTATATAAGAGTCGCTAAGAACGAAGCTATATTGTTAATTAAATGAAGACCCTCCAAGAGTCTCGTCACGATTTGTACGTGACTTAGTAACTCCACAAAAGGACAGGAAATGTGAATTAAGAATTCTTTTTTTTTTGTTTAAGAACAGTTTTAAATCGTTTGTCTTCAACGATTGTTTTTGTTAGTCTACTAATCACAGAAGCTATCATGAAATGAAAGGAGATGATCAGGAAATAAAAGGAGTCCGGGACGAATTGGAGCGATTTTGTCGCCCTAGTAGTGAACTGTAATTATTACGTAGGTACCTTTTTACGACTCCGACTACGACTTTCTTCTAGTACGTGTATGTATACTTACATGGAAAATGTTGCAATACTGACCCTTAGGTGGAGCACTACGACTATACTGCACCGCCCGGCGCCCCCGGAGAGTTAAATGATAGTTACAAAAACGTAACTTTTCAGTAAAAATCAAAAACGTGTTTTCGACGGTTGCTCCTTAACTACTGGACGTAGAGGATGATTGAAAAAAAGTTATTTTTTGTGTGTTTGAAATGTTTTAGTGAAACACGCATGTTTAATAAAATAGAGAAATTATTTAATAAATAAGAAGTTAGTCAAAATCTATCATCTCATTAGTTTTAAAATGTCGAATATCATTTTATTTTCCATACAGCCTGACCAAAATCAAATATTGTACCATTTACTTATCATTTTATTCTACGGGTTTTTAGTGTGCTTGTAATGATGATAATAATTTAATATCGTCTTATTCTCGTAAATATTGCTTTCCAATGCAACTATTATATGGTAATCAACATAATTTTTATTACATTCAAGTGTTCACAATTTACTTTAATTTTAACTTTAATTAACGAACATACGCCCATACGACATTTAACCTGCGAGCAATGTGTCCTGTCCACTGCCATTGGTTCTCCTGCGGATCTCTTCATTTCCGATTCGATCACGTAGGGAAACTCCAAGCATAACCCTCTCCATTGCCCTTTGGGTGACTCTTAACCATATAATAAGAGCCATTGTGAGCGACCGTGTTTCAGTGCCATAGGTCATAACTGGCAACACGCACTGGTTAAAGAATTTCGTCTTGAAACACTGCGGTATGTGGGACGAGAAGAAATTGCGTAGCTTCCCGAACGCTGCCCAGCCGAGTCGGATTCGACGATTAAACTCTTTCTCGAAGTTGGACTTACCTAACTGGACAGTTTGTCTTAGGTAAACATACTCGTCCACAACTTCACATGGGCATTTGACATGACCTTTGTCTTGAACATGTTCATTTTAAGACCAACTTATGATCACCACCATTCAGCCCATTTTGAAGAAAACTTAATGATCCATCACACACACCGACACCAGCGAGACATTTGAGCCAGCATGACATACTCCCAGCCGCCAAGGCACACTCAAGTCGTACCCAGTAAATTGTAGCTTTTTCAAAATCAATAGTCATTTATTCGAACTACACTGACAGCACTTTTGAACTTCGAAATTTCTTGAGACAGTACTTCACCACTTTCTTTGATTGAAGTAATTAACATTATGAAATACAAAACATTAAATTAATTGCCATGTCATAATGAAAATATACTCAAGTACTACACTTATTAGGTATATAGTGCTCTCATACTTTTATGCTAAGAGATTAATTTATTTACAATGCATAGAAAGTTTTTAAAATCTTCAGCAGCTCCAACAATGTTTACGAATGCTTAGAGTCTGTCTATTGAAAGCTGAGAGTAAAAAAAGCGGCAAATTTTAAGAAAAATATCGGGAAACCCTATTTTTGTTTTCTTTTGTTCCGGGGTGGAAAATCCTCATGGACGTCCTCCGCCCTGGGGCGGGCGGAGGGGTCTGTCAGCCTCTTACTGACTAAAAGGACCCCGGTGTTCCATCTTACACCTACGTCGGGGTCGCGGGAACATATGAATCTTCCGCAACCCCGACTGGTGCTGGCCTACCTCGGGAGTGAGGTGTTTGACTCCCCCCGCAACGTCTAAGAGGGGCACGCGGAACACTACGCGCCGTCTCCTCGGGTCCTGATGTCTGAGGGGCGGCGGACGTCCCCGATTCGGCCGACCCTGGACCCATTTGGGGGGCTGGAAGAGGGCGTTGTCCGTCCTTCGCCTACGACCAAACCCTTGCGACGAGTCGGATAAATAGCCCCGCCGCCCACCATTGTTTCGGCTACAGAGGATAGGGAAAGCAGCCAACAACATACCGACACTCCTCTTTCCCTGCGGCCCCACCGCGTCCGCCATCAAGCGGTAGCGTCCCCGTTAAGGCCGCAGGAGGTAGGGAGAGCGGCGCACCCCAATGCTGGCACTTCTCTCCCGCTGCGGCCTCAGTTGCGATGTCGCAAGTGAGGTGTCCAAGCGGCACCGCAACCTTGGCCGCTACGTCGTCGGCTTTTCGGCAAAAGCCCTGACGAGCGGCCACTCCTTGGGTTCCTCTTAGCTTCACCGTGGGGGTCCAAGCCACGGTTACTGAGCCCCCCGTCTCGTCAATTGAAATAATATGACCCTTATCTCATCGTCTTAAGGTTTATAAAAAGATATATTTGATTAAATTAATTTCAAACTCAAATACTAATTGAAACTAAAAAATTCCATGAAAATGTCGATCATTCTAATTATACTTTATTGCAATGTCATAAGAGTTATATTGCAATGTCATATAAATGTTTTTGGCGGCGTGAGACGAGGTCAAAGGAGTAGGTACCTTTTTGAAGATGCCGCAAGACAGCCGCTACTACAACCGCGTCGCGTCACTGGCACTGCAAGTCGTCGCGGTGCGACGCCATGTGTGCGTATTATGTTTGCTGACCGTAGGGTCCTAGGTTCGATTCCCCGGTCAGTCGACATAATTCAACCTTACCTAAGTAGGTACCTAAGATTGGCCACACAAACAAGCACGCACGCTGAAACTGGCGAATTTGGACGTGCCAAGTGACTTATGTGGGCGTAATTACTTTTTTTTACGGAATCTTAGTTTCCAATAAAAAGTGATTTCGTAAAAGTAACATTAACTTATACTCCTAACGTTCTTTTTCTGTTAATAATTGAAAGATGTGTTATTTTATAAAATTCAATCCTTTTTCTTTTCTGTATTTTACGAACAATAAAATGATTACTGCTAAAAATCTTAATAAAAAAAAATTATCGCGGGTTACGGGCACATGGGTACATTACTCACTTTTATTTTTCACATTACTGTTACGGGAGCGTACATAAGATTTTGTATGCGGATCGTCGGCGGCGGCGCTGCGAAGCGCCAAACGCGGCGCCCGGCAGCGGCTTCTCTTTGAAAAAGATGCGCACGGTGTCAAAAGCTGGCAAAAGCTACAAGGCGTTGCACGACTTGTAGCGCCAGTGTGAAAGGTGTTGCGGCGCGATAATGTCGCAGAATCGCCACGCGACACGTCGCGCCGGTGTGAACGAGCCTTTAATCAGCATAATATTCATCTACTGTAACTGTTGTTTTAATAAATAAAAAATGGATAGGTACTTATTCGTACTCGAATTTATGTTACCATGTGAATTTTAAACAACTACTTTTCATCTTCGTTCGTTTAAATCTGTTCATGAGCAAAGTTAAGAATGTCATCCATATGTTTGAAACTTCCGCTTTTTTGTGGTTATTCGAATTTGGTCGGATAACTAATAACGCCACCGTTTGTTTTTTGTTTGAATCTTCTTTAATACGGGAGTTTTGAATATTACATTTTCAGGATTTATTCTTCAATAAATATACTAACTTCAAGTTTATTGCCACACATTATGGGATGAATTGGTTTCTTGCAATTCGAGCTCAAAGTTACGTAATTTTTAGTGTTGACTTCAACTTGTTTAATTTCAAAACGATAATTCAGATTTTAAGAATAGCAAGGAGAACCGGAAACCGTTTTCAGTGAGTTTATATGCTAGCTCATTTAATTGTTATGTTTTTTCTTCATCTAATCTTATAACTCAAAAATATAGAACGCTCATAATAATTTACTCTGCTGGCGCAATCTATGATGCAGTGTTTATCTGTGCATTTATAAAAAAAACTGGCTAAGTGCGTGTCGGACCACGCACAATGAAGGGTTCCGTGGTTGGGATGAATTTATCCCAAAAACAAACTTAACATTTTAGTCGAAAAACATATTATCTCATATACGCCATGGTCAAATCTCTAATTTCAAGAATGTAAGTTTGTTATCGCAAAAAAAAGTGATAAAACTACAAACTAACGGTTTTCGGACTTTTTCCTTTACTTATGCGCTTGCTTCTTACCAAAATTCATGATTCTACGTAAACAGGAAGTGCGGGGTTTTGATTTATTTGCGAGTATCAAAGTGAGTGCCAGGGCCACGGTATCTCTTTCGAACAACCTGCGACCCTGGCAGGCATTGGCCTTAACGGACCCCGTCAATTAGTGCTGACATCTCTTTGAGGAGCGCGTGGAACAAGACGCGCCGTCAAGCCGGGCTTGGTCCTTAGCGGACGGCCAGCTACCCATTGCTCGCCGTCCACAAGCCCGCGCTTACGGGGGCCGGGAGTCTGTTGGCGACTTCCGACGCCCAGGGCGTCTCCTGCGGCGACTAGAGGCGTGAGGGGTCAAGGTTCTCTCCCTCACGTGCTCCGCCTCCCCCTTCGCAAGTAGACCATTCGCTGTCGCTCCGCCTGGACCAGGGCCGGATGCGAGAGATTGCCGCCGCCGATCGCCTCCGCCGTATGCTCCACCGTGTCCTCCGGGCGATGCACACAATGGTGACACCCGGGCGTTTCCTCCTTATACAGAATAGGAACCTTTCAAAACAACCATGTCAGGTGAGGACCTGGACCTGACAGGTACTACCTAAAAAAAATATGTCTGAAACGACTATACGCTAAACTGCCCCCTACGTCCCCACAATCATTTGAACTTAGATACTTTGCTTACCTAAGTGAAACATTATACATAAGTACAGTAAAACAAGACAGATTATTCAATTGGCCTTGATAAAGAAAAATATGAGCCAAATTAGCTCCAAAATCTGTGGCCGATTGTAATGCATGTGTAAACACCTCACTGCACAAACATCGGGTACAAATGAACTCGACCGAACTCGTGCGAATACCTCATGATCGTCGATACCTAGCTAAGTGTTGATCAGTAGTGCTATTCTGTAGCCATCTCACCGTGAAAACTTAGGTGAAGTGAGCGTGGAGTGGGCTGTCAGTGCCACTGATGCTAGGGATTGACAAAGACGGGATGACACTGACAGCTCACTCCACTCAAGACATCACGGTGATAATTTTACAGAATCGACATGCTGCAAGTAATAATGATATTATAAAGTCACAATCAATATAATCACTATCAAATGATGAGAACTACTCGATAAAAATACTGGTTAGGTATTTTTTAAAAAAATGTTGTTGGTAATTCGCCGACTGACGTAACGGAACATGATAATTATTATGGGGCCTATCATGGAGTTATCAGTGAGGGTTATAAGGTATCAGTTTTTTTTCGTTAATCAAATCCAAATTGCACACTGGCATTTGCAGTTGGGCCATTTTCCAGGCTAACCGGCAAACTATACCTAGGAACTTATTTTGGTAGTTACTGGAAACATTATCGGCCATCGATAACCCATGATTGCAATAAAAGTGTCTTCCTGAGATAGGTATGCGCCCAAAATGACATAGGTGTAGTAATGAGTAAAATATATAACTTAAACAAACATGAATTAAAAATGATTGCTGTGTATTTACCGACTGAGATTACCTGTCATTTGCCCTGATAAATACATTTAGGTAATTAATGAGTTGCATACATCAAATCGGAAATCCGCTTCATTTATGTATTTAAAATGGATGTTGTCATTTAGAATTGTCGTTTTACTCACCAGGTTCATAAATAGTCAGGTACTACTTTACTTGATTTGATGTTAATTTGCAGTACAAATATTTAATAAAACTTAAATATTCATCTGTGTTCCAAGGCTATTTCTATGCAAGACGATGCGCGGCGATAATCACGCAATACATCGCACGCGAAAGTTAATGCAACATTTAGATAAGCTACATAGAAGACATACTGACAGCCACGACACTCAATGTTCATGAGTTTGATAGCAAGCTATTCCAACGAGCAATATTGACCGGAGCCCGAGTATATCGTCCCTAGAGACTCGTCACCACGTCCGGTAGTGATAATCTCTAGTTCACTTACCTGCCGTTCAGACAGGGAGGGCGCCACTGCATCAGTACGTTCTGCACTTAAACATTGATAAGGTAATATCGCAATCATTTGACCTTTCCCAGACTAGTTTAGGTTATCAATTGTTCTCGCTATAAACAGCGCAAATTTTTACATCAACGTTAACTACTGTATAGTGAATTTTAAATGTGCTAGGACGATAATAAGAGATGAAGGTCGATTTGTGTCGAGATTAGTCTAACAAATCTGGAAGTTTTAAAAACTTGAAAATCATAACACGTTTACAGTTATCTTCAGATTATTGTAACATGTCATAGTTGGGCCACTCAATTATACTTACGAGTATCTTACTAAAAGTATCACAGATATGGTGGGATAGTATAGCTTCGAGCTATAAAAGTTCCATATAATTTGCCAAGGAGGCTGAACCCAACTGCGTTATACCAAGTGAAGATGATAACTATATATACTATGATGTGAACTATATAGAGTAGATAATTCCTGCAACTAAACATTAATTTTGAGGTCAAAAGATGGAGTCCTGAAACCATCGATCACTAATTTAGTGATCGATGCCTGCAACCAAAAAATACGTATATATCTACTTCGATAATAAAAAGCATGGTTTACAAAAGGTGCACTCAAGTAGTGCAGCTGTAGAAACCCTGAACTTAAATGAATTGTGATCATTAATGCCACAACGCGTTCTGGACGCTGATTATTCAACCAGACAGATCTTTCTATGTGGTTGAATAAAGGATATTTCTGAGAGTGCTTTCTCTCGCTTGTCTAGGAAAAGCATTTCCACGAACTTATTATTTTCTTTATTTCTCATAGCTTGTAGAATAGTTCATAACTCATGAGCATTTATAATAATGAACGAGTTTCTGCCCGCAACTTCGTCCGCGTGAAATTTCGGCCCCCAACGCACCGCATCGCATCGTGTCGCCCGCCCGCGCTGTAACATCGTTCTCGCTTATTGTTCTTTCTGGCTTTTTTTCTTTTCGCTCGTAGCGTGATGTTATATAAGCCTATAAGCTTTCTCAAGAATTGTGCTGTTAAATGGAAAAATAATTAAATTGGAATAGTATGAAGTGATAGTTCTAGAGATTAGTGCGTTCAAACAAACAAACTCTTAGTGTAGTTTCTTAAAGTTTTCTTGTAAATGGTATATGGTTTGATTTATTTTATGTCCTTAGGCAGTTTATTATAAAAGTTGGTCCCTTCATACATGATGTTCCTCTTTCCATATTTAGTCCTAGGCTGAGTTAAGCCGATATCGTTAGCGTTATTATCGTTTGTCTTATTAAAATGTTGTAGGTTTGTACACTTTTTGTAAATATTATCTGCATGTCTATGTCTTTAGTTAGTATTTTCCTGACAATAATACATCTGTTATACCTATATATTTGAAACAAGTTCATAAGTCTCATTTCTTTCCAAAAAACAGTAGGTGTTATGTAGTTGTATCTACATAGTGTTTTAAGTATTTTATATTGGACAACTTGTAGTACTTTTTTTTGGCAGCAGTTCCTCAAACTTTAATCAAATAGTCTATGTGAGACTTATCCATATAGTTATATGTTCTGTAACGTACCTGTCCAGGCAGACATAGCACTATCCCACGAAGTGCACCTGTTACTGATATGAGCTTATTCTTAATATATTCTATAAGTGGTTTCCAAGTTAATTGATCTTTAAGTATAAGACCAAGATATTTTTCTCGATGCACTTTTCAGGACTTGACCAACGAAATGTTATTATGCTTACCAATATGTTTGTTTCTAGCCGTGAATATATTATAATTTGTTTTGGCTATGTTTATTGTAAGTAATTTTGATTTAAGCCAAGCATGCAAGAGGTTTAGATAGATTAGAGCAAATTGAGGCACCTCAGTAAAACAGATTCGTGACGACAGTATACAGTCATTATTTTTGTTTTCTTCAAGTTTATAACTAAATTATTTTTACTAAGCCAATTAGTTATGTCCGATAGTATATTATTTATGTTATCTTGATAAACATTGCGATCAATACATTTCACTATGGCAGTACTTTGATGTTGAGTCACCTTTGGCAGATCATTTACAAATATTAAGAAAAGAGGTTGCCCAAGGACGCTACCCTGTGGGACACCAAACTTTATTAATCTAAAATGAGATAAAAACTCTTTTCAAGTTTTGTCTTTTCATATATTCTTGTAATCTATGTACATTGCATTCTGTTGAGATAGGATTCGAGTAGTTTTAAAATGTTACCTCTGATACCATAGCCACACAGTTTGTCTAATAAGACGTCGTGCTTTACATAATCGAAGGCTTTGGTCATATCTGTGTAAATAGCACAAATAGGAGCCTTCTGGTCAACTGCTTACATAATGCTACGTAAAAATAAAATAAAAAGCCATGTTGATCGTGGTATTCTTTCTAAAGCCATTTTTTTCCTTGCATTATAAGTTAAATTTATTGAGATAGCACTACAGGGACTTATAAATATTTTTGCTGAATGTTTGCTATTAGCCTATAGTTATTCATGTCGGTTTTGTTATCTTTTTTATGAAGTGGTTTAATAATGACTTTCTTCAAGTCTTCCGGATAAACTCCGTCAACAATGCTAAGGTTCATAATGTGAGCTAATACGGGTGCGATAAGTTCATTTACTTTTACCACCTTTTGTTGACATACCGTCAATTCCTACAGAACTTGCATTTTTAAGTGATCTTATAGCTGAAACCATGTCGATTGTTAGAACAGGCTGCATAAACACGGTTAGTCCTGTCAAATTGTCGAGTTTACTGTCGAATTTCACAATATTCCGAGCGATACCAATTTTACGTTTTTATTAGTATGAATAGTTATTATGTAAAAAAAAAAACCCTAAAACTCAATCAATCAAACATTTATTTTCTTAAACATAGGTATGGTTACAGAAATTAAGATGTTTAAATTATGTGCACTATGTTTTGCCAATGTATAGCGTACAAAAATAACATAAACAATCAATTGTAATTAAGGTCGCATGTCAATAGATTACATTTAAAAAAAAACAATTTAAAATATGCCAGTTAGGCGAACAGGTCATTACAAATATATAAATAAATAAACATTAAATCATAAATGACTAATTAGCAAGTCGGAATCGTCATACCTCCGTGTATCAGTAGTAAACTCAGTGATGGAGTAGTAACATATATCTATAAGGAATTTTAACAAAGACCCAGACTCTCTTTATTTCTAATAGCTGATGGTATAATATTATATATTTTTGGGGCCATACCTAGCACTCTTTTGCTGAAATTGCAGTTTAATGAGAGGTAACATGAATGGTATCCTCTTAACGGCGAGAGCGCAGTTTTTCATATAGATGCAGGTTACAGCGAACAAACACTACTTTTCATATTTGTACATAGACGGTAGAGAGAGCAAACTAAGTTCCTTAAACAATGGTTTACAACTATCGGTGTAAACGATCGCAAGCATTTTTTCTGAGCTTTAAAAGCAATGTCTCTGTTGGTGGAGTTTCCTCAGAAAATAATTCCGTACCAAATGCAAGAAGCCTCATAAGCATTATAAGCTATTTGCACTGTAATGCGGTTAACGGTTTTAGATAGTTTGTATAGTGCATACGCGAATTGACTAAGCTTCTTTGACAAAGCGTCGATATGATGTTTCCAAGTCCGATGACTGTCTATGTAAAGGCCCAGAAATTTTGTGAGATTTCACTTTCAGAGATTGCTACGTTACCATATTTTATATTCAGTTTTGGTATATTTTTACTTTGATTAAATGTCATTATTTTAGTTTTGGTAAGATTTATTTTTAGATTACTACTAACTAACCAATTTATTCTATTTTTAAGATCGTCATTTATGTCATTTTCAAGAATATTAACGTCATTATTTTTAATTAGTTTTTGATTTTACTTTATTAGATTATTTTATATTTTGTAAATGTGAGAACGTCGTAGGCCTTGTGGATTGTAAATTTATAGACCATTGTCTATTTGTTTAACATATGGTACTTGTTGACAGGCCTACACTGTCCTTCCATACCTATTAACACTGTAATTAAAAAACAATGTAAAAGACAAATATTTTTAAAAGAGTAACCTTGGAGTTTCTTGCCGGCTCTTCTCCATAGGAAACGACCAATTGGAACCATGCACCTAGAATCTGACGTTTCATAAGTGCCCATGTAGGTTTATGTGAAATAAAATATTTTTATTTTGATTTTGATTTTGAATAAAATATTGTTGTCATCAGCAAAAAATACCATCTGGTGCTTACTGACCTTAGGCATATCATTTATGTAAATGTTAAATAATGGAGGGCCAAGAATGCCACCTTGGGGAACACCATAAGTAATTTTCCTAGGATGTGCCATGCATGCGATTTCAATTTTCGAGCTCGCACATAACCTATCAAGCGTTGTGATTTGAGTGCGATTAGAGAGATAGGATTGTAATAGGTTTAACGCAGTTCCTCTAATCCCATAACACTCTTATTTGTTTAGTAGTATACCATGATCTACACGGTCGAACGCTTTAGACATATCTATAAACAAGGCCGCCACTGGAACTCTAGAGTCAACACTAGAAACAGTTTTATTGATTACGTCATAAATTGCCATATTAATGGATTTTCCTTTCCTGAATTCATATTGTTGTCTGTTTATGAGATCATGCTTTTCAAAAAACAACGAAAGGCAGGGTATATTACCATTTCTATATATTTTTTAAAAACAGGAATGTGCTATCGGTCTATAGTTTACTCATGATACTTTTTTCGTCTAATTTTTAATTTTATCGGGAAATGGCCATATTCGATGCAAAGGTGTTGTGACATATTTGACCACTTTTGTAATGATTCCATCATATCCAAGGCATGGCAATATTAGTATTGTTTAAAGAGCATATGATAGCCACAATGTCTGCTGGAACTGTAGGAGGAATAAATATGGAGTTACAATTACCCTCAATATTTGCATAGGAAGGAGTAGAATTATTTGGTTGAATTTCGTCTATAAAATAGTCATTAAAGCTTATTAAGCTTGTGAAATAAGTCAGGGTTTATGCATTTAATTGCCATTTATTGTTACGTATTCAGGTATATTTTATTTAGGATAGTTAATCTTATTTTTATTGATAATGTTCCAAGTCGCTTTAGATTTATTCCTGGCCGAATTTATGTGAAAGTCATTCTGAGATTTCGGGTCAATGTAATAATTTTCTTTAAACGAGCTGTATATTGCTATAATAAAAGTTTATTTTTAGAAGTAGGGGCTCGCCTGTATTGCTATAACATTTCTCTTTACGCTTACTACTGAGCCTAATTCCCTTGGAAATCCAGTTTGATTTTTACGTAGAGCGATTCTTACTTTCCTTAAAGGGAAAAAGAGGTCATAAAAAAGCATAAATAGGTCATAGAAACAGTTAAATGCTTCCTCAGGGTTGTTACGTAGATAAACTTCACTAGAACTAAGGCATGATGAGAATCAATGCATTTAGCTAAGTTTTCTTGGCAGTAGTCGTGCTTTAGAGCATACCAATGTTTAATGGAGCAAGTTTTTTTTTCACAGGGCATTTGATTACTTGAGCAGTATGGTCAGATAGCGCAAGATCTAGTACTGCATACTTACTACCTCTGATATTATGAACGATATTGTCTATGCATTTACCACTAGCTAATCGAGTAGGCTAATGAATTCCAATTTTCAAGACGTAGTTTAAAAGTAGAGTTTGAAAATTATTAGATGGTTTTGATTGAGTCAAAGTGTCAAATTTAAAAATCACCACAAATAACCACTTTTTTTAATCACCGAGGCTACACATTCGTAAAACACCATCCAAGTTAACAAAAAATAGTTGTAAACAGCCATTCTTAACTTTGGGTGGTCTGTCGATACAACTCACAATTAAATTATGTATTATTAATTCTATTGCACAGCATTCAAGGACGTTAGTTACATAGAATTTACTTAAATAAATGTTTTTATACTTTTGCATACGATTTATAAGGATGCAAGAACCACCACACCTAGAATCCGCATTGAAAACGTAGCTAATTCGTAATTCGTAGTTTGGGATAGATAGATGGAACTGATCTCCATTCAACATATTGTGTTCAGTGATACATAATAAGTCAATATTTAGTCCCTTGTCCCATAATTCTTCTAAATGGAGAGAAAGTAGGTCTGAATTACCAATCAAGCTATTAACATTTTGATGTAAGATATTTACGTATTTATACACGAAAACAATTGCTACTACCAGCTTTAGGCACTTTGCCCATACACATAGACAGGTCGCAGTTTGTAATATTGTCATCAGGGATGTCCCTAGTTTGAGTGGATTTGTCACAGGCAGTAACAACAACGTCGCCAGGTATGTTACAAGTTTGAGTTGATTGGTCGGTTTTTAGCTTAGTGAGATTTCGCTTTTGCTCAGTAATATAATGTAATATTTATTTCAGTAAGTATCTGCAAATATTAACCGTAAGATGGTGCTGTCTTCGCGGTACAGATTGACTTTAACCCATATTCACAAATAGACCATTGTATTTATTACATATGTGGCGTAGCGAACTGTTCAAGCTCCGTTCATTTAAATGATTGTTGTAAAGGACTTCTGATACAATAATGTTGGCATGTTTAATACTATTAAGCCAAACACTGAGGTCAATTTAAAGATCCAGAGGATTGATATCTTCACAATATAATAATTGAGTTCATATTATTTACAGGTCCTGGGGTCAAGATAGCTGCTGATGCTGCAGTGTCTTCTGTCAGCATTTTATTGATAGCAGGAGACTCATTGACAGGAGTATCCATATCATATTTGTCAGTTACTGGGGATAGTGCAACGGTTTGTGTAGGAGATGCGGTTATTAGGGTTGCTCTGTTCATGTCATGCGTGGATAGCCTTTTCTTCTTTCTATTTGATAGGGTTTTCGATAAATCAGAGCAATCTAATTTTTTTTTTTTAACTTCTATAACTTTCAAATATTTAACTAGTTCGCTTTTTAGTTTGCTTATTTCACTATGTAGGTTATCTATTTCGCATCGCAGTTACAAGATTTTTTGTCAATGTGTCAACCTTATAGCGCAAGTCTTCACAATAGGATTTGTGCGTAGTAGAGGTGTCCAGCAAATTTAACATTGTTGAGTCAAATATAGTTAGATATTTCGTGGAATGTTAGAGATCGCCTTATGCGTCGGAACGTGACATTCTGCTGCTCATAATTATCCATTTTATTAATTATTTTGTTACTTACACCACTCAAACAATCTCTTGTGTTTACACTTTACTAGGTTCAAAAGGGAGTGCGGAGATAGGGATGATGATAATTTTTTTATTTATATATAAATAAAAGGTTACAAATAGTGCAAACAATATTACAAAATGTGTAAAGCTTAAAAAATTGCCCAGTTATAAACGTTTTAAAATAAGTGTTAGACAAGGACAGCACTATCGTAGAATTGACGTCACAACTATGCAACTTCATACTAGCGCCGTACCGCGAGGCAAGGACGGGAATAATCCCCGCCAAAAACTTTTAAAGCTTGTATTTTCTTCATATTTACATCGATTTTACGAAGATTTTTTCACACAAGTGACACTACAAAAGAACATAAACAAAGTAAATAAGATAATTCACACAGGCCAGTGCCTTCACATTATGCGACCTCCGATAAACACTCCATGCTCGACCCAGTATACAGAATGACCAATATCATTAAGAATACTAGAGGAGAAAAAGGTGTGTTCCACCGTCATCCTTGCCCCTCTTGTGCCTTACTTGCACAGGATTTTGATGAAGTATGAAATTATATATAAACAGCTGTTCTGCCTCAACAATTTTCTGACATCATAGAGTCGTACGTAACGAACAGATTGCTTAGGATAAGACAAAGAAACGCCTATTCACACCTTAGGCAGATAAAAGCTGGAGTACCACAAGGGAGTGCACTGAGTCCGGTCCTGTATCTACTATACACCTGCGATATTCCTGAGCTAAAAAACAATTTAAAAGTAACTTTGCTGACCACACAACTATCATGGATGTTGGAATAGTCAAAAGGAACGTGCAGAAAAGGTTTAAGAGTATACATCGTGGCTATGAGTGGACTAGAACATGACGTATCAAGAGACTGACTGAAGACTTCACTAATAAACAGTCAAAACACTTCCCGGTTTTCATAAATAACCAACAAATACCATGATTACTGCTTAGTTTCTAGGACATGCATGACTGAGGATGCAAAACTGCGCTGGAAAAGTGAGAAAAAGTAGAAAAGAGCTGAATTAGATAGGTATTTATATCTAATGAATTGTTTATTCCGAAAGATTGTAAACAATTAATTTCAAAAATGATTGTAATTAACAACTATGTAAATGTGTGATCGATCCATCAGCACTGACAGGACTATTGTTGCCAATAATCCTGATATATTGGTAAAGGATCGATTAGAGCGGCGCGCAATTATTATTGATATAACGGTCCCGCATTACGGGAACCTCGTGAAAGCCGAGAAAGATAAACGAATCAAGTATCTTGACTTGGCTCGTGAGGTTGTCGACATGTGGGATGTGGTCTCAGCGATCACTGTGCCGATAATCCTGACAGCCAATGGCTTAATAACCAAGAGCCTCGACCAACACCTGAGGAGGCTCTCGTTGGGTAGCTGGATCAAGGGCTTGATTCAGAAAGCGGTATTTCCGGACACGGCTCGCATTGTTAGGAGGTTCCTCTCTCTGGAGCCTTGACTGCCGCGCCGGTAGCTCGGACCCTGTTCCCGATACCGGTGGGATAATATTATATATTTTTAAATGATTTTTTAATGTGTTTTATGATATAAATATTTAAAAAAGTAAAAGATAAGTTTTTAAATGAAATAAAGGTATAAAATTGAAATTACAGTAGGTTTTCAAAATTCCTTCCCCGTTTATCGGAGGAGCGGAGTATTCTGGGTATTAAACTAATAGACCGGGTTAGGAATACGACCATCCATTCCATCACAAAGATAACTGTTGTCACTTAGAAAGCTTGAATAGGGCTGGACACATCTTCCGCATGTCAGACGACCAATGGACCAAAGTATATCTATACTGTCATAGGTTTTGCAAACAAATTATTTTTGCAATTTTAAATTAAAAAAATTGGACTCTTTTAAATAACCCAATATTTTATGAGATATACTTATTCGCTACTAATAATAGTAGCGAATAAGTATATCTCATAAAATATTGTAAGTTAGTAGGATATTCGCTTTGTCATTTCAACGCACTTTGAACTTTGAAGTTTCAGAAAAGTGTTTTTTTTTTCAATTGTTTTTTCGCTCTTCACCTTACCACAGTTAGAAATCAGTCAAAAACATTTGAAGATGACGAATTTGCAAAAATGCAATACCTGTAAGCTGGGGTCTACCCAAAACCGAAAAACATGATACTCCTTGAGGGAGTATCATTTGACACCCGTCGAGACCTGTGGTAAACCATTTAGGTAATTCTGACGAAATCTTAAGTATGTGGGGCCATCGAGTCTAGCAGGTCAAAACCTATAGATTATCCATCTACTATCCCTGCCCAAATGTTTAGAATTTAAATTGATAGCCCTGATAGTTTTTTTTGTGATTTTTTGGTCTTAACTTTTGAACCGTAAATAATTGCACCGACATTCTCAGGGTCATACAGTTTGGAAATTATCTACCCACGCCCTTGTTCGATTTGACCTATACTTTCAGGGACACCCAAACAAGTTTTAAAACCTGTATGGACTCAGGTATTCAGCTGTGGGGCTTCACCAAGCCAAAGCAATCGTCAAACCTTACAACGATTTCAAAACAAAGTACTAACGAATATAGTTAACGCGCCCTGGTTCATCAGAAACAGCGACCTCCACCGTGATCTCAAGGTGGATGTCGTAAACACAGTAGGTAATACAAAAATATGCAGAAGCTCATGAACACAGACTTCATCATTACGTGAATGTCGAGGCGATCCAACTCCTTGAGAGCACTGATCTAGTGCGAAGACTAAAAAGAGTAAAATTAGTTTAGTGTAGTGTGAGAGAGCTTAAACTGCAGTGCAAGTGCTGACAATTACAAAGAATAAGTAAAACAAGTGACTTCCCCTTAACGAAGTAAATAAGAAAGACGTTCTGAGACGATTTCTTATAGTTACTTAGCAGCTCCCTCCTCTTGGACTGCCTCGTTGGTCTGGTGGTTGCAAGAGCTACTGCTAAGCAGTAGTCGGGCAGTAGTAGTTGGGTGTTTCTATCTAGAATTCTTCATTAGCAGCCCGGAGTCTGGATTTGCCGGTTGATGGCAATAGGCTCGCCCTATATTACATGAGACTTAAGCATAACTGGCAAAATGTAGGTGTACTATAGGTACACCTCTGTCTGTTTAAACACACAGCGGTACGACTGTGTGTTTAAACTTTAACAGCAATTTCACAGCAATACGACTCTTAATGTGCCTATACGGAAAATAAGTATCAGTTTAAACATAAAAAAGATCTACTAATGACAGCCGAGACAGTGCGGCTAAGCGCGATTTTCGAGGCACGGAGGGCCTCGATATGAAGTGGATGGTCATCATCCACAAATCGACCGAGGCAAGTGTAGCCACACTCCCTACATAATATAAGTATAACACATAGTTCCTTTCCTTCCTAAATTAACAAGACAATGAAGCCTAAAATGATGGTAAACTTAAAGGTCTCCTAGACTGGGAAATAAAAAGTGAACAACGAATGTTAGAAGTTACGCTGCTTCTCAACCAATACGTTAAACAGCAACAACTTATCTACAGTAACCAATGTCAGGCAATACATTACACCCAGCCACGGATTATATTTTTAGTTATCATTTTTATTCTGATTATTGTAGGGCTTTCACACACGGTTGATGTCACCCGAAAGTATACGTTTAAAGTACAGTCGCTCTCTACAACGACGTCTTCGTCTAAAATCGCACTTCTTCTTGAAATAAAGAAACACATATTTGCTGTAACGATTTGAATCTAAAAGAAAACACCAACTTCAATACCTACATGGCTAGATGGCTAGCGGTTATCGAAACGCTGTTCGACGCGACGTGTGAACTGGTCCATTGCACACCGATAAGTAAACCGACGTAATTGGTTGATAACTTTTTATCTAAAAAATACCGCGTTATAAAAAACCCAAATACACTAGTTTAAAATCATTCAGTATCTTGCTAAATCCAAGTAGACACCTAATGGTATTCTAACTCGAACACGCAAACGGAACGGACGTCGACATGCTCGGTCTTATCATTCAATCGTTTCTTGTTTTTGTGATATCTTGTTTGACAATATTCTATCTTTTCTCCCGGAGTTACTATGGGTATTGGAAGAAACGAGGCGTTCCTTACGAGGAACCGACACTACTCTTCGGTAACCTTTCGTTCCTGATGAGGAGGAGTTTCTGGGACGTATTCTATGACTTAAGCAAGAAGTACAAGACGAACGATTATTTCGGAATGTTTCTATCATGGAAACCAACCCTTATACTGAATTCAAAGGAACTTGCTAAGAAAGTCCTGCTGAAAGACAGTGACAGTTTTCAAGACAGATACAGTTACTCTGGTGCCAAGGATGACCCGTTGGGTTCGTTGAATTTATTCACAGTAAAGGTACGTATTCACGAGATTAACGAAGATTGACGTAAGCTAAGTAATTTGTCAAATCTAAAATCCTGTACTAATAAGTCAAGTGTAACGTCGCGTATTTCGAATTTCATGGAACATTGGAGTTACGACAGCAATAATATTAGGTAGTTACAAACTCGACCAAAGAATCACCGTTCTTTTGCGAATAATGAAAACAGTTTTGGATGTCGGTGCTCATAATAGGGATGATGACTAGTATTAATAAAGTTCGAAAAAATATGTAATTTTAAATAAAGCATAGTAAAAATGAGAGAATCGCATTAATCTGTTAAATCGATGTAAATATGAAGAAGCTACGCGCTTTAAAAGTTTTTTGAGGGGATTATTCCCGTCCTTGTCGCGCTGTATAGACAATGTATGGCGCTAGTATGAAGTTACCTAGTCGTGGCGTCAAATCTACGATTGTACTTACCTTGTCTAACACTTGTTATAAAACGTTTATAACTAGGCAATTTTTGAAGCTTTTACACTTTTTATAATATTGATTGCACTATTTGAAAACAAAAATTATTTTGACATATAAATAAAAAAGTTGTCATCATCCCGATTACAGCAATTTGATCGTGGCATGCATCGATCACTATAGTGATGATTTTTCATGCAATATTTACAATATACTGCAGCTATCGGAAGACCTTCTATATTTCATCGAAGAGTTCCACTCACTTTTAATTAGATCAAGATTATTTACCAATTAATTTTGTGGCTAATTAAGGTGTATGTATACACATTTAAATAAACACAAAAATAAACATTTTTTATCAGTCTGTTGGAAAATGCAATCGAACCCAAAATTTCTTCGAATTGGAATCCTTCGTTATTTAAAGTTGGTAACAATATATCAATTTATAGTCTTTATTGTAAACATTGGTGTGTAACTTTACAATTATTATATGGTACAGTAGGGAGGTAGTATCCAACCAGTCTCCGGCGTAATCATTCGTTGATGGTAGATACTTATGTACACAACACTTAACTCAAGCTAAAACAATTTATTTCGATGTGGTGCAGGTACTTTTGAATTATCATTGAAC